>OZ004708.1:122772040-124219453 GCA_963924515.1 Vespertilio murinus
AAGATAGTAGATGTTTTTTACGTCCTTATCTATTAATTAGGGGTCGGATTTGTGCTTGTGCATGTATGTACTATTTTTTTTAAAAGCTGGATCCCAGAAGAGCCCCATAATTAATATTCATGCCTTTTCCTATACACTAGAACTCAAGGTATAAAAACACCAAATCATTAATATCATCTTCTTTGCAAAGAATAACAGCCACCGCCGAAACCGGTTTGGCTCAGTGGTAGAGCATTGGTCTGCGGACTGAAAGGTCCCAGGTTCGATTCCTGTCAGGGGCATGTACACTGGTTGTGGGCACATCCCCGGTAGGGGGTGTGCAAGAGGCAGCTGGTCGATGTCTCTCTCTCATCGACGTTTCTAGCTCTCTATCTCTCTCCCTTCCTCTCTGTAAAATATCAATAAAAATATATACCTAAAAAAAAGAATAACAGCCACCAATTTCTTTTAACTCCTAAAAATATAATTTTTCAAGTATCTTAAATTATAGAAATATAAAATAGATACATTACTTATAGAAACTAATAGGAGATTTTATGACTCATGCCTTATACAAGCTCCCGACGCTAATGTATTTGGATTTGGGGTTTTCCTTAGCATTCACTATACTTCCCAATTATTTATGTTATTTTTAGCATTATAGAGAACGATAACATTATGGTTTAATATCAAATATAAACAAAGGAATGAAAATGCAGTCTACCAGTCCAGTCCAGTCAAACTTTCTGTGATGATAGAAACATTCCATGTAAGTGCTGCCCAGCAAGTAGCCTCTGTCTTCATGTGGCTATTGAACAACTGAGATGTGGCCAGCACAACTGAGGAACTGGATTTCTAATTTTATTTTGTTGTCATTAGTTGCTTTTAAGTGGCCTCCTGTGACTAGTGGCTATTTGATTAGATAGCAAAGATCTAGACCAATCAAGCTTCAGATAGCACCACTCTGCATCATTCCTCCAAAGCTCTGTCCCAGAGGAATCTGTAATAACTAATCTGAATTCTGTTTTAAATAGTATTAAACAATTGTAAAACAAAACAAAGCTCAGATTTGGTTACTTTAAATGTCAATGGGATGCATGGATATTGAAAGTTTTCTATGTGCTCAGATTTGTATTTCATGCAATGGGGGCCATAGGACAAAAAGCACATCCCTATACAACGCCAAATAGTTTAAGATAAACACATACAAAATGAACCTGGAACAATACAGAGCAATCTATTATTGTGTATCTATGTCTGTGAGTGCTAAAAGACCTAGGAAAAAGATTAACTAGACATTTTTCACGGATGTGACTAAAATGGCCTCCTAAAGAGAATAATAAGACACTCAGGTTGTACTATGTGCAAATTTAGTCATCTATTTTCTGAAGAGGACTTGGTTTCCATTAAAAAATAATAATAATAATTGCATGGCCATTTCAAAAGCAATATATTTTCAAGAAAAATTCCACCAATATCCAGGTGGTTAATTAATGGCAAATCATTATCTACTGACTAGAGTATTTCAATATTTTATTGGTTAAATGATGGTAACTATATCATCTTTTTAATTTAACTTCAAGTGTTTTCATAAGGGTATGAAATCTGAAAATGCTTTTGAAATGAAACGTGGAATTAATACAAACACAGTGCACTGTTTTAGGGATGAAGATGCAATAAGAAAATGGCACAACAAACTACAAAGTGAAAATATTTGACTATTGGCTAAATTTTCAGAATTTTAGAGGAAAATAAATATAACTCAAAAAAATTTAACCTATGCAAGAAAGCACAGAACAGAACACTCTGGATGATCTACCAGACAAACACCACTTCCTCCAACCAGCAGAAAAGCAGCCCAGGCATTAATGAAGCTCTGGCAGCTTGTCTGTACAGGCTACACAACCTTCAGGAAGAGGATATAAGCTGTCAGGTTCATCCAGCTATAATTGGAGTATATATTGACTTTGGTCAGTTTAGCAAAGAGAGTATCAGCTTACAAAGTGCTGGCTATGATAGAGATGTGATAACTGAAGATCATCCTTAAGATGTCTGTCACTTTCAAAAGGATTTGTCTTCAGAAGTTATTAAGAATTTTAAATTGCTGCAACAATTGCATGTCAACTTGAGCTATCTCTTGACTATTAAATGTAAATTTATAACATATTAATTTGTTTGAGCAAATTCTTTCTCATTTAATTCAATTAAAATTGGATAATTGTAAACATATAAATCACGAGAGCCTAAAATAACTAACTTTCAATTAAAAATAAGCTAAGAAGATAAGGAACTATTCATATTCACTTGAGTTTTGCCGACAAGCTTATTTTCATGATGAAATATTTTCAACAAATAAAAACTTAAAATGGGATGCTGTAATAGAATCATTAAAGATCCTTGACTTCATATAAAATGATTAATGCTTCCATTATGCATATTACATATTGTTTGGGATAAATATATCATTGTATTTAGTAAATAGTTCAATTACTCTGCTTTCTCTTACATTAAAGCATATCACTTCACAAAGAAATATGTATTTTAGAAGTATAGAGAACCATAAATAATGTATATACTTGGAAGCATGAAACTGATTATGCCTTGGTTTGATAGGCCCCAAAACTGAAATGAAATTATTGCTTGTCTGGAAAATCTGCCCATTGCTTTATATAAGTTTTGTTTCGAGCTTAAACATGAAGAGAAAGAGATAATAATAATTAAATTATTTTCACTGGAGTAGCAAAACATTTCATCATAACCTGAAATCCAAACCTTGCCGAGACCTGAAAACCTGATCAGGCTTACGTAGCTGAAAGAGCATTCTTAGGACACCAACATTTGCTAATTTAGTAACAGGAAAACTGGATTTAAAGATTCTGTTCTTTATTCTCATTTAAATCCAAACTACAGTTGTTGTTTTTTAAAGTAACTCAGGAAAAGGTAAAGGAAACTCAGTGGTCCTGATCATATTAAGCAAAACTATCTTCAGTCCAACATTTAGCACTATCCCTTTTCCCTCAAACTAGTTGTGAGTTCACAAAATGATATTTTATGTTCCAGAATAGATGAGGAAATCCATTTCTGCCATTCATTGGACTACTGTCCTCACAAAGATTTCATAAAAGTTTCAATAACATAAGGCAATTACGATAAAATATTTTGAATCATATTAACATGGTCCCCCTAGCCTCACAGAAAACACTGAAAATGTTTACTCTTTGAATGTTAAGCATTTTTTGCCATTAAAACACTGCGAATGCTAAAAGGTGCACAGTACTTCTTCACTTGAGGCCCCATGTGACTGGAGACTTGGCACTTGATGGCTCCGGGGGGATCACTAATGAGCTACAAAGCCTTTCCACCTCTGGGTCAGGAGTTTGGATTAGACCTCTGTTGGGAGTGACAGAAAGTCGTTACCATCTCATGATAGTTCAATGGTTTGTGTGAAGGGAATTCATTGTTTCAGGCCACTTTCTAATGAACAAGCATCCCCCTCACAAAAAGTCACCACCGCTCCTGACAGGAATTGGCAGAGACCTGGAGAATGAAAAATTCAACCGAGAACTGTGTTCCCTCCATGCTATGACTACCGTATAGCCAAGTTAGGAATTTCTTGAATGGAAAATGACACAATGCTCCGCAGGTATGTCTATGGAAAGCACAGCGAGGAGAAAAAGAGAGAAGGAGGAAAATGGAAGGGAAAAGAAAAAGCCATCCAGAATAGAGTGAATCAAAATGCAAGGAGACTCATCATCAAAAGCTTTACTTGATGCTTATATAACTAAGGTATTTAATTCAGAAAAGGCATGCATCTACTTAATGTTTCTCTCCTGGTAAGAAGGTAATAAAATGCTAATAATGTTACTTGAGGCCTCTTGATTGGGGGGTCAAAAGGATGATAAATGCCTTGAAACAGTGTTTCCTTAATAGAAAGTTATCACTATACCTGTCACTGAAATCCTTTCTAGGAAGCCACATTGACAGATTGTGAGTGAGGCTTCCCAACCTTCCTCCTTCTAAGTCTTTCAGCATTTACAGACATAGACACATCATCACACACTGCTCTGGATTATTCAGCGTTGTTTTTGTGCGTGTTTGTCTTAGGCCAGCGGTCGGCAAACTGCGGCTCTTTGGCTCCTTGAGTGTGGCTCTTCCACAAAATACCATGACTTGGCGAGTCTATTTTGAAGAAATGGTGGTAGAAGAAGTTTAAGTTTAAAAAATTTGACTCTCCAAAGAAATTTCAATCGTTGTACTGTTGATATTTGGCTCTGTTGACTAATGAGTTTGCTGACCACTGTCTTAGGCAAGGAATAGGCACATATTTATTCTTCTTATAGTCCCTATTACATGAAATATCAATCTCCGCAAGTAGGAAATTTTTAATACAGAAAGAGAGAGGAAGAGAGAGGCCACTGACATTTTAGTGTATTCAAATCTGAACTTTATTTTGCTTTAGGGTGACATAATACAATTCAGGCTAACTCAGAATAGTTGTTAGTGATCACTTGGAGATAGCTGTGGAGCAATGCTGCAGTGTGGTCTCAACAATCTGAAGGCTGGCTGCTCCAGATCTGTGCTATCTAATAAGACAGCTACTAGCCACATGAGGCCATTTAAATGCAAATTAATTAAAAGTGAATAAAATTAGAAATTCGGTTCTTGATTTTTTTTTATAGCCACATTTCAACTGCTCACTAACCACATGTGGACAGTATCTACCTCAGTGGGCCACACTGATATAGAACATGTCCATTTAGTGCAGAAACTGAATGTAGTAATACGCAGTTGAATGGTCCTGGGCTAGATCACCTTTTCATCCTCAGGGAGCATATTAATTTTAAAATGGTGGGAAATGTAAGATGTTCTCAGATGCGTGTAACACAAAACCTAAGGCAAACTGACTTAAACCATAAGGTTTGAACTCTCGTAACTATAAGTCAAGAGATAGGCAAGGCCTCAGAACAGGCTTAACCTAGTATTTAAGTTCTAAACAACTCTGTCCCCTTGCATTTCATTAACCCAAATTGGGCTCCCTGTGCCTTTCTGAATAAGATACTGACTTAGGCTGCCTGGCTTGGGCCTGTCCTCGCGCACAGTATCTGTGAATAAAAGGTTAAGACCGGTGAGCCTTAGACCACCAGGACCTAACCTTGGAGGCAGGGTGTGGTCACTTCCTCCAAAACATTCAGACAACAGGGCAGAGGGACAGCTACCTGAATATTGGGGAGGTACACTTATGAGAAAGGAAGGGTGATATTTCTAGGCAGATAAAAATGTTTGGTTTTTTCATTTTTATTTTACAGTTTTTATACATTTACTAAGACTCCCTTTGAAATGTGACAATTTAGGTGTCAGTATTCCCACCCACTTGGCCCCAAACACCCAAGCATAAAAATACACAGCAGAAACATCTCTATTTTTAAATTATATGGGGCTCTGACAATGAGTAGGTAGGAAAAAATGAGACAAGTGACAAGGGTTGTGTTACCACGGAAGAAAATTAAAAATATACTATAAAAAGAAATCTCTTATCTGGAAAGAGGAGGCTAAGGAATCCAAATTACCGAATCTAAGAAAAAATGCTCCTGTCCAAGGCAAATCTTTTTACAATTCTCCCAACCACAGTCTACTTGGTGTCCTCTAGATTAAAAAAAAAATCTGAGTTATTAAGCAACTCCCAGAGATGGTCAGTGGTCAAGCCAGAACTCAAACTGGATCCATCTACTCTACATCATTCCAGGTCCATTCACCAAAAGCCATTACATCTGAACCAAAGCCTATCATCCACATATTCACCATTAAATCTCCATGTCAACATGTACTAAAAAGCAAGACATGGTGAGCAAAGCACTGTGCTAAGTGCTGGTTGAGGAGCGTGTGTGTGTGTGTGTGTGTGTGTGTGTGTGTGTGTGTGTGTGTGTATACACACATATATATAGTATATGGAAGCATATGCTAAATGCTCAATCAGTCATTCAGACAATTAGCTCCAGCAGAGTGCAGAGATGGGGAAGAAACAAAAATCATATGTGCAATAAAAAAAAATGAAGGCTGTGTCTCTGGAACCCTGAAGGTAAGATGTTTTGCATTGTGCATTTGGGATTTTGGTAGAAAGGGTTTAGAATAACTCATAATTAGCCCAATGTGTCTTGCACATAATGATAGTTCGATAAATCATTAGGCTGATTAGATTTGAGTTGCCATTATACGTAACTTAGAAATCTTGAAAAGTTTACTTCTGACATGTTAGATAGCATATCAGAGAAAAGAGAGAGGGAAAGAATTGAAGAAAAATAAAAAGTTAAATGACTTCTTAAAAACCCTCATTGAAGACAACTGGAATTCTGTGTGAAAAACTGAATCCTCCAATGGCTCCATTGGCATCAATTATTTCTCCACTGGCTGTGTAATAAAATCTAAATTCCTTAGCCCAACACCCTGTGTCTCACTTTGCTTCCCCATTTTATAACTCTGTTTCAAACCACACTGCTCTACTCCAGCGCTCCATACAGATGAAAAGTACTCCTGTGTCTACAGCTGGTCTTTCCCTCTAAGGTGAATGCTTCCCCTGCCTGCCACTGTCACCTGTGAGGCACAGTCCAAATGCAGCCCCTTCCAGAAAGCTCCCACTAGCTTTGAGCCTGAGAAGTTATGCTTTCACTGATCCGAACAGGAAACTGATATAGGCTGGTTTCATTGAATTCATCTTCTGCCTTATATTGTACTTACATGTATGTCTTACTCCCCTAATATAAACTCTTTGAGGGAAGGTAGAATATGTGTGTAAATGCCTAATAAATAATATATCTTCTAAATCCTTCTAAAAATACAGAAACATCATTAATTTAATGATATTGAATGATCCTTTTGTGTGCTTCTGTACATAAGCAGAAGCACACAAAAGGATCACTGAGATAATCAATGGATCAATTTCCATGATCTCCTATAACAATGGTTTTAATGACTGGATGATAAAGCAGAAGGGAGGGGAACAACTTTTAATAAAATCTGCAAAGATCCTATCTTTTCAAAGTTTGTACTAGACTCAGTGCCAAGTTTCTTTTGGATTCCATCAGCAGGCTCTCAGCCATTTTAATTTGAATGAATCACCCAAAATAAAAATCTATGGCATTTAATACACCCACTTCGCAAAGATATGAAATTCAGTTTTTCTTTAAGTAATTTAATTGGCGTTCCAGGTAATGTCAAAAACTTACTGATGAATAGCTCTTCCTGGTGGAAATAACCAAAACAAAAGTTGGATGAACTATTTTTTACAGAGATGTTTGGTCTAAGTGCAGAACCTGACTCATTAGGAAATAGTTGCAGGTCCTTCTTTAGACTGCCTATAAACTATCACAGACTGTAGAATGCACTAGGAACTTGTTTAAGGGCATGATTATAGCAAAATATATGTATTTGTAATTCTCCCAATCATACACAATCATAAAAGCATGTTTGTTGGAGTTTCAGAAAGGGTTGGAAGCATCTGGAAATACAACATGCAATAAAAATAACACCACTACAGCATCTTTATGAACAAGGATTGCCAACTGAAAAACCTTACTTTAATTCAGCTTAAACTTTGGAAACTAATCAAATGCTAAGAAATCTACAGAAATTATTTTTATGAAATCTTGTTTCCTTCTATCCATCAAAGTGGGTATAACATAATACAAAAAATAAATGCACATGAATGTGTGTGATTTCCATAGCTTTCTTCTTCGTCTCAGCTCCTTGTGGCGTTAATTCCAGAGCTCTTCCAGGTAATTCCAAAAAGAACTCCTTAGTCTGATTTGCTTAGATTTATGCAAAACTGGTTTTTATTGGAGGGAGCTCTTTGAATTGCTTATTTTCCTTAATTGGAAATTATCGTTTTCAAGGACCATTGACTCTAGTCTTACCTCCTTCCCTAGAATTTCTGAGCTGCTTCATCTTTACCCACCATTCATAATATGCACAAGTATCTGTCACACAAGAGCAAATAAGTAAGGTTTTTTTCAGCAGAAACAATAAATTCTATTAGCTTGTTCTACTTTTCCAATAACATGCTATTCAGAAGAATAAATAAGCTTATATTCTTCAGAGCTGGGAATTCCAAATAAGGCTAATTACACTGAAATACACCCAATATTAAAATATAGTATCAACAACTTCGGAGAGTAAATTAATACCTATCCACTATTAAGAAGCTAACTTTGCTGAATTCTTTTTTCTTAAAGTCAGCTTTATTGAGGTATAATTATATACAACAAAACTCACTCTTCTAAGTGTAGTTTGAGATTTGACAAATGGAAAGTCATGTAAACAGAACCACAATCAAGAATCAGAACAAATAGCATGGCTGACAAGTACACATAAGGAACTGATTGACATTGAAATTGGGACTCAAAAGAATTGTTGGCCCAAAAAGGAACTCACTACAGACTGATTCATTTGCCTCTCAGCATAACCATTATGGCTTGTCTCAGTTTCGGTTCTTACAAGGGTATTTCTTGGATCACATGATCTCACACATCTAGAGGAAATAATGAACAACATAAACAGATGAGCAAAAACAGACCCAGAGAAAGAGAAGCAGCGATCAGACTCTCAAACCTGAGAGGGAAAGAAGGAGAGGGTGGGAGTAAGGGGGAGATATCAACCAAAGGACTTGTGTGCATGCATATGGGCCTAGCCAGTGTCCATGGACAACAGGGGGGTGGGGCATATGTGGGGTGGGGGTTGGGATGGGAATGGGGGATGAGGACAATTATGTGATAGCATAATCAACAAAAAAATTTTTTAAAGAATCAGAACATTTCCATCAACTGGCAAAGTTCCTTTATTCCTCTTTGTGGTCAAGCATTCTCCTAACCCCCAGGCAACCACTAATTTGTTTTCTATCCCAATATGTTTGCCTTTTCTAGAATGAAATGTAAGTGGAATCCTCCAGTATGTAGTCTTTTGTTTCTGATTCATTAACTTAGCATAATGCTTTTGAGATTCATCCATGTTCCCTCAACTGTTTACAGTTCATTCCTTCTTATTGCTAAATAGCATTCATTGTATGAATAAAACACTATTAGTTATCTTGCTTTTAGTTTTTGATTATGAGTAATCTTCCATTTGAGCATGGGCCGTTTTGTGAATCAGTCTGTATTTCTTTAGGTTAAATACCTAGAGGTGGGATTGCTAATCATATGCTGTGTGTTTGTCTGTATAAAAAAGCTTTTTTTCCCCCAAAGTGGCTGTATCATTTTACATTTCTTTTTTTTAATATATATTTTATTGATTTTTTTTACAGAGAGGAAGGGAGAGAGATTGTTAGAAACATTAGTGAGAGAGAAACATCAATCAGCTGCCTCCTGCACATCCCCCTCCGGGGATGTGCCCACAACCAAGGTATGTGCCCTTGACCGGAATCGAACCCGGGACCTTTCAGTCTGCAGGCCGATGCTCTATCCACTGAACCAAACCGGTTTCGGCTCATTTTACATTTCTATTATCAACATATGAGATTTCTAATTGTACCACAATCCCATCATTACTAATTATCATCAATCTTTTTCATTTAGCCAGAGAGTGGCTCTGCAGTGGTATCTCAAAATGATTTTAACTTGCCTTTCCTTTGTTAATGATGTTGAGCATCTTTTCCTGTACCTATTTGGTGAAATGTCTACTTAAAACATTTGTCCATTTCTTTAAATTCAATTATTTGTTTTCTTATTGTTCTTTATAAACTCTGGGTCTTTTATCTGATATGGGTTGTGACTTTGCTGAATATTGTAATTAGTTATCCCATTGAACACACACATCCAAGGATTTTACTGGTTAAATATATATAAGAACTGTACCAGTAGAGATCAAATTCACTAAGAACTGCCCCACACAAAGAAGAATTTGCATAAAGACTGTATCACTAAATGGTCAA
Organism: Vespertilio murinus; assembly: GCA_963924515.1. NCBI lineage: Eukaryota > Metazoa > Chordata > Mammalia > Chiroptera > Vespertilionidae > Vespertilio > Vespertilio murinus. The sequence goes on from OZ004708.1 coordinate 122,781,936, forward strand.
TTTCCAAAAGACTGAACCATCAAAAGTCAAATTCTATAAAAGCACTCAAATGGCAAATTTCATGAGTACTATACCATTCAATGCCTGAGGGAGAGAACAGCTCTCATTTATTATATGCTGGAATCAGTTCTGGGTATTTATATCAAATATGATGCAATTCAAGTCATGTATTATACTTGAGAGCAAGAGTGCTTAGAATTTATACTTAGAGCAATTTAAAAAATATATTTAGCTTTAATCTATCAAACTTATACTTTTGAAGTTTCAATAAACCTCACTAACTCCAGTTTTTTATTCCATATCCACACTCATTATTGGATCATTATATTATATTGTATTAGTATATTTAATTGTATATGTTCTGATGTCTGTTTTTTGCATGTTAGTTGTATCTTCCCATAAGTTAAGAGCCACCCTCTGTTCTGTGTTGGTTCACAGGCTGGTATGTTGCTGCTCAGTATTCAGTTGTATGTCAGTCCAGCTCCCAGGAGGAAACATATTTCACACTCTGGGGATAACAAAGGGACTATTTGCAAAACTGTAGACAGGCATAAGGGAAATCAGCAAGCTATAGCTGCTATTACTCCCAGGTCTGAAGAAAAATGCAGAAGGAGAAGTTGCTGGAACCTGAATAGAGTAACTACAGCTACAGCAGCTATGGTCTGTGGTGGCTAGGTTCAAGCAACCTTATGCAGATATGGCAGGGAACAAATCAGGAAGAAGAAATATCCAAATCTTATTATCCGACAGCCCTCCAATCTCCTGATGGTGACTGCCATTGGGAATCCCAACAGGAAGCCAGAGAGCAGGATATATTTGATAAATATATCAAATATAAACATTGATATATTTAATAAAGGTCAGCTTCCCTGGACACCAAAAAGAGAGAGAAGAGAGGAGAGTGGGTGTGGATGGGCCACAGAATTAGTCAACACAGCAGATAACAAATGTTATAATCATTGAAGAGTTACCGTACTCCAAGTAGAACTCTGGATCTATAGAGTAAATAACATATGACATATGAGAATTATAAGTGTCCCTATGAAAAAATAAATGACCTTATTAAGTCAGATGGTCATTGGGCTCTTTATATTTGGACATGTAGCCATTCTATATGGCAGAAATGGGACACATATGTAGGTGTTTTGTTTTGTTTTATAGCCAATTACAATATTAAATTAAATTCTTGAGCAAGGGTGGGATTGGGGAGGAGAAGCATGAGGGAAAGTAATATTGCCTGATTTTTATTTCCTTACTTATCAATATCTGGGAAAGATATTACTGCTGCCATTCTTAAACTACTACTGCTATCCTAAAAACTACATAAATGTTCTCTTTAATATTTTATATTTCATAAAAATGTTAATTTACCTCCTTAATCTGAGCATTTACACCACTCTAAAAAGAGTATATTGAGACTATTCCATGGCATGGAATTGGGTATTTGGCAGACCAAGGCTGATATTGTGGTTCTATATTAGTAGTATGACCTATGCCAAAATATTTAACTTCTCTACACAAAAATTTACTAAATATAAAAATAAAAAGGAAATAGTCATGAGTGTTACTAATGATTGGGGTAAAGTTTAAGTAATGTGTGATGGGAGGCAGCCCATCAGTGATTCTCTTCATTGATGTTTTCATCTCTCTCCCTCTCCCTTTCTCTTAGGAAAAAAAAAAAAAATTAGCCTTCCTCCAATTTTTACTTGGAAATCTCTATTGACCTTAGAGAAAGCACTACTGATGCCAATTATCAAATAATTCTAGGCCCATTTACCCATACATATATATAAGAGAACAACCAAATAATATAAACAACTAGAGGAACTGTCTGGCCTAAGATGTTTGAATTTGGTACTGGTATTTCAATTACATTTTCTTTCTACTACACATACTGTGGACTCACACTCTACATGCCTGTCTTGAAAAAAAAAGAGTAACATTTTAAAATTTCAAATCAAATGTAAAATATGCTACAAAATAACTGTTTTATTAAATCTCTTACTGAAAAGAGGTAGGAGATAGGGAAGAACACAAAGGTAATCTCTGAAAATAGTGACTAGACTGGGTGAGCAAGTCACACATGTGAATAGGATACATGATCATCACCAAAACCCAACAAGAAGCACAGGACTAAATAAGGAGATGCCCTAATTCTTGGAAAATAACTATCACATTTGACTGATAAAATTCATACACTTTCTAAAGCAATTGATATACTCTCTGTATTCTTCCAATGAACTTTTCATAGATGCCAACTCAAAGTTAAGGATTAGTAACAAAAATTACAATTTTATAAATATTTGCTTACCAAGTACTCAGGATTGTATATATATAACTAAATAAAATACTTGGACAATTACTTGTTGTGAGTCCCAAAGGCAAGATTGTGGAGGATGCTTTTAGTCTCTGAGTGTGAAAGCTATCTAAAATGTCTGTATATACATTTGCTTAAATCTTTACTTGTATACTATGTAATTTACTTTTTATTATTCATTATTTGTGTAAGTACTATTTATAAAATTGATATCCTTTTCATTTTATCTATTCAATAAATTTAGTGCCTACTACTGGCTAATGGCATACTCTGATAGTAGAAAATACAAAGGCAAGTCATATTTTGACATTTGGATGCCACTGCTACCTAGAACTGGTTATATGTACTTAACTAGTAAAGATAGACACGATTCTATGAAGCTTTTGAGCTTCTTATTTACATATAGTTGCTTTCTTCTCTTGTCTGACTTTTCTAAATCCTTCACCAGCCCCACTCAGGTTCACCCTTGGCCGGGCCAGTGCAGCACAACAAAACACCCAGTGAGAAAAGAAATCAGCGTTTAATACATCGGAGTATTAGGGGCGTGGGGAGGAGGAGGGGCTGCCTCCTCCGTGGAACCTGAACCTGGGAGCCAGAACCCAGGAAGCTTTCAATGAGTATCTGGGAAGGGGATGGGGAGTGCCCCAGGGGCTGGCCAGTGGGAACCTGGAGAGCTGTCCCAGGCAGGGATGGAGCGTGGCCATGGTGACTTGTCTCGTGAGCCCGCAGCTCCTGAACCTTCCAAACCCCGACGCTCCTTCTGACCACCTGTTTCCCATCCACCTGAGGGGCCGAGTGCGCCTAGGGATAGAGGAAGGGACACCGCTGCTCCCATCTGACTTGGGGCCTCTGAAAACGCGACTTCTATGAAAGCAGTAAGAATGAACACTGGCAAAAATTTATCAAAATAAACATTTTAGAACTCCAAAATTATCTAAGGCCTTGTAACAATCTAGTAAGAAAGAAAAGCAGCTGGAATTTGGTAAGAACAACAAATGTTTTGGCATTTTAATTTGCCCTAATCCCATCTCTTCTCCCCAGCCTTGCATGGCCTTGAAAACCAGCTTTGCAATAGAGGCAGCTGTGAAACCCTTGAGCCTAGCAATCACCAAAGAAGGCAGGATGAGTTTGGAATTCCTACAAAGCCCTCGCCCCAGAGAATTTCATGATTTGACCTGTGGAGCAGCTCCCAGAAAACCATCGTCTTTATTTGACCTGAGACAGAGAGCACTCTGTGCAAACTGACCCATCCCAGGGCATTTGTTGAAGATAATTAGCAATATTTAATGTCAGTTGATGTGGCAATTATTTAATGCACCAGCTGCCAGAGGAGGTATTATCAGCAAGGCCTAAGGATGACCAATATATATATATATATATATGTAAATTGGGGAATGAGATCATTGTGAAGAGAGAAGGACCCTGGAGCTGACCAAAGCCAAGGCACTCCTGCATCCCTGCATCCCTGCTTCCTGCCCTGACATCCCGCCACCATGGCCATCCCTGAAGGGGATGCTGAAGGAGATAAAGCCAAGGTGAACCACAGAGAAGAGCTGCCAAGTAATCAGCTAAACCTGCTCCTCCAAAGCCAGAGCCCAAGCCTAAAAAGGCCCTGCAAAGAAGGGAGAGAGGGCACCCAAAGGGAAAGGGGGGAAGGCTGGTACTGGCAAGGATGGGAATAACCCTGCAGAAAATGGAGATGCCAAAACAGACCATGCACAGAAAACTGAAGGTGCTGCAGGTGGTAAATGAAGTGTTGTACACCTGTGGGGTCCTTCCGCCTGGCCTGCACCCTCTCACAACCCGGGACGCCTTTGTGGCTGTCAGAGAGCCGGTTTCAGCCCAGTCCCCGCAGGCCCGATCCAGACAGGAGGGAGCCCGATCCTGTGCATTGAGCTTCTGTCCCCTGGTCAACCAATCATTGACCAATCATTCAGTTGTTCGTAGTTAGGCATATAGATATAGATATAGATATAGATATAGATATAGATATAGATATAGATATAGATATAGATATAGATATAGATGATATAGATACTGATATAAATATAGATGATATAGATAGATATAGATATGGATACAGATATATAATATTTTAAACCATATCCAAAAAAATTTTTTTAATTATTATAAAAATGTCCTTACCTAAACTGTATACAAAAATTAATTTGATAAGATCATAGACCTAAATTTAAGAACTAAAATTATAAAACTGTTAGAAGGCCACATAGGAGTAAATCTTTGTGACCTTGGATCAGGCAACAGTGGGGGACATCTGTAATACTTTCAACAGTATCTTAGATATAATAACTTTTCTCACAAATGAGACTGAATCAAGATAATTTTCCCTGACCTTATAAATGCTTGATTGACTTTGTTTGGTGCCTCATAATTAAGTTTTGCACTGACTGCTAACTTTATTTTTGCACCCACTAGCTTGTTGTGACCTATCTGGATGATTATTAAAAACAAACCAAACACCAGGAAAAAATTAAAAAGTACAAAAAGCCAAAGAAAAATAGATGTGAGCTTCATGAATATTAAAAATGTTTATGCTCAAAAAGCACACTTCAAAATACAACAACCGAGAGAGACAACAAGATGGCGGCAGAGGTAAAAGCCTAACTGCAGCCGCACTCAACAATTTCAAAAAATACAACTAAAATATAGAATGGACACTATCCAGAACTACAGGAAAGTTGACTGACTGGGAATTCTACAACTAGAAGGAAAGAGAAAACCAGAAGGAAAACCAGAGGAGCTGTAAAAGCCTAAGGTACAGAGGCACGTGCACGGGGAGAGGACAGAGCCGGAGAGGAGGGGCGGCGGAGTGCCTGGCTGGCGTTCCCTAGCGGGAAGGAGATAAAAGCTCCGGACCGTGCTGAACCCCAACTCCGACTGCACTGAACCCCAGTTCTGGGCGAGACCCTGGGGTCCAGTCTCATACAGAGGAAAACTGGGCTGTAAGGCGGAAGCTCAGCGGAGCGGCGGCGAAAGGCAGAGCCCCGGATTCGCGCACATTGCACGCAGAGGAGGGACTGTTCACTGAGCTGCTGGATTGCCCCAGCGGAAAGGACTCAAAAGCTCAGGAACGTGCTGAGCCCCAGTTCTGACTGCACTGAACCCCAGTCCTGGGCAGGACCCTCGGGCTCCAGCCTCATACAGGAGGAATCTGGGCTGTAAGGCAGAAGCTCAGGGGAGCGGCGAAAAGCAGAGTGCTCGCACATTGCGCGCACAGAGGACAGACTGTTGTTTGGGCCACAGGATTGCCCTAGCGGGAAGGAGACATAAGCTCCGGACTGTTCTTAACCCCACTTCCAACTGCACTGAACCCCAGTTGTGGGCTCGTTGGGGGAGAGACTAGACTGTCTGGTAGCGGGCGAAACTCTAGAGTGCCTTTCTCTCAGAGGTGCTTGCAGCTGAGTACCAAAGGACACTGAGGTACACTGAGACTCAGGAACCTCAGAGGGCGGGGCTAACCGGAAGCCAAGGCTGTAGGCTCCACCCTGAAACTCCGCCCCATCCAAGCTGAACTCAGAGAGGCTTTTGCAGGTTTCCAAGTCTAGTGGAATAAGGTTGTCTGCTGGCATAGACACAGCTGATCCTCCCAACCTACCAACTCAGGGAAGCAGCGAAAATGCCGAAACGAGGAAACAGATCACAAACGAAAGAAATGGAGGACAAAAAGCAACTGGATATAGAGTTCAAAGCCACGCTTATAAGGTTGTTCAACAATCTCTTAGAAAAGGCGGATAGGGGGGAGACAACAAGATGGCGGCAGAGGTAAAAGCCTAACTGCAGCCTCACTCAACAATTTCAAAAAATACAACTAAAATATAGAGGGGACACTATCCAGAACTACAGGAAAGTTGACTGACTGGGAATTCTACAACTAGAAGGAAAGAGAAAACCAGAAAGAAAACCAGAGGAGCTGTAAAAGCCTAAGGTATGGAGGCAGCGCGCGCGCGCGGGAGAGGACGGAGCCGGAGAGGAGGGGCGGCTGAGTGCCTGGCTGGCGTTCCCCAGCAGGAAGGAGATAAAAGCTCCGGACTGTGCTGAACCCCAACTCCGACTGCACTGAACCCCAGTTCTGGGCGAGACCCTGGGGTCCAGGCTCATACAGTGGGAGACTGGGCTGTAAGGCAGGAGCTCAGCGGAGTGGCAGCGAAAGCCAGAGCCCCGGAGTCGCGCACATTGCGCGCAGAGGACAGACTGTTCGCTGAGCTGCTGAATTGCCACAACAGGAAGGACTCAAAAGCTCCGGACTGTGCTGAGCCCCAGTTCTGACTGCACTGAACCCCAGTCCTGGGCAAGACCCTCGGGCTCCAGCCTCATACAGAGGGAAACTGGGCTGTAAGGCGGGAGCTCAGCTGAGCAGCGGTGAAAGGCAGAGCCCCTGAGTCGCGCACATTGCTCCCACAGAGGACAGACTGTTGATTGGGCCGCGAGATTGCCCTAGCAGGAAGGAGACATAATCTCCGGACTGTTCTTAACCACACTTCTAACTGCTCTGAACCCCAGTTGTGGGCTTGTTGGGGGAGAGACTACACTGTCTGGTAGCGGGCGAAGCTCTAGGGCGCCTTTTTCTCAGAGGTGCTTGCAGCGAGTACCAAAGGACCCTGAGGCACACTGAGACTCAGGAACCTCCGAGGGCGGGCTAACCAGAAGCCAAGGCTGTAGGCTCCACCCTGAAACTCCGCCCCTCCCAAGCTGAAATCAGAGAGGCTTTTGCAGGTATCCAAGTCTAGTGGAATAAGGTTGTCTCCTGGCATAGACACAGCTGATCCTCCCAACCTACCAACCCAGGGAAGCAGCGAAAATGCCGAAACGAGGAAACAGATCACAAACGAAAGAAATGGAGGACAAAAAGCAACTGGATATAGAGTTCAAAGCCACACTTATAAGGATGTTCAACAATCTCTTAGAAAAGGCCGATAAAATAAATGAGACCTATGAGGATATGAAAAGGGATCAACTAGAAATAAAGAATACATTCTCTGAAATAAAAAATATTATACAGAGTCCTAAAAACAGATTGGAAGATTGCAAGAATCAAGTCCAATATTTGGAACACAAAGAGCCAGAGGACACTCCTCCGCAGAAGCAAGAAAACAAGAGAATCCAGAAAGTTGAAGATGGTGTGAGAAACCTCTGGGACAGCTTCAAGCGAACCAACATCAGAATTATGGGCATCCCAGAAGATGACAGAGAGCAAGATACCGAAAACATATTGAAAGAAATAGTGACAGAAAACTTCCCCCACCTGGGGAAACAAATAGACTTACATGTACAGGAAGCACACAGAACCCCAAACAAAAGGAATCCAAGGAGGACCACACCAAGACACATCATAATTAAAATTCCAAGAGCTAAAGACAAAGAGAGAATATTAAAAGCAGCAAGACAAAAGCAGGTAGTTACCTATAAAGGGGCACCCATACGACTATCAGCTGATTTCTCAACAGAAACCATGCAGGCCAGACGGGAATGGCAAGAAATATTCAAGGTGATGAATAACAAGAACCTACAGCCAAAAATACTCTACCCAGCAAAGCTATCACTCAGAATCGAAGGCCAGATAAAGAGCTTCACAAATAAATTTAAGCTAAAGGAATTCATCACTGCCAAGCCAGAATTATATGAATTGCTAAAAGGGGTTCTTTAGGAAGAGGAAAAAAATAAAGATAAAAATTATGAACAAACACATAACTATCAACAAGTGAGTCTAAAAACCAAGGGAAGTAAAAATCCTGATGAACAATATTAACTGGTGAATATAATAGAATCAGAGGTATGGAAGGGGAGTGGACTGATGATTCTCGGGGAAATGGGGAGTGGAGCGGGGCGGGAAGAGACTGAACATGAACTGCACCTATGGATGAGGACAATGGGGGATGGGGAAAGGGCAGAGAATTGAATGGAAACTTGGTGTAGGGGAGCAATTGGGGGGGGGGGGAATGAGGAACATTTGTAATAATATGAACAATAAAGATTTAGTTAAAAAAACAAAACAAAAAAAATACAACAACCTACAGATTGAAAGAAAAATTTGCAAATCATATATATAACAAGAGATTTGTATCTGGAATATAACAAGAGATTTATATATAAAAACACAAATATTCAATTTAAAAATGGGCAAGGATTGCAACAGACATTTCTTTAAAGAAGATGTATACCTGGCCAATAAGCATATAAAAAGAAACTCTGGCCGAAACCAGTTTGGCTCAGTGGTAGAGCGTTGGTCTGCGGACTGAAAGGTCCCAGGTTCGATTCTGGTCAAGGGCATGTACATTGGTTGCGGACACATCCCCAGTGGGGGGGGTGCAGGAAGCAGCTGGTCGATGTTTCTCTCTCATCGATGTTTCTAGCACTCTAACCCTCTCCCTTCCTCTCTGTGGAAAATCAATAAAATATATATTTTTAAAAAAAGAAACTCTGTAAAATTAGTTATTGGATTAATGCAAATTAAAACCACAATTAGGTGGCACTTCACACCAAATAGAATAACTATATTTAAAAAAAGAAGTAAAATAACAAGTATTGGCAAATATGAAGAAATTGGCAGCCTCCTACATACCTGATATGAATACAAGATGATGTAACCACTTAATAAAGCAATTTGGCAGTTGCTCAACAAGTTAAACATAGTCACCATACAAACCAACAATTCCTCTCTTAGGTATATACCCAACAGAATTGAAACATATGTCCACACAAAAACTACATATGAATATTTATAGCAGTATCATTCATAATAGTCAAAAAACTAAAATAACTCAAATGTCTGTCAACTGATGAATGGATAAACACATGTGGTGATATCCATGTAATGGAATATTTTTCACCCATAAAAAGGAATGAAGTACTGATGCATGTACAACATGGGTGAACCTTGACTACATTATGATAAACATAAGAAGCCAGATCTAGATGTAAGAGACTACATATTGTTAAGCTTTTTAAATGAATTTTATTTTTCAACTACAGTTGACATACAGTATTATATTACTTTCAGTATATCCCAGTGATTAGATATTTATATAACTTATGAAGTGATCAGCACAATAAATCTAGTACCTGTGCACCATACATAGTTATTATAATATCATTGACTGTAGTCCATAAGCTGTACTTTACATCCCCATAACCAGTGGTCGGCAAACTCATTAGTCAACAGAGCCAAATATCAACAGTACAACAATTGAAATTTCTTCTGAGAGCCCAAAATCGACTTCTGTGCATGGACCATGAAGTTTCAATCATACTGTACATGCGTGCCTGCACATGGTATTTTGTGGAAGAGCCACACTCAAGGGGCCAAAGAGCTGCATGTGGCTCGCGAACTGCAGTTTGCCGACCACTGCCCATGACTATTTTCTGTCTACCAATCTGTATTTCTTTTTTTTTTAATATACTTTATTGATTTTTCACACAGAGGAAGGGAGAGGGATAGAGAGCTAGAAATGTCAATGAGAGAGAAACATCGACCAGCTACCTCCTGCACACCCGCTACCAGGGATGTGCCGGCAACCAAGATACATGCCCTTGACCAGAATAAAACCCGGGACCTTCCAGTCAACAGGCCGATGCTCTATCCACTGAGCCAAACTGGTTTTGGGCCAATCTGTATTTCTTAATCCCTTCATCTTTTCAACGATCCCCCCCACCCAATTCACCATCCAAATGTTCACTGAGTCTGTTTCTGTTCTGCTTGTTTGCTTATTTTGCTTTTTAGATTCCACATATAAGTGAAATCATCTGGAATTTGTCTTTCTCTGTCTGACTTATTTCACTCAGCACAACACCTGGCCGCAGACAGCAAGATTTCTTTCTTGTTTTATGGCACAATCATATTTCATTATATATATATCTACCTCTCCTTTATCCATCCATCTAGTGATGGACACTTAGTTCGTTTCCATATCTTTGCTATTGTAAATAATGCTGCAATGAACATATGGATGCACATGTCTTTTTTATTTAGTGTTTTGGGTTTCTTCAGATAAATAACCAGAAATGGAATTGCTGGGTCCTTTAGTTGTCTCTTGTTATAGCCTTTGTTTAATGTCTGTTTTGTCTGGTATTGGAATGCTACCCCAGCTTTTTTTTCCCCTTTTCCATTTTCATGAAATATCTTTTCCAAACCTTTCCTTTCAGTCTGTGTGTGTCGAGTTTAGTGCATTGTGTGTGTGTGTGTGTGTGTGTGTGTGTGTATGTGTGTGTGTGTGTGTGTGTGTGTGTATGTGCGCGCGCATTATTTTTTTTTTATTCTCCCTAATGTGTGAAGTGCACTAATGTGCCTGAGCATCCTTCTCTTTCTCCAGAGCAGGGTGCAGGGGGAGAGCCCCAGGTGCCTTAGCACCAGCTCCACATTGCATGCTCATTCGTGCACTCAGGGTTCAGGGAATAAGGGACGTCGTCGTCCCCTCCTCCCCCCTCCCCAGGGGCTCAACTTGTGCTGAGAAGTTAGTTCCACTCAATAGGATAGCTGCTTGGTCTCTTGGGGAAAACGTGCACTGGACCACAGCTGGGGACAGTAAGCCCTGTTTGGGATGTTGGTGTGTGCCAGCGAAATGCAGTCCCCTGTGGGCGGTAAAGGCTGAGGCGAGCCCTGGGGCCTCTGGAATAGAGGAGCGCCGATCCCATGGCTCGGCCCACACCGGGCCTCGATCTGCGTGTCCAGGTGGACACAGAGCCGTGGCGCCCGGAGGCCCTAAGCAGGCGGGGGCCGTGGCTTGCAGGGGGTCAGTGGTTTGCATGGACACAGAAGCTAGTGGCCTTGGGGGGGGGGGGACACTGACTCACCTCTGCAGGCAGAAGGGAAGGAGGCGGCCGACGCTAGCACCACCCGGTACTGTTGGGTGAGCTCCCGCAGGAGTGCTGGCCTGGCACACTGATGTTCCCGTGTCATCGTGACATGGCAGGCTCAGGTTGCTACAGACTCGGACCTGGCACTGAATTGGGGCTCGGGGGTCCCGCCGGAAGCCCACGTGGCTGCCCGGGCCCATCCCCCCACCACCCCATTCCCCCACCCCCCATCCCCCCAACCCGCTCCAACCGCTGCTGACAGCGGCCTGCGCGTGCGCAGTTCACCCCACGTGAGGGCTTGGCGCAGCCGCGTTTGTGCACAGTGCTGGCCAGAACGGGCAGATGTGTGTGCACGGACATGTGTATGAATGTTGGGAAAAATGCAACAGCCAAGAGACCAAAAAACAAAAGGAACCAAAAACCACCAAACAGAGCACGTCCCAAAAATGAGCTTTCCCTTACAACCCAAAAACAACTCATGGTCCTAAACCAGGGGTGGGCAAACTATTTGACTCGAGGGCCACATGGGTTCTTACACTGGACCGGAGGGACAAAAGCAACCTGACCATGCTGGCACTCTCATCTTGGGCTGCTGGTGAAGGAGCGGAGGGGACAGCAAGAGAACCCTCCGCTCTTCGGGCTCCTCTGGCCAGATAGAACAGCCAAACAGGCCATAGTTTGCCCAGGGCTGTCCTAAACAGTGAGATCGGGGAGGAAGGGGGGCCTTTTAAAGACAATAACACAGAGGTTGAGTCCAATAGTTTGGGGCAGGAGAAATTTGATGAAATGGAAAACTATAGAAAATTTCCTAGAAATGTTTACAATTACAAAATTTGAGTTTAAAAAAAAAAATAAATTGATGGATAAAAATGATCACGTTAATGTAAAGTACAGCATACAAAATATAGTCAAATATATATATATATATGAAAATTGTTCCCTCAGGAGTTCCACCAGGAGGCCAGGAGTCCAATTGCTCTCTATAACATGCACTGAACACCAGGGGGTGGTGGATAACAAAGGCAGCTGGCAGCTGGGGAAGGGAGCCCTGGCAAGCAGCCAGAAGGCCCTGATCAGCCCTGACCGCCAGCCATGCCTAAGGATCTAACCCATGCACAAATTTCATGCACTCTCGTATTGTAATAACTATGTGTGGTGTCAGTTTGTTACTAGACTTTTCAGGGTCATCACACCTAAATTATATGTGTCTAATCACTATTTGTGCATCTAAACTAATATAATATTGCATATCAACTGTAATTGTAAGGTTAAAATTTATTTTTAAATAAATTAAAATAAAACAGATAAGAAACATAAACCAAACAACAATGAAAAAAAACTGTATTGAAAGCATATATTGATATGGAAGTTGATATCTTCCCTTCCCCAAAATGCACAAAGCCCACTTTTACTAGTTAGTTCTACCAAATTTAGAAAGAATAGATAGCTCCTGTTTTTTAAACTCATTCAAATCATAGGACTAAAGGTAAGAACCTTATCAAACATTGTATCAGAATCATTATTATTTACATAGAAACTATAGATCCCTCTTACTCATGAATAGAGACTTTTATAATGATAAATAAATACTGGTAAATCAGACCTAGGAGTGCATCATGTCAGGGTTTACCACAAGAAAGGAAAGTTCTACATTAAGCTGTCTATTAATATCTATTAATATAATTCAAACCATTAACAAATTGGCTTAAAAATATGGCAATCTTGAAAAATGGTAAATTATTTTATATAATTTTCTCACCTGGTGGATCCAATCTGAAGTACTGTCTGCACTCACCAAGTTCAGAATGAATTTCATAATATCACACACTACATGGTTACAAAATACCCTTTTGGGTCCTAACTGGTTTGGCTCAGTGATAGAGTGTCAGCCTGCAGACCCAGGAAGGGTCCCAGGTTTGATTCTGGTCAAGGGCATGTACGTTGGTTGTGGGCACATCCCCACTAGGGGTGTGCAAGAGGCAGCTGATCAGTGTTTCTAACTCTCTATCCCTCTCCCTTCTTCTCTATAAAAAATCAATAAAAAATATATTCTAAAAAGAAATGCCCTTTTGGGTGGAAAGGGGAAAGCGGTATGCCAGTAGTTAGCAATGGAAGAGATGGCATAGAGGGACACTCATAGTCCTCCCAACATGTCACAGGAAGGTTAGCCAAGCCAGGGCACTGCTGGCCCAGAGTATGAACAAAAGAAAGATATTTCTAAAAAACTATGCAGCAGTAAAAAAGATGAATCTCTTACCCTTTGAGACAACATGCAGGGATCTGGAGAGTATCATGATAAGTGAAATAAGACAGAGAAAGACAAGAATCACATGATCTCCTTGGAATGTAATGAATAAAATAAACTGGTGAACCGAGTGGATCCAGAGACACGGAAGCATGAAGGGAAGGTGTGGGAGGTTGGATGGGTAGGGGGTAATTAACCAAAGACCTTGAATGCATATATGCATAACCCATAGATTCAGACAGTGGGGTGGTGAGGGATTGGGGGAGTTGGAGGGGTCTGGAAGGGATCAATGGAGGAAAAAGGGGAACATATGTAATACTTTAAACAATAAAAATTTAAAAATATAATAATAATTTTAAAAAATAAAAGACATGGTTGCCAATGTTTGAAGATAAAACTGATTATCTAGAAAATGGAGGTTTCTGAAATAGTGATAATTTTATTTTTTTACCTAGCTAATAGTTATATGGTATGTTCACTTTGCAAAAAATTTTCAGCTATTTACTTATAATTTGTATATTTTTTGTATATATCCTATTCTTCAACTTGTATATACACTAGTTTTAATGAAAAAAAATAAGTCAAGAAAAAGCCAGAATATGGATATATAGTAGAAGATAAAATTAACATTTTAAATCAAAGATGGAAATTGACAAATCAGTAAATAATGTTGAGACAGTTGGCTATCTACTAAGGGAGAATTTAATTTAGATCACTTACCGTTAAACAGAATTATAGATGGATGAAGAATATGAACATTAAAAATCCATAAAACTACCAAAAGAAACTATAGGGAAATATTTTTATAATTTTTTATTGAAGAAGTTCTTCACTGACAAGACACAAAATCAAAGAGCCACAAGGGGAAAAATGATAGATTTGGCTGTAAGATGTCAAAAGCAAAGTTAAAAGGTAAGTGACAGACAAATGAGAAATATTTACAATATATATGAGTTAAAAAGAATGATGTTGAATTTTTTAAATATCTTATAAAAATCAATTAAGAAAGACAATTTCATTTGCTTTAGAAAGCAATGATATGAACTGACAATTTACATAAAATAATACAAATTTTCAGTCTCTTATATTGAATGGAAAATTAAAATAAGAAAGTAATATATCATTTTCACGTATCAGATTGATCCAAATGAAAAATTTGGCAATATCCAGTATTGATAAAGTTATGGGGAAACAGGTGCTGTTAAGAAGTATAGGAATTTGGCCGAAACCGGTTTGGCTCAGTGGTAGAGCGCCGGTCTGCAGACTGGAAGGTCCCAGGTTCGATTCTGGTCAGGGGCATGTACATTTCTAGTTCTCTATCTCTCTCCCTTCCTCTCTGTAAAATATCAATTAAAAAAAAGAAAAGAAGAAGTATAGGAATTTGTACAGCTTTTAAGAAAGCAATCTAGTAATATCTATAAAATTTAAAATAGCCATAGTCTTTGAGACAACATTCACATTTAATACCATTCTACAGAAATACTTGTAAAAATGAACAAAAGAACAAAATATTTACTGTATCATTGCTTGTAATAATAAAATATTAGGAATATACATCCCAATAATGAAAGAAAATTTTAGGGGTGAAATAGGCAAGTTTAGGAAATTTTAAAAGTTAAGAGGTCCATGAAAAAGGCACAGGGCTATAGAGTTGCAAAAGGGTAGATTTCCATAAGACAAGGGAGCTGGGAGCAGCAGAAGTTACATTTCCATAAGACAAGGGAGCTGGGAGCAGCAAAACATACACATTTATAAAATAAAGGGAGGAAGCAAAGCCCAGAGGGAATTGGAAAACAATAAGGGAGAAGAGGAGGGAACTTCAGATACTTCACTTGGGACTTGAGCTCAGGAGTTGCTATAGTGACCAAATCAAAGGGGAATAGTAATCAACCAGAGGGGATATGGAGGCACAAAGATCTGCAGCCTTTGTAAACCGTAGGGAAAAGGGACTCAGTGGGACTCTTCCCCCTCTCCACATGGGAGTCTGTCTGTAAGACTCTGTCCCCCTTCCCACGTGGGAGTCTGTGCTTGTTTCTCAAAAAATTTCCACCTTTGCTATACCACCATGGTTTCATTCTTTGACTCCACCAGACAAGAGTCTGGGAAACATCCTGCCCATGGGAACACCACACATTCTAGCCCAATTTTCCCATTTTTCCCATTTCAATAATAAACTATATATATATATATATATATATATATATATATATATATATATACTAGAATAGAAGCCTGGTGCACGAAATTCATGCACAGGTAGGGTCCCTAAGCCTGGCTGGTGATCAGGGCCAATCTGGGCCTTCTGGCTGCTGGCTGGGGCCTTCCTTCGTTCCGTGCCACCCCCTGGTGGTCAGTGCATGTCATAGTGAGCAATTAAACACCCAACCTCCCAGTCAAACTCCCAAGGGGACACTTTGCATATTAGCCTTTTAGATAGATAGATAGATAGATAGATAGATAGATAGATAGATAGATAATTATACATGTATACAAACATACATAGTTAGAAGAATAAGGGAGCCAACATGTACAAACAGGGAAAGATGAAGTGGGGGGGAGGAGGTCGAATGAGATATAAAGTACACGCCCATCCTCAATGAAGTAAAGAAAGCCTCTACATGTTGCTGGAGACATTGAGCAGAACCTGTCAACACCACCTCTTCCCCAATTAGTAGAGTACATTAGAAACTGAGCAGTGAACCCAAATGGATGTAGACAGAGAAAAACAACATATTTATGGTACCACTATAACTTGACAAGATCTCAGATGGAGTTTCTACTAATAGGTTCTTCAGACAAATGGGAAAGAAACTGATAACAGGTGGAAAATAAGGTACTTTCAGATGATGATGAGTACTTAAAGGAAAATAAGACATACAAATAAAAAGTTAAGGGTGGAACTGGGATGGGAGGAAGGGCATTAGATTGGGTGGTTGTGAGATCATTGTGCAGAGTTGAAAATGCTAGTTGTTTAACCTTGCACCATTAGAAGATAAATGCAAAGGATAAGGCACAATAGAGCTTGATGGATTGAAGGGACAAAAATAAGACCATATAACTAAAGCAAACTGAATAAAGGGGAGAAAGTCAAGAGATGACATTTTTTTAATTAGGTGGGAAACACCCTGTAGGTCATTTAGTCTTACCTAGGGATGTGGACGTTATTCTAAGTACAATGGCAGGGCTAGATTGCGGCTTGATTGGAGCAGAGGTAACATTTCAAAAGGGCCACTCAGCTCCTCAGTGCAAAGTGTAAGGGGCAAGAAGGAAAGCTGAAGGAATAGGGACAGAAATGCCCAATTAGTTGCTTTTATATTGTGGAGACAAGAGCTGAGGGTGGTTTGCTCTAGGGCAGTTGTCGGCAAACTCATTAGTCAACAGAGCCAAATACCAACAGTACAACGATTGAAATTTCTTTTGAGAGCAAATTTTTTAAAAAAAAACAAAAAAACTTAAACTTCTTCTAACTCCATTTCTTCAAAACAGACTCGCCCAGGCCGTGCTATTTTGTCAAAGAGCCACACTCAAAGGGCCAAAGAGCTGCATGTGGCTTGAGAGCCGCAGTTTGCCAACCACGGTGTTTGGAAATGAAAATGAAGTGAGAAGAAAAGCAAAATGATTTATTCAAGCTGCTATGGCAAAGGAGTCTGCCACCATCGCTTCCATTTTGGCACAGGCTCAAAGGCAGGCAGAGGAGTGGAAGCGGGTGGAAAGGAGGAAGGAGAAGGCTTCAGGTCTGTCCTCATTGGAGGCCCTTGGCATGGGAAGCTGTGGGCAAGCTAGAGGCAGGGCATTCATTAGCAATGCACCTGCCCTTTCCCTTTGGAGAAAATAATCAATCTTTCTCTCTCTCTCTCTCTCTCTCTCTCTCTCTCTCTCTCTCTCTCTCATTCTCTCTCTCTCTCTCTCTCTCTCTCTCTCTCTCTCTCTCATTCTCTCTCTCTCTCTCTCTCTCTCTCTCTCTCTCTCTCTCTCTCTCTCTCTCTCTTTTGAATGCTCATCCTGTGTGCTCTCCTGTTGTCTACGTAGTAGCCGGTGGTCCCAGTAGCTTCACTGGCCGCATCTGCAGGGACTACAAACTCAGGCTCCCAAAGGCAGCCTGGGCAGCTGTGACGCAGCAATGGGTTGCAGCTGGGGGTGCAAGCTAAGCTGGCCAAATGCTGGCCTGGGACTAAGCTGTAATGTGCCACAGGATCTTTGGACACTGACTGTATTCCAGGCCCTGATTTTACATGTGGGACATACAGAGATGGGCCTTCACAGGTGAATCCTTTTAATCTTCCCTCACAAATGAATGTTGCTACCAGACCACATCCTCCTGGGTGGGTTCCTGAAAATGCCTTTTCTCATGGACACTCCAGGAACCCCACTTCCACTGCCAACACTATGACTCAATAAGATTATTCTATCATTCTTATAATGCTATGAGGTTTGACCTATTTTAATTATTAGGAAACTGAGGCTTAGAGAAAGTAAATTTTGCAAGGTCACTTGCCTAACAAATGGCAATAACACTTGTTACTAAATTAACAAAATTTGACTTGGATTCATGTAACACCTCTCTTCACCAGGCAGGTATTCTCAACTCACTGGCCTCTCTCAACTTTAATTTCCACAAGATTAAGAATGATAAGAATATGTATCTATCTTCTTATAGCTAGTGTGTGTTTTATTTATATTTTTAATACTTTTTTAATTGATTTTTTACAGAGAGGAAGAGAGAGGGATAGAGAGTTAGAAATGTCGATAAGAGAGAATCATGGACCAGCTGCCTCCTGCACACCCCCCACTGGGGATGTGCCCGCAACCAATGTACATGCCCTTGACCGGAATCGAACCCGGGACCTTTCAGTCTGCAGACCGTCGCTCCCAGGGCTGGGCAAACTACGGCCCGAGGGCCGGATCTGGTGAATAAAACTATTGAATTAAAAAAAAAAAGACCTTACCCTTTTATGTAATGATGTTTACTTTGAATCTATATTAGTTCACACAAACACTCCGTCCATGCTTTTGTTCCGGCCCTCGGGTCCAGTTTAAGAACGCATTGTGGACCTCGAGTCAAAAAGTTTGCCCACCCCTGTGTCTGTCCACTGAGCCAAAACGGTTTTGGCTAGTGTGTGTTTTATAAACTGTGATGCTTTATCTCTACTCATTCCCCAAAGTAGCCACATGGTTTTCTCCCTCACTTATTCAGGTCTTTGCTTAATTTTACCACACCAAACAGGGTGTTGTTTGTTTTTTGTTGTTGTTTTGGTTTTGGTTTTATTTTGTTTTGTTTTCTGACAATCCTATCTGAATAGCACCCCCTGTGATAGGATGCTTTTTCCTAATAACATATTTCACACACTGATACATTACAACTTTATTTGATTACCGTCTGTCTTGCCACACAAGGACAGCATGAAAAACACCAGGAGAAAAGCAACTGTTTAAGCTCCTGCTATATCCCCAACACCTTGAACAGTGTCTGGCAGAAATATTTTTAAATAATTATTAAATAAATGCACACAAGGCATAACTTTGATGTACTATTTTCCTGTTTTCCGCTTTAGCAAAAACTTTTAATAGATAATCCATCTCTTAGACCCATTCTTTTCAAAGAGAATAGACACAGCCCTAAAGCCTTCAATAAGCATTGTAAGCACAAGAACTCTCCAGCTTCTGAAATAGAAGACATCTGCAAGCTATTGTATTGTGTTTTGTTTGTTTTTTGTTTTGTTTTGTTAATCTTCAGCCAAGGATATTTTTCCATTGAAATTTAGAGGGAGTAGAAGAGAGAGGGAGAGACAGAGAGAAACATCAATGTGAGAGAAACACATTGATTGGTTGCCTCCTGCATGTGCCCAAACCAGGGCCCCCGCCAAGGAGGAGCTTGCAACCGAGGTACATGCCCTTGACTGTAATTGAACCTGGGACCTTTCAGTCCACAAGCTGATGCTCTATCCACCGAGCCAAATCGGCTTAGTGCCTATTTTATTTTTAAGGACAAACTGGTTGACTTTACTTTTATGAGTTAAAAAAGCCCTTGAATTCCATTGAACTGTGCGATATGAATTTATAGTAACATCAACATTCATTCAGTAAAGAAGTAACTTTACAGTCTTAAAAACTATTGGTTGAATTTGAAGCTTTCTCTAGAGGTTAATTAACCCACAGCTTGATATGTTTTTAGTTATTAGTAACAACTAACTTCTTGTTCTGATATTCTGATCCTAATTTCTTCAAATCATGCTACTTTGGTATAATTCTTGGACATGTACAGTATTTCAGGGTTTTAATTTTTTTATTAAAAACAAACTTTTATTTATTTACTTTTTTATTACTTTTTTTATTACTACTCTTCTAGTATCGCCTATGTAACACCCTATATTTATGTCTGTGATTTCCCAGATGTTCCCTGAAGCTCTTTTTCACCTGATATCTTCTTCTACTTCTTCCTGTTTACTGACTTACATTTATTGAAATGTGTTTTCATTCATTTGTTGTTTTTTCATTCCTTAGAATTCCAAATTGCAACATTTATTAAATCCATAAATATTTTTTTAATTTTACATTTTAGTAAAGACAGTCTTATTCACATCTTTGTGAGATAAAGGTTGTAAAAGAAATTCTAAAGGTGCTTTGTCTTAGTTTTTTTTTTTCTTTCCATCATAACCCAGAAATTACATAATAATTTATCTCTACTTTAATGTACCTGGAAAAATTTGTTACATGAATGTATATAAATATACATTGTAAATATATGAATATATCCTTATATACCTGAGAACAGAATTTGATCTGATGCTTTATAAAAGAGAAGTAAATAGCAGCAAATTTATCACTGGCCTATTGGGAATTCCTCAATGGACAATGCTATATTTTGGAACATTAATTGAGATGTGCATTCTCTAAAAATAACCAAGAACTCCATTCTGTGAAAATATTAACCAAGTTAGAACATTACTTAAAAAACATAATGCTTGAACTTAAAGATGCATGAAAAGCTACAATGGCTGCAATAACATTAAGAAAAAGCCATCCCAATCATGAAAATAAAGAGCAACATAAGTTATAGTTCAAGTTAATAATTTGTTTCCTAAATATCCACTCCATGAATATGTATATTATCCTAAGTCATCCTGTGTGCCTGTATGTACACTTATGTTTGTTTTAAACTGACAGCTAAAATGAACAAATTACAATTGCTTCACAATGAAATTTAGTAAATGTATTGATCTTAGTCTTACTTATAGTTATATTGAAAAGAAGAAAAACTTATTGACTTTCATGAAGTCTTAGGCATATTTTCAAGATGAGACAATTAATGGCAAACAATGGGTACTTGCCAAAATTAAGTTTTGTTATTTTATCATTTGCTGATAGCCTCAAACATGAAAGAGGCATGAGTTTCAATAGCAAGCATGCCACAGGACATAAGGCAGATCAATATTTGTTTCCTGTACACTTTTTGATGCTTTTAGGAAAAATGAAAACTTCACCTTCATTATACTTGTTTTTAGGTTAACTTCAGAGAACTAGAGCTACCTGTGCCCAGTATCGTTCTTTAAAAACAAACAAACAAACAAACAAAAATTAGAAAATTCTGGTCTTTAGTAATAGCTCAGCTGTGTCAGTCACTCTTTTGGTCTTATGAGCTCAGGTTCATAATTTTCAATTCTTCTTATGTAATTTCATGGCTGTGTTTTCTCATCCAATCCACACATTAATTCAGAAGACATTTATTGAGAAGGTACAATATGCTAGGTTCTAAAAATATATAGATGAATTTTACTGTTCCTAGCCACAAGAATTGTACAGTGAGATTAAGTAGATAAAAAAAGGATTGCTTTTGTTGTTAGAGTCAACTAAGTGACTCAACATAATATTAGCAGAAAATTCTTCTAGGGGAAAAAAAGTATAATGTATAATGTAATCATGATTACAGGAAGCCCAAATGTTTTATGAATAGTTTAAATTTCAAATAATTGTATACACAAAACTGTGTCTGTGCAAAACCTGAATATTCATTAAAAAATATTGCATGCTAATATCACAGAATTCAACATCTCTAATTTTAAGAATTAGTATTTGTGTCTGGCCAGTGTTGCTGAGTGGTTGAATGTCAACCTATGAACCAGGAGGTCACAGTTTGATTCCCAGTTGAGCTACATGCCATGATTTCGGGCTAGATGCCCTGTAAGGGGCATGCAGGAGGCAGCCGATCAATGATTTTCTCTCATCATTGATGTTTCTCTCTCTCTCCCTCTCTCTTCCTCTCTGAGGTCAATAAAAAATATATCTTAAAAAGAAAAGTGAATTGGTATTTGTAATCTTCACCAACCATTTTATAAAAATAATTTACTGTATTTTGCTATGTTCATAGAAACATTAAATTTGTGACATTATGTATTTTGTTGACAAATTGATTCGCTTAGCATTTGATCCCAGTTTCTCGGGAAAGAAATCCTTCTTAAGTAACAGGGGTCCTGTCAGAGTTTTCCCAGTCTAGCCCTATCTCCAAGACGTGCCAAGTTTTAAGTGTAGTAGAATAAACACAGACACACTTTCATGGAGAGAGGGTGCCAGTTTTTAATCATCCCTTTAATCACCTCCAACATCTGCCAGCTTTTCTGTCTGTGAAAGCGCTGCCACTTTTAGCATGACCCCCAAGAGGCAGGTGCAATATACAAAAAGCATGGTGTGGTGCTTTCCGATTGAGTCCCCCTTGGCTTTCAGTTGAGTGATGGGCCAGCCTGGTTTGGCTGAGATCAGATGGGTAACCCCCCTCCCCCAGCATTTACTATGGCAACACCGCAGGAGTGCTGTCTAGGAGTTCCTGAACTAAGACAACATGAAGGAGGAACATCTGAAGAGAAGGTTCAAAATGCAGAAGGATAAAAATAGCCTGGGGTCGGTGGACATTAATATAGACATGAACAAAAACAAATAAATTGCAGGAACTATACAAGATTCATCAGCAAATCAGATGCCTTTGTTTAAAATAGCAATTCTGATCTCAAAGTAACCTGGTATGATAAAGTGTTCTCTAGACAGCTTACAAATCAGATAGATTCAGAGAGTGAGCTCCTACTGGGGGCTTGACTTAGAATAAATCCTGCCTGAGTACCCTGAAATTCTGAGTTTAAGTAATCAATTACTATTGATTTTTCACTTTTGTTCTGCCAACATTTGGTAATTCCCTAGGCCACCTAGCCTTACCATTGGAGCCAAAGTCAATAAAGAACTTATTCATTCATTAGAATCTGTAGAAGTAGAATGTAATGCTGAAAAATTACATTTAAGAATTTCTATATATGAACTATCTCTCATGGGAAACCAAAAAAATTTTTTTTTTCTATAGTAAATATCAAACATTTTGTGTGAGATTTTAATGTCCATGACAAATGTATTTTAAGGACACAAGCAAGATAAAATTATGCCTTATAAGGGACTAGTTTTGTTTATTTGAATTGTATAATTGTAAGATAAAAGTAACTTAAAAAGAATTCAACAACAGTATTTGTTTTATTTTTTAGCAGAATTGTGAACATTAACTGTGTCATATACTAATAATCATGAAGTGTTGTCATTATTTTTTTTATTATAATCCTTGGAAACACCAGATACAAATAGAGTTTTATAGTCTGACCTCTATTAGCCAAGTTCCTTCTGATGATAATCTGCTGGAAAACACATAGAAGTAAAGATTTTTACAGTAATGTTGAAGCTCCCAGTCTATCTTTTCATTACAACTAGTGCTTGTGAAAAACATCGTGATTAGCCAAAAACAGTTTATTAATTTCTTACTTATTATATTTGCTCTAAGTATTCTCCTTAATTTTCATTCAAAAATCCCAAAATGTTGTGCAGTGCTTTTCATATGCAGAAAAAAAGTCTTGCTCAATGATTTTTAACCCTTTTCATCTCATAGCACAGATAAACTATTAAAATTCTTTTAAAAATATATATTTTATTGATTTTTTTACAGAGAAGAAGAGAGAGGGATAGAGAGTTAGAAACATCGATGAGAGAGAAACATCAATTAGCTGCTTCTTGCACACCCCCTACTGGGGATGTGCCCGCAACCAAGGTACATGCCCTTGACCGGAATCAAACCTAGGACCCTTCAGCCCGCAGGCCGATGCTCTATCCATTGAGCCAAACCGGTTTCGGAAAAATTCTATAGCACACTAAATATATTTTTTGTAGACATGACAAAAAAGTTATGATTTTGATTGATTTACAAAAGAAATAATCATAATCACCTACCTTTTATGCTTCAAAGTGACTTTTTTAAAAATCAGGTACCTATACTTGCATATAAGGTACCAAAAATTGCCGAAACCGGTTTGGCTCAGTGGATAGAGCGTTGGCCTGCAGACTGAGAGGTCCTGGATTCGATTCTGGTCAAGGGCACGTACCTTGGTTGCGGGCACATCCCCGGTGGGTGGTGTGCAGGAGGCAGCTGATTGATGTCTCTCTCTCATCGATGTTTCTAACTCTATCCCTCTCCCTTCTTCTCTGTAAAAAATGATAAAATATACATTTTTTAAAAGGTACCAAAAATTAACCAATCAGATGCACCCATATTATGAGCTATGATGAATACGATGCAACTCATATGATCTACTTGTGGCCCAGTACAAGAAATTTGTGCACATTAAAAGGGAATTAATTAGAGGAAATATTTTAATATTGCCATTTCCCCTTTCTCTATAATAGAAGTGTCAGAGATGAAAAGAAATTAGTAAAGTGTATATGAAAATCTCCCTCCTCTTTGAGTTTGGGATGTACCGCAAGACCCAGAGTCAAGCCCCTGCCCACCCACATGCACCTCGAAATCACACATAACTCAGACACGGCCAGTCCCACCCCTATCAAGCCCCACAGGGAGGGGGTCGCAGCCTCAAGTTCTCTGGCCTGGCACTGGGTAGGGGGTGTGACCTCAGGTTTCCTGGCTATGGTGCCAGGGTGGGGGGCATGGTCTCAGGTCCCCTAGCCCTGGCGAGATAGTATGACAGCATGATGGCATAATGACCATTTGCATATAAGCTCTTTATTATATAGGATATGTTTATGGTTCAAGACAGAGTATTTCTACTAGAGGACTATTCTGTGTTGGCTGTTGTCATTTTTATATCTGACAAGCTTTCTAGGGGAAAAGAGGTCAGTGCCCCTGACTAAATAGTCAGTACTGTGAGTTTAAAAAATTCTTGCGACACATTGGTTCAAAATCACTGCTCTAGCCCTATCAGTCATTTCCAAATTAGTTTGATGATATAAAGATGGCAATTGTTGCTCAGAATCTTTTGATAAATTAATAATGCTCTACCAGCAATTATTTTCTAACTGGTTATAACATTTCTTTTTTTAGTCATTTGCTGATTTCTACCTGGAAACCTCTTTGAGGGTAACTGTCGGTATACAGTCTTAAATCACATTCTTACCACATTCTGTGATTCAGTGTGTGAAACTCTCAAGTTTATGATTATGGAACATTCCTGGATTTTCTGTATTCTTATTATTATCCATAGGCTTTCTGCATTGTTTTTGCATCTATGGAAAATTTCTCACCTGTTTTCCATTTTATCCCCATATTAGGCATTTCCTCTATTTCACTCATGAGAAAGCAGATACAAGAAGATTAAGTAAAACCAAGATGTAAAAATATCACTTGCAGAATCCAGATTAGAACCCATCACTTTCTTCTCTACATCATTTCCCATTGGTCCTACTCGAGTTACCCTTAAAGAATAATTCATCCTATAAACTCATTAGCTTTTCCTCAGGAGGATATGGAGAAAAGGGAACCTAAGTACACTGTTGGTGGGAATGCAGACTGGTGCAACCATTATGAAAAACAGTATGGAATTTCCTCAAAAAATTAAATACAGAACTGCCATTTTGACCCAATGACCCCACTCTAGGAATATATCCTAAGAAACCCGAAACACCAATCAGAAAGAATGTATGGTATGCACTGCTATGTTCTTAGCATCACAATTTATGATAGCTAAGATCTGAAGATAGACCAAGTGCCCATTAGTAGATGAGTGCATAAAAAAACTGCGGTGCATTTATACCATGGAATACTATGCAGCTGTAAAAAAGAAGAATCCCTTACTCTTTGAGACATCATGGAGGGACCTGGAGAGTATCATGCTAAGTGAAATAAGTCGGTCAGAAAAAGACAAGTATTACATGATCACACCTATATGTGGAATCTAATAACAAAATAAACTGATGAATGGAGTGGATCCAGAGACATGAAACAGTGTGGAATCTCTGAGGGAAGGCGGGAGGGTGGGTAGGTGGGAGGTAATCAAGCAAAGACCTTATATGCATATATGCATGGCCATGGACACAGACAATAGGGTGCTGAAGGCCTGGGGCGAAGGGTGGGGGCAGGCTGGAAGGGATCAATGGGGGGGAAGGAGACTTACCGTATGTAATAGTTCCAACAACAAAGAATTATTAAAATAAAATAAACTCCTTAGTTTCAGACAATGGTCCATAAATTCAATGAAGTTTTATCTATACAATCTCAATTTTGGACAAAGAAGATAAGTAGCATTATACTCAACTTGAAAAATCAACTTATGAATATTAACTTACAAAGTTAACAAAATGCTAGATCATATAACCAATATTTTCTTCTTTCACATAAACTAATATATTAATGTAAACTTGGATTTTCCAAAAATGACCATATATCTCATATTTCCATTGTAATTTTTTTTTAAGAATTTTAAGTTGTGGGGGGAAGGTTAAGACTTGAAGGACATACAGTATATAACAAATATTTGTCTCAAATTTCTCTAATTAGCAACCATTAGAAAGCCACATGTGGATTTTCCAAATCTATATAATGTCATTCAAAGTACCTATTTTTAAACAATTCTTTCATGCTTATGGCTTTTTGTTTTTGTCATACCAAGTAATTCATTCCTATATTAAGACTGACATTTTGAATCACGAGATATTTTTATCAAATAGAAAATTAAATGATTGACTATCTCAACATTTTCATTTCACAAATACAAAATGCAGATTTCAAAGACAGATTAAAAAGTGTTTTTTGTGCGACTCTAAATAGTATTTTCTTTCTGCTTTTTCAAAACAGGGGGAAAAAATTAAGTGAGGGTTTGTGTGGCATACAAGTGAACACAATTAAGGAAACCCTCATTGTTGTCTTCTGAATAGACTTGTCACATTACTATTCACAGCTTTGTCTAGTGACAGTGGAATATCAAAAAGATACTGAATAATTTAGCAAAAATCTATTGTGCCACTGAGATCTAATCTTTGTCTGAATGTAATTGCCTTATTAAAAGATTTGCAAGCTTACTCTTTCTGTGGTTCTAAAATAAGCCAAGAAAAACCATGCTGTAAAACTGCAACCGCAGTCCCTATGATATGACAACAGCATGTAAGTCAAACTGAAAATTAAAACACCATCCCATGGTCCCCCAGCCATGGGATGGATGCTTCTAGTCCTGCAATTATCCCTAGCAGTATGAATGGCATTTGGAAGACTTTCTTCCCATGAACTTAGCTTATCATGCCTCAGGAACTGCTTATGTAAATAGGAACATCTCATTTAGATTGTAATTTATGTTATGTGGCAGT
The DNA here is from genome assembly GCA_963924515.1 of Vespertilio murinus. Classification (NCBI taxonomy): domain Eukaryota; kingdom Metazoa; phylum Chordata; class Mammalia; order Chiroptera; family Vespertilionidae; genus Vespertilio; species Vespertilio murinus. Next base: position 122,808,920 of record OZ004708.1, read on the forward strand.
GACTGCTTCTTACTACCTGTTCATTATAGCTAATAGATTCAGGATCAGCTCCTTTGTCTTTTCCCCTCTCTCCTCCCCTGAAACACCTTGCTCTGAGCCTTCCTAAGGGGAGAACAGTCTCACTGTTCAGTGCAAGTGAAGAAGTAATTGCACATCCTGATGCCAATACCCATCACAAATTGTTATTTTTAGTAAATAGCACAAGTGCATGAATCTTCCTTTTCTTTTTATTTCTTTTTCCGCCCCCAGGCTATTTCTTTTTCATATGCCGTAATGATTTACTTTTATGATTTTGTGAAAGGTATGGTTTCCTATTGCCCTCACTCCCTTCAGTCAGATATAATAAGACACGATACAGGCTTCACACTGATAACAGCATTCATTCTCTTTGGCTGGGGCCTCCAGTCCCTATTCTTCATAGAGAACTGAACAACCACCAATTCCATTTTTCTATAATATAACTATATTCTTCAGGATCCTGTAGCTAGTTTAACATACCCCCTTGATTAAGAGTGGGTTGAGGGCGGGCTGTTAATAGATTCATGTATATTTCAGCAAAGTGTTAAGTTAGGAGGATTTTTTGTGACTCATTCATCTTGATCGTTTTTTAGTGTATACACAAGATATGTATAAGATGTGACATGTAAATTAGACAAAGTTTTCCTTCAATATTCTCTTTGCACATTAATAGCATGGGAGCAATTTATTCACATAATTGTGCATTTGCAATCACTGATTTGCCAAAATGAAAGTATGAAGTTAAGCTTACTCAGAAACTGTGACTCATCACTATAATCACTATGAGACATCAATTCAACAATAAAATTACATTTGAGCTCATCTTCAAAACACAATAATTTGATATATCAACTACATAAAGTGGGATTTATTCAATGAGAGTATTAGCAAAATTCCAAGAGTAGAAGCTTGTTTACGATATGAAGCTTCTCCTTACCAAAAATCTAGATTTTTGTTAGCTGCTATAGAAGTTGGGATTACATAACTTCCATTAAAAGAGCATTTTTATTCAAATTATAGGCAGATGAATGAAGGCCAAAAATATTTGCACAAAATTTGTGCTAATTTATATGTACCTTCACATCTAAATAGCAGAAATTTAAACACAATTATTAGTTCCCAATAGAAAGGCATTTCCTGATTTTTTTTCAATTTCTTTTTCCTCAAATCCTATACTAGATCTTCAGAGTACAGTTTATAAGGGAAGTTAGGAGGCAGAAGCATAAGACTATAATATATTAACAGTCTCTCAATATGTGAATGTCCAACTATTAGTGATCTTGAGGAAGAACGAGGTAAATCCTGCCTTATAGTTTAATTAACCCAAGTTTATCAAGTTCATAATAAACTATTGTCCAGTTGAAAGCAAAAGTAATGTGATAAAACATTGGACCCTAACTCTATGTGATTCTCACAAAGCCATTCATTCATTCTCATTCCAGAATCTCTTGGATTATAAAAGGAATATAAGCAAAAAGGAATGTGCATTTTACCTTGTCTCACTTCCACTCCACTCTACCCTGTGACGTGGCTTACCTACATTAAACACTCAATATCCTAGGTGTGGGGCATGGCTACAGAGTTTGGACAGGTTCAAGCCTCGGACTGATGAGAGGGCACAGTCCTCTCATGGCCACGTGCAAGTCCCAGCTTAGAGGGCAGAGCCCTCCAGCACAATGATAGCCAACAGCTGGAGTTGTCAGCTTGAACCTATTGTCCCAACACGTGGCCCCACATGCCTACGTGATATAGGCTGCAAGGAAAGGAAGCTTGATCAGGTGCATGTAGTTGAGTAGGATCAAAACCCAGGAGAATGTTGTAAACATCTTGACCACACCCTTGCTTTGCCTCTGGGCATCTGCTATGGCGCTGGGGCTGTCTCTCAGGGAGCAGCATTCCACGGAGACCCGGCTTTCCTTCTCTTGTCTGTCTTTTCTAAGCCTTTCACACAGGGTCACTGAGCATGGCTGAGCTGGCCAGCACATAAGGCGCCCTGGGGCTGAGTATGCCCCGGCCGTGGCCGTGGCCGTGCAGGCTCACCACACCTACCTATCCAAACTCAGACCATTCAAATGTAAGAGAGGAGGCTATTAGTAATTATACCAAGACAACAAGTGTAAATAGAAGTGTATCCTAAAAACTAGGAAGTGTGAGAACTATGTACTTCCACCCCAACCTCCCCATTTTCAGGGTGGGAAAGGTGAAGGGGGTATGGAAGGTAGGAGAGGGTAAAGAGGGGATATATCTGCGGACTGAAAGGTCCAGGGTTCGATTCCGGTCAAGGGCATGTACATTGGTTGCGGGCACATCCCCAGTAGGGGGTGTGCAAGAGGCAGATGGTTGATGTCTCTCTCTCATCGATATTTCTAACTCTCTGTCCTTCTACCTTCCTCTATGTGAAAAATCAATAAAATATATTTTTTTTAAAAAAAAGACAGACAAGAGAAGGAAAGCTGGATCTTGGTGGAATGCTGCTCCCTGAGAGAGCGCCACAGCCTATAAGCCCTGTCTATATTTTAGAGCAGATGCCCTGAGGCAAAGTAAGGGCATGGTCAAGATACTTACAACATTCTTGTGAGTTTCAATCCTACTCAACTACATGCATCTGATCAAGCTTTGTTTACTTGTAGCCTATGTCACTCAGGCACGTGGGGCCACGTGTTTGGACCATAGGTTCAAGCTTACAACTACAGCTATTGGCTATCATTGTGCTGGGACTTGCCCGTGGCCATGAGAGGACTGTGCCCTCTCATCAGTCCAAGGTTTGAACCTGTCCAAAATACAGTAGCTGCGCCCCATAATTATATGGATCGATGGATAGATAGATGATTGATAGATAGATAGATAGATAGATAGATAGATAGATAAGGACTTGCCTTATGCACTTGTTGGAACTGGCAAGTCTAAAATTTGAAATCTGGAAACTCAGGCAGGATGTCTCTGTCACAGTCTTGAGACCATTACTTCTTCCCTAGGAAATGTCAATTTGGGGTCCTAAGATCACTAAGTGGGTGAAGTACACTCACATACTCTAGGGCAATGGTTAATGTTTGACCTAATAACTGGGCACCATGGCCTAGCCAAGCTGGCACATAAAATCTAGCCATCACAGTATTCTTTTGAGACATTAGATTCTACACCTGATTACTAAGAGGGAAATGCATGGAGCACAAAGGAGGATTTGCCTCAGTGAAGGAAGTCCCAGGCTTAGAAGAGAGAACCAGACTGGTGTAAGAATCATGAATTTTTCCTTGAGAAACTAGTGAAATGAGAGGCAATATAGAGTAATTTAGAGGGCTGTGATTATTAAATGTTAACTTAAATAAGAATCACCTGGAGCCCTAACTGCTTTGGCTCAGTGGTAGAGCATCTGCCTGTGAACTGAAGGGTCCCAGGTTCAATTTCAGTCAAGGGCACATGCCTGGGTTGTGGGCTTAATCCCCAGCAGGGAGCTTGCAGGAGACAGCCAATCAATGATTCTTTCATCATTGATGTTTCTATCTCTCTCTCCCTTACTCTTCCTCTCTGAAATCAATATATATATATATATATATATATATATATATATATATATATATATATATATATATTAAAGCTCACCTGAAGAATTTGCTAAAAGTACAAATTTTGATTCTATAAATTTGGGCTGGAATCTACATTTTAACAGTCATCCCAAATGATGTGGATGTAGGTCACCCAAAGGTGACACAGAGGAAAAATTAAAGTTAATAATGACATTTATCCCACAACTACAGAGAATTCCTGGACATAATACAATCTCAGTGAGACAAGCCTCACCCTCTTCAATGACAGAATGACCAGCTAGAACTGAACCCTATCATTCCACAGAATAAAGATATGAGCCATCAAACAAAAGGAAATGATAGCCTACAAATGCCAAGCAAATTTAATTTGAGAATAGCCATTTTTGAATGTACAAATGGATTCAGAACAAGTCACAATTGAAAGCCAATTCAGGATATGGCCTGTACCCTACTTCATATCCCTGTGCCTTCCATTTGTTTGTGGTAATAAAATTAGAGAGGATCCCAGAGAGAAAGAACAAAGTAACTGCAGTGCTAAGTGAACAGTTTGTTCTCTGGGCTGAGTTTTTCAAACTGCTGTTTATGACAAAACAACTGCTTTCCTTTTGCCAAATGAGATGCTCACCAGCTTGAATGACTTACGTGGATATATTAGAATGCAGGCATACCAAAGACAAAGTTTCTGATAGAAGATGAGTTTGAAGTAAAATTTTAATTAAATTACTGTTGGTAATGGAGGCAGAAAAGTGGAATCAAACTTTTCTTATAAGACATAACATTATTATTATTAAGTGTTTAAGCAATGGTTCTTAGAGCCATGCGAGTAGAAAAATAAAAACATCGTCCTCTTTTAACCTCCTCTGTTTTATTTATATCTGCCATCCAAGGACCTCTAACCAGTTTTTGATTATTTAGAATCACTGAGTTCTGGAGTCTTCTCTTTACAAGTGGGTTTAATATTAAATCCAAATATCTAAGCCCACCGCATAATACATTGGCCAAAGGTCTTCTAACCTCTCTTTAAAAACTCTGATAATGAGATAGCATTGCCCTGAAGTAACTCCCGTGTTTATTTAACAACCTTATTGGAAAGTTCTTCTCTTGGATGTATTCTGTTTATGTCTCCCTTCTTCTCCCCACAGCACCCTTTATCCCCACTCCATCCTACATCTATCTCCGCACAAACAGAAATAGTCTCTCTTACACACACACAATGCACACATACACATACACCCACAGACCACATCTCACACATCTCCTGGAAACATAAAACATTGACCAAAGAAGCAGAGAAGCAGGGCTAGAAAATATTTCTGATTCTTCTCAAGAATAATAATATGGATTCCTCTATTAAGTTTAGAGTATTAATATTTTCTTTAATGCATGGCAAATAACTGAGTTTCAGCTTACTAGTAATTTCAATCTTTAATCAGAAAAGAGACTAGAGCTAAAAAAAAAACTATATAAGACAAATGTTTTCAGGTATTATGAAATTTTTCACCCAAAAATTTGCTTCTTTATAGTGAAGGTCTCTAAGATGGTGGGAACAATGAAATATAATTCGATATTAAAATAACAATGTGATTTCTGAATAGCCAAATTACACGGCTCCTCATTACAAAAGGAAACGTTTTATAACAACCTTTAATAATACTTTTCTTTAAAATGAATACTCAAATCTTATACATTGTCACTCCCACAAAAACAAAAACAAAAGTGGCATTGCAGTGAATCAGGGTTTTTCGTGTCTTCTGTGCATCTTATTAGTGTTCTACCTGTACAGTTGTCGGCAAACCTTGGCTCAGGAGCTACATGTGGCTCTTTGGCCCCTTGAGTGTTCTAACACCACTTCTTCAAAATAGGCTCACCCAGGCTGAAAACCGACTTCTGTGCATGGGCCACTAAGTTTCAATAGCCCTGTATGTGCGTGCCTGCACGTGGTATTTTGTGGAAGAGCCACATTCAAGAGGCCAAAGAGCCACATGTGGCTGGAGAGCCTTGGTTTGCTGACCACTGTTCTAACACATCAAATTAGATGAGTAAATGTTAGATAAAATTTAACATTATTTAAAAAAAAAATTACCTATATTAAAAGTTATTACCTTGTAAAAACTGGCTTCTTTAATATGCTATTTTCTATATAATATGAACATTTCCTAGCAGAAAGAATATTAATTTTTTACAACTTGACACCCCATGCAATTAGTAAAATAGCATTGTTGACTGGCATTTCTTTAAAATGTTACTAAGAGTTGGCATAACTACATCATAGAGCTCACAATTTTATTTATTCAATATAAAGTAAGTTCACATTGCATAAAGGAAATCTTGACCCAAAAGAAGAAAAGTAAGTTGGAATCCTGCCTCTACTACTCCCCAGCTATGTGACAATGAAAACAATTATTTCACTTCTCCAAGCTTTAGTTTCTTCATTGGTGAGATAGGAATAAATTATTATTGTTGTAATTAAACTATCTTACAGCATTATTATAAAGATTATAAACATTTTATGTTAATTAATAACACAGTGTGTGGTACATACTGAGCCTCAGTAAGTTATAGCTGGTATCATTGTTGCTTTTGTAATTATGAGTGACCAAAATTCAAAGGGAAAAAAAGAGTCAAAACAAAAGCAAAAAAATCAAATAGTTTCTATTGTGTTTATGCCAATCTTTGTGTTTTAGAAATTGACTATTGAAATATTATATTGATATAAAATGTTTATATTTACTATGTTTCCAGAAAAAACCTTACATGATAAATATTATAATTTTTAAATAAATGTAAAATAGTGTGAGAATTATCACCCTATGATCTAAATAAGATAATTGAGATTCAGAGAAGTCATTGCTTAATCAAAATCACACAACTCATGCACTGGACAGTCAGAACTCAAGGCAGAATCTCCTAAACTAGGTTCAGTGTTTTGAGTGATATAATAATAAGAATCAGAGCAAAAACAAAACAATTTCCCATAAAATAGATGTGATGCAATCTGAGAGCATGGACCAAGAATCTATGAGAATTATATTCCAAATTATGTGATTATTATCATATATCCCAAATGAAAAAGATCACTTCTTTCAATTGATACTATGTTTCTAAAAAAATGATGTTCATTATTTCCTCTAGATGTGTGAGGTCATGTGATCCAAGAAATACCCTTGTAAAAACCTAAACTGCGACAAGCCTTAATGGTTATGCTGAGAGGCAAATGAATCAGTCTGTAGTGAGTTCCTTTCTGGGCCAACAATTCTTTTGAGTCCCAATTTCAATGTCAAATAGTTCCTTATGTGTACATGTCAGCCATGATATTTCAGATCTGGTTGGTGGACAAATGGTGGTAATGCAGGTCCAACATAGACTGGTGAACAAAAATAGACCCAGAGAAAGAGAAGCAGCAATCAGACTCTCAAACCTCAGAGGGAAAGTAGGGGAGGGTGGGGGTAAGGGGAAGAGATCAACCAAAGGACTTGTGTGCATGCACATGGGCCTAGCCAGTGACCATGGACAATAGGGGGGTGGGGGACTATGTAGGGAGGGGTTTGGGATGGGAATGGGGGGATGAGGACAATTATGTGATACCATAATCAATAAAAATAAATTTTTAAAAATGAAATTAACTCAAATGATATCTTAACATTAAATGTCCTTTTGAATGTTTTCATTATTATTAACTACTAGAGGCCCAGTGCATGAAAATCATACACAAGTAGGGTCCCTAGGCCTAGCTGGCAATCAGGGCCAATCTGTGGGATGACTGACTGGCAGAGTTATGGGTGGAGGGCCTGCTGATACCCCCCTTGGCTGGCCTGGGGTCTGCGGACTTGGGCAGCTCCTGCCTTAAGCGGCTGCCCCCTAGTGGTCAGTTCACATCATAGCAACCAGTCTTTCTGCCATTGGGTCAATTTGCATATTAGGCTTTTCTTATATAGGATTTTAACTATAATAATCATGTATTAATTTATCAATATATTAATATTTAATTTTATCCATATGGAATTACATATATTAATTATGTATTTATCATATGTAAATATATTTGTGAGATATATAATGTCATATATAACATAAGCTATATAATTATTTTTATCATTACTAGTTAGTCTATACATTTTTCGGTAATCATATAAATAACATTCATGTAAGTCATATTCATTAAAGTATGCTCCATAGTCCATTTTGTTTTTGCATTGAATTATTATTTTATGATACCCAATATAAACAATTTTAACACTAGCAATTTAGGAAAAGGAATAATTTTCTCCCCTTAAATTCTAGTCAGTCAGTAAGTGTGTAAGAATACTGCCAAACAGATCAGTTAGGTTACCCAGCAAAAAGAAGCTTAATAAATATTTGTTGATTGACTGATCTGTTCATCACCAAATTTTTTAAAAACTACTATCAACTTAATATTTTCTGCCTATCTTTGAAAGCTAGCCTGAAGAATGGGGATTTTCCCATTTAAAAATGTACTGAACATGCATTTTTATTAATTAAGGACATGGCCTCAGATGATAACAAGCAATCGCCATTGTGTGAGACAATGTCCATAGTTTTGGAGTATACTAAGTATGCTGAAGTATGTAAAGCTAAAATGACAATGTCTGGAATTGGCTTTAAAATACTCCAGCAAATGTTTACACAACAGAAATGCACACATATATTCACCAAAAGATATGTACAATAATGTTAACTAACGGTAGCATCAAAGACTAGAAACAACCTAAATGTTGATCAGAAAAATGGGTAAATAATGGCATATATAATAACAAGAGTAAAGGACCCCAGCAAGGTGCTGTAGCATGGGCGAATCTCATAAACACAATGTTGAGCAAATGACAGACACAAAAATGTCTATACTATATGATTTCACTTATATGACATTCCAAAAGCAGTTCAGACTAATCTGTGGTGATGGAAGTCACCCGGAAGTTGGGAGTAGTGACTGGAAGGGTCACAAGGAAACTTTGGAAGTTCTGTGGATGCTCTGCTTCTCGAGATGGATGCCTAGAGGATTATATTCTTATGGCTTGTGTACCTCTCAACAGTGTGTTATGCAGACAAATGTTTGTATGAAATAATCCCACAAAATAAAAATTATGACGTGCCCTAACCAGTTTGGCTCACTGGATAGAGCGTCAGACTGTGAACCCAGGAAGGGTCCCAGGTTCGATTCTGGTCAAGGGCATGTACCTTGATTGTGGGCCCATCCACAGTAGGAGGTGTGTAGGAGGCAGCTGATCGGTGTTTCTCTATCATAGATGTTTTTAACTCTCTATCCCTCTCCCTTCCTCTCTGTAAAAAAAAAAAAAATCAATAAAAAAATATTTTTTTTAAATGATGATGCTATCATAGTAAAGTCATGTTAACTAGAATTTGGATGATGGGTATACAGGATTCATTTTACTTTTCTTTCTACTTTTGTATCTGGAAACTTTCATATTAAAAAAATTAATGTAATCTTAAAAATATAATATCATTGGGTGGGGACCTAAACTTAAAACATATGAACAGAGATATAGATTGAAGAAGAATTAAGATGTGGGTTCATAAATACATAGTGCATTGAATTTTGTGGAAAATAATTAAGATTCTGCCCGAATGCTCTTCCCCTTTACACATAATTGAGTCACCCATCCTGGAGAAATTACCTGGATAATGCAAGAAAAATCACATTGGACTCCCACATTTCTGTATTAAAAAGCCTGAAGAAATAAAACATCACCATCACTGTAATAATATATGGACATCTTCCCTGACAGCTGAACAAAATACCTATGCCTACGTGATTCTTTTTAATATTTTTTTATGTGTGTGTGTATATGTGTGTATTCTAAAGACTAGTTCTAAAATATTGGGATGGGGTGGGAAGTAAAAAGTGATGGTGAGTACCTTGAGAGAAGTCTGCTTATAATTCTCAGCGAAGCCACTTCAAATTTAGATACAGTCAGAGTTGGATAAAATATCATTAGGCTATTGATTTAAGCAGGTAAAGAAAAATTTAGCCTACAAGGAATAGCACAATATTTCATTATGTTAACATGAAGCCCCCAGAGTTTGCTGAGTAGAACCTGCTGCGTATGCATGGCCAACACTTTGTCTTTCAAATTAGGCCATTTTTATACCTGCTACGAAGAGTGGGTTATTAGTTAAGCCTTGCAAGTCTCCAAAGGTATTCCCATAATGAATGAAGAAATCACTGACTTGCCACCCCCCCCTTTGTTTTGCTTCTGTGAGTGTGCTTTTTACATTCTGTTGAGTAATCCGAATACATGATGTCGGAGATGAGGCTGGAGATGGACAACGCTAAGTACTGACTGATTTGTTTTACATTTTGTTACCATTTGCTAGGCCAGCCTTGGGCAAACTACGGCCGGCCCGAGGGCTGGATGCGGCCCCTTCGGCTGTTCTATCCGGCCCGCAGAGCCAAAAGAGTGGAGGGTTCTCTTGCTCTCCCCTCTGCTCCTTCACCAGCAGCCCAAGATGAGAGTGCCAGCATGGTCAGGTTGCTTTTGTTCCGGTCCTCCAGTCCAGTTTAAGAACCCATTGTGGCCCTCGAGTCAAAAAGCTTGCCCACCCCTGTGCTAGACCATTCTTACTCTGCAAAGGTTTTAGAGCAGTCAGTTACAGAAGTCAGTTTCTTTCTGAGCAACCTAGCTCTACTTGTTGCTTTGATATGTTAAAGCTCTAAAAGAATTCACACCTAGTCACAGGGCATATGCATTGTACTTAATAAACCATTATTCTCTGAGAACACTATGATGCTGGGGTCCTACTATTATATGTGCCTTAAGTTTAAAAAAAATTAAAAACCTTCCTCCATTCAGTACAAATAAAATAGGCTTAACAGTATGTAATTGCTGATCATTTTTTGCCAAATATTTTTTATTAGAGTAGCATGGTAACCATTAAAATAGGTTCGCATTTTCTTCAGGAACATTAATTTTCGGATTAAATAAAATACATGGTCTTATTTTAAAGCAGGCTCATTTTATACAATAGACCGATTTTTTAAATGAGCTACCCTACACTTAATGTCATTAGTAAACAATGCATTTAGTCACACAGGAATTCGAGACTCATGCATTTAAAACACTTTAGCATTTTGTTATGCTGGCTGAACCCTCACACAGTGGTGGAACCTAAGAGCTATTTATAGGACCAAATGAATATAGGAGACCGGATTTTCCACACAGATGCAGCCTCTTTTATAGGTCTTCTAGGACAATGTCAGAATACTGATTTTATCTACAGATGTTGATCTCCATATACCAGGAAAAGTTAGGCATTGACTGTTACTATTCTTCCTTATATGGAAGAATATAATAGAGTTCCACACTACTATAGAGTTCTATTGAAAGTCTATCAAGTGAAATTTTCCAGACTAGTCTTAGCTCAAGAGCTTACCCTGGTGTATCAGAAGAGCTATCATCAGTTAACCTGTTAGGAATGGGGACAACAATCTACACCGTTAACATTATCCTATCATTAGTAGCCAACGATTATGAAGCATTTGCAAGGCAATGTCTAAATCCCCCACATGCTTAATCTGATTAAATACTCAGAGTAGATTAGATCCATTTCCCTGTTTTTATTTCTTCCTCTTACAGGTAAAGAAACTAAGATTCCAAGGGATAAATAAAGTTCTAACCATCATACAGCTAGAAAATGGTAAACTCAGAATTCAAACTAAATCTATCTGACTCTAAACAGAAAATCATCTTAGCCAACTTTCTAACTAATTTTTTAAAATAATGTCTTGGGTTTTCCCCCTTATTTTATGCCTTCTATTTTTCTCTTAAACTATAGCCCCAGCATTTGGTGGTAAACTAAAAGCTTCGGCACTAACTCCAACACAATTCAAGCACCGGTATAAGTTATTCATAAATGAATGAGCTGTTTTATTTTAAGCAATCATCAACTTGTCTCTTTTAAGAGGTAAAATGATAAGAATTATTAGATGATCAAAGTGTTAAATTTATTAATTTATAACATAAAGATGATAGTACAGATTTTTTAAAATAATAATGTATAAATATAATAAATTTGTAGATAAGGAAGGAGACTTACAATTTTTAATAACATTCTGTTGGGTCAAACCAGTAGGAATCATCTAGTCCCCTTCTACCACACCACCCTCAGCCCCAATCCACTCTTCACAAAGACATACAGCCAGCAGAATCTTCAGCCCTCCAGTACTTCCAATGCTATTACCATTCTTGGACATGCCATCTCTGCTTAACTGTCCATCAATAATGAATGAGATACTACCTTATGAAGTTTATTTCATTTTTCAGATAGTTGTAATAACTTGAGTGTTTGCAAAAATAATGCTTGGTCCCCAGTCTCACCAAGTTAGGTAACTAGAATTTAAACTAAATGTTCAGAATAACAATTGAAGCATTAATGAATTTATGTCTCCAATTCCTTAGATATTTTTAGTGCAATTTCAGGAAGAACCACAAACAAATACACATTTTCATTGGGCATATATAAGAGGAAGCTCTTCAAAATATTTCACATCTATAGCTATCTCAGGAAAGATCTCTGTGGTTTACCCACTTTTAGAAGTTGTAACTAGAATGCATATGATGTATAACTTTTGCACATTAAATATTTCACTACTAGTTTCCTTATAAAATCCTCAAATTTGCATATAAGCATAGTTTACACATATAATTATAACACTGCAGTTTACGGAAAGTGAAGATTTTTGTTTTATGGAAAAAAGTAATTAGTAGAAAAATAACTCTCCACTTAAAATGTTTAAATTAATATAAATCACATGGATTAATTTAATTTATAGGTTCATATCATGGCTCAATAAGAAAGAAATTAGAAAAAGTCATTTTACCTGTGTTATAATATCAGATAAATCAACCAATAGCAGTGACATCAGAAAGCCCAACATTTCTTCTTAGAAAGCAGTTTTTCTTATTTTAAAATGTACTATTACAATAATAAATTATTGCTTTGTTATTTACTTCTGAATATCCTGCAGATGTAAGGATGGTGAGTAAATTGGTTTTTGTTTGGTTTTGAAACACAGTTCAAAACTCTTAAGTTGTAGATGAATGTTTCTGCTATTGCTGAACCCATTATGTATTCAAGAACTGTTTTTCTTTTAAATATATGTTTATTGATTTCAGAGAGAACATGAGAGGGAGAGAGAAATAGAAACATCAATGATGAAAATCATTGAATGGCTGCCTCCTGCATGCCTCCTACTGGAGACTGAGGCTGCAACCCAGGCATGTGCCCTTGACCGGAATGAAACCTGGGACTCTTCAGTCTGTAAGCTGAGGCTCTATCCACTGAGCCAAACTGGCTAGGGCTCAAGAACTGACTTTTGTGTCTTTGTTCATTTGATATATTCAAGTATCTTGACTCCAGACTGTTTCCAGGTTAAACTGGAAAGCAAGTCCAGTTAATTATTTCAAACCTGGAGCCAACAGAACAGGACCAGCCATTCCCCATCCATTTACTACAGAAAACAGTTCCAACAAATTTTCCTCAGGCAGCAGCATTGTCATTTTTAGAGCAAAACTGAGCAATGTTTAGTAGAAACAAAAGGTTAAGGCCTAGCCAATTTGGCTCAGTTGGTAGAAATTGGCCTGCAGACTAAAGGGTCCCATGTTTGATTCTGGCCAAGGGCACATACTCGGATTGTGGGCTGGATCCACCCCTTGTAGGGGATGTGCAGGAGGCAGCTGATGGGTGATTCTTTCTCATCATTGATGTTTTTATCTTTCTATCTCTCTCCCTTCCTCTCTGAAATCAACTATTTTTTTCTGAGCAATATCTTAATATTTATATAAAGATTAACACTTCAAACTATTCCTGTTATTAAAAGATAGCAATATCAAAATTTATCACAAAATTTGAGAGACTATTTGTGGTTCATGCCAGTCAAGTGGAACCAAAAATATTTTGAGCTATTTATTTTCAGTTTAAGTTTCAACAAAAAGATAATGTAAGATGTTCCCTAAAGGAATAATTCAACTTATGCAAATCATGTCTTTAATATCTAATTATACTTATGTAAATAAGATACATTAGTTTTCTAAATTGCTGTAATTCTCCTACATCATCAAAAATAAGTTTTATTAAATACTTTAATGGTCACATTTGAACTTTGAAGAATTACACTAAAATAACAAAAACTAACCCATGTTTTTTAGACATAAAGTCACTTGAAAAAATCATTCCAAATCTAAGATATTTCTGTGAACAGATATTTTCAACAAAATTTAAAAAATGAAAATGCACAGTTCTTTGGCTAGTGCTTTAGCTTGTGATTACTGTACTTTCTCCAATATTCTGTATTGGATATTGGGTGAAAAAGGGGATACTGGGTTCATGGAGGAAAGAAGAAAATAGAACAAGGACAGGGTGATTAAGAGCAGAAAGGCTGCAGAAAAATAGAGACCTGGAAAAGTCAAGAGTAAAAAAAAAAAAAGCAAGAGGCAATAATTATGGGAAAGGAGCCAGAAAACTATGGGGAAGGGAAAAAAGGAACAAACAGTACATTACAATTACCCCTATTTGAAGTACAGGGAAAGGGGATTGGCAATTGTGGAAGAGGTGGTATATTCTCACAATGAAATATTATTATAAAACAACCATTAAAATGAACAAACAGCATCTATAAGTAACAACTCAGGTGAATAAGTAATATTAAGTACAGGAAGACAAGCAAAAGAATGCCCATTATATGATTTCATTTACATACAGTTAAATACAACTAATTTAGAGTGTTAGAAGTTGGATAATGGTCAGAAGGAACCGTTATCGGGAAGGGATGCAATCCATACTTCTGGAGTTTGGTTGATGTTCTATCTTTTTACCTGTATAGTGCTTTCATGGGTTATTCTTTGTGTCAAATCGTTGAGCTAAACATTTATATTTTGTACATTTTTCTAAGTAGGTGTTATATTCAAAGTGGAGCAAAACAAAAAGGTTTGGGTAAGGAAAAAAGCAATGAGATAGTGACAAGACATAAAGCCAAGCACTAAACTTCACTCATATAATTATTAAGAATCAAATACTAATATTATTGCATCAGGATGGGCCTAACTGCCCAAGAAATTTTTTATTTAATTAAAAAAATTAAACTATTAACTTTGAAAAAATTTAAAGGTCAATTTAAACAATGCTTTTTATTGACATAGACAAGACAGATTTTAAATAACTTTTAAATACAAACTACCCAGCATTGGGCTTCGTGGGAAACAATTAAAGCATTCCCATTGAATCAGAGATAAGTAAGAACATTCTTTACCACCATTATTGTCGAATACTCATTCATTCATTCTCTGTTCAGATGACACTTGAGCGGAGACTTGAGGAAATGAGAGAGCAAATCACGAGGATACATGGAAGGAAATCATTGTTGAGGCATCAGGCAATGCAAGTGGACAGCGGAGTGGGGGGGTATAAAAATTGGAGTGGAGGAAATAAATGGTCATTATTAGTAGACAGTAAAATTGTTTACCTGGAAAACCCAAGAGATTCAGCTATAAAGCTACTCCAAGTATCAGTAAAAGGTGGAAGGCACCTGAGGCCTGCCTCCACCTACTGGCTGTCTGTTAGGCTGGGTCACTGTGAGCCTCTGGCAGAAGGGGAGTCCTGTGAGCAGGTTCTCAGTGAGTCACCAGGTAAGACCGAGTGGTGTCACCAATGGTGCTCACGGATTCAAACAGCACAAGTGCTGGGCCCTAGCCACTCAAAACTCTCAGGGTAGATCAAGGGCAGCCACCACCCACAAGGGGCCTGCAGACCTGTGTGGTGCATCTATGAAACGGGGTCTCGGGGAGGCCAGTGGAGCTCATCAGGCTAAAACAGATTGGGATTTGGCCACGGGGAGGGAGGTGAGGTGGTGACAGTCAGGTGTGTGAGGAAAACATAGGCCTGGTCCTAGAGTCACGCAACTCAGCCTCTCCCAGTGCATCTCTGACACCCCCTGAGTCAGCCCAAACCCTCTCACCACCCTTCCAAGAACACCTGCACCAGAGGCCCAGGCTGCCCAGGAAAGATGGCTGCATCACACCATGAACCAATGGAGATTCCAACGGATAAACAAAGTTCTAACCATCACACAGCTAGAAGATGGGTAACAATTAGAGAAAAGGGTGGAAAAGTGGGGGTAAAACAAGCTCTCTGGTGTCACAGAGAACTCAGATTCCACAAGCAGCTCTGTGTCTGCCCAGGACGCCTCTTCCAGCCAGCTCTGTGTCGGAACCAGGGACAGTTGGGGGAGGGCCCTGCAGGCAGGGGTGCTGGGGCCTCAGGTGGGTGAGGGCTGCACAGGCCTGGCCCTGTCCAGGGCTGCAGCAGGAGCTGCTGCTGGTGATGGCACGGCCGCTGGAGGTAGACATCCCTCCAGGTCTGGAGCGGCCTCCAGGTCTGTGTCCACATGGGGCTGCTCAGGATGTGCGCCAGGAGCAGGCCTCTGCCCCCTCCCCCCCGCCCTTGTCATTGCAGATAGAAAGGGATCACCAGCCAAGGAAGGTGACAGCCTCTGGAAGCTGGAAAATACAGAAACACTCTTCTCTAGAGCTGCCACAAGAAATGCAGCCCTCTGGACACTGACTTTAGTCCAGTGAGAGCTACTGTGAACTTGTGACCAGCAAAGTTTGTGTTGCTTTATTGTGTTGTTTTAAGCCACTACATTTGTGGTCATTTGTTACACCAGCAACAGACAACCAATCCTACCTAATAAAAGAGTAATATGCAAACTAACCATCACTCTGCTCCACAAGCCATGCCCACAAGCCACACCCACCAGCCAATCAGAGCGAGTATGCAAATAAACCCAACCAAGATGGTTACAGCCACAGAGAGCAGGAGGGAGGCATTTTCGTTTTCCTGGCAACGGAGGAAGCCAAGCTTCCTGCCTGCCCTTGCCAGCCTAAGCCTCCACTCAAGGCTACAAAGTTTCAATTATAGAAGGTAAACAAATCCAAACAGAAATGGCTGCCAGCCATGGAGCAAGCAGGAGGCTTGGCTCCACTCCAGGATACAAAGTTTCAGTTGTAGAAAGTAAATATATCCCAGATACCAGGGCCTCCATTTGGGTAGCAGGGGGGCATGGCCAGCTTGCAAACCCCCATAGGCCCCTTGCTTAGGCTGCTCCATGCCCCAAGGGAATCCCCACCCTGATCTGGGACACCCTTCAGGGCAAACCAGCTGGCCCCCACCTGTGCCTCTATTCTAGCTAATAAAAGAGTAATATCCAGATTGACCATCACTCCAACACACAATATGGCTGCCCCCATATGGTCAAAGATCTTGCCCCTATGTGGACACAAGATGGCCAGCAGGGGAGGGACCAGGCCTGTAAGGGAGGGCAGTTGTGGGTGATCAGGCAAGTAGGGGAGGGCAGTTGGGAGGCACCAGGCCTGCAAGGGAGGGCAGTTGAAGGTGATCAACGCTGCAGGGGAGGGCAGTTAGAGGTGACCAGGTTGGCAGAGGAGGGAAGTTGGAGGCAAATGGGCTGGTAGGGGAGCAGTTAGACATCAGTCTGGCTGTCATGGGTGTGGTTGGGGGGATCAGGCTGGCAGGCAGAAGCGGTTAGGAGCAATCAGGAAGGCAGGCAGGCAAGCAGTTGGGAGCCAGCAGTCCTGGATTGTGAAAAGGATGTCTGACTGTCCATTTAGGCCTGATCCCACTGGGCCTAAATGGGCAGTTGGACATCCCTCGAGGGGCCCCAGATTGGAGAGGGTGCAGTCTGGGCTGAGGGACAAACCCCTCTGCCCCCGTGCACAAATTTCATGCACTGGGCCTCTAGTACAGTAAATAAAAGGTGAAAACATGGCACAGTGCATCCTGGGACCATACTTCTGAGAGTCTGTGCACACAGGGCAGGCCTTAGGCACAAGGTAAGGCAGCTGTCTTGGACAACTTGCTCCCTGTCAGCATCTCAATGCTCCTTCTGAGAAACTTTGTCTTCTAGAAACAACAGCATTTGTGTAAAAGGAGAAGACACTCTGGATACCTGTACATACCACCCTTCCAGAATCAGGCCAGTGGCTCTTGTTTCAGTCACTTTGATCCCCTCAATGTTCATTCAAATACCTGGGTGGTAGGTGAGACAACTATCATGAGGGAACCTGCAGTGCAAAAAAGACAAGGTGTCAGAACACAGAAACAAGGCAAGAGGCTCATTATCCAAAAGATGGGCATTCTGCCAAAACCGGTTTGGCTCAGTGGTAGAGCGTCATTCTGCGGACTGGAAGGTCCCAGGTTCGATTCTGGTCAAGGGCATGTACCTTGGTTGCGGGCACATCCCCAGTAGGGGGTGTGCAAGAGGCAGCAAGAGGCAGCTGATCGATGCTTCTCTCTCTTCAATGTTTCTAGTTCTCTTTGCTCCTTTCTTCCTCTCTATAAAAAAAATCAATTATATATATATATATATATATATATATATATATATATATATTTAAAGATGGGCATTCTGAGGAAAGTTTCTCATAATTTTTCTTCTTGGAAGTGGAGCAGACAGGACACAACACAGTTAGCAAGTCAATCCTGTAGCAAAAATAAATAAATAGATAAATAAATAGCAGATACCCAGGCAGGTAGGTGGTTGTTTAATATCAGGGAAGTTGAAAAGCAGGAATGGAGCCCTAGGATAAGTGATGAATTAAACTCTGCTCCTGAGCATACCAATTCATTAATTGGTATGCTTATGAGGAGATCTGCTAATACCCATTAGCAAAGAAAATGGAGCACAAAGCAGGAGATGTCTTATTAGAAAAATTATGGCCAAAGGAGAAAAGCCTTTAAAATGAATCAATGCTAAGCTAACACTTCAAACCCAGAGATCCATATATTGCTACTATCCTCAGGTAGGTGTCATCGAGATGTGAGGTGGGGGTTAAATGCCCCATCAGGGAATGGAATAAGGCTACATGAATAGGGCTCATCCTCATCATGATATACTTACTGTGACCAAAGCATAACCTGAGTCTCATTCTTACTGAAACCTTTATTCATTAGGGTTCACTGTATGAGAGTAAATTTAACCAGATAAAATAATTGTGGGAGCATAATGAAGTACAATAGTACTTCTCAACCATTGTTATTTTTTATTTTAACCCCTATACAGACAGGAAAGATAACAAAACCCCATCAATAACAGCCGCTTATTAAAGCAAGGGTTCCCATTTGGGGAGAATGGGGGGGAGGTTTTGTCAGGCCTTGAATGAGTCTGAAAAGTCAAACCTTAGTATTATTCTGTTGCCTACCACCTCCTGCCCACACTGCACCCCCAGAGGGAATCTCTCTCTTCCTCAGTTGAAAAATCACTGTGTAGTTTAAAGTGGACCTCACTGGAAATCAGACAACAGATCAGGATTTGAATCATGGCTCCCTGACTGGTTTTTCTCAACCTTTCTCAGGTAATTCATGGCTCACCTGCAGCTGGATTACTTATGATGCTCAATATATATAATTTCAGAGAGGCAGGGGGAGAAAGAGAGGGATATATAGAAACATCAAAGATGAGAAAATCATTGATTGGCTACCTCTTGCAGGCCCCCCACACACACACACACATGGAGATCGAGCCTGCCCTTGACTGAAATCTAACCAGGGACCCCTCAGTCCACAGGCTGATGCTCTATCCACTGAGACAAATCAGCTAGGGCCTATGATGCTCATTTTTAAAGATGAAGATTCCAGTGGGAAAAAACCAAGATGGTGGCATAAGAAAACGCCTAACTGCAGCCTCACTCAACAATTTCAAAAAATACAACAAAAATATAAAGTGGACATTCTCCAGAACTACAGGAAAGTTGAATGACTGGAAATTATACAACAAGAAGGAAAGAGAAAACCAAAAGGAAAATCAGAGAAGCTGTAAAAGGCTAAGGTATGGAGAGACACGGTGTGTGTGTGGGGGGGAGGAAGCAGCCAGAGAGGAGGGGCGGCTGAGTGCCCGGCTGGCATTCCCTAGAGGGAAGGAGATAAAAGCTCCGGACTGTGATGAACCCCAACTCTGACTGCACTGAACCCCAGTTCTGGGCGAGACCCTGGGGTCCCAGGCTCATACAGAGGGAATCTGAGCTGTAAGGTGGAAGCTAAGTGGAGCTGCGAAAGGCAGAACCCCGGAGTCGCACACATTGCACGCAGAGGAAGGACTGTTCACTAAGCTGCTGAATTGCCCCAGCGGGAAGGAGACAAAAGCTCAGGACTATGCTGAGCCCCAGTTCTGACTGCACTGACCCCAGTTCTGATCGAGACCCTCGGGCCCCAGCCTCATACAGTGAGAATCTGGGCTGTAAGGCGGAGGCTCGGGGAAGCGGTGAAAGGCAGAGCCCAGAGTTGCTGGAAAACAAATTAGTTTCACTTACAAAAGAGATGTTGACAGGAAGCCAGGAAGGCTGGTCAACAACCTTAAGTGTTCTAACCTTTAGTTGAGACATTGTTAAGCTGAAGCAGCCTCCACCTTATTTTGTCCCTTGTAAGTTTCTGTTATTTTCCTGCCTGTAAATTTCTGTTTATGTTACCTAAGATGTTTTCCCCAAAACCTCAATAAAAGGGGATGGCAGGGCCAGAGCAGGAGTATTCTCCCACTAGAGTTGGACTACCGCCTGGCCCCCCATATCACCAAATTGAATTTCTTCAAGACTCTTCATTTGTGTGCGGCCTTCTCCAGAACCTGAACCCAGAATTGGAACTCTTTCTACATGGGCCGTGAAAGAGAGTCTTATACATTTGGTGCCTTCAAGGCAGGACTTCTGGAGGAGAAGATATTTTTCACCTAAGAGAGAAGGAAGGAAAAAGTTATGAAAAACGCAACCCCCCCCCCCTGCCTCACCTAGCAGTGAGGAAGCTGGAATTTCTCATTGGCATGTGGCCTGTGGCTGCCCTGAGCTGTTCAAAGAATAAACATCTTTTTAAGAAGGCTGTCTGTCTTATCTCAACTCCCAAGGTCCCCCGTTAGTGATGGGAACATAGCTCTTAAAACCGCTCAAGGTAATAGCCCCAATTAGTGCTCTGAGAGTTATAGCCCCTGAACAGTGCTCTGATAGATAAGATAAGATTACCAGGTGGGACTGTTGACTAAGTGTAGACCCTCTCATGAAACAAGTAATTAACGAGCCCAGCTCCCCTTTTTGGAATTCCTTTGTTCCCTTCTTCCCCCTCCATGTGTAACCCCTCCTATGCGTGACTTTTGCCTATATATGCTTGTAAGATTTTCTGTTCGCTGCTGGACTCCTCTGCTCCTGTTTGAGTTACGAGTTGAGCCCCAGCGCGCTGGAATAAAGCCTCTTGCTGTTTGCATCAAGTGACGCCTCCTGCGGTTGATTGGGTCGCCGTCGATCCTTGGGACAGAGTGAGGGTCTCCTTCTGGGGGTCTTACAGTTATACTGGAAAAAGGTGTGGAAGATTCACTGGAAAAAGGTGTGGAAGATTCACCACACTCAAAGCCCATGGCCAGCTGCAGGGTTGCGAACTGTAAGTAGGGTGAGAACGTCTTTTTTAGCCAGGCTAATGGGGAAGAATTAGGTTATAAAGTAAACTTCATTATAGAATTTTGGTTGGTATGTTTAAAGAATGTGGTTTCTTGTTCATATTAAAATTTTAGTTTCTATTTGGAATTTAAAATCTGTAATAAGAAATGAAACTTCACTGTTAAAACCGCACTGTTAAAACTGCTTCTGGCGCGGAGAAATTCAAAGGTGGCAGGAGAGGGCAAAGCTATCTGCTCTCCAGCAATGAGCTTACTCAATGCTTTGTTTAAAAATTATAAAAGAACTTGCAAATTGGGTGTTATCTTGGCCAAATTGGGTGCTAGTTATTACTTCAGAAAGCAAAAAAGAAAGAAAAATTTTGAGAATTGTCTTTATCTATTAAGCATGAAAAAATGTGTGGCCAGATCTGTTGCTGAAACTTCCCCCAAAGTAAGCTAAGGAATGTGGTAATCTGCATTGAATGGCTACAAACTTCCTCCAAACTCCTGTGGCAAAAATTTTTTTTGGAAGTTTGCTTAATTATATAAATAAAAAAGTAAAGTTTAAATTTGCCTCATAAAAAATCTAGAGGACAGAATTGAAGTTCTTAATTGATTATGCCTTGTATTTTTCTTAAAAATGTTAAGTGTTATTAATCTAGGACATGCAAAATATATTTGATTTGCTAGCTTTAGAAGTTCAAAGTGCAAATTATATGAGGAGAAATTATAGAGTTAAAATGTGTTTTCTCTAATAAATTAGGAATTCAAAACAAGTTGCTTATTATTGGTCTAATTAAAAGAAAGAGGATTAATTCATTGATCCAGTTTAAATGGAATTGATATTCTCTAAGATAATTTAGGTATATAATCTTTAAATCATATATATAAATATATTGTGTATTATATATTTGATCTTTCCAAGAGTATTTCAAGGATTTTTTTTAGAATAACTTTTGCATGTTTCATGGGCCCCAAAATGTTCAAAAGTCTGTTCTCTCTTAAAATAAGTATTTTTAATTAAACAGATTCATACTTGAAATCACATGGAAAGCTTTATCAAATAAAAATTATATACTATATATTAAATGTTATGAAAGTTTTCGCCTATAAGAAAAGCAAAAACAATATATTTTTTAAAAATAGCCAAAATTGCCAAAACCAGTTTGGCTCAGTGGTAGAGCATTGGTCTGTGGACTAAAATGTCCCAGGTTTGATTCCGGTCAAAGGGCATGTACACTGGTTGCGGGCACATCCCCAGTAGGGGGTGTGCAAGAGGCAGCTGGTCGATGTTTCTCTCTCATCGACGTTTCTAGCTCTCTATCTCTCTCCCTTCCTCTCTGTAAAATATCAATAAAATATATATATTTTTTAAATAGCCAAAATTTTCAACAGCAGTAGAATTTCAAGAAAGACAAAAAGGCCTCATGCAGCCTGCATTTTTGAATTGGCTGTAGGTGGGACACTATGCTTTTGGATCAGACCAATATAGTATCAAACCTATAAGTTTTACTGAATAAGTTTCTTTGCCTTTTTTAAAAATGAAGATACCTATTTTAATTACTTAAATAAATTAGATTATCAAATTTGTAATCAAGGTTTTCTGCTAAATGAAAAGCCAATAATTTTATAAACAATTATAATAAAGACCAGAAACAGCTAGTCATTGCTTTATCAAATAAAAATTAATATATGTTACTTATTACATATATTTCAAATTTTATGAAGGTTTTGGCCTCTTTAGAAGGGCAGAAGGAAGTAACTAAATATTTCTTCCAGTTTGAAGTTGAATTATCATGAATTAAGGCTAAGAATATCCTTATATGATATTGTTCTACAATGTCATTATAATTTTGATATTTTATACCAGCATATACCAAACAAACTTACAAACTAATTCTTTGAATATTTGGCAGCAATTTAAAAGCATATGAAAGGATTTAATCCCTTCCACTGTGTGGAAGACCCCTGGGAAGTCACTTGAGCATTCTATATTGGCCCTTCTTGCTCTTTAGCCAAAGAGGTATCTTCTCACAATCCGATTACTCACAACTGTTGCCTGAGTTTTCAATTTATCCTGAGGTTGAAGCCTCGTGGCAGCTGGACCCTCCCTGGAGAAGAAACCTGGATTCCCCAAGATATGTGATCAATACCAGTGCCCGCCAGCAGGTGAGGGGATCCCAAGACAGGTACTGGGCATGGAGGCCATAGGGGCATAAGTTATCAAGGAGACAAAATTGAACCTCACATCGCCCTGCTTGGCCCCGGAGGATGGCTGGTTAGCCAATGACAGGTAAGATTCCTCAAGGAAGGGACAACCTAAGACAGGCATAGTCACAGAGGGGCCATCAGGAGAGAACTAGGGGGTCAAGAGGTGAGGCACAGATCCTCACCCCCCACAACAATGCAGGGGCTTGAACCTTCGCCCCTTCTGAGGGAGGTCTTCTTCCCCATGGCTGCTTCATGCTTCCCATGCCCAGCTCAGATCAGGACCCACGCAACAGAGACTTGTCCAGCTCAGATTGGGACCCAGGCAACAGACAGAGACTTGTCCAGCTCAGATCGGGACCCATGCAATAGAGACTTGGCAGACAACAGCTGCCCTATATCTAAATCTAGCCTAATACCAAGAATGTTTAGAGCCTTCTCAAGGATGCAAATAATCCTTTGCATTAATATTTACAGGGCAAACTAAAATTATTGTTAGAATATTAAATTTTACAGTAAAATAGTAGTCAAGTTTTCAGATTAATTAAAATTGGCTAACTGAAATAAGTAAATATTAAAGAAAATTTCATTGTACAAAAAGCTGTCTCTAAAGTATTAACTAAAATTTCTAATGGTAGTTATAAATGTAAAAGCACTCATATTTTTGTGCAAAAAAATTAAAATTTGAAGACTGCATTATAAAAATTCTCCAAAAGCCTCCTAATAATTAAATCAAAAAGGGGGGATAGTAGAAAAATATTATGTAAGGAAAGATATTCAAAAAATTTTTTTCTTTAAAAAACTAATTTTTACTTGTAATGCTAACAGCAGAACAAAAAATACACATGATGTCAGAATAAGCCAAAGGAAAATCATTTGGGCAAAAAATTAAAAGGATCCCAAGTAAAATTTATAGAAAAGATTCCATTATTAACTTTTGGTCGAGAATATGTTTGTATATTTTCAGAAAACAACTCCAAGATCATGTGGATTCCTGCAAAAGAGAGGAATTGACAGGAATATTCCAGCCATAAAGACAAGAAGAAAAACAATCCAGAGATGGAAGATGCTGACGATTCCTTGCCATACTAACAGTCAGCAGCTGTGCATCGCTGCAGGTTGCCCAGGACCAAACCAGAGGCTGGACCTGCATCGCCACTGTTTGTCCACCATCTGGATACCATTGCTGACATGGACTCAGAACTGTTGGACATTAAAATTTGAACTCAGAACTTTTGGACATTGAAATTTGGACTCAAAAACTGTTGGCCAAGAAAGAAACTTATTGCAGACTGATTTCATTTGACTCTCAGCATAGCCATTGTTGCTTGCTTCATTTTTTGTTTATTTCTAGTCTGCATATGCAAATTGTTTTTAAAGAAAGAAAACGGGGGAGATGCTGGAAAACAAATTAGTTTCACTTAAAAAAAAAAAAAAAGATGTTGACAAGAAGCCAGGAAGGCAGGTCAACAACCTTAATTGTTCTAACCTTTAGTTGAAATATTGTTAAACTGAAGCAGCCTCCACCTTATTTTGTCCCTTGTAAGTTTCTGTTATGTTCTTGCCTGTAAATTTCTGTTTATGTTGCCTAAGATGTTTTCCCCAAAGCCTCAATAAAAGGGGATGGCAGGGCCAGAGAAGGAGTAGTTCTCCCACTAGAGTTGGACTACTGCCTGGCCCCCCATATCGCCAAGTTGAATTTCTTCAAGTCTTTTCATTTGTGTGCGGCCTTCTCCAGAACCTGAACCCTGAATTGGAACTCTTTCTACATGGGCCTTGAAAGAGATTTATACACCAAGTCTCGCACATTTTGCGCAGATGATTGATTGGGCCGCTGGATTGCCCTAGCAGGAAGGAGACATAAGCTCTGGACTGCTCTTAACCCCACTTCCAACTGCACTGAACCCCAGTTGCAGGCTCATTGGAACCTCAGAGGGCGGGGCTAACCAGAAGCCAAGGCTATAGGCTCCACCCTGAAACTCCGCCCCATCCAAGCTGAACACTGAGGCTTTTGCAGGTTTCCAAGTCTAGTGGAATAAGTCTGTCTCCTGGCATAGACACAGCTGATCCTCCCAACCTACCAACTCAGGGAAGCAGCAAAAATGCCGAGACAAGGAAACAGGTCACAAATGAAAGAAATGGAGGACAAAAAGTGACTGGATATAGGGTTCAATACCACTCTTACAAGGTTGTTCAAGAATCTCCTAGAAAAGGCTGATAAAATAAAGGAGACCTATGAGGATATGAAAAGGGATCAACTAGAAATAATAAAGGATCAACAAGAAATAATAAAGGATCAACTAGAAATAAAGAATACATTCTTTGAAATAAAAAATATTATACAAGAGTCCTAAAAACAGAATGGGAGATTGAAAGAATCAAGTCAAAGATTTGGAGCACAAAGAGCCAGAGGACACTCCTCCACAGAAGCAAGAAGACAAGAGAATCCAGAAAGTTGAAGATAGTGAAAGAAACCTCTGGGACAACTTCAAGCGAACCAACATCAAAATTATGGGCATCCCAGAAGATGACAGAGAGCAAGATACTGAAAACCTATTAAAAGAAATAGTGACAGAAAACTTCCCCCACCTGGGGAAACAAATAGACTTACAAATCCAAGAAGCACACAGAACCCAAAACAAAAGAAATCCAAAGAGGACCACACTAAGACACATCATAATTAAAATTCCAAGAGCAAAAGACAAAGAGAATATTAAAAGCAGCAAGACAAAAGCAGGTAGTTACCTATAAAGAAGCACCCATACACCACTGTCAGCTGATTTCTCAACAGAAACCATGCAGGCCAGACGGGAATGGCAAGAAATATTCAAGGTGATGACTAGCAAGAACCTACAGCCAAAAATACTCTACCCAGCAAAGCTATCACTTAGAATCAAAGGCCAGATAAAGAGCTTCACAAATAAATTTAAGCTAAAGGAGTTCATCACTGCCAAGCCAGAATTATATGAATTGCTAAAAGGGGTTCTTTAGGAAGAAGAAGAAAATAAAGATAAAAATTATGAACAACAAATATGTAACTCAACAAGTGAATCTAAAAACCAAGGGAAGTAAAAATTATGATGAACAATATTAACTGGTGAATATAATAGAATCAGAGGTATGGAAGGGGAGTGGACTGATGATTCTCGGGAAAATGGGGAGTGGGGGGGGGGCGGGAAGAGACTGAACATAAACTGCACCTAGGAATGAGGACAATGGGGGATGGGGAAAGGGCAGAGGGTGGGATGGAAACTTGGTGGAGGGGAGCAATGGAGGGGGGCGGAATGAGGAACATTTATAATAATATGAACAATAAAGATTTATTTAAAAATAAAATAAAGATGAAGATTCCTCTGCAACTCTGAGGTGGTTGTTCAAGATCTCCACTTTTGAAATCAAAGGTCAGTATATGGCATTATAAAGAAAGAAACAACCCTAGCTGGTTTGGCTCAGTGGATAGAGCATCAGCCTGTGGACTGAAGGGTCCCAGGTTTGATTAGAGTCAAGGGCACATGTCTGGGTTGTGAGCTTGATCATCATTAGGGGATGTGCCAGAGGCAGCCAATCAGTAATTCTCTCTCATCATTGATTTGCTGTTTCTATCTTTCCCTCTCCCTTCCTCTCTGAAATCAATAAAGATATCTATTATAAATAAATAAATAAATAAATAAATAAATAAATAAGAAATATTTATACTCTGAATCACTTTAGCAAAGTTATTTCACTTCTTTGGGTTTTTTACCTGAAAAATTAGAGGTTAGGCTTAAAGGTAGTTATAGTATTTAAAATTCTTACAGTGCGGCAGAGTGAAAGATAGTCCTTGGAGCTAAAAGACATGGATTCCAATACCAACGCCACCACTTCCTGTGTGACATTGAGTGAATTATTCAACCTATTTTACTTTCAGTTTCTTCATCTGTGAAACGTGTTTAATAAGAATATCCAGTTTTACAGGTTTTTTGTAAGAATTAGCAATAGTGTATTTAAATTGCTTGGCAATCCTTAAAATTATCTTTTTAAAGCAAGTGTTATCACCTCAAAAATAACTTGATATCTTTACCTCATTAAAATGTTAGCATTGCTCTGGCCAGGTAGCTCAATTGGTTGGAATGTCCTGTACACTGAAAGGTCTCAGGTTCCATTCCCAATCAGGGCGTTTGATCCCCTATCCCTGCGAATGCAGGAGGCAACCAGTCGATGTTTCTCTGACATTTCTCTCTCTCAAAAAATAAATAAAAAATAAATAAATGCATTGTTAAGCTTCTTTAAGGAGGGACTGGAGTAGACTGTATACTACACATTGAGGATGTGTCAGTACCAGAGAAAAAGTATAAGATTTTAGAGCCTAAGGTCCAGCCAGAACTGTACACTGTCACTATTGCCACATTCACTTCACAAATCCAGCCCAGATTCCAAGGTGTGCATAGAGACTCCTTCTCTGATAGAAGAAACTGCAAAGTCACATTATAAAGGACATATTCCTTTGCTTAAGCTGACACCAGTAGTTTTTAGGTTTTGGCATGCATTAATCTCCTCTAAGGCTTGTTAAAATATAGACTACTAGGTCCACCTGAGTATTTGATTCAGTAAGTCTAGGATAAGGCCCAGTAATTTTGATTTCTAACAATTTCTCAAGTGATGCTGCTGCTGTCTACAGCAGAACACTGGAATCTTCTCTATGAAAAAAATAAATATGTAATTTATTCCTAAATAAACCATTTCCTGCATTGAGTAACATATTATTTATGATATATTTCTCTTCTAGTAAAATAAGAAAATTTAAAAATCTAAGTATTTTAGAGGACTTTGATTTTCCCTCTTTTTTTGAAAAATATAATTTCTGTTTTGTGATGATACTCTAAACACATCATAAACTCCATTGAATCATTAGGGGATGTGCCAGAGGCAGCCAATCAGTAATTCTTTCTCATCATTGATGAGAAACTATTGAAACTTTTTATTTCATCTCTCCCCTTGTCTCTTCCTACCCCTTCTACATTCCTTCCTCCTTCATGCAAAATACAATTAGGTCATTGAGGGGTAGGTCTTACTGAGTCAAATGAGAAAACTGTATTTTGTTAAATTAATAAGAAAAATAATTGAATGACCAATAATTAAATAACTATGAATAAAGTACATTCATATTGCACTTTCTCACTTAATAGTTGAAGGAACAGGTTCAGAGGAGTTGAGTAACTTGCACCAAACACGGATTTTGGTTTAATTACCCCTACTTGATATATCATAACATAAACACACATGATCTAAATCAACAGTCCTCTATCTTCATCTGAATTCTTCAAATAATTAAATACCTATGGAGATCTTTGATAAACTCTAAGATAATTGTGACTTCCTCCTTCTTAGAAAATGCACTCAGTTTTCTATTCTTTATTAACAAGAGGAAAATAAGTAATTGCCAAATTCTTACCTAATTTTTTAAAACATTTTCCTGGGAAGATAGGCAATAGCTACATTATACTGAGGAAAATGAGACTTAGACAGTTTCAGAGATTTATATGTAATCATAAATTGAAACCAAGACTGGTTTGTTTCTATCGTATCAAACAAAATAATAAATTTTCATAATAGTCCATGTTAATTATCCATGATGAACTCATAATTAACTTATAATAAGCGGAGAAGCAAGATGGCGGCCCAGGGAGTCTCCTGGGCCGCCATCTCCTCAACAATTTGGAAATAAACAACAGATAAAACCAAAAGGGATCGCACCAGACCCACAGGAAAGCTGGCGAAATGGGAAGGCTACATCTAAAAGCAAAGCAGGACGTCGCTGCTGCCATGTGGAGTTTAAAACTACAGCGAAACTGAACCTGCCGGAGCCGCTGCCGCCGGGAATGAGGGAAGCCAGACCTCGCTCCGCCCGGAGCCCAGGGAGTGGGCCAGCCCCGCCGGCCTCCACGGGAGCTGATGGGGGCCTACGCCGCCGCAGCCACCGCCACCGCCGCCGCAGCGCCATCGGCTCCTGCCTGGACGAGAAGCCCGTGAGCGCGACCTCCCAGCCCGCCTGCAGTGCTGGAGAGAAGCGGGTGCCAGGACTCGGGCCCCCGCACTCTCCGCTGCCGGGCGGGCGAAGAGATGGTGTAGTATCTCCCCGCCTGCCCAGCCCCCGCGCTTACTGTGCAGGCGAAGAAATCGCGCAGCGGCTCCCCGTCTGCAACCAGCCCAGAAGTGGGAAAACTAAACTAGACACCAAGCAGGGCGCCGCCGCCGCCATGTGGAGTTTAAAACTACAGCGAAACTGAACCTGCCGCTGACGCCGGAAATGAGGGAAGCCAGACCTCGCCCTGCCCCGGGGCCCAGGGAGTGGGCCAGCCCTGCCGCCACTACGGGAGCTGATGGGCCGCTGCCACCGCCGCAGCCTGGGCCGCTGCCGCCGTGCCTTCGCCGCGCCTTCGGCTCCTGCCTGGACGAGAAGCACATGAGCGTGAGCAAGACCTCCCAGCCCGCCCACAGTCATAGAGGAGCGGGCACAGCGTCCCCCCTCCCGCACAACCAGCTCGCCCCAGAAATGGGAAGGCTACAGTTAGACACCAAGCAGGGTGCCGCAGCTGCCATGTGGAGTTTAAAACTACGGCGAGCGGAGGACTGAGAAGGTGGGGCAGTTCTGTACCGGGCTGCCTTCCACTGGTTAAGACCTCCAAGAGCAAAGGCCTACCGAGGTGAGGATGCCCCTGCTGTCACCTGTAGAGGGGCAGCACTGAGCTGGCCAATATTTGTGGTGGTGGTGCTGCTTGTCCTGGCTCAGAGGAAGCGTTCCACTAAGTCTGAAAGACTAAGACATCGCGGGGACTCTCCGCCACCGCCCGCGGCCTGCTCTGCCAGGCCTTCGCACGCGCTGTGCTGGCGCTGCGCCCTCCGTTGGCAGACCCGGAGAATCCTCTCTCCGCTGCCACATGGCCAGGCCAAAGCATCAGACACTACCACCACGCGGATTTTAAAACTACAGGGGAAATTGAGCCACAGGAGCTACCATCGCTGCCGCACCCACTGCCGCCCCCAAGAATGGGAATCCACCGAAATCAGAGCTCACTACACACCGGGCTCATAGAGAGCGTGGCTTCAGAAATTAGCCTCTGCATCCACAGAAGCTCCACATCCGCAACAAAGAGGACGCGATGGAGGGCGGACTCTCCCCATGCAGCCATCACAGCCCGCCCACAATCTCCCCAGAACACCCACCATGCTGGGAGGGAAATGGAGCGCGCTGGTGAGGAAATGGCACGGTGCCTTCCATTACCCACCCAGGCGAGCCCATCCTCCGATGCCACATGGCCAAGCCGAAGCTCTCACCACCACCGCCATGTGAACTTTAAAACTACAGTGGTAATTGAACCACAGGAGTGACCGTCAATATTGCACCTGGCACCGCCACTCGCCACTGGCGCCGAGAATAAAGGAAATCCACCAAGAACAGAGTTCACCACGCCTTGGGCTCAGGGAGTGGGCGACCTCAGAACTTAGCCTCCATGTCTGCAGCTGCTCCGCTCCCACACCAACGAGACACCGTTGAAGGTGGTCCCCCCGCCTGCAACCATCTCAGACCAACTGCAGCTGTCCCAGCCTGCCCCCCATGCTAGCAAGGAGCTCTGAGTGTCCCAGGGGGCCGAGTGCCCCGGGTGAGCCGAGTGTCCCAGGGGGCCATGTGCCCTGGGTAAGCCGTACCCCCCAAAGGGGAAGGGGGAAGGGTGTCCCGGGTGAGCCGGGTGTCCCAGGGGGCCGAGTGCCCCGGGTGAGCCGAGTGTCCCAGGGGGCCGAGTGCCCCGGGTGAGCCGAGTGTCCCAGGGGGCCGAGTGCCCCGGGTGAGCCGAGTGTCCCAGGGGGCCGAGTGCCCCGGGTGAGCCGAGTGTCCCAGGGGGCCGAGTGCCCCGGGTGAGCCGAGTGTCCCAGGGGGCCGAGTGCCCCGGGTAAGCCGTACCCCCCAAAGGGGAAAGGTGTCCCGGGTGAGCCGTGTGTCCCAGGGGGCCGAGTGCCCCGGGTGAGCCGAGTGTCCCAGGGGGCCGAGTGCCCCGGGTGAGCCGAGTGTCCCAGGGGGCCGAGTGCCCCGGGTGAGCCGAGTGTCCCAGGGGGCCGAGTGCCCCGGGTGAGCCGAGTGTCCCAGGGGGCCGAGTGCCCCGGGTGAGCCGAGTGTCCCAGGGGGCCGAGTGCCCCGGGTGAGCCGAGTGTCCCAGGGGGCCGAGTGCCCCGGGTGAGCCGAGTGTTCCAGGGGGCCATGTGCCCCGGGTAAGCCGTACCCCCCAAAGGGGAAAGGTGTCCCGGGTGAGCCGTGTGTCCCAGGGGGCCGAGTGCCCCGGGTGAGCCGAGTGTCCCAGGGGGCCGAGTGCCCCGGGTGAGCCGAGTGTCCCAGGGGGCCGAGTGCCCCGGGTGAGCCGAGTGTTCCAGGGGGCCATGTGCCCCGGGTAAGCCGTACCCCCCAAAGGGGAAAGGTGTCCCGGGTGAACCGTGTGTCCCAGGGGGCCGAGTGCCCCGGGTGAGCCGAGTGTCCCAGGGGGCCGAGTGCCCCGGGTGAGCCGTGTGTCCCAGGGGGCCGAGTGCCCCGGGTGAGCCGAGTGTCCCAGGGGGCCGAGTGCCCCGGGTGAGCCGAGTGTCCCAGGGGGCCGAGTGCCCCGGGTGAGCCGAGTGTCCCAGGGGGCCGAGTGCCCCGGGTGAGCCGAGTGTCCCAGGGGGCCGAGTGCCCCGGGTGAGCCGAGTGTCCCAGGGGGCCGAGTGCCCCGGGTGAGCCGAGTGTCCCAGGGGGCCGAGTGCCCCGGGTAAGCCATACCCCCCAAAGGGGAAAGGTGTCCCGGGTGAGCCGTGTGTCCCAGGGGGCCGAGTGCCCCGGGTGAGCCGAGTGTCCCAGGGGGCCGAGTGCCCCGGGTGAGCCGAGTGTCCCAGGGGGCCGAGTGCCCCGGGTGAGCCGAGTGTCCCAGGGGGCCATGTGCCCCGGGTAAGCCGTACCCCCCAAAGGGGAAGGGGGAAGGGTGTCCCAGGTGAGCCGTGTGTCCCATGGGGTCGAGTGCCCCGGGTGAGCCGAGTGTCCTAAGGGAAGCAGTGGGTCCCAGGGGAAGGGGCGGTGAAAACCAGAGGAGGAGCGGACTCTATTCATATGAGCCTGAGATGGTCACCATAAAACAAGCAGATTGTCAAATGACAGGGGGGAGGGGAAGGAGACCTGGGGGGAGACAGGAGAACAACCGAGGGACTGGTATCCATGAACATAAGTACAACCAATGAACACAAAACTCTGGGGAGGGAGGGCATAAATGGGTGGTGAGGGGGGGCAATGGTAAACTATGTACACAGAAAATACCTTAATAAAATAAAATTAAAAAAAATAATAAAAAATAAAAAAAATAAATAAATAAATAAATAAAAAAAAAGAAAGAGGCTTCCCATTTAAAAAAAAAAAAAACTTATAATAAACTTTTTGCTCATTTATTTAGTCTGATTTTAAGTGTCAATAAAAACACCTTCATCCCCTTAGTTATCATACCCATTCCTTCCATTTTTCCTCTCCTAATAGCGAGGGTATAAGTGGGAGAAGCAGAAAGGGAGGTAGGGAAAAGTGAATTTAGTAAACTTTATTTCCCATAATGTCTTCAAAATTGTTCAAAAATAGAGTTATAGAGCTGCAGATCTTGGTAGCAAATCCTACAGATGCTCTCACATTATTTACATTTTAAGTATTTCAAATACTTTACTATTAGCCTAACATGGTATTATCCTAAGTGATACTTGTTGTTCACTTACTATATGCCCATATTTAC
The DNA here is from genome assembly GCA_963924515.1 of Vespertilio murinus. NCBI lineage: Eukaryota > Metazoa > Chordata > Mammalia > Chiroptera > Vespertilionidae > Vespertilio > Vespertilio murinus. The sequence continues at coordinate 122,841,919 of OZ004708.1, forward strand.
TATCTTATTTAATATTTTAGCAACTCTCTAAGATAGATACTATTTTTATCTGTAATTTACAGATTAAAATAGGGTTAGATGATTATTTGTTTGATTCCAAATCTTACTGTCTTATCAGTGACACTATTTTGTCTTGCTACTTGTACATTTTTAAAAATCAAGTAAAATGATGGTACTACAAGAATAGCTTTGAATTGATTGAACACTGAGCCTATTTTAGAATAAGCCATTTTGGGCAGAATAAAAAGGGAAAGGGGAAAAGAAAACATCTGGTTTATTTTAAAAAATGCAAGTGAACATAGCTATGAGACTGATGCATTTAGCTATCACATATGGCCAAGTGTATGCACTCTAAAGCAGTCACCTGGGAAAAACATGTTTATTTGAACAATGCTATCATTTATACAGCAAGTTTTTAGACTGATTACTTTGTGTACAGATGTAATTGTTCCTTAATAATAACAGCAACAAAAATATGTATTGTTCAATTTATCAGTGATTGCTTATTTAATTTACTAGATTTGTCTCTGAACAACTTTTTGGACATTTTCCAAAATCAAATCCAATCTTCAGAGAACATGTTCATTGACATTGCTCATTCCCTAAAATTGCAATTCAGATTCTTAACACAATTCCTAAAAATAGCATCTTTTGGCTGTGGCAGGAAACTAGAGTCATCAATTAAATAAGTTTATAATCTTCCAAGGTGAATATTCTAAATATGTCCATGTAAATACATTCCAAGGTGACTACGACTACATATTGTGAAAACAGAAGAGTAATTTTATTATAAAAGGAAAGGAGCAAGGTATTTGGACTAAATAAACTTTAGGTTCAACCTATTATAAGACAGTTATAGGCAACCTATTATAAATCAATTATTGGCATTCCTCTCAAACAGCTTAGAGTACTAGTTAAGTATACAATTTTACCTATATGTTCCCAAAAATTCTAGTTTAGCACTTCTTAGTTGGGATTCAGGAATCTGTATTTTAACTCCACCAGGTGATTCTCATCATGAGAGAAGTTTGGGAAACACTGCTCTAAAAGAATTGTCCTTTGTGAGACTTCCTCAAATAAATGGGCCCTACATACCCATTCCTATTCAATAATTTCAGCAAATAATGCCCCCCACATACCAGTACCAGTAACCTGGTTAAAGATTTCAGAGAAATTTTTTACCTGGAATTCTTTAAAATCGCTAACATCCAGGGTCATATGAATAATCAAGGCACATTTCACTTACATGCAGAGAACTACACAATAGCAGACAAGTCCATTAGGAAAGCAAGTTGCAGAATATTCAGGTTAATTAATATAGCTTAAGTAGAGAAGACTTTGTTTTTGCAAATAAAACACGAGGCCCAAAGGTAGGCAGGCCAGGACTAATTGAGCAGCTCAAACATGTCATCAGGAGCCCATCTTCTCCTCCATCTTTCAGGGCTTGGTCTTTGACTTAATTGCTTATTGGGACGATACTCTACCAGTGGTCGGCAAACTCATTAGTCAACAGAGACAAATATCAACAGTACAACGATTGAAATTTCTTTTGAGAGCCAAATTTTTTAAACATAAACTTCTTCTAGCGCCACTTCTTCAAAACAGACTCGCCCAGGCCGTAGTATTTTGTGGAAGGCCACACCCAAGGGGTCAAAGAGCCGCATGTGGTTCGAGTGCCACAGTTTGCCGACCACGGCTCTAACCAACTGAGCTACCTGGCCAGAGCTGGTTCTTGTCCTTTCAATGTTATGAAAGAGGGTGTGGTCTAGAGTGGTAAAGAGAACTGTACAAGTCATCAAGCTTATAAGCACTGGAATCGGTTTCTAGTTGGCTCCAGAAACTCTGCTATCTCACATGGGCAAAGATATCATAACTCCAGCAAAACCATGCGTTCCCAAAGACCAAGACTGGAGCTTCTCTTAAAAGACAATCGAAAACGAATCCACTGGATTCTCACACAAGGGCCTTTTTCTCACTTTTAACAAAATTTGTCCCTAAAAGGAGAGAGCCATGGTCACCTGGGACTAACCATGCGCTTCATTAGTCATTGAAGTCTTAGCCTGGTTCCCAAAGGTCACTCACTGGTGGGAGATTTCCAATGGCAAATGGCTTATTGAATACCTACTTTATGTTTTCCAGACTCGGTTTGCTTTTATTGGTTCTTTTTCCCTAGCACATAGTGCAGGGCCTGACATAAATTAGACCTATCATTATATTAATAGAAATAGAAAGTAGAATATATTACCTTATTCAGGTAGTAAACACCCTCTTTTCAAAGTGCGCCAACTCTGTCAGATAGGTTATGGTGGAATGGGCTAGGCGATTTTGGTAGGATAAACACTTTTGCAGGAGGATGGATCTTTAAGAAACATAATCCACAATTTTTCTTCTGGCTTGATGTACCCTTCCCTACTAGAAAAATTTCAATTTACATATAGGTGTATAATTCTTGCTAATTCAGTACAACTGTGTTCCACACCAGGCTCAAGTTCTCCTCATTAATGCTGAGTGAGTTGATGTGTCTTAATAATCTCCAACTGTGCTAACTTCTCCCAGGTGCAATCTTATGTTGCACAAGGTTAATGCATTTAATGCATACACTTACTGGAGCTGTTTTTATCACATCTAAAAATTTTCATTTGTTAAAGGATCCAAATTCCAAATGTATTGTTTATTTTTTGTCTGTTTTTTGAAGTGTCAAGATAAACACCTTTATTCCACTAGTCAGCATTCCAATTCCTTCCATATTTCCTCTCTTAATAGTTGTAGCGCTAGATTGGAAGAGCATTAAGGGTGAACCTAACAAAGTGTATATTTTCCAAATGTCTTCAAAACTCCTGAAAAGTTCATGGGTTTGGGGTGGGGAGTGACTTACCCAGCCAGCTAACAAGCTCTTCTTTTAAAAATGCCATAGTAGTTTTCAACCAGGAGAATATGTTTAGAGAAAAATATTTAGTGTCTTACCTATCTAGGTCTTAAAGAAATTAAAGCTTGGAGAGCTTTAATAACAATGTAAACGTTTATTGTTTACTATTACACTTAAATAAACACATTACAAAAACATTTGGCTCTGTATTGACTCGCAACTGTTGTATGAAGTAACCCTTTTACAAATTGTCAGAAAAACAATGTAAGAGAAAATGTTTTTTTTTTAATGTTTTTTTCCTTAGAATTTCCATATTCTTACACATTATTTACATAGAAACAAGTATTTTGTTAATTATATAAAATTCTTATTCTCATTAAGGTACACATCTCTAAGGCTTTCTTCTAAGCTCACTTTATTAAGTTGGTGTTACTGTTAGTCAATAAATTAATTAGTTCATTAATTCAGATTTCTCACTAATTCCAGCTGGTCTTCCTCCTCACCAATCCTCCCTCCCCTTTATTTAAGTGTAGGAGAGATATTAACCTAAGTCTGGGACTACTTTCAAACCATAAATTGGGAAAAGTTGTGATAAGTAATTGGTGAAGAAGAAGAAGAAGAAGAAGAAGGAGGAGGAGGAGGAGGAGGAGGAGGAGGAGGAGGAGGAAGAGGAGGAGGAGGAGGAGGAGGAGGAGGAGGAGGAGGAGCAGGAGGAGGAGGAGGCTTCTGTGCCTTTGGTGGTTTATAAAGAACTTCATGAAGTCATCACCACAGCCTTTTCCTAAGTCTTCTGACGAGATCTTTCCATCTACTACCAGTGGCTTCTTATGAGAACCAATGAAGGGCGTCCAGGTCTGTCACCTTCCTTCCCCGTGGGTCAGAAGCTCTTTGACGGGGCGGGACAAACATCTCCGTGCTCTCTCGCCTCTTAGAGCAGGCTGCACAACGTACACCCTAGTTTTAAGTTATAAATAAATAGCTGACATAAAGGAGAGAGATGCTTCATTAGATACAAATGCTCTGTTTTCGCTCTGCTTCTTGCTTCCTCTTAGCTGCTGTAAGGCGTCAGTGATGAGTCGGTTACATAGTGTCCGGGAAGCGGAGCTCCATAAACTCCAATAAAACAAACCAATCTCTCCCACGCGGCTCTGGAGACGCGCTCAGGGCGTCGGAGCAGGTGCTTTGCAGCCGCATCCAGAGCGCGCAGCATCGCAGTAAGTTGGAAATGGAAAGTTGAGTGTAAAATAACAGCCCATTTGTCCACGCAGGGAAATAAAGCATCCTGCAAGGCTTTTCCCTGCTTGAGAAATCAAGTGCCCGTGAACTCGGTTCTTGTGACCATTAACAAAATCGAAGGGAAAATAAAAAGTATTCGCGGATGTGTTCAACGGGGCAATGGGGAGGGTGGGAAGCCAGCATCCAAGACTTCCTACACCAGGGAGGAGAGAAAGGCTTTCCCGTGCTGCCGGGGCCGGGCGCGGTGGGGGGCGAGGGAAGTCCAGCCCGGAGGGGGGAAGGCGGGGGTCCAGTCCGGAGGGAGGGAAGGCGGGGGTCCAGTCCGGAGAGGGGTGACCGTGCTGCACACCTGGGGGCGGCGCTCCGCGGCGAGGGCGCAGCCGGAGCTTCCCGGCGGGACGGGGGCCGGTGGCCCGAGGGGTGCCCGGCAGCCAGGGACAGCACCCCTCCCCGACCAGACCCGGCAGCCCGGGACCCTGGCATTCACCCCGGCACCCCGCCAGCCCCTCCCCTTCAGGTCGGGCTTTGGGTCCGGGTGCAGGGGCCCCTCCTGCATTTTCCTCCCGCCCCGGTGGCCCCGGTGGGCTCTCGGAGGAAGGCGCACCGTGCGGGGAGCCGGGGGAGCCGGGGGAACCGGGGGGCCGGGGAGCCGGGGGGCCGGGGGGCCGGGAGCGCCTCTCCCAGGCGCGCCGTTGGGGGTGCGAGCGGCTGGACACTTAGTTGGAAACTCTTGGCGGCGGAGCGTCCTGCTCGCTCCCTCCCACACCCTCACCTGCGTTTTCGATTTCAGGGTATTTTTTCCTTAGATGAATGAATTCGCTAGCCTGTTCAGAAAACAATGCCCTGATGGTTTTCATACTTTTGTTGAAGGCTGACTGCATAAGATGCCACAGGGAGTCGGGAAAAGAAAGTGTGCGTGTGAGTGTGTGTGAGTGATGAGAGAGAGAGAGAGAGAGAGAGAGAGAGAGAGAGAGAGAGAGAGGAGAGAGAGAGAGAGGAGGCACTTGGGACGTAGGGGGAGGGCAGGGGGCTTCTCTCCTCTCCCCCGGAGGACGGACAGAATGATACATACTGCCATTAACAGCTTTGACCCACCCAGACCCCACCCCCCGGGCGCATCCATCACTTGCTGACAAAGGGGCAGCGCTCGCGGGCTCCGGGGCTCCCGGGCCGGCCTAATGAGGTGCGCCCGGCCGGGCCATTGTGCGCCGCCGAGGAGGCCGGAGCGGGAAGGGGACGTCGCCGCCGCTGCTCCCGGCGCCCTGCAGCCCGGACCTGGGGGGACGGACGGACGGACAGACGGACGGACGCCCCTGGAAACGTTTCCCCGCAGGAACGCGCCGGGCGGAGGCGGCCCGCGGCGGGGCCGGTGAACTTAGACGGCGCATCCCTCCCTCTCCCGCGGCGGCGCCGGCGGCAGGCAAGTGCGAGCACCGGGGAGCCGGGGGGCGCGGGGGCGGGTGTGTGTGGGCGGTGATGGTGGTGGAGGAGGTGGAGGTGGAGGTGTTAAGCCAGCCCTCGGTCCAAAGGCGGCTTGGATCAATTTCCCCTGCAACCACTCACCTCGCCCCCTTTTACCTTTTGTTTTGTGAGCTTGGCTCTTCCCACCCCACCCCCTCCCGGACACCTTCTGAGCCTTCGCATCCGGCTGGGGGAGGAGCGGGGGCGCTTGTGCATTTTAAATATCCTTCTGATGGGTGCCTGTTCTCTCCCTTTTTTGTTGTGATTACTAGAGAGACTTTAGCCCTGCCTTTCCAGTTCTGCGCCCCGCACAAGCAGTTTTGAAAAATTAAGTGCAAAAAAAAAAAAGCATGACAAAGCAATCTGAGGTGGCCGCGGTAAGTGAACTTTTAAACCAAAAATTACTTCTTTTTTTTTTTTTTCTTGTATGCTCATCGGTGGGTGGTTCCAAGGAGACTCATCACACACAAAGGGCCGGGAGGAGGGGCCGGTGAAGCCAGCACAGTCGTTCTGATTTGGGGTTTGTCTTTACTCTGGCCAGTGGACACGCTCTGTGTTTATCCGTTGGATGCTCTTGGAAAGGTCCCAGGCTTAGATGTAGTGAAAGTGGGGAGAGTCGGCAGTCTCCAGGGTGGAGGGGCAGGGGCAGGGAGGCGAGGGAACGAGGTGACGGTGTGGTTTCTTTCAAAGGCCGGTGCTCTGACTTCCTGAACTCAGCACAGTGGCGGGTCATTCCTGATCAAAGTCCTTAAGGAGGAAAGGAACAGCAGGGTCGTCCGGAGTCACAAGTCTCTCTGTGCCCTCACCTGCACCTTTAGACCTTGTCTTCCTCACACTGCCCCAGGCGGCAGCGCTAGAAGCCATCCTTCCCGGACAAACTTTCAATGCTAAGTGATGAGCACATATCACCTTTGGGAAGTTGTGGTCTGGAAAGGTTTGAGGCTGGAGAAAGGCAGTGCCTCCATCCCTCCCTCCCTCCTCTCTCTCCTCGCCTCCTCCAAACCCGCTTTTTACACTCAAGTATTCACATTCATTTAAAGGTCCTTCCTCCACCTCCTCTCCTAATCCCTTTCTTTTGGTTTTCAATGGGAGGCGTGTTCCAAGGAAGAACTTCTGGGTTTTGTCCCTTTATCTCATTCACTTTCTGAGGACAGGTATCCAACTTAATATGGGTGGCCAAGTCACAATTCCAAGTTTAGTAAAGGGCCCAACCTTTCCTCCGGAAAATTCTAAACTGTTTGGCCAGCTCCGCACTTAAAAAACAAATAACGGTGCTCAGTAGTCTTAGTTGTTTTCTGTTTGTGAATCTAGTTAGCTGCCTGTTTAGCTTGTCAAGGGCTGTTGCCATGGAGATGACTGGGCTGCCCCGGATTGGAATGGACCTGCACATTCTCTGATAGGCAAGGCCACCTAAGTGTTCTCATTTGAAGGGTGGGGTGGAAACAGAAAAGACCCTCCCTGAAAGGAATTGGTTTCATGTTTTGTTGAAACCATTCTTAACTTTTGCTTATATGTGTGCAGATATAATTGCACGTGCTTGCATTTTTCAAAGTTTATTTTCTGAAATTAAGAGTCCGTGAATTATTATAAAGTTCCTCTGATCATATGAATCACAGAAAATGACCTTTTTAACTGGTTAATTGGGGGGGGATTAAAGTATTTATTGGAAATGTACTTTAATAACTTACTTTAACAGCTGGCTTGTTTGTTGTCCATTCCACATGAATTTACTGTAATTGACCAGCAACTGTCACAGGAAAATGACACCTTCTGCAGCTGGCTTCCAAAGTCATTAATATTGTTTTTCGTCTTGCTATATGCAGTTCCCATCCTTAAAACAGTTTTCAGTTTGAGAACTTAAACAAAATGGCTAATTGAACTACTAATCTGTTGGTCCAATTCAGTGAAACTTTGAAGAAAGATTTCAGAAATCTTTAGATTAAAATATGCTACTTTATTTATATTTTAGGAGTAAGAGTTTTTCAATTGGGAAGTTTGCTTTTCTTATCTGCTGATATTAGAGTGACCAACTAACAATGTTTTTAACTATATAATTTTATTTTGGGTCATACTACTCAACTATCATTTGGTGTTTAATTTAAATCTGTGATCTGTACCTATAAAATTAGATTACTTTGACACTTGAATTGACAAAAAAAAAAACCCTTTTAGTAGCTTACATACTCACCATCTCAGACAAGCCCTCAACTTTACTGTAGTTGACCTACAGATTGAAAATATTGTTTCAGTTCAAGACATTTATAAAAATTATTTAAAATAAGTTGGATAATTGAAAGTTGTCTTCTAAATGACAATAATAGTGCAAATATTTCATTTCCTATAGAAGTACTTAGTAGACTGAAATTTCTTTATATCAGAATGTAATAATCCATTCCTTTCTTCTGTGTTCTACTTATATGCTGTTGTCACATTAGAAATATTGCCTTCTCCATTCTCCCTCCTCCAGTGGTCGTGTTCTGGTATTTTCCCAAAACTTCAGTTAGTTAGGATAAATTTTACAAATAACTGAAAGTTTTTAGTTTACATGAACAAAATTCTAAGTGTTTTCAACTAAGCAATACTCTTCTAGAAATATTCACTTCTTCCCATAATACTGACTCACTTTAAGTGAATAGACAGTTACATAAAGGAGAAAAGTGGATGAGTCCTAGGGAGCGGGGTGGGTGGTAGTCAGGATCCCCCTATAGATTTTATCACCTGCATTGCAGGTTTTATCCCTTGTACCATGTTTAGAGCATGTAATGTGCTTAAAGCAAAACAGTAAAACAGGAATGGTTGAAGTGATACTATACTTTAAAAGATCAAAAGTAACCTTCATTTGTTACTTCTAATTAGTATTAAACTTAACATGTATCATATCAAATATACAACCTAGAACAGCTAAGAAGTTAACTTTAATAGTTAACATGAGTTGTCTACCTGCTATGATCCAGCCATGAACCCAGTCACATATGTAAGTGCTTTACATATATTTCCCTAATTAATATTCATAACATTGAGGTGGTAGGTTTTCCTATACCTAGAAAGAGAATAAACCATGAAGTGATGATTTGAATCAAAATCTGACTCTACACTTGGGTCTAAAAATCAAACAAAAGGAGAATCAACCAATAGAAAATATGAGATAATTTACTAAATTTAAGGAGACCCTCCACATAAAACCCACATGATCTCCACAAATTCTAAAGATAAGGATGATTACTCTTACTCTAGGCACTTTTTCTTTATAAAACATTTTTGAAGAAAGATCATATGGAAATATTCCTAACTATGTCCCTAAGTTGGATTCTTTAGGCGGGTTTGGCCGGTTGTTTCTCTTTGGGAGCAATAGTTATGAAGAATTTATTGCCTTCTCCATCCTATCCCTCCTCCAAAAGAACAAAAACAGAGGAAGACTAAGCCAATAATGATAGTAGTATTTTCAAATAAGCATGAACAATGCTACTTAATAAAAGGAAAACTTAACTGGAAACCCAGTTTTCCTTCAAAGGGGATTTAAAAATTAATTAAGCACTGGGTTGTTTTTTGTTCCTTTGTTAGTTTGTTTTTGTGTATGTGTTTCCATTTTATCAACTTAAATATAATTTAATTTTTATTTTACATACTTTAAAAATTCACTTATAATAAGACTTGTTAAAGTAATAAAGGGTTATATCTTTTTATAGATAGCAAATCAGTTTATGTTTTTTGGCCATATATATATATATATATATATATATGTTTTTCTAAGTTAGGGTTTATCTTGATATACTTACAATCAGTTACCTTCTACCTTAACTATTCAGTGACTTGGAGCTCTCCATTTTTAAAACTGCTCTTTAGTGAATTAAAGAGACATAAAGATAGAAAGTAATAGAGAAAATTAAAAAAGTTTCAAATGGGGCCCCATTATATGATTCCTTTTTAAATAATAAAGCTGATAGACTCTTGACTACTGGGGGTAGGGGAGAAAACATTATTTGCCATTGAAAAGCTCTAATTTTGCTCTTTTTTATGTATAAAATCTCTCAACCTGAGAGGTTGGGGCATAGATATTGCATCTGCTCAGGTTTGTTTATTAACTTGGATTAGCAAAAGTGGAGATGTTAGGATTTCATCAAGTCCCCCTAAATATCAATTAAAACAATTGTTTAAAGTCATCATTTCCATTCGACGGGAAACTGCTCGACTTTTCACTTTCAGCTAAGAAACAAAAGCACTCAGGATACTCACCTCGGTCTGCTATCTGCACTTCATACAATACATGGACTTCTGAGTTGTTTTGCGTAAGCCTTTTTTTTTTTTTTTAAATCGGGTTACTTTTTTAAAAAATGCAGAGAGCTCACACAATAAAACAAGCAAACAAACAAACAAAAAAAAAAACCATTTGAATCAGTGCTCCAGTTAAGTGAAGAACTGTTTTAAAAAAATTGATTAATCCATTTTGTAAGTTTCAGATTTTTATAAAGTGAAATCATCCAGATCTATCATGTTTAAACCCCATTACTGTGAGAGTGCTGATAGCTTTCTTAAGTCTGATAATTTGGACCTTTGAGAACCATGTTATAAGGGAAGAATTGAGAGTCTTGAGCATTTCAACCCCACAGTATTATAGCAGTCAGTCACATACTCCGCCTTGACCTTGGAGGCCATGCCTTGAAAGACCCTTGGATTTTTAACCTCCAGAACCTAATTCTAGTTACTTGCCTCATTTTACATAAAACCCAGGCTCAGTTGTATCGTAGTTAATTAAATATTTAATTTTCTACTGTATCCATGATTTAGGCGTTTGTATTATATTATGTACTAAAAACCTAGGATTATATCTAGACTATTTTCTCTCATTTCAAAATCATCAAACTGTACATGTCTGTATACATAAATAATACCTATATGTAAGTATATATATACAAAAAGTTATGGTTCTATTAGTATGAAGCAAAAAAGAAAATTTATTACAGTAGTTTTTTCATTATAAACTTATGGGATAAATAATGCCATAAAACTGAATTTTACCTAATGACAAGAATATTAACTATACTTATTATTAACTAAAAACCCAAGAGTATTTTAGGTTAGGTTTGTGGCATCTATTTTCTTCTACCTCGCTACTATTGTTTTCCCATAACATCATACAAAAAGATAATTTCTCTTAAAAAAAATTGGGAAGGAAATGTAGACTACATTTAGATTAAGAAAGGAATAAAAGGACTTTATGATAATTCTTCCATAGGTCCTGGAATCCTTTATGCTATACATCTGCCTTTAAATTATTTAAAACATGAAATCAGTGTATTTTGTGTTTAAAGTAAAGTTATATGAGTTCTATGTTATGGGCTTTCAAAGTCCATCAGAGCATAAAGGGTTATGAGAAAGGGCAGAATGATACAAGTGAGATACCACCACACCTGGCAGATATTGACAAAGGCTAAGAAGAAGGCAGCATTAATGGTTTTAATAAAAAACAACTATATATATATATAATGAAACCTGAGATCATAATCATCAAGAACTGAGAACCCACTTTTTGAGTATTTCCAGTAAAAATAACCATAAGACACATGATAAATATTTAATAAATGTAAAATGTTAGCCCTCTCCTTTATTAAGGATCATGAAAGTAAAGAATTCTATAGAAATCTAGACTTGAATTTTTGATCCCTCAGTGCTTAATTTATCACCATGGAGTTTGATATTATGGCAGAGTTGGTATTGAGTATATTTTAAATCTCGTCATAGACCTAACATTTTGATGTGTCTTGGAATACAAATTCATGATATATGTCACGCAACAAACTGCATGCTTAGTAGGCTTTAGGCTCAGTACTAGGAGCCTGGAAATACCCCCTTGGAAAGTTAGCTTTGCTGTCAAGCTATGTGCAGGCTGTAAGAGACAGACTTGTCAGCAACCGGTTCTACAGCAGTGAGATGGTTGCTGTCAGAGGCATGTCCATGCGGAGTGCTTTCTCACCGAGGAAGCTGTCACCTCGTGCCTGCAGTGGGTTTTACGGTGAGTACGCAGAAAGCGCTTCTCAGTGGAGGTGAAGTTTTGCATACTGACTTTTTTTCCCATTAAAAAAATGCATTAGTGGACCTTCAAATATTATAAAGAAAAATGAAGTATATATCTTTCCTGCTTTTTTACATATTGGTATGTACTTAAGATGAGGAAGACCAAGCTTTCCGTGTAGGATGCTGCATTTTTTTCAAGATTCATTAGTGTAATTTCTCAGATGCACTGTCTTTGACAAATGTGCACACCCAGGAAAGCCTTTAATTGTATCGATTATGTTAGTGTTCTGTTGCTAGTAGCATAATGGATAAAGCAAAGGCTCCATTTTTATTCTGTGCTCTACCAAAAGATAAAAATAAATAAAAAGTATCTTGCACACGGGGAAAGGCACACAAAAGCAACACTAATTTAAGTAATGTAAGTGGCCAGGGAGATCGCCTGTGATCTGGGCTTGAATTAGAACGGGAGGGGTAAGAGTTTACTTGAGAGGAAATGATATATGAACATGTTTAAAACAGGAAAAAGAGTTCTCTTTCACAACAAAAGGGTATCAACTTAAATGATTTCACTTTCCTTTGTATTGCTTTCACGTTTACAATGAAGGAGGAAAGTACTCTTAATCTGAAATTTGACTTAGTTATGATTAAGTTTCCTCATTGACCAGCCTGAAACCATCCTACTTTCTTTATTAAACTCCCAAATGCATGAAAAAGCTTCACTTCAGAGTGATGAATACCTCATGTGAATAGCAGTAAGCATTTTGCTCTCTGATACCTTGACAATACAGTTTAGCCCATGCCCGCTGGGATTCTCTCCTGGCAACAGTTTTTTTTTTTTTTGGTTTTGTTTTGTTTTTTTCTTTCCTTGTGTTCATTTTTAGGAAAATCCTCTCAGCATTGTTATATGTATTATTTTATCGGAAGGAAGCATGTAAAATACCCTGGAACTCATTTTACTTGGGAGTTTGAATAGCATTCAGATTAGAATGATTCTCCCAGAATTTTATAGGCTTGCCCCATCCAGCTGTATATTTTATATGCTAATGTAAATTCTATTTTTGTTCCCCTTGGGGGTTTAAGTGATTATAATTGTTGCTCTTCAAAAGCCAAACAGATGATGATTGCTGCTTCAGGAGTATACCAAGAGAAACTGGCTTTCATTAAACCTGCTCATCCCCTTCATAATTATCTCCATTTTATTTAGCTAAGAAGCAGAGGAAAATGGCAAGTACAGATCACTGAAGCCAGTTCAGTGATTCAAACACGGCTTTACTGAACTAGCAGGAGGTGTGAGAGGAGAGGGGATGTTTTCCTTCTCACACGGATATGTAGCCAGTGGCCCAACTAGGGGAGTTAGTTGAGCTTCAAATGGCAGAGGCCACAGGGACCGTAGGAGAGCTATTTTGAGCCATTCACAGCGGAGTCCTCTAGTGGATACAATAAATAGTACTGCAATGGCAGCTTTTCTGAAATATTCTCTTTGCTTGTTCCTCTTCCTGTAAATTCAGAAAGGAACGAGCTATTTAGTATTCACTAAGAGACTCAGAAATGCTTCATTAGTGAAAGGGACATTTCCTATATAACGTAAAAAAGGGGGAGGGTGGATATTAATAAATTCTGAAAAGATTGCAAATCCTGAGACTGACATCAACAAGTCCTTTAGGAAATCCTGATGATCACGTGAGCCTTGTAGTCTGGCCACGGGTGGGAAGTAGGAAGCACATTCTTAGGAAGGTTGGTTTTTTTTGTGTGTATGCGTGCGTGCGTGTGCATGTGCGTGTGTGTATGTGTGTGTTTTGTATTTTTTTTAACTGAGAGAATCCCTCCCTCACTCAGGTGACACAGGAGCTCTGTTATCTGCTCCCTAGTCCTAGGGTGAGGCGGAGGGGTAGCCTGGAAATCGGGTTGCACTGGAACATGTTCTGAGCACTTCCTTTGCTGGCTGTCCTCCTGATGGCACGAGGGTCCCTGAACCCATGGGGTGAGAAAAGGGCAGAGTCAACAGCTGATCACTTCCAACTGTGAGAAAATACTCCTCTACTTAAATGGAACATTCTGAAAGGGCTCTCTCTTCTAACGTTTCAAAGAGCCACGTCTTAGAAACCAATTGTTTGAGACTAGACCAGCCGTGGGCAAACTACGGCCCGCTTGGCTGTTCTATCCGGCCCTCGGAGCCTAAAGAGCGGAGGGTTCTCTTGCTCTCCCCTCCGCTCCTTCACCAGCAGCCCAAGATGAGAGTGCCAGCATGGTCATGTTGCTTTTGTTCCGGCCCTCCGGTCTAGTTTAAGAACCCATTGTGGCCCTCGAGTCAAAAAGTTTGCCCACCCCTGGACTAGCCCTACCCCTAGCTGGCTGCCTCAGTGGACAGAGCATGGGCCTGTGGACTGGAAAACCCCTGAGTTTGGTTCTGGTCAAGGACACATTCTGGCCCAGGTGTGGGCTCAGTCCCCAGACCTACATAAAACATTACGTTCATAAACAAATAAGATGAAAGGTTTCACTTTTTCTACAGATTTTCATGTTCTATGACAGTTCAGCAAATGTCAGGCAACTTTATTTTTAATTTTTGGAGTTTTAGCATGGAGTTGTTCTCTTACAACCTGACATTGAAACTTTTGGGGACTCATATTGAAAAAGGGGAAAAAAATAATAAGAAAAGGAAATAGGTTCCTGCAAAGCTTTTGGGCAATTTACTAGAAGGTTGAGTGCATTAAAAAATAATTACTTTCATCTCAATTCCTATGCCACAATGATTTTTCCCAGTTGCATATACTCTATGTAATTTTATTTTGGCTTCACAGTAACCCCTGGAAGTAAGAAACATAGACACTACCATTTTATTTCATATATATTTTAGCATAAAGGTTCAGAAACTAGAATCTGGGACTATCAACTCCTTGATCAACATCTTGATCTATCAATAGCTTGCCATACATGACATTGAACTATATCTCCACCACAGAGTCCTTTCTAAACCCCAAAAAGGGTGGAATGTTCCCAGAAAGGAAGTATTTTCCCAGTGTATTCTTAGGTAATCTGCACAATTTGCATCCTTAGACCCAGGGAAAAGGTATTATCAATCAGTGGCCGGTTCTCTAAGACTCTAAATGAAAAACTCTGGTGGTGTGGCAATACCCAGTACCCTAAAGGTGTCTTATAATCTTATAAGACTGACTCACTCAAAGTCATATGACTGCCTGACTTCTGCGACAGGGGAAGATATTAAGGAGGGTAGGGGTTTCATTTAATGTTTAAAAGTCGCTCCCAGAGGAAATGCTGTCATTTTCGTTAAAACAGTCATGGTGAGTGACTTGTAGGGTGGTCATCTCAGGCCAAAGTATGTCTTTTTCTGATAGCTGCTTTTTTTTTTTTTTAATTGTGTGGCACTCCTTAATCTCTATCATGGAAGAGACTGCTTACTTCTCTTGAAATAGGACAGTTAGAAATGAACCAACTCAACAGGAAAATAGAATTTAAAAAAAGATTGGTTCGGTAGTATTGGCTTATCAGCCTATGTTTATTAAAGAGAAGTAAAAGCTACAAGATATAGTAAACACTAAAATACATCCATGCCACTGGACAACTCCGTAATGTCCCAGATTTATCTCACACGCCTCTCCTTTTATTGTAATAACAGGAAATTGTGGGAAAGCACACTCACTCTGTGACCTCATAGGTAGATAAATATAAACAAAAGCTTTTAAAAGTCTCCTAGTTAAATCTCTTTCAGCATGACACAAAGTACAAATTTAACAATTATTCCAATGAATCTGCTCAACAGAGAGCCAAACCAGAATAATTCAAGCCAGAGTTTACTTTAACTCCTTGTTTACTGAGCCACAGGAGGATCTGTACTGTTTTTGGCTTTAAATCAGTGGTTCATCAGAATCATCCATGCAGGTTTTCATAAACACACTAGAGACCCGATGTACGACATTTGTGCACTGGGAGGAGGAGGTCCCTCAGTCCAGTCTGCATGCTCTCACAGTCCAGGACCCCTTGGGGGATGTCTGGCTGCCGTCTTAGATGCTCCTGCCATCACCACTGTGCTTGCCAGCCATGACCTGGCTTCTGGCTGAGCAGCGCTCCCCCTATGGGAGCACACTGGCCACCAGGGGGCAGCTTCTGCATTGAGCTTCTGCCCCCTGGTGGCCAGTGCACATCATAGTGACGGGTCATTCCACTGTTTGGTCAATTTGCATATTAGGGTTTCATTATATAGGATATGCTTAGATCTCACATCAGAATTACTAAGTAACCTCGTTGGGTAGAGCCTAGGCCTTTGTCCTTTGAAGGGAAATACCTCCACAGGTTTTGGCATGGAAGCACAGGTATGCATGAAAACCACTGTGCTTTCATCTCACTAGTTCTGGCATTCACAGGAGATTCACTCTGTGCCAAGCACCCTCCGACGAATACATTGAACTGCTATAGCCCTGAACTTAAGAAGGCCTTTTTAAGATACAGATTGAAAATGTATGCCTGTACTTTATAGCTGTAATTTCTAACCAAGAAGCTTCCATTATGCTGCTTTGATTAACCCAGGATTAGCTGGCATATCAAGGATTCTTTCATTTTATGGCCTTAAAAGAAAGCCACAATATTCATGTGAAAGGAGACATGGTCTTATAGGTAAAAGATGCTTTAAAATTCTAGGTAAAATGTATTGCTTTCTTATTATCAAGTTCACAGATAACTTTCTAACTTAGTTCTTAATTCAGAAACTCAGGAGCTGCCACAAACTACCTCTTCATTTCCTGGCTAAAAATATTCAGAAATGAGACAATGTCACAAGATCATGCTTGTCATTCCAGGGCAATCTCTTATTACAAAGTATTTATTAGTGTACAGAATCATTGTGATAAATGCAGTGTCCAGTGTGGAATGTGCAATTTTAGGATTTGTTCTTTCTGATTTAGGGCTGACACCATTATTTAGAATAGTGATGACTCATGTCTAGGCCTGAAATCTGTTTTGCATGGGTTTATACATCTTTCCCCTTGAATTGCACCAAAAATGGTTTTTTAATTGGCTTTAACTCATGCCCAATAAATTGGACGAAAATTGATTGCCTCAGTCATGTTTGGTTGGAAATTATGGAAGACTGTGCCGTGAGTCAAATGAGTGCATGCGCGAGGGCAGCGGCGCTTCATGTCCTCTGTTTGTGACAGACAACTTTTTGCAAAATGATCATAACTCCTATCTAAAAGTGAATTTAGGTTCACAATTTATAAAACTTGAAAGGTAGTAACAGAACCCTGTTAAAACACATGTTTAAAAATAAATTTCCTTTATTTTTGTACTCTTAGTACCTTCATTCCCAGTTCTACCAGTGCTGCATTATTTCATCATAATATTCCTGTTATACATTTGCCATATTAACATATTATTAATTTATATATTTATTTTACAGTAGCTTCATTTGAGAATATGACATTGTTTTTGCAATAACATAAACATAATACCTGCACGAGGCTCTTGTTAGATTCTTGGCTATAATATTAGAATATTTTTTAAATGGCAAAATGAAATGAGTGAGGATGTTCAGAGTGTATGATCCTATAAAGTTGAAATAGTGAGGCAGTTCCTCATTCTCTGAAGAGTGATTTTAAAGACAAAAATTAAACAAGATGAAAATTGATGAACTCAGGTGACTGTTTAGGGCAGTGAAATAGCAATTCACTAAATGGTACCTGTCAGGAAGCCAGTTTTTGTTTAATCTCATTACAGTTATTTACTGTCTTATGGCTTTCATTAATTTATATGACATAGAAATATAAGCAGATCACTTAAAAGAACCTTGCTAGTTGGGAATAAAGATTCATTTTTATGAGATTCTCCAGAAACTGTGGGAAAGAGTACAATCAGGGGGAAAATGATTAAGTAATGAAATAAAGAATGTCCCTTGGCCATAACATAGACAGTAAGTTAAGGACATTGTTGATACTCATAGGTTTAAGTAATATTAGGCAATTCTAATTGCATAGAAGAGTTTCATCTGATATTTAATTCTAAGAACCTGGTAAAGAAATTTCTGAAATTTTTCTCATTTTGCTCTGTTAACATTTATTTTTCCTATGTATTAAAGCTCAAGATTTGTGGTTTTTTTTTTTTTAAGTGAATACTTACTGTTATCTTTATAAACTGTAAAGCTCCAGGGCTACTAACCTGCCCTCTCTCTAAATCTAAGTCTTTTAAGAGACCCCTGGTCCTCACCCACCTGGTGACCACACGGCTGCCGCTTGAGCTCATGAGCTATAATTTTTATTTCTCCCCCAACACAAAACTACCCGGTTTCCTGATTGATAAAACAGAATGCGTGTTCAGAATTTTTACAGATTGAACAATGCAGAAAGCATAAATAAAAAAAAAGGAACCGTAAGTCCAAAGGTCATTACATTTTAATAGCCGCTGCATAATGTTCTTGTTAAGATCCATTGCAGGATGTTTAATACCGTCCACAGCATTGCATGGAAATCTTTATGCCATGAAAATGTAAATATAGTCTACCTGTTTTAACACTTCACTAGATGGTTATGGGGAAGACGTCCGAAAATTAAAATTTACAAAAGCTAAACAATGAAATGTCCTCAAACCCTCAATAATATTACGTGGAGGCGAGGCTCTCCTAGGACATCTCCTAGGATATTTATTAAAATCCTACTGTGTTTGAACTGATCATTTTTTAAAGTAGCAAACCATTGAACAATCGTTTTTTTTTCTCTCTTCCGTTTGTCAACAGGAAAGAGCGTGGCAAGGCACGAGTAAGATTACTTGCATTATAAAAATGTATATAGTTTGTTGCTCTGGCCAGTTTTCCCAGTGGTTAGAGTGTCAATCTGCAGACAGTAGGATCTCAGGTTTGATTCCCTGTCAAGGGCACATACTTTGGTTGCTGGTTCAATCCCCCATCCGGGAGGCAAGAAATCCATGTCTCTCTCTCACACATAAATGTTTCTCTCTCCTTCCCTCTCTCCCTTTCTCCATCCTTTCCACTATTGCTTAAAAAAAAAAACCAAAAAACAATGGAAGAAATATCCTCTGGTGAGGATGAAAAAAGCTTGTTAATTATAATACTTATTTTGCTTGTGCTTTGTTTCTCTTGCAAGTCTTAGGTCATCTTGAGTTTCTTTAGAATTTTACATCTAGAAAGTACTTTAGAGGTCATCTAATAAATAGTGGTTAAGGATTTGGGCTCTAGAAATGGACTATTGGGGTCAAGCTCCAGCTCTGTCCATTTCTAGTTGTACGATCTTGGGTAAATTACTTAACTTCCTCAGATTCCTCATCTTTAAAATGATAGCATTGTTGTGAGGGTTAAATGATTTAATGCACCTAGTATATATTCAATACTTGTTACCCATTATCATTATTATGACTAATCCAGTCGTCTCCTGGGGGAATCATGAGGTTTAGTCACAGTGACTTGCTGAAAGAATCAGCTGATTTGTGGGAGAAATAATACCAGGACTCACATCTCCTTTCTCCAGGCCTAGGAACCTTAGCTCAGGGCCATAATGTGTCCTTTGCCAGCAGTGTTTTAAAGCCCCCTGACTACCACCTTAGGCACAACGGGGTTTTAGCTCCATCCACAGCTAAGCTAAATGCAGCCTGATCAGCCCTGGTTTCTGGTTTCACTTCCTCAGAGCTTAGGGGTGTTATTGGCTCCAGAGTGTTATGTGTTCAGGACCCTGACACTTTTTGGCCATAAAACACTTTCATTAGTGTCAGTGCGAGCCGCTCCTCTGTACCTGTCAGTCTGTCTCCATCTCTGTTTATCCCCTGACCTTGCCACCTCATTCTAAGGGGTCTCAGTGTGTTAGACCGAAAGCCCCCTTCACCCTCCTTCTGTCTTGATTCTGATTCCTATCTCCTTATCTTTCCCTGCTCGGCATGTCCAAAATTTACATTTGTCAATGGATATTTCCTCATGCCATAGTTTTATGCCAGCACTTTTCTCTGCTGGCTTTCAAAGCCCTCCGTGATGAGACTCTGCTATACCTACCCAACCTGATAGCCTATGGCTTTCCAGGACTCTCCTCCATTACAGTGGGCCTGGTCTCCCCAAAGTTTTGCAATTTTCATCTCTGAACCTCATTTCGTTTGCTCTGAACACACACACACACACACACACACACACACACACACACATAAAATAAAGAAATGTCTTTTAAAGCTAGGAACTAAACCATAATATACATTAATATTTTCTTCTTTTATAAAAAGCTTGTAAAGAGGCTCAAATTTTCAAGCATCCTTTTGATATGATTAAGATGGAGACCCACCTCCCTTTTAGTATTCATTTTACATCTAGGAAATATTAGTATTCTAGAAAACATCAGTGCTCCATGAGTTAAATAATGAGCACTGACAGAAAAGAAAGGCTTTCCTTTTTATTGTCTGCACAAAGAATCTAGAAATATCAGCAAGAGAAAAAAAGGAACTTCACAGTAAATTGTGTCAAAATAATTCAAGGAAATGTCTATTTGTTACTCAAACAGCTTAAACAGTCTGTAACACCATTCATTTATATTACATCTTCCAACCCATGTTTACAAAAACTGACATTTCAAACTCCCATATCCTCTAATATGTCATACCAGAATAACAGCGGCCAGAGGAACAGGGCATTATTTCTATTAGATATTATTCTCAGCCTTAAAATGCACATAAGTGTACTCATTCAGAGAAAAAGATTTTGTTTGGTCACATGGACATGAAGGGTTAAAGGGCTTGGGGTGAAATAGCAATCAACAGCTCTGGCTCTTCCAGGTGATGTATGTGTGTTTCTTTTTGGTGCTACTTACACTTCCTCATACAAGTCTGGCAGTCACATGACTGGGCTTGACTTTGGGCGGGTCAATCTTCCCAATTACAAGATACATTTAGGATACAGAATTTTAAAATACAGGTTCACTCTTTCATTGGTCTTCTTTTTTTCCAGTCCTTATCTGTAGCTGCAGCTATGTTAATCCATTAGTGTTCTTTTGATATTGTGTGTTTTACAAAGTCAAGTGGACATTATGGCTCCATTTTGTTTCAAAATAAACAAAAAACTGTTATAAAAAGTGTATTCCCCTGTGCCCTTTTGTACAGTCTACTTCTGTATTCCTCTGGATGTTTATTTTGATAGATTTTTCAGGCACAGACAACCACAGAAATAGAAAACTGGACCGGAAAGTACTGTCACCCTATGTAAATGGAATAAATGTAATTGCCTTACGGCAGTGTAGGTGGAGTTAGGGAATGAGCCTGGGGAGAGGTGAGTGATAAGGAGATTGAAATGGATTTCTTTTAAGGCCATAAAGAAAGAGTAATTTAAAATATCTTGCCTTAGAGTTAATACACAATTGTAAAAAAGAAAAACATATATAAAATTGAATAATAAAAGTTTCTTTTGGCATAAAGTCAAGATGTTTTAATTTGATTAGACACTGATGGTATATATTTGACTCAACTTGATTTCAGCAAGTAATTAACTGGATCATAACCTATCCCTAATACCAAACACTAAAATTTTGAGACTAACTAAAGTAACAATGGCTATAATTAATGCCAAAGAGAGTAACACATTGCAAAAAGACTGATATTAGATGTTCTCTAATCCTATTAATCTTACAAATGTTACCTTAATTCCCAACGCCACTGTTAGGCTCCTGAAAATGAGAAATCATTTATGTCCTTCCTTATCTCCTGTTTTTAAATTATATGTAAAAGTGCATTGAGCTTTTTCTGATAAAAGGTACTATAATATTCAAAGTGTTTTTATTATCATATCAATCAAATGGGATCTCAGTCTAAGTTTCATTTTGAAGACCCACAACTCTTTATGGGTGACTCATGAAATTGTATTGGGAAATATAGTGAAGCCACACAACAGGGTTGACAGAAAATTTTATGCTACTCTGGGCCTTTTAAACTGGGTTACAATTAGAAATGTGAAAAGATATTTATCAGGTAGAATGTTAACAAGGGCAAATGACAACATTTTAGAGACAACACATGAAATCAGAAATTGGCTTCATCAAATAAATGTGCTAAGTCATCATTTTTGTTCTCATAATCATAGCTACCATTTATCTACTGCATCCTCTATTCCAGGAAGTTTGATTATTTTATACTCACATTACATTTATTTGTAATGTGATTTTAAATTAATCATTATCACCATCTCATAAATCAGGAAGTTAAGACTTATAAGAGATAATTTGTCTAAGGCCCCACAGTGATGGTCAGGTTTAAATCTGGAGTAAAGACCTAAGCTCCTAACAATTTGAAAAACTGTAGCTCCTAGTAGAGTCATTGTATAGTTTCTGTTTAAAGAACTAATTTTTGACAAGCTAAACTATTAAAAAAAAAAAACTTAATAAAGAGATATTGCACAAAACCTTAAAAAGATAAATAACAAAATCCAGACACATTTTCCTTTTACTAGGATTTCCTAAAAAAAAGTAATCTGATTTCCTTTAGACATTTAGTCTCTAACATAATTGTATTATTCTGGTACCTGATAGTCACTCAAAAGATGCTTGAGTCAAACTGAAATAGATCTTCTGTCAAAGATCAGAAACAAATATTTAGAAATAGGAGCTGATTATGTATGTATCCTTCACTTGACCCTCACCTGAAGATAAGTGTTATATCTAAAAATATATAATGAGTAGCCTGATTTTTCTTTTGGTAATAGAATTATAATCAGTTTTAAACAAACTATTATAACTTTTAGATATTTCCAAGGCTTCCAATATTTTGCCTTTATACATTATAGAGAGACTGTTTGCCTTATAAATGTATTAGCTCATTTCTAAAGAATAAATAATGGGAAATTATTTTTAAAACAAAATTTGCATTTTTTGGATTTTTTATTTTTCATCACTCATAATGAATTGCTTTGCCTTTAGAAATCAAATATGTCATTTGTGATAAAAAAATTAGTGATTTTTAGAATAAATTCATGGTAAAATTATTTTCCTGTTCAATAATGAAATTTTTATTTTTAAAATTATCTTTTAGCTTTGAAACATTATAATTTCAATTTATAAAATTCTTTTCAGATTTCAAACCTAGTGAGAGTTCATCTTTTAACCCTTATGCAAATTCTTATTTTATAAAAGTCCTATCTATTTTGATAAAGAATAATTTAAACTGTCCATTGAATGCAGATTTTCAATATAATTAAGGAAAACAAAAGTAAAAATTATAGCTTGAGAGACTCATTAAAATGGCAATTTAAAATTGTTTGAGTATTTGTAACAGGTAGAAAAGCATCTGATTATCTGAAGATAATAGTATCTAGATAATAGTAAAAACACCTGATTATCTGAAGATAATGCCTAAAAGGCTACAATTCACAAAAGTAATACTTCTTCAATGCTTGTATAGTAGCCATGATTTAAGCCAATATGAAAAAAATTATGGAAAGTGGTGGTATGAAAGGGAAAAGTTAACTTACATAAAAATAAACTTCTCTCGTTTAAAGAATACATATGGCACTCATTCATCCATACACTTGAATTAAATAAAAGCAAACACAATAGTTCTGTATTACAAGATATGAAGGATTTTTGCATAAAGTATTCAACATAAGTGTGTTTGAGATGTCATGACTTATATTTCTTTACCTCCCTATGAATAATCGGATGACAACTTCAAAATTTAAATGAACTGTTTTGTAATAAATCTCTATAGTTTAATAACTACTGAAACGAAGACTAGCATCTTCAATTTCCCCTCATCACTTTTCCTGGCAAACTCATTTCTAATTCTTTCTCATCCCACTGTGATTTGAGCAGCCTTTATATTGTCAATTAAGTGCACTCTGACATCGATCAAAGTTTTGGGGTTAAACAAAGTAAAAACTGATTGATTTTCTAAAGCTGCATTAACTATGTGTTATCATCAGAAGGTACCTTTTTAGAAATGTTGCTGAAACTTAAAATATAAGTGCTGTTGTGGAAAAACGGAATGCATCCTTCTCATACTCAGGCACTCTCATAATTGTACACCAGTGAATTTACAATCTACTCCGCTACAAACAGAACAAGGTACAGTACCAAGTCATTAGTGAATCAAGGTCACTGGCTATATTCTGATCATTGTACATTTAAAACTTTTTTGTGAACCATTTATTCAAATAATACATAGAATTTCATGCCCCCTATTCATAAAAGCAGAGCAGAGTGTAATAAAAAGCATGCCACAACAAAGAGGGGATGTCAGAATACACACCTGGAATTTGTTGTTTCCTGAATTAGCCCGTAGTAATTGGCTGGGGAAAGGGGGCGGGGTGATGTAGGACTAATTCCCGTAGGCAGCTGAGCAGATCCTTTTCTGTGGCTAACAACTTTTTAGGTTATTTCTAAAATCACCCTGCAGTCACTCTGGTGGCTCTCTCACTTCCACAAACAAGGTCAAGTTAACCTCTAGTTGTTGGTAACTCCTGTGTATCTGGTTGGTCTGACTTTCTTACCGCAAAAGGGAAAACTTGAGAGTCCATTCGGGATCTGTTTCTCATACTGTAGTGGAGAGCGTCCTGTGGCCCATGCTCTGAAAAAGACAGAATTCTGTGTTCCAGCAAAATTGGTTTAAACTGTTCCTTAACCTCTTCTTACCCCAAACTTCACACAACTTTATCCTTATCAATTTTTTTTACATGCAGCACAGCTACGACTTGGAATCATGACCAAAATGATATGCCCTTTTGCTACGCCTTCTTGCAGCTTCCCATCCCCAAGTAATCTTTAAAACCAGTGGGCTTTTTCTCTCCCTGCTCCACGCCCCCATTAAAAAAAAAAAAAAGGGTCCCATCCCAGGTCCCCCTCTCCTGCCTGCCAAAAGCATTTTAATGAGAGTTTACTTTAGCGGTCTGGGAGCAGGCTGCTGCTGCTGCTGCCTGTGCCACCTGAATTTCAATTTCTTAATTTACAGCCCAGATAAAACAGAATGGAGCAGGATCCGGGCTGCTCTCTACATTGGGCCGGCCTTATCAAGCGTGAAGTTTGGCGCATTGCAAACCTATTCAAGTGATTATCTGTGGAGGACCTCTCGAGCCATCTCCATCTCTGCAGCGGGCTGATAAGGCAGCGGTTCCTCTAGCCGCCCGGTCTCCCCGGGCCTCGGTCTTCTTCTCACACAAACCCCGCCTTTGTCCCCGTGCCCCCGCGCGGACACTTGCTCGGTGGGGCAAGGGTTTGATCTAAACACACGTGGGGGGAGTGTGAGAGCCGAGGGGAGAGGAAAGAAGAAGGCGAGGGGGGTGAGGGGGAGGAGGGAAAGGTTAGAGAGCGGAGGGGGGTGGGGGCAGGGCCGCCTGGCGCGCGCAGCTGATGGCTCTGATGGACTGGCCGCTCGGCCCGGCTTCATTATTTCAAATTAGACGTGCACCGCACACGAGTGGAAGCATCAATCTCCGACAGAGGCCAGAGCCTCGAGGAGCATCATCGGAAGCAGGAGAACCGTTTCCTCCCAGGTCCGGGAGGTAGAGGGGCAGCGAAACGACCGCCGCCCGCTGAGACGGATGGGCTCCTTTAACTTTGGAGAGGGCTATGGTTAATTGCGTGTGCGAATCTTGCATGAGGCGTCTGGGCTCCGGGAGGAAGCTCGGGGCAGGCCGTGAGCATCCCTGCACGCAGCGGACACAAAGCCCCCGTGATCTGTCCTTTCTCGCCTCTAGCGTGTCTTGGCCTCACCTGGTCGCCTGCGCCACCCTTGGAAGCTCAGGAAAGACGCGAGTTTATCCGGCTAAAAGTTACCGCGGAGGGAAAGAGGGGAGGAAAAGACATCTGAGGACTTTTTTTTTTTTTTTTAAAGGAGCTTTTGTGCATCAATGATGGGCGACCCGAAGCTGAAAATATATTTTCTCAGACGTCCCGGGGCACGTGCAACGGATCTTAGTCTGAGTCTCTGCAGGCAAGTCACCTGCAGGAGAATGAACATCATACACATTTTGCCCAGAAAGAAAAAAAAAAGTGTGTGTGGGTTGGGGGGCAATATAATCTGATGGCAGAGATTTACCGCGTCCCTAGATTGCATTAAAAAAAAAAGACATTTGAACAATTCACGTGCCTTTACGCGTGCACAGTAACCTCAGGATGTAGGGGGGATTCTCCCTGAGCCTGCTCCTTTGAGTCTTTTCTCTCAAACAGGAGTTTGAGGAGAAAATGTAAAGAGAAAGTAAAGTTAGGCGTGTGATCCTGCTCACTGCCGCCCCCCCGCACTGTCCCCAGTGGGAAGTGTCTGCCATAGAAAGGGTCTTTGACAAAATAGTCCGGGAGGTCGCTCCCCTTCGGATAAAAGGAGGCGGTGGGAGCCCGGAGAAGAGTGGGGGGGAGGGGAGCAAGGGGGAGATGGTAGGCGTGTCTGTTGCGATGCTCCCTGGGAATTTTGAGGACTTCAGCAGACTTTTGGAGGACTACCTGGATTTGCATGTATTTTGCCTGACCGCTGTGGTGACCGGCAGACTCAGCAGGGCAAGGAAGCGGGTGTATGGCAAGGGGACAGCGGAGGGGGCGCAGCGAGTTCCGGGCTCTTACCCTCCTGGCGGTTTGTCACGATGGCCGGGCCCTAACAAAAGCCAGCCCAATTCAAAACAAACGTGTGTCCGCTGAGGAGGACAGCCTTGTCCTTAAAAAGTCTGTGGAATGAATCCTTCCCAGGAATTTCAGTCTCCGCGTCTCCAGGGAGGGGCGGGAAACACCCTCAGACTTGGCCAGCCTCTGCTTGGGATCTGCTAGTCTCTGTCCATGGTGCTAATTCCGGCTTTAGTCCCTGGCCCGGTGGCCATGTTCTACTTAAGCTCACATTGCTGTCAATTTTCTCCATAACTTTTCTTGTTATCTAAACTGTGGAAGGAAACTTGGCATACTTCTTTAAGAATAATAAACAAAAGCGTAGTCAACAAGCTATATAATATCTATAGTTCTCACACACAGGCACAAAACTGCCACATTTTCAACATCATGAGCCACAGACCCCAACAAGCAGCCCAACAAAATAAGACTCAGTATTTTTTATTAACCTGAAAGGGCGTAATGTTTGGAATTATTGTCCTAAGCCAAGCATCGTAAAGTCATTTAAATAGCTTCTCTGTTTTACTTTATTTTAAAAAGTTACAATAGTGGTTTACAGTGCCCTTTATCATAAAATGGTAAAATCACCCCCACCCCCTCACACACTAATATAATTTATCTTAAAAGACACTACCCACAATACTTTATTAGTATATCTGTCATTGACGTTTTCCTTATAAACTCGGTAAAATTACTGAATTTATACATTTTCAGCTTTGAGAACCATTCTTTTGGCACCTTTCTCCACAGCAAACTTTTTCTCCAAGCTCTCAGTGGCTCTCTAGATCTTTCCCTCCTCTGCTACAGTTTAAAATAACCCCAAGGACTTTGAAAAGATATCAGAGCTAACATGACAATCATAACTGAAATGTCTTTTAAGTGCTTTTCTAATGCAATGTCTGAATGAAGAGGGTTTGATTACAATGGCTTAATGTGGGATGTGATGTGTACACATCGTTTTTGTTAATTGCAAAATAGAATGTTAATATTTCAGGCTATGACAACATGAATGCAAAGTGAAATCTACAGCCAGATAGCATTTGGATTAAAGTGGCTGTGCTCAGTTTTTATTGTTAAAAGTTTAAAAAAACATACACATGTTACTTATGGCATATCTATCCTTTAAAAGTTTTTAAACTTAAAAAATGTGGTTTTTTTGAGGAAGTAAACTAGTATTTTAAGATATATTTAATATCTTAAATAATTAACTATTTTTCTATAGAGAAAAAACACACACTGAAAATTACAACATTTTGAAAAACATTTGCTCTTCTGCCCCAAGTGATAAAAGCATAGACAATGAATCTGCAGAATTTAGCATTTTGTATTTAAAAACTTTTGTTTTTATGCATTATTTTGTGCATCTGAATGGACTTTACTACTTCCCATGTAATTTAATTAACTACATAACATGCATGCTAGATTTTCATCACCCCACACCACACCCAGGTTTTCATAGCCACCTCCTCCAAATCTTTTGGAAACATATCATTGCAATTGACAAAATCCTTCTTGTGGATACAAACATGTACTAAAAAAATCAAAACTAAGTATTAGTTTCCACCCAGTTGGAACACAGTTATGTAATTGTAAGTTAAGGGTAAATATTTTCTTCAAAGTGCTAAGAATATTGCATGAACACATGCAACTAATTCAACATTTCCCCCCAATATTAATTTAAGAGCATGTTAACAAGGAGCAAAGGCAAGTCATTTCATAGATAAGTCTGACTGAACAGTGCTATTTGTTTACCCAATTTGTACTTCTCTGTATTGAGCTGGAGTGAGGGGATGGGTTGAAAGAGAATGCCAACAAACCCAATCTTCCCACTGTGTGCTCACACAGTGATTGTTCTAGGCAAGGTGAAGCGTTTCCTCTCCCTTCAATTGTGCTTCCCTCAGCCCACTGACTCCATTTCTTTAAACTGCTTTTCTTCTTCTCATGAGTTTTACCCAGGTCTAGAGAACAGTTTTAAGTTGAAATTAAGAACACAAGCCTGATGTTATATAAAAAGTGGGGGGCAGGGATTAAAGCCTGGTAATAAATGCTCATTATAAGAAAACACAGATTCAGGCCTTCTTTTAAAACCTATAGTTATTATCATGCAAAGTAATACAACTTAGACATACTATACAGCCTCTTTGGGAGAGAAACAGGTCTTCTGTTCTTAACCATTAATCCTTTATCAATACTCAAGGACACTCTCAAGAAACCCTTGAGATTACTTCACCCCTCCCTTTCTAGTCATTTTGCTTTGTGACTCCCTCTTCCCTCCACCCCACTCCACCCTCCTGCGATCTCTCTTACCTGGGACTCCTCTTTCCGGCGTTTTCAAAGGTAGTGACTATTAGTAAACAAACAGGTAAAGGAGTTCCGTTTAGAAAAGGCTTGAGCTTTTAGAGATGATATGTTACTACATTTCATAAGTAATGAAGTAATGTAAGTTCTTTCTAGGAAGTTGGAGGTATCCTTCAAGATTGAAAGGAGAAATTCAAGCTGGAAAAGAACCCAGGTCAAGTGAATAGTGTCTTTACTTATACATCAAGTTGCTCCTGAGGACCACACTTTCACTTGGAGGAAGAAATAAATGCCATGGGGGAAAAACAAAACAAAACTGTCTTTCAGCTTCCCAAATATCATTAACATATGGGGTCTAATAAAGTAGTCTTCATCTATACAGCAGAAGCGTTGAAAGCACTGGGTCTTCTGGTTAAACTTTTTAATCCCCAGAGGGAAGTACCTAGATAAAGGCACGAGCATCTTGACTGTCAGCAATACATGTGTGGTCCAAGAAGTGTACTGCCAACAAATGAAGAGGCAAGCCTTGTTCTAATTTTATATACAGTTGCTCTTTTTGAGAGTCATCATACACTTCAAAGTGAAGGGCCTTAGCTCAGTCCCTCTTTTCCTGCACTGGATGCTTATCCTACACTTTTCTATTCTAATATGAAGTGAAAGCTAATCCAACTATTGCAGCTTTATTTAAAAGCACTTCCGACTCCATCCTGTCCTAAAAGGATGCCATATATATATATATATATATATATATATATATATATATATATATATATATATATTAAACACGAGAGCTGTAATAAGCATATCTTAAAATTGAGAAAGACATAAAATTCACTAATATATCCAATACAAAATACTGGAACACAAACAGAAGGGAAAAAAAAAAAAGGCATGCGGGCAAGGAATGGATGTACCTTCATCCCTTTCACTCAGATCAAAGAGAGGGAGCTCTCAATGACTCATACATACCGGACAGAGTTTAATGCTATACAGAAACGTGCCACACGGATGAGGCAAAGGGAAACGAGCCTTTCGGAAGCTGAAAGATTGAGGAGGAAAAGGAGACCGCGCCACCTTGCAAACTCTGATAGTACAGTTCCAGCACTCTCCACACTGGCTCCCTCTCTCCATCTCCCTTTTTTTGCTCCTTGCATTTCCCTTCGCCGCCAGCGTTAAGTGTGTACCGCCCCGCACAACTCACCTTGAAACGGGACTCCATTGAGCTCCGGGGAGTGACACCAGGCCCCAGCCAATCCCATCCCGGGGCTGCGCCCGGGCCGCCTCCGTGGGAGCGCCCGGGCCAATCAGAACCCCGGGGAGATGAAGCAAGTTGCGTTGTGGCGCGAGGCGGCGTATACTTCCGCGCGTGCCGCGCGGGCTGGGAGCCTGGCCGAGCAGCTGCACAGCCGGCAGTGCGGAGGCAGAGCAGGGCTCGGTGATACGGTGCTATAAATCTGCGGTCCAGTCCACCTCCCTCTTAAGGCGTCCTCCCCCGCGATCTCGGTCCTCAGTTAGAGATGCAGCAGCTCACTCCTGTAGCGACCTACTAAAAAAGCAAGCCAGGAGAAAGAACATCGTCTTTTTTTTTTTCTTTTCTTTTTTTTTTTTTTGGAAAAAAAAACCCAAACACGTTCTTTCGTCTCTTTTCTTTGTTCCTTCGTTTGTTTTTTTCCTTGCGCCCCCCCTTTTTTTTTGTTTCGTTGAGCGGCAATAGGAGGGCAGTCTCTCCGTCTTTTTTAAACTCTCTTTTTTAAGTTTCCCCTCCCCTTTCATACATTTTTTTTTCTTCCTTCTTCTTCCTCTTCGCCATTTCTTTTAGCGTTGGACTTTTGGGGTCGAAAGCATTTCTTTTTTTTGATTTGCTTCTTTTAAGCCGAGCACAGTTTTAGGTCTCGTGCTGTCTTAAGAGAACTATCCAGCAGCTTCTTGCTCATCCTTATTGGGAGAACTGCACCGTTACTTTAAAACAAAACAAAACACATACACAAAAACCTTAAGGGAGAAAGGTAAGTTTCGGTTTGGTTTCTTTAATCATTAGTTGCAGCGATGCGCTGGCAAAACCCAGAAAACCTGTAAGTGAGCGGAATACAGAATTATGAAGTTAATTGCACATGTTTGTCTCCTTTCCAAGCGAGTGCTCTGCTTTTTTAATTCTAGAGAGCTAGACTCGAAAGAAGGTGGATGCATGCTTGACGTACTGAATATTTGCAGATGCCAGTGGCAGGAATTTCAGTGGTAAATGTGGCCGGGGTCGGTTGAGCCAGGGGCGGGGGTACAATGGAAGCCTAGATGGGCAGTGAGCCTGGGGATGGAGGTTGGAAGTTCATTTCCGTGGGAAGACAGGGATCGTTTGGGTTATTGGGGGGGGAGAGGGGTGGTGGAAGATGCATGCCTCTACTTTTCGCAAAAGCAACCGGGGGTCTGGAAGAGGCTTAAGTGCCCGTTAAGGATCATTAGAAGCCTGGACTTGCAGATTAGACACCAGCGAGCCCCCCAGACTTAATTGCATTAACCCGATAGCGTGTGCCGGGGAGATGGGGATTACCGGGCGGAATTGAGATGCCGAACCCAGGCAGCGAGTTGTAGTTGACTGAAAGAAAGTGCCTGCCGCCTTGGGGCTGGGGCTGGGGCGGGCAGAAGCTGTCACAACTCGCCGTGGCTTAGGTGTGCGGGCTCGAGTGCACGGGCGCCCACGACCAGCGGCTCGGCCGTAGGAGAAGGTGGCTCGTTTGGGGCCGAATTCTTAAGCCCGGTGGTGCCGGGTACGAGATTCCCTTTGTTCAGAAAAGAGTAAATAAGATCCTCGCTCGGAGCTGTGTCTGTGCAGCGGCGGCTGCCGGGGAGCCTCGCAGCGGCGGGCGCGGGGAAGTGCCTGGCAAGCCCTGTCCTTGGTCCTACGCGGCTGACTTCGCCTTTGGGGCGAGGCGGGGCGGGGTGTGGGTGTGGGGGGGGGGACCCCATCGAGCCGCGGGGCTTCGCAGCCACCCCCCGGCCCGCCAGCTCGGGGCTTAGGTAGGTAGCTCTCCTCTCCCTTCCTCCCCGCGCACCCCCGCCCTTCCTCGAAGAGCTATTGTTAAACTGACGCCGGGAGGAAGATGGTCGGGGACGAGACGCCGGGGGAAGGCACATGGCTCCGTTTGAACTTGCGTGGTTTCCCAGGGTGTAGGGGAAGCCGGCCGGCTCTCTACTAGGAGACGGGAGCCATCCGGGGGAGAGGTGGGCCGGGGGGAGGATGCTCGCGGGCGGGCCGGGGAGGGCGGGCGGAGATGGGATGGATGGTGGCGGCGGCGGCGGCAGCGGCGAGCGAGGTGCAGCCTTTTGCCTGAGCGAAGTTTAAATAATTGGCACGAGGGAGAGCGGGGGAGCGTGTGCGTGAGGGCGCCCGCGTGGTGCTCCAGGGGAAGCGGCTGGGGCAAAGGTGGTACAAAGCCGGCTGGGGTTATTGCATTCTTTATTTATTTTTATTTATTTATTTATTTTTTTGCTGCTCTCCACCCACCCACCCCTCCAGGGTCGAAAAGCCACGGCGCGGCCAGCCCACTCTAGACTCCTCCGCTCTGCCACCCCCGGAGGGGCCGCGGGGGCTGGGGATGGCAAGGTGGCAGTGCCCACCGTGCGGAGGAGCTCCGGGGCGAGCCGGACCTCGAGTGGCCATTGTTGCTTAATGTATGCCCAGCACGTTGCTACGTAGTACCCACCTATTGCACGTCTGTAAAGAATTAGCACGAGAGCTCTACAACTGTGGCAAATTGGAGGTTGGATTATGGTCCCCCCCCCCCCCCCCCCGTTTTTTTCCATTTCTCAAGTGCGGGTGAGCGAAACGGATTGGGGGAGACTGGGTGTTTTCCTCGGTCATTACCGGCTGGCTGTATATGGTGGCGGCGAAGAGTGAGAGAAATAATAGTCAATCATCTTAGTGTTTATACTCTTTTAACCCTGCCGCACCAGGATGGGTGTCTCGGTACTTTCTCCCCCAAAAGGCACGGGTTCTCTCCCCTCCCCTACACATGCACACAAACTGTTGGGTTAGGGTTCTAACCCTTCAACCCTTCCCCACACGCCTAATGGATGATACTCCTCTCTGGATGTTGGGAGTGGGAGGCAGATGGAGGTGCTTCATTTTTTTTTAGGCCTACACTGCAATCTAAAAAAAAAAAAAAATGTAGGCTTAGAGAGGGGGAGGGGACAAAGCAGACAGTAGTAACCAAAGGAATTTTCCTAATTGGAAATGGGCTTTTTAAAGGTCAGGGAGGTGGTGTGCCTGTTTGGGGTGGGGGTGGGGGTGGGGGTGGGAGGGATGGAAATGTGTTTGGTCTCATAAGGCTTCCTTGGTAAAATGGCTTCTTAAATGGGGCATCTAGCACATTTCTCAGCATCTGAACAAGGAAGTGCGCAAAACCCGAAAAGGTAGAATGTGTAAAAGTTGCCTTTTGGGGGATTAAAAAAAAAAATTTAACCATCTCTCTACGCTATTGCTGTCATTCCCTGAGTGTCTTACACCTGGCACTCCTCGATCCCCGCTCGCTCCTTTAACCAGGAGCGTGGTAAAGCCAGCCTGTTCTGGAGTTCTCCACCAGAACGCAGTTTGCAGGCAGAAGCATCTTGGAAGACTTGTCAAACTGAAGGGAGGTTTCCCGTAACTCCAAGAAGGCAGCTTTTGGAAGTAGGGTGTAGGGCATTCTAAGAGGTGTAGGCTTGGATTGGCAGATTTTGAAGGCCCGTTTTATTTTTATTTTTTTCTTTTATTTTTTCCTAACGTTAGAAAATATGGATTTTTAGCAATCCTGCCTACCTGGTAGGAGGACACTATAATTCACTGTGTAGAGAGAGGTCAAAGAGGTGCAGGCGCCTTGAGCACTCTCCCCAGGAACCCCTACAAAGTCAATTAAGGTCTTTTTTTTTTTTTTGCCAATCAAGTTTGCAATGAAATGACCTTATGCTTAGATAGAATCAGGTATTTTTGGTGCCCCCAGCCCCGGTCCCCCCAAATTGCAGAATGGTCGGTTTCCATCTGGTGGGTGGTTGAGCCTCCCCGTTTACTATATGAGATTTGAGAAGCAGGCAAGTTAGCCTCCCAGGCCCCCCAACCCTGGGTTAGAGGAGGCCCGCCCCGCTCCTTCCTCAGCTCCGCCCGTCGCGTGGGGGCGGGGAGCGCTGGGCGCCCTTAGCGGACCTTGCTGCATCCAACCCGCATCATGCCCTTGAAGCTGTAACCTCGGTCACATTCTTGCAGCGTCTCAGTGGCCCACTGCTCAGTTCCTCTCTTACCTTCTGCCAATCCAGGTAGGTATGACAGGTGATATTTTTAAATGTAGTTGTTTTTTGTTTTTTTTTAAGGGTTAAGACAGAAGCCTTTGCATTAAAAAAACAAAGAATCCAAACCAAGCCACCCAGCACGACAGGTGCTCTCATAATTAAGCGGCGGAGCAGGTGTAAAAACGTGCTCCCTCCTCGTGGTTGGGAGGGGGGGGGGGAGGTCAGTTTTAACTCCCAGTCCTGGGGCTGAGTCTGAGGACACGCACAGGTTTTTCTTGGGAAAAGCGATTGACCCAGGCGTGGGGGCAGGCCAGGGCTAGGTGGACGCCCCCTCGGTGAAGAGTTGTCCATTTCTGGCATTTCGTGGCGGCGGTATGTGTGTGTGTGTGTGTGGGGGGGGGCAGGGGAGGCGTCGGAAGGTGCAATGAAAGGCAGGCAGGCAGGCATAGAGTGCAGGATTTCCTGTTTTGCGTTTGAAGCAGAGTATAGCACCCCACACAGGTATTCCGGGCTTATTTGAACATGAGATTACACCTAGAGAGGCAGAGATGGGCAGTGAGGCTTTAGCCCAGGGTCAGGATCCTTCAGCTGTAAAGTGGAGAGGGGGTGGGGGAGCTTTCAATTTTGCTGGGAATAAATGTGCATATATGTAGGTATGCATGCATATATGTTTGATATGTACATATCAATCAATGTAACGCCCCCAGAATCGCCCCGGCTCTTCTCCTACCCCCGGAGCCTCGGGGGTTTAGAAACTTGAATCCAGAATCCGCTGCCCCTGGGCGCAGACGCTCTGGGCTGCCGCCTGCGGAGCCTGGTCGGGGATTTGGCTGAAAATCGGAAGCTGGGAGGGACTGAGACTCGGAGCTGCCTCCGCCGCTGGGGGGGTTCTCTCCCCGGGACTGACTCGCGCGCGGGGCGGCTGGGCAGGGCACGCGCCGGTGGCGCCACGGACCGGCCGCGGCCCCGCCTCCTGGCCGGCTTCCCGGCAAGCCCCTCCCCGCCCGCTACAAACGGCGGAGCGCCCGCGCCTCCCAGGCAGCTGCCGGCCGGCCAGGAAGCCGCTCGGTCGCCTGTGCGGCGCGGCGCGGGTGGGGCGGGCGTTCCTTCGGGCTCCAGGGCGCCTTCCCGCCACCACAGGACTAAGGGGACCGGGACACCGCCTTCGCCTCTCTGCGTGCGGAGCGGAGCGCGCACGGTGCCTCCCCCAGGCTGTGCTGAGGACCCTCGGCACGGGCCCGCTGCAGCTGCTGCTCCCGGTCGGTCGTAGCAGGCAAGTGAGGGGGGCGGTGGGAAAAGCGGGGGGCGGGCCCGGGAGGGAGGGCACGCGCCGCGTCCCCGGTCCGTTCGTTCGGACGCCGAGGCTCGGGGCTGTGCGGGCTCAGCCTTGCCCGGGAGTAGGGGCGCAAGGGCGGGAGCGCTGGCGAGGGCTGCGGAGGCTGCTCGCACCCCAAGTTCCTGGAGCTCGGCCCCTGGCGGCGGGAGAGCTGGGAATCGGGCGCCTCGGGAGGCGGCGCCGCCCCTCCTGCGGGCACCGGCTGGCCGGCCGGGGGCGGCGGGAGCCGCGGGGCCGGGGCCGCGGGGCCGGGGCGGCGGAGCGTGCTCGGGCGCGGACGTGCGCGAAGCGGCCGCGTGTAGCGCGAGAACTGCGCGCCCGGACGCAGGTGAGTGTACTGGAGGGGAAAGGGGGCTTTTCTCCCGAACGAGGGCAGGGACGCTGCGGCGGCCAGGCAAGCCCCGCGTTGTGGGAGGCTTGGGCGCACCCCAGCCAGGTGGTGCCCGGTGGCGCGCCCACTTGGTCCAGCGCCTCCCCGCGCGCGCGCTCCTCGGAGCTCGGGACTTTGAGCGGCCACGGCGGAGTGAGGAGGTGGCATGGGACGGCGGCGGAGCGAAGAGGGTCCTCCGAGCTTCTTCCCTGCCCCCCCGCCCTCCCCGCCTTGCTTGGACCGTGGTAGGTGAGGCCAGGGGCAGCCCCGCGAGGTCCCAGCCCGAGGTCAGTTGCCCAGCTCGCTTCCAGGATTGCGCACCGGTAGGTAGTGCGCTGGGCAGGCGCCGCCGAGGAGCGGAGCCCTCTGGCCGCGGGGAGGCGGCTCCAGGCTTCGGTCCCGCTCGGAGGGAGGGAGGGAGGGGAGGGGAGGCTGCAGCTGCTCCTCCGCCCTCCGCCCGCGAGCGCCGGCCAGCTGCGGCCCCGCGCACCCACCGAGGGTGTGCGCCCCTGACATTGGTGGAGTCCCTGGAGGACCAGCGCCGCTTCGCCAGCAGGTGCTCCTCCAGTGGCCGTGCTGGTGACCAGCAAACAGCCTTTTCCAAGGCGTTTCTGTAAAAGCCTGCCTGCTGTCCTGGAGGGCTGGCGCTGGAGCCTCGATGTGAGCTGTGAGTGGACTGTCCAGATGGTCCTGCAAAATAGCATTTTAAAAGATCATCTTCATGATACGATGTTCATTTTTTTCTTTCCTGAAAATGTGAGGAGAGGAGGGTTGGTGGACCGGCTGTCTGCCCTCCTTGATTCCCTCCCCGCAGAACGGCGCTTCCCAAGGCCGAATGCCTCCGGCAAGGACAGAATCCTTTTTAAAAAACTAAAGTTTTTGGTGGACGTGCCCGTAACAATCCTATCTTTTCAAAAAGCGTAGCTCAACCCCCAAACTCACGGCATATATAAGTCCATTTAAAACCCCTCGAATACCAGTTGGGCGTGATTTCCCCATGGTCTTAAGGAAAATTGATTTCTTTGAAATACTGTGCAGTTGCCCTTGAAGACAGTTTTCTCAAGAATCATTTTCCTAGAGTCGTCTGAATTTTCCCTTGAGCTAAGGTCGCCCTTTCCTGCGGAAGCTGACCCGGATCTCCATTTTGGTGAGCGGGTGGGAAAAGCTCGCCTGGATCTATACTTTCTCCTCCGGACCTTTGGGTCCAGAAATGGTGACTGTTTTGTTGGGTGGGCTGGCCTGTCACTGCATTTGCCTTGGGTCTCTTCTCTGTAAGAGGTTTGTGGAAATGCTGATTTAACACTGCTCCGGTGGGTGCGGGAGTGCCTACTGAGACGGTGCCCCTGGAAATGGGGGAGGAGAGGGGAAGGGGGGGGATAACAAAAATATCTGCACCATAGTGGCCTGGGTGGGGTAGGAAAAGGTAGGCGTGAAGAAACATTTACACCCCGTTTCCTAGGATTCCTCTACTTTTTTTGTCTTCTTTTCCTTCTTGAGAGAATATTGTGCTTGTGTGATCAATTCTGGTCCCTTAGGCCCTTTTTGCATAACATCTGCCACCTTTCAGGGGATGAGGTTTTTTGTTTTCCCCTTCAAAGACAGAGTCTTAAGCATTTAAGGTCCTCCCCCCTTCCAGCACCCCCTCTCCCCTTTTTAGGCATTTCTACCAGTGTTCATCCTTAGGATTCACGTTAGGTCCGCTGTTATCAGCTGCATACACTCTTTCTTCATGGTTCAAGAGAATGTTAGTAGTTTCCGGAAATGCTCCCAGAATAGAGCGGGCGCCCAGAATTTTGGTCAGTGACAGCCACCAGTTACTATCACATCTTCTTTTATTTCCTAGGCTCAGGGTGCGCTACTAGAATTTCTTTTCTGGCTTTGTTTTTGTTGTTGTTGTTGGTTTGGTCTGGGTCACGATTTTTCCCCACTCAAGTTCCTTCTCTGTTTGGGTTTTGGTGCTTTTAATGCAGACCAGCTCCCAGAGGGTGGTGAAGAACGAGGCTCTAGGCGGCATTCTACCACCCATTCCTGAATCCGGCCTTCGGGGTCTTTGTCCGCAGATGGATGTTCCTGGCTGAATCCTTGTTGCCGTTCTCAGCCATTCCAGCCTTCAGGTGCTTTTCTTGCTAACACGGTTATGATTTCAAAAAAAATACCGCCCCCCCCCCCCCATCTTTTAGAAGCAAGTCCCAGATTCTCTTTAAGGACACAGCAAGGCCATCCAGAAGAATATCCTGACTTCTCAGCGGCAAGTCACCCTTCTTCTTGTTCTCCCCCCAAAGGACTGGATACGCCAAGACCGCGTCTGAGCAAGACTGCCTCGACCATTTGCCGGTTCCATCTCTTGGTCTGCATGGCGGGGTCAGCTCTTTTGTTTACATCTGAAGTCATATTAAATCTCCTAGGTCATCACGTTCCTGTGGCTACCCTTGACACCAATCATGTTGACTTACAAGTAAGGGGGGCTAGAGACCCGCAGGACTCGGCCTGGTCAGGTTATTTTTTTGCTAGCATATAGAGGGGGTGGGGGCGCCGGATCCTGGGCTGCTCATAAGAGGCCTGCCCCCTCCCTCCCAGCTCTTCCTGATTCTTTGGATACTCAGACAGACCAGTAATCATACTAAACCACGTATTAGGTGGGCTTTGTTCTTGTTTTGTTTTAGTAGCTTGGTGTGTGGTTGGAAGCGGGTCCCATAACTCCTCCCCCTTGAAATTCTTACCTTTTTGAACAGGAGGATCCTGTACTTTGAGTTTGCCTATCCTGGTCAGAGGCTTTCTCCATGGTTCATCTTCAGCTGCCAGTGTTGCCGCTCTGTGCGAACGCATTCATTATAAGGCAGTTTGACAGCGTGCCACACCCAGCTCCTGGATGAACACGATGGAGGACATCAGACGCCCGGGGTGTCCCCTTGCTTTGTCCAGTTTCATTTGACAGACGTGGAGGTCTTCGCTGGTTCTGGTGACTCACAGAACCCACATGTTGGGTACTTGACTGCCAAGCTCACTGTTCTGCATGTTGCTCATTGGGCAGAACACTTGCCCTCTGTTTATTTGATCCAGGATACTAGTGCTGGCAGCGCTGGTTGCTTTTTCTTTCTTGATTTTAAGTAATATCCTTTTGCTAAGTAGAAAGGCACTTACGCTTGCAAAGCAATATTTCATTTTAAGGCTTTTGCACATGAAAAGATGCCTGTTGTATTATGCTATACATAGGCTTGGTAACTTGGAATCTGAACTAAAAATAGGAACTGGTATAGTAAGACTTTATAAAGGTTTGATGGCGTACTTAGGAAAATTTTCACTAATAAGAAATAGACAGATTTTCCTTTCCGCAGGCATGATGTGTATCGTGACTTTAATTTTAGTAAGGTCACGGGAGAATGTTTTTCTTTTTAAGGGAAGATGGCTATATCACTAGCCTGGTAACTTCATTGTATAGAACAACAAAAAAAAAGGTGGCTCTTCTCTGAGAAGCTGTGAGCCAGATGCCTTCCCATGCCGACCCCCGCCCCTCCCGCCCTTTAACACCAATGCCAACTTTTCAGAGGTTGGTCTATGTCAACCTGTTTTCGGTAAAGGCGTTCCTATCTATTTTATCAGCACTTTTGCATCAAGTTGCATTGATCCTCCTATGTTCCTTGTTTTGGAATCTTGCTGAAGGGTTTTGTCTGATGGTAGGTACGGCTTTTCTTGTAAGAAATCTTCTCGCAGAGAGGGGACAGGTGCTTTGGGAAGGAGTGGGAAGAGGTCACATAACCAAGACAGTCCTAGGGCTGGGTGGCCCTGGGATTAAAACCAAACCAATGGGAAGGTTGTCTAGTTAATGTAAAGTAACCGTGCTCTTCTCCTTTTTAAATTTGCTCTCACCTTGTACTTGCCCGTGTTGCTGATTGCCATGCAGACACAGGGCAAATAATAACAAATAAGGTTTGACAGGCAAGATTCCCTCTCCCACTTTTAGAAACTCTTTATTTGAAATAAAACTGGATCACTTTTCTCAATAGACTTGTTTATCCGTGAGGTAGTTAAGAATAAGATGATAGTGGAAAAAAACATGTGGACGGTTTTGCTTTCGAAGAGATAAATTTTGAGCTCCTAGGTTGCAATAGCTGTGTATTTGTCTCCTGTCTCATCGAACTGATAGATTCGTGCGAGACTTTCCCCTTGACTTAAACAAATGAGTCTGTCTCATAAAGAGGACATTTATATGCTACACGACTAGCGTCTTGTTCCCTGCAGAATTTTCGTTGTTGTGAATTGTCCACCACTGATTATTTCAGCAACTTTAGCGACCATATTAATGGAATATCACAAAAGTTCCTCTTTCCATAAATGTCACACCGGTGAACTTCTTTCAGGATGGGATTTTATTTCATTTTGCTTTTATAGTCCGCCGTGGTCAAACTCATTTCAAGCTCCAGTAGACATTTCCTTGACTAATTTCCTTTCCTTATGAGAATAGGGGCAATAGTTGTTTTAGAATTGCTCGCTTCCTTATTATGGAGCTACTGTAAAATTGCTTGTTAATACTGAGGAGCTGTGAATTGCTGAGCATCGGAAGAAAACTGGGCCTTTTTTCCCTTGGAAATGCATGTACACAGACTTTTTTTTTTTTAACAGGTTTTTTTTTTTTTTTTTTTTTTTTTTTTTTTTTTTTGCCATCTTGCCCTCTGCAGTAAAGAGTGTTAAAATGACGTTTTACAGGGGTGGGTGCGGGGAGGGGAGGAAAATAGGACTTTGAAAATTGGAGTTATCTTCTTACCGCTGGTGACAGCCGGGCAGTCACTCAGATGAGCTCTTGCCTGCTGAATTGTTAGTGATGGGCCTTCAGCCTTCACCCAAGGCAGGCTCTTAAGATGCCTGGTCTCCTCGCAGTTTGTTTGGAAACCCATTCTGATTTTGTAAACAAATTTCACCCATGTAAGGTCTTCTTGAGAGTCCAGTGCTGCCATTCTGGCTACTGAGTTGTCTTGCCTCAGGAGGGTTTGTCCTCTAGGTGGAAATTCTTAATTTAGCCGAGGCAGGTGGAAAAGACCAGGCTGGGAGTCGGAAGTCTCCGTCACGTGGTGTTGGCTCAGTTGCCCACGTCCTTGGTTCCTTAACCTTTCTGTAGTACAGACCAGCACCCTCCGCGTCGCAGGGCTGGTGAAGATGAGCGGATGTTGGGGCTTTTGGCGGTGGAATGACAATGCTTACTGAATTGGGGGTGGTAAAAGGTGGCCCTAATAGATTAGGTTTTATATGTTGGGATGGGCTTCAGTGTGCTTTATGAACTGTTGTGTTTAGTGGTTCTTTATAACATAACATATAGATATCATATAATGTGTATCTCTGCCAGGAGGAAAGAGGCAGTTCCCAAACTGTAGCAAGATTTTGGGAGAATTGTGACTTTGCACATTTCAGTATGGAAGTAGACACAAATATATCCATGAGGGTGGAATGTGGAATGGGGGTTTAAAATCCTTTTTTTTTTCCCCTTGAAAAACACAAATCATGCTTGAAAGGTACCTGTGAAAGTATGAGAATTTAGCCAGCTAACATTTCAGGAATACACATTTCTTAATTTAATTTTTCCATCTTTTTTCCTTTTCAAGGACAAATCAAAAATTTAAATCTAAATATTTGCATTAAAATACTCGGTCTGTATTATCCTGATTTGAATGTTGCTTACTCTCTTATCAAGGATTCATTCCTACACATCACCATAGGGAGTTTACCCAGAAGTGCTTTATTTTTCTTGCTTGCTTCAATGCCTTCTCACCATCCCAGATGAAAGTCAGTGATGGGTGCCCTGCCCAGTAAGTTATTGGAAATTGTTAACTTGCTTAGTTTTTAAAGGATGTTTAAACACTTCTTTATCCGTGAGGCATCATTTGTGTGGGTAAGATGGGAAAAACATCCCTGGGACTGGCTGTCCTTGATCATCCATTTCCTCTGAGCTCCTTTTCAAAAGGGAGGTTTTTCTCCCCCCCCCCCCCATGCTGCTTCTCGGTTGGAGGTACCTCAGTTGACGGACCACCCACCTGGATTGCAGAGCCCTCCAGAACATTTTAAAAATGCAAAGTCCGCTATCGCCTGAGCAAGTGTTTATAACCTGTTCCCAGGTCAGGCCTATTTCTGTAAGTTTACTCAGCCCCATGTTCTCTCCCCTCGCTGCTTGCTTCCTGGTGGATGGCTCACTTTGCTGAGACCCTTGGGGTCCATTCTGGCCTATGGCTGTGAATGACTCACGGGCGCTTTCCAAATACCAGGCCATTGGTGCTATTCTGGCTTTCATCCTTCCCTTGCCATCGCCTCTGCAAAGGACTGGAGCCACCCAGCCTTCTGCCTTCTCTGTCCTGCCGGCACTGTCCCTGCTTCTGAGCCCCGTGCTAGTCCCGCTTCGAGCCGGCCCTTCTGGGTCGGTCATGTGCAGCCGCCTTCTCACTCGTCCTCCTCGGCTGGCACTTTTGCATCGGCTCTGAGGCACTGCGCTACATTTCACTCACGGAAGGATACAGTATCCTTATCCTTTCTGAGGTTTTCTTCTTACTCGTGGCCTGGAAATATGAAGTGGAAAATTCCAGAAGTAAACAGTCCGTGAGTTTCCAGTTGCACGCTGTTCTGAGTTAGCATGATGAAACCTCCTGCCATCCCGCTTGGAGCGTGAATCATCCCAGCGTCTCTCCGCTGCATGCACCGTGGACGCTTCCTGCCCGGAGCCGGTGCTTACGCAGCGGTCTGGTCTGGTGGTCAGATCTGCCGTCCTGGTAGGGCAGCCCTTGCGTTCAGATAACCCTTGTTTTACATACCGATGACGCCCTAGCGCAAGAATAGTGATGCTGCCAGTTTGGATATGCCAGAGAGACGTCACAGAGAGCTTCCTTTAAATGAAAAGGTGCAAGTTCTTGACTTAACACAAGGCATTTTATTGTCTCACATCATCGTTGGAAGGGTGAGTACGGCATGGAACGGCATTTTGAGAGAAAGAGTGAGAGACCACATTCACATAACTTTTATAAACAGTACATTGTTGTAACTGTTCTGTTTCATTATTCTTAAAAACCTTACTGTGCCTAATTTATCAGTTAATCTTTATCACAGGTGTGTCTGTATAGGAAAGACAGCATTTATAGGGTCCTGTACTACCTGTGGTTTTAGGCATCCTCTGGGTTGGGGGTGAGGGAGGGCCTTGAAACGTATCCCCTGTGTATAAGGGGGAAGGACTGTATTTTCTGTGACCAAGTGAATCGCTGCAGTTAGAAGACGAAGCGGAGAAGAGGGCGTGAGCGGACGGCAGGTGCGAGTTTCCGCCGTAGACCCCGGAGAGTGGCCCCTGGGCTGCATCTTGTCTGTCACCGTCTTCTTTGGCCAGGACTCTTTTGAGTTGTTGCTCTAGGCGTTGGGAAGTAGGAGGCAAAGATCCAGAGTCATGTTTTGTGTCTCTTGAGGAGTTGGAAGGGAAGAGGAACGCTGGGCCGCAGTCATCCACAGCACCCTTTCTCTGGAGCGCAGTGTTTCCCACCAGGATGCATTACTGCCCGCCTTGGTGGGTATTCGAGTTTGTGATGCTCCTGCTGTATTTCTGGAGTTTAACTTAGACATAAAGACGAGCCTTCTAAGTTGTCACGTTCGTTTGATTTTTCTTAGTGTTTGCAGATAACATTAGAGGAACGTTAGGCTGCTCCTTACACACTTAGACCTTCATCTCCTTTACGTCAGTGAGAGAAGCCTTGTCTTGGAGCTCTCCTGCCTCAACCCCCGATGGCAACGCGGTTTCTCCTTCCTACAGGAGATGCGCTTGCTTCAGTTGATCTTTCCTTCCCTGTGCCCCAGGATGCCAGACCTGGCCCCACCGGGAGCAGGGATTTCTTCCCGCCCATGGCTTGCTAGCTCGTATTCGTTCAGATGCCTTGGGGTCAGCAGAAGTTGCTTGGTGCTGGGAAAACTAACGGGATGTGATGAACCATTTGGAAGAGGCCCGTGGACCTCTGACACCCTCACTGCCTGGCGTCAGCTTGGAAAAGAAGCCCCCTTCGGTTGCTGTAGAAAAAGAGCTGATAGGAGAGGTTCCCAGGTGTGAGGCGTCTGCCTGTTGTCTCTCCACTCCCCTTCTCTGGTTTTCAGTCTCCAGCCTTTCTCCTCTCGGGGAGCAGCAGGGCACCCTCAGCAAAGCCGCTCACACCTGCGCCAGAGGCAGAGCGCGGCTCCGCGTGGCGTGTTTGGACCAATGCAGTCATTTTACCGTAAGGAAGGTGGATTTCACCCACTGACTCCTGAGCATAACAGCACGCTTTGAGTAGTGGAGAGCAACGTTGGTGCGCGTGAGCGGCGAGGTGGGCGAAAGCAGATGAGCGCTCAGTAGGTAGGAAATGCCAGCTTAGGGCCTCCCCTTCGGTAACGCCCCGTGCCTACATTTCTAGTTAAGTTTTTTGTTCAGCCCGGCAAACGAGAAGATCTGTTTTATTGACCCAGCCCTGGTGTAGCTTTTGAGGCGGGAACCATGCCGAGAAGGCCCTGCTGTCCCCGTAGCCACCTGTGCAAGGCTCATCATAAGGAGGAATTAGAACGTGTCCCCTTATTGAACATCTTCGCAAAACCCTTCAGCGTAATAGGACATCAGTGCTGGCAGTTTTAAAAACTGTCACAGCCGCCAGCCCAGCTAAGTTTATGTTTTATATTTGGGGTGTGAGTAAAAGTGTGTGCTTATTTTAAAAAAAAGCTATTTTGAATTAACTGTATATTTAAAAAATTATAGGTATATTTTAAACTTTTTTTTTTTTTAGAATCGTTATCTGAGGACTTTTTTTTTTTTTTTTTTTTTTTTTAAATTTCAGAGAAGAGAAGGGTTGGGGAAGAGAGAAACATTGATAGGTTGCTTATGCATTCCAAACCAGGATCGCCTCTATAACCTAGGTAGGCCACTGCATATTGCTTCCGGGACAGGCCTGTGTAGCTTCTCGTGGTCGTTTTATGTGTATATTTATTTATTTGCTTTAGGTTTTTTTTGCATCTGTCTCGTCCAGCCTTCCCCTCACATCTTTTGTTCCTTTTCATTCTCTCCCTTCTGGTCTGAGGAACTATTTTCCTGGTTTGCCAGCCCCGTCACAGGTGGAGAATATTTATGCGACGCAGAAACTGCCAAGTTCTAGGTGTCTTAATTTTGCTGCTGTGCTAGGAAGAGCGGGTCCCAGGCAGGTGTGTGGAACCACATGGTGCCCCCAGACTTTCCCCGTCACTTTATTCTCTGGACAGCGTGGTGAGCCAGGAATCTCCTCTGGGTATCCCATTTTTCAAGACACCTAGAAAAACATTCTAAAGATGAT
The DNA here is from genome assembly GCA_963924515.1 of Vespertilio murinus. NCBI lineage: Eukaryota > Metazoa > Chordata > Mammalia > Chiroptera > Vespertilionidae > Vespertilio > Vespertilio murinus. The sequence goes on from OZ004708.1 coordinate 122,886,626, forward strand.
AACATTTCTTTGGCTTCCTCCCTTTTAGTGCAGCTCCAGTGGCAGGAGGGAAGGAGCTGTCGGAAGCTGGGGTGCCTTTCAGAGCACTGATCTGCACCTTCCCTTCGCGTCTACCTCATGCCCAAGGCCACAGCCATCAGGAGCGTGGTTCTCAAGGCCGCTGCTGATGGTAACTTCCTCGTGCCAGTTGTTGGTGTCCTTGGTCTGGCTGCTGCTCTAGTGCATTAGCATTTACATTACTTTCCCCCTTCCTCCTGCAAGGTGATTGACCATCCCACATGCCCGCTGCGTCTCCTTGGGTTGCTGGAGCTGGCCTGGGACTAATGGGTATCCTTGGACTTTATCAAAGCTTGGCTTACCTACCAGTATTGTTTTATGGACAGTAGGGGGCAAAGTTTGATTTCATGCTGAACTACATGGATTTGTGATTGAGGCGAGACAAGGGAAGAGATCTTTTTTGTGCAACGTCTGAAGTAACTTCTGAAGGACTGCCTCTTAGGACTGGAATTAGAGGAAGAGATTTTGAATGGGACAGTCCAGCTGGCATTAGAAGAGGGCCCCCAGCAGCCTCCTGCTTTCATTTTTAAATATTTTAAAAAGAATTCTTATTGATTTCAGAGAGAAAGGGAGAGGGAGAGGGAGAGAGAGAGAGAGAAGAAACAGCAATGATGAGAGAGAATCATTGATCCGCTGCCTCCTACAAGCCCCCAGTTGGGGGTCAAGCCCACAACCCAGACATGTGCCCTTGACCGGAATCGAACCTGGGACCTTTGAGTTCGCAGGCCGACGCTCTATCCATTGAGCCAAACCAGCTAGGGCCAGCCTCCTGGTTTTCGTTGCTGACAAACCTGGCTCTTAGGACAGGAAACCAGGTGGGTCTGTAATTGAAGGTGGAGCAGCACCCGCCGTGATGGGGCCAGGAGACAAGCAGCGTTTCCTGTAGTGACGTTGGTGACACCCAGTGTTGCTGTTCTCCGGGGGCCTTACCAAGGCTCCTTGGGGTAATACATTTATAGGCGAGGAAAGTGAGGCTCAGGGGTCAGGTGATCCGCCCCAAGATTCAACCTCCTGAGTGGGTGAGGAGGCCCGAGGTCTGTGACCCCAGAATCACGTTCTTACCACCTCTGGTGGTTCTGTTGATTGCAGTGTAAGGCGGCCGAGGCCAGAGACCGATCCAAGAGGCAGCCCAGCAGCTGTATCTCCACCCCAAGCCGGTTGCGTGGCTCCTCAGTGCTGAGGCTGTTGTATGAACAGCTTTTTGTGTTGAAAGCTTTTCCTACTGTTGCCACCCCAGGTAGGACGCCCACCACCTCTTTCCCTGGGGCCAGGATTCTGACTTTCCCTTATTTTAACCCCGTGACAAGGTGACTTCTAGAAGGATCCCATCACAGGCGGGTGTCTTCCTGTTGCCAGCTGGCAGTCTTGACTTGGAAGATTACTTTTTGGAACCGTATGAAGTATGGATTGGTTATTTTCTATGAGCGAGAGGATGAAGACACCGTGTCCAGACTTATTTTAGGATGCTATTACAACCAAGAAAAAAAAAAAGATCAAAATACTGTATGTTCTATTCCTGGCGAAAGTGGCATTTCAGTAACCCCCGCTCATTGTAGTAGAGAATCGGTAAGGGCTATTCCTAAAGCTTGTTAAGTTTCTGAAACTAAAAGTTCCAAACCTGGTGGGCTTTTAGAAGCATACAGTTCTGAGGGGGGAAAAAAATTCAGGTCAGGTGCTTAATATAGGATGTATGATGTCCAAACTCAAATCAATAAAATATTAACCCAGTAAAAGATTGTTACTGATTTATCTTATTTCTCCAACTTCACTATCATCCAAATTGGGTGGAGGCTAGATGGGGAAGAAAACAGATTCATGGTAATCTTTTCATTTTTTCCTTCTAGAAAGGGGACATCTGCCCTGTTTGTTATTTTTATTTCTTGCATTTAGTGTACTACTTGTTTGCATTAGGAACTCGGGAAATATTTGTTTAATTCACTCGAATTCAAAGTTTGGAATAAGAATAATATAGAGGAAAAAAGTAAAATAATACAGTGCTTGAAACGTACTCTCAATTGAGGAAGTTTTATTTGAATCCAAAGGTTAACCCTTGTGGATAGGTGATGTAGCCTGGACATCTGCTTGTATTCTCTTCTCTTGGGGCTTTGAAGTATGCTGTCCTTTTCTGATTTTGAAGTATAGGTTATTAGCATTTTTGAAAGCATTTTTCCAGTGTATTGATTGAGGTGTAAGCACTACAGAGGAATGTCTATTAAGCTTTTTGCCTAGTTTATAGGACTTTACCAACTTATCCAGAATTATAGTTTGTCATTGATTATTTAGTTAATAAATAGTTTTTTATAGACCCCCTCTGACAGATCTTGATAACCTTTTCCATTTCTTCACAGTACTGTGTTTTCCCCAGTATTTGTTTAAATTTAAACTAATCACCAATCCTGTATTAATTTGGGACAGTTTTTTAAAACAGTTGTTGGGATGGGAGAAGCATGGGAAGTTTTCTTTGTAAAACCTTGGGAGACATTTATTTATTGAAAAATATTTTTTTTTTTTCTTAAAAGGACCTGAATGGCTTTTGGGCAGCCCCTTAATCCTAAAGGTTTTTGTAAGAGATAGATTCTGGAAAATTGCTCTAAGTAACCAGACAAAAACAAGGAAGAAAAAAAGAGGTTACAGAAAGGAGGAGGAAGTGAAGTTTCCACGTGGTTTGTTCCCTCATCCACACAGCTCATTGGAATGAAACATACCATGAATTTATGAGATTACTATCTTTCCTGCTTATTATTTGATCATTCCACTTACTAGAATCTACAGAGTGGGGCAAAAGTAGGTTTACGGTTGTTTGAATGGAAAATAATGCAATAATCCTATATAATAAAACCCTAATATGCAAATTGACCGAATGGCAGAATGACCAGCGGAATGATCGGTTGCTATGATGCATACTGACCACCAGGAGATAAATGCTCAATGCAGCAGCTGCCCTCTGGTGGTCAGTGCATTCCCACAGGGGGAGTGTCGCTCAGGCAGAAGCCAGGCTTATGGCTGATGAGCGAAGTGGCTGTGGCTCCCAGCCCACAGCCCTGACAAGCAGCAGTGGGGGCGGGGCCGGCAAGGGGGCATCACCAGGCCAGCCAAGGTGGGTGTGAGCAGGGGTCTGATCACACCAGTCATTCTACAGATAAGCCAGACATGCCTAGGGACCCTACCAGTGCATGAATTTTGTGCACCGGGCCTCTAGTTAATAAATAATAATACAATAACAAGCAATGTGTTTCACATACTCATAACTGTAAATCTACTTTTGTCCCACCCTGAATTGCTTATTTTAATTTTATATATATATATATAAAGGAAATATATATATATATATTTTTTCCTTTATATCAGAGAGGAAGGGAGAGGGGGAGGGGGAGGGAGAAACATCAATGATGAGAGAATCACTGATTGGCTGCCTTCTGCACATACCTTCTGGGGATCGAGCCCACAATTGGGCTCGTGCCCTTGACAAGAATCGAACTTGGAATCCTTTAGTTCGCAGGCTGATGCTCTATCCACTGAGCCAAATGAGCTAGAGCCTACTTAATTCATTAGTATCTTCAGAGAGGTGGATTCTGGTGACTAGAACAGTTGACTTCTCGTTTCTAATATTATGTGGTAATCAAAACTTTGAATCCCTGTTAGCTTAATCATCTAGAATTGTTTCACTTGGATGTAGCATTTTTCCTAATTGGATCTTATTTCCTCACAGCTTTTAGTTCTCACTTCCTTTTTCCTAAGGTGCCGAAGGAAGCCATGGAAAATATGCAGGGCAGCCTCCACCCTGGAGACGGGGAGTGGGAGAGCCTGGAACACGTGTCAGTTCTGGAGAGAATCCTAGCGCTGCCCCTGCAGTGCTGGGACCACAGGGAGGAGAGTTAGGGCTGGTGTGGGAATGGGGGCTGGGCACTAACTTCCCATTGACTTGTGTGTCTGCCCTTTTCTTCGTGGTTCTGTCAATTAGTTTGCATCTTTTGGACACCTCTTCAGTGTTTTCAACTACACTGGAAGTTCCTTGATATCAGTGATCCTGTCTTAACAGCTTTAGTCCTTGAACTTAGGGACTGTTTCTTTTAAATAAAGATTAACATTATAAAATTACATATGCCAAAGGTAAATATTGCATATAAGGTCTTTTCCCTCCCTCCCTCCCTCTCTCTCCCCTCTCTTTTTCTTCTCTCTCCCTCTCTTTCTCCCTACCCCCCTCCTGTGTGCGCGCACGCGCGTGCGCGCACACACACACACACACACACACACACACACACCTCTTCCTTTCCTTCTCTTCTTTTCTTTTTTTTTTTTTTTTTTTTTTTTTAAATTTTATTTTATTAAGGTATTTTCTGTGTACATAGTTTACCATTGCCCCCCCTCACCACCCATTTATGCCCTCCCCAGAGTTTTGTGTTCATTGGTTGTACTTATGTTCATGGATACCAGTCCCTCGGTTGTTCTCCTATCTCCCCCCAGGTCTCCTTCCCCTCCCCCCTGTCATTTGACAATCTGCTTGTTTTATGGTGACCATCTCAGGCTCATATGAATAGAGTCCGCTCCTCCTCTGGTTTTCACCGCCCCTTCCCCTGGGACCCACTGCTTCCCTTAGGACACTCGGCTCACCCGGGGCACTCGACCCCATGGGACACACGGCTCACCCGGGACACCCTTCCCCCTTCCCCTTTGGGGGGTACGTCCTTCTCTTCTTTAGTGGTATACTCAGTCTCAGAACTCTGGCTGCTGTGAAATTGCTATGTATAATACATTTAATCAGTTGGAGCTAATCACTATTCTTTTAAAAATACATATTTTTATTAATTTCAGAGGGGAGAGGGAGAGAGAGATAGAAACATCAATGATGAGAGGTAATCATTGATTGGCTGCCTCCTGCATGCCCCGCACTGGGGATTGAACCCGCAGCCTGGGCATATGCCCTGACCAGGAATCAAACCCTGACCTCCTGATTCATAGGTCAACACTCAAACACTGAGCAATGCTGGCCAGGTGCTAATCACAATTCTTAATGTATAAATTGAGTTTTTGATGTATGTGTTTTTTTAAATGGACATTGATTATTACTATACAATAATTAGTTGCTGATAGTAGTTAATTTGTCTTAAAGTATCTTTTGCATTAACAGTGCTGTTTTTCTCCATCCATCCCTATGAAAAATTAATACTTGACCGTATCTATTTGCAGTCTCCTACCTGGTGAGTTTAACAATTTACTTGGACCACACAGGAGAAGATATGGCATGATACTTTCTGTAACCACTTTGCTTGGATGGCGACTCTGCTTTTATACACGCATTTATGACCTGTTTTATACAGCTTCAAAGCGTGCTATATTTAAAAAAATCCTGTTGCTTCAGGACCGGACTGAAGTGGCTGTGTTTGCCAGGATTAGAGAGGCGGGCTCCAGGGATGACCGCCAGCCTGTCCTTTAACAGCAGCAGGAAAGCATTTCTGGCTGTCCAGCGAGGGGCTGCTTTCTGCTCCACACAGAGTCCTTTTTGAAGCCCGTAGACCAGTTGGGAGCTAAGGTGGATGTTCTGATCACAGAAGGCGAACCTAAGAGGGGTTATTGGGCTGGTGACACCCGTGGTTTGCCCCAGTCCACACACACACACACACACACACACACACACACACACACACATACCATGCACACACACACACAATCCAGGGTATATCAGCAGCCCCATCTGGTATGTCCTAGGCCTGCCGTGACATAGCACTGTTTGTTCTAAAGCAACTCATTTTAAAGCTGCAATATGTTAAATGGGCAGCCCTTCATGGAGGGCCTTGGGTGTGTTGGCAGTTTATCAGCAGCAGGGTTGCGATCCTGCCACTTCTTGTTAATGAAGGCTTTTTATTTAGCTTAGCAAATCATATCTCCTGTTGGCATCCACTCTGCACATGGTGAACTTGAAAGGGGTGTGTGTGTGACTTTTTATTAATTAGTAGCCACCAGGGCGCTTGTGATGGCCGCTTAGGTATATTTCTTCTGCTGAGATACAGCTCGTCTTCAACTAGGCAACCCCTCATGATTAATCCTTTTTTTTAAAAAAAATATTGATTTTTTTTACGGAGAGAAAGAGAGAGGGATAGAGTTAGAGACATCGATCAACTGCCTCTTATCCTCTCCCCCCCCCCCCCCCCCCCCGGGGATGTGCCTGCAACCAAGGTACATGCCCTTGACCCGAATAGAACTTGGGACCTTTCAGTTCACAGGCCGATGCTCTATCCACTGAGCCAAACTGGTCTCGGAGTAAAATAATCCTTAGTGTGTTTGTTTTTGGAAGGGTTTTGTAGCTGTCCTCTTAGGTGGCCATTTCCTCTGGTCTCAACTTCACTTCTATTTCAACATTTCCTAGCGGGGGTTTCACCACAAATTTTACCTTCCCGAGGCAGCAATTTGACTTTTCAACAATTTGTATTTCTGGACAGCCCCCACTCCCAAAATAAATATTTTGTGTTTATATTTAACGTGCATTTCTTAAATACAGCAAATTCAAGGACATCAGAATGTGCAGGCCGGAGGGGTCCTACCCAGTGTTGACCAACACCCTCATTTCATGCATGCGGAGGAAGGAGCGGATGCTAACGATGTGTTGCCTCCTGACTTACGAATAGTAATAGTGGTTGGTCACTCCAGACCTATGGCTGGTTCCTGCCATGCCTTTTCTTCCCTCAATGCTCTCCTCTACACTGCTGCTGCATTTAATTTGTAAAATGCAGGCAATGCCTTGGTGGGGCTGTAAATTGCTAAGTTTTTAGAGTTTTTTTTTTTGTTTTGTTTTTTTTTGCAGCAACTAGCATAATTAAAAAGGCAAATAGGCTGCAGACCAGCAATTTCTAACTTTAAATTTATGTTTTTGCTCTCTTGTATAAGGTATTTATTGTAAGCATATTTTGAAATACTGAAACCTTAAATGTTTATTAGTAGTGGGCTGGTTCAATTAATTTGGGCGTATCTATCAAATAGTCATCCGTAAAGAAAGATTTCTCTGTGTGCTGATATTTAAATGTAAAAACCAAGAGCAAAGAGCATTATGCAAAGATCTGTCCCTTGTGTATTTGCTTTTCTCATCTGTGCTTGTTCATTTTTGTGATCCCTTTGAAAATGTTAAAATTGTTCATCTTTTAACCTCTGGGTGTGTGTTGGAAGAATTAGATTTCAATCTCTCATTTTGTAAGGGTCAATGGTTATTTTTTTTGCATCACGTTTTTTAAATTGTCAAAAATATGAACACATAGTAATTACTGATTACTTCAAAAGATAGCCCCCCTTCTATTTTTCAGAGCATTTTAATAGATCCTCAGTGTTCTCTACATCTGAGCTGTGTATTGGTGTCTGGTGCCTGTGCTGAGCCGAGCTCTATGCCATGTCTTTGGGAGTTTAGGAGCAGCACCATATGGATGCTCTCCCCAAGTCTAGTGGGCGGCCCACAGGCAGGAGAGGGGATGAGGTGATTATGGGGTTTGGCCGGGGCTGCTGCCTACTTGGGAGAGGGTTCATGAAACCAGGCACACAAGCATGGCACCGTTGGGAGGCTTTATGTGAGTGGAGGGAGACCTTTTCTCTCTAGGAGAAAAGGAGGGGAATTCAATATGATGTCCTTCCCTAGCATTTAAAAAAATATATGTTTTTATTGATTTCAGAGGAGAAGAGAGAGGGAAGGAGGGAGAGAAACATCAATGATGAGAGACAATCACCAATTGGCTGCCTCCTGCATGCCCTCCACCCACTTCATGGTGATCAAGCCCACAACTTAAGCATGTGCCCTGACTGGGAATTGAACTGTGACCTCCTGGTTCATAGGTCGATGCTCAACCACTGAGCCATGCCAGATGGGCCTTCCTAGCATTAAAAAAATAAGGTTCCCACTGATCTCTAGAGAGGGTCATCGATGAATGCTGTGACCAGGTGCTGTCACTAGCAAGTTTTACCTTGGCCCGAGTCTTAGGTTCGTCTTTGGGGCTGTGCACGAGCTCTCAGAAGTTTCTTGTAGCAGTAGTGTTCTGTGATTTATTCACGTATTTTTTTATAGTGCTCTCAACACTTCACTTTCTATAAATACACCCATGCCCACACATCTTCGTACACGCCTTTGGAGCACTTTGGAAGGTCACATGAGCTAAAAATGCACCTTGGAGTAGTTCACCTAAGCAGTTTCTTTTTTCCTACATTGCTTTCATTGTCCTAGTTTGTTTCTTAAATAGAAATTGACTAAATGGTACTGTGGGTGTATATAGAATCTTAACCTCTTTTGTCAGCTGTTGAACACATCTGCACTTAAAAAAACAACAACAACATGCAACTCTCCAGTGCATTTATTTCCTTCCCTAATTAGTCATAGTGTTAGGTGGGTAAGAAGGATGAAGGTGAGACATCATCCAAACCACCCAGTCAGGCAGGGCTCTGCTTGTCTGTTCCAGGATGTTGTGGTAGTTGGGAGAAGAATTGCCACAGTAGTCCCTTCTTCCTTTAAAATGCAAATTGGGGTTGGTGGTGGTGAGTGGATACCCAGTTATTTCTCTGTATATGATTCCACATTTAATATTCCTATTTGTATATACATACATGTATAAAATTTGAGGTGATCACCAGTAGTGGTGCTTTTGTGTGTGTGTATTTTTATATTTCACTAGAGGCACGGTGCACGAAGTTTGTGCAGTTGGTGGTGGTGGTGGGGTTCCTTCAACCTGGCCTGCACCCTCTTGCAGTCCGGCGGCCCCTGGGGTATATCCAAACAGGCATTCAGACATCCTTAGAGTTGCCATAGGCTCCTGCCACTGCCGCTATCCTCGCCAGTTGTGAGCATGGCTTCTGGCTGAGCTGCCCTCCCCCTGTGGGAGTGCACTGACCACCACGGGGCAGCTCCTGCGTTGAGTGTCTTCCCCCTGGTGGTCAGTCTGCATCATAGTTACCAGTCATTCTGCAGTTCCGTCAATTTGCATATGAGCCTTTTATTATATAGGGTATTAGCAAGTGTCCCGGTTCAGGGTAGCTCTAAAGACAAAGGGCTGTTTTGAGAAATAACATCTGGAGGGCAGTGCATCTGTTACCTAATCCAAATAGAAATGAAAGGCAAAAATGAAAGGAAATATGGGTTGCTGTGCCATTCACCATATTGAGGCTTAAAACTGGGTCCAGCGGTAAGGTTTGTTGGTACATAATGGACCCCAGATCTGAAAAGCACAAGAAAGGTGTGCTTGCTTTGCAAGAACAGGAAGAGGTGTTTATGCCAGCTTTCCTGTGGCTTCTGTTCAGTAAATGAGAATGAGATCCTCTGAGGAGATTTAAAATGCATTCCCTGCCCTTGGAGGCACCCATTATCAAGTGAAGATAGATCTTAATTAGTGTTTGAATAAGGATTTCATACATTATGTGCTTCCCCAAACTAAATTTGAAGTTTAGTTTTAAGCCTTCGTGAAACTTATTTTGAGTAGTTGAGTTTTTCTAATTATTAAGCTCTTTTGCTGAAAGGGATTCCAAGTAATCGGAAGTCACTTTCTGTTCTCAGCTGCCTAAGTTACCCCACAGTAAAGATGAGGATGATGACTTGCAGTGGTTCTCAACCTTCCTAATGCCATGACCCTTTAATACAGCTCCTCATGTTGTGGTGACCCCCAACCATAAAATTATTTTCTTTGCTACTTCATAACTCATTTTGCTAATGTTAATGAATCGTAATGTAAATATCTGTGTTTTCCGATGGTCTTAGGCTCTACAGCAGCGGTTCTGAGAACCATCAGAAAACACAGATATTTACATAATGATTCATAACAGTAGCAAAATTACAGTTATGAAGTAATGAAAATAATTTTATGATCACCACAACATGAGGAACTGTATTAAAGGGTCACTGCACTAGAAAGGTGGAGAACCACTGAGGTCCTAGAGTCTTTGAAAGCCTTTCTCTAAAACTTCAGTTGTGTTTACAGAGAGCAAATGCTGCAGTCCGTTTCAGGTTGCCCTTGGAGGGGGGGAGAGGGCTGGGGGAGAACCTGTGCTCAGGTAGCGGTTCCCGTTGAAGCACGCTGACATTTGCGTATCCCTGTGTAGCTGAGCTGCCCTTGGGCAGCGCCACCTGGGGCTGTGCAGTGGCCCTTCCATGAGCTGACAACGTGGGGACACCTGCCAGGGTTAGGTGGGCTGGGAGGAAGGAATAGGAACTCTTCTGTTTCAGAACTTCATTGTTACACCGGAGGTTAAGAATTCAGGGTCCTTATTCCAGTCACCCAGGCTCGCCAAGCTTTCCAGCTTCTCACTGACCCACAGATGGGAATGATGAGGACACCGGTGATGGAAGGTTGAGTGGGATGCCATAGTAGAGCTCTCAGCAACAGTAGCTGCTTTCTTTTCTGGTTCCTGAGTCAGAATTCTTTGGGAAACTGGAGGTACTTGCTAATGTTAATGAGATTATTTTGATGAGGAATTATTTGATTCTAGGGCTTTATTTCTACAATATTTAGAATCCTTTGGATTTTGCATGAAGTATCGGATTTGTTCTATGTACCTGAGACCCGTTGGATAGCTAAAGTGAAAGAAGGCAAAGGGATGGCCCTCTCAGCTTTTGGGAAAGTGAAGAGAATGCAAAACCAAAGAGCTTGGATTTCTCCCTTCAGTGATAAATAGAACCCTTTCAGGGTTTTCTAATTCTTAATAGATTTCTTGCCCAAGTGTGTGTCTCCTGTTTGGTGTATCAGGCCCCTAAAGAAGCTTAGTCTAGCCAGAAGGAACCTGGGTGTGGTAAGGCAATTACAGGCTCTCAATAGATGAGGCACTAATTAGTGATCCACATCCCTCTCAAACCGGGGTGTCGGCTGCCTGGAGTAACAGGAGTTACTATTAAGCACCAATGACTAAGAATTAATCTTATTTAGCTGGAAGTGGGGGTAGAGATTGTAATTAAATGTGAGAAGCACAGTGATCAGACTTGAAAACGTAGGCCCTTTAGATTATTTCCGTTTCTTCCACCCAGCGGCTGGGGTGGAGGGGAGAGTTTTGCAGTGGAAGAGACCTGGGTTCCAGCCTTGGCTTTGACCTTGAGTTTCTTAGGAAAGCACATCCTTCATTCCCCGGGCTTTCTTCTGTCTGTGGGCTTTTCTCTCTCTTTTTTATCCGATTTGCTGATGTCAAAACCAGGGTAAGGGTTCCATGCTGTTATGAGTGACTTTGTTTTCCTGTGGAGAAGTAGTAGGTGAGAATTAAATAGTTTACCTGCATTTTGTGGGCAGTTGTTTGAAAAGCTGCTCAGAGAATGTCTGTCATAATTGGATAATAATTACCACTTTAGAAGGCTATTAATGTCGAATTTTTAATAGTTCTTCTGCCCTTCACTTCACATGACCATCACCTGTGAGAAAATTTTGTGCCCTTATCAAGGAAGAAAATGATCAAATTTGGGCTTTAAGAACCTAACTGTTAAGTCTTAATTAAATGATACCTATTAGGTTGTAATTATGTCTACCCATATGAAAGAATGATAGCAGATTTGATTGCTGGTTTTCTAAAGCAGTTTTTTTTTTTTTTTAAGATAATGAGTTTTAATTGTGTATGTGTGCTTGGGAACCATTTTAGGCCATTGAGGGGAAAATGGACAAGACATATTGAAAAGGAAAAGTGTTTACCTAGATACATAGCATTTAGCACATGGCTTTGAGAGGACAGGAACTGAAAAAACGGATCCTTTTGTCTCTCTCCCTCTACCCCCCCCCCCCCCCCCGCTACTGAATCAATCAGTATTCCTTCAGTTTATATGAAACTAGAGGCCTGGTGCACAAATTTGTGCACTGTGGAGTCTCTTGGCCTGGCCTGCAGGATCAGGCCAAAATGGCTCTCTAAAATCCACAAGGGGTCCTGGATTGCAAGAGGGTGCGTGCTAGGCCAAGGGACCCCACTGGTGCACGATGGGGGCTGGGAAGGGGAGGGATGTAGGAGGTTGGCCAACCAGGAAGGGACTGCTGGAGGACTCCAGAGTGTGTCCAGCCTGTCTTGCTCAGTCTCGATTGGCTGGGCCCCAGCAGTAAGCTAACCTACTAGTCAGAGCATCTGCCCCCCAGTGGTCAGTGCACAAAGTCATAGCAAGCAGTTGAGTTGCCTTAGCATATCGTTAGCATATTACACTTTGATTAGTTGAATGGATGACCAGACAACTGGGCACTTAGCATACTAGGCTTTTATTATAGAGGATAGGATGTTGTAATATCAGTCAGATGTCTAAAGGATATGTATGGCATAGGGGTGATTCTGTTAGCTTCACTTGGAAGGAAACTTTTTCTTTGGGCTGGCACTGATCTCAAGTTCTCAGAGCTCTTTACAGAAACTGCAGCACAGAGAGGTTAATGTAAGCCCAGGCACAGCTAATGGCAGAGCTAGATTAGAGCTCATGCAGTCTGGCTCCTGAGTGCTCAGTTATCGTGGTACTGGAGTTAGGTGACCAGGTTTTATCTATCTATCTATCTATCTATCTATTTATTTATTTATTTTAGGACTGACTTCTTTCAATCACCCATCCATGTTTGGGGGTGTATAAGTAATGTGTTCCTTAAAAAAAAAAGTATATATATATATATTTTTTAAATTTATTTATTTATTTATTTATTTATTTATTTTTTTACAGAAGGAAAGGGAGAGAGATAGAAAGTTAGAAACATCGATCAGCTGCCTCCTGCACACCCCTCACTGAGGATGTGCCCGCAACCAAGGTACATGCCCTTGACCAGAATCAAACCCGGGACCCTTCAGGCCACAGGCCGACGCTCTATCCACTGAGCCAAACCGGTTTTGGCAGGTGACCAGGTTTTAGACTTAACATTGTGGACCAGCTGGGAATACTGTTTGGCTTTTGTAACTTTTTTAGCACTGATTTTTATGAAGCATCTCCTTGGATAAAAATAACTGTAGGATTGAGACGCATTGAGTTTGGAACCTTGTATGCAGAAGACAGGTGAAGGACAGCTCTGGCTCTGCCATCCTGCCCGAATCCTTCACTGGCTCCCCATGGGCCAGATTTCAAAACCTCAGGCATTCTATGTTCTCCATTCTTTCCCAAGTGCCACGTTCGCCTTATGAGCTTAGCCAAATAATATTCTTTACTTGAACATGGTCAATGGATTCTTAACCCATGCCTTTTATTCATTCACATATCTCATTATAGCAATCCTAAATCCTACACAATATCCCTTTTCACCTCCTCTTATCCCCTATCTTTTATTTGTTCTTTCATTATCTCCTCCCCTCCCCCCCCAAATCAGAACCCAACTTGCAGTTTTCATTTTCCAGTGCCTGGCAGTCAAGTCTCATTTAAACACGAGATTAACCTTATATCATGAAGATGACTCACACATTTCTTCACTTAGTATTGTTTATATTTACACTGATCCTGTGATGTATTGCAGACTTAGGGATCAGGCATTTACTTAGGGCTGTGTTTTAAGATTTAATTATTTTTAGAAAATATACCTTTTTTGAAGTGCTTCTGTTGTTTGCATTTTTTTAAAAAAAAATCATGCTTGTACTTTAACAGTGGATGGATCTTCACTTGGTTTTAAACAAAAAGGTAGGATTTATGCTAGATTTTGGCTCATTTTCCCCTCAAAACTTAAGCTGTTCAAATCCTATTGTTAGCAGCCTGGAACAATTTATCCATTGTATAAATCAGGACATTAAAACATAAAGGTCAGGCTAATTCAACCTGTGTCCACTTAGCTAAATTGACTAACTACCATGTCATGCCTATGGGTTGGACTCTACATTAATTTTTTAGATTTGCTTTCCATCAGCCCATTCCTCATTCTTTACGCATCCCCATCTATCACATGCATCCCTCCTATTGACCATAAACAGAAGGAGGATAAAGTGAGTGGATAATTAAACCTAAATCTCTTCCCTCTATTGTACTAAATCAGTGTTTCCCAAACTTCTCTCATGATAAGACTTCGCCTGGTGGAGTTATTAAGCTACAGATTCCTGAATCCCAACTAAGAAGTGCTAAACTAGAATTTTTGGGAACATATAGGTAAAATTGTATACTTAACTAGTGTACTTTAAAAAAAATATATATATATATATATATATTATTGATTTTTTTACAGACAGGAAGGGAGAGGGATAGAGAGTTAGAAACATCGATGAGAGAGAAACATCGATCAGCTGCCTCTTGCACACCTCCTACTGGGGATGTGCCCACAACCAAGCCACATGCCCTTGACCTGAATCAAACCTGGGACCTTTCAGTCCGCAGGCCGATGCTCTATCCACTGAGCCAAACCAGTTTCGGCATAACTAGTGCACTTCTTAGTTGGGGTTCAGGAATCTGTAGTTTAACAACTCCACCAGGTGATTCTCATCATGAGAGAAGTTTGGGAAACACTTAACTAAATGATCATGATACTGGTGCAGAAGGGCTACCTGTACAAAGGTAATGACAAGTGCAGTTTTTCTCAAAATACCTTTCATGTATTGGGGATATTGTGTTTTGAAGAGACTTATAGAACTAACGCCTTCTTGTTCAGACAATCAAATCTGTACATAGATTTTGACAATGACAATGTAAAGGTCCCCTAAGGGTGGTAAACCCTGAATGCCTCACTTACCAAAAATCATACCTAGTGAGATAAACTCATGGATCTTGGACCATAATGATTCCATAGCAGAATTATAACCTGGCAACTCTGTGTTTTACTGTTAGAGTGCGAAGCTGCCTTTGCCTTTTGGCAGTGTTTTGCTTTCATCAAGATGATCTCAGCTTTCATTACGTTTTCATCTAATTGAAAAGATTGATTTTTCGAGTAGGTGAGTCCTTTTCCACAAAGTCTCAAAGGACAGAGTATGGGTCAGATCACTCTTCAAATGGAGGGTAATTGTGAAGAAGAGGCTTTTAAAAGGGAGATAGCAAGTTACCCAGAGCTTATTGGAACTAAGAGCTTTTATATGTGATAACCTTCCACACTTGTAAATACCGGGAACCTCAATAACCCAGCGAAAGCACCGAGACCAAGGTTTGAACCAGAACTGTGCTTTTACCTTTATTACCCTTCTAGTACTACGTTTTATTGTAGGCACTCCTTCCGTAGTGGGACCTAGAAAGTTCCTCATTTTTCTCCCCCCCCCCCTTTTTTTCTTTCTTGATTGTGGAAATATTCTCCTCTTCATAGTTCTGTTTCCTGTAAAAGGAAGACTCAATGAAAACTCTAAGGACAAAATGAGTACACTTGCTCTGTGTGATATTCCACAACCTGGTGGGGAAAAATAGTGAGATCAAGTCAGTCAGTCATTTAAGTGTTTTCCCCAATGTGTAAGAAGGTGGTGGTGCCACAGAGCAGGTTGTGAAGAGGAGTAAGTATTACAAGTGATTGCTTAGCTCTTGGAAATACTTTCCTGGAAACGATAAATAGCAATACATCCGCTTTCAGAGAGGAGACACGTTGCCACTAAATGTCTTGTTTTTGTGTCAGCTTTGTAATGAGAAAAGGAATGTTCTTAAATATGTGAAAATCTTGAGATTTTTAAATTTCGTTGTAAGATGTTTATGAGTCCTACTCTCTTTGAGGTCATTTTATCTACTAATAGAGGCCCAGTGCATAAATTCATGCACCGGTGGGGTTCAGCAGCCTGGCCGGTGATCGGGGCTGATTTGGGCCATTTTGCCCAGTCCTGATGGGGCCAGAGGCCAACCTCCCACGAATCCTCCCCCCGCTGGCCAGCCGGATTGGGACCATTGGGGCCGGCCAGCTGGTGGGAGGGACTGCGGGAGGTTGGCCAGCCGTAGGAGGTTGGCTGGGCAGCTCTTGAATTAAGCATCTGTCCCCTGGTGGTCAGTGCATGTCATAGTGACCGGTTGACCAGTCGTTCGGTCGTAATGGTCGCTTGGGCTTTTATGGATATAGATTAGTGACTTATGACCTATTACTATTCAGTACTTAAAATGGTGTCTTGTTAGTGTCTTAATAGTCACTGGTAGGATCTTGAACTCTCAGGATCTTTTTTATAAAATATAAATCAAATAAATTACTTGCTTAATCAGGAGCCTATTACTCTGATGGTATATGAAGGCAGGGGCTTAATTTGTTTTTCAGGGTTGTTAGAAAATACTGCTTAGAAATGTATTTTACTATCTAAAGAGCAATAATGTTATTTTACTCCTGTGGTTTATTTTGATAGTTGTTGATTTGTAGGGTATGGATACAGGTGTCTTTTGATTTGTGTATTTGCTTAATGAGAAATGTCAATCCTTTTAGCTTTTGTTAATTTTTATTTTTCTGAGAGCTACATATAACTACCATGTATAGATAGTCCTGAGCCTTTGCTTATTACTCTAATGATAAAAGGCAGAAGTATTAATGCATACTTTGCCATATTTTACTTTAAATTCTATTGGACAGGAAATCTTACCAGATTGGAGAGAGAGGTGCCAAGTGGTTTTGTGTGCTGGCTCTGAAAAGATTAAGTTGCCTTTAACCACATACATTTTAGAATGATTTCTCTTAAACGCTAGGGCTTGATTGTACGAGCTTTGTGTAATTTTAATAGTCCGGTTTGACTAATGTAATTATTTGATCTGAGAAATGTTGGTATTCTGGAATTCTCAAAACCTAGGTATTTTGCCGAGACTGGTTTGGCTCAGTGGATAAAGCGTCGGCCTGCGGACTGAAAGGTCCTGGGTTCGATTCCGGTCAAGGGCATGTACCTTGGTTGCGGGCACATCCCCAGTGGGGGGTGTGCAAGAGGCAGCTCATTGATGATTCTCTCTCATCGATGTTTCTAGCTCTCTATCCCTCTCTCTTCCTTTCTGTAAAAAAAATCAATAAAATATATTTTTTTAAAAAAAACCTAGGTATTTTTAAAATGGGCAGGTTTCTTTATTCAGCCTTGCATTGAGAAAGGGGCTCTCTATCCAGTAAGGATTAGAATGTATCTCTCACCTCTTCAAAAAATTGTCCTCAGAAGCTTTTAAGAACTCTGGCAGGACAGCTTGCCTTTTCTCCTGCGAGCGGCCTGCTGTGCATGTGTGGAACAGCCCATCTGTCTTAGAAAGTGGGTGGTTCTCTCCCCTTTTTGATGGGGAGCTGATTGCCCAGCCCTCCTGGGCACTTGGTGTTCCAAGAAAAGAGAAATGTGAAGTGTCTGCATGTTATACTATCAGTTTGCTTCTGATTCTGGACCCTGCTTGTGGATCCATGTGGTGTCATTTCTCTGTATTTTCACCGCTGAGTTAGAGTGGGAAAGCAGCCCATCCAGTGGGTTGAGTGCTCTTGGTGGCTAGTCCATGGCATTGGAGTGTCTCTGGTCGCTGTGGACTACAGGGTTCTCTGATTTGAGGGGGAGCCATAGAACGCTTGCACTCCAAGGCCGGTCTCTGGGTGCCTCGTGGTCTCCATACCTTACGTGAAACTTAGGATGATAACATTTCAGGGAAGATTGAGCTATGTGTGAAATTACGTATGATAGTCCCACTTCCTATTTATAGGAGAGGGACCTCTTCTGTGCTGCGGGAGTGAACCATCGCTGACTCTAAGTAGAGCACGCAGTCTGTTCTCAAGGGCCGGTGGAAGCCTCCTGGTTTTTCTCCTTCCTACTCTCCGACCAGAAATAGTTTGGACGTGTTCTGGAACGCATGGGCATGTTATGAAATTTGCGATTTTGCTCCCTTGTTTTTCTTTTACTAGATGGCTCAGTCTTTCAGATCTTGTGCACGATGCCTTAGTGGGGTTAGCAGCCTCTTTGAGTGAGACACATTTTCTGGCAGAGCAGCATTGTAGAGTTGTTTTGTTTGTTTGTTTGTTTGTTTCTGCAGCCCCTTGTGCTGGGACAGTGCTCTTCGTAACTTCTCTTTCAGGCACCATTTTAAAGAGGAAATAGAGCAGAATGGACATTATAAATTGTTGCAACGAGAATAAAAGCAAAGAAACAGGAAAATGTAAGAGATATTCACAGTATGGCTGTGAGTCATTTTGACCTTGTGCAGGGATTTTTTTTATGAGAGGTTGTGAGAAAACGTTAGGGTTGGCAGATGGTTAGACAGTTGAAAAGGCTCCTGGATGCAGGTGTGTACGAATGCGATTGATGGCAATGGAGCCGATGATACAGCATGTGATGCTGTTGGGAAGGTGAAGCTAAGTCAGGTTGGAATTAAGGGTAAGTGGGGGGGGGGAGGGAGAGGAAGAATTATATACGGTAACACGGGCTTGCCCTGGTGTCACGAAAATTAGGAGAAGGAAGGGTGGATGTTGGTGGTAATGAAGCAAAAAGGAACAGTTGTGGATTCAAACGTCCTGAGATGTGGTTCAGATGTTCACCGCCCAGGAGTCTGCAGGGTTGGCTGGCGGCATTAGAAAAGCAAACTGTAGCTGAGAGAAAGAGTTGGTTGGGCGTCGTATCAGTCTGCTCAGGCTGCCATAACCTCATACAAACTGGATTGTTTAAACAAAAGAAATCTGCTCTCTCTCCGTTCTGGAGGCTGAAAATCCCAGATCCCAGTGCTGGTGGCAGGATTGGTTTGGGGTGAGGCCTCTCTTCCTGGCTTGTAGATGGCTGCCTTCTCACATGGCCTTTGGCCTGGTGTCTCTTCCTCTCTCTGCACGGTGCCCTATTGGATTAGGGACGCACCCTTGTGACTTGGTTAATATTAATTACCTCCTGAAAGACCCTATCCCCGAATTCAATGACATTGGCGTAAGGACTCCAACAAGTGGATCTTGGGACACATTCGGTGCAGAATAGGACTTGAAGGTATTTGATTCCTCTGGGGATGAAGGGCAACTCGTCTCTTTCCCTTGATTTTCCATCCACAGCTTTTCTTGTTGAATGTGGATAAGAAATTTTTTCTGAATTTGACAACTAGTCAGAGGCTGCTTGCTCCCACCGCAGGGATCAGGCATTTCCGATGTGGAGATTCCCCGTGCCTCTCCCCCCTTCCCCGCCCAGTACAGCAGCTCCTGACCAGCTCTGCCTTTCAAAGTTGAGTTTGACAATTGGTCGACAATTGATTTCTTCTCTCATCTCTTCACTTCTGTAGTCTGACCTCTTGTTACAATTGCCTTTAAAGGCTCAGTGCCAGGTGCCAATGCTTTAAAAGCCACTTAAACAACATAGTTGGAAGACAGGATGCTTTGCCACAGGCGCCACGAGGGTCTTGCAGTGTTCTCCCTGCACACCTTACCTGTCTGTGCTGCTCTGAGACCTCAGGGCCCCCTGGGGTTGAGCATCAGGAGGCCAGCGTTCATCCTGGAACTTGTGACATTTGTGTTGGAAATACTGAGACGTGAGGTTAGGGACATTTTTTTTTTTGTTTCTTTTGCTTTGTGTAGTTGCCCAGGGCCCATCTCTGTAAGTCACGACTTCTTAAAGGAGGACTTGGTTTTCAAACTTAGAAAATTCGCAGTAGAACCATATATATATATATATATATATATATATATATATATATATCATGACCAGCCAACCATTCGGCCAGAAGCTACGACGCACACTGGCCACCAGGGGGCAGACGCTCAATGCATGAGCTGCAATGACTTGGCAGCTATGTTTCTCAGGTGACACACCTGGAACCAGAGAGGAGGAGCCCGATTCCAGGGTGCATCATCCAAGAACCACCCTCTGGAAATCCAGGGCCCCTCAGGGGATATTGGAGGGCCGGTTTTAGTCTGATCCCCATAGGCCAGGTCAAGAAACCCCACTGGTGCACTCATCCATGCACTGGGCCTCTAGTCATGTATAAAACACAAAACCAAAGGTTGGACGTAAATGGCTAGCAATGACTGTAATAGCAGGTCAGTCTAGAGTTACTGGGCCTGCCATTACTTAACTATCTCCCTGTCTCTTCAGGGTAATTGAGATTCAGTCCTTACTGTCTCCTCCTGGGAAGTGCGGGGGGGATTTTCTCTGGGCCAAGGTGGGATGGGTGTTTGTGGAGTGAGCTGTGAGAATGGCCTGGAGCCTGAGCTGGGTATCACCCCATTTTCTTCAGCCAGGCTTTAAGTGGAGCCTCATTTTGTTTGAAGGTGAACTTCCAGGGCAGCTGATACGCTTGTGATTAATCCTAGCTAGAAAATCCATTCCAAAAGCAAACCGATATTTGTACTTTACCTGTGCGGGCAACAGAACCGGGAAAGAGAATGTGGATTCAAACGGTTTGGTGACATTATCCCATCTTTTTTGTTGTTGTTGTTTAATATATTTTATTGATTTTTTTTTTTTTTTTTTTTTTTTTTTTACAGCAAGGAAGGGAGAGGGATAGAGAGTTAGAAACATGGATGAGAGAGGAGCATTGATCAGCTGCCTCCTGCACTCCCCCTACTGGTAATGTGCCCGCAACCAAGATACATGCCCTTAACTGGAATTGAACCTGGGACCCTTCAGTCCACAGACTGACGCTCTGTCCGCTGAGCCAGACCGGTTAGGGCCATCCCATCTTTTCATCAAGCAGGCATTCCCGAGTATTTCTGTGCCCTCTTTCTCCTAACCCTTTTCGCCATTTTGGGTTTTCCATTTTGGGATTTTCTCTCTGACCGCTCCCTTCGGTATAACTGGTAACTCTGTTTTGTTTCCAGCACACAGCAAGAGGACAGGATGGGCCCTTCAGTCCTTTCGGGGTGGTGCTCTAGACAAAGAAGGATCTCAGAGACAATTTCTCATTTACCGAAAGGCTTTCCCCCACTTCTTCGCAGCAACTGTCATCCCATGTGTCTCGTGGGTTATCCAAGCAGCGTCATCTTTCCCTTTGAAAACCGGTTTCAGGAATTAGAAATGTGCCCTCTTATGTCTGAGAGGGCGTTAAAGGAACACAGCTCTTTAAAAAGCAACTTCAACATCTTTTCCTCATTTGTAAATTACACTGGGGAAAGCTTGAAAGATAGGAAAAGCTAATGCTTTTTACAACTGTACTCTATTCCCCCCCCCCCCCCCCGCTCCCCCCATCGTGGCCTCCCTCCCCCTGTCTGTAATAATGCTTGTTTTCTTGGGGAAGGAAAGAGATCCTCACGCAGCAACTCAGTTTTCCGTCAGAGTGACTGGACATGATAGTTTGCATAAGTTATTCAGGAAGACATTTCTTGCCATTTAGAGTGTGAGTTTAAAGATCACTTAGCTGAAAGAGTAGCTACCAAGTGTGTGGGAAGTCATCTTAAAAATAAGGTAAGTGAAGGTGAATGTTTAATAGGAAATCTCGCAGACTACTACCAAGCTTTGTCATCTGGCAGGTGTCAGATTTTAAGTTGTGTGGGTTGTTTTAACCAAAAGTTGAAAGTTTAACCAATCTTAGATTTGTTTCCTGAATAACACTTGGCCCCAAGAATTCACTCAAGGACATACAGAGTTCACCAATATATAATTTTGTATATAAGTTAAATGTACAAATTATGTACATTTAATGTATCACTTATATAAACTTACCAGCCATTTGTGAAATAACAGTCACTTCCCAAGGTGTGTGTTCCACCTTACCATTTAGAAAAATTTTAATTTTTTAAAAAAATGTATTTTACTGGTTTTTTACAGAGAGGAAGGGAGAGGGATAGAGAGTTAGAAACATCGACCAGCTGCCTCCTGCACGCCCCCCTCTGGGGATGTGTCCGCAACCAAGATACATGCCCTTGACCAGAATCGAACCTGGGACCTTTCAGTCTGCAGACCGACGCTCTATCCACTGGGCCATACCGGTCTCAGCAAATTTTAATTTTTTTTAATGGCTGCCTCAAGTGTACTGGCTTAGACTGAGGGAGAGAGCACTGTGATGGAAAATAGAGGTTGAATAGACTGGTGCATTTACTGAGCCTTTAAAACTAGCAAGGCCATTTAAAGGTGTAATGGTAAGAAGGGGAAAATTGGGATACTGTTTTCTCATACTGTCCTGTATTAGAATACAGAAGCTCTGAATCTGCCTTATTTGGATTATCTCATTTGTTCCTACCAATAAGAGAGCCAGATGATGTGACTATTTTCTCCATCTCCTACAGGGGGCTTAGAATGGTGAATGCCCAGAAAGGGTCACCATAGAGTTTATGGTTGTAGAGCAAGTCCTGCTCCTTACCTGTCCTTTGGTAGCTCTGCCATTAGCTTTAGGTTAGTCAAGGGTTATTTCTTCCTTACCTTTCTAAAATTTATATCCCTTTGTCACCTTAGTTATAAAAATTATTTTCCCCCTTCTTACCTACAGTCTTTAAAAAATATATGTTTTTATTGATTTCAGAGAAGAAAGGAAAAGGAGGGAGGGAGAGAGAGAGACATCAATGATGAAAATCATTGATCAGCTGCCTCCTGCACGCCCGATACTGGGGAATCGGACCCACAACCCGGCTGGGTGGCTCAGTTGGTTGGAGTGCTCTCCTGTACAGTAAAAACGTTTCCGGTTTGATTCCTGGTCAGGGCACATACCTACGTTTAGGTTGCCATGATCCTTCTCTCTCCCTTAGTTTCCTTCTCCCCCTTCTCTCCCCCTCCCTCCTCCTTCCCTCCATCACTCAAATCAATTAACATATCCTTGAATGAGGAGTTTTTAAAAAGCACAAATTTCCTGGCCTGTACTTTGTGCTCTCAACTTTTCTCTGTTGCTTTAGTCACTGCTCTGGTGACACTTGCCCTGGACATGCTCTGGCCGGCTCTGCCTTCACACCTCCACGGATGGCGCAGTCCTTTTCTCCCTAGAAGCTGGGTGTGCCCCCCTGTCTCTGACTGCTGACTCTTGCCTGTCTGTACCACCCACATGATACTCCACTTGTTCCATGAGGTCTTTGCAGTGGCGCTCAGCCCTGGCTGCACATTACAGTCACACCGGGCGCTGCAAAAGCTGGCAGTCTGGGCCTCAGGAGACATTCTTACTTACTGGGTCTGGGGAGAAGCAGCATTGGCACGCTAATTGCTTTACTGACGTGTGACAAAGAGCAGGTGCTATGCTGTCTGAACAGACCTGGATTTACAAGTTTTGTAGTTCTGGGCAAGTTAATATTTTGAAGCCCACTTCTTCCTCCGAAAAATAGAAAACAATCCATTTCTTTAGGTTGTTAGGATCACATGGAGATTGTTTTGCCTGACACCCCCTAAATTAAACTTACAGCTACTGTCTTTCTCATCCCATCCAAGAATGTCTTCCTTCCCAAATGTCCATATTCTTGCTCACATTTGCCATTTATACTAGTATATTGCCTGCCCCCCCCCCCGCCCCCTGCCCCTGCTTGTTTGAATCTATGTCTTTCCCATTAGAATTGGATTATAGGGCCAAGATCCTTAATGATGTTTTATTCCTTAAGTAAAATCTTTGAGTAGAAAAGTAAACTGGGTCATGTGTGTATCATTTAAAAATTTCAGTGGCTTAAATTTTTAAAGGCTTTCTTTTTCCCCCTTGTTACTAAGAGACCTTATCACTGAAACCACTGCAAGATTCCTGCTAATATACTTTAGGAACATGAGGTCTTAGGTTTTGTTGTTGTGGTTAATCCTCACCGGAAGATATTTTTCCCATTGATTTTTAGAGAGAGTGGAATGGGAGGAAATAGGGAGGAAGGGAGGGAGGGAGGGAGGGAGGGGGAGAGAGAGAAAGAGAGAGATCAATTTGAGAGAGACATAGATTGGGTCCTTCCTGTAAGCACCCCGACTGGACCAGTAACGAATCCCAACTCAAATACCTGCCCCTGACCAGCAATCAAACCCAGGACCCTTTGGTGTGCAGCTGATGCTCTAACCATAGAGCTGCACTGGCCAAGGTGAGGTCTTAGTTTTATGCCTTAATAGGTTTCTAGTCCTATCTTTTTTAAAATATATATATTTTATTGATATTTCACAGAGAGGAAGGGAGAGAGATAGAGAGCTAGAAACGTCGATGAGAGAGAAACATCGACCAGCCGCCTCTTGCACACCCCCCACCGGAGATGTGCCCTCAACCAATGTACATGCCCTTGACTGGAATTGAACCCGGGACCTTTCAGTCCGCAGATGGACGCTCTACCACTGAGCCAAACAGGTTTCGGCTCTAGTCCTATCTTTACCTGAAGTTTGCCCCCCCCCCCCCCCCCCCAAGCTGCTTATGACTTCAGGATAGCTTTCTGAGTAATAGTCTTATCTCCAGTGATAAAGGGCAAATCAACACTAGTTGAAAGTAACTTTTTTTTTTTTTAAATAAAATGGGTTTTTATTAAACTGCATGAAGGGAGGGTAAAAAGAGACTCTTCCTCAAAGCTCCCATTGTTAAGTCAGTAATCACCTTTGGATTGTCATCATTTTAGCAATTCAGGCTTAAGTATGTTTCCAAATCATTCAAGTCTTACAAGTTTTGGTATGAAATAAGCCTGCCTGAGTTCCTTGCCTGGCACAGTCTGAGCTATATAGTTCATCTCAGTATAAATTAGATCTCTATTGCTGGCATCATTTTGATAGCATTTGGCCCTAAGGTTTTAATTTTCTTGGAGTTCACCTTGACTTTCCCAGTATGTGCTTTTAAACGGCCTTCCTTTCTCTCTGTTACTTTTAGTGCACACGATGTGGGTTTTCACAGCAATTCTTTGGGAAGGTGACTTTTCTTCGGTAACAGAGATAAATGCTCTGGTACAGACACCAGTGTTTCTGATGTCCTTGGAAAGATTTAGAAATCTCTCAAGTTCAGCGAGCCTGAGACAGTTAGTGTCCAAAATAGAGCGTAGCATCAGTGAAGACCAGCTAGCTGTTCTTGCAGTAGATCAGTCAGCATTCTGGGAGGATTCCTGTTCAGGGTGACCCCATCCGGTGACTTTCAGGGCAAAAGGGTCTGGGATTCTCAGTTGCTGTTTCTCCTCTGGGACTGTAAACTATGTGGAAAGGTTGAGATGAGTCTCCTTCTGGTGGGACCCAGGATTGTGCCGCTTCTGTGCAGAATTCCACCAACTGGTTAACTTTTTTTCTCCATTTTATTCCTTCTCCAGTTTTAACCTGTTATTCTTTGCGGGCCGAACCTGGTCATCTGCTATAGAAATGTCTTTACAAGTTGCCTGGACCTTGAGCAGCTGCTAATGGGCAGAATAGGTCCAGGTCCTGTTACAGCTGAGTGCCGGCAGTGGGAGGTTTGGGTTACCCAGACATGAGACACTGAGGGAGGGATTATAATAGCTCCGATTTGAAGGACATTCCCGCTCCATGCCCGTTATATTTGTTCCCACACTCTTTGTAAAAACGTATAATGTAAGAATTGGGATGTATGTAATTAAAATGTTTCTTTTTGGCTATAATTGACTTCTAAGGGCAGCTGTAATAACTTTAAAGGTTGAAAGTTTTTTTTTTTTTGTCTTGCAGGACACAGAATTGCATTTATCAAAATTAATCGGTTTATAATATACTTTGATCTGTGCATGGGCCCTCTTATTTTGCTTCTGAATAGTATTCAGTTGTGGGAATGTATGACAGACTTAATGTCTTCCTGCTCATCTTCCTTGATAAGGACTGGAGTTTTTTTCTTTTTTACGCTTTAATGAATAGTGGCTATTATGTCTTCCTCTTAGTGGTTTCCCATGTTCTCCCCCCATTCTCTCTGTAATAGTTGTTCCTCGATGTTTGTATTTCTCGGGCAAGTACAATAAGAAATAAAAGTGTAAATGGGGGTGTGGGGGGCTGAGAGTTTTGCCAACTCTGTCGCCAGGGGAAGGTATTTAAAAACATCCGACAGAATCTCTATTATCACTGTCATTTCCTGGATGCTCAGACACACAAAAGTAGGATGTTCGTAATTTCAGAAGTGAAATTAAGTACATTTCACTTTATGGAGAACTCGCTACGTTTTCTCATTTTTTGTCCCGAACCCGGGAAGATTATCCTAAGATGCCTAGTGACGAGCTTGGCACTTTAAGCCCGAATCAGCTTATGTTCCCTACAGATCCCGTGTTCCTGGTACCTTGCTCGTTTACGGAGCTCTGAGTTTCCAAATGAGTTTTCTGACTGAAAAGCCCAGTGGGTGGGCCGTGTGGAGTGACTCAGGGAGCTATAGGCTGGGGGCTGGCCTTTGCCTCTTCCTAGTTCACTGACTCAGAGCTTCTCCGGGCCTCCTTTCCTTCATCGGAAAAAAGGAGTGGTCAGTCTGGATGGGTTTCAGGCTTTCTCTAGGTTCTTAAGGCTCCCTAATAGTAAAACCCTGCTTCCTGGGCTTCCACATTGTGTGAGTGCCTGTTTCCGTCCCTCAGGGCGCAGGTTGTATCTCACTCATCATCTCCCTCCACCCCCACAACACCCAGCTGGTTGCATAGCTCCATCCCCTTCCTCCAAAGACCACTTACTACCTATATCTAAACACATCCCTTTAGGTCTCAGTTTAAATGTCCCTTCCTTAGTGAGGCCTTTTGTATCACCCTACCCATTTAATTTAATGCTCAATTTTCATTTAAAAATTTAAAAAAATATTTAGCCTCCTCCTCCTCTTCCTTCCTTCTTCCTCCTCTTCCTCTTCCCCCTCCTCTTCCTCCTTTCTCCTCCTCCTCTACTTCTTTCTCTTCCTTCTCCTCTTTCTCCTCCTCATCTTCCTTCTCCCTCCTCTTCCTCCTCTACTCCTTTCTTTTCCTTCTCTTCCTCCTCCTCCTCCTCCTTCTCCTCCATTTTCCCTCTCTCCTGAGTGCCTATCTTGTGGACTGTCCTAGTGGGCAGGCATGTATTAATTAGTTGATACCACATGTAGTTCATCCCTTATTTGAACCTACGACGATGGATAGCCTAGTGTGTATGCCCTTTCTCTGTTCTCTGAACCTTTGATTTTTGTTCTGTCATCCAGATGTAATCCCTCCTGCTCACATTTACCAGATTGGGTCCTGTGTTGTGGTTCTGCATTTGTTCAGTCTTTTGCTGAACACCAAGCGGGAACTCCTTATCCGAGTTAGTGTGAGTACCCAGCACAGTGCATGTTGGGAGATATGCATATTAGAATGAATATGAGTGTCTTTGCCCTTTGTGTGTGTTGATAGTTGAGGCACATCTATTTTTTCCCCCATGTCCTTTTCCTTGCGACTCATGCCTCATCTGAAAGCTTTATCTGAAAGGATTCCTGATGCCTTTTACTCAGTCATGAACTTCCTATTTTCAGGTGAGTGAATGGCCACTTTGTAGTTGTCCATTATGGTGCAGGTTTGTCTTGTCTGAAGTTATGTGTTTCTTTAACTTGGTTTTGCTTGTAGTCACTCCTGCTTTATAAGCTGAGATAGTGCTTTCTTCCTTCCTTGGCACTTTGAGCATTTTTTTAATGTTTACATTGTATATTTTTATTTGAGCAGTAAAGGGTAACAGATGTGATAAGGATAGTTCTGCCCCATGGATTGATTATCAGGGAGGGTGAGGATGCTGTCTTCCAGAGCATCCGGGGTGGCTGCCTTTCACAAGTATTGGGATATGTTTCCAGATAGTTTTGCTCTTTTGAAGTGTGAGTTTGTTGGATGCATAGAAAATGAGATGGGCTGTCGCTCTCTAGCCAAATATTTACCAGTTAGTATATTGGGATATTGGGGAACCCAGCCGAGTTCTCAAATGGGAGAGGGGATGAGGGCTCTTTTGAGTAGCTGAGATAGGAGAAGCTACCATGTTTCCCCGAAAATAAGACATCCTCTGAAAATAAGACCTACTTCATGGAGACATAATACATCCTCTGAAAATAAGACCTAGCGCATCTTACGGAGCAAAAATTAATATAAGACACTTGTCTTATTTTGGGGGAAACAGGGTAGGAGGGAAGATGAAGGCTGGGAATATAATAAACAAGACCATGGAAAATCCCGGCCATTGGTGCTAAGTGGTTAAGCATTAGTCTATGAATCAGGAGGTCATGTTTTGATTCCTGGTCGGGGCACATGGCTGGGTGGTGGGCTGGATCCCCAGTAGGGGGCATTCAGGAGACAGCCAGTCAGTGATTCTCTCTCATCATTGATGTTTCTATCTCTCCCTTCCTCTCTGAAACACACACACACACACACACACACACACACACACACACACACACAAGTGTGTATATATATGACTGTGGAAGAAATTTGGCCTCCTCTAGCTTTTCTTCCTAGTCTTCCTACAGCCTACGCCCCCTCCCGGGCCACCTTGACCTTCAGTGCTCCGGAGTTCCCTTCCTCAGTTATGCTTTCTTCTGATGCCCAAGTCTGTTCTGTAGGCATGTCAGTAGTTTATTAGTAAATTCAGGAGGATTGCCTCATCAGCAGACTATAATCTTGGTGTGATATGGCAAAATCATCTTCAGGCTTCAGTTTAGTTCATAGTTCTAGCTCTTTAAAATGGTCTAATCTCTTGGATGTTTTTAAGAATGCCAAGCATTTACCATTAATTGCAGGTGAGTCAGTTTGTTGGCCGTGCTATGACCCTGTGTTAAGCACTATGGTAGACCCTGAGCAGATGCTTACCAGACACCTTATTATGAATTCTCTACAGTGTATGATAATTACCTACACGGAGTGGCCAGATTATTACGATCTCTGAACACATAATAATCTGGCCACTCTGTGTATATCCTATATAATAAAAGACTAATATGCAAATTGTCCCCTCAACAAAGAGTTCGACCAGCAGGCAGGCTGGCCAACTGCCCATGTCCCCTTCCCCTGGCCAGGCTGGCCGGACTCCACCCATGCATGAATTCATGCACCGGGCCTCTAATACACACACACACACACACACACACACACACACACACAGACACTGAGTGGCCAAATTGTTTTGTGTTTAGAGATCATAATCTTGCCACTCTGTGTATAGTATAGGATAGCTATAGTGTATGATTTTTAAAAAAAATATTTTATTGATTTTACACAGAGAGGAATTGAGAGGGATAGAGAGTTAGGAACATCGATGAGAGAGAAACATCGACCAGCTGCCTCTTGCACACCCCTCACTGGGGATGTGCCCGCAACTAAGGTACATGCCCTTGACCGGAATTGAACCTGGGACCTTTCAGTCCGCAGACCGACGCTCTATCCGCTGAGCCAAAACGGTTTTGGCTAGTGTATGATTCTTAAATTAACATCTGAACACCACCATCAGCTATGTATCAACATATTGTTTTTTAAATTAGTATCTACTTAAGCATTTTTATGTTAAACAGACTTTACTCAAATAGACTATTCTGTCTGCTGTGGTAGTTTAAATATTTGGTACTTGGAACTTACTGTATGAGAGAGTATTTGGCCTGTTTACAGATGAGTTTAAGGTAGACAATGGCCCTCTTTTTTAAGATATATTTTATTGATTTATTTTTACAGAGAGAGAGTGAGAGGGATAGAGAGTCAGAAACATCAATGAGAAATGAACATCAGTCAGCTGCCTCCTGCACAACCCCCACCAGGGATGTGCCCACAACCAAGGTACATGCCCTTGACTGGATTCGAACCTGGGACCCTTCAGACCACAGGCCGACACTCTATCCACTGAGCCAAACCGATTACAGCGACAATGGCCCTCTTTCTGACTGCGTGAAGAAAGTGCAGCCTCACCTATATGCAGCAGTGTCTTGTGTGTATTTTTGTTAACTTTGAACAACTTGACGGTCACATACATTAGAAATGTGCTGTTGGAATGAGGTAGTGATAGCAGAAAAGAGTTCTCAAGGTCTAAGAAACAATACTTTATGTGGTGTCCTATAATTTTTATAAGCCATTCTTTTATCAATTATCTAACTTTGAGGAAAAAAAAAACCTGTTTGCTAGTCAGAGTGGGAAAATCTGAACTTTATAGATGAGGGAAATTACTGATGTTAACAGTTTTTCAAAGATCAAAAAAAAAAAAAAACTATTAAGCAACACAATTGGGACTGGCAGCCAGCTCTTTACCTCATGGGGACTTTTACTTCGATTCTGATTCTATTCCCTCCTTAGTTGTCTGTTAGACTAGGATCTGGAAGGAGATATTGACCCCCGGAGGTCAGTTTGGGGCCCTGACATGGGTTGTTGTTGAAAGCTTACACTCCCACATTTCCCTTGCATGCCACCAAGTACTGAGACCTGTGTTCCTCCACCATGGTGTTTACCTGCCCTCTCTCAACGCTTCTGAAGACCTGACCCAAAGCCTTTTTTTTTTACTACAAATGGATGCATTTCATTCCGGTACTTTAAATATGGGAAATACGACGGTAGCTGTGCTGGGGAGCTGCTGTGTTATACGTGATCACTTTGATTCAAGCACTTACTTCTGTTACCTTGGCCCTCTATGAGGGATATAGTAAGAATCTTGGTGCAAGCCAACATAATCAGTGATGTGAACTAAGTAAGAGCTGTAATTTTTACCTGGTATTCATGTATTCTAGAGTTTAACTTTATAAGTGCATATTAGATGGACCAAAAATATGAGAGAGTGATAATAACAGAGATGCATAAGGACTTGATACTTGCAAACTTTTGTCAGATGTGGGGGTATTATTATATAGAAAGCTTTTTCCCCGAAATATGTGAGGCTGAAATTTCACCTCAAGGGTTCATTATGATCCCGTATTGAAGGGAGAATTTAGATACTTGTTAGTGTTTATAATTAAATGAAATGTGAGAATGTTAGATTCTTTTTAGTAAATTCTCTTTGACTACTTAGTTTTGGAATCTCATACAGGAGATTAGTAAACAAATACAAAATTATTATAACATACTGCAGTGTGATCCCAATCCCAATGTTGGTCTGTTCCCCATTCACATATTATAATCCAGCCCTGGGAGAAGAGAGGATCTCCCCAAATTACATGGAGGTTTTGCAGGATGCTCCCCATGTTTAGGACCCCTTACCTACTTCCTCATAATAGGGATTGGAAGTTCTAGAGGAAGTTTTCAAAGGAAAATTAGCAGGAGTTCTGGGGGGGGAAACACACACACACACACACACACACACACACACACACACACACACACACACACGAAACACCAAAAATCAATTCTTGGCAGCTTTAAAGATTTGTAGTTGACAGGGAAATAATTTAACAGGTTCTATAAAACCTTCAATGTTGAAGTTCCTCCAGCTTTTTATGTTTAGCTGTGGCTTTGGCTTAATGAGAAGAGGTGAAAAGTATCATTTTCTACAATCACTGCAACTTCCGGTTCACTCAGGTTCTGGGGAGACCCTTGTTAGGCATCGGGGTGGTGGTGTTGCCTGCTCTTGGCTCTGACAGACCTCTTGTTTCCAGAGATTTGCAAAGAATGGCGAGTTAATCGCCTCAGGATTTTAACCAAGTTGTAATTGGCCTGATATTGCCAAATGGACCCCGGGGCAGTTTGGCTGTGCTTGGAAAACTTACACCTGAAACAAAATAGCAGCATAGCAGCTTCGGGACTGTGGGAGAGGCATTCAGCCCGCCTTCCTGTGGCTCCTTTCCTCGCTACCCAGAATCAGCCAGTCCTCAGACCGCCGCCCGCTGGCCCACCACCGCCTGCAGCTCTGTTGGTCCTAAGCAGGGTTTCATGGGGATCTTTTGGGTGAAGCTGAAGCAGCTGGGAGAGTGTGGAGTAAGACCTCTTTTTTTTTTTTAATACACTTCTGTCCCTACTTATACTCCATCCTACCTCAAATGTAATTTCTGTTGGCCAGGAGAGACAGTTTTTACAGACTTTGAACTTAAAGGCTGTTTACTTTCATTCAGGGCTTCTGGTATAATGCAAGGTGATCTTTATCTTCTGCGTGTGCTGGTCCCCTTCCCCCCATCCTTGCAGTCCTGGAGATGAGCTCTTAATAGACCCCCCCTCCCCCTTTCTGGTATGAAAATATTTACTTAAGGCTGAGTTAACTCAGGAAGGGGCAGGGTATACTTAATTCTTTGTGGACAAGATTGCTTTCTAGTCCCATTCCGGGTAGCACAACATGGATCTCATTTCCTAGGGCATTGAACGTATGTGGCCGTCATATTAAGATGTATGGAACACAGAATGTATGCTCTTTTGCTTCATTCTTTGCTACGGTTACCCCTTGGAACATTTCATGGACTATTAGGTCTAAAATTAAAGATTCCGAGTTTTAAATGAATATGATATGTCAAAAGGAGTTAAGATTAATTCAGCCCACCCCGGCCCGTCATTAGTTGCACCCCTGTGCTATCTCAGCAGTGACATTTTCAAGCATTTTGCACTAGGAGTTCTCGTTTTTACCCCTCCACTCCCACGTCAGTACTCCCGTCTTCCGAAATCCTCAACCATTGCGATAGAGATCCAGCCCTGCAGGACCCAGGGCGTTCAGGCAAAGGCGTGAAGCTGGCCTAAGGAGAATGGCAGAGAAAGTGCCCCATTGAAAGGACAGCCTGCTGGCTCGCAGCTCCGCGGGAATGTGGCCTCTGTTGCCAGTCTTCTCTGCCGTTTACTGACTTACGTTACTTTTTAGAGAGAAGCCAGTCAGGTTTTTAAAATATATGTGAAATTGCTAACTTGGTAAAGTTTTAAAGGTTGAGCACTACCAGTTTTATAAGAAGACATCGGCTAGAGCAGAAACACAGATGCGGACTGCCTCCACCTCCTGGCTTCCGGGTGGCTCTGGGCAGAGGTCCTGGCCGTTCACTCAGGCTGCCTGCTTCTGTCTCGTGCTTTTCCTCCGAGAGCCTCGGGCATGATCATAGGTGGTTACTAATGACCGTTTTGGGACCTTTCCTCCTTTCAAATGTGATCCTGTAGCCTCTTTTTGACTTCATGCATGGATTTAAGGCGAGTCCATTGCCACCTTGTACTCTCATGGTTGGTTGTACCAACTATGGTTATCAGACTCGGCCATTTATTTGAATGTGTAGTAACTTAGGAAGATTTTTGACTGCCTCTCTCCCCAACGTTTCTTCCCGCTGGCCAGGGCCCCTGCTCTGTTCACCATGCCATCAGGTATGTGGTGAACTTGGTGCCAGAAAGGATGCTGCACGTGGCCACCTGGCTGTGGTGCTTTTAGGAGTTTGTTAATGTGTAGCCAACCTGGACAGATAAACAAGAGAATTCATTTGTTTGCAGTTTGGTCAGTTCTCAGTGTAGGAGGTCAGCTGTCTTTAGTCTCAGCAAGTCAATAAGATGGGGCATTTGCAGTTAGAATAGAAGTTCCTTTGGCGAAATCCTGCTGTGTGTTGGCCAGTGATGCACAGTGATCGCTCCTTCTTGATCTGATAGCAGTAGCAGTGAAATTCTCTCCAACGAGCGTTATTGGAAGTGTTCTCTGGACTGAATTTACTACTCCTGCTTCTACCTTGATGATTCCCTTCCCCCATCGGCGCTCTTGCTCTCCTCCAATTAGAGAATGAAAAATAGTATCCCATTTCCTCAACTCAGTTCTGAGCCCTGCACTCCCTAGATCTTTGTTGTGAATCCCGGGTTCTCTTCCTGACAAAAGATACATTTCATAGCAGCACGGTTGGTTGGGGGTGAGGGCGGGTACGGGGGGGAGGGGGAGAGAAAGGCTCAGGTTACCATTGTGCCTTTGTTATGTGATGTTTCTCAACCAGAGATTCAAGATCATGTCAAGGAACTCTGTACAATATGTCTAAGAAACGACACTTTTGTAGATCTCTGCTCTCTTTATAAAGAAGGAGAGTGAAAAGTTTGGATTTGGTAGCCTCAAAAGTGGCTTGAGGATCCTTTCCCCCCCCCCGAATGCATTTGAGATAAAAGTAGTAGATGATGGTAAAAGTTTCTTTTTAGGCTGCTCCGAAAGAGAGGGCAGTCATTCCTGCTGTAGACTAGAATCTATTGCCTGTTACACAGTAGGTGCTTTCTGAAAGTCCTGCCGATGGTAAGACACTGTGTTCCCACTGCAAACAATTGGTGCGCTAAATCCACTGTATTGAGGAGTTCTTCTAAAGAAGCTTGTTCTTTCTATGGCATCGCAGGACATGGATGCCAAGCAACTCTTAGCAGTCCGGAATCAGAAAAACTTGAACCTTTGCTCCTTTTGTAGTTTCAAATTTTTATAATGAGGCAGAAATCCAGTTTAATGTTTAAATGCGAAGGCTCTGCACCAGCTCCTATTATTCTCTGGCGCTTTAAACCCTCGGAAGCAAAGTGCTTCATGACTTCTTAAATACATGCCCAGGCTCAGATGTGTAAGTTAGATGTGGTAGTTTCCATAGCAGCAATGACTTTGCCCTTTTATCTTTTTTTTCCCCTTAGATAGTACAATTTTTAGCATAGGTCACCCAGAGAGAGGGTTATTTCTGACTGTGGGTTCTTAAAGGACTGCCTGGCAAGCCTTTGGGCTTCTCGGGGTGTTCTGGAGGAGATCCTTTAGGGGTGGGATACAAGTGCTTTGGGGGTGCCCTTGTTTTCCTCGCGCCCAGCACGGTGCTCCTGCCTCCTGCCTCCTGCTGTGTCCACCGAGTCAGAGATGGTGCCTTCCTGGCCCCAGGCAGTTTCTCCCCGGCTTCTGGAGACCTTGGCCGGGCTGGCGGAGGGGGGAAGAGGGGTGGGCATCTGGGGTGGCCTTGGTTTTTCTCCTTGGTGATGTGTTTTGCTTATTTTTAACTGATTCGATGGCGGTGGACCCCCCCTGTCTTTCCCTCTCTCCCTTCCTTCCTGAGGCTTTTGTTGTTTTAACAAAGGCTTCTAGTTAGGGTTTTTTTTTCCTTTTTTTTTGGAATGCTGATTCCACTCTGAGCTTGAGCAGATAATATAAGCATTAGTAGGTGTATGGGGAAGGGAATGTGTGTGTGTCAGTGGCGGGGGAATGGCAGCCTGCAACAGGGCGACCTTCCCCGTTAGTCATCATCGGTGCAGATGCTGGCTCCTCCAGGTACAGCCGGTTGCAATGGAAGGCTTCCCACGTGGCAGGGAATGTCAACCCCATGAGAAAGCCCACAAGCAAGTGGGGATTATTTTTACTTGCATTGTGCCTCTCACGGCAATGATGCGCTTTCTCTCTATGGGACCCTGCGCATTCCTTGCTGCGGTGACAGAGGTGAGTGTCTGGGCTAATAGCACGGAGACGAAGCAGTCACAGAAGGCTTCCTGGAGGCATCATGCCTCCCCCTGAGAGCTTAGGGTGCTTCTTGCCAGGAGAAGAATGGTAAGGAGGCGGTTGCAGGCCCAGAAAGAGCATGAGTGCTAGTGGGAAGCAGCTCGGGCCCGGGAGGAACCACTGGGGCTGGTGAGGGCCTCTGCAGGCGGAGTGGGGGGCGTGCGCTGGGAGGTGGGTGGGGACAAGGTCAGGCCGGGGCCTCACTGCGGAGCGGTGGCTCTGTAGGCAGTGTGGAGTCAGTGAAGGCCTTAAGAAGAGGAGTGCTTGTGGGCCGCTGGCCCGTTAGGTAGATCTCTGTTAGGTAGATCTCTGGAACGAAGAATGGATGGAGGGCCAAGATTGGAAGCAGATAGGAGGCTTTAGGTCAGGTTGCAGCACTGGTTTAGAGACCCTCCTTTCTCTACTTCATAGCTACCTGTATGGGCTCTTGAAGTTCTGAGATTCTCATTTGTAAATTGAAGCTACTGTACAGAGCTCCTAGTACGCGAGAGGATTAAGTGGGATTTTGTTTGTAAAATATCTAACTTGAGGACTTGTCTGGAATGAGGGCTCAATAAAGGCTGTTCCCTGCCCTCTTCCGTAGTTTGGATTCATTAAATTCTACCAGAGGCAGGCAAATAATCTGAATCTCTCTTCTGCAGCAAAAGATATCCAAATCCCATGATTTGGTTCAGAGAATTCAGGAGGATGCCATGTTTATTTTTACTTTCTTTTAATTAAAAATGATCTTAAAACTGAAGTGCATGCTTAGAAGAAAAATGTTGAAATTCAGGTCATTTTGAAAATTGCAGTAGGAGAAAAATGGGAGGAGAAGGTTCAGTTGTGTGTGTGTCGGGGGGCCGTTTCCCGTACATGTGAATTGTAGAAGCCGTGACGCCACATGATACGTCTCAATCTGCACGTTATCAACCTGGATTTTAGAGGTCAATCATGGATGAGACTTCTACACTCTCTCCCTCTGTTGTAAAGAATAAATCTAAATATAAGTGGAAGATGCTTGTATCATCCTTGGCGTTCCTCACAAAAGGAACAGAGAGGTAGCAATTTCTAAATCTTAAATATTAGAATCCCAAGTGGCTGAGCAGCTGAGCAGGAGCAGACTAAGTTGGAGAGGATGGAACACATCTGCACGTGTGTGTGTGTGTGTGTGTGTGTGTGTGCGCGCGCGCAGGGGGCGGGTTGGGGGGGGGTAACAGTGGTATGCTTTTTAAAGTAAGGTGTACTAAAATAGACAAGGTTGAAATTGTGATGTGAAACACTTAGGCTATTGGTATCCTATATATTTCAATAGGCATTGGAGGTCTGGGATTAAAAACTGCAGCACTTCAAGTAAAAATTCTTACCTTCCTTCATCACCATTTGTGGCTGAGCTAAATGTAGGCTAGCATAGCACCTGCTTCAGAGCCCAACACAGGAGCTGGCGGCCATGATGGGGAAGGCTGCCCACTGCACTCTGCATCCGCAGTGTCCTTCACGTCAAGAAGCTCCAGCACAGCTCTGCAACCGTGTTGTCCATTTGGACATGGAAGGAAGGGAAAAAAAGGCTAATCCAGGACCTCAAAGCCAATAAGCAGGTTCTCTGTGGTAACATTCTAAAAGGGGCATATTCCTTTGTCCAACAATGATGATAATAGCCTCTAATATTCACTTGGCACTTCACAGTGTGTAATGTGCTTTCACATATCATTTGACTAAATTATACGCATTTAATCAAAGCTTTTTGAAGAACACTGGCCCCTATCCCCTCTCCCTCTTACCAATGTGGAAATATTTCAAAACCTAGGTGCTCCTGTGGTTTGAGTCTTTTTATTTATTTAGTTTTTAAAAAAAATATTTTTGATTTTTTTACAGAGAGGAGAGAGAGAGAGAGAGAGAGAGAGAGAGAGAGAGAGAGAGAGAGAAAGAAACATTGATTAGCTGCCTCTTGCACACCCCCTACTGGGGATGCCCTTGACGGGAATAGAACCTGGGACCCTTCAGTCTGCAGGCCAAAGCTCTATCCATTGAGCCAAACTGGTTTTGGCTGGTTTGAGTTTTAAGAAAAAATTTTCCCGTGTTAAGATGCATCCTGGTATTAACATATGTGTCCTTTTTTTTTTTCTAACGTCAACTACGGGAAATGGATATTGCTTTTTGTCAACTCTTAAAAATAATATGTGTACCTACATAAATAAGAGAGATGTAGTATGTATGTTCATTCAATGAAACCCTTGCTTTATTCATTTATACAGAGTAGGCCTTGCCCCAATATACTTTGAGACTGCTTAAGCACTTTGTTAAAATGTGCTTTTACCTCAGTGACACTAAGATAATTTTTGAAGAGAGAAGTTGCAGTGACAGTCCTTGTCCGGGAGCCTAAATGTTTGGACTCCTTTCCCTAGTAGAGAGTAGCCAAGATCTGAGGCTGGGGTGTGTGCCTGCTGTGCACGGAACAAGCAAAGGCCGGAGGCTGCCGAAGACCTTCCTGATCGGTAGTCTGAAAAGAACTCCCTTTCTCCTTTCCAGGGTTAACTCTTCACATTCTTAGGCTGCAGATTACCCACAAACTTCCTCTCGAGCCTCTCCCTCCTCCACCTCCCCTAGTTGGAATCTCCGGGACTAAAAATAACACTTTAATTGAATTCCGATTCTCCCTGCCCTCTTCCCTCCTGAAATGGTTGTAAATAACCAGGAGCTTAATTGCCATAGAAGACACAGTGGTGCTTAGGTGTTTCTTCCTAGCTGGCATGGAGTTTAAAGAAAGTTGTCTTTGGAGGAAGAAGGAAAAGAGCTAGACCAAAGGAAATAAAGTCTCTTTCTTTTTTTTTTTTTTTTTTTTTTTAAATAAATCTTTATTGTTCATATTATTACAAATGTTCCTCATCCCCCCCCATAGCAAATTTCCATTCAATTCTCTGCCCTTTCCCCATCCCCCATTGTCCTCATCCATAGGTGCAGTTTATGTTCAGTCTCTTCCCGCCCCGCTCCACTCCCCATTTCCCCAAGAATCATCAATCCACTCCCTTCCCATACCTCTGATTCTATTATTCACCAGTTAATATTGTTCATCATTTTTACTTCCCTTGGTTTTTAGACTCACTTGTTGATAGTTACGTGTTTGTTCATAATTTTTATCTTTATTTTCTTCCTCTTCCTAAAGAACCCCTTTTAACAATTCATATAATTCTGGCTTGGCAGTGATGAATTCCTTTAGCTTAAATTTATTTGTGAAGCTCTTTATCTGGCCTTCAATTCTGAGTGATAGCTTTGCTGGGTAGAGTATTTTTGGCTGTAGGTTCTTGTTATTCATCACCTTGAATATTTCTTGCCATTCCCGTCTGGCCTGCATGGTTTCTGTTGAGAAATCAGCTGACAGTCGTATGGGTGCCCCTTTATAGGTAACTACCTGCTTTTGTCTTGCTGCTTTTAATATTCTCTCTTTGTCTTTAGCTCTTGGAATTTTAATTATGATGTGTCTTGGTGTGGTTCTTTTTGGATTCCTTTTGTTTGGGGTTCTGTGTGCTTCCTGGACATGTAAATCTATTTCTTTCACCAGGTGGGGGAAGTTTTCTGTCACTATTTCTTTCAATATGTTTTCGGTATCTTGTTCTCTGTCATCTTCTGGGATGCCCATAATTCTGATGTTGGTTCGCTTGAAGTTGTCCCAGAGGTTTCTTACATTATCTTCAACTTTCTGGATTCTCTTGTCTTCTTGCTTCTGTGGAGGAGTGTCCTCTGGCTCTTTGTGTTGCAAATCTTGGACTTGATTCTTACAATCTTCCATTCTGTTTTTAGGACTCTGTATAATATTATTTATTTCAGAGATTGTATTCTTTATTTCTAGTTGACCTTTTATTATTTCTTGTTGACCCTTTATTATTTCTTGTTGATCTTTTTTCATATCCTCATAGGTCTCATTTATTTTATCGGCCTTTTCTAGGAGATTGTTGAACAACCTTATAAGCGTGGTTTTGAACTCTATATCTAGTCGCTTTTTGTCCTCCATTTCTTTCGTTTGTGATCTGTTTCCTCGTTTCGACATTTTCGCTGCTTCCCTGAGTTGGTAGGTTGGGAGGATCAGCTGTGTCTATGTCAGGAGATAACCTTATTCCACTAGACTTGGAAACCTGCAAAAGCCTCTCTGAGTTCAGCTTGGATGGGGCAGAGTTTCAGGGCGGAACCTACAGCCTTGGCTTCCGGTTAGCCCCGCCCTCTGAGGTTCCTGAGTCTCAGTGTACCTCAGTGTCCTTTGGTACTCGCTGCAAGCACCTCTGAGAGAAAGGCGCCCTGGAGCTTTGCCCGCTTCCAGACAGTGTATTCTCCCCCCCAACAAGCTCACAACTGGGGTTCAGAGCAGTTGGAAGTGGGGTTAAGCACAGTCCGGAGCTTATGTCTCCTTCCCGCTAGGGCGATCTCGCGGCCCAAACAACAGTCTGTCCTCTGTGCGCGCAATGTGCGCGACTCAGGGGATCTGCTTTTCGCTCCCCTGAGCTTCTGAAGCCTTACAGCCCAGATTCCCTCCGTATGAGGCTGGAGCCCGAGGGTCTTGCCCAGGACTGGGGTTCAGTGCAGTCAGAACTGGGGCTCAGCACAGTCCTGAGCTTTTGAGTCCTTCCCGCTGGGGCAATTCAGCAGCTCAGCGAACAGTCCCTCCTCTGCGCGCAATGTGCGCGACTCCGGGGCTCTGCCTTTCTCGCTGCTAGGCTGAGCTTCCGCCTTACAGCCCAGATTCCCTCTGTATGAGCCTGGGACCCCCGGGGTCTCGCCCAGAACTGGGGTTCAGTGCAGTCGGAGTTGGGGTTCAGCACAGTCCGGGGCTTTTATCTCCTTCCCGCTGGGGAACGCCAGCCAGGCACTCCGCCGCCCCTCCTCTCCGGCTCCGTCCTCTCCCCGCGCACGCACCGTGTCTCCGTACCTCAGGTTTTTACAGCTCCTCTGGTTTTCCTTCTGGTTTTCTCTTTCCTTCTAGTTGTAGAATTTCCAGTCAGTCAACTTTCCTGTAGTTCTGGATAGTGTCCACTCTATATTTTAGTTGTATTTTTTTAAATTGTTGAGGGCGGCTGCAGTTAGGCTTTTACCTCTGCCGCCATCTTGTTGTCAGTCTAAAGTCTCTTTCTTAGCGTGAACCTTGTTTTTTAAAGATGTTCCAGCTTTCCATTCTCAATAATTCCTAGTCATGTTTCTAAATCAAAAGGATGTTTCTCTTGGGAATCACAGGACTTTAACTATCACATTTCCTAATGGAAGTAGGCAAGGTATCTATTGGAGACTCTGTCTTTGCAAGAGGAAGGAGCTGGCACCTGTGTTGATTAGGTTTACACTCCAGTGGGCGGGGGCTGGCGGGGGGGGGGGGGAAGAGACATTTTCCCCTTTCCCTGGTGGATCTATTAATCGTAAGATTTTATATGCCCCAGGGCGGCCTCTCATCATTTTCAGTTTTTGTGAAGTTCAGCAGAAATGTTTGTAGCCTCCCACCATCATTAAGGAAATAGACCTTGTTTTTCTTACATTTTACTTTATTGACTTTATTTTGGTATAAGCTAATTGAAGTTAACTCTCCTCTTGGCTTTCTGTCTGTGAGGCCTGCCATGACAGTGACGAGTGAAATAGCTTTCCGGGGCCTCACGGAGTTCTGTGGTCCTTTACTACACTGGTGACCATAAAACTTCCTTGTGTTTTCTATTCCTGGCAAGACTGGGCATATTGCCCTAGCCCAGTGGTCGGCAAACTCATTAGTCAACAGAGCCAAGTATCAACAGTACAATGATTGAAATTTCTTTTGAGAGCCAAATTTTTTAAACTTAAACTTCTTCTAACATCACTTCTTCGAAAATAGACTCGCCCAGGCCTTGCTATTTTGTAGAAGAGCCACACTCAAGAGGCCAGAGAGCCTCATGTGGCTCTCAAGCCACAATTTACTGACCATGGCCCTAGCTGGTTTGGCTCAATGAATGGAGCATCGGCCTTCCAACGGCCGATTTTGATTTTGGTCAAGGGCATGTGCCTGGGTAGCAGGCTTGCAGGAGGCAGCCAATCAATGCTTCTCTCTCATCATTGATGTTTCGGTCTCTCTCCCTCCCTCTGCCTCTCTCTGAAATGAATAAAAGTATATTAAAAAAAGACAAAACATGACTGGACATACTTTCTGTTTTGGAACTTGAGTATGACAGTACTTAGGAGCTATGTTTTTCACCTACCTAAAGAAAAAGCCCAACTCCTGGGATTAGAGGATTTCCAATCAGTCTTTCACAAAGTTGTTCTACCCTGAGGGGAGTTCCCTTTAGCTGTGACTTTTGTAGAAGAATTTCTTCACATTCTCATGTTACACTCATATCCCTCTCTAGGTGCCATAACCAAATAATGACATGGTCGTTAATGAGGCCCACTGAGGGTGGAATGAAAGAATGAGGTTGGAATGATTCATCACTAGAAGGTAGTGAGTGTATGCAGGCCTGTAACCAAGATCGAGTTAACTCCTGGCTTAACCATCACTTAACTACTGTGGAGGTGTATAGATAGCCCAGTTGAAGAATACAGATTTTAAAGTTTACTTCCATTTCACAAAATGTAACTTATTCTCATCTGATTCATTTCAAACGTTTGGGGGTGGGGGGCGAGGGGGAACTGGGAGGTATTTTCTTATTTTGCATTTTTGACAGCTTTAATGGGGCTTCATAAGTTACAAATCAGTTTCTGAATAGTACTCTGTTTAGTAGTTGCATCTTTTAAGTTAATCTGTTGTTTGTTTTTTTTTAATTACATTTGCTGTTAAATGAAACACTTGCTGACTTCTTGGTTTAATATAGATTCCGATTTTCATATGTTGGGTTTCTTTCAAAAGACCTTTTTTTTCTTCTTTGCCATGACAAGCTATTTCTTTGCTTATTACTTACCTTGTATTCTTAGTGCCTGGAAGTTAATAAACGCATTGGTGGTTGTTTGAATGTGAGCAATTGAAATCTAAACTGCTACCTTGATAATGGATTGAAAAGGCTCCCTGAGGTAATTAAAGTTAGCCCGTTAGTAACAGGTTTCCCTCCGGGTGTGCCCTCTCCCCTCCCCTCTGATCCCTTCCTGGTTGGAGTCATCCTCATCAGACACCTTGATTACGCAGTTGTTTTTCCCCTGGTCTTCCTGCTTCCAAAGTGGCTGATCCTCCCACACAATCACGCTGTGATTTACTTTCACAGCAGCGACTCTCTGGCTTAAAACCTCCCTGTGATTTCCTTTCTGACGCTGGCCTCTCGGGGGGCTTGGGACAGGACCCCAAAACAGGGCGGTACCATGGCACATTGACTGTCTTGAGCTGACGGGGACTGAGAAAGCAGCAGGAGCAGAAAGTCCACTTTGACCACCCCGCCCTCCCCCTTCCTCCCTGAAACAGGTCCCTGTATGCCGCAGGTGAAAGGTTCCCTCCTTCCTTGCACCCAGAGGAAGGAAGACGTTCTCATCGCCAGAGAAGGGGATTCGGAGCCAAGAATTCTGTACAGACAAACGTCATTAAACTTACCTTGCTAGTTCTCCATCACTTACCTGCCCCTAGCCCGGACCCTTCTAATCCGTCAGTTCTTCAGACATTTAGTGTGTGTCTAAGCATGCACACATTAAAAGCTTTCTACTCGGGTCACATCTTTGGGCCTTTGGTTTTCTTGTGAAGCTCCCGTGTAGGTGAAAGCAGTCAATGAAGATGGTATGCTTTTCTCTTGTTAGTCTGTCTTTGTCAGTTCAGTTTTCAGACCTGGCCAGTGGCCTTAGGATTTTTGGAAGAAAACGTGTTCCTCCCCACTAGGCCTCCAAGACCGCCTGTGGTCTGGCCTCAGAAGGACTGGCCTCGGAGAGACGGTAGTTTCTCTGGAGGAGCCGCAGTGGACCAAGAGACAGAGAAATGCCGGCATTCACAGCGGAAGAGCATCCCTCTCTGTCTTGGGCAGCTGCTGCCCTTGTCAGCTAGCCCCAAAGCCCAAAAGCTAGTTTGACAGGGCTGAGCAGTCCACAGGGCAGGCCAGGCAGCTGAAATGGTGTGGGATGGGGCGGGGGCTTGACTGGGGTTCTGGGATTGAGGAAATCCCGTGAGGTGTCAAGCCACAAGGCTTTATAATTTTAGGAAGCACAAAGTGAAGAGCACTAAAGAAAAACCAATGGCTCCTTCCTGTAGCTGACACCTCAGCCCCATGGATTTGGGGCTTGGCTGACTCTATCATTGCTTGATTCTGTGAAGCTGAAATGCATCCCCAAAATGCCGTTTTGGCGGGAAAGATAAAACATGGCTCAGTAGGCATGGAGTCGGCTAGACAGATGACCCCGTTTGCTGCCCACCCAGTTCTCACCTGTAAGCTCCCATCCCTTCACTGATTACTTCCAGTGCTTGGATGTGTCTTGGCCAATGATGCTGTCTTTAGGTAGGTTCTGCTCTTCAACTGGAGAGACAGATGGTTTCTGTGTGGTCAGAGGAAAGGTGTGCCCTGGTACTGATTCTGCCCTGGCATCTTGCTACGCAAAGAACCCTCATGCTGCAAGTAAGTGTACACACCAGGGCCACTTGACCCAAGCTGGTCCTTTCTAGTGTGAGAGATGCCTGCCCTTGGCCTTAGCTCTAACTCTTTCTAGAGCTGTTGTTTTGTATGTTTGCTTAAACTTTCCAGTTTGTGTTGAATTAAACCTGTTTGAAGTTCATAACTTAATTATGGTGTTTTTAAACACCTTTGTGTTAAACATCTCATTTTTTCCCCCCCACACATACCTTTGCTTCTGCCATTTTTCCCAAGTTAGATGCAGGTTCCAGATGC
Organism: Vespertilio murinus; assembly: GCA_963924515.1. Taxonomy (NCBI): domain Eukaryota; kingdom Metazoa; phylum Chordata; class Mammalia; order Chiroptera; family Vespertilionidae; genus Vespertilio; species Vespertilio murinus. The sequence continues at coordinate 122,930,329 of OZ004708.1, forward strand.
CACTGCTCCCAAGCCCCGCTGGCCAGAGGTTTGAGCACATCTGTGCCATGTTTTTGGATTTGCCTTGGCTTCTGGCTTTTTAGAGGTTGGCATGTTAAGCTCTTGAAAAAATAAAAAGTACTCAGGTGGCTCCTGGCTTGTATGGCTCAGTTGATTGTGGTCCTCCTGAAAGCCAGAAGATCTTGGATTCAATTCCTGGTCAGGGCATGTACCTAGGTTTTGGGTTTGATCCCCAGTCATGGATTGTGTGGGAGGCAACCGATCAATGTATCTCTCTCACATACATATATCTCTCTCTCCCTTCCTTCCTCCTTCCCTTTCTCTAAAATCAGTGAAAAAAGAAAAATTTGTTTTCAAGTACACAAGTGGTCAAAGTAATTTCCTTTGTTAGGCCATTTAACAAGAATTTGGATTTTAGTTCGTAAGGATGACTGATAAAGTGTGCCAAAAATTGGAAACAGGTTTTCATGAATCTCTCTGGTTTGAAATACTTGAGATGGAATAGGAAAACAGGCTACCACGTTTGCATGCATTTAGGGAGGCGATTGCCCATTCCTGCTTCCGCTTTTTTTTTTTAAACAGGAACTGTTCCCATCCTTATTTATGTTTTCAAATGCTTAGTCTCTACACCCCTGACATGGATGTGGGGTGGGTTTGGCTGGAGGCCTTCCACAGAGATGGAACCTCATGAGCAAAGCCAGAGATTGTATCATGTCTTTGTTCTGCAACTGTTGAAGCAACGGCCAAGTGTTTCAGATTTTTCTTACTTGAATAAGTGGGCTTGTGGAGGAGGCTGTCCGATATTTATAAAGTTTGTTCAGAGTGCTTTGTGCTTCATTTGATAGGCAGGAGTGGGGGGTGGCCATGGAGGGTTTAGGAAAGTCTGTCTGGATCAGAACGATGCGGATGCTGGGATGCAGTGGTCCAGATGAGAGGTGAGGGCCCAGGCCAGAATGGAAACCACAGCATTGACGAGACCCGTGCAGACGGACAGGCCTTACCAGCGCATGAGCAGCGGCCCTCGCAGCTGTCCTGCGATGCCATCCACCTGCAGAGGCTGGTCCCCAACTCACATGGGTTCTAGGTCTTAGAAACCTCCAATGCAGATGAGGTACTCGGAGAGAATTCTCAGAGTACACTTAGGATGCTTTTGATTAGCAATCCGTTTTGTTCGGTGGTCGTCTCCCAGAGGTTTGAAAAAGCAAAGAGGCTTTCAGATTTTTTTTTTTAATTGGGAAGATTTCCTTTCCTCTCATGTGACCAGAAAACTGTTGGTCCCAGATATGAGAAATCAAGCAATAGTATTGGTTTCCTAAAGTGTGCTCTTGTGATTAACTTTTGAAATTTAAAGTACACAGAGGGCCATTGAAGTACAAGGGACAACAATTCAGTTTTAAACGCTTGTATAGGTATACGGGAAGTAAGCTGTGAGTGTGATTCCATAGAGGTCACTCCCCCCTCCAATAAAATCATGCCACACCAACACTGACACCTCATCGTTTTCTCTTGGAATCCAGGGAACCTTTAGAATATTCTAGACTGGTCTATGTGAAAGTGCCTTTTCCTAAATCACCGGTTGGCGAACAGCAGGAGGGAAAAGCAGCCTCCGTTGGCACAACTGATGTCAAAATTGAGACGCGAACGTACATTGAGACATTTTTTTTAAGCCTTAAAATTAATGGTTTCGTGTCATTAAAATACGGCCTTTTTCCCTCTTTCCGAAGAGTTTCAGAGCCAGTAGGATCTATAAATAGTGCCAGCCTGGTTGTCTGTGGTAGATTGAGTAGAGCAGACTCGCCTGTCCTTAAGTGAAGGGGAAGTAGCTTTACATTTTTAGTAACGGAATTGTTGGCCAGCATAAAGGTAAGGGCCATGTGAGCAGCTTATTTATAACTTCCCCACAAAGGTACGTGTCTGCCTCGGCGGAGAAACTGTCTGGGCGCTTGGAATGTAAAAGTGCAGCAGAATCATTTTCCACCCACCGCCTCCCCTCGCTGGTTGGTGCAGCGAAGTGATTGCACCCCTGAGGCCTTCAGAAGCAGGGGTGCCGATGGATTAGTTCCTTCACGTCCCCTGCCGTGGAGTAGAAGGGACTGGGGCCGCCAAGTTTGGGTCTAGGGGTTTAGGGAGTGGACATGTTTAGGTAGGAACTCGCCAGGGTACTCGGATATAACAAGCTCAGTTTGACCTGTTGGGCGAGGCCCTCCATCTTGTTTTCCCCCATGTAGGCGAACCATGATTGGGTTGTTGTCAACATATTTCATGGGTTTTAAAAACACTTTATTTTTTTCACAGGTTCAGTTCAACTCTTAAGTTGTTGTGTGTTTTTTTTTTTTTTTTGTTTTGTTTTTTAAATGAACACGGGAAGCAGACTGAATTCTCTGATAACAGTGGGAGAAGGGAAGAAGACGGAACATTGTCATGGCATCCTGTAAAGATGGCAGATGCCAGGACACAGGGTCCATTGTTACATGTGACTACTGTCATCACTTGCATGAAGAGTAAATCACAGCCAGATTTAACTCTGAGGACAAAGTCTTTACCATCATCAGTGTGCAAGTGAAAGCTATTTTTGCCCCCCCCCTCCCACCCTTGGTTGCTCATTGTGTATTTCAGAGACTGAGCTTTTTGTTTGTTTCTTGAATATTACGTTGACCACGTAAATCATCTGCATACGTGGCTAAATGTAAACGTTGGCTTTCCTGCCAATACTGGTGGCTTTGCTTCGTATTCGGGCAAGTTTGTAATAGGTCGTGAATGGCCCATTAACTATATTGGAGGCCTCATAGCAGCACTAATTTCAAATCGTGCTGGGTTTACAATTTGCATATTAAAAAATGTTCACTTGATTTCGTTCGGGGACAAAGCTGACATCCTATATAAGCATTACTCCAAACAATCCTATTTATTGGTCCAATTACTTCAATTGAAGGCTGCTGGTTTACAGCCTCTTAGTATACGCGAACAATTCTCAGCGAAACTGCGGCAGAATAACCGCTCAGGGTTCCGATTCACTTTTAATTTTCAGTCCCAGGATTAAGGATCATTTAAAGTATAATGTAACGTGGCGGGCACATATAGCTTCTCTTAATGCCCTTCTGATATTTTGAGGAAAGAGTGCTTTTATGCAAAGCATTCACTTATGAATTGCATGACTGCCTTCCTCAATATAAAATCTCATTCACATTTCCTCCCTTCTCCCACTTCCATAGGAGTTAGGACAGCATGCCGTGTGTTCCTTCATTTTACGATTTTAAAAAGTATTTTTTAAGGTAGTTCTTTAGGATAGATGCCAAGGTAACTAGTTACTACCGTTTTGAAACCAGGCTCTTAATTTTAAAATGCTTAATTTGTGCAAGAAAACGACATGTGAAAATGAATTTGGAAAGATTAGATTGGAATTGCCTCAAATTCAATTACGCCACACTGCATGGACGTGCTGGGAATATTAATGCAATCACTGTAAATTTTGTACAAACTGGTCTGTTGCATTATCTTGCTCATCTAACATACGGTACTTTTTGTGTCCATATTGCAGACGGCAACTCCAAACTAACATGGCAGTCAGACTGTGTGATGTGGCTTCTCTGCTTAGAAGTGGTTCGTGGGCAGCAGAGCCTTGGACTGGGGTCTGTGGGATTTTTCTTAAATTCTGTAGGCTGCTTTTTTTCAAGCATGTTGCAGGAAGTGCTGAGGCCATACCAAACACTTGACCTTTCCATTTGGCATACGAATTACTCTTAAACATCCAGCCGGTGACGGTATGGCCATCATTAGGACTTAAAGCCCATGGCAATTTTAACCACGGTGGTATATGCAGCATCTCAGAACCATGCTTTTGTCTCTGACTTTTTCTAGTCTAAATCAGGACTTAGTGCAGACACAAAGAAAAAAAGAGTGACAAGCTTTCTTTAAAAAAAAAAAAATACAAAAAAAAGTTTTGGTATGGTCTGAATGCTAAGTTACCGTAATTCTTTACATTCTGTTTACTATGTATTTTTTTGGTTACTAAATTTTTGAAGCTATTCACAATTCCTGACGCTCCCCAAAAGTTGTTGAAATGGTAAATCTGGCTGGAAATTATTTGCCCAGTAACTGTTGAAAGAGTTTGCATTCTGTGAACAGTTGTGTTGAGCCTATCAATGAAATATGCATTATTTGTAAAATATAGCACATTAGTATCATTTTATTCTGAGCAGATGGTCCTATAGCTGAGAGATGCTGTAATTTTCAGTGCACACAGCCTACTGCAGCTGTTCACTTGAATGTTGGCTTAGGAGCTCATTCTTGCCACCTGAACATGGAAATAAATGTGCAATTAAGTGAGGAGTGTTTGTTGTCCTTACTAAATCCTGCTAATTTCAGTCAGTGAACACTTTTATGTTTCAAATGCCATCCCAGTGAGCTTCAGTCCAAATCTCATCGTGGAGGCTCATCTATGAAGTTTCTACATTTTTGAATAGCGAGTTGTTTTAATTGGCCTGGGCCTCTCTCATTTTGCAGCTCATTGTTTTCGTGACTGCTGGGCCAAGGTTAATCCCACAAAAATGTTACTGTGGGAAGTGACCCACAGCTAGTATTCCACACATTGGAACAGTTATGCTTTATTAGGAGATCCGAAACCTCCTTCCTCAATTTCAGGCAAATTTGTTAATTACAATAAAATGCACACCTTGAATTGTGTTAGATTTTTGTCCTCCCCATGCAGGTTCCCAAATGTTTCTTTATTCCTTTATGCAACTCCCTGAGAATATTTGTCCTAGAGATGTAGCTTGCAGTTTGTAGAATAAATACCCATTTCTTTGAGAAGGAAATGAAGTCCTGGAGGGCGATGGGCTGTTCAATGTTTCCTAGGTCCTCTGGCTTTGTCTCCTGTTTTTTTTTTTTTTTTCTTTCTCCCCATGATAGCACTGATTCTTATCCCCTGTGGCCAGCCTCAGTCTGGTCAGTCTCAATCTGTTCTCTGCTGCCTTCTTTTGTAAACATCTCTTGCAGCAGAGATTTCTTCCTGTTTGCTTATGCACCTTTGTATCTTTTTGTTTTTCGTAGGCAATAATGGTTTTTTTTGAAAAAACAAACTTTTTCCCCTCTTTTCCTGTAACACCTTTTTCCTCTACTTCGCTTTTTAAATTTTGTCTCAGATTCTTTGCTTTTTTTATATGTTAAAACTTCCCCAAAACTAGTATCCCATCCATTCAGAACTGTCACTTTTGAGAAGTGGTTTTTTGGTAAGATGAGTGGTGTATTGGATGAACGAGGAATGGTGATCCTTTCAGTAATGCTTTGGTTTTTTGATTCCCCCACAATCGTGGCTATCCTGGGTAGATAGCTGTTGAAAGATGATTTTAGAAAATTTGGGGCTCTGGTTATGAATGACTCTGTTGCTCAAAGAGCATAGGATTGATTTTTAGGGAATTAGATCCAAATTTTCTTAAGTGGTTTTTAGAGTAGTCTGAAAAATTTGAGGCTATTTCCCCAACTCGGCTGTTGATGCTGCATTTGGAGTTTTTAGATGCATTTTCAACAGGCTATGTGCTCAACTGAAAATTCTTTGGGTTGGTTTGTGTGCAAAAGTTGATGTATTTTCACTGCTGTTTTAGTGGACTGGATAGTTTTATTTTTTAAAAATGTCAGACTTAAGGCATAATATCCATGTTGAATTGTTTGGGGATTTCATTTTGATGCTTTAGATCAGTTGTCTTGCTGGTGATCTTTAGCTGTCAACGTTGACAAAAATGGCTAGTTAGATCATATAAGGTACACTATAAGTACTCATAGCTTCTTTCCCAGGATATCCTACAAATCCTTTTCACACCCTAGCATATAACATCTGATATTTTCTTATTTGTTACCAACGGAAGGGGTATAAGATATTGTCAATCAAAACCACTTTCAATATGTAACCAAAACAGTACATGTTGACAAATTTATATTTTTTAAAGTACTTTTGCTTCTTTGTTTTAATTAATGGATGTCTGTCAGTTTTTAGAAGATTGAAATTCCTAGGCTAACTGAAAAATCTCTTCAAAGTTAGGTAGAACTTTTTTTGTTTGTTTGTTTGTTTTTGGTAGCATGTTAAGCCTTTTATTTTCTAGTTTGTTTTTTTAGTCAGGGTTTAATTTTGTGCCTTTTGGTGCTAAATTTTCTGAAGTCTGTGCACATTGCAGGTGAGTAAGGGTATGTGAGTAGATTCAGAAGGTGGTTCTAGAGAATGTTTAAGATTTAAATTGTGCTTATGTGCATGTGTGGAATATGTACCTGTAAGTATCACTGTGAACTTAATTGAATAGCTTAATACGAAGTAAAAATCAGCAATAGGCATTGCACTTTGTGTTGAAGCTTTGTTGCCATTTCAGCAGAACGACTGTGTGTAAATTTTGGGGTGGAATTTTTAATAGTTTGTGAAATATGAATTCTGACAGAATTCTGACATTTCTTATTGTCTCTGTGTTTAGCAGGTAATTGCTGCCATGGAAACACAACTGTCTAATGGGCCAACTTGCAATAACACAGCCAATGGTCCAACCACCATCAACAACAACTGCTCGTCACCAGTGGACTCCGGAAACACGGAGGACAGCAAGACCAACCTAATAGTCAACTACCTTCCTCAGAACATGACACAGGAGGAGCTCAAGAGTCTTTTTGGGAGCATCGGAGAGATAGAGTCTTGTAAGCTTGTAAGAGACAAAATAACAGGTACGCAGCTATATATATATTTACTCATCTTTAAAGCACTGTGTTCCAAGGTGTGAGAAAATAAGTTACTATTTGTCCTGCATTTTACACATCTAGTTATTTCCTGTGTGAAACTTAGTTTAAAGGATTTTATTTTCCCTTTTTAAAGTACGAAATTGCTTTATGGGCAGTATCTATTATAACTAGACTTTTATATAATGAACTATATAATAACATCTTTGTTTTAACCATGCATGTGTCTGAGATAGCAAATATCATGTTAATCTTTGGTTTTCACTTCCTGAGCTTACAGATTTAGCATTTCAGCAGTGAGATAATAAGGATATCAGTTTGTCGGGATAAGGGGGTAAAAACCCTCTTTCAATGTCCTTTCCCTTAATTCTGTATAGGCCTTCTGCATATAACATATATGAACAGAGGAAGTGGTAATATTCACATTGTCAGTGTATAAATATTTGCACTGATACCATTAGAGCGTAGCAAGATCTTATGTTTTGTTCCTTGACAAGGAAAGGATTGCTCCTCTTACAAAGATAAGAAGGAAAGGATGGGTAACTTGGCCTTTAATGATGGACGCTACATTTTGAATATTAGGTAGTGGAAAATCTCCCTGGTGTTTTGCAAGATTTGACTACATTTTCAGAATAAGCCAGAATCCACCTCAGAGCGTGCTCTTGGGGTAGAAGGGTTAGTGCTTCCTGCAGTTCTTTTCAAACACCGAGGCTGTATGAAGTTAAATGTAGACAGACTCTGTAGCTTTTTCACGGTGTTGTTAAATGTGAGTAATGATGTCTGTGAAATTGGTTTACCTGGCTTATAACAAAAATAAAACTAAATATTCCAAGTGAGCAAAAGATACTTAAAGACAGCATGACAAGTCAGACCTGGAGTCTGAACTTTACTCAGTTACCTTGGCCAGGTCAACTCTTGGCTTCAGGTTTCCCCTGGTAAAATGAGGTAGAGGGCAGAGGACAGGGTCACACTAGGTAATTTCTGAGGTCAGTTGTGACCTGAAATGGCTTTAATAGTTCTTCTTATCAAGATAGCAGGGCTTGCCCAGCCGGTGTGGGTGGGTGAGCATTGACCTATGAACCAGAAGGTCACCCTTCCATTCCCAGTCAGGGCACATGCCCAGGTTGTGGCTAGATCCCCAGTCGGGGGGAATGTGCAGGAGGCAGCTAATAGATGATTCTCTCTGATGTTTCTTTCTCTCTCCCTCTCTCCCTTCCTCTCTGAAATCAATAAAAATATATATTTTGAAAAAATGATAGGACTTATTATCTCTAGGATAAGTAAGTTCTCAGAGCTATCGGGGGAGGGGGGCAGTTGCTCAGCCTGGCCTGCGCCCTCTCTCAATTCGAGACTCCTCCGGTAGGGTCTCTAGGCCTGGCCGGAACCAGGGCCTATTGGGCTTTCCCTACCCTGCTGCCGGCAGCTGGCCCTGCCCCTGCTGTTGCCACTGCTTGCCATCTGAGCAGCACTGTTCTCCTCACCCCCTCCCCCCTCCCCACCTGTTGTCTCCCTCTGCAGGTGACAGGCCTGGGGTGCAATTGCTACGCTGGCCTGAGGTTCCCTCTGGGGGCGATCCCTGCCTGGCCCCGCACACCTGCCTCAGTGTCACTGGCCGGTGGTCCCGCTCAGGCACCTCAGCACCACTGGCTGAGGGCCTGGGCCTCCCTCTGCGGGGCGATTGATCGCAGGGCTCTGAGATCGATGGCTCCTCGGAGGGAGGCCCTGCCCATCCTGCAGCACTGCCTGCTGGGTAACCTGTTCCTTCCTCTTTGAGGTGATCAGTAGAGGGGCTCTGTGATTGATCACAGTGAAGTGGGCCACCCGCTGGGGCTGGCCCATGATTGATCACCATGCAGAGGGTGGCCTGGGCCTTCCTCCGTTGGGGTGATCGATCATGGAGCCTACCCCATTGATAGCCCCACAGAGAGTGGTTCAGGCCTCCCTCTGTGGGGTGATCGTGGGGTGATGGCGGGCTCCTCCCCTCTCCCTGACCAATCACATCGCACCCAACTTGGCTGGCCTGGTGCCAGTGCGTGTCATAGCATGGTCATCCCGAAGGTTGTCCAGACTGTCATTCTGCTATTCAGTCATTTGGCCAATTTGCATATTATGCTTTTGTTATTATAGCTGTGTCTGTTATGATACTATTATTTTATTATTTTTAGCAAAACAATATCTTTTATGTATGAATTTTGCAACCTCTTTGACATAAATGGCTGTGTGGCAAATGGTATGAAAGCTGTGTTATAAATATGTGTTTTTCTGGTTTGATGGCTTAGTAACAACCCTGCCATTTAAAAAAAAAATTGATGCTTGAATGAATACTGGCAAACTGCATTAATATTTGTTGTCCATTTCTTTCACCCCACCCTCACCCAAATCCCACCACCGCCTTGTCTTTTCACTGACGGGAGCTAATAGCATTTCCCACCTTGGTAACATTTCTGTTTGACATCTCTGGTAAGCAAGTGGAATTCCCAAGGAAACTTGACAGCGAGCATGAGGGTCAAAGGATGTTTTCTAAGTTTCATGCCATATTTCTTGGAATAAGTCTTGCATTGACAGATAAGTTTGAGAAATTCTGCTCTCCCACAGTTTCCTATTGAAGATCCACACTGCAGATCATTAGCACATTAAAATTGTTAAAACCCTGCTGTAAAGAGAAACTGGTGTGACTTACAGTTCCCCAGCATTATTTGACCATGGAACTCATTCTGTGGATCCCCCCACGCACTGGACTCCCATCGGACATGTTGCTATAAAAATTTTTGAAGTCATTTATTAACTGGTTATCAGACAATTCTTCCGTCACCTTTTTTTTCCTCACATCAATAAAATATGAGCATGTTTCATGAAATGAAAGTCCATGATAATGAACTGTAAGTTAAAAAAGTTGGGTAGCAAATCTGAATACAAAGGACCTCTTCTAGTAATCCTGTTTTGATTTGGCCCATTGACATATTATCCTTTGGATCGGTTAAAATAGAGTTCAGAATGGTCTGACTTATTTAATTTTGAGCATAAATTACCTTGCTTTTTTTTTTTAATTCTGAGTTTCTGTAAATTGTGTGTATTGAACAAAATAGTTTACAAAATTATAGATTTCTAAAACCCGATTTAAATGGTTGCCCTTTGCAAAGTGGGCATGTCTTCCTAGGAAGCTGTTGTTATCATTTCTCTAGAAGTGTTTGAATGAATTTGTGGGGATTTGGACCCTGCCCTACGGTGTTGGGCTTTGGCCAGCTGGGGCAGTCCCTCAGTTTACACGTTTAGGGTCAGGTCAGAGTTCCTTGGTCTCTCTCTAATTGTCCAATTTACCCTTCTTCCTGGGGAGCTGTTGGGCCGGCTCTTGGTATTCTGACTTTGTAGGAGGTGAGCATTAATTGTCTGGGTCATCAGAAACTCTGGGATAATTCTTTGGAAAGAAAATTTAAATCCCTCCTTTTCACTTTTCTTAAATATTTCCTTAAAGAATGCTGAATTAGGAAACAACCGCAGGTATAAAAATAACTACTTAGGAAAGTGCAGGCCTCTTTCCTGAGTCCTAAAAGAAAGTATGTAATTTTCAATTGTGTTGGTGTTAGCAAGTTAATGTCACTATTTTGATAGGACGAGGATTAGGGAAATACATTAAGACATGTCTTCAGGAGCAGATACAGCAGTCTTCTCTCCAGCCTACGTTCTATTATGTTGTTCTCCAGGCCCTCTCTTTGGGCTCGTCCCCAGCCTCCTGCTTGCTTCTGTTTCCCGTCTATAGGCATTCATCATGAGAAGCTGCTGCCGCTTGTGCAGCTTAGCTGATGTGGGTTCATCCCTTTGAGTTGTTAAATGCACTTCAGAGTCCTTGACACCTGCTGATGCTGCATTCTAGAGGAGTGAAATGGATTTTATGATGCAAGGAATGAATAATAGAACCTTTTAGTCAGAAAAGCCCTTGAAGTGACCGCAGCCAACTCTTTCACTTGACAGGTGATGAAAAGCCCAGGCTTGTTGAAATGACTAGTCCAAGGCCACGTGGCAATGAAGTGGTAGAGCAGGAACCAGAATTCTGGTTTTCTAGTTTTTTCCTAGAATGCTTCCTGCTTGCCTCTTCGGAGGCCAGAGTCTTGAATAATGAAGTGCAAGGGCAACTGATGAATGTATAGTGAGACACCGAACTTGTGCTGGAGGGGAGCACCTTGTGGGAAGTGTGGCTCCGTCCGAAGGCCTATGGGAGATTTTTGAGAGCTGAGGACTGAGGGATCCATAAAATGGAGATTGCCCTTGCCTCTCTAGAAACTTTATAATCTATGGTTGCAAATTTGGATATTCTAGTCCAATTGTTCCAGATCTGGCTGCATCCTGGCCTTTAAAAATAAAGATTCCAGAGGCTTTGGGAATCTTGTGAGAGAGCTCCTCAGATGATTGTGATGGGCAAGCAAGCCCTTTGGGGACTCAGTCTTTTGCAGTATGGTCTGTGAGTTGTACCTGTATTAGAATCAATGGGATGATTGCCAGAAATTCATGTTCCTGGGCCGTGCCCCAGCCTACTGAGTTAGAATCTCTGTAGGTAGAGCCTAGAATGTTCCAGGTACCTGAGAGTTACCCACTTTCCCCCCCTAACTATTTTGCCGAGAGATACAACTATAGATGGACTTCCATATTTGCCTGAATTCTGCCTGGCTGTAGGAGAGAGGTGTTACAACCGCAGTGCCTCGTTCCATGGCAGACTAGTTTCAGGTGTTGCCCCTCCGCAGCAGTGATCACTGATGAGTTCATTCCTGGAGTTCAGGACTAGAGATCTGCGTTTAAAAGTCATGAGGCTGTGTCTTTATTGAACCTCTTACCTATCCCTGAAAGCATTTTTTTGTGTGTGTGTGTGTGTGTGTGTGTGTGTGTGTGTGTGTGTGTAAGTGTAATTAGTTGTCAAAACTCCAGGATAGCTAATTCTGTTGTTACTTTCCATTCTAAAAGAAGAGGTAGAGAAGTGTTGCTCTTTTCTTTTCAATCTTGGTGTGATGCCTTCACTCTTACTCTAGGAATTGTTTGAGGTGGGTCCTAGGCTGACCCCATCAGCTGCCAGCTAGCAGCTTTCACACCAAAGGAAAAAAACAAAGACCAAAACAACCAACAAACTACAAAGCACAAGAGGCCTGAGGAGGTGGATTGTGTCTGAATTGACAGTACCATGGATGGTTTACTGGCCTCCCTACTTCCTCCCTTAAAAAATCATATCTATACTAATAAAAGTAAGTTGCAAATTGACCATACATTCACAACACCCCCAGTCAATCAGGAGTGAGTATACAAATGAACCCAACAAAGATGGCAGATTAATTTGCATATGTAGGTGCTGAGCGGCCGGGGGTGGGGTCCTAGCTGCTCCGGGCCTCTGGGCAGTGTGGGAAGTGGGAGGGCGGAAAGGCAGCTCTGGGCCTGACCAAAAAAGCGACTTCAATTGGAGCCACGGCGGTGCTGGCAGCCATGGGAAGGAAGACCCATTGCACAAATCTTTGTGCATCGGGCCTCTAGTATACACTGAGTGGCCAGATTATAATGATCTCTGAATGCATAATGATCTGGCCACTCTGTGTATATCTTATAATAAAAGGCTAATATGCCAATTGTCCCCTCGACCAGGAAGCAGGCTGGCCAACTGCCCATGTCCTTTCCCCCTGGCCAGGATGGCTGGACCCCACCCATGCACAAATTCATGCATCAGGCCTCCAATATATAAATACACACGCACACACACTCACACTGAGTGGCCAGGTTATTATGTGTTCAGAGATCATAATAATCTGGCCACTGTGTGTGTGTGTGTGTGTGTGTGTGTGTGTTTGTATAAGCACACACATGAAGGTTCCCAGCTAGGTTTAAATTTTATCTGTATTGCTTCTTGACAACTCTAAAGTTCCTTTTTTAAAATCCTGGTTTATTTTATCAGAATAATGTGGTTTTAAACTTCATTTTAATGGCATGCTATCCTCCCTTTCTCTTTTTAACATACAATCATAGCTCCTTGGGATTGAAACAGATAAGTAGTATTTTATCAAACTAATATATAACTTCAAATTCAATAGCATTTATTTACTGTGATGCATGCAATCAGTCAATCATACTGAGCTTGGGGTGTTTTGATGAACATCAATTTGAAAAGGTGGTTGTGTGTGTCAGTTACAGACTTAATGTCAACTGTTAGATGTCCATAGATGGTATCGAGGACAAGAATCTTGGTTCTTGAAGAACAGTAGTTGAAAAAAGTAGGATGAGTGGATGGGGGGCAGTGATGGCCTAATAAACACCTCACTTTGCAGACTTGGGATGCTATTTAGTTAGAAATTTACCATAAAGGGTGGTATGTGGCCAGGTCTTCAGGAAATAAGATAATGGCTCCATGGGTAAATGCTTTGGAGGGCCTGGTGTGTTAACTGTGGGATGAGTACATTTGAGTATGGCTATCTTGAGAGTTTAGTGACTACATTTGTAAATAGTGAAATTTGTATTTTCTAAAACCTAATTATTTTTACATTGTACCTTTGTCTTTTTCAAAGGTAATTACTAATCAGTCATTTAAAAACATTTGCTGTTCTCACTTATAGAAACACTTCATAAACTTAAGAATTGTTTATTCTAGGTTCATTATTCCTACTCAATCAAACCTTGAACTGGGGTGTTTTAGAGAACAGTTTTCAGTGTCAGTATTGATTAACTTAGACCATTGTTTCCCAAACTTTTGACATATGTGTACCCCTTCTATAATTTTTGTAACGCTGAGTACCCCTCATAAAAAGAATGTATTTTAATAACAGTCGAAATATATTTATTTTTTATATTTTTGGTACATAAAATGATAAACGAAAAATAAAATTATTCATAATAAAATATAAATAAAAGTTATATTATAAGTAATGTTTATTTGAATCAATGAGACGGATGAAATTGACTTGACTCATGAGAACGTAGAATTAGGCCCAGCTAAGCACGGTGCAACGCGGACCCCCACCAAACTCTTCCCGTACTCCTGGGGGTCCGAGTACCACACTTTGGGAAATACTGATAGACAAAAAATTTCAGGACAATGAAATTTGAAATTTATAAAAGTTAAGAAATAAAATACAGTTTGTTTATTTATTAATTATTTTTTTTACCATTGTTAAGGCTGAAAAACTTTTTTTCTACCCTCTTTATTCACAGGCCCTCAGTCACTGAACCTAACAAGACAGATAGGACAATGTTATATGTTGGTTTTATCTCAGTAAAACTAAGGGGAATAGTTTAAAAGGAGAAGAGGCACGTAATTTTCATTAATATTTTAAGTGTCCTGAAGTTCATAGGAAATAGTTGCAACTCCAGGAAGGGGGCTTATATTCCATTTTGACGAGGGAGGGAGGGAGAAGAGGAGGGAGGGCCTGGACTCCGAAGCTCAGTAAGTCGTGGGGAAGTGACCGGGACACATGGCGGGAAGTCACAGAGGTGTCAGGCTGTTTTAGCCAGGATTGTGTCTGGGTCTCGGTGTTGGCTTTCCACCTTGGGTGGTGAGAGTGGCTCACTCTTCCTGATACAGGAAAGGGGTTTCCTTCATTCACTGGAAATCCATGACCTGCTTTCAGGTGGGAAAGGAGAGGGCAGAGCACCCTTCCTGCCTCTGTTTGCTTTTTAACTGCCTCCAGCTAAAAATAACCCTGACGAACCAGAGTGGCATGTTTGGGGTGGTCCATTCTGAAGCCCTTCACCATGGAACAAATGGATTCTCTGTAAGCAAAACAAAACAGAAAAGTTTCTTCTTTGCCTATTCTATGGTAATGGAATCTTAGGCTAGTTGCTGGGAAGAAAAAAACATCTATTGTGAGGATGTAGACACGCTTGAAACAACCATTCCTGGTTAATTTGTAAATCATTTGGATTTTTTTGTTTGATTTCTTGATGTTGATGTCGGTGTTACTTTATATTTTATTCTACCAGAAGGAAATGAAATAAGTATCACAACTCCCAAGAACTAGTATGCCAAGAGCTTTTTAGGACTGTTGGCTGGGAAATAGAGGCTGGACCCATTGGGTAAATGAGGTGTACGGGTTTGGATTCCTTGCTTTCTTGGCCTTGTCACTAAGATTTTTAGAGTGACCGTACCTGGCTTGCCAGTTGACTAGGAACAACTGTTGAGCACCTTTGACTTTCCTTTGTTAGTTTTATATGAAACTCAAACTTCAGTAATGCCAAATCCATAGGAAATAAAACATGGCTGAAGTTCTTCTGGAAGGATTTCCCCCTTAAAATTGAGCAAGGTAGGGCAGCTTGTGTGCTATTTGCTATTCCAGACCTTGCACACAGTTTTTCTTTCTTTCTTTCTAGTTTCTGTTTACCTTTGCATTTGGGGATTGCAGGTGCTATATAGAAACCATGTTCAATTTATTAGTTATTGGCTATCCTGGTAAAGGTGGGAAAATTCGGATGAGAAAAAGATCGTGAATTAATGGGCGAAGATAAAGATCAACTAAATTCTGATATAGGATTTCTTCCTTTTGTAATCTGTAGAATGTTAAAACTCCTTAGGTATGAAATTGACTGAATCGCCCTGCCTGCCTCTCCCCACCTTTCCTCCCCCCACCCCCCAATAAAACCTGCTTTTCTTTGGCTGATTTTTATTCTCTGTTACTCCCTTAACGAGTATTATACTACCTGAGCACACCATCCTTTAGTTTTGTAACTTTCTAAATTATGACCTGAGCAAAGCTTTTTTATTTTGTACCTATTGGAACATTTCCTTTTAAATATTTCCTGAACAAAATACTATCGGAACTTGCAATTTCTTTTGTGCATGTTCTAAGTTGATTGCCTTCCAGTGGAGTACACTGCTGCTACTGAATTTTGAGAGCTGTGGAAAGTGTGCCTTTCCAGCTAAAAAGGTCAATTAAAAATTATTTTTGGCATTTAAGTTGTGTCATTTGATTTATCAGAAATATGTGGGGGCTCATTTAGCATGTTTGGTTTAGCTTTTTAAAGTTTTAGATCCAGTATTTTGACACCATTGGATGTCTCTTCTACTGGTAATGGTACCTGTCATCAGATATTTTTTGAGGAGCTCTCAGCTCAGCTGTAAAGCCTTATTGCAGCTCTTCCAAGTTTCGGTGCATATACAGATCCTCAGTGAAAACCACATTTTTGTGTTCTAACTATTCAGTAATCTCTCCCATCAACGTCATTGTTAGCTAATGGAGGGGTGATCATTCTACATTGTCCTAAATTAGAAGAAAAATTCTCACTCTGCATGCCTCCTTCAAGGAAGAAAAATGCAAGATGGCAGTGTTTAATTTTTAAACTGTTTAGAAGCATTCTTTTACATCTTCCCATGTGCAGTGGACCTGAATGCAGTGGTAATAGGATTTTCCAAAGCCCTATATTATTATTCGCTTAGCTTGGGATCAAGTTCTCAGGATTAACATTGAAACAAAACACCTGCTACCTTCTTTCCTGCTAGGGAGGTGGCCTAAAATTGTACTAATTTTAGAGGTGTTAGCCTAGAAAGAACATGTTACACTTGGGTTCAAATCCTAGCCTAGCTACTTACTTCATAGCCTTGTGTGAGTTATTTGACTCTGAGCTTGAGTTTCTTCCCTGATGTGCCTGGCACACAGCAGTACACTCTCTCTGCTATTCCCTTCTTACCAGTTAATAATCAGCTACTTGACAATTGCAGACTATTTTCTTCAGGTAAACTGTTTTTGTTTTCTTTTTTCTTCCCAATCCTCATCTGAGGATATGCTTATTGATTTGAGAGAGGGAGAGAGAAACATTGATTGGCTGCCTCCTGTACATGTGCTGACAGGAGCTCAAACCTGAAACCTAGGTATGTGCCCTGACTGGGAATGAAACGGGCAACTTTTGGGTGTATGGAATGATGCTCTAACCATCTGAGCCACCCAGCCAGCGTGGGAAAACTCATTTTTGATAAAATCTCCAAGGACAGGGTGTCCCCCCAAAAATGTACTATAATAGCTGATAGCTCAATTTTGAAGATGAAATGTATTTTAATAAACACAGCCTTGTAATCAAAGTGTGTGTATACTTTTTTGGGGGAACACTATACATCTGTTGTCTTAGCTTTTTTATAGTTTCTCATAAAGTGGGAAGAATGCAATGTTAATTTTCTATCCTTTGCTTTTCTAGGTGATTAGACCAATGCATTTGATTTTCTAGGGGCAATTGCAAAGTGGGAATAGGAAGTAAGTACAAGTCAGGATGTGGAAGCCCAGAGGATGATTAATGCTATTACACTAACCCCTGTGAATTAGAGCTCTGGTGTGTGGTGGTATTGCTCTGTGTGGTGCTATGCGCATGCTATTCAGAATGAACGAGCTTGACTTAAAATATGAAAGTACTCTCAGCCCAGCTTCCCCATTGGACTCATTGTCTAGGAAGGTCAGCGAGTTGTGAAATGGAGCCATGAGGTATTGGTTAGATAAAAACTAACTGGAGGGCTTGTTTTCACTTTTATGACATCTTTTCCCTTAAAATTAATACCCCTTTTACATAAATTATAAATCCTATTGCTAAATATTCTGATTTCATAAAATAAGATGTTCAACTAGGGCAGTGTTTCCCAAACTTTTGACATATGTGTACCCCTTCTATAATTTTCATAACACTGAGTACCCCTCGTCAAAAAAAATGGATGTATGTTAATAACAATCAAAATATATTTATTTTTTTCTCTTTTTGGAACATACACAAAATAGTAAACGAAAAATAAAATTATTCCTAATAAAATATAAATAAAAGTTATATTATAAATACCATTTATTTGGATCAGTGAGACGGATGAAATTGCCTTGACTCATGAGAACATAGAATTAGGCGCAGCTAAGCATGGTGCAGTGCATATCCCCACCAAACTCTGGTGCACTGCGTACCCCCACCAAACCCTTCCCGTACCCCTGGGAGTATGGGTACCACACTTTGGGAAACACTGAACTAGGAGAATACAGGAGCCTGTGTATTTGGTTATTGAGAATATTCCTGTCTTGTTAGCAGATCAGAGCACATAGGAAAAAGATTGCTGTCCCTTTGTTTTCTTTCTGTTGAAATATTCATTGAAAACATTGAAAGCCGCCGAAACCGGTTTGGCTCAATGGTAGAGCATCATCAGTCTGCGGACTGAAAGGTCCCGGGTTCGATTCCGGTCAAGGGCATGTATACATTGGTTGCGGGCACATCCCCAGTAGGGGGTGTGCAAGAGGCAGCTAGTTGATGTTTCTCTTTCATCGACTTTTCTAGCTTTCTATCTCTCTCCCTTTCTCTCTGTAAAATATCAACAAAAAAAATATTAAAAAAAAGAGAAAACATTGAAAGCCTTGCTTTCTTCAGTCATCAAGACTTGACAGATTTCAGTTTGTGGAAATGGGCTGGTGATTTCCACAAGGCCATGGTTAACTTAGCAGATGCAGTTTTACATCTTTTCCTTTTTTTGTTTTGTTTTTTTGTTAAATCCTTATGCATATTGTGAATTAGAGTTTATTTTTAGCTCTTAATGAGTTCTTTTCTCATCATTGTACTTTTGTTGGAACACTGTTTTCTGCACGATGCTTTGATTTTGAAGGGGGAGTGAATATGGCTTGCAAGTCTTCTAATCCCACCCTGCAGCTCAACTAAAATTTACATTTTTTCATTTGAGGTGAGAGATCTAGTTACTTATTTCCTTGTAGAGTACGTGTGTAAATGCCCTGACTCTTCACCACCTGTCTGACTTTCAGGCTTTATCCTCAGAAAGTCCAATTCTCCTTTTAATTTAAAATTTTTTTACATATTTTATTGATTTCAAAGAGGAAGGGAAAGGGAGAGAAAGATAGAAGCATCAGTAATGAGAATCATTGATTGGCTGCCTCCTGATCAAGCCCCCAACCTGGGCATGTGCCTTGACCAGGAATCAAATCATGACCTCATGGTTCATAGGTTGATGCTCAACCAACTAGCCATGCCAGCTGGGCTCCAATTCTCATGTTAAAGTGAGGTGTGAAGGAGTTATAGATGCATGTAAATAGGTAAACCAGAATCATTTCATTGGATTCAAGGTCACTGGAGCCTGAGGGAACAACTTTCTTTCCTCATATTTTGACTCTAAATTCAGTCTTAAGCAGTCACTGGATCAGTAACACCAAGGCAGCGTTTTATGAATCAGTCTGCAACTCTGATTCTAGTCCTGAGAGCTTTGAAATAAATTAGAGTTTTCTCTTGTCATTATCTAGCTCTAGAATTCAGTGATTTTTCTCTTTTGTGGTCATAACTGCTAAGGTATCTCTTAAACATAGTGCCAAAGGATTTAATGTAAGGTGCTAACAGCACCCCTCAAGCAGAATAGTTTGGGATCTAACACTTTAACCTCAAGATGTTAATTAAACCAGTTTTTGTTTGTTTGTTTTTTTAAAGATATATCTATATATCTATATCTATCTACCTACATACCTACCTACCTATCTATCCTGAGTATTTCTATGCCTATATTTCAGGGGTAAGTACCATTATTCCTGTTATAATTGGATTAAAATACAGAATTGGCAATAATGATTTGTGACTGTGTTTTATATCAATATCAATACATTTGTTATTGTAAGTGTTGAAAATTAGAAGCCTTTGCAAAAAAGGCACGATATCATACCATTGGATGTGTTATATCCCCAAATCCCATATTCTAGAACATTAAAAATAGGACCTACTATGCTATATAGAAGTGCAGTGTGGACTCTTTGGGGCTTTGCTTTCTTGCTCTTATTTGACATGTCAGTTCTCTTGAGTGTTTACGGAGAGCAACACAGTGGGCAGAGGCATCGACGTAGAGAGGGCATCTGATATTCTTTGCTGGCGTCTAGAGTAGGATGGTGGACTTTTAAGAGTCCCTCGCCCCTTTATTTGAGGGGTGAGATTATTGCAAATGGACCTATGCTGGTTGAGTGTATACAGCATAAGTGGGCGCCAAAGAGGGAGGAGTGAAACGACCTCTTTTCAAGACCCAGTTCTGCCACATGTGCAGACATTGAGCAAGGAGGCCCCAGTGACTGACAGAACTGCTTTGCTTGAGGAAGTCCAAGTTCTCTGTTCTTGTGAAGGTGCTTGGATAACACCTACAGGAATTGTTCACTCTGAGCTGACACCATCCCAGAGTCGGGGATCTGTGCCCCTCTTGGTGTCATGCAGAAAGATACCCTTCTAAACAGAGGCTGGACCCAGGACCTCTTCACATCTGTCCATGAGGATACAAGTGTCCAGTTCACACAATAGCGGCTGGTGTCTCCAACTCAGCCCATCTACATGCCCTTGAATACCTTTACTATTACCAACAGACCCCGTTTCTAACTCCCATTACACTTACTAACAGGTAACTAGCTTAAGGAACAAAAGCCCACTATGCCCATGAGCAGAGAATTGGTTGTTGATTTAGCTGCAGAGAGCAGATAGGCATGTAGCAGTCATCTTTGTATTCTGCTGCTTAACGACTCCTGGGCTGCATTCATGGTAGTGTGTTAGATGACGAGCCCTAGAATTAAGGCTGGAACTCGGGGGGTACAGGTAAATTTACACTGATGTATACCAAATTAAAAAATAACTCTAGTGTGATAAAATATACATAACATAAAGCTGGCCATTTTAAGGTTGCAGCTAAGTGACATTGAGTACCTTCACGGTGTCCTGCAACCATTGCCACCATCCTTTCCTAGAGTGGTTTCTCATCCCAAACAGAAACTCGGTACCCAATAAACAGTAACCGCCCCTGGAACCACTGTTCTACTTTCTGTCTCTATGAATTTGCCTGTTCTCATATAAATAAAAAGTGAAAGCTATATGTCATACCAATGCATTTAAAAGGTAAATTATAGCAACTATTTCAGGAGATGCTAGGTTTCTTTCTTGGGCTGTAAGCCAGCCCCTCTCGACCCTGAGCTTTTTTATCCTCAAATTTAGTTCTTGCTGCTTTCCCCATAAAAAGAACATCCAGTTGTGAAATCGGGAATCCGGGTAGCCTCCACCACATTGCTGACCGCTTGCGCCTCCGCAGTTGCTCGGCCTGGCTCAGCCTTGTTTTCTCCTTCCTGGAGGTTGCCTCCAGTCTCCATCACTCAGCCAGATGGCAGGCCGCCTGGAGGAAGAGCCAGTGGCATAGGGTAGATTCAGACAGGAGAGCACCAAGCAAGCTTGCTCCCCAGTAGTCTCTGCCTTCGTGCTTTCCTGCTTTTGCTTCTCCCAGAGTTACAGCAGCCAGGGAGGAACATCTGAGGGGGGGTCCTGGGACACCGAGCAGCAGCTCTGATTTCCTTCTCTACCTCCCACCCGTGTCTTCTGTTGAGAACCCGATGGAAATCTTGGCAGAAAACCATTCGTCAGTAGAAGGTGCCAAAGAGGGAGAAGTAGAAATTCTCTTCAATAGTTTTAGCTTTTCCTTTCATTTTCCCCTCCCCAAACCCCTCCCAAAACACACACACACACACACACACACACACACACACACACACACACACACACACACAGCGTTCCTTTTTTAGCCCGTAGGGAGGAAGCCTTCAGCGCTTTCCTGAAGCACCGCTGGGAGACAGATGCTGATGTGGGTTGAATTTAGAGGCAGGTGGCCTGTGGCCTATTTCTGCCTTTCCATTATTCCGGATTCCGTGTTACTGAGGAGAGCAGCCCTCCTTTAAAATTTCAGGTCTCTTAGCTTGGCCTCCTGCCTTCTCTGTTGGCATCAGCCTAATGCCTGCTGGCTGCAGGAACATCATTTCACACTTAGTGACTGTATTTATTTTCAAACGTTGGCTATTGACAACCGAAGAGCAATTCCATGAATTGAGACCTAGCAAGAATGCCTCCCCCAGGTTGTGTGAGTTTAGCATAATAAAGATAAATACTTCTTATGGTTTAAGGCCTTAGTACAAACTTCATCTAGACTTTTCTTCTCTCCACTGCCTGATTATCGGGGGCTTCCCTAGGCCTGTTACTGGGATGAGGGAGATCGGCCTCGGGGGCTGTGAGGTCTTGCCTGGGAACCTTGGTGAAGGTGGTGCAAGCTCAGCCCGTGGTGTGGCCGGCTTGCCTAAGAATGGTGGGCACGCTAAAGAATGTCAGCCCGTGTTGGGACACTTGGTTTCAAGGTAGGTTCTATCTGTTGACGAGATCCTGAGTTCTAAAACACCGAGAGTGTAACTTCTTATAGGGGCGCTTTATTATTGAGGTGAAACAGAGGTGGAGGGACCTCTTCCCTGGCCCCTTGGGAAGGAAATGCAGAACGTGCTGAATAGGCAACTTTATTTTTGAACACAATTTAGAAGCAGTGTTTCACATATGCATGGATGAACTTGTCTGTGAATGATTTGTTGATTATCCTATTTGATGGTCCATCTTTGATACAGTCTTTTATTTATTTATTTATTTTTAAAATATTTTTTATTGATTTTTTTACAGAGAGGAAGAGAGAGGGATAGAGAGTTAGAAACATCGATGAGAGAAACATCGATTAGCTGCCTTGTGCACACCCCCTACTGGGGATGTGCCCACAACCAAGGGCAAGGCTACATGCCCTTAACCGGAATCGAACCTGGGACCTTTCAGCCCGCAGGCCGACGCTCTATCCACTGAGCCAAACCGGTTTCAGCGACACAGTCTTTTATTTAAACAGAAGTGGGAGAGACATTTTTTTTTTTTTTTTTGTATGGAGAAATTTGTAAGGCCCTTTATAGATCTAAGGGAAGATTGTCTCCCTCTTTAATTAGGACTATTCCATACTGGGGAATTCTCTTTGCTAGCTAGATGGCTTGTGGTTGGATAATTCCAGAAGCCAATGAGGAAGGTCCTCTCTGTCCCTGCCTTAGTGTAGGAGGCAAGGGGGTAGTATGGGACCCATGGTAAACGAATTAGGTATTTTCTCCCGGGACCTGCATTCTTGAGGGAATGATAGAGGGATGAGATAGTGACAGTGAGACATCTCATCATAGTCTGTCCTGGTTCTGAGATGGTGGTGGTTCTTTGAACTTCCTAGCTCTCTGGAGCCAGATCGTTCCCAGCCCCAATTAATTCTGAAAACCTCTGTGCCTCTCCCATAATCCCCTTCAGCTAGTTAGCTAGAGTCAATTTGTATTATAATTTAGAAGTCCACAGAAACAATATGTGCTGTTCACATTTTTATCTCTTTATGTCAGAGCTCACTTTCAACACATCCAAAAGTAAGCTTATTGATTTTTTTTGTTCATTTTTTTTTTTTAGCCATTAGAGGGTAACTTTTGTAATTGCTCCGAAGTCCCTGCTTTGGACTCGCCACCTTGCCATACAGGCTTGTCCAGGAAAGTGAGAGTTTCAGGCATCACCTCAAGATGCCTTTGAAAGTCCGCAGAGGAGCCGCCCGCATCTTGTTTAAAACAGAGTTTTCCATTAGGAAGTTCTTTGAATCCAAGTGGGAGACGGAGTCCTTTTCTGGTTCAGGTGATGAGACATGCCCGGTTAGTTGAATACCTTTCACACCTGTCTCATCCTAACCTGAACTTTTAGTCTTTGAAGTACCTTGTACGCTCAGCTAGGTTCTCTAAAGCATTTGTGGTGTGGAAGAACTTGGATTGCTTTCTAGAGTCAGCTATTCAGATGTATTGCTGAGTAGGGAAGAAAGGCATAGTCTTTATTCTTTTTCTGGAACGGTTTTTACAGAGTTTGAGGGCTGACAGAGTTTGAGGGCTGTTGTTTACAAACTATCTTTCACATCTAACAAAATAGTCACTCCTTTTGTAGAGCATCCTTCATTGCCGGAGCTCTCTAAAGTTGGCATCCTGATCTTTTCCCCAATGTCTGCAGGGTCCCAGTTTTCTGCCTTTGAACCTATTTGAAGCAAACTACCTACTTGCCCCCCAGACCTTTTTCTTTGTGGGAGAACATTCTCTTAGTTTATTGAGTTGGATTATAGTTCTTTTCTTTTTCGTTGAATTTATTGGGCTGACATTTTCTAGTCCTATACAATAAAAGGCTAATATGCAAAGGAAGGACCCTATGACATTCACTGACCATCAGGGGGCAGACGCTCAAAGCAGGAGCTGTCCCCTCGTGGTCCGTCCCCTCCCACAGGGGGAACGTCGCTCATCCAGAAGCCCTGAACTGGACTCATTGCTGGCCAGTGCAGCGGTGGTGATGGGAGCCTCTCCTGCCTCTGCAGAACTGCTAAGGATGTCCAGCTGCTGGCTTAGGCCCCCTCCCCATGGGGAGCAGTCCTAAGTCATCAGTTGGACATCCCCCGAGGGCTCCCGGACTGCAGGAGAGTGCAGGCCTCTAGTATACATATAAAAGCCTGAGCAACCGGTTGCTCTGACACACACTGACCACCAGGAGAAAGTCAACTTGGACGGACGAAAAGAGAAACAGGCCATTTAGTCTATGAAAAACCTCAAGCATATGGGGCTGAGCTGCAGTTTGCATTGGGAGGCTAAATTCCGTCGCTCCCCAGGCACTGGTCCAGAGGCGTGGTGCCCCAGACCCCTGTCAACCCCTCCGGCCATGTCCTTCTGGGCAGCCAGGACCAAGGGGTGGAGGGAGGAAAAAAGAGACCAGGAACTCCTTCCCTAGTGCCCACCTCCTCCTATCAGACCGGAGCCACCCCAGGACTTGCAGGAGGGTGCGTAAAGTGGGCAGCCTCACCATACAGCCACTGCAACTTCCCGGTCTGCCCCAGGGGCCCCTTGGGCACCCACCCCACTTCTCTGAGCCTAAGACTGCACCCCTAGCAAGGCCACGTGAGTTCCGCCCTAGGCACCCACTTCTCCATAGCTGGGTGCAGCAGACCAGGAGATGCCAGAGACGGTGGTGGAAGAGGAGGGCAGACGCTCAGCTGACCTGGACAAGTAGGGCCGGATGAGCAGGAGCGGCTCCTCCCCAGCCACCTGCTGCTTCACGCACTACTGTATCCCTTGGGGATGTTGGATGCTGGTTTCAGCCCGATCCGAGGGACCTCACTAGTGCAGGAATCCGTGCCCCAGGCCTCTAGTTGGATGACAAAATTATATAGGTTTCAGGTGTACAATTCTGTAATACATCATCTGTAGGTTGTATTGTGCATTTACCACCCAAAGTCAAGCCTCCTTCCATCACTGTTTATCTCCCCTGTACCCTCTTCCACCTCCCCCCACCCCTTTCCCGCTGGTACCCTCAGACTTTTAACTTTAAAGAAAACAAAAGCTATTGGTAAAGGAGTTTGTCTATGCTTTGAGAGGTGTGTATTTTGAAAATAAAGCCACTTGTCTTTTTTTTTAATATTGATTTTTTACTGAGAGGAAGAGAGATGGATAGAGTTAGAAACATTGATGAAAGAGAATCATCGTGTAGCTGCCTTTTGCACACCCCCCACTGGGGATGTGCCCGCAACCAAGGTACATGCCCTTGACCTGAATCGAACCTGGGACCTTTCAGTCCGCAGGTTGACGCTCTATCCACTGAGCCAAACCTGTTTCAGCGAGTCACTTGTTTTTCAGATAGTTGATTCATTTGATTCGAATTGTAGGTATTAGTGGAAATCAAAGTTCTGATCTAATTATGCAAAAAAAAAAGAACAGTGAGGAATATTGATTTTCCCTCCCAAGCAACATCTTGTGACAGCTCCCCCATTTTATTATGTTTTCCTGTCGCTGCTTTCATTGAGTGTCACCAAGAACAGCCTGGAGAATGTCTGAGAGGACTAGCAGCAGTGGCATCTTCTGAGATACCCTTCTGGGTGTTTTATCTCTAGTTTTTAATCTTCAGAGGTCAGTAATATTGTGACTCCTGCGTGTGTAGCAGCTTATGAGAGCCATATATACCTTGCACAAAGACAGGCTTCCTGTGAATGACCCATATTTATTTCTTCTGCTACTTAGTCATCATTTAATTAAAACCCTTTGGTGTCTAGTCACATGGGGTCATAGGTATGCTTGGAGGCTTTAAATTTCTGTGTCTTATGGAGTCAGTGAATACATCACCAGCATCAGTTTTTTGTTTTTTGTTTTGTTTGGGGGGGTGCAGTCTTAGGTTCTCTTTGTAAAGATCAAATCCCGATTTTATCTTGATAGTCTTTTTGTTTCTAACTAGTCACTGAGGCAGAATCATAACTGTAATTCTAAGAATACCCAGTCAATTTGATGTGCTTATCTTGCACCCTGTTTAGGTACTTTGGTAAGCTTAAAGGATTAGAATGGGCTATCTGGTCAAGTAGCTTCAAGTAAAGACATGGCTTAGGGAGGGCTGGGGAGAGGGATGGCCTGGCCAGGGTATCACAGGGTTTTAGGAGATGGTACAGAAAATCGTGGAACAACACCTTCTTTAGACTGTAGATTCTGCATTGGAAGAACAACATTCCTATGGAGATTGTAAAAAGCTAGTTAATCTAATTTAGCTCCTGGTCACACACACACACGTGTGTGTGTTTGTGTGTGTGTGTGTGTGTGTGTTTGTGTGTGTGTGTGTGTGTGTGTTGCTAGGAAATACCTTGCTTGAAGAAAAATAGATTGATGATCTAGTTTTAACTGAACTACCTTAATGATGATGGTGTGTATTAGGAAAACTAGAATTAGCACCAACTTCATAGGTTGTAGTTGTTATATTTGGGAATAGGACTTAGCTAGTGAGTGACCTAAAACATAAGGTTTTTCAAGTTTTCCTCAAATAAAGCAGAGTAGTTTGCAGTATATAGCTCCTTAATTCCCTGCTACTTTATAAATAGCAAGGAAGAAATTGTCAGCAACAAAATAGGAACACTCCTTGACACTAAAGGCTGTTGGATATGAGCTGAAAGACTAATGTTCAGTGAGATCTTCATTTGAGTGGTGTACTTGTAATTGAGTACCTAGTGTTTTGTATAGCTTTTACAGCATAGCAAGCTCTAGTTCTGATGCATAGGTCTGACTTTATTTTTTAAACAAGGGAGATGGTGGAGAGGAGGGGGAGACGGCACCTTTAGCCCACTTTCTTTTTTTATAGAATCATTTAACATTGTACATAAGCCCGGCTAGCAGAAGCCTTAAATGCCCAGTCATCTCCTTTTCTTTAGGAAACACTTTGTGGCCAAAATACAGATTCTTCCGAATGGAATGCTTTTGCCACATCTCTTTCCCCAGATCCTGAAATGTCTTTGCAGAGTCGCCATGTAATATGGGCCCAAGAGCTGAGAAGCTCTGTCTATGGAAGTTACTTCCCACATCAGATACTTATAATTAATTATTTAACCTGGTGCTGTGAAAACACAGCCCCCTTCCCCAAGAGTGAGCCTCAAATATGTGATTAAACAAGTAAGTTAAGTAATCAAGTAACTTCAGTCACGAAAGAGCATCTTTAAAAAGGTTCTTAAAATGGGGAGCTTGCCTAAACCGGTTTGGCTCAGTGGATGGAGCGTAGGCCTGCGGACTGAAAGGTCCCAGGTTCCACTCCGGTCAAGGGCATGTGCCTTGGTTGCGGGCACGTCCCCAGTAGGGGGTGTGCAGGAGGAAGCTGATTGATGATTCTCTCTCACTGATGTTTCTAACTCTCTATCCCTCTCTCTTCCTCTCTGTAAAAAATAAATTAAAAAATATATATATATATATATAAAAGATAGGGAGCTCTTTCTCGATTATGATTCTTTTTACTCCACCCTGTTGTTGTTATAAGCTCACGGGTACTTGAGGTGATAAAATGGTAATAAATTGAAAATATTATTTTTATGTTTAGATTTTTCCCATTTCATGAAGGCAAATGTGTCCAGAGGTCACAGCAGTGGTCTGCTGTACTAGGCCGTGGAGTACATGACTTGAACATTTCATTTTTAATAACATCCTCTTCAGCCAGGGAGAGAGAAGTCCCAGCACTTCCCTGGGTGGGTGTGATGGTGCATTTACCCCAGTGCTGCTGTGGACGGTGTCTCACCACTTTTGTATGCTCATGAGTCATTGTCTAGGCAGAATTTCTTGAGCATTTGCTGCCTCTTAAAGCGTTTATGTGGATTTCAAGTTGGGAGGATTTCAGCAGCTAATTTTTCCAACTTTTAAACTAGGTGACTTTGCACGCAATGCCCCTATGTGATACGAATGTGGTGGCAATCATACGAGCTAGACCATTTTGCATTTCTCTTTCGAAGCCATCTGTGAATTGGTGGGCAAATTGCCCTGTGGTCTCCGAGTGGCGTGCTGTCACAGAGCTGTCCCTTTATAAAAACAGAACGGATGTTTATTTCTATCAGGGTACGCACCACTTTGACTTAATTTGTAACCATGGTTCCCACCTGACCCACCGCCTTTAAACTGGCACCGTGTGCAGCGCCGCTTCCTCTGTAGATGGCGTCCCTTTGGGAGCCTTCCCCTTTTACTGCTTCAGAGGAGGCTTCCTGGAGGCCCTGGGAGCTGTGTCTGCAATATTTAAATAGGTTTCCTTTATAGTCAGCAGTTATACCCTAACCTGCCCAAACACAATGGGTCTGTTTGGGGATTTCTCCCAAGAATAAAAATCAGTACTTTTGTGTGCCTATTTTAAATTGAGAGGGTAGGGGAAAAAAAAAAAACATGTTCCTTATACTCTCTTGAAAATGTAACTGCCTTTCTTTATTAAATATAAGCCAAACACAATGTTCTGTACAAAGAAGGAAAATCACATGTTATTTATACCTGATTCTTCGTGCCGGCTGGGGACAATGGATGTCCTCTGGAATTTTACCTCCTTTGTCTTTGCTAAAAATATCACTAATGTTAATTATGGTCTTTCTTTTTGAAATAAAACGAACTACAGTGGAGAGTTGTGCCAGATGGGAGCTTATAACGTACATGAAGGATGCTTTATCAGGGATACAGATAGGAAGGTGAAAATAGCCATCTGCTTTTACTTTATTTGAAACTTTTTTTGTTTGTTTGTTTTCTGATGATAAGATGCTCTCCTCTAGCCCTTTGGTGAATGACCTAGTCTTCCTCTCTCACTCTTTTTCTGTTTTGACTCGGTATTGCCATATTATATGTGAAGGGCCTAGGTATGTGTGTGCCCTCAGAAGTCATATGTAATCTTGTGACTGCTGCACAAAATGTCAAAATAAGGTTTGTTTGGGCCAGCTTATGGTAATTATTAACATTTTCTGTCCACTCCTAATAGCAGCTTAACCATGGGAATAAAAGGATTCAGGTACACATGTTTTTGCAGCTACATAAAAGCTTTTCCTGGGCAGTTGTCTTGGGTTTTACCTTCTTGGTGGCTGGGGTTCCCATCCATACCTGTTAGATGCACACTGGATGCACATTTGAGAGACTGTTGGGTTGGTGCTCTATTAACCTCTGGGTATTAACCCAAGGTTCAAGAGGTTCCTTGGCCTCTTATTTCTCTTACAAAGGTGAGAAGTTACCACGCCAAGGAAGTGCAGGTCCCAGGGCATTGAGGGCTGCCTTTGATGCCAATCCTGGCTCTGATTCTGGAAGGCTCACTGAAGGGGAAACATTACTGGGCCCAGTGGTTCGGTTTTTTGGGGAAAAGGGAACTTGGACTGAGTTAATTCTTATTCTAAGCTAAGAGTGCATTTGGCACAGGCTCAGAGAACAGCATGAGCAGAAAGGTTCTGTGTGCCTTGGACAGAAGATTTGGGCTGGGGCTTGCCAGATGACAGGTTAGCCATTTAGGACTGGGGCGGTTTGTAGGAATTTGTGAAAGATGGTGGATTTCATCCTTAGGTTTTGTTTTTAGAGCTCCTGGGGACTTGATTGGAAGGCTCTGGGAGAGGTCTTCTTCCGGGCCAGCACAGCTCCTTGCTGAATGGTCTCCTTGATCCCATACCTGCATCTCCTCAGTGGTCTTTCTCTAGGGCTTTCCTCATTGCGCCTCCCTGCGAGACGCATCCTGTAGTATGACCACCACCAACCTTCCCGTGGAGCATCCCGTTTTCAGGGTGAGCATCTGCTCCCTCACGTCCGCTCAGACCACTTAGAGAACGTGAGTCTTTGGTGTGACCATCTCTATGCTTCCCTACGGATTAGCTCTTCTCCAGAAACCAATTCCTTAATTAGGCTGTCAAGAAACCCTTGCATCCCCCCCCATCTCCTCTTTTCAAGCTTGTTCTGGTTACGTGTAACGCCCACGGCTTAATCATAGGTATTCCGTGTTCATTAGGTGGCCCGCACCTCCCTTATTGACTGTCATGCTTTACATTTCTGAGCTTCAGATCGTAGAGGGCACAAAGCACGTGGTACCGGTCCCACCTGCTCTTCTCCAGCTACGGAGCCGCCCTCTGCCTAGGAAAGCATGCTGGTGCAATCTGCCGACGGGAGAAGTGTCTTGTGTGGGAGACGGTTTTGGCAGTGGCAGACATGTTTGGCTTTAGCCATAAGAATTGCTTTCTGGGTTTCTGGAAAAGGGAGTATGTAAATCAACTCCTATTTTAAATGAGTCTTTTTATAATGTGGATGTCTCTAATCTATCTGTTTTGTAACGATAGCGTTGTTTTGAGGGTTTACGTGATTTGTGTACCTGCAGGATGCTACTCTTTCCCTTTTACGCCTAGTATCTTGATGGATTGAGAAAGAATGTTGAATTTATAGTCAATAGATCACATGACAAGTAACCAGAAAAAAATGCAGGTGTAGTTGGAGTTTAAGATGCATATCCTGGTTGCAAAGTTATGAATGTTGGGTGCACAGGTGTCTGCCTCCATATAATTTCCCAAACTTGGCCCAAGGCAGTGCAGCGTATGCCAGAAAGACCCAAGTGAGAAAGGTCAATTTTGATTTTAAAAACCCACCTACCTCTTTCCAGCTAGTTCTGTGCCTTTGAGCAAGTGAATCAGTATCTAGAACTCCATATTTATATCTGTAAAGTGGGTGGGGACGTTAGCTACACAAAGTGTTGTGAGAATTGAATGTGATAACTGTATGTCATATAAAGCTCTTAAGGTGCTTAGTAGTGGTTTCTAATTAAGCAGTTTGTGGGAACATACTTTTCCCAGATGTAGGGGCTTTTTCAGATTGGAAGGTTTTGGCTGGTGAATCTTTTAACTTTTGAATGAGATGGAGAGAGTTTTTTTTAAAAAAACACCACAACATTCTGTGTTCAAGAAGAAAATTAATCATGTCTAATGAGATTGTTTTTTTAAAATCATGTGGACCTGGTGGGGTTTTTGTAGTCTGACCAGTTTTTCCCCATTGTCTGGTCAGAACAGGGAGCTAGCTCTCCACCCAGAGCGGTTGTGAGGCCGACAGGGTTTCAGAAAGGGCACTGAGCTCATTGTACAGCCAAGAGTCTTTGTTTTTTATTTTTATTTATTTATTTTTTGCAATATCTGAGGGAAAATGGTCTGTTACACAGAGAGAAAAACACATTAGGAAGCCATACTGCTTTTTGATGGACGGCTTACTGGTTTCCGTGTGTGTGTGTGTGTGTGTGTGTGTGTGTGTGTGTGTGTGTGTGTCTAGATTGGCACCAGCTGGCAGGGTAAGCAACAGCAGATGCCCTTTTTACTACTGCACTTGCTAGCTGGTTTCTTCCTTTACCACAATCATCTTTGCAGGATATAGTTCGTTTCCCTTCATCTCTAATGATATTTACTTGAACAACTCCATCGCCTTTTAAGTAAGTACAAGATAAAGCAAGTCGCGCAAACTTCCCCCCCCTTTGTGGTGAGGGGAGGGAGTGTGTGCGTGGACTCTGTACACTGGCAGAGTTAATTGTAATTAAAAGGGAATGAGAATATTGCAGCAGACCTAGATCTCTCACTGTGAGTAGGTTTCGCCTTAGCTCCGAGTTGTTAATGTAACTTTTTCTGAACTGTGTAGAGTCTGACTTTCTGGCCAAACTGACAGCTTTTTGGCTTTTGCTCTTATCACGGGGGCAGCTCCGGTGTTTGAAGGTAGAAGTGCTGATTTTTCTTTTAGAGCGACTACCTAAATCACTAAGTAATGAGAACTGGCTTTTGTCTGAACAGCGGTGTGAAGACGCTACAATAAGTCCCTCGCTTGTCTCTCAAGCCGGAGAGCCTGCTAAGTTTAAGTCGTACCCCGGGATTGGTTTATTTTCCCACTTCAGAGAAAGAGCATTTCCCCCACTCTGCCCCGTCTTGGATACAAGACATCCTGGTACCCAGGTGCAGGATGGAGGGCTGAGGCCGTGGCTGTGCTCCACAGCCCAGGAATGGATTTGTGTGGGAGTTCTTAATGTGTCCAGAAATTGGGATGTATTTAAGAGCCCACGGTTTCGCCAGCTTAAGCAAGGTCACGCTGCATTGCCAGCAGATTCATAATTACTGGGACTGGAGCTATAGGAAAATAGACCTCTACCAGTTACATAATCTGAGGAGAGAGATGGCCATGAAAATGAACTAGGAAGGAAAATACCCCGGTGCCCAGGTCACTGCCCGCTCCCTCTAGAATTAGGCCTTTGAGGGAATATTTACCAAACGATCACTATTTACAACTTTGATTTCCGCAGACAAGCTCCCATGGAAACATTTCTAGGTTACATCTCCAAGTCTCTGTGAAGTCCTGAACGCCGCCTTAAAAATCTCGGGGCAGTTTCGTCCGGGGCCAGCTTGATCAGCATTTGGGTGGAAAAGGCTTCGGAGCGAGCCCATCTGTTCTGTATTATGCCAGTGTCTAGGTTGAATTCTCCAGCCTTGTGCTAATCCCTGGGGATGCTCTTTGGGGAGCTGGTGGGAGTGCTCCCCGCTTTCCGGGAGGCTGGCCTGGCCTGCAGGACCAGCATCCCGCCGGCCTCCCACCTCACCATTTGACCTCCCTCACGAGTGGGCGGCTAGGAGGACCCCCTTCGTTTGACTGCGTGCATGGGCTGTTCAACTGGGAGGACCTGCTGCATGGGAGGGGACTCTCTTTTCCGGAGAGGAACGGGACAAGAGAAGACTGCGCCCCTCTGTTGTTCTGAGATTCTCCCAAACCTTTCCCCTACTCTGCGGCACCTGCATGGTTTTGTTACATATCAGACAGGAGATATTTAGAAGCTCCTTTGTCAAGTCTGGTGTACGCTGCTCTGGTGCCAGAGTTGCAGTGCACAGCCTGTCTGAACAGACACACGGAACGAGTGCCCAAGAACAGAAAGTCCATCTGAAGAAATACAGCACATTTGCAGCTTTGTTGTATGTTTGAGAAGGAAGAAGGAAGGGTATTAAAATGAGGAAAAGCTGTGGGGGTGTCCTTAAAAACCAATATTGCCCCCCCCCACACACACACACCTTGGAGGGAAAAGTTGCTTTTCCTTATCAAGTTGTATGCTTACTTTAAAAGAAAATTAATGTTAAGGGATGCAGTTTTATATAGGGCTGTTTCTGAAGATAGTTTAGATTTGTCTCTCTACACTCCCAAGTGTTAAATTATTAGTCTTTGGGTTGCAAATACTCTTGCTTGTCAGAGAGGACCATACCATAATGACCCGTTCCTGCTAACTGTGGGATTTTAAAAAGATTCATGCTGCTCTTTGTCCTTTTTTTAATTTCATAATACATTACTACTGCTCTAAATGAAATAATAGATACACATCAATCAGTGTAGTCACCTTTAAATGTTGATTCAACTACCCGTTTTTTACAGAATTCACTCTGCATTTTATTTGACTTGTACTTGAATAGTCTCGGCAGACTTAATTATATTAGCAAGAAAGCACTTTCAACAAAATTATATGCTGACATGCCATAATTCATACTTACAGATTTGTGAAACAGATTTATGTAAATCTATCAAATTACTCGAGGTGACATTATTTTTTAAAACTGGGACTTGATTTAAATGGTATTTGTAGAAAATTTTCATATGAAAAATTTTACAGGAACTATTTAAAAATATCTCGCACATCACTCACTCCCTTACAAAGTCAGAATACGGTAACATTTGAGCATCTTGTCTTCCTTTGTTCTGCCATCCATCTGGCACAATGCAGGGACATGGGGAGCATGCTTGTAAGGGCAGCTCTCGTCTTCACCATAAGCTCCTGGAAGGCAGATGGCTGTTTCTTCGTTTGTTCCTTGTTCATTAGCTCCCTTGTTCATTCCTTCATTTTTTTTCCCCATTCAGTGACCATGTAGTTAATAATCTGTATAGGGTCTTCTGAGCCTTGCTTAGTAGTCTGAAGGGGAGGCATCCAGAGGGACCCAATACAACATACACACACACACACACACACACACACACACACACACACACGATGAAAGAAAGGGTAACATAAGGACTGTGGAAGGACTAGAAGGAACATGGAACGCCGTGTATTGGAGTGGGACAAATCGGGGTGGGTAATGGTCTCAGAGAAAGTCTCAAAGGATGCACTGCACAGGAGTTGGCAGTTTGAGAGGCCCCGTTGTCCTGCAGGCGCAGGACAATGGAATGTGCACCTGAGGGAATATGTGTCCGAGTGGTGAACATAAGCAAGAAGACGACGATGACCTTGGAGCCTAGAGCACAGTCAGATTCCTCTCTCAGAGAGATCACCAGACAGCATGGCGATGGAGGGTGACTGGTTTTGAAGCTAACAGGAATCTGGGGAAGGCACGCTGGGGACAGGGCCTGTAGCAGTCAGTAATCCACATGGGACATGGGGACCTGTGCTGCGGCAGAGGGGAGGGGGGAGGGCAGATGGAGCTGGGAGGCCTGGCAGGAGGTGAGGCCTGTGTGGTAGAGCGGGCCCTGAAGTCAGTCTGCTTGCACAGCTGCCCTGTTAGACCTGAAGCTGTTTCCTCCAAGTCTTCCACTAAATGGACCATTAGGTTGAGACCCACTCTGACCACTATGTGTAAGTAGCAGCCCTGACCCCTCTACCCCCACTCCCCACACTCTCACCTCTCTGCTTCCTTTTCCTTCCTTTGCTCTTATTTTCCTCATGGTAGATAATTCTTTTGTCAAGAAATATCCTTCTACCAGGATATACATTTTATGAAGAGGAATTTTTCTGTCTCTTCCCTGTAAACTCAGGGACTACCAAAATGTAGACTTTCTATGACTGTTGAGCAAACGAATGCTAAATGTTGCTGAGGAATAATGGAGTATGACCTTTTTGTAAATACAGAACTTTATTTTTCACAATTCCATGTTGAGAAGGTTCTCACTTAGTATTGGTTGGATAAAATTAAATTAATGTGCCAGGTTTATAATCAAGAATTATGGCGGTCTGTTGCCTTTACCTTTAAACCTGAGGGGACAATTCTGTACATCGGTAGTAATTTGAAGTAGAAAAGACTAAATAAAGTGACCTTTGAATTAAATGGGTCCAGAAGATTGTGTGTTTTTAATTAAAATATGCAATTAAAATTTTAATTAAAGTGTGCCATTAAAAGCAGTGTAGGTGGCAAGGGAATGCTGCTGGTTTGAATTATGCACAGTTTGGCATAAATTGGAGTTTACTGTGTCTGCCACCAGCACTTTGTCCCTACATGGATCCTCTTCCTGTCTTGCCCTTCCTGCTCTGACCCTCACGTGGCTCTCAGCAGGCCTTGGTCCCATTCGGAGGCCTGTGAGAACCTCCGCTCTGCGCTTTAGATTACTTGACCTTGGTGCTACGCAGCCTGTCTGTAACCATTTTCTTCTTGCCAAGCATAATTTATAAGCGATTTTCGTCTCTTGGGAAGAAGAGATCTTTTATTGTGGCAAATGTGGTAGACTAAAAAAGAGGATGCAAAACAAAGGCACTCACGCGCACAGTGTACATAAAACATGTGCTGAAGTGCATGTGGACCTGGAGTTCTCAGTACCCTGTGAAGGTCTCAGGCTGTATGGCTCCTCACATAGCTCTCGCTCCATAGCGAAGTCCCTGCCCTGGCTGTCAGGGCCAAGGCTAGGTTTAATGGTTCAAAAATTCCTGATAGTCTGCGACTATAGGTAGTTTGTGGGGACAAGTAGTGCTGACCTCATTCTTGATGTTCAGTTCCCAGAAGGCATTGTTTTTTGGTTTCTAAAACCAGAATGTGTGTGTGTGTGTGTATTATATATATAGTCTGTGTGTGTGTGTGTGTGTGTGTGTGTGGGGAGAGAGAGAGAGAGAGAGAGAGAGAGAGAGAGAGAGAGAGAGAGATGGGGGGGAGAGAGAATGAGCACCTTAGTTTTGTCATGTTGTTCAAAATTTTCTTTTAATCATGTTGATTTCCATAATGGCTATATTTGGAATTTAAATGTAGAGCTTCATACATTTCTTAAAGAAATGATTCTTGGTTTTGGGATTGTCAATATGCACATTCTAAATTCGGAATGATTTGAAAGTAGATTTGGGTGATATGGATAAACGAGGCTTGGCTTGCAAGCCTTCCCTGGTGGCTTACGCCTGTAACTATCTGATGAATATGAGAACTGGGAAAAGTAGATCCAGGCTATATATTTTTTTATTGATGTTTGACTTGACATAGTTTTATTTTTAAAAAATCTGCACTCACAATAACTTGAAAATAGGCACTATATAAGATACAATTTACTTTGTCATAGGAATTAATAACAGCAGAGTAATTCATATATAGGGATACTGATATATGTATAAGAAATATGGGAATATGAAAAACAGTGGGCCACTGTCTGTCGCAAAACTTTTTTTTTTTTTTTTTTTTGCTAACAGCCTTGTTAGAAAATGCCTCCCTGTTACGTGATACTTCAGGCATATTAAAGATGTTCTGGGCTCAGATATAAACTAGTTCGAATTGAGTAAGAATATAGCATTTGAGGGTCATGGACTCAAGTCATGCTTCCTACATGCTTTTTTAGTCTGAAGAAGCTGATTGACCTTGCCTACCTTCAGATATAATTTCTCCCTGCAGGGGCAGAGTGAGTATCTCACATGATTAATGTGAGGCTAAATTTAAATAGTAAAACATTACATTGAGTAGCCAGATTATTATGATCTCTGAATGCATAATAATCTGGCCACTCAGTGTGTGTGTGTGTGTGTGTGTGTGTGTGTGTGTGTGTGTGTGTGTACTAGAGGCCAGGTGCATGAATTCTTGCATGGGTGGGGTCCGGCCAGCATAGCCATGGGGAGGGGGCATGGGTGGTTGGCCGGCCTGCCTGCTGGTTGAACTCCTGGTCGAGGGGACAATTTGCCTATTAGCTTTTCATTATACAGGATTATATAGGATATACACTGAGTGGCCAGATTATTATGTGTTCAGAGATCATCATAATCTGGCCACTCAGTGTATATAGCTGAAAGGTAAGAATGGGAGAGTCTTGCCCATCTTGGTGTCATCTGTGATATATTTTTTTTTAATTTTAAACATGTAATAAATATTGGCCGACTTGGCTAATGCACTTTAAAAAGAAAATCTGCTAGGTTCCTAACTCCTTTGTGTTCCCGGGCCAACATTTAATGCATCTAGGAGAGTGTATTTAGGAATGCAGCCTATTAACAGCAGTCAGACCCTTTCAGATGATTTTGCTTGGGCTAATAGTAATAGCAGTTTGGCTGACTCATCGTTATTATAGCTAGCCGTGATTGTTCCAGGGGATCAGGTCAAAGATCCATTAAATGGATGGGCCATGTGATGGTGATGCTGCTAATACCTTTGGTTAAGTACACAACACCATAATGCTTCTCATTTATTCACTTAGCAAGCTTTCGAGTGCCCAGTGTGCTGGGCATGAGAGCTCCGAGGCCAACCTGGGGGACAGCTGGGCAGGGGCTGGGCTTTTCTTTTTTAAAAAAATATATTTTATTGATATTTTACAGAGAGGAAGGGAGAGAGATAGAGAGCTAGAAACGTCGATGAGAGAGAAACATCAACTAGCTGCCTCCTGCTCACCCCCACCTGGGATGTGCCCACAACCAATGTACATGCCCTTGACCGGAATCGAACCCGGGACCCTTCAGTCTGCAGATCGATGCTCTACCACTGAGCCAAACCGGTTTTGGCAGGGACTGGGCTTTTCGCTTCACCCAGTGACCCCGCTCCGCAGGCACCGCTGTGCTCAGCTGGACCTCGGCTGGCCAGTGAACCCTTTCTCTGAAGGGATGGGTAACGTGATGATTTTAGAAGGACATCCACTTATATCTTCAAAGCGCATCTGTGAAAGGCACCCTTCCCTGCAGAGCCACGCCACATGTCCAGACCACAGCCCCCGGCCCTCCTCAGGCTCCTGGAAGCCTCCTTTGTAGCCCTTAATTCTCTCCCACCATCAACACTGTGACCCTCAGCACTGGTCACCAGGGTTTATAACACCTAGCACCAGTGCTTTGTAATAGACCAGGAAAATAAAAATCTTTGGGACTGGGTCTTAGACCTCAGTTGGTTTGTTTTTCTGTTTGTCTTTTTAAAGCTTTGAGGATTATTTCATTGTGCAACCAAGATTGAGAAAGCACTGGGATGGAAAGCTGCTGAAATGCAGGTGTGAGGGTAGTGCCAGAAGCTCGGAGAAATGGACTCCTAATGCTGGCACAATTGATGATTTGATTCATTTTGGTGTGGAGGACACAATGTTTGGCTTGCCTTTCTATTTCCCATCTTCCTGATTTAATGTAATTATTAGTTTATTTGTGAATTTGTCTTTATTGTTGAAAGTCATACAGATATTCCTTTTTCTCCCCATGGACCTCCTCCACCCTGCAGCCCTCCAGGCCTTCACCAAAGTATTATCTGTGACCATGCATTATGCGTATGCGAATATAAGTTCTTTGGTTGTATTAAATAAATACCTTAACCTGTAGTAGAAGTATGTACTTTTTCCTCAGTTTATGTTTTCCTTCATTCCTTTCTTCCTTCCGTCCGTCCGTCCGTCGTCCGTCTGTTTGTCCTTTTTTTTTTGGTCAGTCCTCACCCCAGGATATTTTTTCCATTGATTTTTAGAGAGTGTGGGAGGGAAGAGGAGAGAAGGAGGGTGGGACACATCAATTGGTTGCCTCCCGCATGCGCCCCAAATGAAGCCAGGGAATTAAACCTGCAACCCATTCCCTTCTCTGGGAATCGAACGGGATTCAGTGCGTGGGCTGATACTCTCTAACCATTGAGCACACCGGCCAGGGCTCCTCAGTTTATCTTTTGGCCAGAATAGTCTTCCATCACAGCAGATGTTCTCATCACTGTTGCAGCAACCTCATTGGGTAGGGATTTTCCTTCTCATTTTAGAAATAAGGAAGTGGTGACTCAGGGAGGCCAAGTAGCTGGTAAGTGGCACAGCCAGGATCGGAAGCCCTTGTGTCTTTCTCCAAAGCCCCTATTCTTTTCATCATAAACTGCTTCCTTGAGCAGATATTTTTATGTTCAGCCAATTGAATCCTTCTCAGCAACAGTAGAGCTGAGGCACATTTCCTAAGAAGACACTCACCATGCGTGCAGTGCACATGTGGTGTTGGTCGAATTAGTATGAAGCTGAGTGCTTAAAACTACAGTGCGTTCTTTCACCTGCAATGTTTTAGAAAACAGAACCACGAGTAAAACACAGTCTCTATGATTAGTATGAGAGAAAAGGGTGAACTGAGTTAACTCTAGCTATCCCTTTACCACCCCCCCCTTTAAAAAAACAAAACAAACAAGAAAAAAATACAATTTGATATTAGGACATATGTTAGCAATGATTAGGCCAAATAAGGATAGTGGTCTCCAAAGTATAATCACAAGTTTTCGTGATTATTAGGTACTGTGTTTAGCCTGCCTCCATACCTTCCCCCCCCACTCCCCTCCCCAATCTTTCTTGTTTTCTGTATAGAACCACATTAGGGTAATCAGAGTGGCTATCCGAAATTCATAACCACTGAGGTGTCCCTTAAAACGGGGGTGGGAAGTCTTTCTCCCCCAGAGCCATTTGGGTATTTATAACATCAGTCCCAGGCCATATGAAATTACCACCTTAAAAATCAGCCTGCTATATCTGGTCAAGCATTTAATTAACTCACCCCTAATGCCTTGGCAGGGCCAGACCAGATGATTTTGTGGGCCTTAGCCGGCTGGATGTTCCCCACCCTTGCCTTAAAAGAAAAAACGCCCTCATCTCTATGAAATCGATACAAAGATGGTGTTTATTATTTACTTTCAAAATAAGTTTTCATTGATTCTAGAGAGAGAGGAAGGGAGCGGGAGAGAGACACACACACATCAATCAGCCGCCTCCTACATGCCCCCCTACTAGGGGTCAAGCCCCAGCTTGTGCCCTGACCTGGAATTGAACCAGAGACCTTCTGGTGCACAGAAGGATGCTCAACCAACTGAGCCACACCGGCCAGGGCCAACGATGGTGTTTAATGCAAAGCCTTTTGACCTTCCTAGGCATCTTCCAGGAAAATCTGCATTAAGTGTGGTTTTCCTTTCAGTGGACCATACTTCTTTTTACGTCCATTTTGTGGTGCTGCTCACTTTTTCAAACCGAGAAACCTTCCCCTTGTTGAAAAACCCAGGCCTCTAGGATTGGCTTTCCTGAATGTGCATTTCATTGATTCCAATCCCTTGTCGTTTCCTGATGTTTTAGAGTTGGGGCACCATTGAGCCAGGGGCGAGAGGGCTCATATGACGGGAAAAGCAGCCATCAAAATACTTAATTTGAAGCAACTCTTACTCCAAACATCCTGTTCTGTCATCGTTGTTGGTGCTGTTTTTTTTTTCCCTTCCCACATGTTCTCATGCCCTTGGGCATCCTCAGTGCAAATCTTTGTGTTCCTGTTTCCCTGTACTCCTCACCTGGGCCACCAAACCCCGTATAG
Source organism: Vespertilio murinus (assembly GCA_963924515.1). Lineage (NCBI taxonomy): Eukaryota > Metazoa > Chordata > Mammalia > Chiroptera > Vespertilionidae > Vespertilio > Vespertilio murinus. The sequence continues at coordinate 122,970,607 of OZ004708.1, forward strand.
AAAATTGGGCTCAGTTGATCTGAAGAAGCTTTCCTCTGAAATACATGTCTGCATGCATACAGCAGTGGGGAAAAAGTAGGTTTACACTTGTGAGTACACAAAACAGAGTTGATTCTTGTATTATTTACTAATTATTTGTTTGTATTACAACTGTAAACCTTCTTTTGCCCATGCCTACACATACATAACACACACATATTAACTCATACACACACACACATGCATGATTTTTCACCATTTTAGACTTTGAAATTATATTTGGTAAAGGCTGTATGTTTGTCAGGATGCAATGTGCAGAACACCGATAGGTTTTTGGTTGATGCTTCCTGCCCCCCTATATAATGGGTAGCAAACTGGAGTGAAAAAGTCATGCCCGTGGAGCCCACTGCACGTAGACATAAAAATAAAACCTGGTTCCAAAGCTGAGTGCTGCCTTGCTGTGCGCTCCGGCTCCGGCAGGGCCTGCGTGCTGCCACGCTGGGGGTGGGTGTGTTTTTAAGTGGCACATCTTGCCCAGTTCTTCCTGATGTTTGAACGTGCGAACGTAGTGGAAAGGAGGTGAAAAAGATCATGCCTATCTTTCTTAAGGAATTAAAGGGGACTTCTTTTTACTGTGGAGAAAATACGCTGGTGTTAATGGCAAGACCATATGCTGGAATGAAAGGGGATCTCTGTCATCAGTGCGTAGAACTGATGTATGCCTTTTTCCCTTTCTTTTCATTAGGACAGAGCTTGGGATATGGCTTTGTGAACTACATTGACCCTAAGGATGCGGAGAAAGCGATCAACACCCTCAATGGATTGAGACTTCAGACCAAAACAATAAAAGTATGTTGATTTTCCTTTTTATATCTACTTGCAGAACAGAGATTTAAAAAGATTAAGGTCTACTTGTAGTTCTTTCCTTTATTCATTTTGTGCCCACATAGACACTTCCCTGGGGGTTTAGTGGAGTTTTTTGTTTTGTTGCATGATGGGGAAAGTTTATTTGGGAGTACTTCATGTAATCACTCCTGTATTAACAAAGGGACAAGCGGCAACTTTTTAAGACAAGTACCTTATGAAGCCTAGTGAATTAAATCTCCTTTCTTTATGGCTAATTCCCTGCCATGTAATTCGAGGAATCCTTAGGCCAGTTCTTGCAGTAACACCATACTGGTGGCAAATATGGTAAGGTTTATGGGCCACAGTGTCTGTCACAGCTTCTCAGCTCTGCCCTTGTGGCTGTAGTTCATAGCTACTACCTGAACTCATAGGTGTGGCTGTGATCCTGTAAAACTTTACTTATGAACCCCCAACAGGTGAATTTCCTGTAATGTCCATGTGTTGCAAAATAGTCTTTTTATTTTACCCCAATCATTTAAAAATATAAAAACCTTCCTTCTGTAGTTCATGGTCTATAGAAAGACAGGTGCACACCGGCTGCAGATTTTGGGCTGGAGGTCGGCTCTGATCTAGCAGGTTCAACTTGGCTTTGAGGAGGCTGACAAAGAGTGCTCACATGCCACACAGGTTATTCCTCCTGTTATATTTTTCTTTTTAAGGCACATGGTAAATAATTTTGTGGCTATTTTTCTGTGGTTGTGTGTGTATGTGTGTGTATATATATTTTTTGAAGTTCTTATGCGGATTCTCTCTGGTAAGTTAATCCAATTGGAGGTATAGATTTTTTTTTTCCCTTTAGAAAATAAAAGGGATGCTGCCTCTGGCAAACTCTTAGTACAGGAGCCATTGATTTTCCCTCTCCAGCTCGGTGCAGACATTGCCAATCAATCACCGCAGTCTTTCTCCCTGAGTTTAGATGTGGCTCCCAAATATTTTTCAAAATAGTGTTCTAGACAACCTCAATCAATTGACTCGAGTTGGAACCTGTTTTCCACCCTTGATTTAAGAAGTGTGCTCAGAGTATAGCCTGAAGTGGTGAGGGGAAGTTAGTCAAGGCTGACTGTGGCATCCGTCTTGCTTAGAGACTTGTCTAGGAGATTTCTGCTCATTTCTTCAGGCACCCGGAAACGCAGTGTCATCTTTGTGCTTATAAGTGGCTTCCCTTAGAATTGTCAGTTAAAGTACTTCATTAGCCCCGGGTGGTTCTGTCACCTCGTTCTTTATATTTATTGGCCCATAGAAAAAAAAATGTCTCCCAGCTCCCGACTCAGCCAAAGGAGAAGTGCATGTGTTGGCCCCCAAATGTACTTGGATATAAGATGTTCAAGAGCTCTACATGTTTCATGATCAGGAAAATGTCCAATGTATGGAAAGGTTCACCCTTGGGTCAGAAAATGAATTGGTTTCTGTTACCAGAATTCGAGGAGGGAAAATTAGCTCTCTGATACAGTCCCTGCTTACCAATATTTAAGTTTGCTTTGACCTTGGTTTTCCAGTCTGGACTGCTTTTTCTAATTGTTCTTCCTACTCTGCATACTTTTGGTTTGCATCACAGATATGATCCTTTTAAAAGCACTATTCATTAAGCAAATGCACTTATTAAACAATATGTCTGATACCTGATTATCTTCAGATTGGTTCGTGCATTCTTGATCCTGTTGCACATTTTCAGGGGCCTCCCAACCTAATGTATCGCCAGGATCGCTGCTGAGTGATCATAACTTTGAAGTTCTCTGGGTTGTGGTTAAGAAATTGGGCTAGATGGTTGGGATGGCTCATTTCAGGATATACCCTCTTCTCTGTCCCAGAAATAACCACCCTTCCTTTAGCCTAGCGAGTGAGTTGTTTTGCTCCGAGTCAGTTCTTTGTCTCGTCATCCACAAGAAAGCAGAAACACAGGGGAAACGGGTCGCCAGAGAATAGGTTCCGGTCGCCTGCAAGAAAGCCCTCTGACAACAGCTGCGTCCTCACCATCAGTCGCCGGCCTTCTCCGCAGGGCCCGGCTGGCCTGGGCGGAGTACTTGGGAGATAGGACAGTCAGGCCCGGTGGCTTTTACTCTGTGACATCTGCTACTCTTCTGATTTTCTGAAAAGGGGGTGGGAGTGGTGGGTAAGCAGCAGGCTCCTTCCTTCCCCACCCCCATTCGGCTCCTTCAAAAATACCAGATAACAGCTGGTCGCCCCAGTTTGGCCCAGATTTCTCGAGAGGCAAAGCAGACCATTTTCCAAAGTTACCTGCATAGTACCATGTTTTGGTCTGTTTGTTCTTTCTGTGTATTTTTTTCTTCTTTCAATTAGATGTGTTGTGTGTTCTTATCCAACATCTTGAGCCAGTTCTTTGCTTGCGTTCAGAGTTACCTTTTGGATGCTGTGTGTAAGCTCCTTTCGTTCCCTGGGATACCGTTCTATAAATTACTCTCTTTTTTCCTTCCTTTAGTCCGCCCTGGAGGAAGGTGTCAGGATAATCTTAGAAAAACACAGTTTCTTCACGTTACTTTTCAGAATTCTCGTGTATTTCCCTACCTTTTTCCCATATCATCTGGCTTAGCAAGGAGGGCCCAAGGAAGCTGGGAGTGACCGGAGAGCCAGGCGTTGGCTCCTAGGAAGGTGATGGGGAAGGAGCGAGCCGAGGTGGGGCTGCCGTCCGCTCACCGGGCCGTCAGAAAAGGGGGCCTTGGAGACAGGTTCAGGGTGTTGCTAGCCCGGGACGAGCTGCCCCTGCCCACTGCCCTCCCCTGCTTGCAAGTCTCAAGGGGACCCTTAGCGTTTAGGAGAAAGAAAATTCCCTGGAAAGGGAGATAGATTCCAGTGGGTGTGCCCCAGGGAGGGTATGTAACTGGGGAGCCTCCCGTGGATTTATGTTATTACCATCCTCCACCGTAGTCAGACGGGCTCTTTGCTTGCAAGCTGATCTTATTCCTCACCTCTGCACGTATCTCACGGAGCTCCCACTTCCTGGCATCCCCTTCCCCACGCATTTTAGTTTGACGGTGGCCATCCCCATCTTTCGGAGCCCATCTGAAGCCTTCCCTCCAGCCGCTGCCTTGCTGGGCTGTAGCAGCCGGGATTGGGTTTCCCCTTCTTTGAAATCTGTTCCCTTTACCCTTGAGAAACCACGGAGTCTTGGGTGAAAGCACCCATATATTGAGCATTACCCTCTGCCCCCGATGAAAAAGTTGAGACCAGTAGTTGAGCTAAGATCAGGGAGTTCAAGCTAGAGCTTTGACTCAAATCCTGGTCTTCTGATATTTCTTTCCTGTAGAGTAGGCATGTCAAACTCAAAGGCTAACATGGGCCAAACAAACAAGGTTTAAGTTTATGTGGGCCACAAAAAACCCCTAAAAGCTTCAGTTTTAATGGAAATGTAGGTGTATTTCAACAGAGATATGCTGAATACAAAGGGCTGAAATAAATGAGTAATTGTTGATATAAAGTAATATAACATTTTAATAAAAATTAAGATGTTTTTATTGAACATTAACTTAGACACTGAGTAACTTGCACAGATTAATAAGCGTAGCACAAATAAACCTATTTTTCTTGTTCTCCGAAAGCGAAATATTTCCTACTGCGCACACCAAACAAGTCAGTCCAAGACTAATGATGTGGCCATTGGCTGCTAACATATTCGCTGCTAGTATTAGTGGCAAGAAATGATGCGCCTGTATGTAAGGCGCATATGGGGAATGAATGCAACATGATATACTAATTAGACATTAGCAAACATTGTAGTTATTAATAACTATGTATAACAGGGTATTGTAAAAATTAAGTTATGAAATTTTTATTAAAACATCTCTTACATAGGTGACATTACATTGGCTGGGCCACAAAAATATTCGTTGTGGGCCACAATTTGGCCCTTGGGCCTCGAGTTTGACATGCTTGCTGTAGAGCGCTCCAGCAGATTAACACACATGGTATATACAGGTAAACACGAGCTCGTCTACTTGAGTGCAGGTTTCTGCTGTTTCCCAAGCCACCTAGCATGTAGTGTGCATTTGGTAAAATGCCTGGTTATTGGAGTATTGAAACAGTGCGTCCAGCGCTGTGAACGGTGGTTTATTTAGCAATTTCTCTCCGGGCTTCCTAACAGCATTAGCCCAGTGGGGTTTTGTGCAGATGGAGCGTGTGCTGAACAAATGACAACTATCCAGTATTTCTGTAGAGCTTGAAGTGGAGCCCCTCGGGCACTTCCAAACCTGGTTGCATCAGAATCACAAGGCGAGGGAGTTAGTAATACAGGTTCCGGAGCCACTGCAGACCCGTTAGGCCAGTGTTCAGAGGTGAGACGCAGGGATCTCTTCACGTGCTTCCCACGGAACGTGTGAAGACAGGTCTAAGACGCTGCCCTTAGGAACCTCCAAAACACCCCACCCCCCTTTTGAACAGATTTCCTAAACATTCAATGATTTTGCTTGCAAAGTTCAGTCTGTCTTTAGCTCTTACCTTTGTCATCCTCTCGTGGATAATTCTTTTAACCATAGTATTGCCCATGCTTTCTCCTGAGCATGCTGAACGATAGCTTAGCATTCAGAGTAGAAAGTAGTCCATACTGCTTTCACTTTTTAAAAAGTGAGGCTTAGAAATGAGAAAACCTTAACTATTCATCCATTTTAGAAAGGTACTCATTTTAAGTAATAGCATTTCAGAAGTTAAAGTCTCCAGATGGTTATTTTCTTCTCCTAGGGCCACTTCTCTCTCAGGCTGGGGCGATGTCCCAGCAGCTTACCTTGCTGGTGGTGTTACACCATCTCGGAATTGTCTGGGAGGCAGTTGTCTCATCTCAGTGCCATGGCAGGTGAAGCCTGTCCCTGGCATTGAGATGGTAGCTGGCATGCAATAGTACAGCATTTTTAGCTTCTGCTATCAGGGAGGGCAGTGACAAGGCAGCCCGTGTGCAATGCAGACGTGCAGACGGCAAGAAGGATCTCATGGCCGTGGTGAACATCGTAATGCAGGGTTGGGCGAGGGGCCAGGGTCCCTCTGAGCCCCCTGTAGGAACCGCCATTTAGTGGACTATTCCAGCCCCAGAGGTTGTGACTGCTTTGTTCAGTCTTTCTGTGATTTTTCTGCTCATTTTGGTTTTAAAGGGGGTTAAGGACAGCACTGATAAAATCTAAAGCCTTGTGGAACATGTATGGCTTAAAGCCAAAGCTTTTAACCTTTTGCCTGGGTTCATAGTATCACACGCAAGTGCATGATTAAACTCATGCATTTCTGAAAATACTTGGAGGCTTTTTTCTCCATCAAGTACTGTGACTAGGTGATTATCACCCACACAGTGAAGCGGGTGCCCGGACTCTTAGGCCTCTCTCCTGAGTCCCCCCTCTTCTGCTACAGGCCGAGGAAGCGTAATTATTGCCGAAGTGAGCTTATTCTGTCTGGAAACCAGGAGCCCTGATCTCAGGGAATAACAACTTTTCATTATTACTGATAGCTACTACCTCCAGGAATCCATCTGTTCCCTACCCCCAAAGAGAAAAATCCTGTCTGAAAGTACTCCCAGAATAGGAAAAGTACCTCAGTTTGGTTTTAATTAAAAGAATCTTTGTCTTAATCATTCAGACATAGACCAGGCTAAATTTTACCTTTGCTTAAAAATTAATTGATACTCTTGAGATTATCACGTTAAGTGAAGTCAGTCGGATAGGAAAGGAGAAAATGGTATGATTCTACTCATATGTGGAATATGGAATAGAAAGTGACAACCTAATAAAATGAACAGAAACAAACTCATAGATACAGACAACAGAAAGGTGATTACCAGCGGGGGAAGAAGGGGGTGGGAGGGCCAAGTGGATAAAGAGGGTCAAATATACAGTAACAGAAGGAAACTGGACTTCAGGTAAGTGGTGAACACCCAATACAGTGTACAGATACCCCATTATAATCTTGTCCACCTGAACATTACAGAATATTATTAACCACTGTTACCCCAGTAAATGTAATAAGAATTGGTATACAACAATGTGAAATTTCTTTAAAAGAATTAAGCCACTATTTAAGCACATAAGGAGAAATTCTGTTGTAAGAAATTTGGAATATTAATTACAAATAATATCTATTCCTTAACATATTTGGTTTATTAGAGAGTAAAGAAAGCTAATAAACACTTACTCTAAGCTACTCTATTACTTTTATTTTTTTTGTTAAATTTATACATTTTCCTAATTAGTCTATCCTTTTCTCAATTAGTAAATGTCATATACACAGACTTTTTTCCTTTTCTCTTTCCCTTGGACTCTATCTTTAATATGGGAGGAATGTAGAACTACTGTTTTTGAAATCTTCCCCTCCCGGACAGTGTTAACACAGTTTAACTGGTTCTGTGATCTTGGACAAAATCTTGGTCTTTTAAGTTTCCATTTACATCTATAAAATGAATGAGTTTATTTAGCATTTGAAATAGTTCTTACCTCTTTTTTTTTTTTTAAGTTTTCATGGTCTGCCAAAGTGCATATGAAGTAACCAGTTTTGATGTGCTCTTGCTTATCATATAGAATGACTTAATGATGAAATGCAGCCGTGAGGACATAATTTTAACTGCTTCTTTTCACTCTCAACCGTTAGCAGCCACAGTAAAGTGAGTGCCGGGAAACACTTTTCTAGTGCTACCTTCTTTTTGGTACAGGCTCATCAGGGATAGGGTTGGCATTTACTTATTGGTAACTAGCCTGTAGGTGCTGCCTAATGCGACTGCCCGCTGTGGAGAAAGAAAGGAAGGCATGACGGGGAATGCAAGAGAAGCCAGACTCTGGCCTTGCCACCTGGTAGATGCTCTGCCAGATTCCCGCAGCACTCCCTGTTCTGGGTGTTTGCTGTAAATGCGCTTATGAAGTAGCACCGCTGCCGAGAGTTCATGCTTTTCTGGGGAAGTGTGAAAGCAGATGTGAAGGAAACCACATGTGCTGGCGCAGAGCACAGGGATTAGGGAGTAAGGCGGCCACGGGCCCCCGAGCAGATAGGGATCACGGAAGGTGGAAATACTGTGCCCAGCAGTCATGGTTTTTTTTGTATGGTAGGTGAGGGAGAACCACCAGTTGGAGCAGAGCAGTGATGGGATTGGACCTGAGTACTTATCAGGAGGGGGCGGTCTGCTTTGGATTTGAGCTCCCCATCTCTCGGGGCATCTCATGCCACCCCTGTGTTCCTTTGGCTTATGCAGTAGGTGTTGTTTTCCGTGAAAGTACAAAGACTCATTGAAGAAGTGTGGGCTTTCCCACGCTTAGAAAGCATCGCCTGTAAAATACCCCTCATTTCAAAACTGGCATATAGAGGTCATTGATGACCCTTTTACCTTGACCAGAGTTGGAAAATTTGGAAGTGACTTGTCTGAAGGATTGGCCTCAAATTAAATGACAGCTTCTGAAATGTTAGCCTAACTTGTTTAGCTGGTCAGAGTTCTGTTTGTGGAGGGACAGAAAAAGGTATAAAGAGTAACATACTGGGAGTGGAGGCAAAAGCAGAAACTGAGTAAGCAATTTATTTACCTTTTTAAAAATAGAGACTGAGGGCATATTTTTCTAACTTAATTTTAACCCATGGTCTGGAGCTTTCTAGAGCCAAGCGCCAGTTTTTAAGAGTACATACCTATACCTGATGATCAGAAATTCTTCAGTGCATTTAAACAAATCCTTACCTGTTCAGAGTCCAGTTCACACAGTTCCCTCTGAAATGAGGAATAGCATGTAGCTTAGTGAGCTATCTGTGTAATTCCCAGCATGTGTCTGTGTAGGCTGCTCCATTGTCAGCTGGGAATTTTTTTTTTACACACTTCCTTTTTATTTTTATGTATTTGTTTAGAAAGGAAATGGTATTTTTTTAATCCGTGAAAAGTAATTTTCATTTTTGAAATGTTTATTGTTGAAAGTATTAACGTATGTCCTCCTATCTCTCCCACTGACCTCTTCCAGCCCCTCCCCGCCCCCGCCCCAGGCCTTCACCACATATTGCCTGTGTCCATGGGCTATGCATATATGCGTGCAAGATCATTGGTTGATCTCTTCTGTGATTTCTTTTTAACACAGAAGCCCCTGAGGTTGTTGCTTGTATAGGGTGACCTAGAGCAGTGGTCGCCAGCCCCAGTGGCCCATAGACCACTGGTGGTCGGTGAGGTCGGGAAGGTTGGGGACCCCTGATCCAGAGTGTGGGTGGGTGGCCTCTCGGGGTCCACAAGGTGGCGGTGTTGAGGTCAGGCCTGCTGTCTTACTCCTGCTCCTTCCATGCTCTCAACAAAGTAGGAATTAGACATTGGAGATTCCCCAGAGGGCGGTGACTGGGTAGTCCCTGAGTGGCTCTTCTCTAGACACTTTCCCACAGTGGCTGGGGCAGAGGCTGTGCCGCACAGAGGGAAGGCTGAGGCGGAGGGTTCCCCTGTCAGAGCCTGTCTCCTGCCCAGGCCTGCGGGGAAGCCATGGGGGGTGGTGGTGGAGAGGGTCTCTGCCTTTGACCGGGCCATCTTCTTTTCCTACCTGAGCACGCCTCCGCCGATCCTGCCTGTTTCACGAAAGTGCTTCAAGCAGAGGCTCTTCTGTCAGCACTGTCAGCGCCTGTCGGCTTGGCTTTCCTCTTGCCCTCTGAGGGTAGGGCAGGCGAGGGCTTGCCTCTCCTTTATGGCTCAGGAGTAGGTCAGTGTGGTGGCTGCAGTCTGTCTTACCAAGCTGGTTTGAGAGGTTAAGTAGGTGTGCTAACTTCTGAAGAAGGGCCCCTTAATTCAGTGTTGCGCCTGCTTTTTGTAGTGTTTTCTTAGGGCTTTTATCCTTTTACTTGTCTGGGTTCAAAAACAACCATCTCTTGTAGGTAGGCAAATACTCCCTTTGATCAGTGAAATGAAGCTCAGGTTAAGAGACTTGTTCAAAAAACAACATGGCTAACAGTCCTTGTTACCGGGACCAGAATATAATGCTGGCTGATAGATACCTGGAGCTTTCACTGTTGTTAGTTTCCATCCCACATTATTGATATTCAAGTGTTTTTCCTTAGAAGTGGATGTTCTCTTGGGGACCTGAATTTGGGGCATTTAGTGTCCCGAGGCTTTCCGAACCAGATCTCTGTAGGTGCCAGGATGTGGGGCTGTGCCCAGTGGCGGGAAACCTCTGCTGTCTGCCAGGCTGAGCGCTCAGCCAGCCAGACCTCCAGTTTGGGAGGAAAACACGTATCTGGGGGTCATGTTAAGCAGCTCAGTGAGTTAGCATCGATTTCAGCCTTTCACCGGTAATTGGACAGTAAAGGCGTTATTAGAGTGACTTTCTGAATCTGTTTTAGAAGGTGCTACCCATCCTTTAACCATTTTTATCCCCCCTGGTAGGTTCTTGCAGGTCATAGGTGCTAGTTTAAAAAATGCAGCAAAGTGTGTCTGTGTCTAATTAGTGTGGACACTTTAGGAAAACACCTGTTTCTGTTTTCTCCTACCCGCTTCCCCCCAGAGCCAGATTATCCTGCCGTCGCCTTGAGTCTGAGCTCTCAGCCACAAGTGCAGAAGCGGAATTACTTGTGGAGTTTTTACTTTGGAAAGTTTCTCGACACACTGTTTATGGGCAAGCTAGAGGGGGGGCTTTTCATTTTTTAAAACAATGCAGGACTCTGCTACTGGTCTGGGCACCCCACCCCCTACCCCTCCTGTGAAGAATCCTTTGAGTACTGCCTCAGGACTTGGGAGTCCTGGATTTGCGCTCTGCTTTTGTCCCGTCTGCCCAGCTTTCTCATTTATGAAATGAGGGCGATGGTGCCAGGCTACACAGTTACTGCGAAACATTCTGCTAGACATCTGGAGGCAGGAAGTACCTGTGCTGACCTGTTACTTTCGGAGAGAGAAGATGGAGGAGACTCTTCCGTGGTTTTCCCATCTTCCTTCTCCAAAGGAAGTCGTGATTTAGAAACCTACCTGGGGAGGAATGAAAAACTGCTTTTACTCTGAAGAAAGTCACACTGTTTAGTTGGATATTGTAAAAATTGCAGTAGTTTCCTTGGTGTTACAGAGAGATGGATTTTGGGGGGAGAAGGGGAAGGAATCAATACATCGTGGTAATGCGATCTGTTTTGTGGTCACTGGTGTAAGGTACCTTCTCCCACGGGAATGAGAAGTGCAGTCCTCCCGGTGTAGGTCGGTCCCTAGGGTTGCTAATGAGTCTTGCAGGGACCTTCAGGTGAGCGCAGGGAGGGCAAGGAAAAGCAGAGCACCTGCCCGGTCCTGGAAACAGGCAATTCAGAAAAGGCTCCAGTTTCCACAAATTTTGTCATAAACGACTCTAGGAACCCGAAGGTTGTCTCTTGCTTTACCCAGACCACCCTGTTCTTATGCCCAGAAAGCTCTGACCTCAGAATCAATCAAGCACAGCAGCCCTTTGCAGAGAGGGGCCGAGCTGATGGGCTGCCTGATCCAGCTGGGCCATACCCAGCCTGTCTGTTTTCTGGAAACACCTTCGGGTTGATTGTTATGGGCTCTGCTTTACTTTTACATTTCTGTATTTGTGGGTAATTTATATTCACATGCACGTTGCTTTCAAGATACCTGGGACTTAAGTTCAGGAACCAGGAACTGAAACTGGTGGGTGGTGAGGAGGAGAGTTCTCCAGGGAACCCGGATTCACCCCCGAGTTTGAGGATTAGCTGTAATATTAAATGCCTCTGCATAAGGGACTGCCAAGACGTGAGTGCCCCTCAGGATCCCAGGAGTAGAGCAGTTGATAAAGTTCAAGTTTCTGGACCCCAGTCAAGAGTTGTTGTCTTTGTTTATCCGCGGAATGAGGCCAAGGGAGTTTTATTTTGAGGCCACCACAGGTGAGTCTTACCGGGTGGTGGTCTGATGGGAGAACCATAGTGGACCTTAATGATTTGTGCTTGCATACGTCTGGGTTTCTAAAGAAATCTTTATTTAAATAAGATGTTTGCTTGTGGATTCTATCATAAACTATCTGAGATATTTAGGATTAACAGATATACTTATATATAAATAACAGATATACTTATATATAAATAACAGATATACTTATATATAAATAAATATAATACTGGAATTACTTTACAATATACACTTATTCTCTCTCACACACACAATTTGCTCATTTTTGGAGCATTTGAATGACGTTAAATACTTTTAGCATTACAAGTACATAAACATCATTTAATATTTGATTCTGACATTGGGGAGTTTACAGTATAGTTCTTCTGGCACCCATTTATTTAAAATGAGCGTTTTGTCTTATAAAGATGGGGAGTTGAATTATATGATCCAGGGTGGTTGTGAATCCTTAGATTATGGAAGTTGCTTTTACAATGCAATTAAAATTTGACTCATTTATAGGCTCCCAGCCCTCCCCAGTGTCTGGATATTTGAACTTTCTAGTCAGGGTTTGAACAAATCAGAATTTGCTCTATTATCATAAGAACATCCCTGCAGAATATATTATAAGTATTTAAAGGGAAAAATTAGTGTATGCTGCCTTCATTTATAAATCTTTTGACTTATAAGCTGAATTTAGTCCCAAAGTTATATGAAAGCCATGTTTAGTATTGCCAGTTGGCTTAGCATGCCTCTGTTCTGCTCAGATTTGCAAAAATGGGTTAATAAGTCATCGTCACCCACTCGCAGGATTTTCTCTGGTTCTTCTTCATTAACCAGTGTCTTGGGGGAATTGTGAAATATGCATTGTCTGCAAACTGCTCTGGCGCACAAAGTCAAATGAACTGTGAAGGTGAGGGCTGAAAACACCCCTCTCGCCTCTGTGCTTTGTTCTCTGAGTATTAAATAACATTGATTTACCAAGTGGCAAAGGGTCTCCTCTTTGGCTGTTTAATTACAGCCAGTGAGTGTTATTGATGCTAACACTCAGCAGCCCAGGGAAAGGACGTGGTGCCTGACCAGTTGGCGCTCCCAGCAGTGCAATTAAACACCGCGGGACCGCCTTCGGAAGGTAAAGCGAGTGCTCCCCCACGCCTGGAGCGGGGGAGCAGCCAGGGTACTGCCGCTTTAAGTTTCTCGAGGAGTTCTGTGAATGACAATGCTTGAATGATAGATCCTTGATTATGTCCAGTGAAGGTTGTTGGTGAGCGCTTCCCTTAAAAACACCCATTTTTGTAAAATTGTGACAATCGTCATATTACAAGGCTTTAGGAATACAGTAATTACTTTCTGTTAAAACTGTTTGGGGGAATATGCGGCTCAGGTGTCTAATAGGTATTTGGAGGATGAGGGATTGTCTCAGATGAGACTATTAGTCCTGCAAATCAGTTCACTTAGAAAAGCGTTCCCTGTGATTACCCTCTAATGTCTCATCATGTTGAGAGAAAAATACCTTGGCAGGTTTGAAGTTATAAAACATTTAGTAATGTTGTAGGGGCGAGAAATGTACTAGTAGTATTTCAGGGGCTATTCCTTTTAAATTATCTACTGAATAAATTTTTTATAGTTTTATAACTTATGCCATATTTATAAAATATGAATAGGTAGAACTTTCTTTGGCTCTGGGAAGGCTTGTAATAGCATTTTCATTATCCTTTTTTCATCATATGATATATATTTCTTTTTCATACATTACTCACACATATATACATCTCATATCTCACAGATTTTCATGCAGGCATATTTGAGAGATGGGACATACCAAAGACAAGCCAAAGTATTTTGTGTAACTGCTCTGTTTTTTTTAAAATATTTTAATTGATTTCAGAGAGGAAGGGGGAAGGAGAGAGAAATAGAAACATCAGTGATGAGAGAGAATCATTGATTGGCTGCCTCCTGCACAGCCCCCACTGGGGACCGAGCCTGCAACCTGGGCATATGCCCTGACTGGGAATCAAACTGTGATCTGGTTCATAGGTTGACACTCAACCACTGAGCCACTGTGGCCAGACTGCCCTGCCTTTTTTAATGGTATATGGGTTACACCAGTTAGACTTACCAAGGACAGGCTACCTTTGAAAGAAAGTGAGTTGGTTTCCTAAAATTTTTTGTGCGCGTGTGTGTGTACAGATACACACACGCACACACTAGATACTTGACAGTTGTGTCAAAACTCTTAAGTCTTGGCTATAACAGTTTAATTGTGATGCCGGCATACCCCAGAGATGTGGGTTTGAGTCCAGGCTACCACAAAAGAATTGGTAGTAATCTTTTTGCTAGTGGAGGGTCTTGCCTTCAATTTGTAAAAAAAGAACAACAAAACTCCTCAACATCTGTGAAGCACAGTAAAACCTGAGGTCTGTCTGTTGTACAAGCAGGAGGTCTGCCTGTATACTAACTAGTAAGCATGAGGCCTGCCTGTACAAGTATGAGGTCTGCTTGTATAAGCATGGGTTGCAGACTGTTTAACATTTGCAAAAGGTGTTTAAAGGGGGATTATACAAATAAAATGTCCTTTGTTTAAAAGAAAGGTTGTTAAGAGATTTTCCTTTGGAAGTTTGAATACTATTTTACTATACATGAAAGGTTTTGTGAAACTGATTATCATCTTCAAGAGTCCCATCCCGGCCCTAGTTGGTTTGGCTCAAGTGGATAGAGCATCGGCCTGTGGACTGAAAGGTCCTGGGTTCGATTCTGGTCAAGGGCACATGCCTGGGTTGTAGGCTCAATTCCCAGTAGGAGATGTGCAGGAGGCAGCCGATCAATGATTCTCTCTCATCATTGATGTTTCTATCACTTTCTCCCTCTCCCTTCCTCTCTGAAATAATAAAAATCTATTTAAAAAGAAGAGCCCCATTCCATTAGGGCCTTATTATATTATAGGCAGTCCTCAGGTTATGTCAAAGATGTGTTCCTACGGCTTGACGTAACTCGATTCTCACTGTAAGTCGGAACCCACCTACATAAGCACCTCGGTCACTCCCATGGACCACATGCTCAGCAGTAATGAAGTGACACAGTAAGAAACATTTAAAAGAAAGATAGTTCCTGATCTTTACTTGTGGTAAATAAATAATAAAAAACATAAAGCACATACGTACATATGTCAGGATGACGGAACTTTTTTTACTAAGTGGAGATAGCAATGTGACTGAGAAATGACGTACATCAAGTCCAACGTAACCCGAGGACTGCCTGTTATGGAACCATAACAAGAGCAATGATTAGTCGCTAAGTGTTCAGGGAAGGTCATGTGCTCTAAAAGTTATTACCATTCATCCCCCTTCTATCCCAAATTAAAGACAAAAAAACAATTAAAGGTACTGTTAAAAATATTGAATTGCAAATTGTTTTCTGAGTCTGCACAGTCATGGTTATACCATCGGGGGCGGGGGATGCCTGTGAGTAATTGAACAAGTACTTGATCCGTCAAGCATTTTAAGTGCCCAGAGTGCACCGGGCAGCGGTGCTAAAACCTGGCAAGAGGTGGCCTGTTCCCGGATGTCACTGTGCAGCAGGGCGCACAGCTCTCACTCCTGTGGCCATCATCTGAATGTGTAAGGGAACGAGAGCGCGGTAGATGGATAAGTCACCCAGGAAGAAGAAAGGTAGGTAACACAGGAAGGAATGTCTCGTCCAAAGGCGCCGACAGGCCTCTAAGTGACATGTATTTTTTGGAAAAAAACTTCCATCTGAAAGCAATAAAGTCTGCTCATTTTACCAAGTAATAACCTTCTACCAAAAAAAAAAAAAATGGTTGGTAGCAAAATTTGATTAAACCTGGCCCCATGTTTTACATGTATACTTCTTAAATGACGACCTAATTTATTAGAGCTACAGGATGAATTTTGGGCAGATGAATTCATCTGTGGACACGTCTGCCTCGTTCTGCAAAGACCCTGGTGTGACCTGCGAGTCTCAGTTAAGACATTTACAAATGGCAATGCAATGGACATTTTCTACGGAGTATTTAGTGTCCACACAGAGCAGAGACAGGGTCATTCTATTTTCATTCCTGTGTGTGTCAAAGAACACTTGGATAGCTGAGTGAACTTTGTAGCCAAGCAGTTTTTCTTCTAGCTATAGGATAAGAGAAAACTTAATGCAGGTGATACTTAAATTAGTTTTTTATTGCCACACTGATTTTGACTATTCTCCTCACCTGGCTTCTGATGGCAGACCTGTGTGCATATTGTACAGGTATGTGACACACGTTTCTGTAGACTGTCATTCCCTTTCTCAGAAAAGCTTCACCTGACATTGAAGAGCTCCAGAATCTGCCCCAACTCTCCCAATGCAGTGCTTTCATTGTCCTACTGAATTTTTATCTCAGCGGGGTTCTTCATCCTTACATACGCAGAATCTGAGTCTTCCCTCTGCCTATACCAGGGCTTCTCAACCTTCCTAATGTCACGACCCACAGGTTGAGAACCGCTGCTGTAGAGCCTAAGACCATCGGAAAACACAGATATTTACATTATGATTCATAACAGTAGCAAAATTACAGTTATGAAGTAGCAACGAATATAATTATATGGTTGGAGGTCACCACACCATGAGGAACTGTACTAAAGGGTCGCGGCATTAGAAAGGTTGAGAGCCACTGGCCTATACCGTTGTCACTGTTTACCAAGTTTAATTTGGCGCTTAAAAGGACTTCGTTTTCAGTGCACATGACTGTTCTCTCCTGGTTGTGGTTTGCTCTCTGAGGGCAGGCATGTTTGTCTTCGGAGCACCTCACAGGAAACCTGGGCCCTGGTAATAAATCCTAAAAGAGGAAGCTCCTCCATATCGTTTATAAGAAATAGACCTGCTCTGGATTCTCAAAGAGAGACATATTCACAATTTAAGTGAAATTAAAAGTGCAACTCTCACTACTTGGTAGGTGTTACTACTCATTGAAGATAGAGTCAAATGAAGGGTGTGTGAAGGACTTACCTGCTCCTTTTTCTTTCTTTTTTCTGCAATAAATGAAGATTTAACTGTTGTTATCCCTGTATGGAATATTTCCTACATAAAGTCTTCTGCCTTTGTCTTTGCGTCCTTCTCCCTCTCTCACCTTATTTCTCTCTTTCTCCCTCTCTCTCCCTCTTTTTCTCTGTCTCATATATTTTCTCTCTCTAGATGAAGGAGTTGTGAAAGCCCACCGCCATTGGCTTGTTGAAAACCGTTTTCCCCTTACATTGTTAACCAGTACTAGTTGGTTTTTATTTTTATTTTTTTAATCCTTCCATGAGGATTTTTTTGGGGTGACTTTTAGAAAGAGAGGAGAGAGACAGACAGACAGACAGAGATAGATAGACATCAGTGTGAGAATCATCCATTGGTCACGTGCCCTGACCAGGAATCAAACCCACAACCTTTTGCTGTGTGCCGGGATGATGCTCCAACCAACTGAGCCACCAGGCCATGGCGGTTTTTCTTAAACAGCTCCACTCTGCTGGCACCGGTAGTGTGCCGAAAGGACCCTTAAGAAGCTGTTGCTGGAGAACGGGCTTTCTCAGAAGTGGATGAGGACGTGTGTTTTTCTACCAGTATAAGCCAATTTAACTTCTGTATTGTTTCCAAGAGGCATAAAAAGGCAGGTAGTTTGGGCGAGTACCGCGCCTTCTAATCATCGTGCCTGAGGGTACTTCACAGCAGCCCCTGCAGGACGCCCTGGAAAATACTTCTCGGCAGGTATTGGAGCGCCTACGGGGTGTGTGAGACATACATACATACATACATACATACATACATACATACATAGAAGAGTTAGTTACATCCCTGTAGGAGCTCAACGCCTGATAATGTAACAGCTTTGCTACCCGGGAGGAGGCGCTGAGGCAGCTTGCTGTCTGGCCGTGTAGAAGCCCAAACACCTGGGATACTGAGTCCTGAGCCTTCCTTTCTTCCTCCGGTCTCTCATGTCCTCAGAGGGTATTTAATGGAAGTGTCCGGAGTGAGGGATTTACAGTGCTGCCTACTAGTGTAGCCTTCTTAGTGTTGGTTTTTTTCTCTGTGGAATCAGTTGCATTAGGCACTGATCGCAGAGCCTGGTAGCCCCTTCCACATGCAGAAACATACGTGTAGCCCTAGCCTCAAATCCCTTCATTGTTTCTACCACTGTCTCCCAAAAAGTATCCTCTGTGTTTCATCCTGCACCTCCTGAGGAGCTGTCTCTGCAAGAGGGAAGGAGGGAGTGGGAGGGTTTGATTAGAGAAATAAAATTAAGTTGGCCTTTGGTACAGGCCTCATGCTTCACCCCGGCTTCAGGCTCTCACACTCTCACCTGCCATTGCCTTACAAAACACAAGCAATATTTTATAATATCATAATTATAAGCAATAATTATAAATTTGCATTACAAATTGTATTGTAATATAATAATTAATATACATTCATTTTTTTAAAACTGCCATGGGTTTGGAAAACACCTTAGTTATTTCAGTTTTGAATTGCTTTTCTGTTAAAGCGATGGCTCTTCCTTATGTCCAGTTCTCCCTGTCTGTGTCTTCTTACCTGATCTAAGAGACAGTGGTATATTTGAGTTTTTTCTTTCATGAACTGGGCTGCTGAAAATAATACTCAGTTCATACACTTGTGAGGATCAGTTGAGTTAGTATATGTATCACACCCAGTCTAGTGCCTGGCACATGGGAAGAACTTAATACATGTCAGGGACTGTCATTAGCTGTGTTGTTACGAGATTATACACATGAAATCATTACATTATAATTAAAACATTACTATGGTTCTCCAGCTCTGTGTTAATAGTTCTATTACTCTATTTAATCCTTATGAGGTCCCTGTGAGGTAAGAAGTATTAAACATCAAATTACAAATACAGAAATGAAGGTTTCAAAGTACCAAAGGGAATTATTCCAAAGTTATATAACTGGCAAGCGAGCAACAGTCTCCAGATCTGGACTCTGCGCCTCCATGCCTTAGGCTTTTACTCCTTGACTTTGCTGTGGTGCAAGCATTAATTTCTGGCCACTACTTCCTATTGCACTCTGTGGTGGCCAGAGCCTCACCATTAATAATGCATTTTCTCCCACCTCCTATTCTTGTTTAAAAATTTTAAAGATTATGTGCCCATACAAATACAGAGTCATTTTTACTTATTTTTAATAGTCCCCCCCACCCCCATTGATTTTAGAGAGAGAGGATGGGAGAAGGGTAGAGAGTTAGAAACATTGATCAACTGCCTCTTGCTGGAACCTGCAACCCAGGCATGTGTCCTGATCGGAATTGAACTGGTGACCTCTTGGTTCATGGGTCGATGCTCACCCACTGAGCCACACTGGCTGGGTTCATGTCTCATTTTTAATGTTAAAAGTAAAGGATTCTTCTTTCTTAACCACTACTGACACTTCCCAAGGCAGAGCGGGTAGGAATGGACTTAGCTGGTTACAGCTGGAACTCCATCTATTTTGTGTGTGCGTGCCACTTTCCTGTAATCGCGTCCTAAAATGCTAATGGGCTAAGTGGTGGCTTTGGGTTTGCAAATGGAATATGGAATCTTTTGATTGATAGATTCCTGCTTAGACCTTGGCATGGCCAATCCACCACCACTGCGGTAGTGGATTTCATTTAGCTGCCACCACTTCTTCCTCAGATGCCATGTTCATACCATTGCTCTGCTTGTGTTTTATTCTTAGTTGAATTCTTACATGCAGAGGTCTTTAGGAATTTGGAAGGCATTTGTGGCTTCTCCGAGTTGCATTTCAAGAATATATTTTTTTTTTAAACATTTTATTGATTTTTTTCAGAGAAGAAGAGAGAGGGATAGATAGTTAGAAACATCGATGGGAGAGAAACATCAATCAGCTGCCTCTTGCACACCCGCTACTGGGGATGTGCCCGCAACCAAGGTACATGCCCTTGGCCGGAATCGAACCCGGGACCTTTCAGTCCACAGGCTGACGCTCTATCTATCCACAGAGCCAAACAGGTTTTGGCTCAAGAATATCTCTACCATGGACTCCCTGTTGGCTTTTATCAGCATGAGAAACCCATTTTTGAACCAAGTGTGAGGTCAGCAGCCAAACAGAAGCAACAATAAAAGGACAGATGGGATCTGCCAACTACCACACTTCAATAAAAAATGAAGATGTCTGTCAAAGACTGCCTCTTGGGACCCTCATGTAGCTGATACACATGGATGACACGGTGTCCGGTAGCATTTAATAAATTCTGCTCAGCCTATGTTTTCAGAGGCAGAGTTGGAGTGTGAAAAAGGAAATCTAATTTGCCAAGTCTCCAGTTTATGATTCGTTGCTTAGTACAAATCTTTCAACCAGAATACTTTTGTTTTCCTGTGGCTGTTCAGTAGGCTTTGTGTTGCTTTTAACAATGCCATCTATAATCACTTGTGGCATTATTTAGTCTTAGCTTCGTCTGTAACTTGGATGTTAAGAATCAGCTGCGTGGAAGTTTACTTCAGATGTTGCACTAAAGCTCTAACATGAGGTGAAGTTGGGCAGTTTCTCTTCTGTAAAGAGCCACTTGCTGTCTTCACTTTTCATTAAATGGCAGCAAGTTAAAAAAAAAAAAAAAAGCAGGAATGTTTGATACCGCAGAGCCTCCGTTTTCTGCTCTCTTGACTAATGAGTTTGCTGACCACTGCCTAAGAGATGCTGACTATTCGAGGTCCTTTTTAACTTAATTGGTGTAAAACACTAGTTTTAGGATTCATAGTTTGCTTTTTCTCTCTTCAATCCTCCTCCCTACATCCCACCAATATTAGATTTTCTCAAATATGTAAATAATTCTCAGGAGCTACGAGAAGAAATACAGTAACTGTCGGAATGGGATGACTCATTTTGATTTATTTCAGATGTATATAAGAAGATATTTAGCAAAGCTAAGGTGGTTACCTTCTTGAATCTGTCTTCTGGTGTTTCATTGTAAATGTCTGGTCATCTTCCCGGTCACTCATTCTGCCAGAAACTGGTGTGGTTTAAGACTGCTGCAGCCAATGGTTCAAAGGAAAACCCCTTGACAAAGGGTTAAGGTTCTTGACTCCCCCCCTCCAAGGTTTTTGGTGTCTTTGGACACAACCAGGGAAGTGAGAGAGCAGAAAGCTTTGGGAAACATGGAAGGTTGTGTGTTGTTATATGGAAGACAAACTTAGTGTCCTGAGCATAAAGGACTGAGACATTTGAAATTAATCTTAGAGCATTAGTGAGCCCCTGAGGGAATTGAAGCAGAGCATAACATGATCAGATGCATCCCTCAGTATCTCTGAGCTCCTCGCTTGAACGAACACAATCTTTGTGTAGACTTAAAGAATTCAACAAATCCGGTCTCAGTGACATTTGAGGTTCCACCTGTATTTCCCATTGATGTGGTTTTTCTAAATTCTGTCTCTTGAAATACCTATTAAAGGTGACTACCCCAACGCATAGTACCTTCTCTAAGCCTTCCAGCTAGGTGTGATTATTCCTTAGGGCTCTAACACCTTTGCTAGAGCTATTCTTTAGTTTCTGATGGACCTATTTCTGTTTGCTCTATTCTCTCAGGCTTACTCATTTGCAACCCTTTGTTGAAACATGCCTGTTTTTATGCAAAACCTAATCTTGGCCTAGGATACCTGGATGGGTCTCAATATGTGTTTGAATCCTGATCCTGCTAGGCTAATTTTGCATTTAGAAGATCTAAGTACACTTCCTTCTTTTGGGTGAATTTTGAGGTCTGTGGCCTGCATTGAGGTTAGAGATCACATTCTTCTGTGTATGTTACTCCTGAGCACTTTTGGAGGGTCCGGTGTAGTCACGTGTGTGGAAGCCTTGCTGTTTGTTCCTGAGCCCCGGAGTCACAGCTGACTTCATTTAGTGAGAGGGTCATTTTTCGGACAGTCCCGCCAAGGCTCATTTGCTCCATTTTTTTATAAGAACAGCAATGGACTCTCCGTTTACATAGGCCCAGCGACGCCAATGATAGAAGCTGTTCAGTGGTGATCCCAACAGTGGGAGAGTTTTCAAATGCCCTTCCTTTAATGAAGAAGGAATCGCTTTGTTCATTTATAGACCTTATCATCGTAATCTCTTGCATTAATGTCCATTGTCACTGATCTTTTCCTTGATGAATCAGTGTTTTTTGGACAAAAGCATTTAAATGGACTTGTATTGAAAGTAATATTCAGGGATTTTAAACCTTACTATGCACATTTAAAATACCAGTTATTATCCGTATTTCCATTCCTTTTAATTCTGTCTGTTGTAATTGTGTCCTTTTTTTTTTTTTTTAAATCCTCACCTTGAGGATATGTTTTTATTGGTTTTTAGAGGGAGGGGAAGGAAGGAAGAGAAGGAAACATTGATATAAGAGAGAAACATCAATCTGTTGCCTCCTATACCCAGCTCCACCGGGATTGAACCTGCAACCTTTAAAAAAAAATCTTGATGTTTTACAGAGAGGAAGGGAGAGGGATAGAGAGTTAGAAACACCGATGAGAGAGAATCATCAATCAGCTGCCTCTTTCACACCCCCCACCGGGGATGTGCCCGCAACCAATGCACATGCCCTTGACCGGAATCGAACCCGGGACCCTTCAGTCCGCAGACCGATGCTCTACCACTGAGCCAAACCGACCTCGGCTTAACTTGGTTTTGATAGCTCATTCCTCATATGCTTCCTTGAATGTTTAATGTATAATTAGTTTCAGTTGAGGATGAAGAAATGAGTTTTTAATTGTAAGACATATACTATGTTTTAAACTACTTCGTTTTGGAGACCTAATTACTTGGATACACCCATTTTTATCTCTGTTGTGTCCAGTCTGATCTCATGGTGAAGAACAAATGGAGACACCATTGGCCAGAGTATTTATTTGCCTGGTACTTGCAACTGCCTCCCTCCTTCTTCCCTCAAGTAATCTCAGGATTGCTTGTCTTTGTTTATTATATCACTTGGAAGGTTGTGGGAAATTCCTGCATCAACCGGAGTTTTAAATTGCTGTCACTGGAGTAGATTGCTGTTCAGTGTAGTACTCCCTGTGTTATCTTTAAATATTTAAATTGCAGACTCTCTAAGCTGCCTCTTAAATTAGATCCTTCACTTAGTCGTTTTGACATTTTGTAACCTTGCTTCTCAGGCATTAAATATTCACCTGTTTAAATGGCAGTGAAAATTTAAAATCCAAACCCATCTATTAATCCAGAGAACGTTGTTTGGAGAACAGCTTGCGCTTGGTGAAGGAGTAGCTTCTTGGACCCCACTGGGACAGACGCTGGAGGCTCATCCTACTGAAACATTTCTCACACAGAACTCGCCACAAAGCAACACCATCTCTTGGGTCTTCTCCGGGGGATTTAGTCTAGAAGAGCCACACAAAGATAGACAACGTTTTGAGGTTTGAGATAGCCCAAGAGTGGTTCTCTCCGTGGGTATTAAAGCAAGGCACCAGTACATACTCCAGAGCCTCAGAAGATGCCAGAATAAGGAAGGTAGCTGACAACTGCCAGATGCAAAATTTGATCTGGAAATGTATTTGGATCTTCAAAGGCGCAAGTCCTTATCCTACTGCTAGCCTCCTTCCTCCTTTGGTCTCTGTATCGTTTCCGTTTATAATCCTTCACAGTGGGAGAAAAAGACATATTTTCCTGGAAGGGAGAGTCTTCCTTGCTAGAGGGAGAGAAAGGGAGCAACTTTGCTTCCAGAAACAATAACGTTTCAGGCCTGAGACACAGCATAGCGGTCTGGGAGGGGGACAGTTGCCCTTACAAAATTTCCGGAAGTGGGCAGGGGTGGAGTGGGGGTGGTGCATTACTCCTTTAATTACATCCTAAAAATAAAGAGAGTAATAAAACGAGTTCCAAAATTCTGATAACGATGTGCAGTTTCTCTGGTTCATAGCAATTGGTGGCCACTCACCCCTTTCCTGGAAAAAGTGACTTTTAAAAAATATTAATGGAAAATGAAATAAAATAACTTTTGACTTAATTATAATTTCTAGTGCCATCTTGTTTTCTGCTCTGCTGACTTTCACTCTGAGTATTTCAGAAATAACCAAGGGGCATTTAATTTTTCTCAACTCTCAGAACAAGTGTACCAAGCAAGTTACTACCGTGTGGTAGTGTGGCAGAGAAACCAGACAAGTAGACGAGAACATGGGGTCAGAAGATCAGAATTTGAATCAAGAGTTCACGCGTGTGTAACCTTAGGCATGTTATTCGCCTCCTGGATACCTATTTCCCCAGCAATAAAATACTAACGTGTGCCCTACCCACCTCACAGGGTTGTTGTGAGGCACAAATAAAACACTGTATTTGAAAACGCTTGGCAAATGAAGTCTCAGGAGCCCCTAAGTGTAAGGGAAATGGGACTAGTGTTTGTCGCCTCCACCAGTTTGCATACAATTCGGTGCCCCTGCCCTGCCTGTGGTGATTGGAATCAGTTCATTGACAAAGTGACTAAAAAAATACTGTTTTGAGATTTGTTATTAGTTCTTGGGGCCTTTACAATATGGTTGTGTGCTGAAAGTGTACCCAGGATTTGTGTTATCAGGTATGATAAGACCTGCAGATGCAGAAATGGTTGTTAGAAGGGAAGAAGTTTATATTCACAAATGTCTAGAAACCGACACAACATGCTATGTGGGGCCATGCGGGGAAGCACCAGGGGCAGTCGGGTGTCAGGGGAGAGGGCAGAGCCTCCCGAGCCCTCACTGGGGTTCCTGTGGAAGGAAAAGGTGAGGCGGGGTAGAGGAAGGTGAGTACAGATAGTGTTCGATAGTTGGGATAATTTTGGAGAGCTCTGGGCTACAGGCTGGTTCCTAGTTGACTAGTACCTGGCCCTGCAGTGATTTAGGGCAGGGGGTGGGAAAGGGGGGATATTGGTTTGGTGAGTTAGATCAGGGAGACAGCAGTGTGGGCTCTGGATTGGTTGGTTTGTATAACAAAGTTGTGCTCACCAGGGAGTCATTTACTATCTCTAGGAAGGGGCAGGCTCTTCTGGATCAAGGCCCGCCATGTATCAAGCATACAGAAAATAAGACAATATAATCAACACAGGCAGGGGATTAAAGAAGCAGTGGGAACTGAAGGAAAACGAAAACCAGATAACATAACTGACCCAAGTATGTTTTCAAAGCTTTTATATAAGCACTAAATATAAACCCGTTTTCCTAAATATATTTTAGGATAACTTTTAAAACACCCCACCCACACTCCTCTGAAATGCACAAAGCAGTAAATGTCACTGCGTGAGTAAATTTTCTGGAGCACAGTAATGGGCTCCGGTTACTCCCAAGTCTAGTAGTCTGGGTCCTTACCTACATTTTCAGGTGCATGTAGAGGTAAATAATACTTATAATACAGTCACCTAGCTTACCCAGAGGATTGGGAATTGTTCTTTTAGGCTCTGTGCTCAGCATTTTATGTGCTCCAGAGATTATTTAATTATTCCTAATAACCACATAAAGACAGTGCAGTTATGTGTAATGGACTTAAAGAATTTGTCCATCATGAAGGGAGCCTAGTTTTCTTGTTTTTTTTTTTTTAAATAAAGAGCATCGTGTGTGTGTGTGTGTGTGTGTGTGTGTGTGTGTGTGTGTGTGTGTGTGTTTTACAAAGAGGAAGGGAGAGGGATAGAGAGTTAGAAACATTGATGACAGAAACATCAATCATCTGCCTCTCACACACCCCCTACTGGGGGGATGTGCCTGCAACCAAGGTACATGCCCTTGACTGGGATCGAACCTGGGACCTTTCAGTCCGCAGGCTGATGCTCTATCCACTGAGCCAAACAGGTTTCTGCAAGGGAGCCTAGTTTTGAGGCCAGGCACATGCTTATCGAGCTGTCACCTTGACACCTACTGTGTTACACTTTTCATGGCATGTTTGAGCTAAGGGAGAGCCTGCCCGCTCTGCTGCCTGCTTCCGCAGCCCTTGCACATTAGCCACCTGACTTTGAGAGGGTGCTGACTCTGTTGCCCATGGAAAGTGGCTCTTCCTAAGAGGCACACTTCTTTCACATGATCTGGAGCAGACTGACAGCTGACTTGCTGAGAGCTCCCTGCCCCTGACATAAAGCCCGGAGACCGTTAGATACCAGGGGGTCCAAGCAGTGGGATTCTAGCTTACCCGGAGAATTGGGGGTTGTTCTTTCCTCACTGACTGCATAAGAATACATTGGCTTCATGTTTGTATCTGTTTATCACTGTCCCAAGACTAGAATCCATTTCCGTTGCTTTTCCTTCATTTCTTATTTTTCACTTAGATTATAGTTCCCCAAGTCCATGGTTCCTTAGGTTCATTATTATTAAGGGTGTAGGCAGAAAAAAGCAGCATATGAGTAGTTACTTATTGAGTCCTTTTGCCTGGAGGTCAGGACAGTGCTAATATAGCCTTTGGGACAACAGGTGTATTTTCGCCTGTTAATCAAACTTTGAATGAAGGATAAGAGTATTCATAGTATTAGGACAGGAATAAAATATAGCCAAGACCTTTTATTAAAGTAATATTAAACCTGGCCCTCTTTTTAAACCCCCTGGGGGGGGAGGTAACAAAGAGCTATGAGCATAATAACCATGGAGAAAATATTTCATATCAAAGACTGTTTAAATAAAAAAGTTAAAAATAAAAGTAAAGGGAGAGGGATAGAGAGTTCGAAACATCTATGAGACAGAAATATCGATTAGCTGCCTCTTGCACACCCCCTACTGGGGATGTGGCCTCAACCAAGGTTCATGCCCTTGACCAGAATCAAACTTGGGACCCTTCAGTCCGCAGACCAAGACTCTATCCACTGAGCCAAACCAGTTAGGATGAATTTTTTTTAAAAAATAAGCAATAAGTAGATTAAAAGTGAATACTAATGGATGAAAGCAGGTAGAAGTTACTATAACAAGGTACCATATAAGTCAGTCCTAGAATTAGACCTATTTGCCTTTGTCATGAACAATCTGAAAGAGGGGATATACTGTGAAGTTTCTATCCTTTAGACAGACTCAGCTATCTAAAACGTGGCAGGGACAGCTTATAGGCAGAGAGCGATCAATTACAATCTGGGCAAGGTCTAGATGACTTGATGAACTGTCCCTTCAACGCTGTGGTCCAGTAAGCTGCCGTGGACCCATCGGATCAATGGGGTGTTACATTGGCTTTACTCAGCAAATATTTTAGCATCTACCATGTGCCAAGAGATTGGGGATACCATGGTAAGAGATAAGAGAGTTAGCTGTATGAACTTAAGTAAAGAATGCTGATTATAAGTAACTTGGACTTATTTTCTCTTCCATCCTAGTAGGATTTGGGGTACTATATGTCAAAGATGGGAAGCTTTTTGACAGGTTACGTAAAATCGCAGCTAAAGTCAATAAACAGATTTAAGATTTTTTGGAATCAAAGATTCCAAAGACTTGTGGCCAAGACAACAATAGGATGATAGGCAATACAGCTCAATGACACATTTAAATCTGGGAATTTAGAGGTGATAAAAAGTTATTTTGGAGTAATCAAAGGGGCATATTTAATGATAACAGGGTAAATTGTTTAGAAATGTGGCACCATCTCCCCCAGAGATGGGAGAATTGAAAACAGCTTCCAATAATATCAGGTGGCTATATTTATAGAGTCCTTAAGCATAATCACTGGACTGAGCCTAAATCCCTAATTGAGGACAGTCTGTTAAGCACAAGTAGCCATGTGCTGTGCGCATCACTGGTCAGTTTTCAAACTTACAAATCTAGGGGGAAATACTCTCTCCACCCAGAGGGGATGGCATTTCCCATTGGGTTAGAATTTCTCCAGCACAGAGTAAAACAGTGCTGGGCTTGCTTTAACTTCCGTGTTTGTTGTTCGGTCCTTACGGACAAGCCCCTCACTCCCTTGAGGCCGCCCTGGAGGTACTTGAGTTTGCATGTGTGTCTGACTGTGTTCCCCTTTCCAGGTTTCCTATGCCCGCCCGAGTTCCGCTTCCATCAGAGATGCAAATTTGTATGTCAGTGGACTCCCGAAGACGATGACCCAGAAGGAGTTGGAACAGCTCTTTTCACAATACGGACGCATTATTACTTCCCGCATCCTGGTTGACCAGGTCACTGGTAAGTAGGCAGGCAGCCGCCCCCGGGGAATCTTTCACACTTCCTGCCTGGCAGATCGTGAAATGTGCTGCCTTCCCATACAGCGGTCTTGCCTCTGGAACACATCAAAGGTAGACGTGGGCCAGAAAATGCAATTTTCTGCTGGAATTGTTCATAAATATGCATGGGTGAAAATAGGTTGTTGGGGTGGAGGGAGTGAGCTTGAGTCACTGCCACCCCGGAGGTGCGGGTTTGAAGCCTGTTTCACGGCCTGTAATAAATTTACAGATGCTGTAATCTTCGTTCCCGAGCTGCTGCGTGAGAGAAGCCCCCGACCTCCTTGTAAAGCACTAATAAGCAATTTTATTTTTGTGTGAGGTGTAGTTCAGTGCAGCAACACACAGCCCTCCAAGGGCAGGTCACACTACACAACGCTGGCGGCGCTGTCCGGGCTGGTGTCCGGGCCCGCGCTGCGTTGTGTAGGTGCGGGGAAGACGGTGACGTTTTGAATGTTAGGCATTTATTTGACGCCTGATGCTGACTTTTAACCAGACTGAAACGAGAAGACCAGTGTGTTCATTAAAACTTTCGTATGCCAGGGAACTCCCCTGGAAAGCTCTTAGTTGAAACCTAGCAATATAGATTTGATTATGGATTTTAAAAATAAAGTACAGGTATATTTTCCTATTACAAGCGCAGTACTTACTCTATTCAAAACATACTGAAAATAGAGAAGAGGGGGGAAATCGCCTGCAGTGCCATAGGCTCAAGCACTCACATTAAGGTGTTGTGGGTTTCTAAAATGAAAACAGTAGGCTTTCCTCTTTTCTTTGTGTTTCTTCTTTCTCTCTCCCCTCTTTCATTCTCCCTCTTCTTTTCCTCTCTCCTTTCCTTATCTCTGTCTCCTTTTCCTATAATGACACTACCACTGGAGATGCACTGTGTACCCGAGTATCATATTTTGTTTTTTAAAAGAGGTGGATTAATCACAGAATTGAATCAGTGTTTAATTCTTCAAGGGAAGACCAATTAGTTGGTCGGAGTTTGATAGAAGCCACCCAATGCTAAGCTCCCCTGTGCTGTTCATCAGGCTCTCAGGAGGCTAGCACCACACGGAAGCGCTCTGTGTGCAGAGCAGCCGCTCCCATCACACACATGCTTGGGAGGCTGACCTGTAGGTGTTGCTGTGGATTGTGAGGGGGTGTCACCCATGTTACAGAAGGGCCTTGTCTGACATGCAAGTCCGTCCCGAGTCCTCAGGCTCACAGGTGGGCCTGCCCTGCCACCTGGTTTAGGCGGTGATTCTCCCGCGTGGTCCTGCACCCGCAACAGCCCCACCCTCCTGGGACAGTGGTCAGCAAACCGGGAGCCACATGTGGCGCTTTGGCCCCTTGAGTGTGGCTCAGCGTTAGAACCACTTCTCCAAAATAGATTCGCCCAGGCCGAAAACCGACTTCTGTGCGTGGGCCACGAAGTTTCAATCGCACTGCACGTGCGAGCCTACACGTGGTATTTTGTGGAAGAGCCACACTCAAGGGGCCAAAGAGCCACATGTGGCTCGAGAGCCGCAGTTTGCTGACCACTGTCCTGGGACATCCTTAGAAACACTAAGTCCTGGCCTCCCCACCCAAAACCTAATGCAGAATGCTGGGAGGGTGGGCTTGGCGCCTGCTCAGGCGTGAGGGCTCCTGGGTTAGATGACAGGCCATGGAGAGGCCATTTCAATGCTAATCTGATGTTTTCTTCATGGAATGGGTAAGCCCCAGGGGTTACTAATTCCTAATAGGAGCAAGTGAATAACTAAAAGAAGACATTCTCTGTCATTTCACCATTTCATCTTTATACGTATGGCTTTCAAGGCAAAAACTATTCATTTTACCCAGCAGGAAAAACCCTGCATTGTTGTTACTCACCCATCAGGTGGTAATAATGTGCAACAGATACACCTAAAATAGGGAAGGTAGAGTGACAGGGGCGGTCTGAGGTGAGCATATGGGGGTGGGGGGGACCTTGTCGACCTTAGAATAAAATTTTAAGCCATTGACTGTAAAGCAAGGAGACCTGCATGCCTTTTCAAAGTTTCCATACATCAGGATGGTCTGTTGTGTTTTCTCAGCCCATCTTCCTCAGCAACCTCTCATTCTCTTCTTCGATGACGTTCTCTGGGTGGTGAATCATCCAGACGTTTCTAGCTACTAATCCCAAGCCGGTACTGCTGGTACCGATTCGCTCGCCAAGAAAGTGTTTCCTTTCCCTGCAAACTGCTCATCTCAGGACAGCAGGCCACGGCCACGGCCACCCCCACTGGCCTGTTTAGCTAATTAAATGGGATGAGTGGGGCTTCCCACTACCATTTCTCAGAAGCTGGGCAGGTCTGAGGTCATCCCTCCGCTTCCCCGTTCTGCTCTCTCCACGTGGGAGCAGCGGGAGGCCGGGACCGGGCTCTGTGCTCGGAGTGATGCTGCTGAAGCCAGGCGCTTTGAGGCTTCCCTTCTGTTTTATTTATTTTTTAAAACCCCTTTCACCTCTTTAATATCAAGCACAGCTCGTCTAAAACAGCGAGGAGCCTCAGGGAACCCCAGCAACCTCTTCGGACGTTTTCCCTAAAGGGCCGGTATCCTTGTATTATATTATTAAGTTGAATTATATTTAAAAATGTAGCCGAAGTAAATCTTTCTACCCCAGCGCATGTACTTTTAGCGCAGCAGTTTTCAGCGGATGCTTGGTTCTGTTCTTGTTACAAGAAAAGGAGCTGCTGTGCCCTTCATGATGGTGTGTCCAGCAGCATAGTTGGGAAAATGAAACTCAGGCCTGCAGCTGGCATTATTAGAGAGAGTGCATTGCAGGGAGAGAAAACATGGACGTAACAAGTGTGTTCCCTCTTCTTGTTGGAGTATTGGGTATTCAAATGGTATAGGTGCCTTCATGCGTTAAAAGACACACATTTGTGATTCTAGACTCAATGACTGCTGAGTTAAGGTAAAAGTCTCCTCCTCTGATTTTGTGGCAGATGTAACGTGGGGGTGAAAACACATTTTTTGAAAAGGGAAAAATTAATGTATCCTTTCTTCTTTTCCTCCTCTTTCTCTCTCTCCACTCTCTCCTTCCCAAATCCTTCCCCAAATCTACCATAGGCATATCAAGGGGTGTAGGGTTTATCCGATTTGACAAGCGGATTGAGGCAGAAGAAGCTATCAAAGGCCTAAACGGCCAGAAACCTCCTGGTGCCACAGAGCCAATCACTGTAAAGTTTGCTAATAATCCAAGCCAAAAAACCAATCAGGCCATCCTTTCCCAGCTGTACCAGTCTCCAAACAGAAGGTACCCGGGACCATTAGCTCAGCAGGCACAGCGTTTTAGGTAAGTCTGGTCTGGTTCTCATGCCAGGCTACTCAACTCCGAGCGCTCGGCTTCACTGTCCGATACTTGTATGTAACAGGATCTGTGGTTCGCTACTATTGTTGTTGCTGCTTTCCTTCTTTCCCTTAGGGCACAGCGAAAACCTACTTGGGGAATAGTGCCCTTTGCTAGTATTGCACGCAGGGACACAGGGACAGTAACCTACAACAGAGAACCTCGGCTGCTGGGGTCGGGGGTCAGGAGGGTGGGGGTGTAATTTTGCCCATCAGGGCACACTTGGCGCAGGGTTGGCGAAACTTGGGTGGAGGGTGCTACTGGCATCTAGTGGGTAGAGGCCGGGGATGTAGCTGAACATCTCTTAATGAACATACAGCCCCCCCCCCCCCAATACCACAGATTATCCCAGCTGCCAACATCAGCAGTGCCAACCTTGAGGAACCCTGGCCTACACAATGCTGGGTTCTTCTTAACTGTTTCCAGTGCTTTTGGTTTATTTCCCCTTTTTAGTTTTTTTTTCTTTTCCTTCTTCTTGATAACATATATTTTTTTCCCTGTTTCTGATTTTAGGTCAAGATTTTTCAGTTACTTTGGTTTATAATAGGTCTACCACTAAGGATATATGACCTATGTGACTACATTAAGTTTCTATAAATGGGTCCCTCTACCCTCTTTAAATCTGTATAGGCGTTGGCGAACCTTCCCTGTAAAGGGCCAGATGATAAATATTTTAGACTCTGTGGGTCAGGGTCTCTGTTGCATGTATGTCTTTAAAAAACAAAGCCAAAGCACAACTCTTTAAAAACGTAAAAGCCATCTTTGCCTCCCGGACTCCCCTGAAACAGACTGTGTGTGGACTTGGCCTGTGGGTGGTACTTCCCAGACCCCTGCGTAAGTCCATCGAATGCTCATGCATCTTTCGCAGAGAAGATGCTCTGTCTTATAGAGAAGTAGAAATACTACAGTTTTTGAAGTTCTGTTCTAATCCTGCAGTAACAACCAAACCACGAGTCATTAAAAAAAAAACAACCCTCCCTAAATTTGCATGTGCGAAGAACAGTAACTTTAAGATGTTAAATGGAGCGCACAAGGCACAGTCACTCGGTTTTTATTTTCCAGAACATTTTTTAATAGCCTTTGTGGCCATACTGTGTACTGAAGCCACAATGCCATCTAACCCTGTGCTTTTATATAGATATTTTTTAAATCACAAGTGCAATTTTAAATAAATTTTCTTCCCTTTCCTTGCTGGGGCAGAATAATTATCAAAGATATAGTCACAGATGTAACTGAATTAGGAGTGACGTGTTTTTAAGCTTCATCCCATGCATCATTTTTTCATTGAGATATTTAAAGTGCCGGGTGGGGGGGAGCGGGGATAAAACTCAGTCAGATATCTCCCTTTAAAAATAACAGTTCTGTCATCTGAGGTCTGAGAAAGAAATTGCTGTAAACACTGTCCCTTTCCTCCTAAGGGTGGCTTTGCTCTGGGAGAAGAGGTGACACGTTGAAAAGGTTCTCTTAGGAACCAGATGCATGGGTACCACTAGATTAAGCCTTGGGTTCACTTTGCGCTTTAACTTGGTGAGGTTAAAAAAAAAAAAAAAAAAAAAAAAAAAAAAAAAAGCGTGGGGCGAAAGGAAACACTGCCCCCTCTGGCTGAGGTGGGTGGCGTGGTGATGGGCTGGAGGAGGCTGCAGGGCGCTGCTTGATGCTGCCCTTGGGGAGAAAGGGATCCTAGGAAGCCTTCCGCTCTTTCTTTTTTTAGCTCTGCCTGTAGGATTCCTCTGTGGCATCTTAAGCAAAGAATAGCTTTCTGTAAATTTAGCACAGAGGAGCTTGCAGGAATTCTGGAGGTGTTTCCTAGGCAGGCCAACTCCTTAACGTCAGAGCTCCTTGGGGCTCAGGCAGCGAGAGGCAGGTTCTCTGGAACTTGTTGGTTTGAACGCTGTGAGAGTATAACATGTTTGAGGTTAGTAGGAAGCTGTAGTCGTTTAAATTGTTATTTTTGGTGTTTCCAATTTAAGATGTGGTGTTTTTTTTTTTTTTATGGTCATTACTCAGTGAAACTGGGTTTTTAGAATCAAGATGGAATCCTGAGGAAGAGATGGGGCAAAAGGACTGAAGTGACAGGGTCTGCAGGAGAGTGCCTGGTTATTGAGATGGCCAGGCGTGTTGGTGACTCAAAGAGGAGGCTGTTGATAACCACTGTGATGCTCTCACCTTGATCAACTCCCTCTGCCTGCAAGCTCTCTGCTTTTTCTGTGCAGTAGGGTAACGTTTCACAGGATGTCCCCGTGGTCAAATTTAATACCTTTTAAAATACCTTGTTCCCATTATGTGCTTTTATCTTTTAGCTCCATATGTTAATGGGAATTTTTTTTTCTTTCCTTAACTCCTATAAACATTTGTTTCAGGGGTGAGTGGGTGAGGGAGTGAGTTGGCTGCTGTAAGGGAAATTTGGTTTCAGAAAAATAGGACAGAATCTTACTGTCATTTCATATTCCTAACTCTTGTCTCCATCACTCCACTTCCCATTCCTCCCCAAACCTCTGTCCAGATGGTAAGTTCTGAACTAGTCTTTGATCTCAACAAAGGTTTTTGTCCAGACGAGTGTTAGGAGAAATGAGAGCCTTTATTCCTAGAGTTCAGGTTTAACTTGATGTGTGTTTGGTTGTGTTGCTGTTGTTGTTAATTATCAACTGAGGATATTTTTCCCATTGATTCCTGGTCAGGACACTCGCCTGGGTTTTGGTTTGATCCCCAGTAGGGGCCATGCAAGAGGCAGACTATTGATGAAGTTTCCCTGTCATCAATGTTTCTATTCCTTTTCCTTCCTCTCTCTCTAAAAAAAAAATCAATAAAAAATATTTTTTTAAAGAAAGTGGGCTTGTGAAGTTTATGACTAACTCCACCCACATGAATCATTAGAAAGAGAATTAACATGAGCACTGCTGATCTAAATTGTGTATTTAATTGACTACAGTTTTCAAAATAAAACCATTCTTATTTATTTGGATGGGTAGTGTAATTTAAGCCCCTTAAGTGTATGCTTGGGACATGGTGTCTGAATTAAACTTTCAGCCAGATTTCCCCCCTCTCTCTCCGTGTGGAGCAGCTTTAATTTTATTGAATGTGATCTAGTCTAATGGCCTGTGTGCCGGCTTCCATAAGCCTTTATGCATTTTTCAGGGAGCCTTTCAAATGAGCCCTGCAGTTGCATTGGAGGCATTTGCTGGTTGCACCATCAGGATTTCCTTTTGGGAGAAACTAGTATCAATTCTCCTGAATGACTGTTTTCTCTCTTAGAGAACAGATGATGCTGCCTAATTGGATAAGGGGGTAAGTTGGTGATCTTATGGCTTAACCTCCAAGCACATCTTGGTCAGTGCTGTGGAGCATTTTTGAGAGCTGATACTTTCAGGGTCCAGAGTTCTAGTTTCTTATCCTTTGGAAGTAAACTCTCTCTATATTTTTATTTGAGTTGAGCCAACTAATGAATTTTCTCTTTTACTTGTGTGTGGGTCATAGTGTGCCCTAGTGTTGACTTCCACAGTGTGTTAGCTGAATGTGTTGGAAACCAGGCAGGTGCCTTCATTTTATTCTTTACTTATCAGCACCTAGCTTGGAAATGGGAATGCGCTCCCTAATATTTGGTTCTCTTCGAAGTACTGCCTAGTTATAGGCTGAGTTGTATTCTTATGAATAGAAAAGTGTTTGTATTGTGTCCACAGTATATATTTTTCCATAAACTACAGGCACCTGGGCTTGTGCTGTTGCATTCATTCACTCAGAAACCCTGATCAGACAGAGAAGATTAAGATAGGCTGAGGATGAAACAAACCTATCAAAGGTCTTGCTAATTGTGCTGACCGGCTTTATATTTCATTTACCAATATCTTAATGGATAATATAAACCTTTTTAAAGCAAGCATCACAAAATTATCTTCATAACTCTGAACTTATGGTCTGACTTCAGGGGCGACATGGATTGTCTTGTGTCTGACCTCCTGATGCAGTTGGTACTCGGAGTCGAAGACATAGCCAGCCCTCCCTTTCCTTCCTTATGACGTGGGTGACCCTTACTGTCGTCACCATCACTCGGATCGTGATGATGGTGGTGGTTTCCGCAGGAATCTTTTTGAAGCTACCTGTTCTTTGAGGATTAGTTTCGTTGAAGCCAGGTTTACGTATCTGATCCTCCAGATCCACTTAGTGAGGTATTTGTAAAGTGAACTGTGTCCAGCCTGAAGGCTGGGTGAGAGCGAGTGGCCTGTCCCTCTGCGGACTGCTCCGCCTTCCCCCAGGAGGATGTGTGATGCATGTGCAGCAAGCGAGGGTACTGGGTATACTGCACTGATTATATATGAGTGAAGAATACATTTTTAAAGTTTAAAAATACATACTTGATAGATGCCTCCCACACTGCACTACACCATCCCACAGACCCCCTGCATCACCCTGGAGGCTGCTTCCTGACTTGGTCTCCACTAAACATTGGCTTCCATTTTTAAATGACCTCCCAGAGAAGATGTGTAATCTGGAGAGTGATGGGGGTGGGGGTTGGGGGGCGGAGGGAGTCCTGGTGTCTCAGCTAACTGGAAACAAGGCCATTTCAAGAGAACATGATGTGGTGTGTACTATGATCGCTTATAACTGCCTAGTTTATAGTTTGCCAGCTGCTGTAGGGCTTGGGACATGTGGTACCCATGGGAACCCTCGTGTCTTCTCCCAGTTCTCATGAAACATTGGTGTTTGTTACTGAGAGAGACCTGCTAGGCGCACCTGTTCCCAGGTAGGAGTTCTCAGCATCACGTAGGTCCTTTTCTTAAGTCCAGTGCTGCTCCTGCCTGCACGCCTTGTCCATGGAGGGGAGGGGAAGGGAGGGGAGGGGAGGGGAGAAGGAGAGGTAGAGGCAGATAAATGGGTTTAAGTTTCAAAGAACTGAATTTCTCCAAAAATGGGCACTGAATAAAGAAATCAGGGAGAGCCCTAGCCAGTTTGGCTCAGTGGATAGAGCATCAGCCCACAGATAGAAGGGTCCTGGGTTTGATTCCAGTCAAGGGCAATGTGCCTGGATTGCAGGCTCCATCCCTGGCCCCGGTCAGGGCATGTGCTGGAGGCAACCAATTGATGGATCTCTCTTATATCCATGTTTATATCTCTCTCCCGTTATTCCACTTTCTCTAAAAATCAATGGGAAAATATCCTCGGGTAAGGATAAAAAAAAAAGTCAGTGAGGGTCCTGGTATCACAAAGGATTTCACAGGCCAGGCAGTTGTGAGACCCCCTGAGAGGGTCCTCAGAGTTCCTAGGCTGAAAGCCCCAGGCCTCCCTCCGCCCTGGAGACTCCCGGGGTGGAGAGTGGGGAATGAATTCTCTCTCCTTTCATGTATATAGTTCACTTCGGCTTCCACCCTGTCTTAAAATAGTGAAAGCTTGCTTAGGAGAGGCTATCCCTGCACTTTGGTTGGTGTCTAAGCTGCTGGTGGCAGAGAGTAACGGTTCCTGCCGGGGCCCAGTTAATGGGCACAGATGATGTAACTAGTGTGAGTGAATTAATAAGGTTGCCTCTGCCTTTGGACCTTCCACACCTTGGAAGGAGACCTCAGTATCTCAGTGTGCTATTCTGTTCTCCAGGTGTCACACGGCAGATGCATTCTCTGTTGGTTATTCCAGCAATTTTATGAAATTACCTGTATCTTACTACTTTATGGCTGGTGATGGGATTTGTGTGCATCTTTATTTCTGGTACTTGTGGCTTTCATTTTGGAGTATAAAGACATGGCATCTTTGACTTTAGTCATCACTTCTGCAGGAACAACGCCCTCCCGCCTGTGCAGTCTCTCCACACATGTGCCTTCTCCCGTGCATGGCACACCGGCTCCCAGCCAGCTCTCCCGAGTGCTTTTACTCTGGAGTAAGCAGTTAAGGATAATGTTGGTAACCTCATCGTTTTTATTCAGTTAAACCTGCAGGATCCAGGTCCGTGCTCCCGGGTCAGTGATACAGTGAGGATGAACTACTGTTCCTGGTCCTGAGAGGATGGTGGGACAAAACACACACACACACACACACCTGCACACACACCAGGATACTTGGTCTCTGATTTGTTCTGTCTCCTTACACTTTGCATTACATCAGTCCATTTTAACAAAGCACACAATTGCCCAGGGGTGATAGGGAAGAGGAATGTGTGAGATTCTTTTTCTAATTTGGAAAGACCAGAAAGAAAGGTGGTTGTTTTTTTGTTTGTTTCCTTTTTTTTTTGGCTTTTATAACATTAGAAGTTTTCTCAAGTGAGTTTGAACTTCTCTTGAGGCTGAAGGTTGTTAGACCAAAAGGGTGAAACATTTAATTTCAAATTTACCTTTCACATAGGGATTATAAGAGAGTAAAATTATTCTCCAAACCTAGGTCCTATGTGGAGAGTGTCCACCATTGTGGCCGTGACAGGTGGTTATATGGGCAGTGCATTAAGTTGTGCACACCTCCCCTAAACACGTGTAATTAATTGGTATGCATTGTGGACATTGACAACTATTTGCAACTGCTAAGTCAAGTTCTGTACAATCCACTTAACTTCCAAAGTAGGAAACAGATGTGGAGAGTTTTACATTAGAGTAGGGACTCACCCCAAATACTAGCTTTTTAAAACATTTAAGAGAAGTTCAGGTTGGTTGGTTGTTTTGTACCCGGCTTCTTACCCCTTGAGCAGGTTACACTCCTTGTAGCAAAATAAGTCTTGGGCTCGGGGCCCGAGCTCCTCCCTGCACTGGGAGTGGGGAGTCTCGTTTTTCTTTCTCTTGTTCTTCACTGAGCACAGGGAGAAGTGGGAGGTTTAGCAGAGGCTGTGTATTAGGAAGGTTCTTTCTACCTGTTATAACAGGTAGATTCTAAGAAATGAAAGTCCTTCACAGTTGGGAGGTTGAAGGGTAGTTTATGGACACCTGCAAACTGCAGAGTTTGGCTACCGGTGCCACCCCTGACTAGTCGTGTGCTCCTGGGCAAGTCACTTAAGCTTCTATGTGCGTCTCAGCACTTGCAGTAGAATTGTGAGAATTGAAGGTAGTGTTCAGTACGTGTAGGTGTAAGTGGAGCGCTCAGAACCTCCTGGCAGAAGATGAGAACCCAAGTGTTAACTACTCCAGAACCTCCACACTTCCTCTCTGAGAGCATCCTCAGTGACCACCGGTGTTTTCTGTGTGTGGCGCTGGCCCTCATAGCGATACACTGGATCCATCAGAAGAGCTAGTGTCTGTGGCAGAGGGAACCCATTCTCTGGGGAAAGCCCCCATTTTTGATGTCCCATCCAATTAGTATACATACATCCCCTTGGAAGAGGGCAGTAACAAGCCCAGCTTTCTTGGACATCAAGGGGAACAATTAAAAACTGAAATTTGCTAAATGTGTGTTTTGCAGGTTGGACAATCTGCTCAATATGGCTTATGGAGTGAAGAGGTAATGATAGAGGTTCATGGTGCTCATAATCCCTTCCCTGAGTGATCAGTTTCTTTGATTTGGGGAGTGACTCCCTTATAAGTTTGTGTTGGGCTTTCTTTTGCATGTACGTACCCAATGAAAAGCTGCCTTGTAAAGCACGGTTGATTCAAGGGATATCTTTGTTTCACTGGATGCCACCTGGTCTTTAAAAACCCATCATTCATTTTATATTGCGTTGCGACGTTATAGCATGTTTACATATGTGTTGCGCCCCTCCCCCAACCCTGCTTAAATTCCTGAAGCCCGTTCTCAATTTTTTTTTTCTGTTGTGGACAGTCCTATTCAACACAGCATATAATGGCCATTTCATAATGTATTCATACCTCGATAGTACAGCATGTCTCGCTGCAAGCCACACACAGACTTTGGTTGAAACATCCAACAGTTGTATGCATCTGAGAGGGGAGGGGAGTTACTCTGGGATGGGGAAGGGGGAAAAAGTCAGTCCATTGCTGTAACAGCCTGTTTCTGGTGTGTGTGTGTGTGTGTTCGTTCGTGTTTCCCATTTTGTTTAGTAGGTTTTCTCCAATGACCATTGACGGAATGACCAGTTTGGCTGGAATCAATATCCCTGGGCACCCAGGAACAGGGTGGTGCATTTTTGTGTACAACCTGGCTCCCGACGCCGACGAGAGTATCCTGTGGCAAATGTTTGGGCCTTTCGGCGCCGTCACCAACGTGAAGGTCATCCGTGACTTTAACACCAATAAGTGCAAAGGTTTTGGATTTGTGACTATGACAAACTATGACGAGGCCGCCATGGCCATCGCGAGCCTCAATGGATACCGTCTGGGGGACAGAGTACTGCAGGTCTCCTTTAAGACCAACAAAACGCACAAAGCCTAATGCGCTCTTGTCCTCGGTCCATTTCTATATGAAAACTACCCAACAAAGGCAAGTTAAGAGAAACTTTCTACATTAGTAAATGTCTTTGTAAGTCAGTGTTGAGATGGGGATTAAAAAAAAACAAACGACTACTTAGCATCCTAAGAAATATGTGAGATTTTTTATTGCTAGTATTTGAATTAAAACTTCTTAAATATCTTTTATGTTTGAATATGGACAAGAGGTACAGGGTTTTTACCTGTCACATTGCATTCTATTGCCTTCTTTGAAGAAGGTGGACCTTTTAAAGTGTTTCAGCTAAGGGATGACATTTCTTTTCTTTTTACATAACTGCCTTGAACCTGTGAGTAAACCTTGAGGCTTTGTGTTGTAATTCCTCAGTTGGTTGTGTCTTTTTTTCCCCCCCTTTTTTCTCTTTTTTCTGATTAGCTTTGTGTTTTGTTTACATTTGAAGCATCGCTGTTATGTCTAAGAAAAGTATTTTGAAGTTTACATTTTTATTTATGACATTACGAACAGTATTTATTTTATAATTATGATTTGGGTTGGGGCAGGGGGGGCTACATTATAAACGCTTATTGTAAGAATACTGGAGAACTTTTCGTAAAGCAGTACCTTGCCAAAGAGATAAGAGCCTCTTTGATGTGGGTTTAAAAAAAGCATCTATTTTTATAAAAAAGAAAATTTGGAGAAACTTTTTACTGGTCCTGGAACA
This sequence comes from Vespertilio murinus, assembly GCA_963924515.1. Classification (NCBI taxonomy): domain Eukaryota; kingdom Metazoa; phylum Chordata; class Mammalia; order Chiroptera; family Vespertilionidae; genus Vespertilio; species Vespertilio murinus. The sequence goes on from OZ004708.1 coordinate 123,010,765, forward strand.
AATATTTTGACTTGAATACTTTGAGAAATCTCTTCATATGACACCTAGTGAGCTTTTAAAATTTACCAGGAAATTTGCAGTGGTTGGAAAATTTAGAAAGATTTATGACGTAGAAAAAATACTTTTGAGATCTTTGTACGAAAGGAGTAGAATCCATGGGGGGAAACAAAGGCTGCTGGTTTCATTTTTGTAATCACCAGTGGAGTGTCTGGTCATCCTGGTTACTATGTGATAAGGCGGCTCACACTGATTTGTGATTTTGAAACAAATAAAAAAAATTTACAAAAGAATATATAAGAGCAGGCAAGAAATTTAAATTACCAAGAGATGGGGGAAAAAAAAATCTGTTCTTCCTAAAGAAATCCCTTCAGATAGAGCTCATGGTGTTTAGTGATGTACTTGCAGTATTGTTTGAAGAATTGTTTTGTCTTAAGGAAAACGATGTTGCACCTGATTTGTACTGCAGCAAATCGGCAAACGTGATCTGAGTTGGATATATTTGAAGGTATTTTGAAAGTTCTGTTCAAGGCTAACACCTGAGCTTTGTGTAATGTAAATAAGACCTTGTGTTTATGACCCTTTCAGCTAATTTGATTTCCGTTTTCCCCTTACATGCCAAGTGATGTTCAGGTTTTGAATGTTTTTGTATCCGTTTTTTCCTTTGTAAATGGCATTAACATTGTTACTTGAGGTCTTGCTTAATCACTTTTGTTGTCCTGAGGACTTGAATTTACAGTGCATCAGATCTGTTGCTAATTTCGTCTGTAGATAGTCTAGCTTCCGCTGTTTATGGTGATGCTACCTTTTCATTTATAAATATGTTTGTGGTAAAAAAAGAAAATGAGTATAACCATAGGTTTTGAACAAATTTCCTTACATTTTTCATACAAGAAATCATAAATATCTGTATGCTATTGAAATTTAACTTTGTATGATGCTTAAACCACTATTTGGGGAAAATAATAAAATAAGTCTTTACCATGTATGAAAGAAATTTTAACAAATACAAAATATTTTCTGATTAGCATCTAGCTTATAATAAATTTTCAAAAAAGCTGAAGGCAGACACGCCTTCATCAGGATGCACTGAGAACTATATAGTCACGTCCTGCTTTTTGTATAAACTGAGATGCTCACATGCTTCCCCTTAGAACAGGCAATGTGCTATGCATAACATAGTTGTACATTATCTTTGCGGTTGCGTTTACTTTTTTATTATTTAAAATTGTAGTTATAAAAATTTTCAGTATAGTACAGTACATATACTGTGAGGCGCGTGCTAAAGTGAATAAGCGAGTTTTCATGCTGACCCACTCAATGCTATTCCGAGATCAATTGGCTTAGCACTTTCTCATATCCTTAGGTGCATTTAGATTGTCAGAGTTAACCTCTTCTGCGTTTAAAAAAAAAAAAAAAGCTAAAAAACTAAAAAACAAAATACATGTATATACTTTAAAAAAAAATAAGGTTTCCCTGGTGGGAAAACAGCATCTACATGCTTCTTTCCTATACTACTGTAGCAAACCGAGGCATTGATGAGAGGGCATGCAAATTGTGCTTCACTTTACAGTGTTTATCAGAGCACTTAATAAAATGTAAGGCTGGTATTTATTTGAAGTTGTACAGTATGACTTAATTCACATCTGTTGGAATAGAAAATATATTCTGTTGAGTATTTAAGAGGCTGTACATGTTTTCTTTTGTGTTTGGATTCTTTGTACTTTTTCATGTTCAGTACATCAATAAACAAAGTTGAAGGGAAAGAACAGTGTGGTGAGTAGGTCTTTACACACACATAATTTGGGGGCTCTGTGCTCTGTCTCATCAGCTTGCTCTGTCGAATTAAAAGAGGTTCCCTCCAAGCGTTAGTTGAAAACGGAGTTGTCGAAGGTAAGAATTCCTAAAGGCATGCTAATTAAAGTAGAATGTGCAAAAAAAAATTTTTTTGAATGACACCTTCTGATTAGGTAGCGTTCACATATCACTTGGTGAATAACTTTTATAGGAATACGTGCTTTCATCAGCTAGTTGTAAAGTTTGGGTAATTGGATGCTGACATCATTCTATAGCTTTGATTTAATAACTGTCACTTCACACACACACACACCCCCCCCACACACACACAAATGGGAGTGGTTCTCACACATTTCTTTGAGCAAAAGAAAAACCAAACAGAAGGAAGGTAACTTATTCTGCTTTCCTGGCGAGATTTGACTCACCCGTGGAACTAACTGTTGGTGTATGAAGTTTCTATTTGTTGTCCAAGAGCCTCTTCTCTAAATCAGAAACTCGGTTTTCATTAAGTTAGAGTCCATGTGAGTAGTGCATGGGTACAAAGCATGAGCTGTGCCCATCCCGTGTTTCTTGTATATATTACATTCTTAGGACATCCCTGGCACACCCGTGGAGGAAGAAGGATGATTCTTGCTGATCTTGTATGCAAAGATTCTACTTCTGTAGAACTTCAGAAAATTTAATATAAATTTGACGTTCTTTTTTATTTCTTCCTTCCTTACTCCCTCCCCCCCCCCCCCCAAAAAAAAAAAAACTAAACTAAATAATTTCCTTTCATTTACTTGTATCTGTCAGCTTTTTGGTAAAAAGCTATTCTAAAAAGTTAACAGTCCTGAATTCACAACTTAGCAGTCAAGGGTATATCTGAGTGACAAGACAATTCCTTTTCTTCCAACGTGCAATTAATCACAGATCCCCACGCTCCCTTCTTTATTATATGAATCTATACTCTAACTTTGTGGTGTTAGAACGCCCTTCCTCGCCTCTCTCCTCTGACATGCCTATCAGTATTTTGACTCTCTTGCAGGCCAGCAGTGCTCGTATTTGAGCAGATAGTGGAAATGTCCCAAGGAAAGGTGATTTGTGAATCTGCTTGATTTGAGAAATGTGTTTTACTTAGAATCTTTTCTCACCTAATGCTTGGAAATAAATCATTTAGGGTATCACTGTTCAGTGTTGGAATAGCCAGCATAAATTTTTTAATCTTAACATCATTTGATATTATTTTAATTTTATTTTTAAAACAGTGTTAGCAATTTAACATTCCTGTATTGTGTGTGTGTGTGTGTGTGTGTGTGTGTGTGTGTGTGTGTGTGTGTTTACCTTTTAGATAAATATATTGCAAGAGTTCTACCATTACTTGATAGTGAGGATCAAAAAATGTAGTGGAAACTTGTAACTTCCTGTTCAAAGTGTTACCCAGAAATAAGAAAATGCATGTATTTTAACAATGAGTATGTTGAAATTTTAAAAGCCTTGAAATTTTAATAGCCTTTAATAGAACAACATACATGTATCTTTCATTGTGTAGAAGATACAAAAAAAGGAGGCTGTGGTTTTTATCCTTTATGCCCGTGCCTCCATTTCAGAATCTCAAAACAGTGAGGAAGACAGAAATATCGCTAAAATTGTGACAAAATTTATTATTGTTTAAAGAACATTTATAGCTTCAGTTATTGCAACAAATGGTTTATTTTTTACTGTTCTTTGTACTGTTTCTCTGAAAATTCACCAAAGTTGGCTCAGTGCCCTTCACGTTGGAAGGATTAAAACATCTACATCATTAGCACAGGAAGCCTGTATTAAGCTTTCCAGAATTCTGGAAATAGAATTCATAGAAATAAGCCAGAATTCTGAAAAAAGGTATTTTTCTGGTTGTGCAGCACAGGCCTACTGGTTATTCTTGTGCTGTGCTGTGCCCTAAGTCTATGAAGATGAACACAATGTGGCTCTTCTTGGAAATGGTCACCCTGGAGGGAGGGCAGACCAGCCACCAGGCCAGGCTGTACTGTCCTCGTGTTGTGGTCCAGGGGCAGGCGTCGGGATAACGTGCTGTAGTGTTTTAGAAATCAACCCGGTCACAACTTGCACAACTGAGCCTGCTCTGCCCTTCTTACAGAAGCTGCTTTTCCTTATTTGGGTTGGTGATTAGCTCATTTGCATATGTCTCAGTGTGACCTCAGCATCCTTCAGCTTGGCGAATCTGAAGATGCTCTTATATTCATTCAGTTGTCTGAATCCTTTCTGAGACAAAATAAAAGTTACACACCTGAAGACACTACCTGGATAGTTGGGTTAATGGAGGCATTTGGATTCTCTTGCTTTCTCTAAACATATTAATATATGGAGTAATAATTTGCAGAGTACTGATATGGTACGATACCCTGAATATTAAAAGTATGCTGACTGACTCTATTCTACTTTGAATCAAGGACATGTCACAGTGTTGGGGGTCTCACATTCAGAATTAACATTCCTTGTAGTGTAGCCATGTAGGTTAAGATGTAGTAGTTGATACTAACCCCCAGAAACACGCATGGCTCCTATGTTTACAAATACCTGATAGCCACCAGGCATGAACCCTGCTGCTGTACAGTGTCTTAAAAGGAGCGGACATAAGTGCATGGAAGGCATGTGCCTCTTGTTCTCACTCAACTGCTCTTGTGCTCCTCCTCTGGCCACGCCCACAATTAACCACACAAGTCCAAGTCAAGGGTGCTGTGTACAGTGTGTGAGTGTGTGTGTGTGTGTGTGTGTGTGTGTGTGTGTGAGAGAGAGAGAGAGAAAGTCCTTGGGTGGGAGCGGGAGATGGCACAGGAATGAGAGCAGTTGGCCTGGGCCATTAAACATTAAGAGTAGGTGGGATTGAAGAGATTGAGAGAGAATTTAAGACACTGGTCAAAGACATGTTACCTAGGGTAAGCTTCCTTTAGCCCAGGTCAATATTTAATACAGACCTGATTTGATTAAACATTGTGTCCAGGACTAGTTAAATCTCAGAGGAGCATAAATTTAGTAAGTCCATAATGAATTTTAGAATATCTAAACATCTAAAAATATCTGCCAGGATAAGCTATATGTGATTTTTTTTGGAGTGGAGACATGTATTTGGAGCACGTGGTTCAGAGTACTCAAAAAGGCCAAACAAAAACAAGATCTCCCAGTAATACCAGAGTGGACTAGTGTATTTCCCAGAATATATACCTTTCAAACGCAATGATTTGAGATGATAAAAGCCTTTTTTTTTTTTTTTTTTTTTTTTTTTTAAGTATTTATAGTATTTCTAGTGCCGTAATGCCTGGTTTACTCTTAAGCTTTGATATATATATTTTATATTTTCTTACCCATATCACTCAAGTATCACCTTCAGAGTAGGTAAGGGGAAAAGTATAAAATCCAAATGTTTCTGGGATATTTCTAAGGTGAAGTTTTGGCTTCATAGCTTTTTATCTCTGGTTTGGAAGCAACATAGGTTAGGAGGAAAGAAAGCAGCCAGTTTAGATAGCTCTTCAGGGAAAGGGCTGGCTGCTTTGTGTTTTCACTCCGAGGGGTAACCTTGATTGTCGCTGTGCACTCCTTCCTGCCCCATTTCAGAAGCAGCCAGCCCCTCCATGCACCTCCTGGAACACAGGACAGAAGCGTCAGCCACTTCGGGGGGAGGGGGTTGGGGGGACCCACCCTCTGGATTGAAGCACATGGTTGGCAAGGTGGCTCCGACCTTGGATTGTCCTGCAGATGGGACCGAGGTGCGGCACACCGTGGCACTCAGGTTGGGAAGCTCTGCTTTCATCGCTTTGTCTTTTTAAAACGTCCCTTTTGGCAGTTCTCTGACTGACTGTACATTGAGCTCCTGCTCTCTGCCAGTTGCTGTGCTGTCTCTCAGGGCTGAAGTGAATGGCTCTGTTTTTACTTGGGTTTTGAGTAAAACCCGAGTAAACCCCCCCCCCCCCCCAAGGGCCTTGTTCAGCACCTGGTTTTGCAGAGGGGTCAGGCCCCGGGAAGTTAAGGTGCTCCACGGTTCTTTCACTAACTTGAGACCTGGCGTGTGACCCCAGCTCTCGCAACTCTTGCAACGCTGTCCTTAGTTGTCATTAAAGTACTAAAATAAACGCTGAATTAACGTGCATTAACTGTGCCCTTTTGTGGGGTCAGATTTCTTGAATCTTGCAGGATATGTAAGGCATCTAGAAATTGACAAGAGGTAAGTACATGAAGCATTCTATTTGACACGTTCTATATAATTTACATCCTTGTGGGTAATTTCGATCAATAATAATGTAGTCACTGGAGAAAATTTATTAAGCACAGCAAGTACAAGGGGAAAGTTATCCAGTCCTCCCCGGAAAGAAATACCTATTTTCTCAGATGCTTTTTCTGTTAACTTTGTGGTTACATATCTAATATTTTCTTCATAAAGATAAAACATATTTGTGGGGGATTTTTCCCCCTCGAGAAGGATGTTTCCCCCCCTTTGTGATTTATTTACATGAGTGTATGGGAAAGACTTCTTTAAACAGACATAAAATAATGCATTTCTAATTTTGGTTTAAGACATGGTTCAAGCAAGCTGCTGTCTGGTTTTTATTGCATGGATTGCTGCTGGCATTTTGTCAGCGAGACGTCAAAACTGGAAACCCTGCTTGGTTTTCCATTGCCACCCATCCTCCAGGCCTTTATCGAGGCCGAAGACAGATTCAAGTCCAGAACCTAGAGGCGATGTCTTCAAATCGCAGTTTGGGGAGGTGCCTCCATGTTACTGGCCACTCTCAAGGTGGGCAATTTGGTTTGCAAGTTTCAACTAAGGAGCAGGCGCCTCGGGGTGGCGGGGTGGAGAGAAGTAGGAAGCTCTGAGTCCTCCTTGGAGACAAGAGGACACAGAGATGCCCGGAGTACTGATAAGTCAACTTCTCTCCTTCTTCTCTTTAGGGAAAGGAAAGGCTCCCTTCCTGGGCAGAGACAAGCAGGGGAGGATGACCAGCCCAGTTGTGGGTGAGTAATTTTCCCGCTTTTCCCCGGGTCTCTGATTGCAGCGATGCATCTCGCCGGGGTCTGGGTAAATGCTGGCTCCTTCTTGCATGGGCTCCGCGCAGTCCTTGATGGTAGATGAGCGCTTTCGAAAGGCTTGAGGGAGCTGAAAGGTGCTCGTTAGCATGCACCTGGGTCCTGCCATGACATCACAGGCGGCCCGCGAACAGCGCTCCGGGAAGCAGCAGCCTTTTTGCCCCTTTCTTAACAATGAGACGTAGATTGGGCCTGTTCTCTATGCAGCCCTCCGTGTGAGTAAATGTCTATTTTTACGGTAGCGCTGCACTTTAAAAATAGCTCCAATCAATGCGACTCTTTTCCCCCATATGTTAAAAAGTTATACATGAGTTAAAATATCTCAGATGGCTTAAATTCTCCCAGACACAAGGCACTTTCCTTTTTCTTCTTTTTGGAGGTGAGGGTGTGGGTAGCAGAATGGGATGAGGGCATTGATGGTAAAATGAGGACTTTTCCTTCTGGCTTCCTGAACCCTGTATGCTCTCTCTGACTTCTTTACCAGAAGCAAGGCTTTCCCACCAAGATTTGAGCTACCCGGCTGTTGAAAAATGTATTAATATTTGGCGGGTACAGTCTCCTTCCTGGAGCGATTGTTTATTTTGGTTGCCGAGAGCAATTAGCTAGAACAGTCACAGTTGCAGCTGTTCGATACCCTGCGCTCCAGCGGAGACCGCAAAAGGCCCTCCCGCGCGTTTAGAATCTGCATGGGGATGGTTCTTCATGGGCTGCTTCTGGAGTCTTCTGTGCTGGCCAGTTCAAGTGGTTGGTCCAGAGCTAGAGCAACTGCTCCATGGGATCGTTGGCATGCATGTCTCCATCAGAGGCGCCCACACACCTTGGTTTGTGGAAGCCCATGGCTGTGGCCCCTTAGTGCAGGAAGAACCTGTACCAGCCCTTTCTCTCTGAGTGCTCCCATGCTAACCTGGATATGGCTCATCCCAAAACACTCCCATTTTTGCTCTCTGCAATTTGTCCTTTTTTGTGTGTGTGGCTCTGGACTTCTTGGGGCTTTTGTGGGCTCATGGGCATGTGTTCAGTGTGAGCAGGAGGCCTACAGACACACTAGTCCATGTTTAAGAGAGAGGGTCTTCCTACCGTGGCTCCAGTACGATGCCGCCACTCCAGAAAGAGTGGTGAAGATGGACTGTTTCGCTGCTTTTATAGTGTCTGCACTCTCGCCTTTGGAAATAGGTTTGATAGAAAAGAACGGGTGCGCACATATTTAAAAATTATACTGCTCAGAATTCACAATATGCTTTTTTGGGGGGAACATTTTCTTGTTTGGATCTCACAGTGACCTTGTGAGGCAGGGACTTGTCCTATTACAGAAGAATAGATGGTCTCAGAGCCGGCAAGTAGCCAGCCACCTGCTTAACTTCTCTGCGCTGTGGCCAGTTACTCTGGTAAATAAGACAGTACGAATTTGGTCCTTTTTACTGCTGGCGTAGTGAGCTAAAGCAGGCTGATGAACTTGGCTTGATTTTAAAGGCTGTCAGAGCTAGCTCTGAGGCGCAAGACCAGTTCATAGTGGGTCCTCCGTAGAGTAGGATCTGGCTGGCTCACTAGAGTGAACTCGTGTCTATATTTGAAGGAATAACTTGGGAATCTTAGAGAGTTTGGGGGGATCCAGAATGTACGATGGAAGTTGTTTCCTGCTAGCTCGCATAAGTTAACTAGAAGTCATTATGTTTTTATTAGATTTAGACACTTCTGTGAAGTATATTTAAAGCAGCCTTTCACATGGCCATTGGTTGACTAGATGGCAACCTGCTTGCTCAGCCAGCTTAGATCTGTGACTTAGTCAAGGGGAGCAGTTCTTTACTCACACCCCTTTCCAATAAAATGTTCCTATAAATGGAGAAGTAGGAACACAGGTGAGTTAAATGTTAATTTAGTAACTTGAATGAAAATTTTCAGTGAAATCTTTCTCTTTTTGCTGACTTTACTTTTAAGCAATAGCAGAGTCTTCTAAAAGTATCCTAACTTGAATTGAACACACAAATTCAGGAAAGTGAAAGACTTTGTCCCTTCCTCTCTCCTGAAGATTAAATATGTGTAATAATATGACTGGTGGATGGCTTTCTCCATTTTTCAAATTCTGTGAGACATCTTACATTTTTAAACCTTTTGGAAACCTAACCAGTGTGCACTAGGGTACCACGTATACTAGAATTAAAGTGTGTCTATTAGAAAAAGTGTTTAATACTCAGACTTGATTATAAATACCTTTGAAAGCAATGTGGCAGTGTACTCGGAGGTAAAGTAGTTCACGTAGATTGGCCAGAGTATTGGAACAGAGGAGCTGGGGCACCTCCTTGTGACTCTATCCTTTCCATCACAGCAGGCGGCAGCTGGGGGGAGCACCGCATTAAGGAGACTTCTGGATGGGATTTTTAACAGAGATCCTGAGGTTTTGAAGACGAGGCAGCGGTATTAGCCTGAAAGGAAAGCATCGTATCTGAGCGGAATCATGTCTAAAGCAGATCTTGCATTACTTATCGGCTGTGCTGCCTTCCACAAGGGTTCTCCAGTGGAGGTGTGCATGCTACTCCCCTTTGAAGCTTGTTGATAGAGATGCTTGAGGCTCACCCCTAGATTCCGGTTCACTGCCGCTAGGGCCAGTCTCCGGCTCCGGAACAGGCTCCGCCTGGTCCAGCGGTTGGGATGAGCGGCTGAGAACATAGGAATGCAAGGTTCCTGCTCAACATTTTCTCCCTTCCTTCTCGCTTGTTCTCCTCAGGCCCCGAGCAGCCTGTGGTTGTCTGCTCCTACCTTAGTTTTCACCTAAAGAACTTGTAATTGTGTGCATATTTTGAACATGCTAAAAAGTTTATATGGAGCGTGTCATATTTAACATAAGTACCCTTATGATCTCTATTTCCCCGAGGAGTAAATGAGACTTAAAGAGGTTAAGACACTTGTCCAAGGACCATAGGCAGTAAATGGTTGAACAGCCAGACTGCTGTGCACCATCTGATTGTAGGGCTTGGCGTCCTCATGACCAACAACCGGAATGGTTGCCAGCGGGCTGCCATGTTGGAAATAGTAGATTTTACCCCAAAATGAGGCAGCGTGGTTTTATTGCTGCAGATGCATCTCCCATTTGAAAGGAGTCCAGCTGGTACTCTCTGTTTTTGTGACGTTTACAATATGTAGATATGCCATTTCACGTGTTAGCTCGCATTCTAGACCGGGAAGTCCCTGAGGGTAGGGTCTTTCTGGGGCTGAGCTCAGTTCTGTTTCCCTCTGTGCCCACCATGGTGCCTTATACATCCTAAGTGCTCAGAAGCCTTGTCCACGTAAAAGGGAAGCAGGAAGTTGGAGCAGCTGCTGCTTGCTCAACATTAGGGTTGTTGTGAGACATAGTTTATTCTTACATTTATGTTCTCTGGAAATTAGTTTTTCTAATGTCTGTGTTTTGCAGATACTTCCGGTTCGCTTGCTTTGTTTTGAGGGTGAGTCACAGTAGGAGATCATACCTAAATTGTAAAAGAGTGATGCGAAGAAAAGTGTGGAAAGGGAATTACTGTGCTCCAGGAGGAAGTGCCAGTCGATACTCCGGGGACTTTTGGCCACACGTTCTGCTTTTATTCCCCCTGGATAAGAAGTTCTGCAAAGTGTGACTATAGGGACATGGACGGTTGATGTTTCTTTTGTTGTTATTTGTTTGTTTGCTTTTTTGTTTATTTTTCCTCTTGGACAGGGTGTGAGCTGGTCCCGTGTCCAAATGGTGTGTGAGGCAGAACTGTTAAGAGAAATTGAAATCTTTGGTTCTGTCTCCGGGATCCCAGGTGACCTGGTATTTGGTGTACATGTATCCATATAAGATTTCACAGCTCTTCCCATTTTTATGTGTGTATTATGGTGTTAACAGCCAGAAAACTATCCTGGCCTCTTTGGATTTGCTCTGTGTAACAGAATATTTCCTGCTTAGAGTTTATAGCTTGACTAATGGGATTTCTTGACCAAATCCAAGTCCTTCTAGAGTTGTATAAGAATATCAGGATGTTAAGTATAGTGTCTTAGTCCAGGCTGCTGGAACAGAGTACCGTAGATTGGTGGGCTTATGCACAGTAGGCATTTATCTCCTGGTGTGGGGGCTGAGGTCCAAGGTCAGGCCCAGCAGGCGGGTTCTGGGAGGCCCTCTCCAGGCTGCCGGCTGCAGGCTTCACTTGTGACCGCGCATCATGGAAAGCAGCAGCCTGCTCTCTCTGGCTGCTTAGGACAAAGTCACACCCCGTTCATGAGAGTCTAACCTCGTGACCTAACCACCTCCCAGCGGCTCAGCCTCCAAACACCATCACACTGGGGATTAAATTTCAGCATGTGGACATTTTTGGAGGGGTCAGAAACGTTCAGTCAGCGACAGGCAGTGTGGAAGTGTAGGGCGTATTTGGACAGATGTCTCTAATTCACTATGAGAGTCATCCCATAAAACTGTCTTGTCTTCACAGCTTTCTTCCGTTGAATGTCAACCATGACTCCGTCACGAGACGGGGCATTTCACCTGGGTTATTGCAGATTTCACGGTAATTCTGAAAGGTCATGCTATCACCCCTGTTTTTACAGACGGGGAAACCTGAGGCGTGGGGAGGCCATGGAACCTGATGGAATAAAAATGCCTTAGCTTCTTTCTTCACTGCTAATGAACACGTACAGGAGGGGTCTCCATCTCCAGGGAGGTAAGCATAAAGGGTGTACCATGGTTCCCCCATCCACAGTTTCACCTTCCATAATTTTGGTTAGTTATCCATGGTGAGTTGAGGTTAAAATTCATAACTTTTAAATTGCCTGCCATTCTGGGTAGCGTAATGCAATCCCATGCCATCCCACCCAGGATGTGAATCGTCCCTTTGTCTAGCCCAGCCGTGGGCAAACTAAGGCCTGCGGGCCTGATCCAGCTCCTTCTGCTGTTCTATCCGGCCCGTGGAGTCAAAAAAGCGGAAGGTTCTCTTGCTCTCACCTCCGCTCCTTCACCAGCAGCCCAAGATGAGAGTGCCAGCATGGTCAGGTTGCTTTTGTTCCAGCCCTCCGGTCCAGTTCAAGAACCCATTGTGGCCCTCGAGTCAAAATGTTTGCCCACCCCTGGTCTAGCCTCTCCGTACTGTAGATGCTCTTCACACACTCGTCGCTTAGTAGTATCTTGGTCATCCATTAGATTAGCTGTCATGGTATGACAGTGCTCATATAAGTCATCCTTATTTTACTTACTAAGGACCCTGAAGCACAAGAGTGGTGATGCTGGCAACTTGGAAACTATGAAGTGCCTCCCTTAGGTGAGTAATAAGATATTTTGAAAGTAAGAGAGACCATATTTTGCAAAACTTTAAATAAAAATATTGTTGCAGTTGCTTTATTTTATTACTACTGTTGTTAATCTCTTATTGTGCCTAACTTACAAATTAAACTTTATTATAGGTATATGCATAGAGGAAAAAAATGTAGTATAACTAGGGTCTGGTGCTATCCACTGGGGATCTTGGACGTATCCCCATGGATAAGGGGGCGGGTGCTACTGTATTCAGTAACTACCTTTGGGACCGGAACACAGGTGATCCCTCGTGTCTTGTAGTACATGCACTTCCAAGAGAGCAGAAGTCATGCAAACTCTAATGGAACCTCAAATTAGTATCTTAATGTTTCTGCCTTCAGAGACAGGAGGGTGTGTGTTCTTTTGGTGGTGAGATGCTCAATTATCTTATCTCTTCCCGTGGATAGGAAATTCTTACTCTGAAGCAGTTGTGGCTATTTCTGTGTTTACTCTTTCCTATTGGTCATGCACGATGTTGTGCCAGTAGAGAGGATATAAGCCTGTGGATTAGTTGGTAGAAATGCCCTCGTATGGCAGGTGAAGAAATCAGGGGAGAGAGAAGCAACTGAATTGACCAGTGGTGAGCACGTACTGGGTGAGTGGAACCGCACACCTCCAGGTGCCAGGCTGTGATTTAGAAAAGGAGCGATATCGTGCGAAATGATTCCTGGAATTACGTTCTGCAGCAGCACTCACAGTCTCAATTGACGTGCCTAAAACTGGAAGGTATAGGTTTTTTTTCTAAAATAAAATGCACAGTCTTCCAGGCAGGGGTCCATTGACACCATCACAGCCTCCTTCCCTTCAATCTCACATAACCTTGGCTTCCTAATTAGATTGCTAATAAGTTATTACAGGCACAGAGTGGGAGCGTTGGACTCTGTTCTCCAAGGTCTCGCTATTCTAAGTGTGGTCTCTGGCTCAGCTGCATTGATGCACCTGGGAACTTGGACGCGCAGACTGCCTTCCACCACCAACCTACTGACCCACACTCTGCCTTTTAGCAGAATCCCCCGACTGATCCACGTGCACACCCACGCTGGAGAGGGACTCGAAGGCATGTTTCTCAAACTTGAATGTGCTGGGGAGTGACGGGGAGAGCTTGGGTAAGCGCAGAGTGATGGCCCAGAGATTGACTCGGTGGGTCTGGGGGACATGTGTTGGGCGTTGCCCTGTCCCTGGACACCCCCTCCCCCCTGCAGCATTGGTTGGATGGCCGCTCGTGCTGGGGTACTCTAGGTGCCATTTGAATGGTTGAACTCAGTGAGGTTAAGGTCCTGTGCATCCATTTCTGGGGCCTTTTACCAAGGGCTCAAGAGGGAGTCCACAAGTGTTCCACTTTTTTTATTGCAGTTACCCTGTAGAGCAGTGTTTCCCAAACTTTTGACATGTGTACCCCTTCTATAATTTTCGTAACTCTGAGTACCCCTCGTCAAAAAGAAATGGATGTATTTTAACAATCAAAATATATTTATTTTTTCTTCTTTTGGTACATACAGAAAATAATAAACGAAAAATAAAATTATTCATAATAAAATATAAATAAAAGTTATATTATAAATAACATTTATTTGCACACCGGACCATCTCACGCTTCACAAGACTGTCTTGACTTGACTCATGAGAACGTAGAATTAGGCGCAGCTAAGCACGGTGCAATGCGTACCCCCACCAAACTCTTCCCGTACCCCTGGGGGTACACGTACCACACTTTGGGAAACACTGCAGAGGACCAAGTTGGATGGGATACTGTTTGTGGTCACTGGGAGAAGGGAGGAACTGTGTATACTACTTGATAAATAGAACAGGACAGCCACATCTAAGCAGTTTCCAATGAACCATTTTACAGGTTGACCAGATGAAGCATTGCACTTTCTATCCATTAAAAAGAAAAAAAAAGAAAGAAAAAAGGTGGGGGAGCACATCTCAGCTTTTCTAGGATTCCACTTTCTCCTAAGAACGTGACTACTTCTCATCCCTCCCCTTGCCAAGTACAGGACACACAGACCATACCTTAGCAGCTGACACAGCTATCCGTATGCTCTTTTTAAAATGATTTAGGGTGGTTTTTGTGCAAGCAAGAGTTGGCCGCCTACTACATTGCCTCAAGGTATATTTTTGTGTTTATCTGTGGAGTGGATAGTGTGCCGCTGAGGCTTGCGAACGATCCTGCTGATTAGTGTGGTCAGGAAGTATTGAGCCCACTGGGTAAGACTGCTAAATCTGCAGGATGGTGGATGTGGATGGGTTTCAGTAAGTATGAGTGCCTTTGTGTCAAAAAGAAAACTCTTTTGAGTTTAAGCGTATTCTGGTTTGTATCATGACATTTAAAAACAGCAGTGGCACTGGAAAATGCACACATCCCCAAAGTAATTTTTTCCAGAGGATTTTACCCCTATAAAGTTTAAGTATTTGATGCCTTAATAAAAGAAAACAAATTTGGTGGCTGTGATAATCAGCAAGTTGCTTTTTGAAGTTTGCAAATGAAGCTTGTATAAGTGGCATTATTACTCATTTGCCCTTAGTTTTTAACTACTTTACACAAACTCATTCATACACACACACACACACACACACACACACACACACACACACACTATGTAATAAAGAGGTAATAAGCAAATTAACCCTCATACCCTCACAAGATGGCTGCCTATTGCAGGGGGCATCTAAGCACAGTGATTCCCCCTGCAATAGGGGTGAGCAAATGACTAAACAGCAGGCGGCATGGGGTGACAAGGCCAGTGGGGGGCCATAAAGGGTGATCAAGCCAGTGGAGGGAGCAGTTGGGGGTGACCAGACCAGTAGGGTAGGGCAGTTAGAAGCAACCAGGGTGGCAGGGGGGGGGGCAGTTAGGAGCAACCAGGCTGGCAGGGAGGGCAGTTGGGGATGATTAAGCTGTCAGAGGGAGCAGTGACGGGTGACTAGGCAGTCAGGCAGGTGAGCAATTAGGAGCCAGTGGTCCAGGATTGTAAGAGGGATGTCCAACTGCCTGTAAACTGGCAAACAGACATACTCCAAGGGGTCCCGGACTGGAAAGATTGTAGGCTGGGCTGGGGGACACCTCCCCTGACCCCTGTGCACAAATTTCGTGCACTGGGCCGTGTGTGTGTGTGTGTGTGTGTGTGTGTGTGTGTGTGTGTACTTCCTTTAAATTTCTTTTCCAGTTTTTGTTTGTTTTGCTTTTGGAACAAAATAAGGGTTGGAAAAATTTGTAAGGGTATTTTCTGGAAAATATGTCCTAGAAAAAAGTTGGGTTTAGTGTTCATTTTGGGCATGGCATGTGCATATACTTAACTATTTGACAAGATGTTATGGTATCATAGAGCCGTCAGATAATTGCAGATGTTTTATTTGGAAGATACCATAGGTTTCAAGGAAGAAATCCAGTGTTTCATGAAGCACCCAGGGTTAGCCTAGCACTTGTGGGCACCTGACAGTTCTGCAACATGAGTTGTCCCTTCCACTCTGACAGCCGAGGAAATAGTCTTACATCAGTCCCGGAGATTTATTTGCAGAGCAGAGATTAAACTTTGGGTTTGAACGTGGAGTCCAGAACCCATTCTCAACACTGCCAGCCTACTGAATGTTGAGCCTCGTTTTGTTGAAAGCTACATAAGAGAGATTTGAATCTGGCAGCCTTGAAAAGTGAAAATGCCTAATGCCTGCCCAGGATTAAAATTTTTTAAATGTGTAAGTTAATTGGATCCACATAATCTTGTGAAGTGGACAGGGCAGGTGCTAAAGTACTGATTTGGTGGAGTGCAGGGCAACAACGAGGGCACACAGAAACCACCTAAGAGAATGAATCAAACAAGGAGCACAGAAGAATGGGGGCAAGATGGGGTTCCGATCAAGCCCGGTTTCTCTATTGAAGCGATGAGGTTTTTAAAGGCTCAGAAGGGGAGGAACAGGATAAGGAGTTGCCGTGGGGTGATTGGTTGGGGACTGGGTATCGGTCCTTAGCTGATTGGTTATTCTGATGTGGGATTGTCCTGGGGTGATTGGTCTGGCCTTTGGCGCAAGCGGGCTCAATCAGGAAGTAGGGCTGACCAGGAAGTGGGACCGAACTCTTGTTTTTATGGTTCCCAGCAGTGGAGTGGGTGGGTAGGTAAGAATCTGAAACTCAGAGAGGTCAGGACTTGCTGAAGTTAACAAGGCTAGTGAATGGCAGAGACACAGGCCAAGCACTCCTGTGGATTCCGAACCTTGTATGCTTTCTCAGGCCTGCCCTACCTGCTTGCTAAAAGTGTGTATACAAGAGGCTGGATCAACAAAATTTTAAAAAAATATAATAAAAATAAAAAAATAAAAATTACTCCCAAGGTATTTGGATGTGGTTATAAAAAAAAAAAAAGGCTGCACACATTGTTCAGCAGAATGTCTCAGGGTTTTGTGTCAGTTTGTAAAAAGGCTTGTGAAATATACCTTTACCCCCCACACCCCACATCCCCATCCCATATAAACCGTCTCTGGCAGGAAGCTGTGTGCTGGGAAGAAGGGCCACCTGGTGAACTGTGTGGTGACTTGGGGCCTGATCTAATACTATTTAAATGCCATTGTCTTCAGAGCTTAATTTTCCTGGGAAGAGGTTTTGAAACGTGCTCCCCTTTTGACTTTTATTATTTTCAAATATATATTCTTACTGATTTCAAGAGAGGAAGAGAGAGGTAGAAACATCAATGATGAGAGAGAACCCCTCCGCCTCCCACCCAGCCCCCAGAGACAGAGCCCACAAACTGCCCCAGCAGGGAATCCAGCTGTGACCTCCTGCTTCACAGGTTGATGCTCAACCACTGAGCAGCACTGTTGGGGTTGCCCTCCTCTTTTTAAAGATAAGTTTTCTTTCCAGTGGATTGATCGTGCTTACTGTAAAAGTTTGTTGATCTTATGTTGTAGTTAAGGTTTGCTAAATCTTTAATTTTTTTTGTGTGTACATAAAAAAGAGCCCTTACTCACCATAGAACATTTTAGCCTCTCTGCTGGAGAGACCTTTAGAGTTTGAAGGTAGTGTCCAGTGTGAACACTGTGTCTTTGATGGTGCATGTCACAGGGGAGGGTGACTTTGCTTTCATCAGACCCGAGTATCTGGCTCTGCCTAGTCATGTGTGTGGGTGTGCACTTCCTGTCTGGTCCACCAAGCTTGGGGAACGACTTGTGACCCTGCCCGAGAGCCTGCTGGAGAGGGCTGGCAGACTCTCCGGTCCTGCCGTGAGTCCCTCAGGCTGCGGGAGGGACGACAGATGGTTGAGCTAAACTCGGAGCCACCTCTCTACGTCACGATGAAAAATGACCAGCCTTCGGTAAGTGGAAATCAGAGCCCATGCACTTTTAAAGTCTGAGAAGCAGGACATTAAAACAAACAGAGTGAAGAAGGGGAGGAAATCCTTTCATAAGTGACCAACCTGTCTTTGTTGGTACTTTCTGTATTTACTAGCAGGAAAATTCCTCGTGTACATATTTGTTCATCTGTATAGTCAATATGCATGGATTGTTGGGACTGAGCAGTAATCCTCTGTGCCCTTTGGATATAAATAACCTCTCTAAATGCTGAACCTGGGAGGCTGGATCACCCAATACAGATGCAGAGCCGCATTCTGTACTGTATGAGCAGCATGAGGCCCTCCCTGCTCACAGCCCTTCAAGGTTGTCTGCCTCCCATGACTCATGCTGAGGCCATGGCATCTGCAACGCTTGTGGCCCAGGCTTTTGCAACCATTGGTACCCGATTCAGACAGTCCGTCAGTAGGCTAATGAGGGAAAGCTATGTCATGCAAGCAAGTTGGTAGAGGGCACAAAAGCAGGTGGGCAGAGTAGCTAAGTCCCAGCTGTCATGGCATATGAATGAAGACTCTTGAACTTGGGCTGCCTAACCCCTGTAAGATCCCTGTCTTCCTCATTACCATTCACATCCTATGATGACACTTGTTTAAGCTGGCCCACGCACGGTGCTGTCCATGGTGCTGGAGTACAGCCAGTGTGCGTGAGTCTGAAGGCTTGGCTCTAAAGCCATCTGCCCTTTCCTAGTTGAGTTTTGGGGTGGGGTCCTTGCCCTCTGTAAGCATCAGTTTTCTTCCCCTATAAAATGAGAACAGTACCTGTCTCAGAGTGTTGATACAGAACAGATGAGGCCCTTAGCATAGTGCCTGGTGTACATAGTATGTGCTCAAAAAATATTAGCTGCTGCTATTGGTATTACTGTTTTTATTGTCATCACTCAAAGGAAACTAATGAATATACTCCGCCCCTTTGCTGAGAAAGTGGGAAGTCCCAGGGCCATCACTGTTCAGATCTTGACCTCTGCTAGGATTGCATCCGGCCTTTAGCCAGTGACATTAAATCATACAAGGTTTTTCTTTCCTTTCCTTAGCTAACCCCCTTGAACTCTGACTGTTGGCCTGATCTTTGTCTATAAACCTGAGGCTGTTTTTGAGAAGCATTAGCATACAAAGGGAGCCTCCACATCCCACAGCTTCAGACTACTGAGGGAGTTGTCTTCCTTAAGCATATAGGCACTTTAAATGTCTCTCTGCAACCAATTATAAAAAAAAAGGGGGGGTTAATGATGTTCTTCCGTATTTTCCCAAATAACCGTGGTTGATCACTGAAGTGTGCAAACTGACTATATCTCGTTTCCCTTGTTGAGCAGGCTCTGGGTTCTCTCCCGCTGGTGCCTGGACCAGGTCGAGAAGGTGAACAGACAGGTCGTTTATCTCTGGACTGTTCACCTTTGGCTAAGCGCCCTGCTTGTGTGCAGGAAAGAGAAGTAAAATAATTATTGAGGAGAACTTCCCACTGTTCGTGCTGTGACCTCCTTCTCTGGCAGCCAACTTTTTAAACCAGCATCTTACTATTTCAGCAGATGGTGCTAAGGTTTGTGCAAGCAGCCCACAGTATTCCCAGTTCATTCCCACACTTCTGGATTCTTTGTAATTAGCTGACAACATGGATGAAACTGAGCTCAGATGGAAGGGAGCGCCTTGGAGCTGGGGGGAGAGGCATCTGCTGAGGGTGTGGGATGACCTTGCTGTGCTTTTAGGGAGCTGCCTGGGGGTGGGGAGCAGGGGGAGTGAGCTCAGAGATTAGCAGTGGCTCCCAGCTGCTTAGATCCCTGCAGTGTGTTCTGTAGTCTGTCCCGGCTACCCGGGCATGGCCAGGTACACTTTGAGTATTCAGTTCACTTCCAAAGCCCTTTGTCATTTTTGTCCCAAGTCTAGTTTTCTTGAACATTGGCCCTCATTCCTTGGCTTATTTTTAGTTCATTGTGTTTTTAGTCCCTGTGTTTTGTACATGTGTCTGGGGATCACATGTGGAAGGTGTTCCAATTTTGGAAAAACATTTGAGTTAGATTTTATAAATTAAGAACTAGTGTGTTCGTAAGAACATATTGTAAGGCTGAATGGAAGGTTAGTGCTTGATGAAAGCAGGTCAGTGACACCATTTCCTGACGTTGCAGCACTTTTACCTTCCTTGTAGAAGGAAATCCTTTCCTTCTGACCTCTCTCTGGTGTGATTGTGTTGGGCCTTTCAACGGTGACATGAAATCGTATAAGGCTTTTCTTAGCTTTGCTCAGCTAAGCTCCTTGAACTCTTATTGGTCTCATCTTAAACTCTGAACAACCCACTCAGTGCCTAAATAATGCTGGCTGGCAGTTACCTTTTTTTTTTTTTAATTTATTAAGGTATTATATATGTACATAGCTTACCATTGACCCCCCCCCTCTCCCATACATGCCCTCCCTCCCCAGAGTTTTGTGTCCATTGGTTGTACTTATATGCATGTATACCAGTCCTTCGGTTGATCTCTTATCTCCCCCAGATCTCCCTACCCCCCCTTCACCCCCGCTGTCATTTGACAGTCTGCTTGTTGTTTTACTGTCTCTATATGGCAGTTACCTCTTGATTAATTGATGTGGCAGAGCATCATGTGCAGACACCTCTGTCATTTGAGGCAGCATCTCCTCCCTGGATGCTGCAGCTTGGATGAGGTAGTGTTGGATGCCCTGCAGGGTACCCCACAGCTGGTTTGGGACCAAAGGTACTCTCTGCGTGGGAGTGCTGTAGTATTCTTAATGATGGGAGCAGTGGATGTAGAATTCAGTAACTTTTTTTTTCCACTAAGAATTTTCCTTGTCTCCAAGTGGATGACTGAGAAGAAAAGCAAGGAAGATATCTTTCCCTCAAGACTGCTTCCAGCCCCCTTGTGTTTCTTATTCCAAGAGCAACTGTGCTCTTAGGTGGAATGTGGCTCAGGAATGGCTGATAGGCACACCTTAAGGACCTGCTGTGACTCAGGGGCAGCTGAGTGATCTATGTGTATTTTCATTCAGTTCTCACTATAACTCCACAGGTAACTTGGTTATGATATAGTTTAACAGATGAAGCTTGTGAGATTATCCAGATAATATATAATAGAACTAGGACTTGAACCCAAGTCCATTGGACTTCAAAGCTGCCAGCTGAGGCTGAATGAAAAGAATCCTTCATGCCCCTGTTTTTAAGTTTCCTAACTTTTCTTCTTTGTTCTTAATTTTGCCTACTCTTTTATCTGTGAACAGACCTAGTGTACACCCTACCCACTGTGAAGCTGAATGAGGAATGAAATGGGGGGAAACATCAGATCTAAGTTCATTAAGTTGGCAGATATATGGTTTGTTCTCAGGGAGAAAAACGCTTTAGGACAGTGGTGGGCAACCTCATTAGCCAACGGAGCCAAATATCAACAGTGCAACAATTGAAATTTCTTTTGAGAGCCAAATTTTTTAAACTTAAGTTATATAGGTAGGTACATTGTTATTAACTTATTTAGGGTAAGCTGGCCTTTGCTAAAAACTCAAGGGGCCAAAGAGCTGCATGTGGCTCGTGAGCCGAAGTTTGCCTACCATTGCTTTAGGTCAACAAGGTGAGAATATCAAAGCTGAGTGAGTGGTTGAAGGGCAGGCAAAAGCATCGCTGTGTCCAGTAGATGCTGCTGCCAGCAGGTAAGGCGGTAACCATTGCTCTTCCTACCTTCTGCATGAATCACAAAGGTTGGGGTGTTGCTTTTCTCACCTGAGAGGCTGACAGAGCCATGAATAAGTTATTTGAAATGGAGTCTCTGATGGAGTGGTTAGCTATTCTGCTCTTTATCCTTATAGTTATCTTCTTTTAATTATTTGAGATTTCTTGTCTCAGGGGCAGAATCAGAATACTTGACTGGCATTTGGACAGAGAGCAAATACCTGAGGTTTGTGCCTTGGTACTTAGGATTCCCCTCCTGAATATTGAGCAAATTCAAATGGCAAAGGTTCTCCTAAGGAATCCTTTTTGGCCAGATGGAGCAAGGCTACATTTCCAAAATTAGTGCTGCACAGAGAATTCTCTCTCACGGACTAATTCTTCTCCCCTCTCTCAGGACCATCTGTCTCATGGGCAGAAGAAAAATAGGCATCTGTTCAGATCTGCAGGGTTGCCACCTGGACCCGTTCCTATAGAGTTGCCAAGTGGAGGGTTGTGCTGTCTTTGGGCCAACCCAAAGCCTTAGATACTAGGTCTTCAGTGAAGAATTATAGAATCAAGACAAAATAATTTTGATCCAGAGCCTGGTTTTGTAGAGCAAAGGTTGGTGAATGAGTCATCATCCCAGATCAGGGATCAGCAGACTTTTTCTATCAGCGAGGAGATAACTAAGTCCTTGCAGGCCATGTGATCTCTGTCACAACTGCAGGCCATGTGATCTTTATCATAACTGGAGGCCATGTGATCTCTGTCACAACTATTCAAATCTTCCATTGTAACACAAAAGCAGCCATTGATATATGTAAACTAAAGGCCTGGTGCACAAAATTCGTGCACAGGAGTGGGTGTCCCTCAGCCCAGCCTGCACACTCTTCAATCTGGGACCCCTCAAGGGATATCAGACTGCCCATTTAGGCCCTATTACAATGGCAGTCGGACATCCCTCTCACAATCCAGGACTGCTGGCTCCCAACTGCTTGCCTGCCTACCTTCCTGATTGCCCCTAACTGCTTCTGCCTGCCAGCTTGATCACCTCCTAACCACCCCCATGCCAGCCTGATTGATGCCTAACTGCCCTCCCCTGCAGCCTGGGTTCCCCCAACTGCCCTTCCCTGCTACATCTTGTTGCAGCTATCTTGTGTCCACACGGGGGAAGCCATCTTTGACCTAATGGGGGGCAGCCATCTTGAGTGTTGGAGTGATGGTCAATTTGCATATTACTCTCTTATTAGGTAGGATGAGTGGTCATGACCATGTCCCAACAAATCTTTATTGATTAAAAGAGGTGGCTGGCAAGATTTGGGCTATAGGCCATGATGTGTTGACCCTATTCTAGACCACAAGAATTCAGTGTAGGAGATACTTCCTTCATAGGATTTGGATTTATGCAGTGTGGTTGTCAAGGCTGATCCTGTGAAGTATACTCTTGGATTCTTAGATTTTTAAAGGTAGTTTTTCCCTCCGCCTTCACGGTGTCCACTGTTCTGCACCATTCTGGTTATTCGGAAGTAATTTCATCATTAACACAAGACTCCAGAAGAATACTGATGTCTTTGAAAGTCAGTCTCAGCACATCCACTTAGACGTTCTGCTTCTGAACTGAGGTGTCCAGCTTAGTCTGGACATCCTTGGAGTGCTGACTGAAGGCAAGCATGTGGAGCAGACAATTACTTCTCAACTTGGCCTCCACAGGAGCTGGAGTTCTTCATCACTAAACTAATGACTTACTTCCAAGGATGCTGTGGGTGGTTCAGCTTATTGCAATCACTGTGATGGATTTAGGTCCGGTAACTTGATTCCCTTCCCCCTCTTGGCTCTGAAAGGATACATTGAAGGAAAAAGGCTGCAGATGTGAGCCACCAAAATAAACATACTTGTGACAGAACTAATGCTTCCTGTTTCCTGGTTTTGGCTTAAATGCTTCACATCAGACTGATAGCTAACTGTCTAGGCAAGTGAATTAGAAATTGTTTACAAGCTAGAATGTGAATATCAGTGGAATATATCAGCATTATTTTGCATCATTTCCTCTCTCTTCCTTCTCCCTGGGGAGGGGTTATAATTGTGTCCATCGGAAAGGCGTCTCCTTTTACTGCCCAATTTAAAGAGACAGTGACTTAGACATGTGCCAGTGCTGGCCTGTTTATTTGTGATCAGGAATTTGTGGTGTGGAGAGTTCCTTTTTGCTAACTGACTGAGAGGCAGCATACATATTTATTCATTAAGACACACTTTCTTTGATCTGATGAGTCAAACAATTGGGCAACTGTTTGTGCCCCACTTAAATACACATCTCATGGTTAAAGATACATGGACACCTTAAATGCTTCTAGCTTGTTTTTACTGGGAGAGTTCACTGTCAGATAACAGGGAAGAATGGGTGAGAAAGGAAGGAACTGTAGTGAGTAGAGGGATGAGTATTGGCATATTTTCTGCCATCTTATTTCTAGCTTTCAGGCACCACTCATTGATGTTAATAGAGTTTATACAGTGGTCTCAAGAAAAATAGCACATGGTGTCATCACTGTCATACTCTGTGTGCTGTGCAAACTCAGTGTTGCACTACTGTCTATCCAGCCCTCAGAAGACCAGCTGAGGTTGCTATCTGAGAGCAGGTAGCAGGAGGAGAGTGGAGGAAATTATGTAAATGCTGTTTATTTTCTTGAGTATTTTCTTCAGTGTGGGGGTAAGAGTTGTGGAAAATGAGCAAATATGAGTACAGTGGGATCGGCTTATCATGGAAAACAGGTGCCTGAGATCGCCAGGGGGTTTAATGATGAGATCCTCCCCAGCTTAAGACGATGGAAAGACAAAAAGGCCATCTCAGTAGGGAACTGTGAGGGAGGTGTACCCGGTGCTGTGGAGGCACAGGAGGGGCTTCTAACTTAGCCCCGAAGAGACCGCTGTCTTCCTGGCAGAAGTCACAGAGGAGCCGAGATGCGGGGAACGAGGTGGGCACCAGTGAAGCAGGGAGAGGCATGCCGTGTGCAGAGCCTGGCCTGCCTCTCCCAACATGAGAAGGAAGGGGTGAGAGTTTGAGAACTTCCCAGGAGTTCTCTTTTTAACTAGAGCATCGGGACAAGGGGCTGGGGGGAGTGAGAGGCAAGGCTTGCAGGTGTTTTGAAACACCACGTTAAAAAGAGCGGGGTGTTTTATCCGGAGCCAGTGGGATCCCTTGGAGAGTGTTAAGCAGGGGAGTGATGCAGTTAACTTGGTCAGTTTAGGAAACGGGGATGAAGGATTGGGAGGCAGTAAAGATGGGAAGCAAGGAGATCCGCTAGGTCTTGCTGTAAAGCAAATGAGAGGTGATGTGATTCAATTCTGAAACCTGTGTAATTAGAAATCAGTGGCTGTAGGAACTTCTTAAAAATTATATTCAAAATGAGAGCGAAGGAAAGGTAGTTTGGATGAGGGTGAGATTTTGAACTTGGTTTTGACATGCATTCAATTGCTCACGTCCGGAGATGGGGGCAGAGGGGAGACCCAGGGTGGCAGGGAGGAGAGGAGGTGGTTGGGTGGCATCACAGCCGTCACAGCTCTCTGGGAGGAGGCCCAAGCTGACAGGAGTAGAAAGTGTGCCCAGAGGTGGAGCAAGGGGCCCCGTTAGGGCGGTCCGAGAACGCCCTGCGGGAGGCGAGGCCAGGTGAGCAGGTGAGGGCTGGGGACAGCTTCTGGGCGCTGTTTGAAGGAGAACTCCAGAGATGGACGGGGGACGGGAAGAGTGAAAGTGGCTTTTGCCTTAGGCCAGGTGAGAGGACGAGAAACTGCCTGTGGAGATGGAAGGAAGAGATCTGCGAGAAAATGCAGGGATGGCTATTGAAGGAGGAGGTGTTGGTGGAGATGTGGAAGAATCCAGTACCATGCCAAAGCATCTCTCTTTTGTACAGCAGCTCGATCCTGCCTTCCCAGCCTGAATTATACTTCCTGTCTCCTGTTACATCTCAGCCAGCCTATTACATCTCATCCCTGGTTTGCCGACCACTGTCCTAGCAAATCTGATGGTACCTGAGTCCATTCAGATCTGTTGAAAGGATGTTTCACAGTCCTGATTCCTCACACTTACACATGGCCGTGCTAATTGCTTGAAGGTTTCTTAAGACTTGATCTTTTTCTTCTTCAGAAGACATTAGTCACATGGATTCTAGAGCCCTTTCTCTCAGGTTCACATACCTGTTTCACTAGAAGAAGGGGATCTGCCCTACTTGGGTAACTAACAGACTGGTCCTTGTAGGATCCAGATTACAATCCCGTCCCCTCCCCCCCCCCTTCCTTCTCTCCCTCCTCAGATGGGGCAGACTCATGGAGCAGAGTCTATAGCCTGTATGTTCCTCATCTTCCCTGTGGCGGTGCGTGTGTGCCTCATGCATCCCCAAAGTTTAACATCTAACGCCATTAACTTGAAGCGGAATCTGTTTGTGTTCCTAATCCGCACAGGCAGTTTCCCACGCTCACAGAGCTTTCACAGCCGAGCACTACTGATCTCTTGTGTTCCAGAATAGGACTGGTGATTAAAATCACCCTTTCTGCAAGCACTTCCCCACGGGTGCTGTCTGCAGGGGAGAATGAAGGGCCGTACACAGAAATACGAAGGTTACCACTTAGACTGCTTGGATTTTACCCTCGTTGTGGGGCCGAGGCGCAGGGCCCACCCCAGCACCAGTTATGACCTCAAAATTGGAAGTGGGCCTCGCAGACCTCAGTGTGTTCCCCGAGGGCCCGGCCGCCTCCCGCAGGGCCCTGTGAGACTGAACTGTGATCTGTTGTGACTGATCCCTCATGCAAGTGTTAACAGCGGCCACTTGCCATGAGTGGGGGAGTGAGAGTGAGTGTTGTTTATCCAGACAAGAAGTGATACCAAAATGAGACTGGAGGTGCGATTCTAATTTGCACCTCCCATTTCGTTGGCCTGGGGGAACTTCACTTCTTTGTCGTTATTCCTGAATATATATATAGTGGCGGGGGAGGCCTCCCGAATGTGCTGTTGACAGATGTGGCAGCGGCACTTCTGTGCGCCCCTCGCTCTGCTCATTCATGCCCCCCTCTCCGCCCCCCCAACATCGCCCTGGGCTTTGAGAAAAGGCCCTTGCCAAACTGCCCCAAGTCCCAGCAAGTACGAAATAGGCATCATAATGCCCATGAGCATGTCGAAATGTGTTCACTGTCCCATGTGCTTTCTGTGTAGAGAGAGAGAGAGAGAGAGAGAGTGTGTGTGTGTGTGTATGTGTGTATGTGTGTATGTGTGACAGAAAAGATGGAAATGTCTCTGACACTTTTTAATTGGCCTCTCCCAGAGATTCCAAAAGTTTGTTCCACGCAACACAGGCCCTGCACGGCAAGTTGCACTTTATGAAAAAGAATTCAGAGGTAAGCTTTAAGGTATTCAGAGCACATGTGAGAGTGTTAAAGGCCCAGAGGAATTCTGCAAGAAAGTGTCCCTTTTTAGCTATTGTCTCACTCTGAACCTCCTGATCAGAGAAAGCGTCTAGCCCTCCACGTAATGAATTATGCTGCTGAACGTGCGGACCTGTTCTGTTAGGACCCACGTTTCTTGTTACATCAACGGGGCTTTCGTGGCCTTGAACTCTTGGAAAGACCCCTGGGACCTTCGTTGTGGAAGCAAGGTCAAGATGCAGCAGGTGCTGAGTAAGAATATCCATGACACTCGTTACTGTTGTCATCGGTTTTAAAACTTTCCTATCCTAAGACAAAGTGTAATCGGGGGGTGATGTGTCATTGGAATCAAACTGCACCACTGCGTTTCTCACGCAGGCTTGAGGAGAGAGGGACAAGCCCTGCTAGGAGCCGCATCTTAGCTGCTGTGGAAGGCTTCGCTGGCCGGATGCTGAGGAGCGCTTTGGCTCGTAGTCTTCCCTGTTACTAGAAAGCCCTGTCGGAGGTTTACACATTGGGACCTGCCTCCATCTCCAGCCCTTCCTGTGGATTGTGGACACAAAGCTTTAGGAGATGCATGATCAATGACTGCCCTCCTTCCTGTGTGACTTTGAGCAGTAGCTCACTAGTTGTAGGTACCGGGCAAAAACAATTGCTAGGCAAAGAAAAAACTATTGTATTTGAAGAACTACCATGCAAACTGCACAGCAGTACCTTGTGAAAACGCAGGGCTGCAAAGCATGCTTCTGGCGAATAGGCTTTGTGGCCTGCGCTTCATCACTAGTGTCGCCCACATCCCTGGCTTCTCCCAGAGATTCTGTGGTGTGGCCGCTCCCAGTGGTTCCTCAGAGAGAGGAGAAGAGCCTGCGTCGTGGGGCCTGGAGCTAGCCAGGGAGGAACGGTGCCTGCAGTTTCGCCCTGGTTGCTGTTGTGAAGTTTGCACCTCAGGGTGCTGCTCTGTGAAAAAAATTGAATTCAAATGGGGAAATGCCCGGATGTCAGTCACGGTTAAATTGAGGATCTTCTCCAGAGATCCTAGGGAGACATCGCCCCTGATCCTCCCATAGCCTGTGAGCAGGCAGCTAGAGAGACAGGGATGAAAATAACTGCCTTGTTTTTCCAAAACACAGCCCCTTGTGGCAGGAAATTCACACCGGCAATGTGAAAGGATTAAGCCTCTCTCTCAGCAGAGCAGGCAGGGGTGTTCTCCTTACTTGGGGAAAAAAATTGCGCAGGAGATGAACACACTTCTTGCTCCAGGCACACGATTTGCGTTAAAGGACCAGGTGATTGTTTCCCAGGCCCACGCAGGAGCCAGGATCTGGGAGGGTCTGATTTTCAGGCTGTGTCTGGCCTTGTTGGGGTGCAGGGAGGTAACTCACTAACTGGCCCTGACAGGTTATTTTATCTCCAATTAAGTTGTAGCGTGCCCTGAGATCACACTGTTCTGCCTGCATTAAAGATGTTCTCCCTGTTGCAGCTTTTGAAGCAGGAGCTGGCCCACAGGAGCTCGAAGCTGGTCTGCTCCACACGAACCAACCACAGACAAGTCAGTGAGTGTCCATCCTGCTTCCACGTTGCACTCTGTCCTGGGGAGGTCTGGCTCTCTGGGCGGCCAGAGTGAGGACCAGAAAGCAAGCCCCGATTGGGGGGGGGGGGGGGAACCTGCCAAAGGTAATGGGGGAAAAAAACAATTGCTAGCAGAAGATGACATCAAGCTGATGAGCTCTCCGATCCTGCGTTTCTAAGCAAAGACTCTCATTCAAGAGTGTGCCTGTTAATTCTCTCCCCTGCCACGGGTCCGCACTATTACCTCCGGGTCTTGCTGACTCAGGAGAAGCCACAGGGTGAATTAGGAAGATGGTAGACAAGTTGATTTCATTCAGCAAACCTTTAAGTACCTGCTGTGTGCTGGGAACCGGAGGTCCCCAGAACCTCCAGCTGTGCGTGCAGCTTGATGGTAGACCCTCCCCACCATGGATTGTGTGCCTCTGGTATTCACAGGTCATCAGTGTGAATACCAGGCGACTAGGAAGACATAGCCTCTTGTGAGAGCAAGTCTCTGTTTCGGTGATGGGCTCAGAGAACAAGAACAGTATAAAGATGGCCGAGGACTTTACCGTGGGATGGGGAACAGGCACCATCTTATGGGGTGACCTTTATCTCACCAAGATCCTTTTGTTCACACACCATTGCTTTCTAATAAAGCAGATAGAAGATCCAGGGAAGAGAGCAAAGGGACGCAAACTCTGGGTTATTAATGCATTCCACAAGATTGATTAAAAACTTATGCCCGGCCCTATCCTAGGATCCAAGGGTACTGAAGAGCACAGATACGGTGTCACCCTAATGAATAGGGCATGGATAAGTAAATAATCAGAGCACTGACTCCCTCACTGGTTGTGGTAACATTTTTGAAGGGAACAAGAGACTGAGATGGAGAATCGTTGGCAGAGGGTGAGGGGAAGCCGTTTTCAAAGGTTATCAGACAAGGAGACATTTAAGCTGAGACTGGTGTAAGAAGGAAGTTGTAAAAGAGTGTGAAAAAGAATATTCCAGAAACAGGAAACAAGCAAAGCATTCTGTGTGTGTTGAAGTGAAAGTGAGAGAGAAAGTGTGACCATGTATTGCTATACTGGGGTTCTCCAGAGAAACAACCAATTCGTGTGTGTGTGTGTGGGGGGGGGGGATTTATTTCATTAAGAGTTGGTTCTGTGGTGATGGAGGGGGGCACACCCCCCACGGTGTGCAGGATGAGTTGGCAAGCCGGAGACCCAGGAAGAGGGGGAGGGTAGTTTAAGTTGAAGGCTGCAGGCTAGAGGCCCTGACGAGTCCAGGTCTCAGCTCCACGCAGGCCGAAGCTTCCTCCTGCTCACCTGAGGGTCAGCATTCTTGGTCTCTCCAGGCCTTCGACTGATTGGATGAGGCCCACCCTCGTTAGGGAGGGAGTGACAGTTCATCATTTTATGTGTCAACCTGACTGGACCACAGGATGCTCAGCTATCTGGCTAAACGTTCTTCCTGGGTGTGTCCGTGACGGCATTTCCAGAAGAGATGAGATTGATGGCTTGATGAATGTAAATCGCCCTCCCCGGTGTGGGCTACAACCCTCTGAGGGCCCAAATTAAAAAAAAAGTAGAGGAAGGTCGAATTCTCTCTCTCAGCCTCACTGGTGCATTGGTCTTTTCCTGTCCTCAGTCTGGGGCTTAGATCTCGGGACTTTACAGCCTTCATATTCCCACTAGCTAATTCCTTATATAATAAATCTCATCCTATATATGTAACTTAGTGACATATAATTTATCCTGTTGCTCTGGAGAACCCTGAGTGATACAGAGGACAATCTTCTTTACTCAGTCAACTGACTCAAATGTTAATCTCATCCAAAAACATCCTCACAGACACAAGAATGTTTGGCCAGATGTCTGGGCACCCTGTGGCCCAGTCAAGCTGATGGAAAATTAACTATCACATAAGGTCAGAGGAGGAGAGGAGCATGGATGAGGTAGGGGGAGAGGCAGGACCTGTGAGTGCCGGTAAGGGGCTTGGAGCTTATTCTGGCTGCCTAGCACACCTCTTCCTCCGGAAGCCCACGGCTGTTGGTGCTGGCCAGAGAGCAGTGCAGGGTGATGGGAGAACAGATGAGGGAGGTGGAGACAAGCAGACTCTGCAGGAATATTTTGGAGGCTTGGGCTTGGGCTTGGGGAGGGAACAGCGTGACTCTGGTATGACCAAGCCCGTGGCGGGCTCGGAGCTGGGCCTCCTCTGTGGTAGGGTGCTGCACGTAACATTGTCTAATTCCCTCGTTTGGAATTTGCCGTCTGTAGCCCCCTGGTTTTGCAGGTCCCATAAGAATGCTCTTTATGTTTTGAAGGGTTCAAAAAAATCAATATTTTGTGGCCTGCAAAAATTATAGGAAGTTCAGATTTCAGGGCACATGGTTTTATGGGAACACAGCCATGCTCATGGCTCATTTGTTTTCCTTGTGTCTGTGGATGCGTTTGGGCTAGAACAGTGGAGTCAATTAGTTGCAACCAAGACTCTATGGCCTGCGAAACCCAAAGTATTTATCCCTGGCCTGTTACGGAAAGTTTGCCAGCGTCTGTGCTAGTTTATTCCTCGGTCTCGGCAAAACCGTGTAGGCTGTCAGAGTTCATCTCATCTAACCCGTCAGTGCCTCTTGGCAGAGCGGTTACAGTAGGCGGTCAGCTGGTGACATATTAATAGAAGAGAAGGCAACCAGACTGGCTAAGCCTAAGCCTGGTTAAGTCTGGAAGTTACAGCTTCAGGCACTCCAGGGGACAGCCTAAGGGACTGAATCCTGGGCAGGCAGGAAGATGGCTTTCCAGTCTCCAGGGGATAGGGTAAACTGCATGGCCTGGACTGTGGGGCTGGAGGTAGGGGGTGAGGGGGAATTAGAGGGGAGGTGGAGGAATAAAACAGTAGGGGAAATTCCTCTGCTGAGGCATGCACAATAGGGGCTAACAGGGTGACATAAAGGGGAGGAGTCTTAATCTAGGGAAAGGATTGGATAGGACAGTGGTCAGTAAACTGTGGTTTGTGAGCCACATGCGGCTCTTTGGCCCCTTGAGTTTTTAGCAAAGGAGTACCCTAGTTAAGTTAATAACAGTGTACCTGCCTACATAGTTTAAGTTTTAAAATTTTGGCTCTCAAAAGAAATTTCAGTCGTCGTACTGTTGATATTTGGCTCCGTTGCCTAATGAGTTTGCCGACCACTGGGATAGCATAAGGCCATGAAACCCCAGTAATCCAGGAAAGGGATTGGATAGGGGGAGGGCCCAGCACAAGCCCACTTAGAGTCAGGAAAGAGTTTGGTTAGCTTGGAAGAAAGCTTACTCCTTCCCAGACCCCAAGGAGATTTAGTCCAAGTTGAACAAAGGCCCGGGGTTCGCTCTGTTGGTTGGAGCTCTCCCCATGGCAGCCCCGCAGGCCTCGTACAGCGCCCGCCGGCGACATCGGGCTGCTCTGCTCGCTCTGGGTGCCCGGGTCACGGCAAGGCATCTCTGGGCCCTGGTCCTCCTGCAGGGGCTTCTTGAGGACATGTGTGGGCTGTGGCCCCGGAGCCTGGATGGGAATGGGACACCTGGATGGGACATCCGGCACCTGGCAGTCCTTTGTGTCCACGCCAATGAGCCTTACCAGAATTCTCCTTCCTCCTGAGCGTGGGTCCCAAATGGGTTCCTTGTGACTCTGTGGAAGAATCCTGTTTCCTGTGGTCACAGGTGTGAGTTTCTCTGTCCGCAGCCTAAAGAAAGCCAGCGTTAAAGAAGCCTGCCACATGGGCTTCTGTCCTGGGGGGCGGGGGGGCCTGCTGGGCGGTGGCAGGAGCCCAGCTACAGGTTGTAGGCTGCCCCGAGCACAGAGGAGCCGAGTCAGAGGCCGAGGGGCAAAGGCACAGTGAGAGCAGCTCAAAGCTCTTCTCTTATTAAAGTTCAAATGCTCCAGAGAGGGTCTCCTGCTTTGGTTCAGCATTTCCAGTCCCCAGAGGTCGGGCTCTGCGTGGGGCCTGGAGCTCCTGCCTCCACACCGGCCTGGGGCTCTCTCTGGGCCACCCCAACAGGGAGCCTCACAGCCCCCGGGAGACAGCTCCTGTGTGGAGAATGCCTCCAACGGGAACGAATTGGACACCTGTACCATTTCATGTTTGGGGAACACATGTGAACATTTATTGTTTGGACACGATTTCCTAAAACGGATGTTGTTTGAAATTCATATGATTAGAGTGTGTTTGTTCGCATACATGTGAATTCTACATCATGATTCAAGGTCACAAGAGTGGCTTATTGGTGGAGGGTCTCAGCTGACCGCCTTCACTGTATGGAGGCTTGTGGAGGGGAGGGAGGTGGCGGGGACAGAGATGTGCAGCCAGGCCCCCTGGTCGGTGAGGAGGCCGCACCCTAAGCACAGCAGCGTGCCCACAGTGACCTCTGCTCTCAGTGGCCTTTGCTCATGGAGAGGGCATTTGGAGGGCTTCGTGTCTGCAAGCTCTGCTGAGTCACCTTGAGGGACGTGGGACGAGAGTCCCGCTGGCAGAGCCATGGCAGAACGCTCCGATGGCTGAGCCAGGGCACGCAGGCTCGGGCGTCTCCTTTGAAGTTGGAAGGGAGGTTCCCGCAGCGGGCCACGGGGGCGCCGCTGACAGTGCTCTCCCGGCAGCGCCAGCACTGCAGTAAGGAGGAATGAGCCTTTCTTTCCACCGCTGTTCACTTCCTCTTTCTTTTCTTCCTGACCTGAAGTTCCGTTTCGCCTTGGCTTAACACCTTCGGAGAACTCGGAAAAGAATCCTGAACAGGAAGCATTTATAAAAAAAAAAAAATCTGCCGTCCCAGCATCCTTCTTTCATACTGTGCTAATCACTTTTGAATACATTGCACAGATGGTAGGTTGTATTTTTGCGGAGGATTTTTTTTTTCCAAGCCAAGTTCATAGACATGATCTTGAATTTATAATATTGTATTCCTAAGCTCCTTTTGGGGCTGTCAAAATAGTGCTGTCTTTAAAAAGTACAATGAGTTAGTCTGGGTATGGCTGGTTATATCTGCTTTTTTATTTAAAAAAAATAAGTATTTTTCCCTTCTTACAAAAGTAACATTTATTTTAGAAAATTGGGGAAAGAAAAAGTAAAAATTAGGGACAATGAAGTGGTTTATGTATAATCCTTAAAAATAACCACCTTCACTTCTTATCCCCCTCCCCCCCACCAAGTGGTCATCAAACTACGGCTCCTGAGCCACATGCGGCTCTTTGGCTCCTTGAGTGTGGCTCTTCCACAAGATACCACGGCCTGGGCGAGTCTATTTTGAAGAAGTGGCGTTAGAAGTTGTTTAAGTTTTAAAAATTTGGCTCTCAAAAGCAATTTCAATTGTTGTACTGTTGATATTTGGTTCTGTTGACTAATGAGTTTGCCAACCACTGCCTCACCTGCTTTTTGTTTTGTTTGTTGTTGTTGTTGTTTTTCTTTTGGTTGTACTAGCTAGAGTTCACTTAGTTCCATCTGAATTGTTTGTGTGTGTCACACACACAGGGAACAGGACATCTGGCTCGGAGAACAGATGAAGAGGAGACGTGATTGTGTGAAGGTTGCATGATAGACTGAAAGAGCACGGGTTTTAAAGACAGCGGTTCTGGATTTAGTTTAAGAATTAGAGTTACATTGTATGCTCTTGGAAATTTACTTGTCTGTGTTTTACCTGTAAACCAGGCTAGGGGTTATTTTGGGGAGATGCTGCATGAAGGGCCTCAGGTCCTGCCGTGGGGGGTCCCCCTGGCTCATGTGGTGGCAGAGGGCACTGAGGCTCTCACCCCCTGAGTGCCCACCGAGTGCAGACCTGGTTCAGTGGCAGACTTGTATGGAAGAGGGCAGTACAGTGAATATCTTAGGCTCTGTGGACCAAGGGAATAATTCAGGGACTTTATCCCTTAAAATGCAACTGTTTGAGAACTTTCAAAGAGAACGTTCTTAGGTCATAGGCTGTATAAAAACAGGCAGTGGGCCCGTTCTAAGACGCCTTCACATATTCCTTGTAATCTTCACAACCTTGGAGGTGGTCACACTGCCAACCCTTTGTGGACCCCAGTCTCAGGCTGAGTCAGCGAGAGCCTGGATCCTACTTCGGTGGGGACCCCTCCTCCCCCCTTCCCTCCTTGAAGGTCAGTCGGTGTAATTCATGTAACTCCCTGGCCCACATGTCCCTCATTCTGCAACCTCTGCTTCGCCCCTCTTTTCTGTGGCCTCCACCTCCTTCCTTCCCTCAGCCTGCCCTCACCCTTCCCCCACCAGGCTGTCTCCCTCTGGGGGCTGATCTCTCCTTAGAAAACAGCCTGCCCTGCGTGCTTGGATGACTCTATATCCTTCATGTCTCAGGTCAGGTGTTAGAATCCTTCTTAAAATACTGTCCTTGTGTCCTAGGCGTGGCCACATCATTTATTTACGGAGAGACTTGCCCACAGATTTCATCCCATTCAGCAGTTGCTTTCTGGTGTGTCTCTGCTCCCCTGTGGGTCTGCAGGAGCATATAAGCTCTTCTTCCTCGGGGGCAGGCCCAGGACTTTGTCCTTTTCTGGCTGCATTCGCAGGGCCAGGTCAGCAGCAGCCACGGAACAGGTGTCTGGTCTCCCTAAGAGTCTTTTTTTTCAGAAATCAGTGACATGTTCAGTGTGGGTGCTCCCACATCCAGGTAGGTCTCCGTGGTGCCTGGTGTCTCATTGTTTCCCTCGTGGCCAGAAGGGCCGTCTGTGACTTGGTAAGCCCAGCACCTGAGGAAGAGAGCCGGCCTCTCCGAGGGTCGGAGGTGGGAGGGGTGAACCTCAGGAACCCACAGCCGCCGGGACTCCTGCGTGAGGTGGAACTGCTGTTGCGGGGAGAGACTTGCCCACAGAGTCAGTTCTTGGCTCCAAAGTTACAAAACCTGAGGATAGTGCTGCTCACATCTTGAGACACACCTTGGGTAGGTTCTGATTTAAATAATCTGGGCTGAGACCAAGATTCTGAACTCTTGCCTGCTTTTGCTCAACAAACCACTGGCAGTAACACAGGCCTGGGTCTCTCTACCTTGGCACTATGGATGTTTTGGACCAAATTATTCTTTCTTTTGGGGCTGGGATGGGGCGAGGTGGGAGCGGGGCTATCATGTGCTGTAGGCTTCTGCTGGAACTAGTTTAGTTAAATATTTATGAACTTGTAATTGAATCCTACAACGGATGGCCATTGAAGTTTGTAGTTATTTGTGTGACTTTATTTATGTTGCCTGGTACTCCACCGAGCTCTAAATGTACATGCTGCGTATATTTTAGTATGATTTTAGTGCTTAGCAAGGGGTTCAGTCTGTGGGAGGTAGTGATAAATGTTGACTGAATGAATGAAATTCTGTAAGGGATGGTATGTACATCTTTTCTCTTCCTTTTTGAGCCCTATAATGTATTTCAAAAATGTTTTATTGACGTCTGTTATATACAGGCATGGGAAAAAGTAGGTTTTCAGTTGTTCATAGGGGAGTAGCATAATAATTATGCAAGAATAAACTCTGTGTCTCGCCTACTCATGATTGGAGACCTACTTTTGTCCACCCCTGAAAATCCTGATGAGTCCACATCAGTGCCCAGTATAGTGGTGTTCACACTTTGCACCAAAGCAGGAGCAGCATTCTAGAAGCTTCCCCTATGCTCTCTTCTACTCTATAGTCTTTTAAATTTTTCTTTCTCTTCAGTAATGAAAAGGAATCATGTTTATATTACTAAAAGAACAGAGAAGCAAACGGAAGAAATTATACTCTTACAGAAAATAAATATTAACATTTTGATGTATTTTCTTTGTCTTCTCAGTGCATATATGTGCACATAAATGCATTTGTCAAACTAAAATGGGATCACAAGATTCATATTGTACTTTTTCTAGCTTTGCTCACTCAATACCAGGTTGTGAACATATTTCCATGCGCATGAGTGGAAATTTACATCTAATTCACTGTTGTAAAGGCACTGTAGAATTCCATTGAGTGGATATACCACAATTCATGGCCATTTCTTTGAAAACTGGATAGGTAAGTGCTTTCTGTTTTTCACTTTTATTTTTCAATCAACATGCAGTTGATACTTTTTCTTAAGATGACTTTTTTACTGTTATAACTGCAGAATTAAAGTGAACCCTAACAAAACCTCTAATCCACAAATTTGGTTGCTAGAGCCATTTTTAATTAACTAGTATACATAGAAATTGAGGTTAATGTGTGCTTTCAGTCAAATAGTTAAATGACAGAAGGAATACAGTGAAGTGTTACTCAAAGCAAGTGCCTTTATCAGTTTCTGGGTGGACGAGCATATTGACATTAGTGGTCAGATAGAGAGTCTTTTAAATAAAGATAGTAGGAGTGTTTTTTAAAACTTTAAATTTCCCAAAGACAACAACAAGATTGTCGGATGACTAAACCTATATTCTAGATCAGGGGTCGGCAATCTTTGTCTTTGTACAGTGCCAGGTAGAAAACCCTTGAAACTTTATAAGCTATGTGGTCTCCGGTACAGCTTCCCAGTTCCACTGCTGGAGTGCCACAGCCACAGGCAGTGCATCAACAAGGCGTGCTTGTGTTCCAATAAAACTTTATTTATAATAATAATAGCCGGATTTTCACTGCACACTCGACTTTGCCAGCACCTGCTCTATTATTAATTCAAACGTGTTGTGTGTATGAATATGAACAGTCGCAGGAATTATACAGATCAGAGAATGGGGGGTGAGCTTTTAGCTCTTCCTTGTGTTGTTCCCTTGAGTGGTGAGTTTTCTGGGTTGAGTCATTTGTTTCCTCATTTCCTGGAGCAGCCAGTGTGTTTTTGTTTTAACTGAGTCAATATATAAATTAACGAATCAAGCAGCAGCAGTCTGTTAGTTAAGCTGACACTAACTGCTTCAAGAAAGAAGTGACGTTAGTTGATTCCTCCAAACACCTCTCTTGGCTGTGCTGGGCTTTTTTTTAACAGCACCTGGCTCTAAGGCCTTCCATGAGGGGGGTGGGCAGGATTTGTGAATAGCGAGCAAATCTCTGCAGTAGACTTATTTATAATAGATCCGCATTCAGATCTGAATTCTCATTACAGTCAAACCTCGGTTCTCAACCGTCTTGACCAGGTGGTTCATGGAAATATGTCTCGGTTGTGGAACACAAAACTAGGTTCTCTACCCGACAACCTTTTCATGCTGACACCTGCATGATCAGCCACGCATTTCTCAGGTGAGAAGCAAAGGAGAGAATGCTGGAGTATGAGTCAGTTTATCACTAAACCTTGCATTAACATCTTAGGGAATTGTGCTGTGAATATTTTTGTGCGATTTTGTTGTTTTACTTTTGTTGCTGCTTATTATTAAATACAGTTCATGATAGCAGCAAAGCAAAGAGGAAAGTGAGAACAATAAGAGAGCTTTAAAAAGAAATAATCTCTGAGTTCACCTGTTTGATCTGGCTACTGAGAATGGCATGGCCAAATTGACCATCAGCACAGTGTTAAAGCGTAAGGAGGCCATCAGCAGTGCTGATGCTGCTGAGGGGGTGGGAGTGCTCAGGAAACCATCATCACAGGCAATTGAAGAGGTAGGAAAATTGTTGATGTGGATAAAGGAAAAGTAGTTAGGCAGTGACAGCATTTTGGAGGCAATAATATGCGAGAAGGCGAAGATGCTTTGTGCTGACCTCCCGCAAGACACCCCTGGAACGAGTACCCAGTGATTGCCTTAAGGGTGGTGGGTGGTTTGGTGAATTTATGAAAAGGTGGCATTCCTAGTGCAGCAAGGCATAGCGAGGCTGCCAGTTCTGACAAAGTAGCTGCTGACAATTTCGTGACAAAATACATAGAGGCTGGGGGATTTGCTCCCCAACAACTGTTCAGTGGTGGTGAGAGAGGCCTCTTCTGGAGAAAAGTGCCAGAGCGCACCTGCTTCTCATAGGAGGCGAAGTCATTGCCAGGACGCAAGGCAAGGAAGGACAGCCTGACCTTATGGTTGGGTGGGGATGGGGGGGGTGGGGGGGCTTTCAGTGGAAGCCTCTATGTGTCTGCCATGCTGAGAACCTGCACGTTTGGAAGATAATGTCATGAAAAACAAGTTGGGGGGAGGGGCGGAGAAAACAAATTGAACGTGATGTGGAGGGCTCATAGCAACCCGTGGGTGATCAGGCAGTCTCTGATGGGAGTGGATCCATGAAGTGTTGGCCCCAAAGGTGAGGAAATGCCTCTGGGAGGCACAGTTCCCGCCCAGGGCACTTCTTGTCATGCACAAGGCTGCTGCCCACCCGGCAGGCTTGGAGGCCAGGCTGGTGGAGGGGCAGAGCTTCACCACAGTGAGGTTCCTGCCCCCAAACACAACCGCCTCCCAACCAGCCCAGGGAACAGCAGGTCGTTTCCAATTAAAAGGAAAAAAAGAAAAAAAGAAAGCTCTACCCAGAGGCACTGTCTGAGAGGTGAAAGTAATTTAACCCTCTGAAAGTATTTTAACCCTCAGGGAGTTCTGGAAGGAACTTTTTAATGCCCTCACTGGCTTGAGGCTCATAGTAGTGAGGAGCCTGTGGCGGGAGTCTGTTGCTGAAGGAGACTCTGAGGGCTGTGAGGCTGAGCGTGTCTGTTCTGGAGGATATTGCGTCTGGGCAAGTCCTTGAGCTTGGAGGTGGGTGATGATGATGAGGAGGAGGAGACCACTGACTGGCTCCAGAACCTTCCGAGGGAGCAGCCACAGACAGCAGCTGAGGAGTGCTCTTCAGAGGAGAAGGAAGAAGAGGAGGAGGAGGAGGAGGGAAGGAAGGTGATTCCTATTTCGTTAATCAAGGGAAGGCTTGCAAATGGGGAAAGAGGCAAAGTTTTACTGGGAAATATCACCCTGACAAAGAAGCAGCAAAGTGTGCCATCAACTTGTTCCATGGCAATGCAGTATTGCACTCCAGGCAAGTGTTAAAATGCAGGCGAAAACAAACTCCGCTGGGTAGGCTTTTAGTGAGACGGAGGCCCAGGCAGCCTGAAGCAAGTTCTAGTGGAGCAAAGAGACAAAGGAAGGAAGGAGCAGAGGCATTTTTATGGAAGGAGACTCCCCTTCCCAACAAGGACATCTTTCCACCCATCCATCCCTCCTCCATCTCCTCTCCATTTTCAGTCCTCTCTAGCTCGCAGCATTAACGGTAAGTTCTCCTGCATACATTTTCATTTTTACTGTACATTTTCATTTTGGTTAAGTTTTCATTTACATTTCATGTCCTTTTTGTTTTTTTAAAGCAATTATTTATAGATTAAACATTACATTAGACATGGGCTGTATATAAGAAAGGTGAAAGCAGGGAGTCATTTGGGGGGAGGATTTGGAACTGATTAATTCCATTTACATTATTTCTAATGGGAAAAAACAATCCAGCTTTTAACAAATTGCTTCTAGAACAGCCTTCTGGACTGAATTCCGTTGAGACCTGTGGGTCCGCTGTTCTTCCCGTTGAGCTGTGGTCAGCCGCTTCTGAACAGAGTGGTGTGGGGTGAGGAGTAGGGGGGAGAGGAAGCCCCCCTGAAGCAGGTGAGTTGTTAGGTGGTGGTCTCCATGCTCTGGTAGTGACAGGTCAGTCTGTATTTAGGAGGTATTTTGTGGAGGCAGGTGTTCCAGAAGACCAGGAGGGAAACGTGTGCCAGGCCTCCTCATACCGTGCGTGGACGGTGCCACTATCTTCATCCCTCTGACAGCGACCCTGTGCCATTCAGTTAGATGCCCGGGGAGTTACTTCAGTTTGGGGAGGATGAGGAGCTCCTGTCAGTGGGGCTGCGTCTCGGTGGTACTGATGCTGGGAGGAAAGGCTCTCTGGAATGCCACGGAGGAAGAGAATTAGAATTCTGTCGGCGTGATAAATCATTGAACTTGGTGTTGAAGGGCCTACATTTAAATTAAACCTTTAGAAGCAATAACCTCTTTTCAATTTTGGTGCTACTGGGAGATAACGGAGCCTCCTAAGTGGGAGGAATTTGATTTACAAGTGCAACAGTTCTGTCTTCAATTGCTGATTTTCCCGCAGTGTGTGTGTTATTCTTTCAAAAGTTTAGTCAGTCACTAAGGTAAGTGAAATGTTTCTT
The DNA here is from genome assembly GCA_963924515.1 of Vespertilio murinus. Classification (NCBI taxonomy): domain Eukaryota; kingdom Metazoa; phylum Chordata; class Mammalia; order Chiroptera; family Vespertilionidae; genus Vespertilio; species Vespertilio murinus. The sequence continues at coordinate 123,050,906 of OZ004708.1, forward strand.
TCTCACCTGTTTCCTGTTTAAAACGCTCTCTAGTTCTAGTTTTGCGGGGCGTTTTGGTTGACATTGGGAATATAGGTGTGTCAGGTACACGTTTCAAGAATTTCCTGGTCAGAGATGTGATTTTAGACATGCATCAAAAACAAACAAACAAAAAACAAAACAAAACAAGAAATAATGTATTTACATGCACATTACCCCAGATGGTTTTCACGTGACGGGGCTCATGTCTCCTAGACGTCACTCACTCTAACAGTGTGTGACTCAGAGGCGTGCTCAGACCTTGCAAGCCAGTGTCCCGGTTACCCCTGCACCAAGCCCGAGGGACAGTCCCCCAAAGTGGGGATTGGCTTCAGGAATTGCTTAGCCCAGTGGTCAGCAAACTGCAGCTCGCAAGCCACGGGCGGCTCTTTGGCCCCTTGAGTGTGGCTCTTCCACAAAATACCACGTACCCTAATTAAGTTAATAACAGTGTACCTGCCTATATAGTTTAAGTTTAAAAAATTTGGCTCTCAAAAGAAATTTCAATCGTTGTACTGTTGATATTTAACTCTGTTGACTAATGAGTTTGCCGACCACTGGCTTAGGTGGTGTAAATGGAGAGCACTTGCCTCCTTCAGACTGGGAGCACTGTCTTAGTTTGCTAGGACTGCTTTGACAAATGACCGTAAACTTGATAGTTGAAAACAGCTGAGGTGTATTCTGCTAGTTTAATACAGCTGAAGTGCCTTCTCCCGCCTAGGTGTGTAATTAGGGTCAGAATTGAGGCATCGGCAGAACTGCTCTTCTGGAAGCTCTCGGGGAGCATCCATTCCTTGCCTCTCCCAGCTCGGGTGGCTCCCAGCATCCTTGGCTTGTGGTGGCATCACGTTCCCTCTGTCTCCATGGCTACATGCCTCCTCTCCTGTGTCACACCTCCCTCTCCTTCCCCCTTATGAGGACATAGGGTATTGTATTTAGGGTCCCCCAGATGATCCAGGAAACCTCCCATCTCAGGATCTTTAATGATTCACTTCTGAAAAAACATGTTTGCTTTTTTTTTTTTTAACGACATAGGGCCCTGGTAGGCAAACCGCGGCTCCTGAGCCACATGCAGCTCTTTGGCCCCTTGAGTGTGGCTCTTCCACAAAGTACCATGGCCTGGGCGAGTCTATTTTGAAGAAGTGGCGTTAGAAGAAGTTTAAGTTTAAAAATTTTGGCTCTCAAAAGAAATTTCAATTGTTGTAACTGTTGATATTTGGCTGTGTTGACCACTGACCTAGGGTATAATTTCAGGCTCTACAGATGAGGACATGGATATCATTTGGGGGTGGGTGCATTGTTCAGGCTACCTCAGGCATATGAGCCATTCTAGAAGTGACTGCTCTGGAAGTGACTATGGTGCTGACTTTTTCTTTTTCATCTGAGTTCTAGTTAGGCAGAAATACAGCTTCCTGGTTGGTTTGCTGTGTAATCCTCATGAAAGTAAAGGTTCTCCTCTGTAAATGAGGTGCAGCTCGCATACCCCGACAGAGAAAACAAGGGCAAGTGTAGCACTTTGTGGTCCTTTTTCATGTTGTCTCTATTCTAGTAGCATGAGATGAAAATGATGCCATTGTAAGTATTTACATTACAAAAGGTCCCCGGAGAAGCAAATGCATTAGGCCACCTTTGAAAATAATAGATTTATTTTCTGATTAGAAAAGGATAGCTTATTTAAGAAACTTATAAAACTCAGAGCAGCATGAAGAAGAAGAAAAATCTGAAACTTAACAACCTGGAAATGACTACTATTGATATTTTGGTTTCTTTTATCACATCACATTAGGGCTCTCCTCGGAGTTTTAGCAGTTGTTATACTGTGTGTCCACACTGGTTTGAAACACCATCGGTATTACTGGCGGGAACAGTGTTTCTGGAAGGCGGGAAATGAAAGAAGGAGAGCTGTCAGACCGCTTCCTGCCTGCCTCGGTCGGGGAACTGGTCTGCTGATGCCGAGTGCCGTTTGGGGACCGAGGGAGCCCATGTGTATGCATTTGCTTGAGTGGAGTGGTTAGCATAAGACCATCCTGAGTGCATCTTGAGCTGTTTCTAAGTGTGTTGCAGCGGAACCTCAGTCCTGAGAGGTGCTTTGAGGGGGGAACACACGCTGTTCACAAGCAAACAGACATGGGAAGAAGTGAATACTTCACGTGCACACACATACATGTGCGTTTTAACAAAAACCAAAGACTTTAGAAATAAAAGAGCCTTTTAAACCTAGACACCCCCTATCCCCTCCAGCAGATTTTTTTTGTTTTGTTTTTTTCTGAACACCTATTTCAGAGAACTGTATGGAGTGTAATTTGTGAAATACAGTAATAATGAATTTAGATGAAATGGATAGCCAAATATTTTCGCTGTAATAGGACTTTGGTCAGTATATATATATAATGTGTGTGTGTGTGTGTGTGTGTGTGTGTGTGTGTGTCTATGTATCTGTGTCTATGTATATAATGTTATTTTTGTCATCCTTCCCAAAGTCAGTTTTTAAAAAGTAGCTCATTTGATTCAAGTATTGTAGAAACTTCTTTACTAAAGATGTGTCTTACCTGATAACACTACCCTTTGGGGAATAAGGAACTAAATCTAGGAATAGTATCAAGCGGAGTGAAAGTTCAAGGGAAGAGTGAAAGCAATGTATACATATATATATATTTTTAAATGGAGTGTGAAGCTCCCCAGTCTCTCCCACCAAGTGTGATTTTGGCCTCCAGCTGAATTCATTCTCATCTGATTAAATCAGAACCAAGTTCTGCTGTTTCCTAACTGCTGTGAAGTGCAGATTTTTAAAATGTGTCAAAAAAGCAAGAACTTAATCCTAGTAGGAAACAGCTCTCTTAAGGGAGAATAATTAGCATTTCGTTTCTATTATCACTTCACCACTTTTCAACATACAAAATCATTCATGTGTTCACGTAACATGTAATCATTAAGTGCCTGGTCAGAATTCCAGCATTAATTTTGAAATTTGTGTTTCTAAATTTAGATCTACACAGGTTTGAGGAATAACCCTGCATTCCCGTCCATGTCTGTCAATGTGAGTGGGGATCTCACCAGAACTAAACTTGCATCTTTGATACTTACCAATCGAGAATGGGCTTGGGTAGCATACTCAAGTGGCTAATCCAGAAAATGCTTATTTGAATTTCAGAAGCAACCACTGATGCACATTTTTATACATACTCTCTTTACACAGGCGCACTCTTAAATATTTGGGGAATGAAAATCTGGTTTCCCTGGTTGATTAAAAATAAAGGCTTGCTTGGCCGACATGGCTCAGTGATTGAGTGTCCCTCTATGAACCAGGAGGTCACAATCCATTCCCGGTCAGGGCACATGTCTGGGTTGTAGGCTTGATCCCTAGTGTGGGGCATGCAGGAGGCAGCCAATCAGTGATTCTCTCTCATTATTGATGTTTCTGTCTCTCCCTCCCTCTTCCTCTCTGGAATCAGTAAAGTGTATTAAAAAAGAAATAGGCCTGTCAGGAGGGAGAGGTGGTTGTAATTGCAACCACGTGATGTCACTTCCTCCCAGTTCCCTGTGTGCAGTCCTCGCTAGGGCACTGGCTCAGAGGAGCCCCAGGACCTTAGTTAGCACCACGTGGTGTGATGGTGAATGTCAGCGTCGACCTGGCTAGGCTAGTTGTTTGGTCAAATACCAGCCTAGATGTCACCATGGTGGTGGTTTTTAGAATTGATTACCATTTAAATCAATAGACTTTGAGTGACATAGATTGCCCTCTATAACCTGGTGGGCCTCCTCCAATCTCTTAAGAGCTTCAGAGAAAAGTTTGAGGTCCCCAGGGGACGGAGGGCTCTGCTCCAGGCTGCACTCCCTTTCAAGACTGCCATGTGGAGGCGACTCCCACTGGCCTTCCCGCAGACTTTAGCCTTTGCGGGCCCATAACCATCTGAGCCAGTTCCTTAAAATAAATCCTCATAGTGTGTGGCCACACACGCTATGGGTTCTGTTTCTCCGGGGAACTGGAGCGCACCTGAGCCCTTGCTGGCAGCGCTCTTTGTCAGGTGCCACCCCAGGCCTGCTGAATGAGAGCCAGCGGGGCTGGGACTCCGCAGGCTGACAGAACACGCCATCCGGCTGGCGCCCCTGACCTCCGAGCTCCAGACTCACTGCAGGTAAATGGAAGGCGCCTCCTGCTGCAGTGGAGGTCCAGAAAGGTTAAGTAATGGGCCCAACGTCATCCAGTCTTGGTGGGGCCGAGATTTATTCTTGATGCTTTGAAAAGGATAAAATAATATCCGCGGGCAGCTTGGCAATCTTCGAATGGGCTTTTATAGCGCACTGTTGGGATGCCCATTTTCTTAAGGAAAAGAAACTGCGGGAGCAGCTGTGCGTACGGAGTGTCCGGGAGCGGTGCTTCCAGGTCTTTGAGCCACCAGGTGTCACTTCTATTATTCCGTGTGGTGGGAGGGGATGTTGATTAAAGAAGCTGTGTTTTAAAGGAACCGTTATTTTGCCATACTAGCCATGCAGAGCTCCTGGTTGACAGGAGATAAGCCCAGGGAGGCAGGACACTGATGTTTTCAGTAGCTTGTAAACCTAAACCATTAAGCGTTTCGCAATTGGAAATAGCCAAGGATTTTCATTGCTACCCTAGTTTTCCAGAGCATCCGCTGGCTCCTGGCTGGTCATCTCTGCACTGAAGGACATTCCAGTGCCAGTAGGTCACATTAGCAGGGTGGCACGTTTTTTAGTCATTCGAAGGTTGCACCCGTTTGGGTGTGGCTCTCCTCTAAGCAGTAGGCCAGAGATGCGAGGTCTGTCCTTGAGGTTCCACCATCGTCATTGTGCAATGTCCAAGGTCACCATGTAAGTGGGAGAGCAGGGAGATTGCTAATGGGCATGCTGGGATGTGGGTGCATCTTTTTTTATCTCCACTTTGTTGGCTGGAACTTGGTCACATAACTGGGGAACGGGATCTGGGTGCCGGAAACAAGAAGAAAGGCATTTGGTGACCAGCTGGCCATCTGCCACATGCTGGTAGGTCTGTGCTGCTGCCCCTGATGGATTCATGTTCTCTCCTGATAACCAGAGCAAGGAGGGTGTGGGAGTAGCAATAGAGTATTAGTTGTTACTGATCACCCCTCCTTCCTCACATCCTTACTGGCCCTTGGGAACAGAGAGAACCACAGAAGTATTAACTGCAGTTGTATTGGCTCTCGTCCCCAACTTCAACAGAGACCTTCCACCACTTCTAGGTTTTCATCTCGTCACATCCTCATAGGTCAGTCTATTGGCAATACTCCCCATATGCTCTCTTTTATCTTGTTCTCTCCATTTCCTGTGCACCCCAGCCCTTATCCCACTGACTAAATTCACTGCCTGGGGGTTCACCTGAGGGCATCCTAGCACCACTGAGCCAAGAATATTGATCACAGGTTCCATAAGCTACTGCCCCCTCAGAGGCTGGAGTGGTATTGTTTTCAGGCACAAGGAAGGAGACTACCTGTTGTCTTGCTTATCTGTTCTGAGCCAAACAAGAACATTCCAGTTTGTTGTATTTCCACAAGTATTTGGGTTGAGTGGGCTCAACTGGGCAGTTATTCTGCTCCACATGCTGTTGTCTTGGGCCACCCAGGTGGCTGCATTCTGCTGGGACTTTCCCGGTGCTGGTGGGAGCTGTCAGGTCTCTTAAGGTCTTGGAAGTCACAGAACATTGCTTCTACCATTTCTATTGGTCAGAGCATCACAGGCCCTCAGGGGAAGGAAATGGGTCTTGCATGTGCAGGGATGGGAGGAATTGTTGGCCATATGGGGAGATTATTGCCGTGTCTGGTCGCCCTATCCACTCTGTCACCTGTACCTCTAGTCCATGCAACCTGAATGTCAGTATATTAGTCACCTGAACTTGTTCCTACATTCCACCACAGTGTCATTTTTCTCCAGAGGTTTCTGGCTTCTGACATCCTCACTGTAACCTTGGGCTGGTAGACACAGGAAACAAAGGATGTGTTAGTTTGGCTGGTGATGAGGGTTCCTGTTAGGAGAGTGGTGTGAGTTTGAAGCATTAAACAGAGGCCTGCATTCTCAGGCAAAAGGTCAGAGAGTCAGAACTAGTGGTGGTAAGTTGCAAAGCAGTGCTTAAGGAAGGTGCATTTCACCACATTGAATAAGGGGGATTGAAAGGCGGTGTCCTCGACCATGGTCACCATGTGCAGGCATGAAATGAACAAGGCCTGGACATGAGTGAGAATAGTGGGGCCTAAGAAACAGTCCCAGGAGACAGGGAAGTAATCTGCATGACTCTAAGAGGAAGGAGAGGCAGAAAGGAAAAACGGAAGGCAGGTGCAGTAAGTCGCCACGTATACATTTTACATACTGTTAATGGAGGGTTTTGCTAAACATAAAAACGAATCCGATTGTTAGCTGGGATGCTCTTAGTTTGGTCTTGCAGGGGAGTGGTGGTAGTAAAGGTTCATTTACCAATTTGTTAGCTTAATTTGTCATGGTAACGAACAACTCCAAGATCCCAGTGGTTATGGCCATCCAAGGTTGATTTCTCCCTCATAAATGATTTAGCCCAGACCTGCTCCCGCCTTCTCCATGGTTTGACCCAGGCGCAAGCTGCAGCTTATCCAGACCAGGGGAAGCGTAGCTCGGTGAGCACGCCATCACTCTCAGAACCCCTGCGTGGAGTCTCCCACACCATCCCCTCCTCGTTTTATTTCATCTTCATTTGGTTAGCCACGGAAGATCAGGGAGTTGACCCTGATGTCTATGGAGACACGAATTGTATCCCTCCCATAGAAAGAGACACCAGGAAGGGCCCCTGGGAAGGTGAGTAGCAGTTCTGAATAAAATAAAGCGATCATCCCCGGGTATGTTCCCCCCTATATTTTTCATTGCACAAATAATGAAAGATCATCCGAGGGAAAAAGCACACAGCCAACATTTCCAGTCACTCCAGATTGCTCTCCCTGGAAATAACTAGTGCTGCTAATGTTTTGATAGACACGCCGTCAGATAGTTTTCTCTGGGAACCTTTTGTCGTGGAGCCAAAGAGCAGGTGCTCTCCTGTCACTTGGGTACCGACTTGCAGGTACACGGGGAGCACGCACCCCTACCGGCAGATAGACCCCTGCACCCTAACACCAACCCTCTGGCGTTCCTCCCCGCGAATACACCATCACTCATTTCCGGTTCATGGACATTCAGGCTTTTCCAATTCCACTGTTTAATAAAGCGCTGTCCAAAGTCCCTTCTGTGTACACGCTTGCACATCTATCAGGCTATTTCCCTTGGACAGATTCCTAGCCGTGAACTAATTTAAAGGAATATCTTTTTAAAGTCCTTTTTGATACGTCCCTGACGAATTTTATAGCTTAGTGTGAAGGCCCACTCTTCCTTTTCCCTCTCCTAAAATGGAGTAGTGGTTACCATAGCAATAGGAAAAAAACCAGGACTCTCGTGGAAGTGCCTAATTTGTCTTGCTCTTCATTTTAACTCGGAATGTTACATTGCCGTGCCAAGGCCGGCCTGTAAAAAGTACCTGTCCAGCGTCTCTCCGGTGAGGGGGTCGGTGCCCCCTGGCTCCCCTGCCTCACATATGGGTTCTCCGGTGGTCAGCTGGCAGTGGCTGGCAGTGGCAGGGGGTCGTGGAAGTTGCTCTGTGTAGGAAGACTCTGTGACTGAAGAGTGTCCCCTCGGCCTGTAATTTGGAAAGCCACCACTCATAAACAAGGCAGTTTATGTTGAGATCGTTAGCTTTTAAAAAACTCATCATGGTGGATTTATTTGGAGATCAGATTCATTTCTCAAGACCGTTTTGAGGTGTGCTGCATGCGACCTGTGGTCTGGATTTTCTGGAAGAGGCAGACATGGGGCCAGAGGAAATGGTACTTTAGGGCTCTTCAGCCCACATCCTAGGGAGGGCCAACTATTTCGGAATCTGTCCGAGATCTGGATTCGAAAGCTTGTGGTTGAGTTAAGCATGGTCAGAGATAGTGCAAGTGTAACTGGAGGTGTCCCCGTGAGGTGAGCAAGGCACTCATGGGTGGAGGGCGGAGCGCTGGCCTTGGGGTGGGGACAGCTGAGATGAGCCGCAGGAAAGCCCTTTGCATTACACAGGCTGGGGCCCCTGCAGCTAGGCCTAAGCGACTGGACTGTGCAGAAAAATTTCACATTCACATTGTCCAATGCAGAGTCCTGAGGCAATGTGCTTTTCTTTTTTCTTAAATCAGTCAGGGTAGCGCCCTGGAGAGCATTGCTCAGTGGTTAGAGTGTTGACCTCATTTGATTCCAGGTCAAGGACATGTGTTTGGGTTGCAGGTTTGATCCACAGCCCTGGTTGTGACCGTGTGGAAGGCAACCGATTGATGTGTCTCTCTCACATGGATGTTTCTCTCTGCTATGTCTCTCTCCCCCTCCTTCCCTCCTTTCCACTCTCTCTCTCTGAAAAGCAATGGATAAACTACCCTTGGGTGAGGATTAAAAAAAAAAGTCAGGATAGCAAATAATGAACACATGCGCTCTGGAGAAAATCGGTGCGGGCTGGAGGTGGCTGTGGTGTTCTGTGGTTGTGCGACCCGGGCTTGTACCTGTGACCTTCCCTGGGCCTAAGTTCTTATTTATAAAATGAGGCAGAGTATAAGTATCTGAGGGGATGTTTATAGTATCTGCCGGGATGTTTATAAGTCAAAACACATAAAGCAGACAGTGTGGTTCCTGCCTAGCACCTAGAGGCCAGTACATGGAGGCTATTTTTAATATGATATATAGTATAACTATTATTTTCAAAAGGCAATAGTATACTTCAGGGGTTCAAGCCATATTATCAAAGGCAAATCCTTAGCCCTTATTATTGTTCATGCAGAGATGACTTTATAACCTTGCATGGTTCTAGTGTTCTTGCTGTCAAAAAAGGAAACTGCAGTATTTCAGTGGCTCAGTACCATAAATGTGTCTTAATGTGTCGGTTAAATGGGCAGTTGCCGGACTGAGAGTAACTTTCCTTCACGTGGTGACTGAGCACCCAGGCCTCTTCCCTTTGGTGGTACCACAGCCCTCGCATTGTATTGCTGCCAGCAGAGAAGGGAGAAGCACGAGGACCCGTGTGGGCAGTTTTCCACGGGCCTGCCTGGCAGTGGCACATGTGACTCCTCACATTCTGTGGTCTGGAGCTAATTCGTGTGGTCACGCCATAACGCAAGGGGCGGGCTGAGCAGCAGGGCCCCTGGCTGGGCAGAGGTGACTGGTCTGGTCCCCTCCCAGCTGAGAAGCAGGGCCTCTCACTGGGCAGAGGTGACTGGATCGGTTCCCCTCCCAGCAAGATGCCAGCACAGACAGGCGGCATGAATCTTGGAGAACAGCCAGCCAACTCTAACCTGTGCTCTGATGCCAAGGCTTGGCCAAGAGGAGGTTTTAGATGTTTTTGTCTGTCCCTGATATTTTTAAGGAAGAAGTGACAAGATTTTGGTGACAGAAGGGATAAATATAACAAGTAAAGACCTGTTTGAGAATTTTTACTAGTGAGTCTAACTAGTTAGACCAGTGATCACTGTAGGACAGGGGGTTGTGGGGGAGGTCAGCACATTTGTGGGCAGAGACCAGTGTAGGGTTTGGGGGGCAAAAAGAGTTTGAGACAGAGACCTACATCGATGCCTCCCTTACACACTCAGACACAGAACCTGAGCTTCCATGGACCATCTTCTCTGTAGGAGGACACATTGCGTTCCTGCCTTTAATTTTGCCTGAATCCATCTGTGATACTGAGCTGTCAGAAACAGATTCTTTACCTTTCCTTAGTGATCAGAAATGGCTAACCAATATAGAGGTAAAAACCTAGGGAGCTTTCGGATATGTTTTCTATAATATGCGTTTTGCAGCTGATGCCCAGTAAGCCATCACATGGTTAGTATGCGCCACCTTGAGTACAAGAGATCTCTTGAAGTCAGCGGGTCGAGGGAAACTCCAGGTAAGCCATCACACAACCCATGTTGCTTATAACAAATTAGTCCATTTTCTGTAACGTTTTTTACTGTGTTGTGACTTATGTTGGTCTCGCTGTGGGCCTGGAAACTAGCTGCTTTTACTTAAGCAGGGAGTTGGCCAACCTCAAATGACAGCGGAGGAGTTTTCTTTCAGTCCTCTGGTAAAGACGTGCTGATTGCCCACAGCAGTCAAAATGATACGCTTCCTCCGTAGCTGCTTGTGCAGGTGCCTCGCTCAGCAGTTCAGCCTGGCGAGCCCTCCCTGAGGCCTGGTTGCCACTCCTTGGTGCTCTCTCTGTTTTAAGTCCGTCTGCCTTCAGTGTGAGGCATCTGTGAGTCTCCCGCTCTCAGGAATCTTATTGACAGAAGATGGTGCCCCCAAGCCATCTTTCATTTTGGCTAAACTATTCGATACATCTAAAAATCGCCTGCAGTCTCCATCTGCTTGGGCCGCTGTAACAAAGTTCCAGAGTGGCTGAAACAGCAGAACTGTACTTATTACCGTTCCGAAGGCTCAAGGTCCAACATCAAGGTGCCCGCAGATCAAGGTTGCAGGTGAGAACCGCTGCCTGGTCTGTGGCCAGCCACCTTCCCCATGGGCGCTCTCCTTGGTGCTGAGTGGAGAAGGGAGCTCTGTCTTCCCTTAGAAGCGCACTAATCTCATCATCTAAACCAGCTCATCCCCCACAGGCCCCACCTCCAGATACCATCTTATTAGGGCTTAGCACTTCAAGCTAGGGATTGGGGGGGGGGGGGGGGCACACAGACATTCAGCCCAGGATACCCGCCTTACTCAATTCAGTGGGTTTTCCTCTACACAGAAGCGTACTTAGTGCAGCCAGGGTCCTTTCCGGACGGAGGAAAGAAAAGGTTCGGGATTATCTCCGTTACTGTGCTCTTCCTGTCATGGTAACATGATAGCCTCGGATCCGTCAGTGCTTAAACATTTATGACACATCTGGTTGCCAGGCAGTGAGCTGAGTTCTAGGAATGCAGAGGTTTTTCTGACAGGACCAGTGCCCCCGGATGCTTGTGGTTCAGGAAGAAAAGTCTCCCAGGGAGCTGCGATAGGAGTTAATATAGGGCACAGTGGGGGCCCGGCCAGAGGAGTGGTTCCTTCTGTGTGAAGACATGGGGGATGGGGTCATATCAGAGGAGCTGTGAGGAGGGCTGGGCTGCATCCACTGTGTGGGGGTGTGTGTGTGGCAGAGGGGGGGGTCAGTGTGGACAGATTTATGTGGCTCCAAAGTGACCTGGTGTGTGCGTGGAAAAGCAAGTGCAAACCTTGGCTGGCTGAAGCCTGGGCTGGGTGGGGGCTTAGCTGGAGGTGAAGCTGGGTGTGGAAGCAGGTGCCACATCGAAGAGGATCCTGTCCTCCAGGCCAGTGGTCGGCAAACTCATTAGTCAACAGAGCCTAATATCAACAATACAACTATTGAAATTTCCTTTGAGAACCAAATTTTTTAAACTTCTTCTAATGCTACTTCTTCAAAATAGACTTGCCCAGGCCGTGGTATTTTGTGGAAGAGCCACACTCAAGGGGCCAAAGAGCCGCATGTGGCTCGAAAGCTACTTTGCTGACCATGGCTCTAGGCTGAGTTGGGACCAGCACCATCGTTAGGTTCTGAGACTCATTCTGAGTATGACTATGGATTTTTGCATTTTACAAAGGCCTGGAGAACAGACTCAGAAACACATGGCATACCTTATTTCTGGACGGGGGCAGCTGGGGCCTTCATTCCCAGGGGTTTCAACTGCGACCCACCAGCTTCTGAGGGTCATGGTGATTCAGGCCTAGGAGTGCATGTGTGGGAAAGTGGGAGGAACATGCATTCCTTTCCTCAGCAGCTCTGCTTTGCTTTAAACCTTGACCTGGAGAAGATTGAGATCCTCATCCGTTCCATCCTGGGGCACTTACACCACCTGGGAAAGATCACTGGCAAGACTGCGCCGAAGCTGCCCTCCGGGCCCACTGCTCTGCCCTCATACTGCCAAGCCACGTCCTCAGTGCTGGCCCAGGAAAGGAAGCTGGTATGCCTTTTTCTTTTTTAGAGAGAGATATTTGATCTTTCTGAGTCCGTTTTCTCATCTGTAAAATAGGAGGTAACACTACCTGGCCTACCGGATATGATCAGTTCTGCCATAATTACTTTGAAACCATGAATTTGATCTAATATGATCAATATATCAGGAAGCAATTTGAATAGCATGGGTTTTGTGTTTATTTGCATGAGATTTTTGTTGGTAGGAAACATTAGGTGAAACTGAGCCTGGCTGACTGGAGCTGCCTAGGACCAGGAAACTCGGACCCACACCTCAGCAATCTACCGGCTGCCCCATCCGTGGAGGGGGAGCCACACCCACCACATCCGGTATCACCGCTGTCCCTCCACGTTCAGATAACCCTCCTTCCACCACTTTCTAGTAATTCAAGCGGCAGCCCATCCGATGCCCACTTCTGCAGCCCAACATGGGGCCTTCTTCAAGGTAAAGTTCAAGACATTGTTATTACAGTGTTTTTTATTACAGTTCTTAATCATTCAATACAAATTCAAACGTGCTACCACCTCTGTGAGGTTCCTCTGTTTCAGTGACAATAAGTTTGAGGCTTGTTCCCAATTTTCCTGTGAGCCCCGTGGTTTTTGTTGTGTGGTTTTGCATAGGATGGTGGTTTTTAAGGACACCTTTGCTGAGTTATTGTGGAACTGATCTTAAAAGATTGTTAGGATGCCTGTGATGAAGGTCTTGGTACAATATCTATGCATTTTGGGCTTCAAAGCCGAATGAGAATGATGTTTTCCCATCCATGGGCCAGTCAGTGGTGGCCAGACCACGTGGGAAGAGCCTTTTCAGCGGGCATCATCATGGGTCACACCCAGTCAGGCCCCTGGAAGGCATCCGCAGCGGGAGCGCCTGCAGCCTGCCCCGTCCCCCCATGTACCCGTGCACCTGGTGGGGAGCTCTATCTGGGACTCTAGACCCACCGTACGTGCTTGATGTCCAGTTTGGATCTGGGGACCGTGGGTTGGCTCCCAGCTCCATTCTGCCCTCAGGGCTCCTGCAGGGAGGCTGGTGAGGGGCAGGGTTCTTGCCTCCTGTTTGTTGGCTGTTTCTGCTCTTACCTGGCAGGGGTCTGTAGTTCCAACCTCCAGTGTGTCTGGCTGGGCACAGCCAGTACCAGCTGGCAGCACCCACCTCTCAGAAGTCTGTGCCCAGATCCTTGGAGGCCCTTCTCCAAGCCTCTAGGTCCCCGTCACCCTACCTCTCCCCACCCATCCGCAGGGTGGCGGCTTTTATTCTGCATTCCCTCAGCATTCCCGGCGCACGTTTTCAGTTCCACAAATCCACCATACTGTTTCCTGCATCAGATTCTCTCTGGGGAGGTGTTTGGGGCGTGTTTTTTGTTTTTGTTTTTTTTAACAGTCTTTTTCTCCCAGATCCTGGCTGGTACAGGACGGGACTTGGCAATTCCAGTGTCAGTGGGCGAGTGGTACAGAGGGAAAGGTGGGGTGTCTGGTGGGTGTCTGGGATAGGATGGGTCTGTCTGAGAAGCAGGCATCCAGAGACCTCACACCAGGGTGCTGAGCCAGCGATATTGAAATGGACCCGGTGCCCCAGCTCTGCCATTTGCTACTTGTTTTCTTCCAGTTTATTTAGTCCCATTGAGTCTGAATTTGTTCATGGGAAAGAAGTGGGGTGATGTCAGTATCAGGGGTTGTGGTGGAGTCGATGAGATGAGGCTTACAAAGTGTGCTTGGTGATGGCTGCCTTGAAGGGTTTTCCGTTCTGATGGGGCCGCTGCCTGTGTGGCCACGCCGGGGAGGGCCTACGTCTGGGCAGAATGGTGCTGCAGTGCTCTCAGTCAGCACCCCCAAACCCTGGCAATTCTGGACCCTAACAAATGAGGAAAATGCCTGGGGACATACGGCTGGTAAGTGACAGAGCTCAGATTAGAGGGTCATTTTCAATATGAGACATAGTACACGTTTCTTTAGAGGAAAACCAGAAAAAAAAAACACACACAGATGCTTTGATGCTTGACTCAAAGTGAGAGAGGAGGCATCTGACTAGCCATTTGAAGGAGAACTCTGTACCTTGGAATTATAGTCGTGCTCTGCTTTGGAGTGTGCAGCTTGAGTGTTTTGCATTTAAAGAGAAAAGTACAGAGAACACAGTGCGGTGAGTGGCTGGCTGAATGATGCTGATGTGGAAGGGTCTCCCGCAGGAAGGTCCCACTGGCGTGCTCTCGACTTGGGGGCAGGGCCACCGTGCAGGCATTTTGAAGTGGTTGCCCTAGAGCTGCTAAATAGGGAATCCCTGGTTATGACGATGCAATTGTCATTGCCACAGCCCTTTTCCCCCTGTACTCACCGGGTAGTTAAATGACCTTTTATTTATTTTTTCTTTTGATAAACTGCAGTTAATCCTTGCTTTAAGAACACCTGGCATAGAAAAGCAAGGGCTCATAATTAGGAAATGAATGTTGTGTGTGTCTTTAATGGAAGAAGACTTTGTATTATAAAAGAAACCCAACATTGTGTTGCTTTCAATAGCAAGCTATCATCCTGCATTTAAATTGACCCAGACAGTACCTTTTATAGAAAGCTGACTATGTGTGTGGCAGTGTGTAGGTGCTGGGGTCAGATTCCTGAGCAGGTTACAGGTTCCTACCTATGTGGATCCTCCAGTCTTCTCTGGGAAGAAGCCATAAATATTATGCAAATACAATGTACGTAGAGAAGAAGTAAGACAAGTGCTGTGAATGAAAAAAGGAGACGGAGGTAAGGGACATAGGTGTCTGGGTAAGGAGTGTATTCAATGTGCCCCAAAGGATTAGATTTACATGCAGTTACAATGGGCATGGTGAAGTCTGAGTGTGATCCATGAGTTTTCAGAACGTATTTATTACTAGGCATAGTCACCTGTACGTTATGGGCAGGGACAGTGAGAGCTGCCAACAGCCATTGTTTCAAGTCCGACATAAAAGTATTTTTCTTCTGTCTGAGATACTGCCTGGTTTCTCTGAAGATATGATAGGTCTGGGATAATCATTAATTTTTATAATCTATTGTGATTTATGCAGCTTCTGATTTAATTGGAAAAATTTGGAATACATTTGCTAATATGCTGGCTATTACATGGTATGGCACATCTACAGATTAATTGCTCTTTGTAAATTAATGATTGTTTCTTTATTATTTCTCAAATAGATTTCCTAGGGGCATTTTTTCCAAGGAACAAACAACTCGCTTTTAATGGTGGGTGGGAAAAATCTATTAAATTCATATTTGGCCAAATGTAGGTAAGCAGCTGTGGGATTAGGGTTGCAAATTTAATTCGAAATCAATTTCTTTTACTTTTCTCTCACCTGCATTGCTAAAGGGACCCATTTTCAACGACCTCTGAGAAATCTGGCAGTGTTTTCCACTAGTGTTAGAATTTATTCATCAAATGTATGTTTCAAGCATTTTATTCATTTCATGAAAGTTATTTTTGCATTGGAAAATTTTGTCTTTCAACTTTTTGGCAGTCATCAACCTACATAAATCAAAGTGAAGTCCTATTATAGCAAAAGCATTTCAAAGGACTCCATCTAACACAACTGTTAATTTTTCTTAGTGTTATTTATGGCAATAGGAAGTTTTCATTTTGACCACAGAGAATTTTCTGTAAGAAATCAGCCCAACCAATGCCTTCAAAAGCTGCTTTCTAATTATTAGTGTGTGTGTGTGTGTAATATATATTTATATTACTATATGTGTGGAAAGGAAGACAAGAACTAAATGGGAACTGTGCTTACTTGGTTCCCAAAGTTGCCAGCTCTGCTCAGCCCTGCGTATCTCCAGCAAAACACTCTCCTACGAAATAATTCCTGCTTTGGACACAGATGTGCCCTTACATCCTCACTAAGGGAGATGAAAAAGGAAACAGAGGAACGGCTTGGGGGTGGACGCTGCTGGGCACAGGGATGATTAGATCGCGGCTGAGCAGCGTTGAGCTCTCTGCATAGCCCGGTGCATCCTTGTCCTGTGTCATCCACATTTTCCCCTTTGAGCCGGGTGGCTGATACTATCCCCATTTTACAGGTGAGCAAACTGAGGCATGGGGGTCTTAAGTCTGTTTTAAGAGTTTCCATTGCGTGGCTGGGTTCCAGACTGCGTTTTCTCGTTGCTGCCTGAGGGGAATATGAGTCTAGGGGTTTGACAGTGTTTCCTGCTCCTTTCCGTACGAGGGAAGGGCAGTGTTCACTGTGGGAAAATGCTGGGAAGCGGCCTTTTATCCCATCACTTCACCCATTCTTCTCCCATGGCACCTGACACTGCCACACATTATAATATACATTTTGTTGGATTGCTGGCTGATCCCCAGCCCCCAGAACAACTGGCTTGCAGTCGGTGCTAAATACTTATGGAAGGAGCATAGGAACCCATGACTTCCGGCCGCTCTGGCCTGCACTCTGCTCTGCATTGCTGGAGAAGCGGAGAATGGAAGCTGCCGCACCTCTGATCCCCCAAAGTCCCCCCACTTCACAGAAGCAGGCCAGTGGTGGTGGAGCCCTCGCCAGGCCTGTGGCAGGGTTTCCAGCCTCGCACTGCTTCTGACCACCATGGAATTCAGCTGGGGTGTCCTTGTTTATGGAAACTGTTCTCTCAGCCCCCAAAATGTTGGGGAAAGCCAGAATAAAAGTCCCTAGCTTTGTCCAGGAAACTAACCGGAACTCAGGTCATTCAGTTCTAATGTCTGTGAAAGGAAGGCATCTTGAGAATCAGAAAACTGAACCTGCGTGCTGATTTCCATAAACATGGCTGAGGGAGAGAGCTAGGCAAAGGACTGGAGCTGCACAGACCCTTCAAAAGAAAAACAAAATGTCAAAACTAGGTATCTGCTTATGTCTCTCTCTTGGAAATCATATATATAAAATTTCAGAGAGGAGGGAGAGGGAAAGAGAATAGAAACATCAATGATGAGAATTAGTGATGGGACCCCCTTCCCCCTCCCTCCTCCCCCTCCCCCCTCCCTCCTCCCCCTTCAGGGGACCAGGCCCACAACCCAGGCATGCACCCCCAGCTGGAATCGAAGCTGGGACCCTTCAATCTGAAGGCTGATGCTCTAGCCACCAAGCCAAACCAGCCAGGACTCTTCCTTGGCAATCTGGAACCTAACATTACATTTGTTTTGAGGGTAGAAGAGCAAACATTAAGGGTATTTATATCCTAATACCTGGTGTGCTCCCCCATGCCTTCTCAGTTAGAGGGCAGAGTTCTGGTGCCTGATCTCTCCTTTGTCCTCTGGGCTGCTGAGAGGGTCTCCAAGCTCTGCCTTGGCCTTGATCGATGAGGCAAACCATTGTTGTCCTAACTGCATCGTCACTGTTTCTCTTTTCTTTGACTTTGGATGCGTCTTGCACTTGCCATCAACATTTCAAAATGGGGGAGTTTAACATTAAACCATATTTCCACTTGTCTTAAAATATTGAGAAGATTTGACCATCCTGGTCCTACGTGTTGCTATGACAACACAGTGGGCTAACGTGGAGGAGTGGCCGCTCCTTGGCTAGGCCTGGATTCTCCGTCTGTCAGTCAGTCTTCCCCTCTCTCCAGGGTGCTCCCACTTGCTTGCCGGTTGATTGTTTGGTTCTCACAGAATTTAAGCAGCAACTTCTTCAAGGTGGGCCTAGGAAAACGACACTCCTGGTTGGCCATGACGTCATGCCTTTGCTCTCCTTCTCTCAAAGTGCTGTGGGTCTGTACCTTCTATAGAAATGCCCATGTTTCACCAGGATGGACAAATGAGTCAGAGCCCTTGGAAAGCTCAAAGAGTCGACTGGGGACTGGCTCTTCGGAGATGGGAATATTTGACTCAGAGATGTGAGATCAGAGACGTGAAACTTCAGCCTTCTCCTCCTTCCTGAGCGTTTTCCCATCAGAAGGCAGCTCGGGGGAACTTCCAGAGGGCCTTCCCCACTCTCTGCTAACCATGAGAGCCAGCACCGGCCATCATGTCTGTGCAGTGAGCTAAGCACACTGACAGTTCTCCTATGCCCTCCCACTCCTTTTGGTTCTCAACACTCGTCTCCTTTTGCGACCCACTTTAGTTGTCTTTTATGTGACCCAGTGGACAGACATCTTAATGTCAGGGCCATTCAATCCCTACCTACAAAAGAATCTGAAAATGCTAAACCTTGGCAGGAAGGACATTCCAATTAGCGCTGATAAAAGCACAGCAAGGTGGCACAAAAGTGGCTTCCGCAAGTGGGAAAGAGGCAGGTGCAGCTGCTCTGGCTCAGGTGGTATTCCTTGTGAGGTGTAGTTGCAACTTACTGGTAGTTTCCCTGGTTATCCAGTGAAAATAGAGGTGTAGAAGTGCATATGTCTTTCCCGTTTAGTTCGTTGGTTGAAAGGGACACGCAAAGATATTTGTGTGGTTTTGTGCATGCATTCTGCACAGGAGAGATAGATTGGATTTTTTTTCTATACAATGTTTTATTAGTTCATGCAATATTTTATCAGCTTTATGTGTACAATATACTGGTTTGACAATTTTATTCCTTACATTGTGATCACCCCATTAATACTAATAATCATCTATTTCTGTGCAAACTTATCACAATATTATCGACTGGATTCCCCATCACCTTTTTCACCCACCCCTCTGGCAATCATCCCTTTGATCTCTGTTTCTCTGAGTCCATTTTTATCTTGTTTTGTTTGTTCGGATTCCACAAATAAAGGAAACAATATACTATTTGTCTTTCTCTGTCTTATTTCATATATAACCTCTAGATCCATCATGTTTCAAATACCATCAATAGTTCATAAGGCTTTTCTCCACATTCTTGCCAACATGTTATTTGTTGAATTTTTAATAGAATCCATTCTGACTTGTGTGAGGTGGTACTCATTGTGGTTTTGGTTTACATTTCCCTGATTAGTTATGTTAAAAAATCTTTTCATCTGTCTGTTGGCCCTCTGTCTTTTTTGGAGAAATGTCTTTTCATGTCCTCTGCCCATTTTTGACCAGATTTTCAACTACTTTTGTTATTGAGGTATGTGAGTTTCTTATCTATTTTGATTACCAACCCCTTATTGGATATATCATTCACAAAAATATTCTCCCATTCAGTAGGTTGTCTTTTTGTTTTGTTGAAGGTTTTCTTTACTGTACAGAAGCTTTTGTGTTTCATAAAGCTTTTTAGTTTTATTTTTGCTTGTTTCTTTTGTTCAAGGGGATGTATCCAGAAAGATATTAGACTTAGGTCAAATAGTTTACTACCTATGTTTTCTTCTAGGAGTTTTATGGTTTCAGGCTTTACAATGAAGTCTTCAACCCACTTTATTTTTATATATGCTGTAAGAGAGTGATACTGTTTCATTCTTTGCATGTATCTGTCCAGTTTTCCCAAAACTATTTAAGAGGCTGTCGTTTCTCCATTGTAAGTTCTTGCCTCCTTTGTCATAAATTAGTTAACCATATAAGCAAGGGTTTATTTCTGGGCTCTATTCTATCCATTGACCTATGTGTCTGTTCTTGTGCCAGTACTGTTCTGTTTTGATTACTATAGCTTTGTAGTATAGTCTAAAACCAGGGATTGTAGTACCTCCGACTTTGTTCTTTTTTTCTCAAAATTGCTTTAGCTATTGGAGTCTTTGTGGTTCCACATAAATTTTAGGATTATTTATTATAGTTCTGAGAAGAATGTCATTGGTATTTTGATAGGAATTAAATCTGTAGATTGCTATGGGTAGTTTGGTCATTTTAATAATGTTAATCCTTCTAATTCACAAGTACAGTTTATCCTTCCATTTATCCTCTTCCATTTTGTTCTTCAATGTGTTATAGTTTTCAGAATATAGGTCTTTTACCTATATTGGTTAAATTTATTCCTAGGTATTTTATTCTGTTTGATGCAGCTACAAGTGGGATTGTTTTATTTTTCTTTCCAATTGTTCATTATTAGTGTATAGGAATGTGATAGATTTCTATACATTAATTTTATATCCTATTACTTTACTCAATTCTTTTATTAATTCTATTAACTTACAATGGTTTCTTTAAGGTTTTCTGTATGTAATACCATGTCTTATGCAAGTAGTGACAGTTTTACTTCTTCTTTTCCCATTTGAATGTCTTTCATTTCTTATCTGGTTGCTGCAGTTAGGACTTCCAATACTGTACTAAAATAATGGTATGAGTGGGCATCCTTTTATTGTTCCTGATCTTAGAGGAAAGCTTTCAGCTTTTCACGATTTAGTATGTTGTTAGCTGTAGGCTTGACATATGTAGCCTTTGTTAAGTTGATGTAAGTTTCTTCTCTACCCATATAATTGAGAGATTTAATACAAATGAAATGTGAATTTTGTCAAATGCTTTTCCTGCAACTGTCAAGATCATATGGTTTTTATCATTGGTTTTGGTTGGTGTTGAACCACCCTTGCATCACTGGTAAAACTTTCACTTGATCAAGACATATAATCCTAATAATGTATTGTTGAATTTGGTTTGCTAGTATTATGGTGAGAATTTCAGCATCTCTGTCCATCGGGGATATTGGCCTGCAGTTCTTTCTCAGAGTGTCTTCGTCTGGTTTTATTATCTGGGTAATGCTGGCCTCATAGAGTGAATGTGGAAGCATTCCTTCTGCTTCAGTTTTTTGGAATAGTCTGAGAGGGATAGGCGCTATTTTCCTTTAGATGTTCAGTAGAACTCACCTGTGAAGTCTTTGTTGGGAATTTTTATTTTTATTACCGATTCGGTTTCATTGCTAGATGTTGGTCTATTCAGATGCTGTTTTTTTCCTTGTGTAGTCTTGGATTTGTATGTTTCTAGACATCCCATATTGTCCAATTTGTTGACATTTAATTATTTATAATATTCTTTAATGATCATTTGTATTTCTATGGTGTCAACTGTAATCACTTCTTTAATTTCTGACTTAATTTATTTGGTGTGTTCTTTTTTTCTCCCTTGATGAATCTTGCTAGAGGCTTGTCAATTTTGCTAGAGGTTTGTCAATTTTATTTATCCCTTCAAGCAACCAGCTTTTAGTTTCATTGATCTTTTCTATAGTTTTTTTCCTTCTATTTTCTATTTCTTTTACTAGTTTTTCTACTCTGATCTTTACTATTTCCATCCTGGTTTCTTTAAGTGTAAGTTTAGATTGTTTATTTGTGACTTCTTCTTTTTGAGGTAGGCCTAGATAGCTATAAACTTTTCTCCTATAACCTCTTTGTTGCATCCCATAAGTTTTGTAAGGTTGTGTTTTCATTTTCATTTGCCTCAAGATAGAACCCCCCCCCCCATCCCCGCCTCCTGTTTCATCCATTGGTTGTTTAGATACATGTAGTTGCATGTAGTTTAGTCTTTATGTATTTGTATTTTTCCAGTTTTCTTCTTGTAGTTGACTTCTATTTTCATGCCATTGTCATCTCACTCATTTCTGAATAACAACCTTGCTAAATGTAGTATTCTAGGTTGTAGATTCCTTTCTTTCAGCACCTTTAATATTTCCTGCCATTCCCTTCTGACCTGTAAAGTTGCTTCTGAGAAATCAGCTCATAGCCTTATGGGATTTCCCTTGTATGTGACTTGTTTCCTTTTTGATGCCTCCTAAATTGTCTCTTGATTTTTAACTTTTGCCATTTTAATTATAATATGTCTTGGTGTGGGTATCTTTGGGTTCATCCTGGACTGAAAGTCTGTTTCTATCTCTCTGTTTCCTCTCTTCTACTCTCAAGTTTGTTTAGCAGCCTTACCACCATTTATGTGAATGCTTTATCAAATTACTTATCTCTGTTTCACTAGGGTTTTTGTCTGGAGTTTTTTCTTAAATCTTTATCTGGGGCATAGTCTTCTGTATTGATAATTGGTTTGAGTTTGTGTTTGTTCTTATGAGTTATATGGAACAGCTATCCCTCCCGGTCTTGAAAAAGTGGTCTCTGTGGAGACTGTGTATAGAGTGGCTTTAGTGGGACAGCTGTAGGCAGGGTGAGTGCATGTGGTTCCCGATGCATTGCCTGAGCTGAAGGCGTGGGTTCCAGGTGGAGGCATCTGGTGTGGGCATGCTCTCTTGCCCTTCTAGGACAGGTGTGGCTGCCGGGTGCACTCTTGGTGGGGCCCTGTTGTCAGAATAGGGTCTGAGCAAAGCTCTCTCAGCACCCCATGAGGGTCCATCCCCTTTCCGGGTGGGGCAGCCTTGTGTACCAACAGTCATACTTTGCTAATTCTCACCCACGCTGGGTCATTAGCAGCAGTGGTGCACCATCATGCACGTGTAGCCCTGCCTGGGTGCCCTGCTTCTTTAACTGTTAGCCCTTAGGCACACAGGGCAGCTCCACTCAAACCCTGCTCTGAGTCCAGTGCTACTGGCTCCGCCCTTTCTCTGAGTGGGGGGTCCCCGGGCCTGCAGGCACAGCAGCAACCCACTCAATCTGCTTTGTACCACACAGTTTGCCAGCTTTGCACTTACTTCAGATGAGACAGTCCTCCATGCAGCAGTACCCCACTCCCCCTGCCCTTGCTCTGGACGGGGCGGTCCTGTGTGTACCATGGCATGTGCTAGCCCCATATGAGCACGAGGCAGTGCTCCACTGTCTGTACTTTCACTGCATAGCCCTGCTGGCAGATGCAGCAGCGTTTTTCTAGCTCTCACCCTCTCTAGGTGCGTGAAGCAGCACCCTGCTGTACTGGCTGCATCAGCCTTCGGATGGAGGGGCCCCTTGTGTGCTGCTCTAGTTACTGCTGGGTCTAGCTCGTGGAGGAAGTGTGGAGGCTGGGGTTGCTCTCCCGCGCCCTGGAGGTAGCCTGGAGAATAGGAATGGCGCTTCCGCCTGCCCACTGCCCACATGCAGAGGAGCGGAAACCAATTGTGCTCGCCTGGCCTGGGTGTTCCCTCAGCTCCCTACCGCTCCTGCAGTTCCCCCGCCTTCTGTATGCACTCTCGCTCTCTTGCTTGTTGTTCAGAAACTGGCTCACAGCTTTCTCTCGGGAGGAACTGCTCCAAATATAGGTGTACATCCCAGGTGTTGTAGGGAGGGGCGAGTTGAGCACCCCCCTGAGCTGCCACGTTGGGCCTGCCTGGGTTTTGATCGCTGTGTTCTCCGAGCTGCATTTCTTTGAGACGCCAGAGTCCACACTGTAGCCGCTGCCGCCAGAGGACTCAGTGGGCCTGTGTTAGGGCAAATCAAGCCAACTTCCTATGAGCCTCTCAGCGATACACTGATTGGGTGTCATAAGATCACATCTGGGGTTTACATGGATATCATAGTCTTGAAAAACTTTTACCTCCTGGAAATGAGTTTTGTTACTGTGTGTGGAAAAAAACAACCTTAACTTTTAAATGCTATTCTCTTTTTTACCCAGCGAATTCCTGCTTATCCTTTAAAATTAATTTTTTAGAATGTTATTAGAGACAAACATCAGTTTATTGTTTCACTTATGTATGCATTAATTGGTTGCTTCTTGTACGCACCCTGCCTGGAAATCAAACCCGCAACCTTGGTGTGCGAGCAGCAGTCTAACCACCTGCGCTCCTCAGCCAGGGCCTCCTTTAAAAGTCTTTATTCAAGAGGCTCTCGGTGCTTCTATCCCTCCCAGAACATCGTCTTTAACCCTCTGACACACTGTCTAGGACAGGCGTGGGCAAACTAAGGCCCGCAGGCTGTTCTAAACTATTGAAATAAAAAAATTAAATTAAAAAAAGACCATACCCTTTTATGTAATGATGTTTACATGGAATTTATATTAGTTCACACAAACACTCCATCCATGCTTTTGTTCCGGCCCTCCGGTCCAGTTTAAGAACCCATTGTGGCCCTCGAGTCAGACAGTTTGCCCACCCCTGATCTAGGACCAGTGTTTCGTTTCTGCCAGATTCCTGGCAATGTCTCCTTAAAAAGGATCTCTGCTGCTTTCATCTTTTTACCCTTCGTGCCTAGCGCAGAGCAGGAGCTCAGTGTGTGATGACTGAGTAAGTGGCTCATCAGATGCCTGGGTAGACGAATAAATGCATCTTCTAGTAATCACTGAGCTAGTAGCCTCATTTCTGAATTTTATATATGATTGGACTAAAATATATCTTACAGTATATCTTCCCTCGTTTTGCTTTCATTTTATGGGTTTGCACATCCTAAATTTAGCTTATAATACACAGTATGTTTTACTCTAACATAAACACGAAGCATTTGTCTTTCTAATTGCTAACTGGAGTGTTCCATGGAAAACATGCGGTGTTAAGAAGAGGGCAGGGAGGTGGCCCCACAGGAAGGGAGTATGAACTGGAAGCGTTTAGGACAATGTGTGGGGTTTGGCTACCCCAGGGCTGAGGAGCCGGTTCTTACCCCCAGGCCACTGTTCCTGCTGGAAGATGCATAGAGGACTGCCAGCTTCTTCCCAGATCAGGAGGCTCCTGTTGGAGGGGACAAAAGCACCTCAGACTTGGAATCCCTGGGCTTAATCGCCACTGTGGACATCTTTGTACTGCATTTTAAAAAAGGTCAAATCCCGACGCTTTAAAAAAAAAAAAAGTGTATCTGTACTGTTGAAAGTATTACAGGTGTCCGCTATGTTGTTTTTCCCCATTGACCCTTCTCCTCCCCACATTCAGCCCTCCGTTGTCTGTGTCCATTAGCTATGCCTACATGTCTGTAAGTTCCCCGGTTAGTCCCCACCCCCACCTTCCCTCAGAAATCCACCCGTCCGTTCATGGGTCTACGCCCCTGGATCTATTTTGTTCATCTGTTTGTTTTGTTCCCATTTGCAACAGCATGGAAGGACCTGGAGAGTACTGTGCTAAGTGAAACGAGTCAGTCAGAGAAAGATGAGCATCACGTGATCTCACTCACAGGTGGAATCTAATGAACACATCCCGATTTTTGAAGAGGGCAGGAAGCCTCGGGAGCCAGACATTGACAGCCGCTGTCCAAATTCTGAAGATACCCACTCCCTCTACTCTCGCCATTTTACGTTTTATTCTTATTACCTCTGCCACAGAGGTTTAAGAACTTGGCCCAAGATTGCAGAGTTTGGGCCTCCTGCCTTTGACTTCACTCCAACCCCATCATTTTGTAGGCACCTTGGCGATTCCCATCTCTACCTATGAAGATATTATTTGAAAACATGATTTAAAATGTCTCTGAAAGCAAAGACCTTTTCCGCGAGGCAAACATTTATTGAACTGAAACCTTAAGGAAAGCATGTCACTCTCGTTGACAGCCTCATGCATCAGAGCTTTGTTTTCTGTTACTCGACAAGCCTGGCAGCCTAAACCCAGGCCTTAAATGTGTTCCGAGCAGCAGCCTGGCTCGGGGGGGTTATACAGAAAAATAGTTTCAGAAACCCACTGCACCTCTAAAAATATCCTGGAAGGTTAAAGCATGTTAGAAGTTTTGAGCTTTCCACACCTATAGGACACAAAGAGGGTCTTAGGTAGCTGTAAATATTCCTTTACACTTGCTGTCAATGCGAAATTTTAACTCAACAGAATTAACATTACTGTGTAAAATGTAGAATCTAAAATACAATAACACGATGTAGAATTATTTCTGTTTAGTTAACATGTTGCAGTGTGTACGGATGAAACAGCTGCTGAAGGAATGTGTTTGGAAGGAATGCAAGATGTCTTTGATTCCTTCATTCACACCACATGTGGCTCTTCCTCTTGCTGATCAGTATCTTAATTATCCCAGACAGATGAGAACAGTGGAGGTTGTGGCGTACAGAGAAGCTGTTTCTATTTTGTCTTTAGTAACTCATCCAAAACAGACACATCAACAACAACAACAAAAATAACCAAGAAAAACATACTAAATCTTGAAAATTGGGACAAACTAAATTTTTTTTTCTTGTGTAAAAAGGAAGATTTACCTAATCTCCATGAACTCTAGTCTGCTTGACTCTGCTGAGTTCCTCATTCATTTTGAAAACCAATCCTCTGAACCAAATTTCTGATATCTCATCTGCAATGTGTCACTTTGATAGATTATGTTTTCAAGACCGTGTTGGGGAAGAACTTTAAAAATCTATCTAGTCCAAAGGTTTTTTTGTTTGTTATTTTTAACTTGGTGACTATCAGGGGAAACAGGAAAGCTTGTGAATTCTAAACTAAAGGGTTTGTGTGTTTATCTATGCAGAAGGTCTATAACTTTTACCTGATTAAAGAGCTGGTGACTCCTAAAAAGTTAAGAACAATTCAACAATACATCCCTTCCTCTTCCATCATTTTAACTTGAGTGCCCTAGCAGCTTGCCTGGACTTGTATGGCCTATCTCACAATTGGCTAAAGCAAATTCCTACCAGGAATAAATGAATAGTCCTTCCACACAGCACTGTCTGGAAACTGTCTTGGACAACGTGGGAAAATAAAAGCGTACCTGAAATATCTAATACTCACTAGATATCACTGTAATGTTAAGACGATTAGAACAGAACTAGGAAATATGGGGAAAGAGCATGTTTTTCTGCCATTAGCACACAGGTCTTTAGAGTTCAAAGGGGAGCTAAGTCCCAAACAAATACATAATCCAATTAAAGTGACGTAGCCACTTGAATGGCAATTAAAATGCCTACTGGTTGAAAATTTAGTAATGATGTGACTAAAATGATAGGACCCAGGTTATATGACCACCTGCCTTACTTTGAAGACCTTCCTATAGACTAGATTTACAGTGTTTCCCAAACTTCTCTCATGGTGAGAATCACCTGGTGGAGTTGTTAAAATACAGATTCCTGAATCCCAACGAAGAAGTGCTAAACTAGAATTTTGGGGAACATATAGGTAAAATTGTATACTTAATTAGTGCTCTTAAGCTTACACTTTTACCTATATGTTCCCAAAAATTCTAGTTTAGCACTTCTTCGTTGGGATTCAGGAATCTGTATTTTAACAACTCCACCAGGTGATTCTCACCATGAGAGAAGTTTGGGAAACACTGGACTAGAAATAGGACTCGTGTGTTCCATCAGTTTTCCTAAGAGAATACAGTGAGTGTCCTGGTTAAAATCAATAGTGATATTACCTGGAAAAGTCATAATTGTCTTTTTTTTTAAAATCCAGACAGTGTTTTTAAAATTAAATATAGAAATATTTTGAGAGATGTGAAAGTAATACAGAATACTTTTGTGTTAAAAAGAATCCGTGTTTGTTTGGTATTTGAAGTTTTTGTAATGCTGAAGAGAATCTGATCTGGTAGAGAAGCATGATCAGTCTCTTAATTTCAATTTAAAAAGCGTAATTGAGTAATTGATTTAGACTTGTGGTTTTAGGTTGAAATATTACTAAATTGATCTACGATGTTGGAATATTTAAAAGAACTTGGTTCACTATATTTATAAATTCAATTCACTTGATTTAAGAGATTTATTTAATTACACAGGAAGGTTTTAAGTCAGACAATTGAAGTACTTAAAGGAAATTAAATACATTAAATTTATAAATGAATTTTAAAATGTTTGAAGAGCTTTAATTAACTCTTTATAAATGGAGCTAGATAGTCCTCTAAGTTTCATTAAAAACAATTGCTAAAGTTTACTAGCTTATAAATAGAACTAAATTTGGAAGCTGAAATGAGAAGCTTAAGGAAAAAACGAGACTTTTACATTTGTAACTTGAATAAGTCAAATATTAATATTTAAAATGAAAATACCATCAGACTAACCTTTTCTGAGTACAAAGGTCACCCTTAAGGCCTCTAAAACCTCATGTTTAATGCACACTTTCTGAATTAAACACAGGATTGTGCCTCACTTCCTCAGAGGCGTGTTCATCCCCTTTTCTTCCTAGAGTCAGGCAGTACCCTGGACAGTTCTCCTTTTTCCATTTTTGATAGACACCCTTTTTTTTTGGGGGGGGGGGGCTCGGAAAGGAAAAAGTACAATTGTGATATTTGGGGAACAATAGGAAGATTGTCACCATTTGTGTACTATTCGGCTGATTATCCCAGTGTATAATAATACCTGTTTTTTGTTGTTTTTCTCTAGGAGAAGTCAGACTTGTAATGTGAAATCTTTCATAAGAAGAGTATGGGTACCAATTTTTTTTTAAAATCTGGGAGTAGGTGCCTTCTACACCTGAGACTGAATTCGCCTGCAGGTCACTTGCTTTAGCACTTTAGTGAAAGAGAAAGTGCCAAGAGCCTCGGTGCCATGTGGATAGGAACTGACCTCTTGCCAGCCTATGCCCAAGAGAAGCAGAACTCGTCCGCGTTCTGAGTGGCCCTGGAATCGAATCCTCTCACAGCACTGGCAAACAGCGTCGTTTCCACTAAAGGTTTTGAAGAATCCAGGAACAGGGAGTTTATTGTGTGTGCATGTACACATTAAAAGCAAGACACACTGTATTCCATAGCCCCCATTCCATTACTTCTTTGCTTCCATCTTTCCTACACAGCTGCTCTGCTCGGAGTCTAGAGCAGAAGGGTGGTGGTCATGGTTTTTCTCCCCATTGACCTTCACACAATCCCCAGGCAGCTGGGTTTATCTCCTCCCTGTCTCTCGGGGAGCGTCCACTCCCCTGCATGAAGCAAGCAGTCCAGCTTGCCCTACACCTGAGCCTCCAGGCACTCTGAGGAGATAAGTAACTTCTTTCTAGTTGTGGTGGAGAGCACCAGCCAATGTCTATATCTACTGCTGGACATGCACAGCGCATGTTTCCCGGTGCTGCTGTCCACCTCGGGCTGCCCTTGCCTGCTTTTTTATTGTTCTTGTAGCTACAACTACTTCTTCGGCCTTGCCATTGTCTGTCACTGGACACGGGCCTGACTTCAGTGAGCACCTGCTCCGGCTGCCGGAGCCCTCAGCCACGCTGCGGGCACAGCGGCAGGGAGCACTGGGCACCAGGCCGCCTCCCCCACCCAGCAGCCCATGAGAACAGCACTTCCAGGCCCAGGTGGGAGGAGGGGGAAGCCTGTGCTCTGTGCTGCCTCCCGGAATTCCTCAGTGGGATTCAGCTCCAGCTACCCGGTCTGGTAACCTGTTGACATTAGCTTTATTATTCATTAGCTTTATTAGCGTTTCCTTCTCACAGGTTTACTGATGTTTCCCTGAACCACCTGCGACTTCCATTCTCATGTCCTCCTCTAGGTTTACTTCTGGGGAACCTAACCTGTCAAATCTCCTCCAACCCAGATGCCATGCCAGTAAAATTAATTTGGCATGGGATTTAGTTCGCCCTTAGACATCTTAAAGGAACACTGCAGAATCTAGCACCCAGGCATGGCACTTCTTAGTCATGACAAAGAAACACCCACTCCAACAGTAGCTTGGCCTTACTAATTGCCCCAGCCTATTGGAAAAGAGCGTTCTTCTCTCCAGAGATTGGGTGTCAACAATTTGAATTTCAATTAGTCAAGCTAACCCTGTGGGTGTGGGAAGGCACAGTGGTCAGTGCAGTGCAGTCCGCTGTGTGCAGTGGGGAAAGCGTGCTCAGGTGACCCGGGGAGCAGGCAGATGGCCAGGCTGCCCGGGGGGGGGGGTGAAGGATGGACTTCGGTGGGGAAGCCACTGCAGGACAGAATGCTGAAGGGGCAATTCCCTGCAGATGAGGAGGAGGACGGCGAGGTTTGAGAAGGCAGAAGACATTTAGTGCAGAAAGACCAGAACATGCAAAGGAATGTATGAAAAAGCAAGGTGCCTTTAAGAATCATGGCATGAAGGTTCCTCAAAAGAGAATGAATGAAGATGAGTTTTAAAAGATGGGAGGAGCTAAGTCACAGTCATGTATGTCATGCAAAGAATTTGGGATTTACATTTTGGGCAAGATGAAGTCTCTGACAAATTTTAAAAAGGGCAATAATGCAATGAATGATTAAAACCACAATGAGATAGCACCTCCCACCTGTCAGAATGGCTATCACCAATAAATCAATGAACAAGTGTGGGTGAGGATGTGGAGAAAAGGGACCCCTGGCGCACTGTTGGTGGGACTGTAAATCGAAGCAGCCACTATAGAAAACAGCATGAATGTTTCTCAAGAAATTAAAATTACAACTACCATAAGACCCAGTTGTTCTACTTCTTAGCTGATGAAATAAAAAGCTGTCATTTGGAAAGGTATTTGCACCCCTATGTTCAATGCAACATTATTTACAGTGGCACAGATAAAGAAGCAACCCAAGTCTCCACAGACAGGTGAATGGATAAAGAAGAGGTGGTACATATATACAATAATGTTGCTCAGCCATGCAAAAGATTGAAATCTTACCCTTTGTGACAACATGGATGGACCTAGTAGGTATTACACTATGTGAAGTAAGTCAGACAGAGAAACACATACCATGTGATTTCACTTATATGTGGAATCTGAAGAGCAATATAAATGAACAGATAAAACAGACAAACTTAGAGACCCAGAGAAAAACATTGATGGGAGGTGGGTTCTGGGGATGGATGAAAAAAGGTGATTAAGTACAAATTGCCAATTATACAAATGGTCATAAGGTTGTAAAGTATAGCATAGGGAATATAGTTAATAATTATGTTGTCATATGGGTATCCATTTACTGGGGTGATCACTTAATATGAGATAAATGTCTAATCATCATATTGCACTTCTAAAATATATTGATATAATATTGCATGCCAACTGTAATTGAAACCATTTTTAAAAAATGCAATGAATGATTACATTTAATAAATGATTTAATTTTTAGTGTGGAAGTAGATGTTATGGGACCACAGCAAGGAGGCAAAGTGGCTCAAACCTGACTATTTTTAAAAGTGGATAAATTCTTAAGGATTTAAGAAATCTGAAAATAAAACTCTTTACAAAATGTTTCTGAACATATGAAGGACAATATTATGATAGCCTTGGGACACTTGTTGCATTTGTATTTCTAATGTCAAAATGGCAACAAGGGTCAAAATGAACAAAGTGATACTTTTTTTTTTTTACCAGTTCACACTTTTTTTTTTTACCAGTTCAGATAAAATTCTCTTGCTGCTCCAATTCTCAATTGAAAACATATTTTTCATAGAATCTTCAATTTAAGTTATTTAATGAAATGAGACTTAGATTTGGTACCATGAGAAGGAGGCAATAGGGAGAAACTACATTCTATCTTAATTGTTGAGGGCAAATAATAAAAGATTAAAGACAGATTTTTAAATGATGAATTTTCAAATGAGAAGTGATGAGAATACTTGGTAGTGTTAAGTACAATAAACTCAAATGAGATAGAACTATAGCATACAATTCCTATCATATGTACCCTTTAGAACTTTATCAGTGAATACACAAGAGATTTTGATTGCACTTTGATAGTAGTGAATTCTATTATACATCAGTAAGTTGATTCATCAAAAATAATTATTTGGTGGTTAGAATACCATTGATAAAAAAAAAGTTCCTAAAATGATCATAATGATAGGGACAATGATATGAGAGATGGCTGATTACATTTAGAATCAAAAGTATTAAATGGCCAATAAATGAAACTTGGAACTTTATAGTACGTTTAACTTAGGCACCTTGATTTCAGCAGCAGGAAAAAAAATTTTTTTTTGACGAGTGTTATCTCGAATGCTACTGTTTTGTTTGTATTTACTTTCAAATTTGTTTTGAGGTTTAATTACAAATTATAAGAATAAAGAGTTTATGCCTAGTGTTATGCCATGTGATAAAAACAATTTTAAACAAACAAGGTGTTTTGTTTGGTTTATTTCCTTACAGAGGAGATATATACTACTGAAATTTAAACACTGGCCTGCGTTATAAATAAATAGGTTTTAAATTAGGACCATTAGGAAAGGGTTGGGAATTGTTTGGGAAGTTGGTTAAATTCATTGATTTATTTCCAGTGAAAGCACCTGTCGTTGGCTGCCCAGCGTGTGTGCATTAGCCACGGGCTTCAGGGTGAGGGATGGGGAAAGCCATGGCTGTCCTGGAGGAGCAGGGGCCCCCAGACTGGGTGATCACAGTGCAGCACTCGGCCAACATCGCCCCAGGATCTTGGCCGCAGCCTGCTTTAGAAATCCCAGGTGATTAGAACCTCAAGAGAATATTTTCATCTCTCCCTACAAATCAGTGAAAAAATGTTTACCTGTAGTCACTATTTCCTTTATAACATTAAGTATACAAGAGGCGATAGCCTCCAACAGCCTTCAGGCAAGCTGAAATATTTACCAAGCCCTAACACTTGCTCCAGTCTTGAATATTCCTACGAGGTACACAGATAGCCAAGTGCAGAAAATCACGCTTCTTTCTCACCCACCAAGCAAAACTGAAGTCGCTGCTCAAATAAATGGATCTATGTCTCAAAAGCTTTATGCTAGTAGTTAAGGCATGTTTACGTTCAGTATATTTGCATGTATATTTATTAAAGTATTTGGGTGAGAATTATTCTCCCTCTCTTTCTCAATGTGTGCTTCCATAAGCAATTTTAATTCTAACAAGGGGAGAAAGAGGATGGGGAACGGGGAGACAGGGAGGGGGATGAAGCCTACCAGGAAGTTGTTCTTAAACCTGGACAGACACAGACGCGGTAAAACCACAACTCTACAAAACCCCCACCCTCATCTTTGGATCGGCAGAGGAAAGACAAGCAGTGATTTGCTTCAAACTATCACCAAGACATTTTCTTGGGGCTCATAGTCAAGCTTATCCCAGTTCTGCCATTTATTGCTGGCTCTGTGTTTTGTTTTGTTTTTTTAAAAAAAAATGTATTTTATTGATTTTTTACAGAGAGAAAGGGAGAGAGATTTAGAAACATCAATGAGAGAGTCATCTTGCACGCCCCCCACTGGGGATATGCCTGCAACCAAGGTACATGCCCTTGATCAGAATCGAACCTGGGACCCTTCAGTCCGCAGGCTGACGCTCTATCCACTGAACCAAACCGGTTTCGGCTATTGCTGGCTCTTAAGTCTGTTTTCAGTTTCCTGATGAGGAAAATGGGCATGGAAAGGAAGGAGGAGAGGGTTAAGGGCGTTAACGCTTAGGACACCACCTGGCCCGCTGGTGGCGAGTGCTGATTTTGTGATTATGATGGTGATCATTGTTATTTATTGAGTGCCCATTGTGAACAGAACACCATCCTGTGGCTGAGCTGAGCTACTAGAAAATTGGCAGTCAACCCTTCTATCCTCCAGGGACAAGACACTCTGCTTTGGAACCAACAGTGTGAAGCAGCGTTTTATAGGGGAGCTCTAGTTGAACTAATTACCACCTACACACATCTGTGCCATTTGGGCCCTTGCCAGGAGCTTTTGTGTCATTGTGTGGAGGTGGGCATATTCCTTCAGAGGTTTGACTTAAAGTAGTTGCTCGACGGCTTATCTGAAGAGTTATTGCCCCAGAACATCCTGGGAACTTAGGGAAATATAAATTCCTAGGCACCGACGGCTCCCAGTGAATACAGATCTTTAATCTTTGAAGACTGCACACAAATGCCATTCCTGTGCATATTATTCTCAGACACAGAAAGTGCAGCTTAATGGAAATCATTACAATTTACATGTGGAAGAATATACTACTATACATTAACATTATTTAATTGGAAAGGAAATGACCCCATAATTGTGTGACGCAGGGCCCTGTCCCGCCAAGAGGCAGCAGCTTTTGGCGAAAGCTCTGCAGCCAGGCAGACTGGGTTGAAATCTGTCTCCCCCAGTTAATGGCTGTGTGAACTTGGGCAGGTTACTTAACCTCCTGGTGCCTCTGACTCATATATAAGAGAGTAATCATAGGTCTTATTTCATTGGTTGTGAAAATTAAGTACAACAGATATAAGACATTTGAAATACTGCCTGACACATAGTATATACTCAGACACACAGTATGTACTCATTAAATGTACGTACTCATCATGTCGGGAGTTATTGTTAATCTAAGTCCACATCTTATAGTTTGTGGGTGCTTGAACATTAGGGATTTTCCCCTATTCTATTTATATTCTCAGTAACTCATTAAGTTAGAAGTCTGTCTTTTACAGCTATTTCTGAAAGTAAGATTTGAAAAAATGAGTTAACATGGAAGATAACGCTTCAGTAGCTCAGGGACTAATCTTTCCAATGACAACATTATTTTTAATATGGTATGGTTTAATGCAACACAGAATTGCTTAGCAAATACTGATGTTGTTATGGTAATTTCAAAAAGTTCAAAGAAGATCACAGAAAATGTATCTATAGGGGTGAAAGCAGAGACAAACATCAGAGAAAATTGAAAGAAATTAACAAATCACCCTTTAGAGAGAATGGTTTCTCCATGTAGATTAGTATTAAATCAAGGGAGAACAAATAATCTGTTTGCTAAAAGTATACACAAAGTCCTACTCATCCCTGCCTAATAGATCCCAGAGAATTCACAGATACTCTTTGTTAAATAATATACAAGGATCATAAATTAGTCTCTGCCTAAACTGAAGTGAATGGGAAATTTGCGATTACTTCTGTGAGATTAAACTGTGTAAAATGCTCCCTCACAAACATCCTCTAACTGTAGGCCCATAAATTATTAATGTGTGTTATGATTGTTAGGGGCAATGCCTGGAGATTTAGCCAGATCCTGAGATCTCAAATAAAAGTAAATGGTTAGAAACTGAAAGAGTTGGAAGGAGACAATTATATTGGTTTGATGAGAGTTGACATGTTTCTACTACATCAGCATTGATTTTTAAAGATCTGAATGATGTACAGACTGATGAATAATTCAGATTCATTTATTAACCCACTGAAACTACACATGGCTTCATAAAAATGAAAATAACATTGTCCTCCTGCTTTATTTTCCATAGGATGGAATATGTGTACATAGCTGCACAGAATTTTTTTTTCTCCAGCACATTGGACACACATATTTTCCATAGGATGGAATATGTGTACGTAGCTGCATAGATTTTTTTTTTTGCTCCAGCACATTGGACACACATTTGTATGCCATACATTTAGAAGAAATGTTGAGATAAACAATTTCCATAACTTGTACAAAGGAGACCATTTTGCCCCCCTACTGGAAGATGACTTGGGTCTGTGAAAAAGACAGTGCTAAAATCATGTAACAACTGGTTACCTGGCAACTAGAAACTAGACAGTACCATTCTATGTCCTCAGTCTAGCATTGACACAAAGGAATTGCCACCAGGGCATCCGCAGAGCTACCTCCTAGGAGACTCTGCACTTTCTTCCATGGCCTTCCATCTCTAAGAATATAAAGCCATCACACTAAATTATTTTGCTTAGGAAATAGAGTCATTGGTGATGCTATTAGCCAAAATAGAGATTCTAAGAAAAGGAATATATTTATTGTAGGTAAGAATAAATGAGCTCATTCTTTGAATAGGTTGCATGTGAGGCATCTTTGGGACACCAATCAGATGACTATTAGGAATTTGGAAAAATTGCCCTTAGGTGGGGGGCATGAATTGTCCATATTGTCCTAACCATTCATTTGCAAGTCACATATTTACAGTAATATTAGGTGATCTGTTACTTTATCAGTAGGTACTGCCTGTCTTCTAAGCCTAAACTCTCCATAGCCAATTTCAGTATTTTCCAGTCAATTATATTACTCGGTAATAAGCTGAAGTTTGGCCTATCATCCTAAGACAATAGATACTAGATACCAAATGTATTTGTAATACAAAGTTTCCTGGAAGGCTTTCAAAAATAGGTGTGTGGAAAGTATGAAACTCTTGGTTTAAAAGGCTTCTTACCTCAATGACCTATAATAATAAAAGCATAATATGCTAATTAGACCGGACAGCCAAACAACCTCCCAGAGGAAGCTGGGGCTGCGGGGGCTGAGGCAAGCTGCTGCAGCTGCCAGGGCTGAGCCCCTTCACGAATCTCATGCATCGGGCGTCTGGTAGTTTTATAAAAGCTTCAAGAGTGAAAATTATGAAAGAATTATTCAGGATGCTCTTTTTTGGAGAGGATGGACCTTGGTCTCCACTGACCTCCAGTGGGTTGGGGGTATCGATTTACAACTTGGGTAGAGAGTTTAATATATGTCTCCTACTGTTTTTCAGACCAATGAACTATCAATTCATAGGCTGACCTAATAATCTAGTCATAGCAGACTAGAAGAGTATAAGTAGCAACACTCTCAGAATTTGTTGAAGCTAAGGATCCATTAGTTTCCTCAGGGATAGACATGGCCTATATACATAGCAGAGAGAAAGCTGGTGGTGAGTTTCTCATACTTAAATGATAAAAACAGATGTCAACAAAGGAATGTTAAAGGTATCCCCAGATTCCAAGAGAATGAAGAAGGAGTAAGCAAGAAGCTAAAATGATTTTATCACTCTCAAAAGGGCAATGCAGACAAGAATTCTCATAAGATAAAGGATGTGCTTGTGGGCTACACCTAATCCCCAAAGCATCAAAACAAAATCACCACAACTGTAGCTGTCAAATAACTACATTTCAGCTCTTTTTACCTCATTATGCTCCCAGTTTTCACCCCAAAGAA
This sequence comes from Vespertilio murinus, assembly GCA_963924515.1. Lineage (NCBI taxonomy): Eukaryota > Metazoa > Chordata > Mammalia > Chiroptera > Vespertilionidae > Vespertilio > Vespertilio murinus. Next base: position 123,087,275 of record OZ004708.1, read on the forward strand.
ATCTTGTTTCATAAGACAGTTAAGTAGGGGCAGGATACGAGCACCTCTCCCCAGTAGTGGGTGTCCCATTTGCAACAGGCCCAAGAGAGGAGAAGAGAGAAAGCCTCAATCTTATATCACATTTTGGGTTTATATCACAACATTGGAGAGAACATTGTTTTAGGGAATTGGGAATTTTTTTCTGCAACTTAAAGTTATTATACACCTTTGTATTTCCTAAAGGTGAATAGAGAAGCTTGCCCAAATGTTCATCTCAGGGTCAGCAGCAAAATTTGCCCAAGTGAGCAGATGTAAAGGAACTATGGAAGACCAAATAAATTGCTTTATGATTGTATCCCATGAGCAGTGCTTGTGCAATGTTCCTGTTACCATGACAACCTCCTAACATGATCAGAAGTCAGAAGACTCTAGAGTGATCCAGTCCACTGCCCACCTCATGTCATATCTTCTGCTCTAGCTTTTGTGTGTATGTTTGAATAGTTAATTTAGTGTTTTTAATTTTAAATCATGTTTTTAAATTTTTCAATTACAATTGACATAATTATATTACTTTCAGGTGTACACCCTAAAGATTAGACATTATATTACTTACTAAGTGATCATCCTGATAAATCTCATACCAATATTACAATATACATAGTTAAGTTACTGACTATATTTTCTATGCTATACTTTACAGCCTCATGACTATTTTGTAATTACCAATTGATTTCCTCACCTTTTCACCAATCCCCCCAACCCTTCTCCCATGTTGCAAGCATCAAAATGTTCTCTGCATCTATGAGTCTGTTTCTGTTCTGCTTGTACTTTATAAATATATATTTCATTGATGATATTGCCATTTTATTATTAGTATTTATGTTTCTTTTCTCTTTCTTCTTAAGGAAGACCCTTTAATATTTCATGTAATCCTGGTTTGGTGGTGATAAACTCCTTTAGCTTTTTCTTTTTGGTGTTGATGAACTCCTTTAGTTCTTTATCTGACCTTCAATTCTAAAAGATAGCTTTGCTGGGTAGAATAATCTTGGTTGTAGGTCCTTGCTTTTAATCACTTTGAGTATTTTTTGCCAATCCCTTCTGGCCTGCAAAGTTTCTGTTGAAAAATCAGCTGACAGTTTTATGGCAACTCCATTGTAGGTAACTGCTCTTTCTTTGCCGCTTTTAAGATTCTCTCTTTGCCTTTTAGCTTTTGCATTTTAATTATGATGTGTCTTGCTGTGAGCTTCTTTGGATTCATCTTGTTTGGGACTCTCCACACTTCCTGGACTTGTATGTTTATTCCCTTCACCAGGTTAAGGAAGTTTTACATTACTTTATCAAATCATTTTTAATTTTTTGGTCTCCCTCATCTTGCTGGTACCCCAGTGATGAAATTGTTGGTGTGCCTGAAGTTGTCCCAAAGGGCTCTTACACTATCCTAATTTCTAAAATAATATATTTTATTGATTTTTTACAGAGAGGATGAGAGAGAATCATTGCTCAGCTGCCTCTTGCACACCCCCTACTGGGGATGTGCCCACAACCAAGGTACATCCCCTTGACCAGAATCAAACCTGGGACCTTTCAGTCCGCAGACTGATGCTCCATCCACTGAGCCAAACTGGTTTCGGCACTATCCTTGTTTTTGTTGTTGTTGTTGTTGTTGTTTGTTTGTTTGTTTGTTTTTTTTAATTCTTTTTCGTTTCTGCTGTTTTCATTGGGTGGTTTTTGCATCCTTATATTTCAAATCACTGACGTGACTCTTGGCTTCATCTTCTCTACTATTGATTCCATGTAAATTGTTCTTTATTTCAGTTAGTGTATCCTTCATTTCTGATTGTTTTTTAATGGTTTCCATGTATTTTTTTATGCCGTTGAACTTCTCACTAAATTCCTTGAGCACCCTTATAACTATTGTTTTGAATTCTATATCCATTCATTTGCTTGTCTCCATTTCATTTCGTTCTTTTTCTGGAGATTTATCCTGTTCTTTCACTTGGGGCCTATTTCTTTGTTTCCTCATTTTGGCTGCTTCCCTGTGTTTGTTTTTATATATTAGGTAGAGCTGCTATATCTCTCAGGCTTGATAGAGTGTCCTAATGTAGTAGGTGTACTGTAGGCTCCAGTGGCACTGCCTCCCCATTCTCTTGAGCCTCACTCTGTGTAGACTGTGTATACCTTTTGTTGTAGTTGAACCTTGATTGCTGTACGCACATCACTAAGAGGGATGTATCCCAAGCCAATAGCTGCAAGGACAGGATGGAATCACTGTGGAGGATCAGCTGTGCAGGGACCTACCGCAGGACTTACTTTAGCAGAGCTCTGGTGCCTCCTGAGTCTGGCCCTTGAGTGTGTAACTTACGGAAGTGGCTTGGTGGTGCTTTGATGTGATCTGAAGCTGCCCATGGGGTATGCTGGCTCTTGGGCCTCCTGGGAAGTTCAGGCTAAGGTGAGCAGCCACACATGTTCTGCCCAGGCCTGCCTGGCAGGTGCATCTACAGATGTCTGCTACTTGTTCAGGGTTTGGAGGTGCCCAGGGGAGGCCAATTTAGGAACCAAGGCTGGCTGCTGCTAGTGCCTGGCCTGGGGCCATGTAGCCAGAGGTACAGGGCATGCTGAGGCCAGATGCTGCTAGTTGGAGAGATTTTTAGGAGAGTCCGAAGCATGAGCTAACATAGGCCATTCATATGGAAAAGCCACTGAAATAGCTTGGGTGGGCCTGCAAGTTTAGTGGGGTAGGGTCTCAGGGAATCACCAGGATTGAGCAAACAGTACTAGCCAGGATGACGGAAACTCAGATTTAATGCTTGTCTGTTCTCTCTGTTGGGGGAGGGCTCACCAAAGGACCAATGGCTTCTGCCAGCACTTTGGTCTGGGAGAAGGTTGCCCCTCCATATCCTGCCCCAAAGACAGACAACTCAGTTCTTTCCCATATGTTTATGGTACCTTTTGAACTGATGCCCCAGCACTGAGCTCAGATGGAGTGAGTCTGAGTAAATCCATGTACGGGCTGTTTAAGAGGAACTTCCTGGGACTCTAGCAGCCTCTGTCTCCCTCAGCCTCAATACCTGTTGTTGTTTTTACAGCCAGAACTTATAGTGACTTCTCTTTCTGGCACTGGAACCCTGGGCAGGGGCCTGGTGTGGAGCTGTGACCCCTTGCTCTTCACAGGGGGTGGAGGTTATGCAGCCAAGACAGTCCTTCCAGTTTTTATCTGCCACACACGGGTGTGGGACCAGCCCATCCCATGTTTCTGCTCCTCCTACCAGTCTTGATATGGCTGCTTCTTTAATTCATTAGTTGTAGGATAACTGTTCAGCTAGATTTCAGGTGGTTCTGAATGGTGGCTGTTCTGCAGTTTAGTTGTAATTTTGATGTGGCTGTGGGAGGATGCCAGTACCGCATTTACCTACGCCCCCATCTTGACTGGCAAACCGCTCTAGCTTTTCTGACTTACCCTGCCTCTGCTGGGTAAATGATACAAGATGAGTATTTTTCAAGTGTGCCCTTTCCGTTTTTATCAGTTCTAATTTTGAAAAAGAAAAATTCCTTAGTGACTTTCAATCTACTTCCCGAATCTTCTATCATGTTGCCCTAATTCTGTCTTTTCTAGTTATACACAATAAATTAAGTGCCTCTTTCATATGATAGTTCTTAGGGCTCTTGAAAAGAACCATCATTATAACTTTCCCCCAGCCTGCTATTCTTCATACTAACCCATCACAGTTTCCTCTGATCGTGCTTTATTCTGTTCACCACTTCCTCAGACAAATATCTCCAGGTTAGGAAGCATTCCACCTCCCTAAGAAGTATGAACAATACTTGTCCTATAATTATCAGCTATAATGGACATTTTCATACTAAGTATTGGTATGCTTTCTAAACATGAGCTTTTTTATAAAGTGGTGAATCTTGAGATTTGACTGACTTGTGAGAGCTAATGCTACTCATCTTTCTTATGTTTCTGTGTGGGACTTCCTAGTGTGATGAGTGCTCTTGGCCTCCTGCCCATCCCTTATTCATGCATCCCCAGAGGATGTGAGTTGCCAAGTTCATGAGTGACAGCCATCCTGCACTTTTTTTTTATAACAATAGTCAATTAACAGGTTATAAGTAATGGGTATTAAATCCCCCATCCCCAACCCCGGCCCAATACCACAAAGAGACAATGATTTGGAGAGACCAACATTTTTCCTGAGATAACCTACCCAAAAAGTAGGCTGGCAATAAGGCAGGAAATGGAGAAATACTAGGGGGATGTGGGGAGAGAGAAGAGAGAAACTAGAAATAACATATTCACAGTCCTTTCCTAAGCCACTTTCTTCACGCAGAATTAACTAATGCTTTCATTAAATTTTCTCACTTAGTAGTCAAGAACAAATGGGCATAATTTATTAACCCCTAAAATTCTAATATTTGGCCATCTGATTTGGTACTGTATCTCAGGGAGGAAAAAAAAGAAGAAAGATAATGAATTATATTTGGAGAGTGCTTAAGGACTTCGACTTCGGTGCACTTGGGCCACATGGGGTTTGGAGAATGACAGCCCAAACAGCAGCTAATTGTGGCTAGAATTTATAAGCTGAGGTCATTTTTAATGGGGTGGTTTGTTTGAAAAAGTCAAGCTAATAAGGCATTAATGTGTGGTCCTCAGCAACTGACCTTGAAATACACAGGTACATATTTTATCTAAGTAGGAATAGTTGGAACAGGTTTAATTATATGGAAAACAATCTTTGTGTAGACAGGCTTTTAAAGCAATGAAAGAACAACTTTTTACTACTTTCTTGTCTCGTGATGTGCAGACAAGGAGGCCAGAACTGCAAAGGCAATTGAGTTTTATAAGTAGCACAGAGCGCTAATAAAACTTCCAAATGTTAGTTCCACACCCAGCTATAGAGCCCCATCTCACCTCACCAAACACCCTCCTACCGAGACAAAGTAGAATAGTAAATCGGCAAGAATAACTTGTATAGTGTCATCTCTTTGGTCTCTTAATGCAACATTTTAAGAAGATTTAATTTGGAACTTTAAAGACTTGTAATGCAACTTTTAAGGGCATAAACATGCAACTTAATTTTGAGCTTCAATATCTCCCTGGAAATTTATAGGAAGAATGAATATATATTAAAATTGTGGGCAGCTCTATATTGTTGGCCTTAAATTATTATTTTAACTTAATGTTGTCTTAAAGTCGGTATAAAACCTATGTTGAACTATACTGGACTACATGTCTGGGGACTTTGCAATGACAAGTGACGTGGGAGTGAATTTTCAATCCTGGATATGGTGAGGTCTGGATATACTTTAATCAATATGCTGCTCTAACCCTTTTCTGAGATTTCTGGAGACAAAATTTGCACCAATAACCAGCAGGTCAATTGTTAATATTAGGGGAGACACCTCTTGCAGCAGGATTCACACAGGCTTAATATTTCAGGCAAATAGGTTAAGAGACTCAAGAGCTAAGAATGTGAGGATAGCCAAAACCTGTTTGGCTCAGTGGATAGAGCATCGGCTTGTGGACTGAAAGGTCCCAGGTTCGATTCCAGTAAAGAATATGTACCTTGGTTGTTGGCACATCCCCAGTAGGGGATGTGTAAGAGGCAGCTGATGGATGATTCTCTCTCATCGATGTTTCTAACTCTCTATCCCTCTCTGTAAAATATCAATAAAATATATTTAAAAAATAAAAAATAAATAAAAATAAGCAACTTGTTATGAATTTCATGGAAAAAAAAATGTGAGGATAACTCAGGAAAGGGCCACTTGTCTCTCCTTGCCATGCCCCCCCACCCCCCACTTAATCCCTATTCCTCAAATTTCCCTATGGAGTCACCTTTCTGAAACAATATATCTGACCACTTTCCAGCTTCTTTCTTATCTTTTATTCCAGAGAAGTAAGGTACCTGCTTGGTGCAAAATAGAGATGGGCCCACTTTTCCAAGTACCTAGGATTTAATCTACTAAAAGGCCAAAACATCCATAGTTTGGTCTCTCGTATTCCCTCTCCATCTGTGACCATGAGGAAAGGATACCACATCTATGTATCTCCTCTGCAGGATCAAACCTTCCTCGGGTGGGCTGTTTCTAAAGCCGAAGTGAGAGTAGGAGAGAAAGAATATTGGTAATGTTGTCTGATCCTAACACTGAAGCGACAATTAGGGCAAAGTAAAAAGAAAATGAGAAAATGTGTCCTCACTAGACATGCAGGACAGAAACAATAAAGGAGTTCTTCAGAGAGAGGAAAAATGAACCCCAGGGGACACATGAAGATTCGGGAAGAAATAACAAGCTTTGGAAATGGTAAACACATGCGGTAAATCAAAATATATCGGCTTAAAACTAGTGCCACAATATACTTAATATGAATAATTAAAATACATAATGCAAGTTGTGGGTAGCAGGTGGTAAAAGGAGCTAAAGTGGTTCAAGTTTCTAATATTATCAAGAAAGTAGTCAAAGTAATCATTTTCATTATTTCATGCAACAAGCTAGGATGCTTTTTGTAATCTCCAGGTTAACCAGAAAAACATTAGGGGAAAAAGAAAAACCAAAAAGAATGTTTAGAAATCAAAGAGAAAAACAGATTGATTAAAAAAAAATAGTTAATTACTAAAAAAGAAAGCAGAAAAAAAAAACGGAAACAAAATAGGTGGGCAAACTAGACAAAAATAGTAAGATGGTAGGAACAGTAAATACATAACTAAGTAAACTAAATACAAGCAAAAGTCTATTATTATTAGGCTGGATGAAAAAATAAAACCTTATTACATGCTTATAAGAAAACCACCTTACATAAACCAATACCAAAAGTAGAAAATAAAAGGATATAGCATTAACCAATAATAACCTTGTGTAGTGATAGTAGTATCAAACAGAGTTGAGTCAATAAATGAGATAAAAGAAGACATTTTTCAATGTAAAGAGGAATGGTAGACAAGGAATAAATCTTCAGTAGCATAAAATACATAGCACTAGATCCAGTAAAATTTTCAGGAGACCTCTTCAGTGAAAAATCTAAAATATTATTGAAAGATATTAAATATAATCTAAATAAGTAGAAGAATGTATTCTGCCCATGGATTGGAGGGCTCGTTATTATAAAGAATAGAGGCCCGGTGCACAAAATTTATGCACGGAAGGGGTGTATCCCTCAGCCCAGCCTGCACCCTCTCCAATCTGGAGCCCCTTGAGGGATGTTCGACTGCACATTTAGGCCCAATCCTAATGGGATCACACCTAAATGGGTAGTTGGACATCCCTCTCACAATCCAGGACTGCTGGTTCCCAACTGCTCAACAGCCTGCCTTCCTGATTGCCCATAACCTCTTCTGCCTGCCAACCTGATCACCCCTAACCACTTCTCTGCCAGCCTGATTGATGCCTAACTGCTCCCCTGCCAGGCTGTTTGCCCCTAACTGCCTTCCTCTTCAGGCCTGGTCACCCCTAACTGCCCTCCCCTGCAGGCCCAGTCCTGCCCAACTTCCCTCCTCTGCCAGCCTGGTTACCCCTACCTGCCCTCCCCTGCAGCTTGATTGCCCCCAACTGGCCTCCCTTGCAGGCCTGATCCTTCTCAACTGCCCTCCCCTGCTGGCCATCTTGTCCTCATGGGGGCAGGATCTTTGATCACATGGGACAGCCATCTTGTGTGTTGGAATGATGGTCAATCTGCATATTACTCTTTTATTAAATAGGATACCATTCTCTCCAAATTGATTTGTAGATTCAATGCAATCCAAATCAGAATCCCTGAAAGATTTTTTTTGGAGGGAGACACTGACAAGTTCATTCTAAAACTGACATGGAAAATATAGGGGAAAAACTAGCTAACATGATTCTGAAAAATAACCAAATAGCCTGATTTATTATAAAGCAATAACAATTTAGATAACTGGAGATAAAAATAGACCAGAGGAACAGAACAAAGAGATGAAAAACAGACACACATGAGCTAGAAGAGGCAGTATTAAAATTATATATATATATATATATATATATATATATATATGTGTGTGTGTGTGTGTGTATATATATATATATATATATATATATATATATATATATATATAACTATTTATTGTTTATAACATAGGTGATGCTACAGTGTGGTGGAAAAAAAATGGCTCTAGATCACTTGGTTATCCATATGCTAAGAACTAAATCTACCCTCACATGATACACAAATATTAATTCCCGATGTATTGGAGCTCTGTGGAAGGTACAAAAATAAAGATTTTAAAGAAAAATAAAATACTTTCAAGAATTTGCATAGATTAACATATATATATATATCCTATATAATAAAAACCTAATGTGCAAATTGACTGAGCAGAGGAACGACTAGTCGCTATGATGTGCACTGACCACCAGGGGACAGATGCTCAATGTGGGAGCTGTCCCCTGGTTGTCAATGTGCTCCCACAGGAGGAGCACCCCTCAGTCAGAAGCTGGGCTCATGGCTGGTGGCTGGTGAGTGCAGCGGTGGTGGCAGGAGCCTCTCCCATCTCTGCAGCAGTGCTAAGAATCCTTAGCGGTCTCAGATTGTGAGATGGTGCAAGCCAGGCTGAGGAACACCACCCCAGGGCACAAATGTTGTGCACCGGGCCTCTAATATATATATATATATATATATGCCTAAGCACTGTCTGACCATTCAACCAACTGACCAGTAGCTATGATATGCAATGACCACCAGGGGGCAGATGTTCAACACAGGAGCTGCAGAGCTGAGGTTACTTGGCAGTTGGGGTTCTTGAATAAAGCACCAGGAACCAGAGAGGAGGGAGCCTGATTCCAGGGTGTGTCAACTGAGAACCACCCTCTTGCAATCCAGGACTCCTCAGGGGATGTTGAAAAGCCAGTTTCTGCCCAATCCCCACAAGCCAGGCCTCTAGTTAATAAGAACACAAAACACTGACTATAAAGGGAAAGAGATAAAATGGACTGCATTAAAGTTTTGAATTGTGTTTATTAATATAGCATTAAAAGAATCAAAATCACCCACAAAGTAGGAGATAATATTGGTAAGACATTTAGAAAAAGGACTAGCATACAAAAATGCATAGAGTTCCTATTATTCAGTTAAGACAATGCCAGAAATGTGCAAAAGACTTCACGGAGTGTCTCTAAATAGCAACAAGCATATGAACACTGCTAAATACGATTATTGTTATGAGAAAATAAAAACAAAACTACAAAATGCTAAAACATTCATGTTCAATTGATTTCTCACAAGGGTGTCAAAGCAATTCATTGGGAAAGAATGGTCTTTTTGATAAATGGTGCTGAAACAACTGGATATCCACAAGTAAAAGAATAAAGTTGGAACCCTACTGTATACAAAATAAAGTTGAAACACACACTGTTGACAAAAATGACTCGAAATGGATCAAAGATCTAAATGGAAGAGCAAAAACTGAAATTCTTAGACAAAAGTACAGGTGCAAATCTTCATGACCTTGGTTTAGGCAACGGTTTCTTACATGTGACACCAACAGCATAAGCAACCAAACTAAAGCTTGATAAATTGCACTTCAGCAAAACTAAAAATGCGTGCAAACCAAAGGATTCCATACGAAGTAAGTTAAAATACAACTCAGAAAAGGGGAGAAAATATTTGCAAATCATATATCCAGACTATACAAAGAACAATCACATCTCAGCAATAAAGAAGACAACTAACTCAATTAATGAATGGGCCAAGGATTTATATAGACATTTCTCTGAAGAAGATACTCAAATGGGAAATAATTACATGAAAAGATATTCAATGGCATTAGGAAAATTAAGACAATCCTACTTCACACCCACTAGAATGGCTATGATTTTAAAATGAAAAATAAAAAAATATATAGTTGAGGTTTTAAGAAATTGGAAGCCTCATATATTGATGGGGGAACTGTAAAATAGTGCAGCCATTTTGGAAAATCATTTGATAGTTTCTCAGAAGTTAAAAGTTACCATATGACCCAGCAATTCTACTCCCAAGTAAATACTCAGAAGAACTAAACACATGTCTACACAAAAACTTGTACATGAATGTTTAATCATAGTAACCCAAAGAGGAAACAAACCAAATTTCCATCAACTGATAAATGGATAATGACTGTGGTGTATCATACAATGAAATATTCATTCATAAAAAGGATGAATTTTTGATTCCTACTACAACTTGGAAGAACTTTGAAAATATACTAAGAAGCAAGACACAAACAGTCACAAATTGTATGATTCTATTTACACAAAATGTCTAGAATAAGGAAAATCCATACAGAGAGGAATGCAGATTAGCATTTTCAAGGCCTAGGGATAGAGGGGAATTGGGAGTAATTGCTAAGAGGTATGGGATTTCCTGCTGGGGTGATGAAAATGTTCTGGATTTATAGGAGGAGGATGGTTGTACAACACTGTGAATATACTAAAAAGCACTGAATTGTATAGAGTGAATTTTATGGTATTTGAATTTCTCAATTTTAAAAACATAAATAAAACCACAATCAATGCCAGGCCATACCAATCAGAATAACTAAAGTGAAAAACATTGATTATCAAAAGTTGATCACAACATGTAATGATTGACTCTCTCACACACTTCTGGTGGAAGTATAAATAGAAACAATCTCATTAAAAACTTTCTAGCTAGTTCAACTAAAGCTGAAAACATGTATATCCCATGATCCTGCAATTCTCTCAGCATATATTCTGTGAAACAGGTAAGCATGTTCACATGATTCACATATTGTATGCCGCAAGGACGTTTATATCAGCTATATTCATGTCTCCATACTGGAAGCCACCCAAATGTCCAACATGAGTAGAATGGATTAAAAACACTGTGGAAATGTCCATGCATTGAATCTATATACCAAACAATGAAGGAGAACAAACTGTTTTTACATGAAACAACATTGATGCATCTCACAAATATAAGGCTGGGCAAAATAAGCCATGCACAAAAGAATGTGGACTATGTAGTTCTTTTAATATAAACTTGAGAAAACGATAAAACCAATCTAATGTATTAGAAGTCAGTATTCCACTTAGTGCATGTGGTCATGAGAAAGGTGTAACATGAGACTCCTCCCTAGAGTTTTCTCTGTCTCTCTCTCTCTCTCTCTTAATCTGGGTGCTGGTGGCAAGGGTGAATTAATTTTATGAATATCTTTGAGACCATTTTTATGGGTGGGCTTATTTGCATGTATGTTATACAACAACTTACAAAGTTTAGAGAGAAAATCATGTGTATATGAATATTTAATATGTTACAACTAGCATTTCAAATTATTTGATATTTTGGGGCTGGAGATGATAACAATAAGACTTTAATGCGGAAACCCATGAAGCCTTCTCTCCAAATTGAAGAACTGTCTAGTACTATACTCCAGCCATAAGGTCAGATGTTTATAGGAATATTGGCCACATTATCCCATTTCCCATTTAATTCTTTCATTACTGTGATCATGATATGCCATATCATCAGGCTTCTCCTGCTGTAGACTTAGCAAGTCTCCAAAGAGGAAATGTGAATGGAGAGAGAGAGAGAGAGAGAGAGAGAGAGAGAGAGAGAGAGAGAGAGTTTTAGTGAATGCTTGCTGGTCCCTAGGGATTGCCTCAGTCTTTTCCTAGGTTTTCTCAACACAGCTTAGATACAGGGGTGGGCAAACTTTTTGACTCGAGGGCCACAATGGGTTCTTAAACTGGACTGGAGGGCCCGAACAAAAGCAACCTGACCATGCTGGCACTCTCATCCTGGGCTGCTGGTGAAGGAGCGGAGGGGAGAGCAAGAGAACCCTCCGCTCTTTCGGCTCCAAGGGCCAGATAGAACAGCCGAATGGGCTGGATTTGGGTGGGATTCGGCCTGTGGGCCGTAGTTTGCCCATGGCTGGCTTAGAATATAAATTATGTGTCTATAGCTTTAAGAGTCTATATTGCCTCATCTGAAAAATAAGAATTTATTCCTCTCCAGTTTGGGGAGGATTTCCATGATTTCCCAAATAGTGATAATTAGTATGATCCCATGTCAATTTACATATGTAAAGGCATTTAAAATTTCATTTAATCCCAGCCTCTATACTCGGTTGCTACTCCTGATCATCCATGCTTTGAGTGAAATACATATTTTGGGTTTTTTTTTTAACATTACAAGCTGTGCATGTCCTTATGGGGATAAAAATATTTTTTATTAGCTACTAATTTTTTTTACAATTGTAAAAGTCCACAATGATTTTCAAGGCTGAATTCAATTCCAACTCCCTGCCTTCACATTAAAGCCTACACAAACTGCTCCATATGAATAGTTATTTAATCTTTTATTAGAGCTTTTAATTTTACTGTTCCCTCAGCAACTTATTCCCCTGCTTACAAACCTTATGGTCAAGAAAATTTTCCCAAGAGCTAATATGAATTTCCTACTTTTTATTTGCTACCATTCTAAGAGATTTGTTAGATCTCCCCTCCCACCCTCTCCTACCACCCTTCTTCTCTAACACACACAATTCCTTCTCTCCCTCCCATTTCTAATGCCAACTGTTGCCAAGCATTAACGAGCACGACCTGCCTAAGTGAGCATAACATAAGTTAACATCATCAATATAGGATAAGAAAGCTGATTCAGTCTATTATGACTATAATCTCAACTAAATTATTTAATCTTTGCCCTCAACTTCTTAATCTACTACATACAAATAATGGTATCTACTCCATAGGTTATCGTGAGGATTCAGATACAGAATATGGGGCAAGCCATTGCTTGTTTGCACTAAAAACTCAATACTGTTATTATTACAGGCCCAGTGCACAAAATTCATGCATGGGTATGGTCCCTAGGCCTGGCCAGCGGTCAGAGCCATCTTCCCCGGCCACCCATCCCTGGTTCCCCATTTTCCATCAGGGGATTGGAGCCTGATTGAAGCCGGTCAGGGAAAAAACCAAGTGGTGGTCAGCGCACCTCATAGTAACTGGTCGAGCGGTCATTCTGGTCATTCCGCCTTAAGGTCAATTTGCATATTATCCTTTCATTGTATAGGATTGTAGTAGTTTCTGGTTGCACATCAGTGAAAAGCTACATCTGCTAGTCAAAGGGAGGGCAGGGCAGAGTGTCAGCATGATTCACAGAGGAAGAATCAGTGTTTTGGATACACAGCCATGAGGGTAACACTTGAGCCACAGCCATAGGATCCAGCACCATCAGCCATAATGGCACCCCCCAACACACCACCACCACCAACACCACCACCACCACCACCACCACATGTGTTGTGTTCAGTCCAAGTTTTAAATTCGGGGAGGGTACATCTCCTTTCTCCAATGTGGCTCAGGCTGTTTGGCACTCCCGGTTCACAGATGTCACCAGGAGAGGTCTGTGCCCTGGTGGCCTCTCCTCCTGGTGCTAGCATCCATTATCACAACAGTGGCTGCTACTTATAACTCTCGCTGTGGCTGCTGCTGTCACTGTTACTGCGACATCCCCTTTCATAACTATTAGCAAGCGACTCTAGCACTTCATCTAGAATCAGTGAGAAACCAGATCAGAAGCACAACAAAATCCTTGCCCCCACAAATCCTGCCAGGATGGAAACTGTCATTGCTGCCCTTTGTGATACAATAATAAAATAATAAAAACCAAATTCAAAGTTATTTATTTGGAGGAATTTAACCTTCTGAGTTTAAGGAAGACATAGTCCCACGACAGACTTATAGCAAGGATAGCTTTGAGGAATCCTTCACAAAACCTGAAGTGATGACGCATAACAATGATAAACAGCTGCCGGAGACTTAGCTACACCTTCTAATTGGCACATTATTTCTGCCTCTACCCAGCGCACTCTGAACACTGCATAGACACATCATTTCCGCCTCTCCCTGGCACAGTGTTGCAAGTACCTGCTTATAAAATGAGACTAAATTAGATTTAATTGATCCAATTTTGATTAAATTCTTTACTTAAATCATTATTCACTTAAACAACTAAATTGCCATGGCTATTTCACGTCTTTGGGTATACTAGTATATTGCCAAGCAGATTCACACAATATTTACTTGAATAAATATTGGCAAATATTGTACGTAAATATTTACCTGAATGCATAACTATAAGGTATAATTATACTTATGAATTATGAAATTAACACGATTGATCTAGCAATGTCATTTCTGTTTCCCCTAATTGAAGGACACCTTGCTGGTGCACTCCCGAAAGGAAACCAAGATATTGGAAAAATAAAGACTATGGCTGAATAAAATTATGTTGCTGGATTAATCTTAGTAAGGGCAGCAGCACAAATTAAAAAAAAAAGTAGATAGGGAAAAAAGAGTATATTGGTGATGGTACGATGGACAAAGTATTGACTCTAGAGTTGAACAACCCTACCTTGGGATACAATCCTAGCTCTGCCGCTTGTTGTGAATCCATGAACCAATTCCTACATTCACCTGAGCCCCCATTACCGCCTCAGAGAACAGGCAGAACAGATCCTACTTCTAGGAGGGACCCTGACAAGACAACGCATAGACAACGCCTGGGGTCCAGCATGGCGCATGGCACACCATGCCTGGTTAGGTCACCGCTGTCTCAGAAGAGAGTGGAAACAAGCTTATTCTGCATTTGAACAGGTCGAATAATATAAACAATTTACAGAAACACAAACCTTGTCATGTTAAAATAGTACTTACATTTTTTTTTTATTAAGAAAATGTCAGGCGCAACATCTCCTTTGACTCCATAATGAGAACACAAATTAGGGGAGGCCTAATGTATTTAGATTAGATGAGAGATTTGCTCAAGGCCAAATGGAGGTCTCCAGTCAAATCGGAACAGAAGCCCAGGGCTGCTGACTCTGAGCGATGTGCTAAGAGGTACTCTTTGTCTGAGCTCCAAGTGGCATCTATTGGACTGGGAGGGGGGCGACTCGGGGGGTGAGGGGACTTGCTGTAATTACCCCTCCTATCTGAATATCAGATCAGTGGCAAAGACAAGTAGATAGGAAATCAAGAATATCCACTGTGTTCAGAGCCGATACAGTGTGCTGCTTGTGCAAAAATAAATTAAAAATATAAAAGAGAACAAACGGCATACCAAGGAAAGGAATCACACAGGAGCAATTGACCTCCGTTTCAGGAAGAGCAAGAAGAAAAAGATGGGCCCGGCTGGTGTGGCTCAGTGGTGGAACCTCCACCTATGAGCCAGGAGGTCACCCAGGTTGTGGGCTTGATCCCCAGTGTGGGGCATGCAGGAGGCAGCCAGTCAACGATTCACTCTCATCATTGATGTTTCTATCACTCTCCCTCTCCGTTCCTCTCTGAAATCAATTAAAAAATTTTTTTTTAAGGAAAAGATTGTGTATATGGAGAAAAAACACACAAGTGTAACTTTCCTTGCCAATAGAGTATGGGCAATCTCTTCTGTATTCTGATGCCGTTACTTCCTACCCTATCCCCTCCGGTTCCAATGCAATAGCTCAGTTACAACTAAGGAAGCCAATAGACTCAGGGCATGTTCCAGTTGGAAACATAAAATGGGGAAATAAAAAAAAATAGGCTCTTTTCCCCCAAATGTTTATGGAAATCATGCTGTAAAGCTCCTGAAGAAAATAAGTTACTGTGAAGTGGAAGGGATCAGGATGAGGATGAAAGAGAAATAAAGTAGAAAATGAGGGCCTTTGCCAGGAGCTGTCCTGCACATGTGCACTTACTTCATTCAGAAGGGGGTTGCTGCAGAACCCAGCAGGGGTAAACTATTATTTATCTCTGGCTATTAGCCAAGCCTAAATTGTGTAACAAATATAACAAAAGACCTCCTTTACATCTAATTAAACATAAAGGCTAGAACAATGTTCTCCTGAAAGGATGCTTTTAAGATGCTTTCTTGGAATTGAAATAGTAACAACATTTGTTTTGTGTGGTAAACAGAAGCCTTTTGGCAGTGCAGTTGCTTTCATTTGGAAACTGCCAAGAATTATTTGCTTATCTATGGAATTTCAGCTTCTCTCCCAGCCTGTGAGTCAGACAGGATGCTAATCTAGAATAAACAGGGATGCACAGGGGAACACTGGGGCTTAAGGTGGCCACACACACACACACACACACTTCAGTATTCACAGTCCTTCAGTAGCAGCGTGGGGTGGGGGAATAAAGAAGATAGAGAAAAGAATGTAAAGGGTAAGAAAAAGGAAAGAGACAGGAAAATGCCATGCCATGAGAGGAGGGGAGGACATGAGAGAAAAGGAAGGGAGAGCAATGTCAGGGAGAATGACAATTCCTAGGGTTAAAAATCCCAGCAGAAGGGAAAAGTGTAAAAAAATTTTTTGAAAGGGAGAAATGGGAGAGGGTTCAGCAGACCAAACAACAACACAGAAAATGAGGGGAATAACAGGGAAAAAAAGAGAAAATGATTTTGTGAACCAAGCATAGCCTAATACAATTTGGAAGGGGCCCCAGAGTTGTGTAAATGATAGTGGTATTTGACAATTTGATATGTGGTTATAGCTGTTTCCAGCTCTCTATGATTACTATATGGGATTATCCAGATTGTCTGGGGTTTATCACCACAGGCCTGTGGGATTAGCAGCCTGACGAAGGGAAGAATTATTCTCCCACCCTATTCTTAGGCTTGTGTAACACCTTCCCAACTTCCCTCAACATGCTACATAGAATGCAATAACTGGGGAGTGATAAGGTGTGTGTATGTGTGTGTATACATTTATCTATGAATATCTACAATTCTTCCATCTAGACTTGAAATGCACAAAGATACTGGGTTCAAAGAAATTCTCTAAATTAACAAATATTATTTAGACACCGAGAATTCAGTGACAGGTAATGTAGACACAGCCCGTGCCTCTCAGAGCTGAGAGCCCAGCCCCTGTGTGGGAAACAGTGTGTCAGAGGAGGTACAGAGCTAGGGGAAAAAAGCACGTGCTCAGAGAACCAACTCAGTTCAAGTGGAAAGTAATGTGTGAATTCAAAACTTAAAGATGATTGAAAATCAACCAGGTGAAACCTGAAAGAAGGGTGGGGTATTGCATGGAAACAGAAGGGTTCAAGACAGAAGGAATAACAAAAGAATGATCTCTTTGCTTTACAGTGAATTTGACTCAATGCCCTAGACTAGAGCACAACACCTCATGGAAATGTTGAGGAGGGATGTCTTAGGGCAGTGGTCAGCAAACTCATTAGTCAACAGCCGAATTGACATTTCTTTTAAGAGCCAAAAATTTTAAACTTAAACTTCTAACGCCACTTCTTCAAAATAGACTCACACAGGCCTTGGTATTTTGTGGAAGAGCCACACTCAAGGGGCCAAAGAGCCGCATGTGGCTCGAGAGCTGCAGTTTGCTGACCACGGTCCTAGGGGAAGCAGAGCCAAGGTGTGTAGGGACTGAGATGTGCACTGAGATTTAGAGCTTTATAATCAGGGCAACAAAAAGCTTCTGAAAAGTTGTTCACAAGGATGAACACTACAGAATTTTTATTTTCTAAATACCACTCTTTGGAAAGTGGGAGAGAAGTTGGAAAGACTGGTGTGTCAAGAAGTTGAGGTAAGAAGTACTTACAGGAACAGTTATGATAGAAGATGGTGGTCTGAACCAGCACAGTAGCAGTGAGGGAGAGAGAAGGGTCTGAATTCTCAAAATGAGAACTTGAAGAATCAATGGGTTTGACAGATTTGGAGAGATTAAGCCTGGAGTCAGTCTGTACAGCTCGGTAGATGGTGTTGCGTTTCGCTAATTTAGAGAGAAGGGATCAAAAGAGAGTTGCAAGTTGAGAAGTTATAGGAATGCCAAACTTCTTGATACCAACAGGCACGAATCTTTAGCTACAGTGTTGCTGACTTAACTGAACAGTCCCATGTCTTCTGAGTCTCTCTATACACAGGCACATCTTCATTAAAATAAATTCAATACAGGTTTATTGAATGAATGATTGAATTCTAGAATGGATGTGAGGGAATAGCCACACCATTGAATCATTTATTATTAGTAAATAAATGATTAAATGAAGGAGTAGGTAAGTGAAGGATAGAAAAATCATGGAACGAGGGAGACAGTGAACACATGAAAGGATATTTTTCCTCATCAGCCAATAAGGAGACAATTCTTAGGGTTAAACGGATGCTTCATTATTAAGAAGGCTAAAGTCCCATTCTCCATTGTGCAAAGTCCCAGAAATTAACAGAAATTGTAGTTCTCAAGGTGATACATTTACATTCAAAATGGAGTCAGTCTCCCCGTTTCAAAATGGTAAACGCAGAGCAAACTAAAATCTGCACCAGAAATTGTACTGAGGCCTGATAAGCTTCATTTAGGAATGCAAACAGGTTTGCATACTTTATAGGCATTGAGTTTTCCCAGGGAGGCCAACAGTTATAAATACTAGTATCCTCTTTAATGCTTTAAAAGAAGCCCAACTGAGACTCCAGACTCTGTCCTAATGAGTGCTGACTTCTAGCTCACTACTTTCTTGGATGCACACATGCTTATTTAATGAACATTTTAGTATGATTTGTTAGACAAATAAGGTAGCAAAATGGTTCCATTTTACCCCTAGAATCACAGCTCACTGGGAGTTTGAAGATCAAAACAGTGGAAACCAACAGCAGGATCTAATAAAAAGTATCCTAAACTTGCTACATTTCAGCTTCTCTTTGCTCACAGGTGTCCCTGGGGTTGGAGACGTGAGCACCAGCATATGCTAACGGATGGGATCATCGCCTGAATGAGCTCTTGTACCCTTACATGGTGCCTCCGATGCAATTCAGAGAAACCCATTTCTCACTCAACTCAGTGTCAACATATTTAATAATTCAGAATGGAGACAGCGCTAGTAATAAAAGGTAGTGTTTTAGCTGACAGCAATATCAATATGTAACGTAAGAACTTCGAAATCTGCCAGAAAAAGTAAAATATGAGAAGCACACTCTGGAACATCTGGCTATGGGACAAAAGCAGAACAAACATGATTGTTCTTATGCTTAGACTATCGTGCTAATTCTTTATAGAAGGCGATTTTTATTTGGAATGCTCAAGTCCCATTCTCCATTGGGCAAAAGTCCCAGAAATTAATAGAAATGTTAGTTCTCAAAAGTATTACCTACTGAAGAAAACATTCAAAACACAGGAACCTGACTACTATTTTACTGTCAAATTTAATACTCTAACAACAATCTTATTTTACCCTGTAAATATTAGTGGAAAGGATTATTTGCCTTCTTGAATAGGCCCTGAGCATTCCTGGTACCAGGCTGGATTTAGATATCAAAAACCCATTTCCCCACACCAAGGGCACAAGACAACTCAAACAAGTCTTGTTGCAGTAAGAGGGCAGCTGCTGTTGGCCAAGCCTCTGTCTGTTACCCAGGTCCCGCTTTGAGCTGTGCATGGGAAGTTAAGCAGCCATGGGGCAGGAGACTTCCCTCAGAAGGGGTAAAAGTAGAATACATTTGAAAAATAAATAAATAGAAAAACATGTTGAATGCCAGGAAAAAAACAAACAAAACACACACAGGAACCTGGAAAGCATTTACCCCAATCCCATTATGATTTGTCATCTGACCTTTGCAAACCTTTTCCTCCTCATCTTTAAATGGAGATAAAATTTTGGGGGTATTAGAAGGTTAGATGATTTAGTGCATGTTAACACTTAGCAAATATGATACCAATCCATATGAAGTGTACAATAGAGGTGTGCAATAGCATCACTGATTTTTTAAACAGTTTGAACTCTATGGGAAACAGGCCAGAAACACTTTTTCTTCCCACCAGTTCCTTCAAAGATGCCCTGCTGGATCTCTTTTCTGGTTCTAGGCAACCCCTGAGTGATTCCTTCAGCTTTCTGGTCACTTTTATTCATGAGAATAAAAATCACACTTTGGTAACTGATAATCCACTTTTAGATATTACACAGCCTTTTCTGGTCTAAACCAAAGCTGCAATTTTCAACCTAGTTCAGTCTGTCCTCACATCAATTTCCATATGTCCCAGGCTTGGAAACCTCTATGGGGGAAGATGGGCTTTTACTCTGCCTTGTTCATTCACTTTTCCTTCCTCTCTCCTTTTATTTGCTCCTTCTTTTTCTCTCTTGTCCTCTTCCCCTCCGTTGTATTGGTGCTCATGAGGCAGCACGGGGGTGGGAAACCGGGTGAAGTGCTGTTGCAATCTGACTATTTGTTTCCTCCCAGGTAGGGGAGGGCGGGGGAGAAGAGGGCAATAACTAAATGCTGACTTTCTGTGAGCCCATTCCTAGCCCTTTCACAGGCCATGCAGTGACCTGCCTATCCAATGATTTCAAGCAGGCAAAGCCATACCCAGCTAACTTGGTACTACACCACACTGCCACCATCTCCTGCTACCAGCAGACATATAGGGGCTCTTTTCCAAGGCAGGCTACCCTCATGAGCATGGATCCACCAAAATATCTTGAGCCTGGTTACCTTTTGAGGTGCTCAATTAGCCCACAGAAAACTCATAAATTCTCGTCAATCAAAGGTTGAAGGCTCCATCAGCTTCTTCTTGCCCTCTTCCCTTAGCCCGCCACCACAAACTCAGTCCCATCTTTAGAAATCTCCAGGCAGGAGCCAAGCACAAGTCTCTTCATTGATATACACTCTCAGGATGCATGCCAAGCACTTCTGAGAACACCTCCCCACATCCCCTTTCTCGTCCCTCAGAATAAAGCCATGTTCTGGTCTCTGCAGCTCAGCAGCCGCCCAGTGAGGGTAGGATGCCGTCTTCTCATTTTGTAGCCAATTTTGAATCCTCAGGGATTATCTTGTAGACTCTTTACTTGAAATAAAATTAGAGGAGAGAGAAAAAAAGAATATTTTTACCCCTAAACCTGTAATTCCTTACTCATACAAATTTTTCTCCTAGCTATATAGATTAAAGAGTGCATGACCTTCTTAATCAATGGACCTTCTTAAATCTCAGAGGTTTCTCAACCACAGCATTAACACTAGATATTTTGTTTGTCTGAGAACACAGGACTCCACATTGTAGGATATTTAACAGCATTCTTCTCTACATTCACTAGACGCCAGAAGCTTCTCTTCCCTTTGAGGTTTGACAATCAAATATGTCTCCAGATATTGTCAAATAGCCCATGGGCCAAATCACACCCATTGAGAACCACTGCCCAGCAGGATGGTCACTAGCTGCAGCTGGGTGCTCTCCTTAGAATGTGAAGGTGCTTTTGTTCACAGCATCCTTAGCTTTGAGGTTTTACCTGAAAATGTGAGACAACAGAAAATGTCCGTGTCATTCTACTGGTTCCCCACCCACTACCTAAGTTAGTTTAGCGGACACCCACTCTTCATTCATTAAATGAATATCCGTGTTCTACTGTGAACTAGACCTCTGTCTTAGGTACTGATAAGGACTAGACGCTACCCTCTGGGAGCTCACAGGTCAGTGACACAGAGGCATCACCCAGTGTTCAGCACAAAGACAAGATGATCAAAGTGTTGACTGAAGATTATTATCTATGCATCACTATGTATGTTGAAAATCGAAGGAAATTGGGAGCGAGGAAGGCCAGTTAGGAGGCAATTGCCATAATTCAATTAAAAAAAATTTTTTTTTCATGATCTCACCATGACCCCTGGGATTGAAGAGGAAATAATAAAACTGGGAATGAATTTGAAGAAAATTGATTTCATTTTATAAGTGATTGGAAAGATGAAATAAAAAAAAAAGAGATAAATGTCTTCTTTGTTTTCCTTACTAGGGTATTATTTTGGTTGCCCTATCACTGGCAGATAGGGGATTGTTGAGATTTTCTTAAAAATCAAACACTGCTAGGCTGATGATTATGGCTAAAGTGATCACGAGTTGGGTTTTTGGATATTTCTGTGATAAGTTTGACTCAAGGATGGACTGACTATGTGAGGTTGCTCTGTATAAGGAAATAAAAGCTAAGGACTTCTTTAAAAAGGATGCATGGTCTTCATGTCAATTCTCCTGGAAATTCTTAAGATATTCACAAGTGGACTGGTTAATCTTTCAATTATATTTTGAGCAAAATAGCTTATTACCAACTCAGATTTTCAAACTAGCATCCAGACCATCCAACAATAAAACACAAAGTTTAAATTGCCTTCAGAGACTTTACCTATAAGCAAAATCAGTCCAAAGAAAGAGAAAACCTTTTATCTTCACAGGTAAGAGACATAAATCTTCATAGGCCCTTAAGATGACAGATATTTTAAAACTAAAACCTAATTAGAAATGGAAGATTTTCTTTTAAATAACACAGCAATTGGACAGGCCTTGTTAAAAACATCAGATTCCAAAGACAGTGTAAAAATATAACTCAAGTGGTCATAGGATTGCTTAGCTAAAAAAAAAGAAATTAATGGGACTAGAATTTGAACTATTTTTTTCTTTCTCCTATTTCTCTCTTTGTTCAATTGTATTTTCTTAATTTTAGATTAAGAAGGTTAAATTGAGGAAACAGTTGTTTTTTTTGGAAATGAACCTATTACTTCATAATCCCTTCACTCTCTGCCAGCCACTGGTCAGCTCTCAAGGTGGTTCCTTCCCCACTTCTCTCTTGCTTCTGTTGAGATGAATGAGGATATTTTTAGGTATCTGACAGTCCTGGGATCATATCTCAAGGATACCCTTATTAGATTACCCTGTAAACTCAGGCAAGTCCCTCTCTAAGATTTCATTTCCTTAAAGTAGAACATTTTCTTTACATGGCTGTTATGTTAATTAAATGAATTAAAGAGTCACATGACATAAAATACAGAATTCAGTGTAGTTGTTTTTGCTCTCCCTTCTTCTGTCTAATCATCTCTAATAAAAGAGAAACATGCAAATTGACCATACCTTTGCTATGCCCACAAGCCAATCAGGGTGAGTATGAAAATTAACCCAACCAAGATGGCAATTAACTTGCATGTCCAGGGCACAGCAAAGACTGAAGACAGCATAGAAAGAAGCCAAACACTGCAGAAGGGAGCGAAGCTGTGGAGAAGCAAGCAAGTGGGGTGGCAGAGAAGGAAGGGAAGCCAGTGGGGCAGCGGAGACTGCAGTAGGAAGCCCTATTGTAGGAATCTTCCAGCAAGGGGCCTCTAGTGATTTAGTGATAGGAGACATGAAAGGCAAGCATACTTTCCATTATGGATGTGAAAACAAGAAGGGGAAAAAAGATATAGAATTATTTGTGCAATATAAAAATATATAAATATGACTAGAAAATAAATGCAAGGATATGTATTGTTATTAACAGTAATTATTTGGGATTATAGACAATTAATATTTATCCTTTTCACTGTTCTGTTTCCCAAACTCCATATAATTAATATTAACTTTCCTAATGAAAAAATATAAATTTATTGAAAAAAGAAAATAAACTTTCTAGAGCAAGAGAAATTCAAATGTTCTCATTAATGGAAGCAAAGTTTACTGGGTTAACTAGTAATTCAGTGAGATAATCTTAACACAAAATAAGAATGCTCTTTCATTTTCATGAACTGTTGTCCTCCCTATTCTATGAGCAGAACAAACCCCATTGATGCCCATGGAATATACACTCAGACGCTGTCTACATCAGTGACTTTGGGCTTTTTAACATAAAAATAAGGTGTTTTTAACGTGACTCCAGTCATTATTATGATAAGAGTATTAACTAACCAGTTTTTTAATTATCAATTATCCTCATACAAATTAATGCTAAATAGTAAATGATAATGTGGCCTAGGCCTGTCTTTATTCTAGCAAAAGTACAGAACAGTTATCAATAGTTAAGAATATATGGTCACTACTCTCCAGCTCCATTTTGTCTTTTTTTCTATTGATTTCCTAAGAGTGACTCTAAGTGTTTCTTAAGTACAGCAGCAGTGGATGCTTAACCCACATACCACAATGCAATGTTAATTCTGAATAACATAAACCCTACTTATGCTATTGCTTCTCTCTCCTGCCACCCCTGGCAGTGATCTTCAAAGGGAAAATAAACACTTCGATCAATAACTTTCTATTGCACTTAGTCATTCACATGTCTACTTTCCTATAATAATGTGTTGTTCTCCTTTTAGAGTAGGGGGAAGTTTCACTCTTTTTGTATTGCTTAATCAGTTGCAGAACATAGGACATATTCAATCATAAATGAGTGAGTGAATGAATGAATGAATGAATGGATTCTTTGAAAAAGAAGGAATCTTAAAGATTAGACAGCCCTATTCTCCACTGATTTTAATACACTTTCCATAGCTTGACAACTGGTCTGTCAAACAAGCTTTGGCTCTCATTAGCCTGTGACAGGACACAAAAGACTGCTATTCACTTCACCTGATTAAAGAACGCTGATCTATCCTAAGCCCACCTTTCATTGAAATGTGTAGTTTGTTGATTATTTTCCACTTGGGCCTCTTTTATTGGTCTGCCTTCTGCTTTTCTTAAATTGAACATGCCACACTAGTGTAGCTCTCGGAGTCTTTTCTAAAGAGCACCACTTCCCATAGCTCATGCCCATTTTTACTGGTTTCAACTGCCTACGGCCAATGTCCAAACTACAAGCTCTGCAAATCAAGAACCAACCACTAGCTCCAATCCCCATGCTTTGCCATTTATTAATTTATTCTTATTTTCACTAAATGTTTATTGTACATCTACTCTGTTCCTGGATCCTTGAGACCAAGAAATAATGTTAACCTGCCCAGAACATGGAGCCCAGAGGCCAACATGTATTTTAAACCAGTGATATTCCTGGCTTCACTTAAAAAAAAAAACTTTATTGTTTTTTTATTATTACACATTGTTACACATGTCTCTCTTTGTTCCCCCATAGCTCCCCTCCACCCAGTTCCCATCCCACCCCAGGCCCTCACCACCCCACTGTCTGTGTCCATTGGCATTACATACACACATATAAGATCTTTACCCAATCTCTTCCCGCACCCCTTAATCCCACTCCCCCAAGAATTGTCAGTCCACTCCATTTCCCTGCCCCTGCCTGGCTTCACTTTTAACATAGAAACCAAATACTAGTATCTATGAGGTTGACAACGTAGGTAGGAGACAGATACTCCCCCCCATGTGCAGAGTTTATAAAGAGACTGAAGAACCATAAGTGCCTGACAGATAAAAATATTTAAAAAGGCAAACTTCCACTTCTGGCCACCATCATAAACTAAGTGGTCCTGGAAATAGCACAGGAGTGTGGAGCCTGAGAGAAGGGAAGGGCACAAAACGAACCCTGTGCCAGACTTCATTCCTGGAGGCACTTCTCTGACTGCAGTGCAGGGTGGGGATTCCAAGCAGAGCACTGTGGCCTTGTGGAGTTAAGGAGACACAGATTGGAGCTTGGAAAAGCTGAGGTGGCTGGAATTTGCAGGGCAAAGTACCAGAGAGGAGGGAGCTATGCAGAGGGAGAGCCCCAGATAGCTGCGTAGAGATCCTCTTGAGTCTGGCGGAATATTGTGCTGTGCTTATATAAGGTACAGCTCCATGAGGCAGGAAAGGAACAATCACTTCAGAGATTTAGCTGAACAAGTCCCAGAGCTCACAGAGTTCTGGGGCTAATAGAGCTCTGACTAGACAATGTAATGAAAATTGTTGAAAACTAAAACATTCAATAGAAATTCCAGTGGGGTCACATCTTAATAGTGAACTAATTAGCTCTAGAGTATAGGCCACTGTACAAACACCAGAAGAAAGAATTCAAAACCTTCAAAATGATAAAGCTCAGTCATTGTTAATTAGGTGTCAGAAAAAATAAATTTCAATACTCTTTCAAAGACAACAAATTTGAGAAAATCAGCAATGTGAGATTCATAATATACAATCCTCATAGACAAATAATATCAGGATTTCTGCTTATACCCATGAAAGAGTAACAAATAATATCAGGATTTCTGCTTATACCCATGAAGGAGTAACAAGAATGTCCTCCCACAGTAAAAAAGTAGAAAAATGTAAAAAAGAAAAATTGCAGGAAATAATTGTTTCTCAGAATTGACAGATAAAATGTGGGAAGCAAGTTAAATATGAATTTCAGATAAACAGTTTTAGTGTTGGTCTGTCTCATGGAATGTTTGAGACCTACTGAGACTAAATAAGTACTGGTTGTTCATCTAAAATACAAATTTAGATACTTGTTCTGTATTTTTATATGCTGAATTTAGCAAATCCTATGGACACTGGAAAGCACTCACAGGGCTATGACAATTGAGAGGAGGAAAAATAATGATGTGAGCCCCCATGACAGTCCCAGCTTTCATGTTATAGGCAATTCTGGACTATAGTTCAGGGTAAGGGAACCAAAATAACCCCCAGAAAATATGAACCCAAAAGAACTTTCAAACAAAAATGCGAGTTCATAAGAGGCCAAATGGCTAAACACTATAGGACACAAGCCATGGAGGATAGCTATGTGGAAACAGACCTCTACAAATACAATATCCATCAAGTGCTTGACTGACTGATTAACATAAAATTGCATGAGGCAGGGAAAACAACTATTGGGGAAAAAAAAGAAAAATAAGAGACTATCCTATCTACTAAAAGAGTAATGTGTAAATTGAACATCACATCAAGACACAAGATGGCCATCCCCATCTGGTCAAAGATGGCTGCCCCCATGGGAACACAAGATGGAGACCACAAGATGGAGACCACAAGATGGTTGCCACAAGATGGTTGTAGGGGAGGGCATTTGTGGGAAGTTATGGGTGACCAGGCCAGCAGAGGAGGGCAGTTGGGGGTGACCAGGATAGCAGAAGAGGGCAGTTAGGGGAGACCAGGCCAGCAAGGGAGGGCAGTTGGGTGGGGACCCATGCCAGCAAGAGAGGGCAGTTGGGAGAGACCAGGCCATCAAGGGAGAGAAATTGAGAAGACTCAGGCCTGAAGTGGAGGGCAGTTAGGGGTGACCAGGCAGGCAGAGGAGGACAATCGGGGGAGACCAGGTCAACAGGGGAGGACTGCTGGGAGGGACCAGGAATGCAGGGGAGGGCAGTTGGTGTGGGCAGGCCTGCAGTGGAGGACAGTTGGGGGGGACCCAGGCCTGTAGGGGAGGGCAGTTGGGGGTACCATGCCTGCAGGGGAGGGCAGTTGTGGGTGACCAGGCCAGCAGGGAGGGCAGTTAGGGGTGACTGGGCCAGCAGAGGAAGGCAGTTGGGGAGACCAGGTCAGCAGGAGAGGGCAGTTGGGGGGGACCAGGCCTGTAGGGGAGGAAAATTGAGAGCCAGCAGACCTGTATTGTGAGAAGGATGTCCAATTGGCCACTGTGATCAGGCCTAAAGGGCGGTTGGACATCCCTCAAGAGGTCCCAGATTGGAGAGGGTGCAGGATGGGCATGAGGGATACCTTCCCCCACCCCTTGCATGATTTTCATGCACCGGACCTCTAGTAAGCTAAATAATTTCCAGAGCTCACAAAGAACCAGACTTTCTACCAGCCAGAGTGGAAAGATTCCAATAAATACATGAGACTTTTAGTACAGACTGCAGAAGGATGAATAGTAAGGGCTAAACTAACAGTACAGTAAATTCTACTCTAGATGTACCACAGAAAGACAAACCATAAGCATAAAAAGAACAAAACTCATATACAAGTAATTTTATAGGTGTTAGCCAGAACAAAGACCACAGAATTCAATTAGCTCAAGGAACTAAAGGAAGCCACATGTGTAGAATTAAAATATGACAAGTGAGCCAATAAATAGTATCAATATAGATATAAATTAAAATTCAAAATACACAGTACTCGGTATATTCTATATTTATTTGAGTCTCCTCAATATCTTTTACCAGTGTTTCATATTTTTCCACACACAGAGTCTGTACATATTTTTGTTAGACTTATACCTAAATACATGTATGTACCACATTCTGAAATCTGTGCTATACGGTTTTTAGGAAATACATTAGTATGGTAATGATTTTTGTTTTTTTGTAAAAGTGAAAAATCCTCTTTGGATTTATTTCAGTTAGCAAAAATAGCTACCAATGATGGTCTTTTATAAAAATGAAGTGACACAATGCAACCTTTGGGAAGCAGGGGAAGCCTGAGCTTTGTGCCATTTTAGTTTATAAAAGGTTTAATAGGAATACAACTTTTGGAGAGCAGGGGAATTTTTTTAAATACTTATTTTTAGAACTATCATAAATGCCATTTTTTTAAAAAAAGTCTCAAATACCACATGTTAATTGCTTGGAAACAGTGGGCTTTTCTACATTGACCTTGTATCCCAGATCTTGTTAAACTTATTAGTTTCAGAATTTGTTGATAGATGATTCTTATGGGTTTTGTACATCCAAATAGGATTATCTGAGAATTTCACTTTCATTTTTAAAGTATAGTTTTGTTGAATATAGAGTTCTTTTCTTTTTATCAGTACTTATCCAATTACCCTTTGAACTTAATCATTTCTGGGGAGAAGTCAAACTGTTTTCTTTCTGTACGTGATGAGTTGCTTTTCTCTTACTGTTTTCAAGATGCTCTTATGGTCTTTGGCTATGAAAAGTTTGACTACAGTATTTCTAGTTGTGAACTTCTTTGTGTCTATCCTATTTCAAATATGTTGAGCTTCTTGGAAGTCTAAGTCAATGTTTTCTTCAAATATGGGATGTATTTATTATTTTTAAATTTAAATTCTTTATTTAAAGTATTACATAAGTCTTCTTTTCTCCCCATTGACCTCTCCCCAGCTGTACTCAGCCCCCAGCACATGCCCTCACCCCTTTATTGTTTCTACTGGTTATGATCATATGCATGCATACAAGTCTTCCCCTGCCTTCCCTCTTAGGTTCAATGCTTTTATGACTCTAGCTCTATTTTTGTTCATCAATTTATGTTGCTCATTATATGTCACAAATGAGTGAGATCATGTGCTATTAACTTTTTCTGACTGGCTTATTTTGATTAGCATAATCAAATGCTGTCCAGGTCCATCCATGCTGCAAATGGTAAGAATTCCTTCTTTTTTATAGCTGTGTAATATTCCACTGTGAAGATGTACCATGGTTTTTTAATCCATTAATCTCCTAATGGGCACTTAGGCTGTTTCCAAATCTTAGATATTGTAAATTGTTCTGCAATGAACATAGGGGTGCATATATTCTTTCTGATTTGTGCTCCTATTTTCTTGGGATATATTCCTAGAAGTGGGATTACTGGGTCAAATGGGAGTTCCATTTTCAGTTTTTTGAGGAAACTCCATACTGTTCTCCACAGTGGTTGTACCAGTCTGCATTCCCACCAGCAGTGCACGAGGGTTCCTTTTTCTCCACAACCTCGCCAACATTTATCGTTTGTTGATTTGTTAATGTTGGCCATTCTGACAGGTGTGAGATGGTATCGCATTGTTGTTTTGATTTGCATCTCTCGGATAAGTAGTGACTTTGAGCAGTTTTTCATGTGCCTCTTGGCTTTCCTTCTGTCTTCTTTTGAGAGGTGATTTTACCATCACTTGTGACTAGTGGGTATCTCTCAGTTCTGCCTGTCTCATTCTGTCTGTCTGTCTCTGTCACAGGCAGACTCATATTCACATAGCATGATTTCCTGTGAAATCAGATGTAAGTGGTTTAGTGGGTGGGATCCTCACTGCAGATGTTTGTTCCATGTGTCTCATGTCGCAGGACCCCTTCAGTCTCCATCTATTGACATGTGGAGACCCCTGGACCGAACTGAGCACCTGATCGGCTTCCCTTGTCCATGTGGACAAAAATTGGTGGCTCCAAGCCCTCTCTATAGACCTCAGTGCTTTTTCTAATTCCCACCTGTTTCATTAGGGCTCTGATGGGCAGTCTCAAAATCCATCTCTGAAAAATTGTGCACGAGTCTCTGTGGGGGAACCTCCTGGGTGAGCCCTGCCAAGTGCCTGTTTGCACCTGTGGGTCTTGGGCAGGTCCTGCACACTGTTCCCCAGAGGAGGGGCCTTTCCCCTTCTGCCCAGGGGCTGTGCTGGGGCCCCCTGCTGCCTCACTTTGTCCCCAGGGCTGGTCCCCACCAGACCAGAAGTCTGATCCAGGTGGAGGGGCATCTCTGACATGTACAGGCCTGTGCACTGCCTCTCATGGTGGAAGTACATGTGCTTGCCCTTTGTCCCTTCAGAAAACACCGGTTTTGGACAGTTGGCTGCACCACAGGAATGATGCACCTTGGCCTTAGGTTATGTGGAATGCTTTCCAGCTTGTGGTTTGTCTTCCCAGATTTCTGTATTTTTCTAGTTGTTTCAGGCACAGGAAGAGACAGCCATTGCCTGACTGGCTTCTGGCGCTGGGGTCACAATTAGCTCAGTGATCTCTACCCTGAGATTATGTGCATGCTTACTGAAAGGGCTTTCCCTCCCTCTCCCCCATCTAATCTCTAATCCAGCTACAAATTCCCTTTACAACAGCAAAAATGCTATTTCAGATAAAAACAGAAAAACATGTGAGCCAACACAAAAAAGGTACATATTGTGAGATTCCATTTCCAGGGAACATCCAGAACAGCTAAGGGCAGAGACAGGAACCAGATCAGGGGCAGGGGCATGGGTAGTTAGCACCGTTGGTGCAGGGTCTCATTTTGGGATGATGGGACATCCCGCAACTAGACAGTGGTGATGCTTACTCAGCATCATGAATGTGCTTCATACTAAGGAATTTAAAATATGAACAATAACATTTAAAATTATAACAATAACCATTTAAAATATGTTTATTTATTACTTACAATAGATTATACAATGGGAAAATTAAGGCTAAAAAGAGAAAAAAGAAAAGAATAGAAGCAAAAATGCCCCAAAATCCCCAAATAAGAAAAGTTAAGAGATAAGAAATCAGATCATGCCATGGAGAACTTAGAAACAAAAGAGGAAGAGAAAAGTAAAGGAAAATGTCAAGGAGTGAGAGAGAAACAAGGCTGTCCCTTGGGTCAGGGGGAGCACATACATCAACTGGTCCTTGAGCTGGGCCCTCCATAGGCAGCGCCTCCTCCGAGGCAGGAGCCAGCATGGGCTCCAGGGAGGGCTCTTCATCCACTGGTGGTGGGGCCTCAGTTTCCTCTGGGGCCTGCCCTGGCTCCACAGCTGCAGCTGGAGGGGCCGCTGGAGGTGGTGAAAGCTCTGGAGGTGGAGATGCCTCCAGCTCCGCATCCTGCTCCTCCAGTTGGACTTCAGATGTGACAGGAGGTGCCGCCTCTGCCTCCTGGGCTGGTGCTGGAGTTGGGAGAGGAGAAAAGGTCACCCAGGTGCCTGCATGTCCATCTGTGCCCCTAAGACAGAACACAGCTAGAGAGCCCAGGACCCACCACAGGACTTCCTCCCCACCTGCAGTACAACAGATGGGTGGTCTGAGGCCGATCTTTGCTCCTGTCCAGCCTCTGGGTGCTCCCTGTTTGCCTGGCAACAATCCCTCCCCATAAGCTCCCATGCAGCTCCACCCCTATCCCCCTCACCTCCCCAGCTTCTCACCCTTGAACACTGCCTCTTTGGGCTCAGGGTGCTCCGGGCCAGTCTGGTTGACATGGTCAGTGTAGTCCACATCACTGGTGAACACTTTGAGCTGCTGGTTGAATCTCGAGCTTCTTTGGGGGTACAGTCCTAGGGAACCTGGGCTGCTTCTGTAGAGGTGTCCCTGGCTGTCCATCCACGGGCCCTGGGTCCCCAGAGCCCCAGGTGGCCACACTCACTTCAGGCCTTTCCTGGACCTTGGTGTTGTGGCTCACCGGCTCCTCCCCAATGTAGAACATAGGGCGGTGCTTTTCCTCCTCCATCTGGTGCTCCACCTTGACCTGGGTTGAACTCTGCAATGACAGTGATGGCAGCTGGTCAGGAAGACTCAAGCCCAGCTCTAGTCTCTGCTGCTTCTGCCACACACACACACACACACACACACACACACACACACACACACATGGAGGGGACATAAGGCTGCTGAGGTAGGATCAGAGTGGTGGTCTGGCCTGAACAAAACTGCCCTAAGCCTCTCTGTGTTACCTCCTGGTTCCGCCGTGCAAACGGCCACAGGCGTCGTCTGGACTGAGTCCGGATCCAGCGGCGGGCACGTCGGAATGTACTCTCATCGCTGCCTCTCTTGAGGCCTCGTCCTCGGCCTTGACCTCGGGACACGGGGAGACAACAAGAAAACATGGTGTCCTCTCCAGTGCCTTTATCCGAGTGAGGCAGGAAGGGGCAGTTATAGAATGTAGTTGCCTGGTTGCCGGGTTCCATTGTGCTCCATCATCAGGAAGTGAGTTCATGGCTCATGTCTGAGGACATGCTCGGGTAAGGGACCCAGGGGTGACCTCACTTAGGAACTCAGCTTAGGACTTTAGAATTCCCAGGTAGATGTTCAGATTTGCTCGATTATTGGTCTGTCTTCCCCTACTCCCCCCACCCCCGCTTTATAATTTGTACTACTAATTTGGTAGTACAAATCTATTTTTTTCCTTCAGATTTTTTTTTAAATTTATTAAGGTATTATATGTGTACATAGCTTACCATTGCCCGCTCCCTCCCATATATGCCCTCCCTCCCCAGAGTTTTGTGTCCATTGGTTGTACTTTTATGCATGCATACCAGTCCTTCGGTTGATCTCTTATCTCCCCCAGATCTCCCTACCTCCCTCCCCCGCTGTCATTTGACAGTCTGCTTGTTGTTTTACTGTCTCTATATCTATCTTTCTATTCATTAGTTTATAATGTTCTTTAATATCCATAAATGAGTGAAGTCATGTGGTGTTTCTCTTTCATTGACTTGCTTATTTCACTCAGCATGATGTTCTCCAATTCCATCCAGGTTACTGCAAATGATGAGAATTCCCTCCTTTTTATGGCCGCATAGTATTCCATGGTGTAGATGTACCATAGTTTTCTGATCCATTCATCTGCTGACGGGCACCTAGGCTGTTTCCAAATCCTAGCTATTGTAAATTGTGCTGCTATGAACATAGGGGTGCATATATCCTTTCTGATTGGTGTTTCTGATTTCTTGGGATATATTCCTAGAAGTGGGATTACTGGGTCAAAAGGGAGTTTTTAAAAAAACATTTTTGAGGAAACTCCATACTATTCTCCACAGTGGCTGCACCAGTCTGCATTCCCACCAGCAGTGCAGGAGGATTCCTTTTTCTCCACATCCTCACCAGCACTTGTCTTTTGTTGATTTGTTAACAGCCATTCCGACAGGTGTGAGATGGTTATCTCATTGTTTTTTGATTTGCATCTCTCAGATGATTAGTGACTTTGAGCATGTTTTCATATGTCTTTTGGCCTTCTGTATGTTCTCTTTTGGAAAGTGTCTATTTAGGTCCTTTGCCCATTTTTTGATTGGGTTGTTTATCTTCCTTTAGTTAAGTTGTATGAGTTCACTGTAAATTTTGGAGATTAAACCCTTATCAGAGATAATATTGGCAAATATGTTCTCCTATGCAGTGGGCTTGTTGTTTTGTTGATGGTTTCTTTTGTTGTATAGGAGCTTTTTATTTTGATATAGTCCCATTTGTTTCTTTTCTTCCTAGTTTCTATTGTCCTAGGAGCTGTATCAGTAAATATATTGCTAGAACATATGTCTGATATTTTGTTGCCTATGGATTCTTCTAAGATTTTAATGGTTTCCCATCTTACATTTGAGTCCTTTATACATTTTGAATTTATTTTTGTGTATGGTGTCTAGTTGGTGGTCTAGTTTAATTTTTTTGCATGTCTGCCCAGTTTTTCCAACACCATTTATTAAAGAGACAGTTTTGACTCCATTGTATAATCTTGCCTCCTTTGTCAAATATCAATTGAGCATAATGGCTTGGGTCAACTTCTTGGTTCTCTGTTCTGTTCCATTGGTCTATATGTCTACTCTTGTGCCACTACCATAGCTATTATTAAAAAAATATTTTGCTCTATAATTTCTCTTTATCTTCTACTGGGGGTCCTTTATGCATATACTTATTGTTTCCCATAGGTCTCTGAAGCTCTGCTGCATTTTCTTTATTTTTTTTTCTTTTCTGTTCAATTTTGCTTGTCTTTGTGTGAATTTTTTCTTCCTACCATCTCAAATCTGCTGTTAAGTCCCCTAGTAAGTTTTCATTTTAGTAATATTTTTATCTCCAAAATTTTCATCTGGTTCCATTTGGTAATTTATGTCTTCATTAATAATTTTAATTTACTACATTAATAGAATGACAAAAATACTTACCGTATTTGCCGGCGTATAAGACGATTTTTTGGCCCTAAAAAATATGCCTCCAAGTGGGGGGTAGTATTATACGGCGAGTATATAACAAACTCTGTATTTTGAGTGGAAATGTTAGGGGGTCGTCTTATACGCCCAGTCTCTTATACGCCGGCAAATACGGTATTTTTCAGGGCCAAAAAATCGTCTTATACGCCGGCAAATACGGTAATCCTTTCAACAGAGAAAATCCAATATCAATTCAGAAAAAAAATCTCTAAACAAATTAAGAGTATAAGAGATTTTCCTCAACCTAATAGAGAATCTATGAAAGATCACCAGCTGATGACTGAAAAAGACTGATGTGAAAGACGGAATATTTTCCTCTAAGATTAGAAAAGAGACAAGCATGTTTTCTCTCATCATTTTATTAAACATTATACTGGAGGTCCTCACCACTGAAAGAAGGCAATATAAATAAATTAAAGGGATGCATAGCAGAAAGGAAACCATTTTTATTTGTAAACTACATGACCTTGTTTGTAGGAAGTTATAAGGAATAATTCATTAAAAAAATTAAAACTGATATTAGTTCAGCAATGTCAAATGAACCAAGATAAATATAGATACATCAATTAATTCCTATGCACCAACACTGAACCACGCACATATGAAATTGAGGACACAATTCCATTTATAAGAACTCAAAAAGTGAAAAAAATACTTGTAATCAAATTTAATAAAAAAAAGTCCTATATATGAAAACTACAAGATGTTGCTGAGATAAGTGAAAGATACAACTAAATGGAGAAGTATTCTATGTTCATGTTCAATATTATGAAGATTAACAATTTTCCTCAAAGTCATCTACAGATTCAGAATAATATCTATCAAAATATTAGCAGGTTGTTGACTTTTTTTAAAAATAGAAATTGACAAGCTATTTCTAAAACTTATATTGAAATGCTAAGGACTGAAAATAACTCAAACATTTTAAAAACACACTCAGAGGACTTATCTTTTTAATTTTAAAACTTATAATTATACAGAAATCAAAATAGTGTAGTACTGATGAAAGATATATAGATCAAAGAGAAATGATTGGGAGTGCAGAAGTAAGTCCTTACATTTACAAAGGTGCCAAGGCAACCGAATGAGGGGGAAAATAGTCTTTCCGACAAAGAGTGCTGACACAATTGGATATCCACATGTGAAAAAATGAATTAGAGCCTTGTCTCATTTCATACACAAAAAATAACTCAAAGTTGGTAATATAGCAAATGTAAGAGCTGAAACTAAATACATAAGAAAGATATTCTCATGACCTTGTGTTAGTCAAACAGTTCTTACATATAATACCCAGAATATAGCCCATAAAGAAAAAATTGGACTTTATAAAATTGAAGTTCTTGAATTTTAACAGATACTATTCAGGAAATAAAAAAAATAAGTCAAAGGCTGGGAAAGAAAAATTGCTAATAATACGCTTGATAAACACCTTGCATCTATAACATGTAAAGAACCCTTTTAACTCAATAATAGAAAGATAACCCAATAAAAATATATACAAATCCCTAACAAGCTCTTCTCACTTTTATAAACTCGAATATAAAACTTCTCAAGGATCTTTTCCTCTTCAAACTCTTAGAGTATATTTATTTTCCATATCATTCATTTGGCACTTGCTATCTATCATGAGTTGTTAGTTTGCCCTCACTACTCAAGTGATCTATAAATTTGGAAAGATCACAATGCATTGTGATAATTCTTTGAGAAAGCAGAGTCTGGCATACTACATTGTGTAGAGTAGCTATTAAATAGTGATGATTAGGGTATTTGAAGACTGCAAGACACTTTTATTATAGCTTCTTATATGAAAAATTGAATGTAAAAACCTCTTAAACTTGTATCTATATTTCCCCCTTTATATCTACAAAAAGGAAATTTTCAGAGTTTCCTTTGCTAACTCTTCTCTGTTAAGAAGTCTCACTTTCAACTAGCAATATATGCAGTTGGTGTAGAATTTTTCTGTTTTTATTCCAGTTAATGTAGGTTCCTTTTTTAAAAAATAGCAGGCTAGCTCTAGCCAGTTTGGCTTAGTGGATATAGGGTCAGCCTATGGACTGAAAGGTCCCAGGTTCGTTCCAGTCAGGGGCTTATGCCTGAGTTGCGGGCTGGAACCCCAGTAGGGGGCATGCAGGAGTCAGTTGATGAATGATTAATTCTCATCATTAATGTTTATCTCTCTCTCCCTCTCTGAAATCAATAAAAATGTGTTTTTAAAATATAGAAGTTTAATTTGATCATTCAAACAGGGTTAACAACAACTTCAAATTCAATTCTACCATCCCTCGTCAGATGATACTACCTTCATTAAGTTCACAGAGCCTTGAGAAATAGTAGACAAAGCTAGATGTTTTTTAAATCCGTTATCTCAAAGATAATATGACATCCTGGGTATCCTACTTTTTGATATGCCTAGGTGTGTCATCTACCAAATTAATAATAATAGTAATTTTTTATCATCACCAAAGGATATGTTTTTATTAATTTTAGAGATAGAGGTAGGAAGAGAGAAAGAGAAAAACTTCAATGTGAGAGAGAAACATGATTGGTTGCCTCCCATACAAGCCATGATTTGGCTTGAACCTCAACCTTTTGGTATATGGGACAATCCTCTCACCAACTGAACCACCCGCCAGGGCCAAATTAATAATTATTTTTCACTGTGATCATTTTCAAATCCATTGCTATTTTAAAATCAAACATAAAAGATACAGCTTCCCTGAACCAAGTACAAAGTAAATAACTAATCATTAATTATGCATGACATTATATACCAATTATTTGTGAAGAAGCTGGAGAGTGTTATAAATATAATCTCATTAGTTTTCTCAAATTTTCCACAGCTTGAGAGGTAGTCATTATTATCTCTATATTTAACACATTTCTGTTAATAAAAACCACAGACTCCTTTCTATTTTACAAAACACATTTACATTTGTCATTCCACTTGCCCTTTTGTGAAATGATACTATTATGATCCAATTTTTCAAATGAAAAAACTTCCAAAGATCTTTGTAATCATAAATGTTAACAAAGGCCAATCTTTACCTCTGAGGAGGTGCCCAGATATGAAGGATCACCTTATATTGGCAAAAAATTGGAATACCTGGCTTGGTATTAAAAAATGGGGATGTAAGAGGCATAAAGGGAACCTCTAGGGACCAAGGCTTTCCAAATTTATAGACCAGTTGAATAGTGAGGGCAAGCTAACAACAATACATGGTAGATAGCAAGGGCCAAAAGAATGATATGGAAAATAAATATACCATAAGAGTTTGAAGAGGAAGAGACCCTTGAGGGGTGTTGTAGTCAAGCTCATAAAAATGAGAAGAGCTTGTCAGTCATTCAGATATGTATGTTTTCATTGGGTTATTTATCTTTTATTATTAATCAGCTGCAATGCATTCAGCTCAAGGTCCAAAATTTGTTTTGCTATTACTGCTTTTGCTCTCGGGTCTTCCCATAAAAATTTAAACCTATATATTTAATTCTTGACACATATTCTAGAGTAGAAAAAAACAGTATGAGTATAAAAGCAATGCTGTCTCAAATAGTCATTAATTTTAGGACCCTTATAGCAAGGTTTATAGTCTTCAAGCTTTCCAAAACTCTCTCTTCTCCCTCTAGGTAGCTAAAACAATCTTCATACTTGCCATTGAGAAGTCAGAAGGTAACTGTCATATTCACTGTGCCTCCTGGTGGCAGATATGAATAGATGCTACAGGATTATACAAGAAAAAGCTGGTTGAACTAGCTACTAGTAACTAGCATGTCCAGCAATGTGAGTCAGCTCCCTCTTCATGTTGCTGGATTTTATAGTAAGCACCCTAGCATTGCACTTACTTTATAACATAGTGCTAGATTGAAAATTTTAAGTATTTGTTGGAATATTAGTAGTTTAGGTAACTAGCAATTATTTAGCTTAAAAGAACAGAAAAAAAATAGAAGCAAACAATCTGATAAACATAATATGTTTGGTCAAAAAAGGCCTCTAGATCCACAAGATCCACAAGAACCCATTGTCCAAAGAAGAAAATTAGGGAGACAGTAAATAAACATCTCTGCTTCTAAATAACTGAGATCAGTCGCCATTTTCTAATCTGTAAAATAGGAACACTATTGCTCTCTACTGAATTTATTTAAAATATTTGATATATGTAAACTCATCCCAAAAATGACAGGAATGAGTAGAAAGCAAAGGTCTAGCGGTTTGAGCTTCAGTTATGACACTTACTTGCCACTTTGTGATTTATATGAATCTCAATTTTCTCATATGAAAAGTGGAGTTAGCCATGTCTATGTGCCTGAGATATCAGATTATTTTATTTGGAGAAGAAACTGAGATAATGCTGGCCAACGAACTTTACTGATACTAAAATATTTAAAACTATGGAATTATAAGAATTTGTTAAGCCCTTGATGTCATTTTAGAGAGGAGGTGTACTGTTCCCATGATATCAAGGACAGAAGTCCAACTACACTACAAGGTCAGCAGGGAAGAATCAGGGACAGCATGTATATTAAAGGATTTACATCGAATTAATTATTTCCCCACACTGTACTGAATTTTTAACATTAATTCAGATGACCACTATGCTTTTATCTATACTCTTGTGCACTTTTGCCATTTATGACATATAACAAATATTGAAGCACAAGAGATTTCTAAATGGGTGAATATATTTTATTGGATTTTGTTAAGTACCATCTCAATGCATATGAACTTTACTATGCCTAATGACTCCAACAAAATGTCTATAAAATGGTTTGAAATCATATTTAGCAACTGAGGGTGGGGGAACATTCATTCCTTCTTTCACTCAACATTACTTTTGAAGTGCCTGTGTGTTACGCATTTATTTACTTCCTAAAGGGACATTGATGACTTAAACTAAGGATGGTTTCTGCCCTCACAGACTTTGTGGTCTTGTGGGGGAAAGATAATAAAGAAATGAAGCAAGCAAGTTACTGTATGCATTGCTCAGGACGGATCAGATTATGCTGGGGTGATGAGCAACCCCCAAATCTCAATGACTTTATAACCCCAAAGCGTTTTCTCCACTCATGGATTTGCTCACTGCAAGTCTATAGGAAGGCTCTACACACTGTTGTCATGCAGAGACTCAGGGTGACAAAGGCTTTTTTATATTTTTAAAATTATATATATTTTATTGATTTTTTTTTTTTACAGAGAGGAAGAGAGAGCTAGAAACATCAATGAGAAAGAAACATCAACCAACTGCTTCCTGCACATCCCCTACTGGGGATGTGCCCTTAACCAAGGAACATGCCCTTGACTGGAATCGAACCCGGGACTCTTCAGTCCGCAGGCTGATGCTCTATCCACTGAACCAAACTGGTTTTGGCAAAAGGCTTTATCTTAACATGTGCTTCTGTCACCCTCCACAGCAATGGGAAATGAGTGCAGCAAATCCCACAGTGGTCTTAAAGTTTCTGCTCATAAGTTGCTCATGTCCCTCCTATTTAATGCTTCATTGGGCAAAGAAAGTCACATGGCCCTCCTTAAATTCAAAGAGAGTACAGGCCCCCCCCATGTGCTCAGCTGGAAGGAAGTAAATAATAATAACGATTACCATGATATAAAAATTTCAAATACCGTAAACAAGGTCTAGAGAAATTGTCTAGAGTGATAGTATAGGGTAAGGAAGTCTTACATGGGATGTCTGAAAGCTCTCTTGAACCATGAATAGATAAGGAGATTTTAACCCAATTATGAGCAGAAGAAAGAATCCTATCACAATAAACATGGGTAAAAATTCTGGGGCTGGCAAGAGCTAGACAATGACAAGGAACAGAAAAGGAGTCAACATGCGTGACACATGGTGGATGAGGAAGGGGCGAGGAAGAAGGGCTGGCATGAGATCCTTCGGGGCTTCAGGTGCCAGAGTCATGAAAGGGAAGCCAAGGAGGGCTTCCGGCCAGGGAGCGGATCGTCTGCTTTATGGTTGCCGAGTGGAACTATGATGGCGCAGCGTTATTAAAAGGAAGAACACCCACCAACAGTAAAGACAGAAAAGGTGTAAAAAAAAAAAAGTGTCCTGATATATGTGGGTGCTAAGAACAATAAGACATTCAGCTAGAGCAGCTGTGGGATTTAAGGAAATGCATGACTCAAGAATGACTCCCGGGTTTCTCATCTGAGCTCTAGTGTGGGAGGTGTCATTAATCAACAAAGCTGATTAAGATGGGGCAAGCACCGGTTTCATTTGTTTACTATTTTGCTTGCTCATATTTTTGGTTGGCTGGCTGGTTGTTAGTGAGGGTGGCTGCATGAAAGTTTGATAGTTTGATATATATATATATATATATATATATATATATATATATATATATATATATATATATATAATTGATTTTAGAGAGGAAGGGAGAGGGAGAGAGAGATAGAAACATCAAAGATGAGAACGAATCATTGACTGGCTGCCTCTTGAATCCCCCCTCTTGCTGAGGATCTAGCCCTCAACCTGGGCATAAGCTCTTGCCTGGAATCGAACCCAGGACCCAGGACATCTGCCTGCATCAGTCTGCAGGCAGATGCTCTATCTACTGAGCCAAACTGGCTAGGGGTAAAAGTTAATTTTAGGAAACCCATGAGACCTTCAAGTGCAAATCAAACAGGAAGCTGCATATTCAAGTCTGGCTTACATAGGAGACATTCTGGCCCCTTGCATGTATTTGGGAGTTGTCAGCATACACCGGATAATTAAAGCCAAGGAAACAGAGATGTCTCAAAGAGAATGAATTTAAGAAAGAGGAGAGGGCTCAGGGCAGAGTCCTGGAGAGCTCCAATATCTAGAGGTCAGCGCAGAAAGAGCTGCCAGAGGCTCTGAGGAGTGGCCAGGGCAAAACAATGTCTTGGCATAGACTCCCAGGGCGGAGAGGACTTCGTTGTGGAAGGAAGGATAAACTGTATCAGATGCTCTGGGAATTCTAACCACATTAGGACAGAAACAGCCCAGCCGGTGTGGCTCTGTGGTTGAGCACTGACCTATGAACCAGGAGGTCATGATTTCATTCCTGGTCAGGACACATGCTGGGGTTGCCAGCTTGATCGCCAGAATGGGGTGTGCAGGAGGCAGCCAATCAACGATTTTCTCTCATCACTGATGTTTCTCCCTCTCCCTCTCTGAAATCAATAAAAAAATAAATTAGGGAATAAACAATAGCATTGAGTTTATTCATTCATTTATCCATTCAGTGCAGAACAGTTCTGTTTCATTCCTTCATCTGAGCAATGTTTATTCTGTGCCTACTGTGGACCAAAAACAGTTCTCGGTCCTCCGAATGTGGTGGCAGATGAGGCAGCCATGGTTTCTGCCTCCTTGAAGCTTACATTCCGTTGGGGCATACAGGCAATAAACAAGTAGGCGAATAAACAGGATCATTTCAGGGAGTGCAAGCGCCGTGAAGAAAGGCAAATGTTACAGAGTATTATTAGGCCAACTGACTTAGGTTTAGTAATAGACGAGGGACATAAAGAATGCCCCATAGCATGTAATTATAAACAAAATCTGTTTCTCTTTGAGTTGGATGATAGCAAATGCCATTTGGTTTAAAACTTCCAAAGAAAAAAAAGTGTGCGCAGAGACAACAGTGGGAGGTACTTTCATTAGCTAGAAGGAGAGGCAACACTTGCAAGGATCCTAGCGCTGGGCTCACTCGGGAGGAAAAGGCAGGTTTGAGGGCGGCGCAAAGCGTACAGCGGAGCTCTCTGAATCCTGCTAACTCCGCAGGACCTTCCACCACAGCACAAGGACTGTGGGCTTTTTCAGACTGAAGTTCACATGTTTTCCACTAAATAGTTCCCAAGAGAAGCAAATCCATTTTCTGTGTCATCTGCAGTCGGGCTCCATATAATTAAGTCGTGGGACAACTGTCTAGGTGCACGTGTTCCAAGAAGGCAGCCTGCCAGGCATTGCAAGAAAGAACATGTCCTGTGTTCTATACTCTGACCACCTCCCTGCTCCCCAATGAGCTGTCTCGGTCCCTGCTCCAAAAAAGGCCATCCGGCTTCGCTCCCAGAAGAACCTGGAGATCAGGGGGAGGGAGAGGTGACAGGGAAGTTCGAAAAACTTTTTTTGGGGTGACCACCAGAAGTGAGTGTTTTCCAGAAAACTTGGGCTCTGCAGGGGCTCGCCCTGTGGGACAAAGCTTCTCTTCCTGGGGCCGTCCAGACTATGGTGAGGCGAGGGACAGCAGAGCTGCTTCAGGAAGCTGCCCTAGACTACCGCCTGAGAGCTGCTGGGGGTCTGAATTCAAATCTGTGCCAATTCAAAGGATTTCTCCCATTTCCTTCACACTCAGACAATTTTTTTAAATTTTATTTTATTAAGGTATTTTCTGTGTACATAGTTTACCATTGCCCCCCCCCCTACCTCCCATTTATGCCCTCCCTCCCCAGAGTTCTGTGTTCATTGGTTGTACTTATGTTCATGCATACCAGTCCCTGTGTTGTTCTCCTATCTCCCCCCAGGTCTCCTTCCCCTCCCCGCTGCCATTTGGCAGTCTGCTTGTTTTACGGTGACTATCTCAGGACCATATGAATAGAGTCCGCTCCTCCTCTGGTTTTCACCGCCCCTTCCCCTGGGTCCCAGTGCTTCCCCTGGGACACAAGGCTCGCCCGGGGCACACTGCACTCGGGGACACTCGGCTCACCCGGGGCACTCGGCCCCATGGGACTCACGGCTCACCCGGGGCACTCGGCCCCCTGGGACACTCGGCTCACCCGGGGCACTCGGCCCCCTGGGACACATGGCTCACCCGGGACACCCTTCCCCTTTGGGGGGTATGGCTTACCCGGGGCACATGGCCCCCTGGGACACTCGGCTCACTCGGGGCACTCGGCCCCCTGGGACACTCGGCTCACCTCAGACAATTATAATTATACATTTTTCTGCCATGTAGCCTCAAGCAATTCTGGGTCTTTATTTTCTTTACTAAACAGAGTTAACTAGTGATAACCTACACTGACTTATAACCTCGGATGGCTTTTACCTTCCCGGGGAGACAGCGAAGGTCGAAGCGCTCACCAGATCTATTGTCAGTGCCTGAAGGTAGCACACAGACCTTACAATTGCTGCCCAGATGTTGAGGAGCACCCAGTGCTCCCAGGCAAGGGCAGAACCCTGGGATATGCTAGGAGCCCCCAAGGAGAGCCTGAAAGGGGACTTGCTAGGATGAGCATGCTCAGTGAAGGTCATGGACTCTGCTGGTCTCTCTTGCAAACATTCTCCCCCATCTTCATATCCTCTCCAGTAACAATGTTGGCTGGAAGTTGAAATATTTAAGTAGGGCTAATTTAAGAGGTGATTTCTGTGACCTACATATGTCTTCGATCTAACACACATCGCTTTAAAAGGATCTTAAGTTTTCCAATTGCCTGCCTCCCATGAGGCTTGTTGGCTTAGCAATCATCCTAATTTTTCTCCAGGTCCAGAAAGCCAAATCCGCCGTTTTCTTTATTAAGTTATCTCAGAAACAGAAAGACTGTGAATGATGAATTGGAATCCCAGTACTAGAAACCGAAAGTTTTCCATTTCACTTACGACCAAATCTGCATGTCCCTGTGGGGGAAATCTGAGAGGAGTGGAGTTTGCCATCAGTCTTCCTCTGTTCCATCTCCCCGTAATTGACAGCTCTCACCAGCTCCTTTGAATATATGTGTCATTCTATTGCAGCCGTGAGAGAACCCTAGACTAGAATTATTTTATCTCTCATTCTATTAATCTTAGGTCATCAACTCAGCCCCATACTAGTAGAAGAGGGAGAGAAAACCACTACTAAACAGCAGAGGTTACTTCTATTAGTTTTATAACCAGCTAGTGACCTAGAACCATGGTCGGCAAACTGTAGCTTGCGAGCCACATGCAGCTCTTTGGCCCCTTGAGTGTGGCTCTTCCACAAAATACCACTGCCTGGGCGAGTCTGTTTTGAAGAAGTGGCGTTAGAAGAAGTTTAAAAAATTTG
The DNA here is from genome assembly GCA_963924515.1 of Vespertilio murinus. NCBI lineage: Eukaryota > Metazoa > Chordata > Mammalia > Chiroptera > Vespertilionidae > Vespertilio > Vespertilio murinus. The sequence continues at coordinate 123,131,396 of OZ004708.1, forward strand.
GCTCTCAAAAGAAATTTCATTTGTTGTTCTGTTGATATTTGGCTCTATTGACTAATGAGTTTGCAGACCACTGACCTGGAGTGTGAATTCCAAGCAAGGTGAGAAAGGTACTACTTCAAGTAGACAGAAGGCTTCTGAGCACCTGAGAGTCCAAACAAGTAATGTGTCTCTTATCAAGTATCCATCTATGTCATCTCAATATCACCTGTTTTAATCAATCAATATTCTACAGGGAATTAATGATCAAATTATACACAATTTGGTCAATATTTATAGCTATCTAACCTCACATGTAAGTTCATATGCTAAACCAGGAGTGAGGGTAGGCAGCTGCTTAAAATCCCTCCTCCTCACTCTTCAAATGTGGCTTTCCCTCTTCTCAGGTGTGAAATTCTACAAAAATCAAGATCCATTTGGGTTAACAAGCCCATTTTGAAAGGTAAATAACTCTGAAAGAATTAGTTTAACAATTAAGTCCTTTACGAAGAGCCACTGGCTGCCTTAAATTACTTCCCTCCTAAACTTCAGTTGAGATCCCCAGAGAAATGAGTACTTCCATAGCAGGGACTTGGAAACCAGCAAAGCAATTCTGGCATTTTAGGAGAAGGGCTTTAGGTAAAGACATGCTCCAGTCAGACTAACAAACAGAGGGCTGGACCAACTGGAGGTAGAAGGAGTCATGGAAAGTATGAAGGCCGTAAAACAAAGGATAAATACTCCAAAAATCTGTCCTCCACTAGGCATGCTCCGTTTTCAGTGTAATATCGCCTCTTGACTATTCAGATATGAAAACATAACCATCTACAACCAAAAGATAAAAAGTCAAAAGCCTTAATCTCTTCACACTCCATAGAAACAGACACATCATCTCAAAGTAATTAATTATGTGATTAAGGAATCTACCTATATCTTTATAGTCCATATTTTGATAACACCTAAAAGAAAAAAAAAAGCACTAGATATTTCTCAGTAGCTTTGATTTACTCACTTTTTTTGTGTGAGTCAAGAGGCATATAGTTTATGGCCGTGGGCTGTCAGATGTGGGAGTCAGATGTGGGGCATTGTCTTAATAACTGTCTCCTGCTTACATTTCCCAGAGCATCATTCTAGTCAGCCAAGGCCAGAAATGAACATATTTTCACTCAAAATACAATCCATCTTTCCTTGAATATTCTAGGGGGCTGGCAGGCCTCCAGAGAGGTTGTACACCGAGTATTGGGAGGCTGAGCAAAACCAGATTTTAGCAGATTCAAGAGTCAAATGAAGACATTTTAGCTCTATTACTCACTCTGCAGCTCAAATGCATTTTGCCAAGAGATTATTTATAGCTGTGAGCACCAAATAGATAATCTGTGAGTTGCCTGTGGCAAAAGTAGCTTCCAGAGCCACAGACCTCACTGGAGGGAGGGGTGTGGTGGCTCACAGCACAGTGGCTGGGTGGGTCAGGAGAGAACTCTGTTTTCCTAGGAGCTCTATCTGCCCTCACAGCCTTGCCAAGTAACCCTGCGCTCTCTTTTCACCTGTTTCAGCTGCACTTTCCTCCCTAATGTGCGAGCTAATCCACCGGCCCTTTGGAGGAAAAGCTCATTTAAATGATTTGTAAACAAAAGGTTGAGAGACTACAGTTAATACTAAGCAGCAGGGCGCTAAGCCTTGATAGCACCAGTGAGTCAGTTCCCAAGCACATCCTACTCTGTCACCAGCAATCATCTGACAGTTTAACAAAATGCCCACCTCTGCTATCAGACCAAGCTCCCAGCCCTGTGCAGTTGCAATATCTGAGGATTTTAAAATTAGCACCTCAGTCTATATCCCAAGCTCCTCAAGCCAGGAAGGCCTGGAATTAACTTGTTTTTAGAGCCGCTGGCAGTGACTGCCTTCTCGTTTCCATGAACAACAGATCCTGTGCCAACTGGAGCCAGACGTGGCAGCTGATAGGAAACCCCTCCTCACACCAAGTGAGATCTGAAGACAGTTCCAAAGCTGTGTTGCAGAGCCAAGGCATGACCTACCTGGAAAGGTGCTGGGCAAGCTCTGGAAACACATTGGAAAGCCAATGCAGGGTGGGACAAAGACTGTGTATATTTTACAGCTGTGAGAATGCGAAACACTTTATTCCTGTGTTATTACTTATTAATCATTGTATTATTTGCCACATGAACTGTAAACCTACTGTTGTCCCACCCTCTGAAGTTTTCATCATGTATGCCTATTATAGCAGGCGCACCTTTCAACCCCGTCCCTTTCCTGTAAATCCTAATCTCTGTCAGTCCTTCCACCTACCTACGGAACTTGGGTGCTGGGACAATTCTACTTAGTTACTGGGTATCATTCTGAGAAAGAAACAGGCCAAGTGCATACCATTCTGCAGATGTTATGGCCTACCCAGTTTATCCCACCGGGATCCAGTTCATCCCATTCAATCACCAGTCAGGTTTGCTCCATCCTGGTCCATCTATAGCCATATCAGAGGTGGGTTGATGCTGTTGTGGTCATAACTAAGATTTATGAAGATGATGAAGGAATTTGTTTTAAAAGACTTATTTATACAATGGAATGGACACTATATATAATTTATTGTATAGCTAACCTGAGCATACTCACATGCAATTATTATAGTGGGATGTCTGAAATACACATTCATATCCTCTTTGCTAAAAGCTTACTGAAAACCCTTTGCCAGGGTATTAAAAAATAGTTTTAATTTTAATTCAGCAACACACAGGCCCTGCTAACCCTCTTCTTTGGGCTCTATCCTGTGTTTATTTAGAGCAGTGTAGGTGGAAAAAATGTTTTCTTTTATCAAAATAATTATTCACAGTCCATGAAGCCAGAATTAAATGTAAGTACTAGCTTTAAGAATTGTATTTCTAGGAAGCATTTGCATCCTTCAACACGCTGAAATATATCTGCCATCAACTGGTCTTTGCCGTGTCTCCTTGAAGCTGTAGTTCATCGCCTGCATCTGAGGGCCCCACATGCTTGGGCTGGGCATGGATTCTGCATGCTTCTGGGATGGGAGCCATGATCAAATATGACCCCTTTAATAGCAAAAATAGCTTCCAAAATTTGCTTTAAAGCAAAAATGGATTCACCCAACTTTGTGGAAATATGGGCAGCATGATTTCATCTCTACAACAGCATTGATATCCATTCCAATCTCCTTCTGGCTAGCCCAGTGGTCGGCAAACTCAGTAGTCAACAGAGCCAAATACCAACATTACAAAGATTGAAATTTCTTCTGAGAGCTGAAAACCGACCTCTGCGCGTGGGCCACGAAGTTTCAATTGCACTGTATGTGCACGCCCGCACGTGGTATTTTGTGGAAGAGCCACACTCAAGGGGCCAAAGAGCTGCATGTGGCTCGAGAGCCACACAGTTTAATGACCACTGGGCTAGCCCAACAATAAAATCAATTCCCTAGCTTCTCCCTGGACCTGAACTTTTGTGGTTTCCATGGGAGGGACAGGCCCTCAAATCACCTCGCTCTGATGGCCATGGAGGCTCAGCATTTACAAGCACAGAGGGGCACAGTGAACAAAAGAGCAGTTTTTGTAGGGGTGCAACAGCACTGCACGCAGGACCTCCCCTTGGCTCCGCACACAAAGGGGTAGCCACTAGTTAACAGCACCGGTGAATTTTCTGTGAACTTCCCACTTGGGCGTGTTAGACTGCTGATCATTCCTAAGAAGTCCTTCAGCCTTTGACATTCTGGTTCCTGCTTGATTTAGTTCCTCCTTGAGGGAGTTCAGTGCATGGAAATAAGGACTTCATAAGATAGTCCTGATTGCTCACAATTAAAAGCAGCTTTACCAAAACCTCACAGATGCTTACCTACTCAAGATTTCTTTTCTTTTCTTTTTTTTCAAGATTTCTTTATCTTTCTTTCTGATCCAGGATGTTATACCATCTTCTCACCTTCCTCTAAACCTCAAACTTCCATTTGCTGTCTGGCAGAAAAAGACTTACCCCCCCACACCTACCTCTATGGCTTCAAGGGAAAACCACTGACGTCATAGCTGCTTAGCCTACACAAGCTGAGTTACCTTCAGCTCTAAGCAATTAAGTTTTTGGACATAGTTTTTTGGCCCTAACCTCAGACTTTTAGAGACTCATAAAAGTGTATAGTAACCAGGGTTAAATGCTCAATTCAGCTATATTCCTGGGACTTCCTTAACTTATAGCTGGGCATCTGGCTTCTTTAAGTCTTATTTTCAACTTCAACTACCATAAAGTTATACACACAACGATTTTTCTATTCATTTCACTGGCACTTGTGGATGGAATTGTCTTCGAATTCATCCATTTTGAATTATTTGTTGATTAGCATTGGCACCTTGAAAGGTACGTCCTGAGTTGCTTTACTTTGCCAGTAGTTTGGTAAATTTTCAAAGGTCTTGATTTCTTCACAAAGGCTAATATGTCCCTCAAATTCTAAGGTAAGAATTCTACCGGGGAGCCCATTAAAATGTATTAAGGAGAAATCAATGCAATGTTTCCTGCCAGCAAGCATAATATATTTCCAATCCTCTCTTCTATTTTTTCTTAAATCTCCTGTCTTTCCAGATTATTGCTTCAAAATGGTCTTTCTTTCAGGCATCACCAATTAAGTTAGATTGACCTCCCTCAGCAGGCATCCTTATATTGGGCTTCACTCTCTTAGCTGTAGATTTTTTTCCTGATCCTACTTCATTTGTTTATTTCCACATAGAGCCGTTTAGTAACTTTTAGTCCTAAACATTCTAGCCCTTTGTTGTCTTTTAAGAACTGTGAAACTGGGGATTGTTGTGCTTCCAGTACAATTCATGCCTGACTACTTCAGTTTGGGTTTATTTTTAAATACTTCCTTCTCCTCCCTCCTCCCTGTCCTCATCACACTAGTTTATAGAAAGAGGCAGGGATGGGGTCTGAATTGTGAATTTATATGTAGAGAGAAATAGCTACAGATTTTGCACAATGCCTGATTCATTTTCTCTGTGGATATCACATATCTTCCCACCCCATCCCACCCACCACGAAAGGTGGAGAATATTGGGAAGTCCCTGAGGGTAGCCTCACCCACATTCAGCTTTTGTATAAAAGACTCCACTTTTGTAAACTGCATTAGGTTCTCTCAAGTTGTCCCTCAGTAGACTTCTACTGCAGTCTCCATTGTGCAGCCAGAGTGGTCTTTTCTAAAATGCAACACTGGCCTGTAGTACGATGATGATCCAAATCCTTTCTGACTCTTCCTTTTGCACAAAATGAAACTGAGACAGCAGACACACTTTTCCACATCTGGCTTTTTCCTTTCTCTGGGTCTCTGTTCAATGGGGTTTCTCTCAGGGCCGGCTTACTCAATGTATTCAGTCTCTAACAAGTTGCCCATGTTTCCCAGTGGCCCTGTATCCTTGCACCTGCCCCTTCTGAGTACAATCCTCTTCCCCCCCGGGAAATATATTAAGTTTTTAAAGCATTGTTTTGTGTCACTTCCTCTGCTTAATGCTTTTCTGAATCTATAGCCACCACAGTCCTTGATTTTCTCCCCCAATCAGCTCTTTAGAGAGTTATCAGAACCCCCATAACTCTTCATTCTGTTCATTTGCTTACACATTATGTGTTCTTTATAAGTCTCTGAGTTCCTTGAACATGTACACAAATGATATTTTATCCAGAATGCATGAAAGAATATCACTGAAGATAGACATTTTGCTCCTATAATTTGTTAATGTCATCCTATAAGACAAATATCACTCCACCAATCCACAGGCATGAATTTGGACTTTGTTTTTGAGCAATGTAGAATTTTCCTATCCTTCAACAATCTTCGTTGAAGCCCCTCAATGATCAAAGCATTCATTAGTAGGGTAATTAGCGAAGATTATGAATATGGTCAGACAGCAAAGTGGGTCCAAGTGGCCGAGGTGACCCAGAACCCAAAATAACCTTGTGTTCTCACCATGAAGAAGGTGATATAGTACACTCAACGCACTAACATATATCATTCATGTACAAGTACACACACACACACACACACACACACACACACGTGCTTCCTAGCCTCTGGGTTCAGATTTATCTATAAGCTGATATCAGAGTGCAAAACATTCAAGGCATAATATTTATCAAGGCAGAATTCCTAAATTTAGTTCACTCTCAAATGGCATAGGGATATTTGCTTAACAATCTCCAAATTAAAAAGTTTTAAACAGTCTGACTCTATTTGGGGGTGTGTGTCTAGATATAAAAAGGACCAAAAAAATATGTTTTTCATGGAACTTCCTTCCAGTAGTCAAAAATCATGGAAATTTGCCCAAAATAATCTTTTGTATTGCTCCAATCTCAGTTACATTCAAGCTTGACTGTAATCCTTTTTAAACCTGTTCTTACTTTCGTATACATTATTGGAATAATAATGTGATATTTAGGAGCAAAGACAGTGTTGTTTTATAGATTTGGTAGTGTTCTTGCATATATTATATTCAATATTTATTTATTGGCTAAATATGCAAACTATCTCATGACCACTTTCTGTTCCATAAATATAGATAAGCAGTATTATAGATATTTATGTCCCTAAGTGTAATGTAGGCAGACACTCTGATAAAAACTTAACTGGAAGATAATTCAAAAAAGGGACAAAATAAGCTAAATAAGAACATACATTTTTCTTTGCTATTTCAAATATATTTTAAAATAGAAGGATTCCACAAGTATTATTGTTTATCCGGTATAGATCATATCCCTTAGTGGTTTATTAAATTATTTAGGCTTTCCTTCTATTCGTGGCATTTTATCCCCAAATGGGGTAATGTCAGAATATCCTATTTTCTCTTTCTCATTTTGATTCTTATTAAATTTTATCTCAGGTAAATTAATTACTTGATTGCAAAAATAAATTTTCTGATTAAATTTTTAAATTTATTCACTATAAATTAATTGAATAAATAAAGTTAGCTATTACCATATAATAAAGGTAATTGTTGCCAATCCCCAAAAGGAATATGCCTCACTATTAGAAACTATTTATGAAAGAATTCCCTGATTCAATATAAGCATAACTATGCAAATTAATTACATTACATTGTGTAAAGGGTCAGTTGTGGAAACAGACATTTCTGTAGGCATTTCAAATAAAAAGCTTAATACAGGGAATTAGTATTCACAGAACTGACAGAAGGGCTGGGGGAAAGAGGTAGGGAAAAGACTGTTGGGTTTTAGGAAAACCGGAAGCTGCGGACATTCAAAGAAATGGCCACTGGTGAACTCAGCTGACTGTAGCTCTGAAATGGAGATGTGTGATCCACCCGCAGTTGCCTGGAAATAAAAATGGCCTCTCTTCCAATTTCCAAATATCAGGCAAATGCCTCACTGGAAGAATCTAACCCAGAACCCTATTAGCCAGGGCTTATTACTCTCATAGCCAAAGGGCCAGAAACACATGCATAAACTTTCCTCTGAGCAAGTTTGGAAAGTGTTGCTTGGTAAAATGCCATCTTTTACTTTTGTTTTTAGTGTACAGATGTGGCAGTTATTTTTTCCTTTTATCACTGCAGATTTTTTGACACTCTGCCCTCGAGGTGGGTTGCATGTCCTAAATCTCAAGGTTCTTTTGGCTGCTCTGATGACAGGGCATGGCTGAGGTGAAGACCTGAGACTTGTGGGGTTTGGACACAAAGACCGTGGCACTTCTGTCTGCCTGGCTTTCTGGGAATGTTTGCCTCAAGACTCTCCCGCCCAAAACCCAGCCATAACCTTGAGTGAAGCTAAAGAGACATTCCCAACTGAGACTAATTTGCAGTCACCCCAGCCTAGACATTAGAAATGCAGGTAAGCAAGAAGCCTCCAGACACTTGTCCCCATCACAGCACTCACCCTCAGTGGTAGGAAGCCAGAGATGGAGGAACAGAGAGACGAGTCATCCCTGTAGTTGTAGGATTTCTGAATTTCTGACCAACAGCATTTGCAAGCATTATAAAATAGTCGAGTTACATTATTAAGTTTGGGCAAGGTTACTTGAATAACTTCTGAAAACATGAGAGATAGGAGAAAATAATGAAGTGGGTGGAGATTTAGCGACTACGGAATTCAACTTGAGCACGCAAATTTGAAAGTCGCCCCAATAGCCTCACAGGCAAGGTTTATGCCCAAAGCTATGCAATCAGGCTGATGGTCACCTGCCATAATCTGTAGTATTTGTCATCCTCCATGTATTTCTTTTCCAGTTCCAGAATCTTAAACCTGGGGCCTGGAACCTCAGGGAACCGATCTGGTAGGGCTCTGTCTTCTTTACCCATTCCCGTATGTCGTCACCCAAATTACACAGACACAGTGCCATCTGGGTCTTTAACAAGTTACAGTTTTCAAAGACACTGCAAAATCTTACCACATTAATTAACTCTCATCCATACACTCCCGGAGGAAAATAAGGAACACAAATCCCAATTACTGAATCCATTTGCTAAGAAAACTAGTTCCCTGTAAGGGGAGCCTATCACGTTTTTCTAAACCTTTCCCTTGAGTTTGGCAATTCACAGCCACAGAACATTCTTACAGAGAAGTTTCTCTTCCGGTTCTTCCTCTCACTTTTTATCCAGATGTTCTCTTTGATTTCTACCGTTTTGTTCTTTTTCTGTGCTATCAAGAGTGACAGTTATCACAAGCTTTTAAATGGCATTGTGTGTTATCCAGCACCTCAGGGATTAGATCTGTTCATTATTATGCTCTCTGCTCACCACCACCCTTTCTCTACATGTTTGAGTGTCCAGTGTGCGTAACTCAGGAGCTCGGTGCATGGCAAGTGAAAAAAGTATTGGAAGGCATAGTTCCTTGCTGCTAGGTACTTACTTTCTGAAGGAGAAACCATATATATAAAACAGCATGGACTGGGGGGAAAAATGGCAAACACCAGTAAAGGAAAACAAATGCACTGCAATTTTGAAACAGTGAGAATCGTTTCATCATCTGACCAGACTTGACTGCAGGAGTCAGCGGAACTTCCTTGGCTTCAATAACTGGCCCAAGAGGACTGAGTGTGAGTTCCTCATCTCTCCCCACTTTACTGAGAAACCGCTGCATGCCAAGTAAAGTGCATTCTTATTGAACAGACACAGTGCTTTGGGTGCTACTTGCAATGTTGGGCAATGAGGCAACAGATCAAACCAAGGCAACACATTTGCGGGTTTGTTCAAGGCCATAGAGAAGGGGTGGTCCCAAGGTGACCAATTGCGGAGAGGCAGTGCCACAGTTGTAGGTGATCAATCCATTAAAAGCAGAATTCTGTCATCTTTTATACACTGGCCACCCACCATGTAATAGAAATTACGCTAACCCTGGAGATAAAGGATGGTGAAGTCATAGGCTCTGCCTTTGAAGGGCGTGTTGTCACAGGAGTCTACATAATGCCAAGTGGGCGCACAGAATAGAGATATCTAGCCCCAGAGGGAAGGGCAATAGGTAAGGCAGGGATGCAATGACCAAGTGACTGGGTCATACTTTAGGGTACAGTTCTATTCCCCGAAAGGAAATCATCTAAAACCCTATGAATGGATATCTAAGACATTATGTTTAATGGAATAGAAAAAAAACATAAATTAATGTTAAATAATTCCATTATAAAAAGTTCAAAAACAGGCAAAACTACGCTCTGATGAAAGAAACCGGAGCAGCAGTTGCTTCTTCAGAGCACTGACTGGAAGGAAGCACAGAGGACTTTTCTAGGGTATGAGATATTCCACATCTGGTGTGAGTGTTGGTTACACTCACAACTCATTAAATTGTGAACTCAAGATCTTCCCAGGCTTTTCACTCCTCTATGCGTGGCTTCGCAGCACCTCAGCTACGGCCACATGTACATCAGCAAAGTCCTCACAGGTCAGGACAGCAGTAAATATCTGCTTCGTCTCAGAGCACTTCCCTGCTCTACAGCAATTGGACCCCTCAAGTCCTGAATGACATGATAGCTTAGCAGTAACTTCAAACAATTCATTTTCTATTACTTTTTATCAGGTTTGTTTTACTGCTTCTATTTTTGTATTATCAAGATACAAGCTAACACACACCACCCAGAAATGGAGGTCTAAAATAGATTTTTAATTATCAGTTTTCCTAATTGTGGAGCCATATGGGAAAGGGAAAACTAAATCTGCCCTGCACCCCATACACCTGTATGAGTATCAGGGGCCTCAAAATAAGAAACTGCGTTGTAGGGGGGGAAAATGGACCTTGATAAAATATTTTTAAAAAATCCTTGATAAGCCTGGGGTAGATAAAAGTTTCCTCTGATTTAAAATCTAGAAATAATACAGGGCCAACCTGATAAATCTGACTATATAAACATTAAAAACAAAAATTTTGCATTATAAAACATATACAGAGTAAAAAAATAATAAATGAGCTTCCTCTCCATGCTGGAAGTGCTCCCACAGGCATGTGAATGTTCCCAAAACCTGCTGGACTTTCTACAACGAGTGTAGCAAGCACAAAGCCCACAGGTAACACTGCACAAGCAAGGCAAAACTCTCTATATGTGCAGGGACAGTGAGTGGCATTGTGACAGGAAGCAGAGTGGGTATGGTGCACAGACTAAGCCAATTTCCCAGGAAAAGGCTAAAACTACAAAGAAGATTGTGCTGAGGCTTGAATCTGCTGAGCCCAACTAAAAAATCTAAAAGAGGTCTGGTTATTAAGAGATGCAGACATAGTGAACTGGGAGAAGGATAGAAAGGGCCAACTGATCCAGTTCTAAGCTTCATCGTTTAGTGAGGGTATGTTCACTTAAAATTTAAATAAATGATAAGTTGAGAAAATGTTTATATAACTTGGAGAGTTTTGAAATCCCTGATATTTAAAGCATTCATAACTGAGAAGAAATGATCAAGTATCCAATATAAAAATTGGCAAGCGATCAGAAGAGAGATCACAGAAAAATAAGGGTGTGTGTGTGTGTGTGTGTGTGTGTGTGTGTGTGTGTGTAAATAATCAATTCCCATTCATAATTAGGGAAATGGAGATATTAAGCTATATTTTGTAGACTGGATGTCAGTACTAAAATTAGTATTTACATTTTAAAACAACTACGGTTGTTGAAGGAAAAAGTGAAAAAAAAGATTGCATCAATGTCAGTGAGAACAAAAATGTTCAGTTTGAAAGAAATAAGTCCAAGAATTTAAGTAAAAAAGCCCTCTATCTTCAAATTGAATAAGAAATGTTAATGCAAAGTGATCTATTCTCTCTTGTTTGAAAACTACGCATTGACTAGTTCTGTCTACTACAACAACCTGGAAGCAAGCAGTGGCAAGTCAGGACCAATGAGCAACCTTCGAACCTAAACTGTGATCTCCAATTCCCATTCCCCACTAAAAGGAAGGGGAAGTTCTTTGGGAAAACGTTGAAACCAACCCAAGTCCGCCATAGATCATACTCATTTGACCTAGTGGATAAGTGGCAATTTTTCTTTATACAATAATTATTCTAACAAATGCATGAGGAATGAAGAATTAGACACTCATGAATTTGCACATTATAATGAAAAACATCTTCTGACAATTGTCATAAAAGTACACAAAACCTGTAAGAAGAAAAGCTGAAGTGATCAGTAATCACTCAGTATTACCAAACATTAGAAAGTGGATATTATATGCCTCCATATGTGAATTTGAAATATAGAGTATCATCTATGAGGTTTAGAAAAATTAATGTGATATCATCATTGACTTAGATTATAGTATCTCATCTAAGTCAATTCTGCAATAATGTAGAGCATTTAGGGGCAAGTAAAATTATGCCATAAAAAGAAATTTCATCGTATACAAGACAACTGGGCCAATTTTGTCAACAAGTCAATGGCAGATGAGGAAAATGAAAGGAAAAACTATTCTAGAGTAATATTCAGGAAGATGCTTAAGGAAAATAGCAACCATGTTCAATGAGTAGACAGTACATGAGAAACTCAACTCTAAAATCATATTTTGATACCATTGAAAAAATTCTAACATGGGTGGGATATTATAAGTTACTAGAGGCCTGGTGCATGGATTCGTGTGCCTGTGAGGTGCCTCAGCCCGGATTGCAGGGATTGGGCCAAAGCTAACTCTCCAACATCCTCTGAGGGGTCCTAGAATTTGAGAGAGTGCAGGCCAGGACAGGGCCCCACCAATGCACAATCTGGGCTGGGTAAGGACCGCAGAAGGGTTCCAGGGCATGTCCAGCCTGTCCAGGGCATGCCCAGTCCCCATTGGGCCGATCGGGCTATCTCGCTTCGTCCTGATTAGTGCTGATCAGGGCGGGCGGGCCTGGGGAGGGACTGTGAGAGGTTAGCTAGCCAGGGAAGGACCACAGAAGGGCTCTAGGTGTGTCCAGCCCATCTCACTTAGTCCCAATCTGCTGGATCTCAGCAGCAAGCTAAACATATGGGTCAGAGTGTCTGCCCCCTGGTGGTCAGTGCATGTCACAGTGAATGGCTGAACAAATGGTTGTACATTTATCATATTAAGCTTTTATTACATAGGATTAGGGAATTACTGCTAATTTTATTAAGTCTATTCATGGTATTTTGGTTGTGTGATAAAATGTTTTAAAAGTAAATATATACAGAAATGAATTAAAATTACATGATGCATTTATTGTTAGTGTTAAATACTGTCTTTGTCTCATTACACCATTTTTGATAAATTGGAAGTTTAAAATGTTTCAAATTATGTGTCATTGACTGTTATAAAATATTTTTTGACTCTTTAATCTATACTCACTCAATTTCTAACTAATCTTGCAGTTGGTGATTCATAGTTTTAATTAGTTTATAGGAGGCAGGAAACAGGTTTCCAAGGAACTCTTGTTAAGATGTGAGGCGTCATCATTTTATATGTCATATTCCCATTAAACAATTCATCTCCAGTAACTCTGACTTTTATCTGTGAATCACTGTATAATGGTGAAACCTTCTTCTACCTAAGAAAGGGGGCAGTAGAGTAAGCTATCTTTAAACCAATAAAAAGACCATTTTCAATGGATGGGATCAGAACTCTGGGATCAATGGAACAGTCCCCAAGGATGGTCAAAGGTGATTCTCTCCAGATGGCTGCACAGGGGGACACTTCATAAAGCATCATTTCTCTGCTAAGCTGCACAGCATCTCTGGTGCTTCAAACATATTGTTTATCTCATCAAGAGGAGCAGGTTCTAAGGTAAGAACTGAACCAGTGCCACTGTGGAGCAGGGAAAACGGAGCAGATGGCTCGGATAGTCTGCCTTGCCTTGAGGACAGCCTGTTCCAGTCCCAAGCAGACCAACTGCCAATGAACAGAGATCTTGGGGGACCGATCCGCACTGGCCTGTGACAAAAATTCAGCTTATCCATTTTCTCACATTCTGCCCACTATCCAGTTCCATCACTGACCTCTCCAGAAATGAAGAAGCCCCTTATGACCAGGTCTGCGAGCTATTCCACTGATACTTACACCTGAACTTCTCACCCCAGTTCCAGGCTACATTTTGTTCTCCTACCCTTTCTAACTTAGTCACTAACAAGGAAGTGTTTCCAGGATTTGTAAAAGAACTTCAAAGACATGGAGCAGACATGTAAGAATTGTTGGGCCTTCCTTCTGCCACAAAATGGACTTTATTAACCACTTTTCCTAAATACCTTTTAGGGTTTTGACATATTAGGTGAATAAAATAATCTTTTAAAATATTAAGTGATAGACCTGAGATTTTTAAAAATCCTTACCTAAATATATGTTTTATTGTTTTTAGAGAGAGAGAAAAGAGAAAGAAGTATTGATATGACAGAGAAACATCAATCGGTTGCTTCCCATATGAGCCCCAATTGGACTTGAACCCACAACTCAGGTTTGTGCCCTGATGGGGAATCAAACCCACAACCTTTTGGTGTATGGGATGATGCTCCAACCACCTGAGCCACTCAGCAAGCTTGTCAATAAAATCTATTTAAGTTTTCACACACACAAACAAAAAAAAACATAAAAGATATAATTAGCAGGCATATTTTAATTTGCAAGATTCAGGTTCCCGAGGTCTAGTGTTGTTTAATGAAAACAATGATGAGTCTGAAGACAATAAAGATCAAATGTCTAGTACCAAGAACCAATCAAGCATGTCAAACTCAAGGCCAGTGCATCTCATGCCTTGTTGAGCATGAGGCCCGGCTGCTGTGAGTTTGACACGCTTGGCTACACTGAGGGAGAAGGAAGTTTCCTGTTCATAAGAGGAAGCCCTGACCAGGTTAGCCAGCACAGGATAGTTAACAGATGGCCTGAGCAACGAAGCAAGTTTTGAACTACATAGCAAAGCAATGGGCCCCACATTTGCCACCCTGGGAGAAAGGCCTGAAGGAAATAGCAAAGCAGAAGACAGCACAGGCGTGAACACAAAGCAGGAAACGAGTGAGGAAATGTCTTCAGAATTCATCCGCTCTGGAAAGAATCTCACCAGAAGGAAGTTTTGGCCCAGTGTTTCTTTTAAACTTAGGTATGCTTTTTCCCAGTTAAAGTTTGGACACATTCCTAGCACACTCCAAATTTGTTAGATAATAAACCCTCTGGAAACAGATTCCATGTCTGTGTTGTTCACCAGTCTATCTCTAATGCCTGTCACAATGCTTTACTTCTGGTAGGTACTCAATGAATTTCCTTAAAATAATGCCTGGCCGAAGCCTGTTTGGCTCAGTGGATAGAGCATCAGCCTGTGGACTGAAGGGTCCCAGGTTTGATTCCGGTCAAGGGCACATACCTTGGCTGTGGGCACATCCCCAGTGGTGGTGTGTGCAGGAGACAGCTGATTGATGTTTCTAACTCTCTCTATCTCTCTCTTCCTCTCTATTAAAAACATCAGTAAAATATATATTTTTAAAAAGAATGCCTGGCACATTGTAGTAATTAAATAATTATTTTTCACTTGGTAAAATGTTGACCAAAATGCCGGGTATGATGACTCGGTTGGAACACAGTTTGGTGGTTTTTGTTGTTTTGCTTTCTATGTTGAATTCAGAAGAAACAGGAGGTCTTCTCTTTAGAATTCAGAACATTGTAACTCAGGCATGGAAATCATTTCAACTTATAGTTGTGCGCTTGAATTGTTAGAAATTTCAAGGGAATCAAATATTTTTTTCTTTATTTTTATAAATTTTTGTCATTTAATTCCAATTTATTTTTTAATATATTTTATTGATTTTTTACAGAGAGGAAGGGAGAGGGATAGAGAGCTAGAAACATAGATGAGAGAGAAATATCAACTAGCTGCCTCTTGCACATCCCCTACGTGGGATGTGCCCGCAACCAATGTGCATGTCCTTGATGGGAATCGAACCTGGGACCTTTCAGTCTGCAGGCTGATACTCTATCCACTGAGCCAAACTAATATAATAATATTCCTATTATTATGTCCCCATTTATTATAAACTGATTGTTATTATAGATAACACTAATTCTTTTGTTCTAAAATTCCCCCTGGTTCATACTTTATGCTTTAGTATGGCAGCAAATGTCCTTCATCTTTTATCCTAGCCCCATTGAGGTCAGGCCTCTGTACCCACAGATCTCATTCATTAGCCATGCTCCTGTTGTATTGCAGGTCTCACCAGGCCTGGATCCTTCCATACCTTTACTCTCACTTTTTTCTGTATTCTATGCTCCTTTCTTAATTTTTTATTTCCTGGCTGTCTCCAACTCCTCTGTCAAAATCCACCTTCTCTGTGAAGTCTTCTTCTTTTTTTAACTAATCCAGATAGAATTAATCATAATTTTATGTCCCTATACCTTAATGTAGAGTGAACAGATGGAAATAAATGTATTAGAGTCAAAAAGAACTCATTTCTATCCTGGCTCCTCTGCTCACTGTGACCTTGGGCAAAGCACTTAATGCAGTGGTTCTCAACCTTTGTAATGCTGCAACCCTTTAATCCAGTTCTTCATGTTGTGGTGAGAACCACTAGCAGGGTCGCCTAAGACCATCAAAGAACCCACAGCTTGAGAACCACTACCAGGGTCCCCTAAGACCATTGGAAAACACAGAAATTTACATTACAATTCATAACAGTAGCAAACTTACAGTTATGAAGTAGCAACGAAAATAATTTTATGGATGGGGGTCACCACAACAGCAGGAACTATATACTAAAGGGTCACGGCATTAGAAATGTTGAGAACCACTGACTTAATGTCTTTGAACCTCATATTTCTCATCTCTAAAGTGGGTGCAATGTCAATGTATCAGCATTGTTGTAATGATTGTAATCATGTTTACAAAATGCTTAGAATAGGTCTTGGCTACACAGAAAACATGGAAAGGATGGAATTTTATTATCTCCCCATTTATTATAAGCTGATTGATATTATAGATAATTGCATGCCTTCCTAACCACTACATTTTGAGTCATTAAAGGCAAGTCTACCACATTTATATTTTTACCCATGGTACCTAGGAATGGTACCTGACTTATAGATAGTGCCTGCTTACTGCTTGTTGAGTAAAGTCTGTTTGCATTTGATATAATGATTTCCTGGGCTTTGCTGGTAGAATATACCACTATATTATAACTGTTGAGTCTTGTGTATAAAATAATGTATGCACTTTAAATCACATTATACTTTAACAATATAAATATATATGGTACTAAAATGATCCT
This sequence comes from Vespertilio murinus, assembly GCA_963924515.1. Taxonomy (NCBI): domain Eukaryota; kingdom Metazoa; phylum Chordata; class Mammalia; order Chiroptera; family Vespertilionidae; genus Vespertilio; species Vespertilio murinus. Next base: position 123,148,017 of record OZ004708.1, read on the forward strand.
CTTTTTAGCTTTGCACACAATAATCTCTGAAAAAGCAGCAGGAGAGGAAATATCCCTTTCACCCAAAAGTATGAAAATAATATATACATTCACCTCTTAACCTATATTTCTAACAACATGGCTGTTGAAGATAGCTTGGGGTGAAATTGCATTGAAACTCCTGGGTGATAGTATTCACTCAGTTCAATTGCTACGTAAGTACGTGCATTGGGAAAGCAGGGCTGAACAAGACAACACAAAGAACTTTCTTCCTAGTTCAATGAAATAAACAATGACATGCACCCTGTTGAAATAACAACTGAACAAAAGCATGAAATGCACCTAAGACAGTGGTCGGCAAACTCATTGGTCAAGAGAGCCAAGTATCAACAGTACTAGTATTGAAATTTCTTTTGAGAGCCAAATTTTTTAAAGCTTAAACTACTTCTAAGGCCACTTCTTCAAAATAGACTCACCCAGGCCATGGTATTTTGTGGAAGAGCCACACTCAAGGGGCCAAAGAGTCACATGTGGCTCGTGAGCCGCAGCTTGCTGACCACAGACCTAAGATATCTGAATCGGAGGAGTGTGTGTAATGCAATTGTGTAAATCTGGACTCCAGTCCCCAGGGGAAGTTCTCCTACTCTGCACCAGTGCATCATGCTTGCTGTGACTACCTGGCTACAACTCTTCCATGGTTGCACATTTCTGGCCTGTAGTGTACATTCAGTCTGGCATGAAAAATGTTCTCCTTGGACTTTTGGCATCAACTCCCAACATTTCAAAAGCTTACAAGTCACCATTCCTGCCCTTATAAGAATTAGAAACTGGAAAGACTGAAAATTACTTTTCTTGGACCTATCAGAGAACTGAGGTGGCAGAGCAAGCCTGTAATGCTCCAAGTGGGAGCAAATAGGCTCAGCCAGAGAAACAACCGAGAAATGAAACTATTGTTTCAAATAATTGTCTATGTTGAAAATCCCAAAGAATCTACAAAAGTAGAGGGTTAGAATGATCATTGTTAAAATGGATTAGAGTTGGCACATTACTATGAGCTCATGCTTAGCTCAATATTGATACAGATGGTTTCATATAAAAATACTTACAAATAACATCAAAATTACAACTAAACTACAGAATAACCATCATTCAGAACTGCCCGAAATCTGGCTGAATGGAAGTCCTACAACTAGGGAGTTAAAGAAGCCACATCAAGACTGGCAGGAGGGGTAGAAATGTGGACTGGCGGGTCCTATACCCACGTGTGGAAGATAAAACCGGGAGGAATATATTGGCTGGAGAGGTGCCCTCTGAGGAATGAGGGGTCTCAGCCTCACAATAGGTCATAGTCCCAGGCTTTCCGAGCCAGGAAGAGAAGTCCCCATAATTTCTGGCTGTAAAAACTAGTGGGGATTGGGGCTGAGGACTGTTGGAATTTCAGACAGTTCCTCTTAAAGGGCCCATGCATAGACTTACTCAGACTCACTCAATCAGTGCTACGGCACTGGGACAGCAGCATTAAAAACACCAGAGGCATATTAAAAGAAACAGAATTTTCTGGCATGAGGATGAAAACTAGCCTGTGTGTGTGTGTGTGTGTGTGTGTGTGTGCGCGCGCGCGCGCGCGCGCGCGGTGGGTGGGGGCAGGAGGGTAGCTTTCTCTCAGATAGAAGTGCTAGTAGAGGTCCTTTGATGAGCTCTGCCCTCACAGAACTGACAGGTAGGTGCTAATTTGATACTCCATCAACTTGACTCACACTATTTTCCTTGCTTTAGTGATTCCCTGAGAGCTCACCCCACCCCATCAAACTTTCTGGCCCAAACAAGCTGTTTTCAGTTGTTTGTACCCTAGGAATGACCTGTTTGGGCACATGCTTCAGACTTTCCAAAAATCTCTTAAACAAGTAGGATCTATCCTCTGTTTGCCCTGTACCTTTCACTAGGAGGTCCCAGGCCTGGCACTTGCAGGAGACGCCTTTGGTTCTCATTTTGGCCATGCCTGGGGATGTCTAAGCACATCACAAATAGCAGCTATCTGCAACTGCTATTTGTGACAACTTTATAGCCTGTGCCAGATGGCTTCAAGCAGAACCTAGGCAGTGGCTGACTTTGGCCTGCTCCTCCTGGGAAACCCCCAGAACCAGTGCATCCAGTGGACAGCTTTAGATCACACTGAAGCACCATCACCGAACAATCACCACAAGTAACACACTTAAAGGGTGGACTGAGAAGGCACCAAAGCCCCACTAAAGTAAGTCTTGTTCTGTGGTGTGGGCCCCTGTGCAGCTGATCTTCCATGGTATTTAGAGGTTGGTGGTCATAGCCAGTCCTTGCAGTTGATGGGCCTGGGGTAAATCCTTCTCATTAATGTGCCAATAGTAATCAAGGTTCAACTATAACAGGAGGGTCTACATAGCCCACACAGAGTGAGACTTGAATGAACAGGGAGGTTGTGCTACTAGACCCTACAATACATCTCCTATATTAGGCCACTCTACTAAACCTGGGCGATGTGCAAGCTCTACCTAATTCATAGAAACAAACACAGGGAGGCTGCCAAAATGAGGAGACAAAGAAACATGTTCCAAATGAAAGAATAGAACAAAAACTCCAGAAAAAGAAGTAAACAAAATGAAGATTATCCACTACCTACAGAGTTCAAAACACTGGTTAAGGATGCTCAATGAACCAAGTGAGAACTTCAAGAGCATAAAAAAAGGACCAGTCAGAAATGAAGGATACACTAACTGAAATGAAGAATGATTTACAGTGAATAACAGTGGAATAGGTGAAGCTGAGAATAAAATCAATGATTTGGAAGAAGAAAAACAAAACAAAACAAAACAGCCAATCAGAAAAATAAAAAGATAAAAGAATTTAAAAAAAGAGGACAATGTAAGGAACCTCTGGGACAACTTCAAGTTATGAATCTTTGAATCCTGGGGGTGACAGAAGGAGAAGAGAAAGTACAAAACATTGAAAACCTATTTGATAAAATAACGACAGAAAACTTCACTAACCTGGTGAAGGTAACAGACACATGAGTCCAAGAAGCACAGAGAGTCCCACACAAGATGAACCCAAATTAAGAACTGGGTGCTGTATGTGCTTGCTGCTACTAGGATATCATTGCTTAAAGAGTTTCTGAGCTAACAGAGACAAAACATATCATAATTAAAAAGCAAAATGTTAAAGATGATGAGAAAATCTTAAAAGCATCAAGAAAAAAAGCAGTAGTTACCTAAAAGAGAGCTCCCATAAGACTATCAGCTCAATTCTCAATAGGAACTTTGTAGGCAAGAAGGCATTGGCAAGAAATATTCAAAGTAATTAAAATCAAAGACATACAACCAGGATTACTGTACCCAAAAAAGCTATAATTTAGAATCAAAGGGCAGATCAAGAGAAGAAGCTAAAGGATATATACTGGTAATATATCCACCAAACCAGTGATATATGAAATGTTAACAGTTCAGAAGAAAGAAGAAAAAGGAGAAGAGAAAGAAGAAAAAGATCACAAAGCTGGACAATAGAATAAAAATAAATACATACCTATCAACAATTGAAAAATAAACCAACAAGCAGAACAAAAGCAGACTCAGATACAGAGAACATTTTGATGTTTGCCAGATGGGAAGGAGGTAGGGGTTTGAAAAAGGTGAAGGGATTAAGAATTATAAATTGGTTGCTCACAGAATAGTCACAAGGATGTAAAGCCCCTCATAGGGAATATAGTCAATACTATTCTAATAACTATGAATGGTGTCAGATGAGTGTGAGATTTATCAGGATGATCACTTAATAAGTTATATAATATCTAATCACTGGGGTATAAACCTGAAATCAATATAATAATGTATGCCAACTATAATTGAAAAATAAAAATGATTAACTAAAAATATGTACATCTATACTGAGTAGTTTACACATATATATTTCCGTTCTCTGTCAGCTCTGAAACTCCTTAACATAAACAAGATAAGTCTGGAGCATTTTCTAGTACCAGAAAGAAAGGAAGTAGAAAAAAATCCCCCAAAACATAATGAAAGGAATAAATCAAAGGGACAAGGAGATACCAATGGCCATAGATGAATCAACTTAATCAACAAAATAAAAAAGTATTGGATTATAGCCCAAAGTATAAAATAAATATCCATTGGTATGCAAATATCTTCTAAATTATATATATATATATATATATATATATATATATATATATACACACATACATATATATACACAGGCATATACTAGAGGCCTGGTGCATGAAATTTGTGCATAGATAGGGACCAACATCATAGTGATTGACTGAACTCCTGGGCTCCTGGTCAAACGCAAGGGGGACACTTTGTATGTTAGCCATATATGTATATATATATCATTCCTGTCAGCTCAGAAACCCTTTAGGCAATGACACACACACACACACACACACACACACACACACACACACACTCTAGAGGCCCATTGCATGATATTCGTGCAAAAATAGGCCTTCCTTCCCGACTTCACTCCTTGCCACCTGAGAGCTATCAAGTCCCAACTCTCAGGCTGCCCGGAAGCCACCAAGTCCCCTCTCCCTGGCTGCCAAGTTCTCATTCCCAGCCAGAGCATCACTCCTGTAGCTCCCTCTGCCCCTCTCCTTCCCCCTCGTAGCAGGTGTCCCGCCCCAGCTGGTTGCTTTGAGCCTGCATATGCAAATTAACTTTCCATCTTTGTTGGGTTAATTTGCATATCCACTCCTGATTGGCTGCAAGCATAGCGGAGGTATGGTCAATTTACATGCTTGTGTATTATTAGGTAAGATTAGAGGCCCAGTGCACAAAATTTGTACATGGGGGTGTGTCCTTCAGCCTGGCCTGCACCCTCTCCAATCCAGGACCCTTCATGGAATGTTCAACTTCCAGTTTAGGCCTAATCACATCTAAAGTAGCAGTTGGACATCCCTCTTGCAATCTGGGACTGCTGGCTACTAACCGCTCACCTGTCTGCCTGCCTGATCACCCCTAACTGCTCTCCCCTGCTGGCCTGATCACCCCTAACCACTGCCTAATGGTGATTTAGCCCCCACCACTGTGGCTTGGTCTGAAAGGATGTCTGGAAGACGTCCGGTCTATTAGTGTGTATTACCTTTCCACTACTTGAGTAGGGCTGATTATATAGGATATAGAATTATATATACATAATATAACATGTATATGCTAAGTGTCTGGTCATCTGGTCAGTCATTCTACCAAGCAAAGCATAATATGCTAATGATACGCTAATGCTGCTCAATTGCTCATTATGATGTAAACTGACCACCAGGGGGCAGATGCTCCATCCAGTAGGTTAGCTGCTGCTAGGGTTTGGCCAACTGGGACTGAGTGAGATGGGCCAGACACTCCCTGGAGCCTTCCCTGGCTGGCCAACCTCCTGTGTCTCACCCCAGCCCTAATCCTGTACTGGTGGTGTCTCTTGGCCTGGTCTGCACTCTCTTGCAACCTGGGACCCCTCGGGAATGTCAGAGAGTTGGTTTCGGCCTGATCCTGCAGGCCAGGCCAAGGGACCCCACTGGTTGACAAATTCATGCACAAGGACTCTAGTGTATATGTAATTCTCTATATTTAATTATTGAATGAATAAATAAATGGGAATAATAGAAAAATCACTCATTCAAAAAAATTTAAGTTATTTATGTAGCTCCTGAATCCTCAAGGAAGTGGAGTATTAACTCTCCACTACTTAACTAGAGCTGTGCATGGTAACTTTCTTCCAAAGAATACAGTTTAAAAGGAGAAGAGGAAAATTACTGTGGAGAAACCTGACAAACATTGCCTAAGCAGGTAAATCAGGTTAATCGCAACAGTATTAGACATACTGGTAATATATCTGTCAAAATAAATTATCAAAGACAAATTCCAAATGAGGAACATCCAACACATTATCTATCACTCCTCAAAACTTTCAAGGTAATCAAAAACAAAGAAACATGCCATCACAGCCAAAGGGAGCCTAAGGAGACATTCTGACTAAGGGCAATGTGGTATCCTGGATTGGATTCCAGGACAGAATAAAGACATTAGGTAGAGATTATGGAAATCTGGATCAAGTATTGATGTTAGTTAATAATATATATACTGTTTCATTAATCATCACAATTTTATCATACTAATGTAAGATATTAATAGTAAGGGAACCTGGATGTGGTATATATAGGAAAACTCTGTACTATTTTCATAGTTTTTCTGTAAATCTAAAGTAAAAAGCTTATTTTGAAATATTTTTTAATTTTTTACCTTTATCTTAACATACCATGTTTTCCTCATCTCTACTCAATACCATAAACATCTTAAGATGTTTTCTTGGCCAGACAGAAGCCTGCTTCTCTATTAGGCAAAAACTAAGAGACTGCTTCTTCTAGAAAGTCATTTTCAACCTCTCCACACAGTGCTTCTTGTTTCTCCTTCTCTGATATCATGACAGTTATCTTATTACAATGTAATCATTTGCTTACCTCTTCCCACAATAAGTTGAGCGCTCTGTGGCCCCCTCATGTCTTGGTATTCTAATACTATGCTAACAAAATGCTGAACACAATGGAGGCACTCAACTAATGTTTGTTGTCCAAATCAAAGATCGCATTCATAATGTTTTTGAATTTTTAAAGCAAGCTCACAAGCATTATGCTTTATGATCATCCCAACCATCCTTTGTGTTTAAGGCCACTACTTTTGCATTTAAAATGAATAAATTGACACTTAGAGAGTGGGAAAGACTTGTCCTAGTTTACAAAACTTTTAAGTGCTGGAAAAGGCATTTGTTTCAATTCCTATGATGGAGGATCTACTTTTCCTCCAATGTAGAGACAACCTCAGGTTCTTTATCTGGGTTTAAATCTTGGCTCATTCACTGCTATCTCTCTGATCTTGGTCACAAAATCTAGGTGTATTTCAAAAATGTACCTTGGTTACTGGCACCCCAGTATGGAGTGTGCAGGAAGCAGCTGATCGATGTTTCTCTCTCATCAATATATCTAGCTCTCTATCCCTCTCTCTCTCTATAAAAAAATCAATAAAATATATTTTATAAAACAAAACAAAAACCCTTATATTTTAATGGAAGTTAATGATAGTATTTACCTCAGAGTTTTGTAGAGATTAACGATACAATGCTTATAAAATAACTGATACTTGTTAAGAGTTCAATAAATTATAACCATTTTTATTATTTCTTTTACTAATATTACTAATAGTGTAACTATTTTTGAATCAACCAGCTTCATACAAATGCAAAAAAAGGTAAAGGTTACATTCTACTTGTTCTATTTGTGCCAAAACAAAGACATTTTAAAAAAAGTTTTCTTCCCCTTTAAAATATAAGTCCAATGGCAAGAAAACAGTCTTTTGTTTGAGATGGCCATTTGGACTACATAAAGTTTAAGTTACTTTCTCTACATTCTCTTCCATTTTCTTTATTTCCTTTGTAGTCCCCCAATTAATGTAGCATACAATATCAAAGGTTCAATCAAAGATGGCTAAGACTTTCAAACTTCCAATACAATCACTTTCATTTTGCCAACTTCTATTCAGTTTGTGATAAATGGGCATATAGAGTGTTTTCTATTCCCAGTTTCCTCATTTGAGTCATCATTTACAAATAGATAAAACAACCTATAAACTGATATAGGCATCAAAACAGAGCCATCCATCTGGAGTAATAGATGGCCTTTGGAGGCAAAAAGACACTAGTCCATTAGGAAGGGCACAGACCACGAGCAAGAAAGCATGAACAACAGCCTTTACAAAATCAGGGTTTCTCAGTTCATTCCACATATTCTATCCACCCTAAGACACTTTGTGTGTGATAAATGGCTAATGCAATCATACTCTCACTCTCCTTTGGTAATGCCACCTTGCTACAATAGACTAAACCTCAGCCCTGCCAACCCCCAAATAGGCAAGGCCAGTCTGCCTCATTCCAGATTTGTGGCTTGTCTCCACAAAGTAATAGTGTCTCTCTTGTCTGTACCAATTGCAGGCTGCAGATGGGTAGCCTAATCCTGTAATGTTGGACTAAATTCTCCACAGATGAACTGGAAAATTTCCTCACTCATTCAGAAATCTGCCCGCCAGCTGTCTGGTCTCCAGGACTCCCTTACTTGCCCAGATCACCAGTGAACAGACGGTGTTCACCACAATGATTAGGTAGTGTTTTCAGTTCAAACCCTTTTCTCCTATCGATTTAATCCATTCTTCTTCAAAGACTGAAAAAATAAATGTTCATTGTAAATGTCATAATCAGAAGGGTCCTTCAAGAAGAAAACTAAGAATATTGCCCAAACGAGTAAGGATAGAAAGTATCCCTCTATGAGCTGTTCACTGGCCCTGACCCCACTCCATGCCTGACCATTCTTCCAAGCTGCTCAGTGGAGGACACCCTTCTGTGCCAATAAAGATGGGGGATTGGGAAGCAGATGCCAGCTCACTAGGTGACTGACTGTCACCATCAATAAAGAACACAACATAATTTCAGAACTCCGTAAGCCAAGACACATTTAAATACAACAGGAAACAAGTCACAAATGGACTATAAAGAAGAAAGGAGGTGGGGGAATCTATTTCATTTGTATTTATAATATCCGATAAGATTGCTCAGTCCTAAAAGGTCTTCTTTGCCTTCACATATTTAAGTAAATAAAGAGAAGTTAAAAAGACCATCTGTGTGGGGGCTTTTTTGGGAAGGTGGTGTTTGTTTTGATTTTTTTGTTTGGTGGAGTTTGTTCCCTCTTTAGCATCTGATCTGGGTACAATTGATTCCAAAACACGATGAGTTTCCATTCACAGGGCTTTGGTGTATGGAGTGGGGAGTGTGAAAAATCCCAAAGTTCTTTCTGAATATGTTTCTCTCAAGACTCTTCCTTGTCAATCACTCATCTAAGTGATCCACTCACAGAGACCTTCCCAATGAACATGAGCTTTGGAGTTGAATAGATCTAGGTTGAAAAGCTGGCTCTGTTATACACTGCATGCAAAAATTTAAATTAGAAACCTATTTGCCGAATCCGGTTTGGCTCAGTGGATAGAGCGTCGGCCTGCGGATTGAAAGGTCCCGGGTTCGATTCCGGTCAAGGGCATGTACCTTGGTTGCGGGCACATCCCCAGTAGGGGGTGTGCAAGAGGCAGCTGATCGATGATTCTCTCTCATCGATGTTTCTTAACTCTCTATCCCTCTCTCTTCCTCTCTATAAAAAAAAAATCAATAAAATATATTTAAAAAAAAAAAAAAAAGAAACCTATTTAATTTTTCATAGCCTCAATTTCCTCCTCTTCCAGAGCTATGTTGAGGTGTCTATGCATGCTGTTGAGCCATGTGTTAAACCTCCCCAATGACTCCCCCTATGAACTGCATAGAGTCCCCCAGACCTGCAGAACCTGGCCCCTGCCTTCCTTTTCAGCTCTGTCTCACTCAAGCTGCTCTTCTGCTGACACACCTTGGTGAGGGACTCTGGCCTACTTTCAGTTCCTTAAATATACCAGGGAGCGTGCCTTCTCAAGGCCTTCTCTCGTCCTGTCTTTCCAACCCGATTCACCTTACTCCTTGCTCTTTCATAGCTAGTTCCTCCTCACCCTTCTGATACCACTGAAACATCACTTCCGCAAAGCCTACTCAGACACCACTTTACCAGTATGTCTTCCTGTCATGGTCCCTCTTGGTTTCTTTATAGCTTGTTTCGCGGTGTGCCTTTATGCATTTATGTTTCTTATTACCTTTCTCCTTCATGGCAGTGGAGGGTAAGTCTGACTGGCCAGTTCTTCAATTAAGACTCTATTGATTTGGCCAAAACTGGTTTGGCTCAGTGGATAGAGCATCGGCCTGTGGACTGAAAGGTCCCAGGTTCGATTCCGGTCAAGGGCATGTACCCTGGTTGCGGGCACATCCCCAGTAAGGGGTGTGCAAGAGGCAGCTGATTGATGATTCTCTCTCATCGTTGTTTCTAACTATCTGTTCTTCTCTCTTCCTCTCTGTAAAAAATCAATAAAATATATATATTTTTAAAAAGACTCTATTGATTTAACTAGTGATTCTCTTTCTTAGTGACACTACCCAGATTGCCTAGACAAGTTAATCCAGTCTATATATATTCACCTGGTACTTTCCTTCAGCAGCTTTCAAAGACACTTAATTACATGGTCACTCTCTCTCTTTCCTAATATACTTACATGAAGACAGAGTTCAATTCTGTTTTGTGCTATGTGTATGCTGCTCCATATATTGCCTGACACCTTGAAGATGCTCAATAAAAGTTAACTCCTATCTGTCCCTGCAATACGCTAATGGTCAATGTCACAAACACTGTAACTTCCCCCATAGTTTTCATGTTGCTGCCCCTTTACATTGGGAGTGAATACCTACAGTCTCTTTGTTTTTTCTTTTCTTACTCCATTATTCTCGTCCACTTTAGAACTATGTGTGATATCCTGGAATTACTGATTCAGATATAGTCCTGAGGTATTATATCAAACAATGTATAAAGACAGGGCACAGCATAATGTATAGAATGTGAGGTGAAAGCCTGCCACATTTGTTTTGGTGGTTGAAGCTGGGTGAGCAATGACTTGTAAGTAGGAGCCAAAGACTCTGTGGGTAGCTCCCAACAATAACATTCTTTTTAAAAAATATATTTTATTGATTTTTTTACAGAGAGGAAGGGAGAGGGATAGAGAGCCAGAAACTTTGATGAGAGAGAAACATCGACCAGCTGCCTCCTGCACACACCCCCACCGGGGATATGCCCACAACCAATGTACATGCCCTTGACCGGAAACAAACCCGGAACCCTTCAGTCGGCAGGCTGACGCTCTATCCACTGAGCCAAACCGGACTCGGCACGATGATATTCTTAACTTTACTGTTACATTTTGTCTTCTTTGGCATTTAGGTTTCCTCCTTTCCCTCTCCCACCTCTCACAGCAGCTGAGTTTTCCTTTTCACTAGCTGTGTCTTCTAGCAGTGGACATTTTTCCCAAACACCAAACCCAAGAGAGGTACACTGGTTTGCCCTTCTCTATTGGGAATTCTCTACTCCAGTGTTTCCCAAAGTGTGGTACGTGTACCCACAGGGGTACGGGAAGAGTTTGGTGGAGGTACGTGTTGCACTGGAGTTTGGTGGGGATATGCACTGCACTGTGCTTAGCTGCGCCTAATTCTATGTTCTCATGAGTCAAGTCAATTTCATCCTTCTCATTGATCCAAATAAATGTTATTTATATCTTTTATTCATATTTTATTATGAATAATTTTATTTTTCATTTATTATTATTTTGTGTATGTACCAAAAAAGAAAAAATAAATATATTTTCATTGTTATTAAAATACATCCATTTTTTTTATAAGGGGTACTCAGTGTTATGAAAATTATAGAAGGGGTACACATATGTCAAAAGTTTGGGAAACACTGCTCTACTCAGAAAAATCCCCAACTGGTAAAACTCATACCTAAGGGAATTGTGACCAAATCCAAGGGCCTCTAGTGTTCAAGGTCAATGTCATTCTAAAACTCTGAGCTTTGCAATTAAATGATAACTTTAACATCATTTCACTATAATAATGAATAAGGATATGCATTGCTTTTCAAACCTACATTTAGAGTTTTCTCCAAATAAAGTTTTTCTCCCTTTAGTCCAAAGCAAAATTAAGTTAGCTTCAAGTCAGGGAAAACATATGACAATGATAGAAATTCTATCTAGAGAACATCAGTAGTCTTCTAATGGCAAAAAGCTAGTTACCTAAATAGCAGAATTTGAAGATGTCAGGATAATAGACCAAATTTACTGAAATGAAGCTGCACCTTGAAATGTTTCAGCTTTCTCAGAAGTATAAAAAATGTTTAGGTTTTGGTAACCTTTCAACATATAGCTCTCTAAGAACGAACAGTGAGTGAGTGGCCAGGTAACAAAGTTCACTGCTAACCATGGCAAAGAAAGCACCCCGAGAGGTCAGCTGTAGACCCTGCTGATATGGGACAGGTACAGGCGTTCACTGCTGACTAGAGTGACTGGCAAATATAGCTCTTTGAGCCAGAGGTAGTATTCACGTAACAAAGAGTCAGACAACATTGTCAAGCTCATTTACTCCTCACTGTCTAGGAGGGTTATGCTTTCCCTCCCCTCCTGTCCTCTATGTCTGTCACTTCCACGTGGAAAACAGCCCTGCTCTTCAGGTCAAAGAGTTTAGATTTTAATCCCAACAGCATGATATTGGGAAAGATGCTTCAATTCCTGGAATCTTAACTCCTCTTCCTAAAGGTAGGGTTAGTCACCGCCTCATGACATTGTGGGTTAGGCAAGGTAAGGCATACAAAGTTCTTGGCATTAAAGCCATCTTACTATCTCCACCCTTCATTGTAGGAAAGTAGAAAATGCCCATGTCTTATTAGCTTGTGACTTTAAATGTGTCCTTCTGGTCAATCTTCATACCACCCTTGAAAATTATTCTACTTTTCAAACAAATCCCATTAGGGCAACTCAGTGTTTTGCAGCAGTTCTCAAACTGAAAAATAAATAGTCCTCCATTAAAAGGGTGGTAGGAAAAGTCCTGTATGAACTAAAACACAACTGTGGTCACCTAAGCAGTTAAGTTAATAAAAAAAAGTACCAGAGGTCAAGTGCTGACCCTTGGCAATCACTTGCAATGATATAACTACAAAATAATTGCAAATTTGGTCATAGATCAAGTGAAAGTTTTAAAAACCTGGCATCCAAATAGTTAAGCACATGTTTACACTAATGATTAAAATCATTTTGCAAATTAAAATACAAAACTTTCGCCGAAACAGGTTTGGCTCAGTAGAGAGAGCGTTGGCCTGCATACTGAGGGGGTTCTCGGGTTCGATTCCGGTCAAAGGCATGTACATTGGTTGCGGGCACATCCCCAGTGGTGGGTGTGCAGGAGGCAGCTGGCCGATGTTTCTCTTTCATCGATGTTTCTGGCTTTCTATCCCTCTCCCTTCCTCTCTGTAAAAAAAACCCCAATAAAATATATTTTTTAAAAATAAAAATAAAATATGAAACTTTCCAGTCTTCAAAGACTTTGAGGACAACCTGTCACCATAAAAGTTAATATGTCACCATAAACGCCAGTTTGAAACACAAAGTTTCACAGTACCAGCATTTGTAGTATTTTCCTTAAAAGCAGATTCAAGTTTTCAGAGGCTAGCAATGAAACTGAACTGGCCACATTGTATAGCAGGTGCCTTTATCCATGTTTAAATGCATTTTAAGGCAAGTAAAAAAAAATCAGTGCTTTGAAGAAAGCAGGATACAAGGAATTGTGAAAATACAACTCAGTTTCTATATTCTTCCTAGTTTTGAATCTATATTTTACTTCCATTTTTTTTACAGTCATTGTTTGGAAGTTGGGCAATCCAGGATCATAACCAAAGCTCCACAGCTGAGCCAGGAAAATGACTGAGTGTCTCCAGCCATGTGTAAGGAAGAAGGGAACGGCAGGAAAATGATGAAACAAAGAGCAGGTGCTCTTTTAAAGGGGGCAATCTTTACTCAGTTCCAAATGATCACTACCACAGAAAAGACATGAATCTCTGGCCCAGGTTTTCTGATTCTTCAATAAACTAGAAAACTGGGATTTATTTATGTAAACCTGATTTTTCAGTGATGCAACCAGTTTAATAATAAAAAAAAACCCACCAACTCTGCAGGCTACATAAAACATACATGTGAGGCAAATTCACCCTCAGACCCATGTGTGACCACCAATATCTAGAGGCATTTGAGAAGTTTGGAATAAAGAGGCAAAATGGAAGTTGAAGGGGATTTATGGACAGCTTAATGTACCTAACCCTCCAATTTCTACTGAAAATATTTAGCCATGTGCATTCTCCACACAAATTTATATATCGGTAGGTATTTGATTACAATAAAAGGTAAAAAATTAATGAAGATTACTCTTATTTGATTGGCAGACCAAATGCTTACCACCTTCTACATTTCTGAGTTGAGGAAACCAAATCTCAGAAGGTAAACAGATTTGCAAAATTTAAAAAAAAATAAGTTTAATTTTCCTTTTAGTTGTTACTAAATCCCAAAAGCCATAATCTTGGACAACGGCTCTTCTGATGGCACCTCAGTGGCATCTAATTTATTCAAATCACAGACACACCGCTCCTGTGGGCACGCTATTAGCGGGACAGAGGCTTTATAAGATGCCAGTTATTATAAACAAATCACTCTCCACCCCCAACACACTGCCATCAGTTGCATTAACTTCCCTGACAACTTTGAAATTTCTCTCAGCTTAATTCTACATATTTATATACAGAGGTTGATGAGTTTTCTCCACTCAAATATTCAACATAATTTTCAAATTTAATAATCCAATAATGAGCTTTGTGGCTTCCACTACCTTGATGTCTTCCAAATCTTCATCCTTTCCTACACCCCTGCCTTTTGTTGTCTTCTATTCCTTCATTGTCACTGTTTCAGTTCAGAACCTTTTATATTTTCATCAGTCTTAATGGGAGAACTACTTGCTTACATTTCTATCCCCTCGCTATAAAGTTTTATCTCAGAGGTCAGATGAAGTATGTTACTCCTGTATGTAAAATCCAACAGTTACCAACTGACTTCACCTAACATCGAAACTTGTGACCACAGTCTAAAAGGTCATTCATGGTCTGGTCTCAGCTCACCACTTCAGCCTCATTACTTCCCAGTCTTCTTCGCTAACCCTCTATGCCATGGTCCCTCTGAACACTTGAAGTACTATTGGCCAGGGATACCAAATTCCTGTGGGTCGACTAATAGCAACGAGTCAATGCTATCTCAACCACACTGATAAGAGCAGAGGAAGAATCATTTTCCAAATAAAAATAGGGGATATTATTACCAAGAAGAAGATAGTGATTTATTTCTTCACCCAACATTCTCATAATGAGACTTATGTACTGAATTTATACTCTACGTATGTCTGCATATCCCTTGTGAAGCTTCAACATTGATGGTGTCTGCTTTAGAATAGTTGCTCCCCAAATAGGTCAATTCTCACTTGTCTCTTGCCATTTGTAATGTTGTTCTCTCTACCTAGAATACACTTATTTATCTTTTTTGATGTTCCACTTGTGTCCCTTAAACTTTGTCTAAAGTATCACCTCCACAAGAGAAACTTCCCTTCCTTTGATCTTAGTTAGATGCTCTTCATGTGAGCTCCCCATGACTGTGTGCTTACCTGTCAGGATTAGAGCTAATCTTTTTACAGAATCCTGGCACAGGGCTTAAGGGCTCAATAAATACTCAAAGAATGAAAGAACAATAAAAGATTATATTTAAGAAAAGCTTATCCCATTTAATGCCATATTATTCACCTTCTAATGAAGGATGTCTTTCTGCATCCCCCCTCCATACATACATACACACACACACAACATACCCCATCTTCTCACTTTATCAGGTTCAAACAGAACCAAACTGCTGCTGAGTGGCCCACAGAACCTCTGCTTCACAACATGAGTTGGAAAATTGAAGAGTTTGAAATCCTTTGCCTTATCACAGTAGCATGAATGCATCAATAATATTTAGTGGTTTATTGTGACCAAGGGTTATTTACTTTAAATTGGAAAAGAGTTAAACTTAATTACAAAAACCTTAGAGCCTAGTGGCTCAGTGATCACTGCTTGAAATGGTCCTTATGCCTGGCCAGCTATCAATACATAGAAACCACCCATTTAGTGCGTGTTTTCCCTTTCCACTGAGGACTGAGGACATTTCCTCAGCTAGAGCTAAAGCACCAAGGCGCATAGTTGGAACAGAGTGGAAAAGACCATGGCTGAGCAAAGGAGAGCTGCCTGCCTGAAGAGGGTCCTGGCCCCAGGGCAGCCTCTCAGCCATGCTGTTTGCCCAGCCATGGAGGCTGTAGCACTACTGGTCTGTTCCTCAGCCACCCTGTATCACTAGTGAGCTATTCCACAGCTGTACTGTTTCCACAGCTGTGCTGCATCACTGTTGAGCTGTTTGCACTAATGAAGTCGCCTTCTTCGCCTCATTCCATATTGAGGGTTCCTGTTGGTCTTGAATCGGTGCCGACCATTGGTTGACAAGTTCAATATGTATATAAATAAAAATATATGTAGAAATAAATACACATATTTTTGTGTTCTAAGAAGGTGTAGAAGCAATGACACCTCTATAACAACAAATATGTTCATTTTCAGATCTTGGTTTTTAACATTCTTCTTCAATAAAAGAAATCAAGACTCCTTGGAGAAATGGCTGGTTCTAGTATTGGACAAGGTATACAAAATAAACCTGAAATATTTTATGGTGCCAGCAAGTTAAGAAGTGCTTAAACACACACACACACACACACACACACACACACACACACACACACACTTGTGTGCATGCACACACATATATATAAGCACACACAAAGAAATATATTTTAAAGGCACACAGATACTAAATGAAAGAGTCCTCAATAGCCAAAAACTAGAACAATTTGGGCAAGAAAGTAAGTGATATAATTTTGGATTATAAACCAAGTCTAAGTAAAATAGCCATGAGTCCATGCTGATATAAAATGACTGAATAAATAAGTTGAGGAGATAGCTGGTCTCCCATACAGAAGAATTCTAAGTAATTTAATAGTGCCTTTCTTTTAAAATGATACAGTATGGAAATAGAGAGGGGGAAAAAAGTATCTTTATAGTGCATAAACCTGACAAATACTGCCTTCACCTTGGGATCAAACTTGTTATCATCAGTGATAAGTCATGTTGATAGTATGTTCCCTTGATATGATGTGATGAAATAATGCTTTCTCTTTGTGGTCTTTGAACCCCACCTAGTCATGAGAAAAAAAAATTCAGTCAAGTTCCAAACTGAAAAACAAGTCAACAAAAAACTTAGCTAGTACTCTTCAAAACTGTCAAAGTCATCAGAAACAGAAAAGCCCCCCAAAATAATTGTTACAATAGACATGAGTCTGATACATGACAACAACATATATCACAGTTTCCTGGAGGAGACACTGGAACAGAAAAGGCCATTATGTAAAAAATAATGGCATTTAAACGAAGTATGGATTTTAGTACATGAAAACACACACATGCATGACCACTACACCCACCACCATCACCCATCAAGTCACTAACTGGCAGGCTCTGCGGAAGTCCCTGGAGAGAAGCTCAGAAACTGAGCCCTCTTTGGCTTCAGCACACCCCTGGGGGCGCTGTCCCTGGAGACTGGAGCTGTTAGAGGGCGCTTGGATCATGGGAGACCACGGCTCTTGCTTACTTTGGAAATGTCAGGATTTCAACAAAAACACAATATTATACTAAAGCCCAATGCCATCTTTTTTATATTTATAGAGACGAAAAATAAAATGGGCAATCAGAAAATCTATGACGGTCGGTTGATTTTCTCTCTTAACAATTATACCTTATCATTCATTGTTTGCTAAAAGAGAGATTGGCATTTTACAAAGTCAACAGTTCATGGGGATTTTGTGCTTACGGAACCTCTGTGGGCGCAGGGTGCAGGTTTTGAGTAGAAACCAAGAGTTGAGCAGCATTGTGAGAAACTTCTCCAAAGCCTTTCATCACAAAGCTGGCTGGTGAGCTCACTAGGTTTCTAACATTTCCCCCATTCCAACCAGGATGGAACCCCACTGTAATCAAAATCTGCAATGTTCCAGAACCCTGACTTTGGTCCTCATTAAAAACTCCACAGACAAAAAAGTCTAGGAGACCTGCTAGCCAAACCTTTCACACAGCAGGGAAGGTTTGCATTGGTTTTATTTTTAAGTTAGCAGACTGGGTCAGGACTCATTTTGAAGGCTGATAAAAGACTGAGAGCCCATGTTTCATCTTCTGATTAATCCCAAACTAAACAATTCAGAGATTTTGATCGCTTAGTCTCTTTTAGAAACACATGTGACAGATAAGAAGTAGCCAGATCTAGTACAAATAACAGGGCACCTTGTGTTTGCCTGTAGGCTCTTGGTGGGTGTTATTAGGCTTATTCTAAGACCATACAGCAAGTCACAATTTCCTTTTAAAGCACTGCTACAAGTTTTACCTACGTATTATTGAAACCAACGTGTGTGTATTTTACCATTTGGGCATTACTTCTCTGCTGCTCATATTCTCAGTATAATCTACCTTGAATTTAAAAAGATGTTTGATGAAGTGGGTATGTGACTCATGTAAGCCTTGTAGTGTGTACATGTAAGGGGAAATAATTGGGCATATATTTATTGCAAGGCTCATTAGTCACATTTGAATTAAGCTTAAATCTTTAGAGAACAACAAAATATTTTGCATTTTCCAAGTTTTCTTTTTCTAAATCAAGGCTTGAAAAAATAAAGATTTTTTTTTTAAGTAGCAATCAGCCCTGCAGGGGATGAATGGGAGCTCCCAATACGCCAAGCCAGATCATGGGTGTTTCAGGGAAATCCATGATTGTCCCTCCACATAAAGTGCCTGGGGCCATCCTGTTCACCTTCTGTGACCACCTCAGTTCTCTTCTCTTCCCTCCCACCACGTGCTGGTCTCTCTGACACCTCCCCCCCTCCCATGTTTCATAAGGAACTTCATCCCTCACATCCCCATAGGACATATTCTATGCCTTCATTATAAATCACCACAATGCATTGTGATTATTTGCTTCCTTGAATATCTTCCTCACAGACTGTGATCTCCCCAAGGACTGAGACTTAATTGCCTTTTCACTCCCAGCATATAACAGAACACTTGGCATACTTATTTGCATACACATTTGTTTATTTACATTGCCTTTTTACAGAATAATATTTTGAGGTGCTTTGTAGAACAGAGGTATTTATAATTCAAATGGCTAAAAGATAATCCATAAATAAAACAGAGAAAAGCCGAAATGAGAGGCAATTAGTTGATGCTCAGCCTAGTTGCTAGAATACATCAGTCAGGGTCTCAGCAGGATGTGAGGCACACTCAAATGGAATCTATTAAAGAGAGTTTAACAAGGGGACTACTTGCAAAAGGGTTGAGACAAGTTTAAAAAATGAAAGAAAGTGGGCTGTGTAGTGCCTTCAGGAGTTTTTAGTACACTATATCTGAAGGGCAGGGCAAGGTGAGAGGTCAGTGGTACCCAGAGAAAGAACTCTGTGGAGAAGGTCCACGGGATAGAAGCTGTGGACTTACAAAGGGCACTAGCTAACCTGGAGTGTTCTAACATGCAGAGAGCTCAGAGAATAAATTCTTAGTCTCATTCTCTTCTTGCCTTCAGATCTTTCTCAGACCTCTCATGGACCAAATCTTAATAGAAGCCAGAGGGCAAAGAATCCCCTTGATACTAAACAATTCAGAGATTTTGAACACTTAGGGTTTTTTAAGAACATATGTGACAGATAATAAGTAGCCATGTGTAGTACAAATAACAGGACACCTTTTACTTGTGTGATCCATATGGGAGCTGTGCAGTGTGCAGAAAAGAGGGGCAAAGAAAAGACATCAACACATAGTATAAGTTGGCAAATTTAGTCACAGACATATGGGCAACCAGCCAGAACACCACAAGAAACATAATTGGCTCCAAAAATCATAGTATTTATCTTTAATAGCATTATCAATGGTTTGTGAAAAGGCACTGAGGCCTAAGAAAGAAAATCTCCTCGGGCAATTCCTAGGAGTGATTTTCATAGAGTTCCATTTTATAGCATGCCTGGAGGCACACCCAGGGCCCAGCTGAGAAATAATTCTGCGAGGTCACAATATTGGTTTATAAACCTACCAGTCTCATAGCCTGATGGTCTAGGGGTAAATTTTAGAGAATATGAGCGAAATGTCAAATTGATTATCTTTTATGTTATTCTCCAAGAATACCAGTCATTTTCTTTTTAACAAAGATTTTAAAAGTTGAGCAACAGACAATTATTATTCTCTAGCAAAAATAAGGATTTTATATGAATGATAAAGCTGCAGGCTTCATTCAGCAAATGAATGAAACATAAGGCGAGATTCTTTTGTGAAATTTAAAGTACCTAACCTGATATGCATCTGAAGAGATGCCCAACACCCATGCACATATGCATGCACACACACACAGGCACACACACACACACAGCATCAGGCTGGTTTTAGACTCTCTGAAAGATTCAATAGACATGTTTTAAAAAATCAGAAATTGAAATGTGCAGGGAATGGGTTATATCTGCAGTTTGTGCTTTCTCCACCTTTGAAACCAAGTACACCTCCCACAAAAGAAAGAGTTTTCTCCTTAGTATATAAATTTACTTATTTCATTTCTTGCCACAATAAAAAGAGCTAATGTCCCTTCTGATGTTTATAACATAATTATCAACACAGTTTTAAATTACTGACTAAATGTTAGTCTACTACGTACTTGGCATGCATTAACTCGCTTAAGTATTACACAATTATTACCATTTGAAATTTACTGGTGAGGAAATTACCCAGACACTGACACCTTAAATTACTCATTTGTATTAGTCAATATTCTCCAGAGAATAAGAACTACAGGATATATATAGAGATATACAAGATGAAATGTATTATAGGAATTGGCTCATTCCTTTATGGAGGCAAGATGTCCTACCATTTATCATCTTCAAGATGAAGAGTCCAATGTCCAAGGACAGGAGAAGATGGGGGATCTGAGCTCAAAGAGAGAGACAATATTCTCACTTTCTTTGATTTTTTTTTGTTTTGTTCTATTTGTCTCGCAACAGATTGGATCATGAAAACCACACTGTTGAGGACAGGACTCCTTTACTCAGGCTCCTGATTCAAATATTAATCTCTACTGGAAAGAGAGAGATATAGTGTTCTATCAGCTATGTGGGCATCCCTTAACTCAGTCAAATTGACATAAAGTTAACATTACTCCAGGTCATCCAATATGCAAGAGGATTTAAATCTTAGAAATCTGGCTTCAGAGACCTCTCTATTTACCAACACAACATTCTAATGCACTTGTCTAGCATTAGACAAAAAAAGTAGATGCAAAGCCATTGTATGAAATGAGAAACTTGACAGAACCAAGACTTTTTTTGCCCAAGGAATACTGCTGGCTCAAAACTTCCCGAACTGGGATTAAACAGGACATCTTGTCCTGTAAAATGCACCAGTGAAAGAATTCCAAGGACTAAGAGGTCGGAAAACATGGCACATATCTTATTACAGGCTCTGACAAAGTAGTCATTAAAGGAATCTTTATTTTTCTGTTTATCCAGATTCTACTTAATTTATTCCATCAATGAATTCATTCATTGTATCATTCTTACAAAAGTCAGCAATGACTTCCGTGAAACAAGATCCAAAGGCATATAGTTAGCAGCTGTAGACATGGTAGGCCTTGCCCCTCTTTGGAAGCATGCTCTTCACATGGCTTCTGCAATATAATTGTCTTGTTTTTGTTTGCTTCTGGTTACTTCTTTATCAGTTTACCATTTCCAGACAACAATATGTGGAGTCCTCAGGACTTAACCCTTTCCTCTTAGTTGAGGATCTCTAAGTTATAGCATCCACATCCATAGTTTTAATATCCACCCATTTGCAGATGTTGCCAAGATTTATAATAATAGATTGTATAGTTGGTGATTATATATATATATATATATATATATATATATATATATATGTAACTATAAATATTACTTAATACATAAATATTACTTCATCTCAAAGCTCCAGAATCATTTTTCAACTTCCTATTTGAAGTCATAATACGATATCCCAACAACATCTCAAGTTCAACATGTCCACAATAAACCTCATTATTTTCCTGCCATACTTTGTCTTCTTCCTATAGTTTGCTCTCAAATGGTAATGAAAATAATCACTCACTTGCTTACCAATACCAGGGCTTCATTCTGTGACTGCCTCTCTCTTACCACCCCATATCTAATCATCAAATCCTATTTACTTTGAAGCTACATTTCCCTCATAACCATCTATTTTTTTCTATTTTAACAACTACAAGCTTAGTTCATAATCCATTTCTTAGAGATTGCACAAGACATAACTTTGTTGAATGCACATATACTCTGCATCATGCTCATCTAATCCCTCCCTCACCTTACAGACACACATCCAAGTGAGTAACATTTAAAACATGCCAATATAATCATGTCTTCTTTCTCCTTTAAATATATCAGTGGCTTCTCATTTAACTCATGATAGACAAAACACTTTTCATGATAGCCTTCAATACCTTCCGTCAGTGGTTCCTGCCTATCTCTCTGAGTTCATCTAGCATTCCTCTTTTCCTCAATGTCTCCACTTGGAACCCGAAGGCCTTTTGCAATTCATCACACCCATTGGGCTCATACCTAGAACTCTGGCACAGGCGGTTTGCTGTACCTGGAATGGGAATCTCTCTCTTCCTCTTCTATTTAGTGACCACTCAGCCTTCAGATTTTATCCAAGCACCACTGCTCTGGAGATGTCTACCGTAACTCACAGATGAGACCAAATGCCCCTACTGTAGTCTCTGGAAACCACATACATATGCCTTATAGCATTTGTCTTAGCTGCAGTTTTATGATTTCTACATACTTACTGGCTCCATGTCTATTGTTCCTAGCTAGACTGCACACTACGTGAAGGTAAGCCGTGTTCTTTTGGTCACTATTCTATTTCAGCACCTAACACACTGTCACAAACAATGTGGGTGCTCCCTGAGCCAGGCCCCGTTTTACCAGCACTGTGCGCGGCGAGGCATGAAGAACATTAGGGAAGACAGACTTCATCTCTTTGCTCACGGGATTTTTAGTCCAGTGTTAGAGAAAGGTAATCAATAAGCAAGCACAACGCCCAGTGCGGTGGGGATTAAAACAGAAGAGGTTCCAGGAAAATCAAGATGCAGTGGGTTGAGAAGGGCTTCCCAGAAACCAAAGGCCTACATAAGAACGATTGCTGGGTAAGCACTCCATACAAAGTAATTCCCGACGACCTTCATCTGGGAGGGAGGTAAATAAGGAAACTAAGGAGCAAGGCAGGCGTGTGACTTGCCAAGTTTGCTCAGCTAATTAGAAGGGGGGGCTGGATTCAAACCTAGACAGTCTGGCTCCCACTTCTGTGTTCTTAACGCCACGCTGCACTGAGTTTCTGAGTTGCCTCGTCAGAAGAGCCTCAAGAGACAGGCAGGGTTCCAAACAAAGGCGAGAGCCACAGCAAAGACTCTGAGGCCAAAAGGATTATAATCTTTTGAGAAACCGATTGATTAGTTTGCATTTTTTAGAAAGAAAAAGAAAAACAGGGCAAAACAAAACAGGAGCTAAAATGCAATCATCGGACTGGAGCAAGGCAGGCCCCAGGCAGGTTCCTCTTTCCCCATCATCTGTGGGGATCCTTTGGGATATGCGTTCCTTGGAAGACAGCTCTCCACAGACCAGAGATGGTGGCTTAAGGCTTGAATCCTCACTGGGCCATCCCTCCTCAAGATCACAAAGAGAAGATGGCATAGAATTAGACATGTTCGAATATACATGTGTTGATCACAAAAATGACCCCAAGAGGGAATCTGACTCGGTTCAGAATAAATCCATCTCCAGAAAGCTCACACAACCTCAGTGTTTTAAAATTTGTAAAGAACTTTGATCAAGTCCATATGTAACAATGAACAAAAAAATTAGGGGACAATCGACTACTAATTACTTCCCCTAAAAAATGAATTCAAAGAGTGCGATATAGATTAAAGCTATAGAGAGCTCCTGGCTTTGAAGGGCTGTGTGGGGGAGGAGGACGGCGATGCCTGATCAGGCGTTTTTGCACACGATGTCCACAGGGAAGTCTAAATCTATAACCATCATCATAAAGTGAGACGAGAAGCAAGTCAAAAAGGGATGAATGACGGGCGAGGGATAGCCGAGGGGTTTACAATAATCTATTATTAAAATGCCTTAAAAGAGCAAAGAAAATGCTTATCAGATCAGCAAAGCACCTTTTAATAAATAATATGATTTGGGTTTAATTAATGGCCTAATTACAGTTTTACCCAATAGGCTTAAATGCTCCAAAGGAACAGTTTGAGTCTCTTTGGTAGATAATCTGTGTTTTAAAAAATGTTCTAATTACATATTTGCTTGAGTAAATAATGTGAATTTTACAAAACTGCCTAATGATATATTTATGTGACTATATTTACCCAAATGGCCTCTCATTCTGCACTAATGGAGTTGGGATTACCGTTCCTGGGACAGGTGGGAAAGGGGGATGGCTCCGGCTTTCACCCTAACACCCCAGCGACTCGCACACTGTCCTCACTCCCCCTCACCCCCAAACACACCAGTGAAAGCATATGATCTGCTTGTTCATCATCAATTTAAGTGGGGAAAGGAATACCTCCTCAGCCTTTTATGTGAACACATTTTGCAGAAGGGCTACAGGCTTGAAAAATGAGTATTAATACTGTATATTGCTCCATTAAAAGTGGGTAATGAGACTGTGACCAAGATGGGCCATTCAAGGCTTTAGCAGCTATATAATTTATTCTTTTCCTTATGTAGTATCTTATAATGCCTTAAAAAAAATCACCCTCCATGCCCTGAAGTCAGATTGCTGGGGGGGGGGGGGGAAGCCACCTAATGGCCTGTGTAGTAGTCCCCCTTATCCAAGTCTTCACTTCCTGTGATTTCCGTTATCCATGGCCAACTGTGGTCTAAAAATATTAAATGGAAAATTCCAGAAATAAATCATCAGTTTGAAACTATGCACCATTTGGAGTGGTACAATGAATTCTCAAGCCACACTGCTCCATTTTTCAATGTCTTATCAGATCTACTGTCTCAGTATCATAGTGCTTGTCTTCAAATAATCTTTAAGAATGGCCTCAAAGCCATTCACATAAATTTATTACAGTATCTATATATATAAAAGGCTAGTGACTGAATGTTCGTCCATCAGACCAGCTGGTACATATGACACTCACTGGCAATTTAAAAATAAAGTTGGCTCACGCATGCACAATACATATAAAGCTCTTGCTAGAGCAATTTACACCTGTGTTTTAATTTTACATTACAATATTATATATTCTGTTTTGACATGTAATTTTTTTGCAGTAACATAATTACCACATGAATCTTTCTTCTAATTAATTTTTCTTTCTTTTTTTAAAATAAAATCTTATTGTTCATATTATTACAGTTCCTCTTTCCCCTCTCTAATTAATTTCCTTTCAATGTGCACTAATCCTTGCACCAGGCCACTAGTATTATTATAATTGTTCTATTTTATTATAGTTATTATTGCTAATCTCTTACTGTGCCTAATTTATAAAATTTACTGTAGATATATATGTATAGAAAAAAACCACTATCCATAGTTTTTAAAAGTATTTTTATTGCTTTCAGAGAGGAAGGGAGAGGGAGAGAGAAACATCAATAATGAGAATCATTGACCGACTGCCTCCTCATGCTCCACACCAGAGATCAAGCTCACAACCCAGTCATGTACCCTGACTGGGAATCAAACCGTGATCTCCTGGTTCATAGGTCAACACTCAACCACTGAGCCATGCTGGCCAGGCTATCAATAGTTTTAGGCATCCACTGGGGTTCTTGTTACAAGACTACTAGGGGATATACTTTCTTGGTGATAGAAAATCCGAGTTTGACTCTCCCAGCTTTGTGATGGTGTGTATCTATTAATAAGCTTTAAGTCATTTTCATGTTTTAGAATATAAATGGAGAACAACTGGATGCATATATACCCTACAATTGCATGTAGGACTGAAATGTTTCATTTTATAGTTTCCCCATAAATTTGGACTCTTTGCCCACATTTACCCTTTAAAATTAGGCGAGCTTCATTCACAAAATAATTAAACTTGGCCCAGGCAAGGAAACAACATTTCCATTTCCAGTCTTTCCACTGTTGGTTTAGAACGGGTGGGCAAACTTTTTGACTCGAGGGCCACAATGGGTTCTTAAACTGGACTGGAGGGCCCGAACAAAAGCAACGTGACCATGCTGGCACTCTCATCTTGGGCTGCTGGTGAAGGAGTGGAGGGGAGAGCAAGAGAACCCTCTGCTCTTTCAGCTTGGTGGGCCAGATGTGGCCCACGGGCCATAGTTTGCCCATGGCTGGTTTAGAATCTTAGAAGCTTACTAGGTGAAATCTGAAAATAGCCTCCATACACAGGGGACTGGGAGAGATTGAAGAAAGTGGTAGGCCTCTCCAGATTTGTAGGTGAAAGTTTTAATAAGCAAGGGGAATTTCAAGATTTGTCTTGGGTAGCCACAAGATGAATAGACCTCCACATCTACATACCAGAATCCTAAAAATTTCAATAGAGGCATTAATGGGGTTCAATCAAATGTACAGTCCAGATGGTCTGAACAACATCTTACTTTTTTAAAGGTGGACCCTTGAGATGACTCCTAGTATGGAAATAGTGGGTAAAATGTTCACTCCAAGGACGGGTGGGGGTGAAAAACTTTGGATTGCCTGGGTCCCGCTCTTGGGTCAATCAGTAGTCATGTTCTCTCAATGACCTTCCCTAACAATTTACCAAATTTACCAAAACACATGCAAAAAAGACTAAAACAAATGGTTAAGAGAATAAAAGACAGGTAAGAGAATAAATTAAGGAATAAGGTTAGTATCCCATCTGATGATGCATTAATAACCTATAGACACTAAGCTTCCTAGCAGCCAAAGCAAAGCAGGAAATGTCATAGGTGAAACCAATCTATCAAATTATATAATCAGCCAGGCAGATCTTCCTGATTTTCAGATCTAAACTAATTTATCTTGTAATCCTCACACAGGGATGTCATGTGCACACAATATTTTCAACAGCATCCCAGTAGAAAATACAATGGTAAATTTTATAAGATCAAAAATTACTATTTAAGTCAAGGAGAGAGCACCATTATTTTTAAAAATGGAACATACAATTAATGTAACATTAACTGTGCTGACCACAGTGGTCTCTCTCTTGGATGATTCAGAAGGCATTCCAGTAATTGCAGGAACTCAAGGACCCTCATTAGAGGCACTAATTTAATTTTACTATAAAGGGGCAAAATTGCTACTTAATTGAGAACTCAAGTTGATAAGGTTAAAATTAGTTAATCTGGCACTCTAATAAATGTGTAGTTATTTATTACTAGAGGCCTGGTGCACAGAATTTGTGCAGAGAGGAGGGGGGCCCTCAGCCCAGCCTGCACCTTCTCCAATCCGGGACCCCTTGGACATTCCTCTCACAATCTGGGACCACTGGCTCCTAACTGCTCACCTGCCTGCCAGCCTAATTACCCCTAACTCCCCCCCCCCCCCCCGCTGCTGATCTGGTTGCCCCAAACTTTCCCCCATGCTGGCCTGGTATTCCCCCCATGAGTCTGGTCATTTGGTTGCCCCTCACTGATCCCCCTGTTGGCTGGTCTCTCCACGCACCCTGTTTGGTCATACGTTTGGTTGCAATGGTTGCTTAGGCTTTTATATACATAGATAATATTGAAAGCCACTGCTGACACCCATAATACATTTACTTCTTTCCCTGGGCATTTTCTCCTAGAATTCAGATGATCCCATTGTTCAAACTTGTGATTCTGAACTGTGGAACAAAGATGTCTACAACTTGGACCCCAAAGCACTACAATCCATTCCTTTCTCTCTTCTAGTCCAGCAGCATCTGAGGCCCTTGCCTGCAGGAGTGCAGTGGCAGCACCATCTGTTTACTCTGGCCTTGTTTGCCTGGATCAAGTAGGAAATTGAAGGCACTAAGCTGAATTTTTCAGAAACTTTGCAGTAATTGAAGAGAGAGGGTGATAAAGAAAGAGGAAAAGCTGTGGCAACTTAATTATACTGGTCATTTCATGGGCTGCATAATAAAAGCGAAGGAGTATTTTTGAAATAGTACCAGGCTTAGAACCAACCATAATTTCAAGCACTTTGTAGAAGAGCTCCACTACTCAAGTAGTCGTCTATAATTAGGATGTGAAACTCAGCCCTGGAGTCATTTATTATTGAAATTGCCTTAAGGTGATCTCCAAAACAACTCCATCTCTTGATTTACCTCCTCCTCCCCTTTCTAAAAGTGGCAAATGGAATTCATGGAATTAGCCTCGGAGGAGCAAATAGGCAGAGATGAAATGCAGCCAGGAGCTGGTGCTTGGAAGCATCCGGGAGGGAGGTGCCAGGAGGGCCTGGGAGGATCATCAGAGAACTGATTGGAAAGATTCTCTGTTCCCAGCAGAGAGCAGGCTTCGGTGGCTTTGCTCACGTTTTATTACACATTAGCACAGCCATATGCTCCGCTCGTGTGGGCAGCACCTGCGGGGGTGCGTCAGCCTCAGACGTCAGTGGGGAGCTGAGACAGTTCTGCTTAGAAAACGAGACCCAGTGTGGCTTCTGGGGCCGCATATCTCTTCATGCAGAGTCCTTTCGTGTTGGGCTTTTTCCACTCTATGTCTACCGAGAGAAGGGGTAAAACACAACTTTCTGTTACTCTGAAACACGCGGCAGGAAAGAATCTAGCTTTTTAAGTGGATGGTTACTAGTTGGAGGGAGGAAAAAGAGGAGAGAAGAAAATGTTCTTCCCCAGGCTTGAAATCAATATACCTTATCCAACCCAAATCAAATTGTGTATGCTCAAGTCATCAGACCCGGAGCTTCCTCATTAAGAATTCATATTTTGTCCTCAGATTAAATCCCATTATGTCGCAGAGGCTGCGTTTCTCCAGCCAACCCGAAAAACCTTGACAGGCAAAGCCTGATAGCATCTAAAGAGTGGGAGCGCGGGAGCCGCCAAATCTGCAAGTTTAAATGAGGGGCCTTGCAGCTTGCTCTGCCCCGGCTCAGAGCTATGGAGTGACAGCAGCCCCGGATTACAAAACTCCCATTTGGGATGAGCCGTCTTTGGCCCTGGTCCCTGCCTGGGCTCAGTGTGTCCCATGCTGCCCACAGCTCACCCATGTTCACGTCCATCAACTGCTCTGCCTGGCAGTAGCCCACACGCCGGTCACTGCTGCTTTCTCCCATCAAACTTTGCTGGTTCGTTTGCTACTTTCTCAGGACTTGAGGACAAATGAATTTTATTAGATACTGTGTTAAAATGTTAATATGTCACCCCCTCCAGAAAGCAGATATACGGTTAATAGAGGCCTCGATTTTTTAACCCACAAAAGAGTCTATTTGGTAGAATTTCAGGAAATACCATAGTATGGAAGGGAAACTCTTTAAAGTAGTGTCTTGAGCCTACTCCAGCAAATCACTTTATTAGGATGGACTTGGCTGCAATGAAATCTCAGATCTGAATGGCCAAAGTAACAGGGAAATTTATGATTGTACCTAAGAAGCTCCAAGCATGAAACAGATGTCAGGCTGTCCATGTCTCTGCTCTGCCCAAGTCAGCGTGTCATGTCCCTCAGCTTGTCCCAAGATGCCCACCCTAGTTCCAGGCATCCTACAAAGACACAGCCACATCCAGAGGAAAAGCAAATATCTTGTCCTATATATGACTACCAGAGAGAAAACATCTCATACTTGCTCACCAGCAATCTTCTCACACATCACTGGCCAGGAGAAGTTCATTGCTTCTTCCTAACCGTGTAGCGGTCACGGGCAATGTTGTGAATCCAGCATGTCAAACAGGTGGCCTGCGGAGCGGCCCACAACAAATAGTTTTTGCAACCCAGCCAATATAACGGTATGTAAGAAAAAATTAATTTTATCATTGTTCTATTTTATATATACTTTTCGAAATAAACCTATGTTTCTATGAAAATTGAAACTTGCGTTTTTTTTGGAGCCCGTATAAACTTAAACCTTGCTTATTTGGCTCACATTAACCTTTGAGATTGACATGCTTGTTGTAAATTATGCCTGGCTTAGACCACTCACACCACCTTCCAGTAACTTAGGAGAGGACAGCACTTCAAAACAAAACTGAGAATGTTTATGTATTAACCCAATGTAACTTCAATGCCAATTGGGTCTTGTGCTTTGGTTTAAATTCAGTAATCCTATCCTTCCTTCTACTAAAGGCTTTGTTGCAGTTTGAGTTGTAGCAATTTCAATATATGGAAAAGAAAAGAAGAACAAGTGGAATTAAGTAGAAGGCAAAGCAAACAGTAGAGTCCAAAGGGTTGAATTGCATGATTGCCAGTTTCCCATGTCCACCAACCTTTCACCATAACTCAAAATTCAGAAGCAGGTGGGTGTCTTTGACCACAAAAATCAAATGAGGAGGCAGTGAGTACAAAGTTGCAGGAGGTGGCCCACGGTCCAGTGTTGGTCATGCAAAAGCTGAAAGTGATACGTTTATGGTGCTCAAAAGTCAAAAGCACCCATCACAAGGAAGAGGATATTTTATGGAAGTTGACGAAGCCAGAAAAATATCCCTTAAGCCTGTTTCATTGATCCAGAGTGAAGAAATCGTCAGCCATGTCCACTGTGCAAAATGTCAAATCCACCTTGAAGTGGATTCCAGTGATTAAAGAGTGAACTGAAACCTGCAGCTTTCTCTGAAAAATAAATTCCACCGGCCCAGTGCCTGCAGCCAGGACCTCTGCATGTCCTCACCTGGTAAGGAACCTCAAAACACTGTGACCTCTATTGCATGGCTTCTCATGGACGGACTTGAACGATGAAAAATATTCCCTAAACTTATCTTAAATAGGGACAGACCTTCTTCATCTTTAAAGCGCTCCCAAGTGCTTGAAATAATGCTAATGAAGAGCTACTCATCTACATGTATTGAAAAAGTACTGTTTGAAAAATTATGTAGAAAACAATGGAGTTGTTGACAGTGTGCTCTGGGTAACAGTACAGAAAAGGGGGGCAGCCAGAAAGTTTCTTTGAAAGATGGTAAAACAGGAAGTTCAAATGCTTAATGTTTAATCTTTTATTAACAAACAACAACAACAACAACAACAACAACAACAAGACTGCCTGGATGGGTTGTGAAATAGTCACTATTTATTGTAGTGAAAAATCAAGACATATTTGTGTATTATAAATTTTGGGTGAATGTTTCCCTTCCAGAAATCAAGTTTCTCACACAGCTATACCTCCATGCACTAGTATTGTTGGGTAGGTATCCCCCCAAGAGCCAACGCTGGAGCATTAGCTGGGCAGCTCTTCATGACAGCCAAGCGCCAAAGAGTAACCCCAAACCCCTCTGCTAGTTTCCTGCCTGCCCAGGTAACACCAAGGACCATAAAGACAAATGGGGGCAAGAATGCAACATTTCACTCAAGAGATTTCTGAACAAAGACATCCTACTGGTTGGGTAAGTTATTCATTCTTATTTTAATTGAATAAAATAATTCTCCTTATTTTGACAAGCAAATTGTTTCTTGCAAAACCCAGGTATAAATTTGAATTTTAAGGATAGTGCTACGAGTGTAACCAAACCAGCCAAACATTGACTTGAGCTTTCCTTGAGGAACTGCCTTACTTTACCAATGTTTGCCCTTCCTGAAAGCCACACTTGGAAGGTGCCATCATTAGCTAACACATGAGACAAAAAATACCTCCTTTTGCTTCAGCCTCTTAGTGCCTAAAATTTCAAACAACCTTTATTGTCAGTCAAATTATTTAATTAAACAACCACCGAGCACTCACTATATGAGGAAAATACACTGACTAATTGTATTGAGAAAGTGAAAAAATTAATTAGCCGCAATCTCCGTTTTATAGCGTATATAACCCACCGAGGAAAAGGATGAGTAGGCAAATAATTCTGTATAATACAGTGCATGCCCAAAAGGAGAGAGCCAACAATATACTAGGAAGAATCAAAGCTGGAAGAGATGCAATCCAATCGGGAAAATCTTTGTAGAAAAGAAAGTATGTGCAAACAAGCTTAAGCTAGACTTTTAACAGAAGAGACAGAGATGGCATACAATTAGAACAGGGGCACGAGCAAGCTCAGGGGCCTTTTTTTTTGCTTGTACATTTCTTTCAAATGGGCAATCCAAAATGGGAAACACATTAGCCCAAATACACTGCAGAGAACAGCGGGCACAGGAGTTGGATGAAATGAGATAATTGGCAGGGAGGTTTGGATAGTCAAGAGAAGCCAGAATCTGTGGCACATTAGGGGAATCTGGAAGTTGCTCTGGGCAGCATGAGATCACTGGTCAAGGAGATGGAGATGCCAAAATAAGTTTTGCCTTCTTCACCATGTATTATTGGGCGGTCTCTAACCTCAATGCTTGTCAAGAGGCTTGGAAAGCTACCTTTTTTTTTTTTTTTTTTTTTTTTTTTGCGTGGGAGGGGGGGGGCACTTAAATGCCCAGTGAGTTAAGCTTCTGCCAATACTTGAAGCTGATGAATGCAATTGCCTCATTTTCATTCCTTTACTCAAGAACTCACTCTCTTTTAGATAAACCACCAACTATTTCCAAGCATCTCTCCTATCAGACATCCACTACTTTGAGATTCATGAAGTGTTTTTGCTATTTTGCTGCCCGGTTTGTTTGGTTTGGCCCTGCTTGCTTTCCTTTCTTTTCAGTCAAGAATTCTCAAGGACAAGAGTACTGTAAGCCCTGGAACAGGGTGTCCCACATGAATACCGTATTTGCCGGCGTATAAGACGATTTTTTGGCCCTGAAAAATATGCCTCCAAGTGGGGGGTAGTCTTATACGGTGAGTATATAACAAATTCTGTATTTTTAGTGGAAATGTTAGGGGGTCGTCTTATACGCCCAGTCGTCTTATACGCCTGCAAATACGTATTTTTCAGGGCCAAAAAATCGTCTTATACGCCGGCAAATACGGTATGTACTCACAACCCTTTTACAGGTGATAGACCCTGTAAAAGTTAAACATGATACCAGTTTAACAGCCCTTAAGAAGAGGAAGTTACCTCTCAATTCAGAAAACATGTACTGCCTTGTGACGTTCTGCTCAGTATGACAAGGGATGGAGATAAAATAAAAAAATAAAGGTCTTTGCCCTCAAAAAAAAAAAAAAAAACTTACAGTCTGTGAAAAGGTATCGGATAAGTGCTATGGACAAAGCAAACAAGGGGAATTTGGGGAGCTCATAGATGTGAGGGCACATCTAGACCATATTTCTAGGACGGGACGGGGGAGCGGGGGGGTGCTCTGGGAAGCTCTCCCAGATAAACTGTCATTTAAATGAGAAATTATAAGCAAATTGTTACAAGTCTATCAGCTCATTCAAGCAAAATAAAAATTTGGCTGGGTTCAAATCCTAGCTTGAAGGTTGAGAAATTAATTAACCTTTCCCTTCCTCCCTTTTCATATCAGCATAATAAAAATAAAATAAAAACACCTTTGTATGTACATCATAGATTAATTGTGAGAACGAAATGAAAGTGTATCTCTAGCTGGTGCTTAATAAACACTGTTTTCCTTCTTTTGCATGAAGTTGTTTAAGAATAGCTATACTTATCTATCTCTTAACTGAATTTCTATGTGAATAAAGTCATCAGAATTAGGGTAGATTACTGTTACAATCCTTGAAGGAATAATATCTCGGAATATATGTATGTATAAATAATACATATGCATACATATATTTACATATACCTGAAATTTTTTAAAATAAAGGAGAAATGTTAAGGTATGTAGTGAGAAAAGCAGACCTCAAAGTTAGCCCAT
Source organism: Vespertilio murinus (assembly GCA_963924515.1). Lineage (NCBI taxonomy): Eukaryota > Metazoa > Chordata > Mammalia > Chiroptera > Vespertilionidae > Vespertilio > Vespertilio murinus. Next base: position 123,181,572 of record OZ004708.1, read on the forward strand.
CTAATATCAAATTATAAGCTCCACCAAAACTTCCTCTTCCAGCATTCTTTATGTCAGTGCATGACAACACTGCCTGCCCTTGTCACATCAGACACACAGGAGTCATCCCTGAGATCTGCTTTTCCCTCATGAGCATATCACACCCACCACTGTCTTAATGACTTGTTCTCCTACATATCTCCCCCCTCTCCCACTTTAAATCCTCTCTTCACAGTGTGCATCTGGCCACACAGGTCTCAGTGCTGGACACAGTGTTTGGTAATCAGGACACTTATAATGAACACTTTTTAAATTAATGAATACATAATTAAATGGGATATGCAAGAAGGCATAGCAAAAAAAAAAGATTGTAAAGTTCTTTGACTTTTTTTCTTTATTACTCTAAAGCAGTGTTTCCCAAAGTGTGGTACACGTACCCCCAGGGGTACGGGAAGAGTTTGGTGGGGGTATGCATTGCACTGGAGTTTGGTGGGGATATGCACTGCACCGTGCTTAGCTGCGCCTAATTCTATGTTCTCATGAGTCAAGTCAAGACAGTCTTGTGAGGCGTGAGATGGTCTGTTGTGCAAATAAATGTTATTTATAATATAACTTTTATTTATATTTTATTATGAATAATTTTATTTTTCATTTATTTTTATTTTGTGTATGTACCAAAAAAATAAAAATAAATATATTTTGATTGTTATTAAAATACAACCATTTTTTTTGACAAAGGGTACTCAGCGTTACGAAAATTATAGAAGGGGTACACATATGTCAAAAGTTTGGGAAACACTGAGTCTAAAGTATTGAACTGCAACTCACTGAATTTTTGTGTAATTATTTTTGGTTTGTTGTTACCAAAACATTTACAAACTAGGTGGTAATAGCTATAATAATAAAAGCATAATATGCTAATTAGACCAGACGACCTTCCAGACAAAGCCTGGGCTGCGAGGGAAGCCTGGGTCTCTGGTGCCAGAGGGAAGCCAGTGCTGGCAGCCTAGGAAAGGAAAGCCTACTCTTGCACAAATTTCGTGCATGGGGCCTCTAGTCTTCAATAACAAAGAAGACTGAAATATAACATCAAACTTCATATTCCTAAGTAAATATCATGAAAGAGACATAGGAAAGGCTTGAGATCAGGGGTCAGCAAACAGACACCAACACAGCAAATCTGCTTTGATTTCATGGAGCACAGCATTCTTGTCCTCTTGTTGTGCCTGCCTTCCGCCAGCAAGGGCAGAGGGCGTAGCTGCAGCAGGGACCTTGGGCACAGGAGCCTAAAACACTTCCGTCAGCTCTTCACAGAAAAAGGGAAAGCTTACCAACACCTGCCTTAGGGAGTCAGGGAAAAGACCTAAGTGATTTTTAGGAGCTATATATTTATGTAACTACAGAAAGAGTGACAGAAAATAATATATTGTGTTTTAAAAACATATAAAATGAGGTGAGAAGGGAAGGGAAGCTAAGACTGGCACTTAGGTTAAGACTTGTGGTAGCTGAGAGATGGCCCCAAAGATAACTGGGTCCAGAAGCCCTGAAACCTCTAAGTGCTACCCTATTTGGTAAAGGGGTCTTTGAAGAAGTAAATTAGGGGTTTTCAAATGAGATTATCCTAGAGAAGTGGTCGGCAAATTCAGTCAACAGAGCCAAATATCAACAGTACAAGGATTGAAATTTCTTTTGAGAGCCAAATTTTTAAAACTTAAACTTTTTCTAATGCTACTTCTTCAAAATAGACTCGCCCAGGCCATGGTATTTTGTGGAAGAGCCACACTCCAGGGGCCAAAGAGCCACATGTGGCTTGCGAGCTGCAGTTTGCCAACCATGGTCCTAGAGAATCTGAGAGGAGGAGAACACACACACACACACACACACACACACACACACACACACACCCCTAAGACAGGAGCAGGGGCTGGAGTGGTTCAGTCACAAACCAAGGAACACCAAGGATTGCCTGAAGCCACCAGAGGCTGGTGAAGGCAAATTACAGACTGTCCCCGAGGCCTCCCAGACCCAGTTCCTCCATGATGAGACCTTGATTTTGGAATTCTGGCCTCCAAAGTTCGAGGGGAAATTTATTTTATTTTATTTTTTTTGCCACCATGTTAATGATATTTTCTTACAGAAACCCCAGGAAACGAATTGAGTCCTGAAGAAAAAATATTGGGCCCATCTGTGCACAGTCAGAGAAGTTGGGGGTGAGACGAAGTTTCATCAGAGTACACAAAGTACCTAGAAGTTTGTGTTTGGACCCATTCAGTTTTGCCAAATACATGAGCAACTGCTGCAATAACAAACAGCCCTTAGGAGTGAGTCCATTCCCCATGGCTGCCATGCCTCTTCAGATCTCAGCAGCTCATCTTCAGACCTTTGTCCCTCTCCCCTCTTAATTTTACAAAAACCCGCCTGTGCCTCATACACACGGTTTGCAAATCACAGGCTCTGCAGAACATCTATTCTAAACTAAAGGTGGCGCAGGGACACAGAAAGGAGTCCCCGAATTATCTCAACTGCCACTAAACTATTTGATGAACTTAGCTAAGGGTCTTAATCTCTGGGTCATCACCTGTCCCATCCCCCAAAAAAGTCGCAAGCAAACAAGCAAGCCAGTGGTTATTTCATCCATGTGTGTCATGAGATTATTAAAACCATCACTGATGCTAGTACCCGGCATCGGGATTCTTTAGCGAGGAAATTACCTTTGCTTGAGAAAAACGCCTTACTATGAGAGAAGAGCCTGCAGGTATCAGAGATAAAGTCCTCTCCATAAGACAACTGGAAAAGCTTTGGGTTTTGTTTTTGATCTGATGAGTGAGATGTGGGGGAGAGAGAGGAGAGGAAGAGAGACGGAAAGGGACATAAAGATGTGAGCAGGCTGGAGGGAAGGGACCCACTGGCCAACGGCTCAGTCCCTGCTTCTCCAAGAGCCTCAGACCGCCCTGGTTCAGGCCACTGCCCATGAAGACAGGACACCCCAGGCTTCTCCCATCGCCCTAAAAAGGTGAACCAGGATTGTTTCCTGGTTCATCACACCGCAGCTCCGGAGCGCTGAGGGGCCCGACGGAAAAGGAAGAAGCGGTTGGAAAACCAGGGCAGCTGGGCTCTAAGGCCAAGCAGCTCCGTTCCTCCCGGGGAGGCCCAGGCTCCTGGGAAAGGAAAGAGCGCACGTTTTAGATGAAGCAATTCAAGTAGGAAAGGCGGAAAATGCAAGGAATGCCAGTAAGTAAGGCAGGAGGTGGCAGGGGCACAGCCTCAAGCCCGGGGTTTGAGGAGAGGCTTCTGGGCCGGGAAGGCAGGCTCCGAGGCCTTCACAGAGTGCGTACACTTACCCCCACCTACCACAGGCAGGGTCAGCAGCAGCTATCAACAGAAACTTGGGAACTATCTGTGAATCTGACCCCTTCTCGCCATCTCTGCTCTCATTGGCCCTGTCTAAACCTCTAGCTGGGACGGAGACCTCTGGCCAGGACTCAGCTGCAACCTCACAGGGACCAGAGGACTTCCCACCTTAGGGTCCGGAGTTCTAGGTCTGAATCCCGCCTGGTCCGTTCGGCTCCCCCTGACCACCCGAACTGAGGCTTCTGCGCCTCCCTTTGCCCTACCCATTCCATCCTCTTCACCTACTCTATTTTTTTCTTTATTTCACAGCACAGCTGGCTTCAACACATATTACTACTTTATCTGCTGTGTTTATTGACTATTTCCCTCCACTCCCACCCTGAGAAGGCAGTCCCCCATGAGGTCAGGGATCTGTGTTTCACGCCTGGATGTAAAGAATAGCTGGCATGTAGTGGCTGCTCAAAAGTATGGCATAGTTAACAGTAAATGAAGGTAAACCAGGAAACTGTTTTTCGTTAGTAAATTCTTAACACAGGAGAATGTAATAAGGCCATGTTTTGAGGGCACACCATGCATCACTGTGCTGTGAAACTGGCTTTAATTAGAATTATCACTGCTCACACACATTATGAAATAAATGTTTGATGAGGGCCTTGGCACGCCAGGTACTGTAACAGTTGGGGGAATTATTTCTAGTGGACAAAACAGACTATTACAATAAATGGGTAAAACTTTTAGAATGTTACCTTATGGTGAGTGCTAAGGAGATAATAAAGCAGCCAAAAGAGGCTAACACTGGTCATTATACTTTTATTTAAAAAAATATTATATTGATTTTTACAGAGAGGAAGGGAGAGAGATAGAGAGCTAGAAACGTCGATGAGGGAGAAACATCCACCAGCTGCCTCCTGCACACACCCCACCGGGGATGTGCCCGCAGCCAAGGTACATGACCTTGACCGGAATCGAACTCGGGACCCTTCAGTCTGCAGGCCTACGCTCTATCCATTGAGCCAAACCAGTTTCGGCTGGTCATTATACTTTTTAAGAACAATGTGACATGGTATATCTAATAATAATAAATGTACACGTAAGGCGATTGCTGAAAATTCTACATTTTACATTAAAACACTGCATTTCCCCTGTGTGTTGGTTCCACGCCAAGCAAGTTTCAGTGTGCGATGAGCCGCTCACGAACCCACTGTCTACGTGGGGAGGACTGGCTTCCTGCTCACTCTGCTCCTGTTTCAAACCCACGGAGCGGTCTTCCCATGCGCAGATGGTGCGTGCCCACCCGCAGGTGCCGCCTGGCCCGCGTGGCTCGGGGGTGGAGCATTGTCCCATGCACCAGGAAGTGGCTGGTTCAAATCCTGGTCAGGGCATGTGTGGGATTGCGGGCTCCATCTCCAGTAGGGGGCGTGCAAGAAGCAGCTGCTTGATGTTTCTCTCTCACCGTAATCTCTCTCTCTCCCTCTATCCACCTCCCTTATCCTTGCATTCTCTTAAATCAATAATAATATATTTTTAAAGATAGTTATGACAATAGAAGCCCTTGAAGTACTAGAGGAGCAAAGGAAAACAAAAAAGTTTCCTGGTGCCCCTGAGCCACGCGGTCTTAAGGTGACCTTGGAAGCCACGGCGACTAACCCACAAGGGCAGGATGAGCGATGGTGCTCACGTTTGGGGCAGCCACATTCTCATGGAATGAGCTGCGGGAAGGATGGCTGCTGTTAGCACCTTCTAGGGCTGAGCAGTGATTCATCCCAGAGCATACAGCAGGATTTTATTCGCTCCAGGAACAGCTGATGAGCTATGCCAAGATACTGCCTTGGGGTGGGGGCAGAGGGAGGAGCTTTGTGTCCCAAAAATTCCACCACGGAGGCGGAGGCTCAGACCCAAAATGAGATTTTATTGTCATTTTTATTGCTATCCTGATTATTGACTGTCTTACCCTAAACTGGCCTGGGAAATTAAGAATTCACTTTTTTTTTTTTAAAAAAAAAAAAAGATGCATGTTTATAGAACCATCAAGAAGAATCTGGAATCTGTTGTAATAACCGGGCATAAAAGTTTAAATGAAACAATGCATTCATTGGATCTTAATGAAACAATGGATGCACTGGGTCTTTAAACCAGAGCTTTAATGGTAATTACTTGGAAACCAAACTCATCTTCCTCCACCTGGGAGAGCTGAATAGCAGTAAAACAGCATAAAAAGTAAATCCATGGCAAACCCCACCAAGAACACATTATACTTTTAGGGACATCTTTATTTATATTTTCTTTGACGTTTATATACCAGTACTGGGAGATTATTATCCAGATACCAAGAATGTCAAGATAGCTCTAGTCTAGAGTCTAGAGACTCAGCCCCCTCAGCCTGCCAAGCTGCTTTGCGTAGAAATGGGTGCGAAGTCTAGAACAGTCATTCCAGGAATTGCGTCTGAGCTATGGCTCCGATCACAGCTCCCGGGCAGCATCTGAACCTACTTCCCTTCAATCAGCACAGAGACATGGAACGGAGCCCACTTAGCGCACGGCTGCCAGCCCTCGTCGTCTGCCTCCCACAGACACGCACACAGGAACGCTGGCAGCTGCCTTCTCCCTTCCTGTCATTCTCCCAAGACAGGGAGTGGGCAGATGCAGGAGCGAGGGGGAGGCACGGGCTGCCAGAGCACAAGCCACAGCCAGCCTTGCCCTTGCAGGCCCCGACCCCGGCCCCGGTGCCCAGCGTTCCCCTGGGGCTCTTGTGGGGTTGAAGGTTGAGAAATAGGATTTAGCGCCTGAGCGAGGTGTCCTGGGGGAAGGCAGGCCCCAACAACCAGGGCTGTATTTGCAGCAACAAATAAATGAGACGACCTTGCCCCGATTAAACCTTCTGATCTTTGTTAGAGAGAATGAGGAGTGAGGCAACATTTTGCACTAAGCGCCAGAAAGTCTCCCTGAACAAGGTCGGAGGTGATCAAGGAAGAGTTCGGCAGAGAGGGGGTGAGAAAAGGAAGGGGAAAATGAATCTGACACGGGAGGACTTCTTCAGCGTCCCCGACGGGAAGAACCCTATGGTGGGGCAGTGACACATGCCCAGGCGGGAAGTTTTAATTGGCAAGACAACAGCCCAGCTTGGGATCATGGTCTACTTCCCTGACTAATAAATGCCCCGAATGCCCCCAGAGCACACGCTGTCACAACCAATCTAGCCTCCCCCTGACTTCTGTTGATAGGTAGTAACTCTCAACTCAACCCAACAAGTTCTGAAGCTGCTCCACTTTCCAAACAATCAAAACTGTCAGGAAACATCCACAGCAGAATCCTCGACCTCAAACCCACACGCTAAGCAGCGTGAGGGACAGGGCCCCTCGGTTAAATGACACAAGGCAAGCCAGAGGAGCAGCTCAAAGGCCTCACCTACAGCTAGACAACTGCTTTCCTGAACTGACTCGCTCACGTGTTTCTCAGATGGATGTACTATGCTGGCTGCAAAAGCAAGCATGTCAAACTCGTGGCTGGTGAATTACAAGATAACTCTGATTTGTACACTTAGGGAGTTTACAGGCTATCAGGAGAAAGAGGCAATACAATAATTATAATATAGTAAATTTACAAGTTAATAATAATAATGATAATAATAATAATAATATCTTGTGATAACAGGTTCCTTCCTAGCGAAGCCTCTAAAAACAAGACTAGAGCAGCATTATACAAACCAGAGGAAAAGTGGAAAGAAAGCAAACATCCACCATATGGATGTGGTATATCCACACAAGGGAATATTAGTCAGCCATGAAAAGGAATGGAGTACTGTTGCAGGCTACAACATGGATGAACACCGAAAACATTATGCTAAATCAAAGAATCCAGATCCAAAAGGTCACGTGTTGTATTATTCAATGTATATAAAAGGTGGTAATGGGAAAATCCGCAGACCCAGGGAGCAAAGTGGTGCAGCCGAAGGCTGGACGATGGGAGGAACTGAGAATGACTAATGGGTACAAAGTTTATTTTAGGATGATAAAAATGTTCTCAAATTAGATAATGGTAATAATTACACAACCTTGTAAATATATTAACATGATCTCTTCCAGGCTCTCCACAACACACTAGTCAACACTCACATTAAACAGTTTTCCTACTATCCATTGGTCTGTATTCACACTAATATTCAGAGTGTTCCAAATATTCCATGTCTTTCTTGCTTCCATGCCCGATGAAGCTATTCCTTTGCCTGTACCTCCCCTGTCCACATTCCCCTACCTCCGTGGTCGGCAAACTGCGGTTTGCAAGCCACATGTCGCTCCTTGGCCCCTTGAGTGTGGCTCTTTCACAAAAGAGCATGGCCTGGGCGAGTCTATTTTGAAGAAGTGGCATTAGAAGTTTAAAAAATTTGGCTCTCAAAAGAAATTTCAGTCCTTGTACTGTTGATATTTGGCTCTGTTGACTAATGAGTTTGCCAACCACTACCCCACCTGATTTAACATTGCATGCTGCCGAGGATTCAGCTCCAGCAGAATCTACCTCAGAACGCCTCCCCGGTGTCCCCAGTCCTGCCTCGCAGTGTGGGTGAAGGCCCCCTTCCTTATCTAGTAACCTGCCACCCCGTGTTATCGTTGTTTGCTGACTAATGTCTCCCAGCCTAGACTATTAGTTCCTAGAAGGTAGAACCATAGCATTTACACCCCTAATACTCCTAATACAGTATGGGAGCATTGAATAAATGTTAACTGTGTGCAAGAATAAATGAATAAATGAATTCATAATTTAGTCATAATTGTATTCAGCACTTCATCGCAACTCTTTTAATTACCAACTTCTGAAATTTCCTCAAAATTTAAGAGCATAAAGTCAAATGATTACATTTGATGAGAAACACCATTAACTTCATTTGAATAAAACTCAGCAACTATTATCACATGTAATTTATAACAAAGTTAATCCAACTCATACTTAATGATATGAATAATCATTATAGCGGTGTAAATTCATTGGGCATAAAAGTCAGACAGTTAACATAAACGGATTTAAGCAACGTTGCCTGTGTGTAAGCCAAGCACATCGTTCCTAGAACCCACTGAGGGAGAAAAGAAAAGGAACTGAGCAGAGGAGGCGGCTGATTCACGAAACAGGAGCTGAAGTGGCTTTTGGGGCAGGAGCAGCCAATATCCTGCATTTTCAGGAGCTAAGAGCCACAGAAGCCATTCTTGCCCTTTTGCTGATTCACCCATTAACCCTGACACTGAAGAATGGGAGAAGTTGGTCATTGCTTTAAGTCTCTCTCCTCAGCCAGAGAGTGCTTGTGTGGCATTCCATATCTCAAAAAGGGGCAGAAGAGTCCATTCCTGCATCAAGATTTGGACAGGTACCTGGCTGATTTGATCTACAGAGAAGTAGGTTAACCTCTCAATGAGCGAATTCTAGAGCAATTAAGCCATAGAAATCCAGTGCTCAAAGAAGGCCTAACATCTGACTGCCTTGGCAGAAAACCCCAACGTATGAGAGAAACCAAAGCATCACTTTGATCTGTCCCGATTCTCCCTCTTTTTCTCGCAGATAAAAATCCTAATTATATACTGGCTATGACTCCATGAGTCATTAATTTACTACAACCTTCCAAGTTAGTTAGTTCTGTGGAGAACTGCAGTGTGGGATGCACAGCAATGTGCTCAAGGTTATAGACGTAGTACCAGCTGCCTCCCATGGAAGGAACAAGTCATATTGGATCACAGAGATCCAATGGGATCAAAAGAGAAAGGAGGATGGAAGTTAGGGCTTCACAGAGTCAAGATAAAGAGTGGCTTGTTGAGCTCCTGGAGGGCACAGGAGAGAACCTTAAAAGCTGGGAGAGAGGCCAAGAAAGAGAGGGAGAAAACTGGACAGTCTCCTTCTGCATTTAGGTTTAATAAACAGGAAGCGCCAACCTACAATTTTGTAGCTAAAATTCTGTAGGGACCACTTTATGTGTGTACACTCCTTGCTTGGAAGCAACTAGTGTCATCTTCAGAAATATGTTGGTTATTAAAATAAACCAAACCTAACATTTACTCTCGGTCCAGGAATACCTATAGTATATTTCAAATTGGGTATAAGTAACTGTCATTTTTTTTTCTTCAGGTTGATTTCAACTTCAGCAAGGTTTCTGGTTGGAACACAAGATTGATAATTATGATTTGTTAGGAATAACATTCTTTTTAGCATATTCATTGCAATTTTTTTGCATTCTTTCTATTAGCATGAGAAAGTCATTTAATTTAGTTCATTTAAATTATTTTAAAATTGGCAGACTACATATTTGGGGTATAATTTGGACTCCCACACTTAATTCATTTGGGATCCAATTAAATTATTTTGATATTCTAAAAGGCTCAGCTCCCACTCGTCACTTTTCCCGTTCCAAAGTGAATCTCCTATTGCTCTCTTCTATGTAGGAAAGTTAAGTCAATTAAATAAAGTGCTGGGAGTGTAGTCAAATGAATCTGTTTTGTTTCCAGCTACATGAACTTGGACTTATCACCCATCCATGTGTCTGTGCCCGCATTTGATAAAAAGAAAGACTGGTACTAGAGGTCATATTATTCCCTTGAATCAAAAGCAAGATACTTAATACAAGTTTTATCAGACTGGAAACTCCTTGGAGGTCACATTCATCCTTCAATACCATGAACACTGCTAGTTTGCTATCCTTCCCATTCATACCACTGATCCAATGCTCTCAAGGGCAGAATGGAGGTGCTTAAATTTTTTTGCTTCCTTGATGTGCTTTCTAAGGCCTTGAAAGAGCTATTGATACCACCCACTCTCACACAGTGCTTCTGAAGTAAACAGCTCAGTGAGGCACACATAGCCCTGGCTACTGTCTAGTTTTGCAACAACAGCATGAGAAGTCCGTTGAGCAATGGGGAAGACTGACACACAGTTCAGAGCTGCCCAGGAAATGTGCCGGATTCCAGATGTCCTTCTGGTCTTTACATCTGTTTATGAGAGTTCCTGAGAAATCTTGCTTTAAAAAACTCATGCTTAACTTTGTTATACCCTGCATTTTCCAAACTTATGGGATCACAAAAGCTTTTCTACAAGGAATAATAAATAACATCCTAAAGAACAGACTTTGGGAAACCTTGTTATAAAACAGATAAAGATTGAACATTGAGAATCTGGGCCTTTTCTGGTAGCTTGGGATGAGGAATTCATATTTTATATGTTACTTTTATTTTTCACAAAAGAGAATTTTATTTTATTTTGCAAAAATAATTTAAAAAACCCTTTAAATTGCAAATAAGGGGAAAAAAACCCTAACAATCATCAAAAGTCCTCTCCTTGGGGCAAAGGGGGGGATGGAAATCATATTTAGTGTTTGGTAGATATCCTGTTAGTATATCCAGAGATGTGTGTAATTTTTATTTCAACAAATGATAGATTAACCATCATAAATCTATTAGCAAATCCTATCCAATCTAATAAAGATGGAATATGCAAATTGATTGTCACACCACCACAAAGATGGCAGCGCCCAGTCCCCTCAGTCCCGCTGGAAATTACTATGGCAAGTGGACCAAAAGGTTTTCATCAAGTGTGAGAAGCAAGAGTGAGAAGCAAGCCTTGGTGGAATCAAGGGAGAGGTGGTGGGCTCAGGGCCACTGCCACCCAGGAAGGCCCTTGGAGTTTGGTTCTGAAACTGCAGGGACCTGGTCCATCATGGGCTGGGGAGGAAGCGCTGCTGCCGCCTGCTAAGCACCAGGTCCCTGGTTAAGGAAGCGGGTCTAAGCCACGGGGCCTGGCAGGACTGTCTCACCTCAGGCCATCCATCATGGCTAAGCCCTGGTGGGGACAGCAAGCATCACCTGTGGACACTGGTGGAGTGGGCGGGGGTTGAATATTTTAATGAAAATGGGATGCCTGTGCCCTGTGCCGCCAAGCCCTAGTCCCTGGCTAGGAGAGGGCAGCAGGATCAGGGGCACAGCTTCAGGACCCCGTTAGGAGGCACTGGGGCTCTGGAGGGACTGGAAGCCAAAGGCCCTGGTTGCTGGGCTGACAGCAGTTGCCATCACCCGCCCAGCGCTGGACCATGGGCCCTTACTCTGGAGCTCAGCCATAGGAGGCATCAGCCCCGGGATGTTTTTCCTGTTATCTGGCTGGAAGTACAGGTGACAGTTGAATTAGAGTCGTGATTGTAATTTAATTTCTCCAAACTCAGATCTATTTTCTTTCCAAATACATTAGGGGTCAGGAAACTTTCAAAGAATTGGGGAACCATTCCCAAATCAGGAAGGAAAGTCACAGGGTGTATACTATTGCCACAAACACAGTATTTCCTACTATTTACAACACATACAATGTAATGTGTTAGATGCTTTCATATAATGCTGGTAGATATGTCATAGTTATAGTGGTATGTCATATCCTATCTATACTAATAAAAGGGTAATATGCTACTTAGACCGGAGACCTTCCAGGAGACCTGCTGGATGTCCTTCCGGACAAAGCCATGGTGGCGGGCCCAAGGCAGAGGTAGTTAGGGGTGATCAGACCAGGAAAGGAGGGCAGTTAGGGGCGATCTGGCTGGCAGGGGGGGGGGAGGGGTAGTTGGAGGGCGATCAGGCTGGCAGGGGGGGGGGTGTAATTGGGGATGAGCAGGCCAGCAGGGGCAATCAAGCTGGCAGATGTGAGTGGTTAGTAGCTATCGGACCCAATTGGGAGAGGGATGACCGACTGCCGGCAGTTGGACACCCACTGAGGGGTCACAGACTGGAGGGGGTGCAGGCCTGGCTGAGGGACCCCTCACCCCATGCACAAATTTCATGCACCAGGCTACTAGTAATATATATATATATATATATATATATTATATATATGGCAAAACTATTGAAGTATTCTCTTTAAAATCAGGCATAAAATATTCCCTGCTATCATAGATACTATTAGAAATTATACTGTAAGAAAAGATATAAATGTTTAGAAGACAAGAGGCAAAACTATCATTACTGATAAATGATGATTATCTCCTTATAAATAGCAATAAACCAACTGGTGAATTATTTTTAAAAATTAAATAATTAAGCAAATATATTATGATCAATACACAGAAATCAAAGGCCTAGTTACAAATCAAAAATCTAGTTATTGAACATTATTAGAAAATGTTAAAAAGGAACCCATTCACAGTAGAAACAAAAGTTGTGAAATATTTAGGAATAAAAAACTAAAAATGTTCAAATCACCATGAGAAAATAAAACTATTAAATTACGTTAAAAATTGGAGTATTTTACATTCCTGGGTAAGAAGACTAAATACTGTACAGTTGTCAAGTTTTCACAAATTAATCTTTAAATTTATGCCAAATTTTTACAAATTAACTTTTAAATTCATGTACATTAAAATCAATATCTCAATGAGATTTTTATGTATAATTTCATGTGTCTATTTCAAAATTCATGTAGAAGATTACATTTGTGAGAATAGGTGAGAAATTTAAAAAGAGAATAAAAAAGATGATGCTTTCTTGCCAAATATGAAGACATAGTACTTAACTATTTTAATTAGAATATTGCCATTTTGGTTATAAACTAAAATATTAAATAAAGATCCCAATATTTAACCCATGAATATATGGAAAAATATATTTAAAGCATATTTTAAAACTTTTAATATTATAAGATTTTACATTTTAAACCCAGACAAAGGAGAGAGAACTGTTCAGTATAATTATGAAAACAATTGGCTATCTACGAGGGTAAAGTAGCATTTCACTTTAAGTAATTCATAAAAGCTAGTTTCAGATAAATTGCCAGCATAATTTCTCCATAAGGGGAGAAAACTATAATATATTTAAAGTAAATACAGAAGAATGTCTTAATTCCTTAGGATGCGAAGGGGTTTCTTAAATCTAACACAAAGAGAAAATCAAAAGGGAAAAAGCTAACAAATTTGGAAACATCAAAATTAAATCTTTTGCAAGAATGATGACACCACAAATAAATTGAAAATGATCAATTTACCAGAATATTTACAACTTGTATAGCATAAAAAGGACAAGTAATTATAAAACATAACTTATATGAAATAAAATTAAAACAAACCAATAAATTTATAGGGCAAAAACCCCCAAATAAATCAGGTAATTCACAGAAGATGACATGAAAATAGCCTATATAGAAATAAAAGTATGTATAACCATAAAATAAAAGTTGTTAGTTAAGATATAATAATATGAATCTTAGTCATAATGTTATGAGGCAGAACCAACTTTCAGAAAAACATATACAGTATGATAATATTTATATAAACAAATACACATTCAAATACAGATAATACCCTATAAATTTTATGCATCTATAAATATATGCAAATATTTTATGAAAGGGTTAGAAAAAGCAGGTAGGCAGGAAAAAACTGGTAGGAGAGGAAGATGACTTCTGTATTTTGTTTTTATTTCATGGAGAATGCTTTTATTATATGAAATTATGTAATTTAAAGTTAATGTCAAAACATGAAAAGGATTTGACAAATGCACCACTGAAAGGTAAAAACCTTCCAACTTAAGACACTAGAAAAAGAGAAAATTAAACATACAGCAACCAGAAGGGAAATTAATAAAAATTAGAGTGTAAATAATGAAATGAAAAAAATAGAAAAACAGAAAAATCAACTACATTAAAAGTATATACTTCAAAAGAGTGAAAATACAAAATGGACAAATATGCAGTTAAACTAACGGTAAAATATACTAAATTACTAAAACTGAGAGTGAAAGAGGGAACATTACTACAGACTTTACCGAAAGGAAAGGGTCTATCAAAGAATACTATGAGTAACTTATGTGAAAAATTAATTACTTAGATTAATTAAACAAAAAACTCCTAGAAAGACAGACACTATGAAAACTGACTTAAGAAAAAAAATTGAATATGTCTAGCAAAGGTGAAGACCAGGCCCAGATGGCTTCTCTGGTGTATCTATCAAATGTTGGAAGAAGCATTAATGCCAACTCTTCACAAATACTTCAAAAACATAGAAAATGAGAGAGTACATCCCAACTTACTCTTTGAGGTTAATATCCCAATTCTAAAATCACACAAGACACTAGAAGATAAGGTAACTGTAGACCAATGTCTCTTAGAATTAGATGCAAAAATCTTCAACAAAATACTAGCAAACTATATATATAGATATATAGATATATAGATATATAGATATATAGATATATAGATATATAGATATATAGATATAAAATTTAATAAACATATCTACCTATATTCAGTTTAAAATTCTATATCGAGAGAGAGAGAGAGAGAGAGAGAGAGAGAGAGAGAGAGAGAGAATTACAAATAATTACTAATGGCACTAATACCAGCAATGCTAGGTAACAAACACAAAACATTCTTGAAAGAAATTAAAAGCCTATAGGAAGATTAAAGACATTCCAATGTCATGAGTTAGAAGACAATATTGTTGAGAAGGTATATTCCCCAGATCTTTTTGATATATAGAGTTAACACAACCCCTACCAACAATCCCAACTCACTTCTTTGCAGAAATGGGTAAGCTGATCCTAAAATTCATATGGATGAATCACCCAGAGTAATATTGAAGAAAAGAAAGTTGGAAAAATCATATTCCTAATTTCAAAATGCACTATAAACTACAATATTCAAGACAGTGTGATAATAGCATAAGTATAGACATAGACCAATGGGATAGAATTGAGAATTCATAAATAAACCCATGTCTCTATAAGCAATTTAAATTTTAAAATTGTTGACAATATTAAAAGTGTCCCCAATTTTCCCCTTCTTTGCCCAATTGAATTTTACAAGTGTGCCAGGACCATACAATGGGGAAACACTCTTTTCAATCAGTGACGCTAGGAGAACTGGATAGCTGCAGTTCACACCATATGCAAAACTTAACTACAAATGGATCAAAAGTCTAAATATAAGGGCTAAAACTACAAAACTCTTAAATAAAACTTAAGTGTTGACCTTCATGCTTTGGATCAGGCAATGGTTTCTTAAATATGCCATTAAATGGATAAGCAATCAAACATAGGTTAATTGGACCACCAAAATTAAAAACTTTTGTGTATTGTGTATCAAAGAACATTATAAGAAAGTGAAAAGAAAACATACAACCCACAAAATGAGAAATACTCACAAATCATATATATGATTAGTTACATGCATCTAGAATATATAAAGAACTCTTAAAACATTATGTGTGGGGAGGGGAGATGGAGGTGAAAGAGGGCATAGAGGGGATAGATGGTGATGGGGAAAATAAAATAAGCAGAAAAATCATTAGTTAAGAGATAATCAAATTAAAAAACAAACAAAGATATAGAAATTACCAATAAGCACCTAAAATATGTCTATCCTCATTAACTACGATATAACACAAATCAAAACCACAATGAGATACCCCTTCACACTCACCAGGATGACTATAATTAAAGTGACAGCTAATGTTGGTGAGGATCTGAAAAAAATTGTAACTCTCATATACTCTCTGTCAGGCAAGATGAAGGAATAAAAATGGGGTACCTAATGCCCACTATTTTATTTTGAATTGATAACGTAGGAATATAAAATGGTACACTCTTTGGAAACAGTCTGGCACTTTCTCAAAAGGTAAATGTAGAGTTACCATATAACCTAGGAATTCCACGCTTACATATATATCCAAGGGACATGGAAACATGTTCACATAAAAACTTGTACAAGAAGGTTGACAGAAGCATTATTCCTAATAGGCAAAAGGTGGAAACAACCCAAATGTCCACTAACCGATGAACAGATAAACAAAACATGGAATATCCATACAATTGAGTATCATTCATCCATAGAAAGGAATTAAGTTATGATTTATGTTAAGACATGTAATAATCTCAAAAACACTACACTAACTAAAAGAAGCTTGACCCCAAAAGCCACATATTGAATGACTAACATTTATATGAAATGTTCAGAACAGGCAAACCTACAGTAACAGAAAGTGTATTAATGATGGCATAAGGCTTTCTGAGTTGAGAATATATAGAAAGTGACTATAATGGATATGGGATTTCTCTTTGAGATGATAAAATATTCCAAAATTGATTAAAGGGATGGTTTTACAACTCTAAATATATCAGAAACCATTGGATTGGATTGTACACTCTAATTGAGTGAATTGCATTATATATTAATTATTAATAAACCTGTTGAGAAACAGAGAAAAGGATGAGAACTGTGCAATGCACCCCATCTCTATTTTCATATTAGGTGCCACTAGCGTTAAAGCAATTCTCTACATAGTTCCTCTATGATTTGTTGAACATGTGTATATGTTGTCTTATACGTAAGAACCTATAGATCTCATTTACCCATCGACTCACCACATAATCTGGGTTTTAATGTATTTAATTAGAAAATGAAAAAAAAATAGAGTAAGTAGCAGCATATGGCTATTACTGGGAGCTTGGCTTCTCTGCGCCATGGAGATTACTATGGGGGGGGGGGGGGAATGGGCAGGAACAGAATAAACAAGTTGAAATTGGGATATGCCACTGTTTTCAAGGACAAAGCAGGCACCATCTGTAACACCCACCTTTACTTAGCAATAAAGACTGCTTTTCAGAGGAAAACACCTCTTGAGCTAAGCCTAATAGGCCCCTCCACTAGAAGGGGGTTTGTGTGGGGGGGACTCAGCCTCCCACTTGACTCTCCAGAAGTGGATTTCTCATGTTTCCATGCAACCCAGAATTGAGCCACATTGTCTAATCACAATAAAATTGTGGGCTTTAAGCACACCATTTTTATTTCTTCATCTTGCCTGCCAGAGAGCCTATTGAAGAACCAAATAATAGAGGTAAATGTGGATGGCCTATGGCTGCTTCCTTATAAAAAAGGGGGGGGGGGAAGAAAAAAATCAGAAAGAAAGAAATGGTCTCCAATTATACACATTAGCCATAATTTTGGCCTTTGGGTGATCAGATAATGTTTCTGCCCATTAAATAAATTCTTGTGGCAAGTCCTGCTTTTCAATGTCAAAAATAACAGCTTCTAATTAACCATCAAAAGCTTTTCCAGCATCTGGAGACAGGAGTAAATTGCAGTCTTTTTATACTGGTAGCTTTTGACATTGTATTAAACAATCTTCTAGGGTTGTCATAGCCCATTCTCCTTTGTATAGATATCCATTGGTCTGTGTTTATTAATTGTTTTAGCAGGCAATCTAATCTTCCAGCCCAATTTCTACATTTATTATATGTGAGGAAAATCCAGGGGCATTTTTGCTACCACACAATAATCTGCATGTCCTGTTTCCAGGTGGACAACGCTGGGGACACCACTTGAAAGTGTGGGAAGTTCTTTGCCTTTTCTACCTTTAAATGGTCACTCCTGCGCAGGGTCACGTGCTGCTGTCTCAGCATCAGCAACACAACGGGCGTTTTGCAGACAACTAATCAGATGATGCAGATTGCTGTCATCTTTTCCACAAGGGAAGGTAAATAACAGAGCTATTGACCCATGCTTACTTATTTCTTTTCAAGACTAAGAGATTTCTCTTTAGCATAGAAAATGCTGCATGGGAAATTTCCCACTTCCCAGTATCTTCTCTACGTTCAAGGATCTGGTTTTACATTTAAAAAAGATAATCAAGTCACATCAATGACCTAAGGATTTTTGTTATTTGCACTTAACTCCAAAACTTGCTATGAAAAGTTGGAAGCAGAGAGGCCTCCTTACCCATCCCCATTTGACTTCTGTTTTCTTTGTTTCTCTTTCATAGGCATTGTCTGCATTTACCAATTTGTATTCTCGATATAGTCATAAAAGCATATATTTTTCTTTAATCAAACACGGCGTTTCCTGGGAAGCTAAAATTTATTCTGGGCCGAGTGTATCTTGTATTAAAAATATGTAGTGAAATCATTTATATTCATTTTCAAAAAAACTTTCAACCCAGTTTACAAAATCTTTATTGGATTTGTTCATTTGCATTTTTAAAATCAATGTAATTTAAATGTGCTGATGACCAACCATATCGACGTGAAATGAAGTGGAGCAACTGTCTCTAGATAACGGACAGGTGATTCATTTGGGGTAGATAGGTCAAGACAAACACATTTCTGATGCCCTTCCTACCAGTCTCCAGGCACTTTTGGCAGTGACAGATGAGTAGTTGTATGTGTCCTGGTCCTTTTTATAGGACCAGAACAACCCTATGGGTGCACCAACCAGTCATTTACACCAAGTTACCAGGTCCTGTGGGAACCAGGGTGGAAAAAGCATGTGTGAACTGAGGGTGGGCCAATCTGTAGCTGAAAGAATTATAAATCCAAGGTCAAAGGAAGATCATGCATATCAGAATAATGTAGCAGAAACCTGAGATGAATGGAAAGTGTTCAGGGACTGAGTGCAGAATGGATCAGAATGAGCAGATTAGCTTAGAGGCCATGAAAAAATTGAGGTGACACCTGTATTTGTACCTGGCTCTGGCTGCCTGTCCTCAGGGGGATGTGAGGATTTAAAGGGGCTAACCACTCTCCCCTGAACTTCTTGGTCCTCTCTGGGAGGGGAAGCCCTCGGGGGCAGCTTGGCCCCAAAGGGTGAAGCGGTGCCAGGGGTTGTGGCTCACTATCTCTGCTCCCATCTTGCTCCACAAAAGAACTCCTTCCACATACTTTGGAACCAATGCTCGAAGGTTCCAGTCCATAACTCTGACTTCCACTCCTCATCAGCCAGTTGCATGCTGATACCCATAGGTTACTGCATTTTAAATTCTTCCTCCGATTTTGTTCTCTTGCCCTGGAATTTTCCTTCCCGTTGGCATTCTAATAGACTATGTTGGTTGAACATCTATTCCGTCTTCTATAACCCTCACTCCACTCTTCTTCCTTCCTCCTCCAAGTCCCTAGCCACATAAGAGTCAACCTCCTTTCTCCTCGAAAAGTAAAGCGAAAGTGCTAGTAATGGGGATGAGATATTGAAATGATTTATATTTCAATAATTATAGCTCCCTCTTGAGCCTTTTGGATGGAAATATGCAGCAGTTCTAACAGTTTAGGTTCTGTTTCAGAAAGCAAATTAATTTCCTACCAGCCTGTGCTCCTAAATTATTCCTAACCTTAAAGTGCACGAAATTAGTTGGAAACAGAAATTCCATCTTTGTAAATATTTGTTCTATATTAGGCAGCTCTTTGGTAAAATCTTTATACTAATCTTTTTTTTTTCCAGTTATGCCTGACTGCTGTAGACATCTACAATGGGGTGGAGTTATTGAAAATAAAGAAGAGGATATAAGAGCTAACATCAATTTGGTACTTACTATATGGGTCAGACACTGTGGTAAATACTGTATTATGTGGACTACCTCAGTTAAGCCCCACAACAACTGTTATTTTATACATGAGGAGACTAAGGGTCACAGAAATAAATTAACCTGCTCAAGAGAGTGAGGGAACGAAAACTAGCAAACAAAATTAAGGGGGAAAAATGTAAAATACAATGCTGGAGAGTAATATGCTAAGTGAAATAAGCCATTTCGAGAAAGATGAGCATCACATAATCACTCATGTGGAATCTAAAGAACAAAAATAAACTGATGAACAAAATAGATCCAGAGTCATAGAAACATGGAACAGACTGGAATCTCAGAGGGAAGGGAGTAGAAGGATTGGTGGTTGGGTGGGTGGGAAGAGATTAACCAAAGAATTTATATGCATATATGCATAACCCATGGATACAGATAAGAGTGTGGTGAAGGCCTGGGGCAGGAGGTGGGGGTGGGCTAGAAGGAGTCAATAGGGGGAAAAAAGGAGCATCTGTATAACTTTCAACAATAAAGATAAATTAAAAAACCAACAACAACTCATGGGAAAGGTATTACTGCTGACAATGAGAAGTTACATACCATGCTCCGGAGCCTCATAGTGAACTGGCGGCCTAGAAGCCTCTCTGTGTAGACACAGGCATTCCCTCGACTTAAGGATGCCATGGCACTGGGTCAAGGCACTGGCAGTCTTCCTTCTGTGTGGAGTAAACGAATGACACCTGAAGGACTTCTGGCAGCTGGCAGAACTTCAGAGTACAGAGATGTGCTTTTCTGCAAGACCCATTTCCATCCCTGAGTGCTCCATGCCCTGGATGTGGACCATACACTCAGAGGAATTGCAGCCTCGGTCGGCAGCACTGACCTGGTTTAACGCTTTCATGTGAGAGCGGAGGCCTCGCTGAAGGAGCTCATGGGCGGAGCTGCCGTTACTTGGTCAGTCCAGTGGAGCGTTCATGCATGGCCTTCAGCATAGGGTGCAACAGAGGAAGCCGCATTTGTTCTTTGTTACTATCACCATTATTGCCACTATGGGACAGTGGTTAAGAGCGTGGACACTGGAGCCCGGGGTGTAAATATAGTTATTGATTACTGGAGTGTTTTCTTGGGTAAATTATTTATTATTTCTCTGCTTCCATCTAATTATCTAAAAACACAGCTAATACACAGCACCAATTTTGTCAGATTGCTAGTAAGTGCTAATATGAGTAAACTGATACTTGTGTCTGGAACACAGAAGGAGCTCCATAAATACTATTATCATTGTGATCTTCATCATTGTCAACCATCATCTCTGTCCCAGGGTTTGGAAGTGATGGGAATTCACGGGGTAGGGATATGCTGAGCTCCAGCAGCAAGGATGGCCTTGAATAGCCATCTGAGCCAGTGGTCGGCAAACTTATTTGTCAACAGAGCCAACTATCAACAGTACAAGGATTGAAATTTCTTTTGAGAGCCAAATTTTTTAAAACTTAAACTTCTAAAGCCACTTCTTCAAAATAGACTCACCCAGGCGCTGGCATTTTGTGGAAGAGCCGCACTCAAGGGGCGAAAGAGCCACATGTGGCTCTCAAGCCACAGTTTGCCGATCATGCATCTAAGCAACACTGTCACCAACAAAAGCCCATGCCACAGGGACTGGACCACTTCTTTTCTTCTGTCACCATGTTAGGCCGCTGCAAAATCCTCCAGACTGGTGCCCCAAGGCCAATCTCTTCCATCTCTAGCAGTCATTGATGTTGCTACCAGATCAATCTTTCCGCCTGAGGTCAGAGTTTCTATCCTCCATGCCTTCCTAAGCCCTGTTACAGTCTGAGTAGACCCCTCAGTATGGAGATGCTGAGTGAATGCTTTCTAAGATCAACATGCGAGTTTTCTTCCGAGGGTGGAACATGGTGCCAGTACTACAAGAAAAAAAGGGATACTGGCAGTAGTACTGGTAGTAGCATATGAGTACTGGTAAATCCCACCAATACTTTGTTTTACTCCTTCCAAAGCACTTTCCCATGCTCTAGGAGGGAGACAGGCAGGTGATAGCCCCATTTTAGAGGAAATAATCTAAAGACTAATAACAGGTAACGTGACACAGGCAAGGTAAGACTTCATTAGACAGTGAAAACTGGGTCCCAAAGCCTCTCGGCTCCTTCCACATTGTCTCTTTTCAATAACTATTCAGAAAGTAGGACCACATTACCTTTCCTAATGAATTGTGCCTGGTGTGATCAGAACCATAATGATCAGCACTTACTGAATAGTTTCTAAGTGTTAAGAACTAAGCTACACATTCTACATGGATTATATAACTTGATTGTCTCAACAGCTATAGTTTCCTATTTTTCAAATGAAGAATCATGAGGTTTGCAGATATTAAATCACCAACGGGGTAACTCAGTTATAGCCAGTGAACAGGGAACGGCTGCCAAGCTGCCAGCTCCATGCTCTCTACCACATCCCCTCCAATCTTCTGCTTACTGGAGTCTCTGCTTCTGGCTGAGCTGCAGGCCAGTAACAGGAGATCACCCTAGGGCAGCGATTTTCAGCCTTCATCTCATGGCATACATAAACTACTCAAATTCTGCGGCACACCAAAAAATATATTTTGTGCTGATTTGACAAAAAAAAAAAATAGGTATAATTTTGATTCATTCACACCAAACAGCTATTGTTGTGTTGGCTGCTGTCATTTTTTTATTTGACAAAATAAGGGAAAAGAGGTCAGTGCCCCTGACTAAATAGTTAAGTATTGCATGCTTTCAAAATTCTTGTAGCACAACTGGTTGAAAATCCCTGCCCCAGAGGATAATTTCGACTTTCCCTAAATCAGGTATATTTGACACAAAAACTCTGTAATAATTTATATATATATATATATATATATATATATATATATATATATATATATGCTTTATAGCTTAAACTCTGAGCTTAACCACATTCATCTTCCCTATACTCACATTTTATTTTACCTGAAAATTCCCTACATTTATTCCAGTGCTTTCAACACATTTTGCATTATGCATTTTGACACATTTTACCACTGATTGGGTTTTTGATCAGTGTTAAATTAAAAATAAATATAATTTCACCCCCAAAACATTTTGTATTATTTTTGTCTTGTTTGTAAATCTTTGATTACTAATTCTTTCTTATTTTGGGTTTGATATCATAGTTATAGGACATTCTTGCCTAAAAGGGTAGTTATTTCTGTTTAGTTCAAAAGCTGTCAAAAGGGTATTCTCATAATACTCATATCTTATATTTTTTTGAAATGTCCATTTTTGTTTGAATATATTTTATACATCAAGGATATTAACCCAGTTTATTATTTAACTGTAGTACCTTTAAAAAAAGTAGTTTGTTGCTTGATATTGAATACTTATGCAATAGTTTTGTATGTACAAAAATTTAGAATTTATGGAGTTAAATCAATTGATATTTTTATTTGTGCTTTACATCTAAAATTAAATATTTTTATTTACTGCTTTTATGCTTAGAAAGCACTTTCTATTGTTTAGAAAGATAATCTTCCCACATTATTTTTAGATATTGCCACATTCTCTCTATATATATCTTTCCTTCCTTGCCCCTTCCTCCAGTTACTTTTTCTCCCTCTCCATCCATTCATCACTCAGCTTTTGATATAAATCACCATATAAGAGTCAAAATTTATATTTTGCCAGTTAACCAATAGCATGCATTATTCCTTGAATAATTCCTACAAGCCCACACTAATCAATTTTACCACCATTAATGTATACCAAATTCT
Organism: Vespertilio murinus; assembly: GCA_963924515.1. Lineage (NCBI taxonomy): Eukaryota > Metazoa > Chordata > Mammalia > Chiroptera > Vespertilionidae > Vespertilio > Vespertilio murinus. The sequence continues at coordinate 123,204,968 of OZ004708.1, forward strand.
TTTCTATTTTTAGATTTTTTTGAGGTCATAGTTTTTGTGTTATTTTTACATTAATACAACATTGCATTATTAGTATATTCTTATAATAAATATCATTTGGTTATAGTCTATTATTTTTTAAATATATAACTGTATATGATTTACTACTGTTTTTGTTAGGCCTTCCGTCTTGTGTTTATTTTTTAGTGAAATTACATTTAGTTTTCTGTGTGGGAAGAGAGTACCTTTTTACCAAGATGAATTATTGTTGACAAAGATTAAACAAACATAAAAACTTTTCTATCTTCTAAAATAGTTCAAAAACATGGAAATTATATAGTCCTTAAAAGTTAGAACACTTATTCATAAAACTGGTCAAATATTTTCCCCCATTTCTTCATACTTTTTTTAAATTTTCAGTCTCTTCAAACAGCCTTTTGATAATTGACACTCTCTGAATATGGTTGATAAATGTGCTTTTATGTACATACTTGGTCTTAGTTTTATGCACAATATTTGTGCTTTGTCTTTTTTGCTTTTACTGAAAATTCCACTTACTTATTAAGCCATTTAATAGTTGGATTTCCCCTTCAAAGGCCCAGAATTTTAAATCATCAAGTTTTGTATTCCCTGATTTTATTGACTTCTGATTTTACTTTTATAATTTTATATTCTGTGGGCTTATTTTTTTGTTTTTGTTTTTCTAATTTCATTTAATGCTTATGCATTCATTTTACATTTTCCTTCACTATGATAGTGTTAAAGACATATTTATAGGTATAGATGTGTTTATTCCCTCAAGTTTTGATATATTATTTTTAATAATTGATCATCATAGTTTTGATCTTCTGCCGGAACCTGCCGGCAACGAACAGTACCTGAATGAGGGGGTGAGGATAAGAAAAAGACAGACAAGAACAGATGGGGTCCAGAGGGCTCAAACCCGCGACCTGCAACCACGAATTTTATTTTTCCAACCTTTTAATACAATTCTGAAGGAGGAAATATTTATTTCAGGCAATCATGCAGGTGGCCTTTTATTTCAGGCAATCATGCAGGTGGCCATTTCTCCTAATATGATGAGTTCCTGGACAGATAAGTCCCTTCAGCACCTGACCTATTACAACCACCTGACCTTTACAACCACCTATCTTCCTCTTACCTCGCAGCTCCTAAAGCAAAGACATCTGCAGTTAGCAGCATTCCTAGGGGTAGTAGTAATTTTCCACTTAGGTTAGTGGAAGGGGGGCACATGAGAGCTGTGTCCTACACCCATGCCTGCATTCAGGCATATAGGACCCCTGCATTCAGGGCAGCTCCCCACATTTCCCCCTTCCCTTTATTTTAAACAGGAGTACCCCTTTGGGCTTTTAGCTGTAAATTGGTAGAATGCAATGCTGCTCTTATCACTAAAATATTCCTAAGTAACATGTGGAGGAGAAACGGGACGCAGCATAAGATTATACATACAAGGCCTAATAATCCTAACACTACAATAGCAAGATGTTGGAAATTAGTTAAGGATGGTACTTGACCTAACAGTTGCTGGACAAAGTTTTTTGCACTTTCTGCCACACTAGTGTCCAAGGGAGGGCTATCTTTAATGCCTACCATTTCTTTATGTAATTGCAAAGAAACATTTTCTGCATGCCATATATCGAATAGGTGTTTCTGTATCCGTCCCCAAGTTTGTTAGCTATTGTTATACTGCTTGGAGGTAATATAGATCCACTGGTACTCAGCATGGTACCTAAGTTGACTCCTAATTCTTAGACCTTGGACCTGTTCTTCCAGGACTTGAACCACATCATATAAGGCATTCAGTTTTTCTTCAAATTTTCTATCTATGTTTTCTTGAGTTCCTAGCACTTGAGAGACATTCTTTGATAGATTATTAACATAATGCGCTATATGAATGGTTTGTGTCAAAGCAACAGGAGCCGCTGTTGCCAGCACAACAAGAGTAACGAATGCTGTCATTCCAGCAACCAGGATCCCTATAAATCTTTTGGTACAAGCTAATGCTGAGTTAACCTCTTTCCGTATCTATAAACCTTTGTCATCATACCAGGGTCCTGTGATATGAACTGGAATCATAACAAATTTTTACATTTACATTTTTACATTTACATTTTTCACAAGAAACATTAAATACAGAGTTTGGGTGGTGATGGCAACATTCCCCACAAGCAATGCATAGGGCTCAGGAACACAGGCGGAAATGCCACTGAGTCTCAGGCTAGAATTGTCCTTGCCCAAAGCTGTGGCAAGGAAAGTCCCCATGCTAGCACTCAATTTCCACAGGTCAGTCTGATAAATCTTATGGTCCATAGTCCACAGCCCTTCTGTAAAAACCTTGCAAGCTGTTTTGAGGATTGGATTTGTTTACAGGTATCCAGTCGTACAGGCTGAGATTAAGTCCAGGGATTGGTATCTGAGTCACAGTGTCCCCATAGCAATGTCTCCAAGATAGATGATGCCGGGTTGCAGGAGGTTCCTCTTTACAGGGTAGATAACTTCTAGGCCTCGGGGCAGTAGTAATTTGGGCTCTATCTCTCCTGAGATACTGCGTAATCACTGTCCTTCCAGTACTGTTCTTATTGGTAAGAGTGGTCCCTTTTACAGTTACACACCCAGTGTAATTGCCACCTTTGCTTAAACATATAGGGATATTGCCATTCATCCCAAAGTAGGTGTAATTTCCATGACTCGTGGCTTTAATGTGATGGCTAGATGGTACCCCGAGAGCCTGCGTATCATTCGTGTAGACCAGAACATTTCTCTCATTCCAAGACACCGGATGAAAGAGCTGATGATTGGGAACGTAGGCCCAGTATGGATCAGCAGTAGAAGGCTGCACTTGTGCTGATAAGAGCGCCAACATGGATAAAAGCACGGTGGTAGGTGAAACCAGCTCTCCAGTGCTAGCAGCCATCTGCTAGGCCCTCCAAGTAAGATTCTTTATCTGTCTCCAAGTGGGCAACTCGGCCTGTTTGGTGGTTGCCATAGGCTCTGGGTGCTCAGACTCACTCAGCCGTAGCCTCTTCATTTTTCCCTCTAGGCTCTGGTCCTGTTTGGCGTACCAGCCTCTCCGGGAGCCAGCGCGGGCTTTTGGCACCCTGTGGGAAAACACAAACATGCCCTCTTCCCCAAATTAGCACTGGATCCAGCCCTGACATTGCCCAGTAAGAGGGATCTTCCAGCGCACCTGTGCATAGCTGTGCTGGGATATTGTACACCAGAATCTCCGAGCTGCAGATTTCCCATTAAAATCCAAATTTAAAAAATTTAGAATAAATAGGCATGGTTAAGGTAATTCTGCGGTGTCAGGGGGTATAATTCCCCCCTTTTTATTTTTTGTAATTGCTGTTTTAGAGTACTATTAGCTCTTTCCACAATACCTTGTCTTTGCGGGTTATAGGGGATTCCAGTTCTATGAATAATACCCTATTGTGCACAAAACACCTGGAACTTTTTTCCAGTATAGCCAGGTCCATTGTAAGTTTTAAGACTTTTTGGTTGTCCCATAGTGGCAAAACATTTTAAGCAATGAGCAATACAGTGCTTGCTTGCCTCCCCGGATTGTAAAGTAGCCATAAGAAATCCAGAAAATGTGTCAATAGTAACATGTACATACTTTAATTTTCCAAAACTGGGGACATGGGTCACATCCATTTGCCACAAATGGTTGGGCAATCAACCTCTGGGATTAACTCCCAAATGTGGCACAGAGAGCAATTCTGGACAGGACTGACACTGTTTGACTATTTGTCTAGCTGCTTCTCTAGTAATTTTAAACTGGAGTCTGAGGCTGTTGCTATTCTGATGATGGATGGCATGAGATTTTTCTGCTAATTGTTCTTGGGTGAACAAAACTCTTGTGGCCTGATCAACTATTTCATTGCCTTGAGCTAAAGGCCAGTTAAGCCTGTGTGAGCGCGGATATGGCCAAAATAACAGTTTTCAGTCCTTTGTTGAAGTTCTTTTTGGATAGCTCTAAATAAACTCTGAACATTACTGTTAGAGATTCCTATAAAAGAAACAGTTTCTATGACTTGTAATGCCCTAACTATATACTGACTATCAGAGTACAGATTAAACCTCTGATCAGACACCTTTTGAATAGCGGCAAGGACAGCTAGAAGTTCTGATAAGACACCAAGGCCAGTAGAACAGTCTGCAGATAGTAAAAATAAACAAATCTTTTAATCTAATAGTTATATGTAAAGAAGCTCTTTTTTTTTTCCTTCTAATTTCCAAAGGAATTGTTTTCTTTAAACTGTTGTGGTCAGTGCATTTTTACATTTGAAAATAATTTTTGTAAATGTTCTACGATACATAAAAATATCTGATACAAAGGATAGCGATCAAATTATCTATATCCATATAGATTGAATCTTTCTTCCTACTGATATGTTAAAGGCCAATCTAATAGATTTAATGACATTTTGTACAACATTTGCATTATTCTTCATTCCTCCCAGTGCTTTCAACATATTTTGATACGTTTTACCACTGATTGTATCTTTGATCAGTGTTAAATTATCTTTTCCTATTAAGTGCTTTTTACTTGATTTCTGCTTTGACTTAGTATGTCAACTTTGCTACCTCATTTTGGTTTCATTTAACAGGTTGAGTCCTTGCCTAAAATATTATTTACCATGAAGACAGAAGAGAAGCAGTCCAGAGATGGAAGTCGCTGATGACGCCTTGCCATAATAGCAGTCAGCAGCTGTGTATCACTGCAGGTTGCCCAGGACCAAACCAGAGAGGGTTGGACCTGCATTACCACCATTTGCCCACCATCCAGAACGGAAATATCATTGCTGACATGTACACATAAGGAACTGTTTGAGATTGAAATTGGGTCTCGAAAGAACTGGTGGCCCAGAAAGAAACTCACTACAGACTGATTCATATGCTTTTCATCATAACGATTATTGCTTGTCTCATTTTTGATTCTTATAAGTATATTTACAGAAGGGCATGATCTCACTCATCAATGGGAAATGGTGAACAACATAGACTGATGAACAAGAACAGACCCAAAGCTAAGGAACGATGGGTCAGACTGTAGGACCTCAAAGGGAGGGTGGGGATAAAAGGGAGAGATCAACCAAAAGACTTATGTGCATACATATGAGCCTAATCAGTGGTCAAGGACAATAGGGGAGTGGGAGCATGAGTGTGGGAGGGATTGGAATGCGGGGTTTAGGACAAATATATGATACTTTAATCAATAAAGAAATTTAAAAAATATTATTTACTATGTTTCTAAATTCATTTATTTTATTTTATTTAAAAAATATATTTTATTGATTTTTTACAGAGAGGAAGAGAGAGGGATAGAGAGTTAGAAACATCGATGAGAGTCATCGAACAGCTGCCTCTTGCACACCCCCTACTGGGGATTTGCCCACAACCAAGGTACATGCCCTTGACCTGAATCAAACCTGGGACCTTTCAGTCCGCAGGCCTACGCTCTATCCACTGAGCCAAACCGGTTTCAGCCTTCATTTATTTTAGATTTATTATTAACATCATGTAATTGCTTTTGTAGTAGGGTTTTGTTTATTTTTTTTGCCACGTTATAACAAATATATTTGACATTACTGCATTATATTTTATTCATTTTCCCCCTATTGTTAAGTCCATTATTTTTTTCCACTTGCAAAAAAGGGATGTAAAATATATGAATCAATTTATTAATTCTACTAAAGATTAAAGTCATTATTGCCATATATTACTTTAGAGTAATCAAATTCAAGACTGAAATGCTTTCTTTTAACCCCTCTCTAGGTACGAGAAGGAATTTTGTAAGCTTTTAAGTTCCTCTAACCACTACTCATATCCTTCCCCAATCTTTGTTACTCTAATCATGTGAGAACTTAGAGCTAATTTTTTTCTATTGAATTATTATTCCTATATTAGTTAACTTCTTTTTCAAAGTTATTTTGATATTTTCATTAAAGTTTTTAAACAAAAACACTTTGTTTCAAATAATAACCATATATATATATTTTTTCATGTTACACACATCCAAATATCTATAATGTGCCAGGCACTGTGTTATCCATTTTAAGGCCATTATTATCCTTACAACAACCTTATGAGACAGATTCTATTCTTCCGTTTCATAGATGAGGAAAGTAAAGCTCAGATAACTGCTAAAGCCACAAGGTAAGAAAGTTCTTTGCAACTGGGTACAGTTCAAACTGAAATCTGGCATCTTCCTCTACATTATTCCGTCTCCATTTAGTCTGCCCTGATTGAAGCTCTAGGACAGGCATTTGCTCTACAGATATTTACTGGGAATACACTGTGCCAGTTACAATGCTACATTCTGAAGACACACATTTGAGTGCAATCTGGGGCCGATTTTCAGTGCATTCACCATGGAAATGACTGCCATGTAAGCCAGTGATTTCGTTGCAATATCCAAGTCCTGCAGTTGAACAAGGAACAGGGCAGCATAGGAGGAAAGAGAAGGAAGTGCCTTACTCTTTCTACAGGGAACAGGCAAGGGGAGTGAGGAAGCTTTCACCAAAGAGAAGCTGACTCACGGTCTATGAAGTCTTCCACATGAGGAAAAGGAGGAGAAGCTATTCCAGGCCCAGAAAAATGTCTGCAAAAGGGAAGAGTGTAAAATGGGTGTCAATTCGAGAGATCTGTAAGGATGTAGGTGGACTGTGGGTACTTCTTTGCAATGGCAGAAGGTGAATCTGGAAGGAGAAGTGGAGTCAGATTTTGAAGGAAACTTCTGTGTTATGTTCAGGAGCCTGAAACTCACCCTGTAAGTGATAGGGAGCTCCTGAGGATAAGCAGCAAAATGACATGATTTGATTTGTTGAAAGATCATTTTGTGCAATGAGTATAAGGACTGGGCTTGGATGGCCTATAGCTCAAGGCAAAGAGGTCTATGAGGTAGGTTATGGCACACAGGTCTCCACTGAAGCACTTGTCAGGGAGATGTTGGGAGCGCTCTCAAGTACTCGTAAAATAAGATTGTCATCCATTGTTTGTTTTCTTCTCTGCCTTAACTGCCAAGAAGCTCAAAGCCATATTTAATCCTCATCACAATAACTGCATTAGCCCTTTGAGTCAGCATCTTTTTGTTCACTTTCATCTCATGGTGTACTAGTTTTCGGTTGCTGTTGTAATAAATTACGACCCATTTAGAACCTTAAAACAACATATATTTGTCATCTCACAGTTTACATGTGTCAGAAGGCCAGCACAGGTCTCACTGTGCTAAGACCAGGGGGTTTCAGGGCTTGGGGAGTAACCCCCTTCCCAGCTCCTTCAGGCAGTTGACAGAATTCAGTTCTGTGCAGTTGTAGAACCGAGGTCCCAGGCTCCTTTCTGACTGTGTGCCCGGGCTCATTCTCCCACCTAGCACCCACCTGCACTCCTTGACCGGGGTCCCTTTCCTTGGTCTTCACAGCCACTGACAGCGGCCGGATCCTTCCTGTGCTCTGAGCACTGACCTCCTCCTCTGCCGCGTTTCTCCGACTGACTCTTCCACGTGCCTCTTCTGTTTTTAAGACCTCGTGTGATTTCATTGGGCTCACCTGGGTAGCCAGGAGCCCAGGAAGCATAATCCTCGCCAAAGTCTCCACAGAGCATTCTCATATTAGCTGTTTGACTGAATGGCCAGGTGATGGGAGTCTCAGGGAGACATCATTAGAATTTTGCCAACCAAACATGGTTTTAATTTTCTATTTTAGTTTTAGCAGTTTTGTTGAGAGGCCTTAAGAAAAGTCACCATAAGTCCTTCTTAGGAAAACTGCGTTTTTCTTTATTTTCTTTACTCTTTTGGACATAAAAGAAAGATACACTGTCACCGTAGAAAATATGGAAAATAAAAATAGAAAAAATATTTAGGATCAATCTTAACCCGATCACTTGTATATAGCACTATTGGTATTTATATCTTCCTCTGGCAGTCATTTTTCTCTGCACATAAGTGTAAAAGCTGAAGTTTAAAAACAATAGTATGGACTACTTCTTAAGTTAATGTCAGGTAGGGAGCAATTTGTGGCATTTACTATTTACAGAATTTGCCATATTATAGTAAATGAATGTGTCATGATTTATCTTATTTAGAGCTACATGGGATATTGCAAATTTTTCATTTAAATAACATTTAAATAACATTGAGTTACACATTATTAAGCATGAACCTTTTTGGGAATTTTGGATTATGTAAATTTCTGGATATATAAACCTAGATATTGAGGTAGGTATTATGCCAGTCTTTCTTTCTTTTTTTCTTTTTTTTAAAGTATTACTTACACTCTAAAATGTACTTGCAAAGTAATAGACTTTTAAAACCTGAAATCAGAATAAGCAGCTGATTCCAATTACATGTATCTATCATTTACAACTTCATTGCAAATATGCAAAAAAAATATTTCTGCAGAGTCATCTCTTCTCATAGTATGACAACCACTTCTGAGCATCCTTGTTCTGTACTCTAATAAATGTCAATTTAGACAAGTCTGTGTTCACCAACCATTCCTGCTCTCCTCAGAGGCCACTGTAGGATCACACTGCTCTGCTGCCTCGGTGTTTGATGTAGCGTGTTGTTTGCTTTGGCCAAGGTGTTGTCAGTGAATGTTTGTGTGAACGTGCGAGCTGGTGTGTGGTTAGCTGGACACTCTTCCCCTGCGCCCAGCTCTGTGTTCCAGGCCGAGGCCACTCTAACAGCGCAGGTTCTGGAGGGAGGACAAGGCAGAGCAGAGCTCCCAGGACAGACACGGTGGGCGTGAGAAATAAACCTTTCTTCTTCTTTTTAAAAAAATATATTTTATTGATTTTTTACAGAGAGGAAGAGAGAGGGATAGAGAGTTAGAAACATCGATGAGAGAGAATCATCAATCAGCTGCCTCCTGCACACCCCCTACTGGGGATGTGCCTGCAACCAAGGTACATGCCCTTGACCGGAATCGAACCTGGGACTCTTCAGTCCACAGATCAATGCTCTATCCACTGAGCCAAACCGGTTTCGGATAAATCTTTCTTCTTTAAGCCGCTAAGATTTTAGGATCATTTGTTACATAGCATTCTCTCTCCCATCTTGGGTAAATTGGATACAGCTCCTATCCATCAGTAATTAGCTTACAGAGGTGGGCTCCTACCGGTCCAGAAATGCAGTATTGACTAGAAACTGGTTTGAAAGCTGTCGATGCCCCTGAAAGGATGGTGATCCATGTTGTGCAGCGGCAGAGTACTTGGTAAGTGTGACAGGTGGTCACTCGGAAGGAATACTGTACACCTAGCACACCCGGAGAGCTGGGGGAGGAAGTTGGGAAACAAGATGCTGGTGTGTTAGCTGCTGTTGGCTCTAGGTGACAAGGTGTTCAGTAGAGATGATCCAAAGGAAGAACAGGTTGGTTTACAAGCTGGAATAAAAAGAACACAGAAAGATCACAAATTCAGGGGCTTGTAGTTAGAAGAAATGGCCACTCTTACTGGAACAGTAAATTATGTAAGTGAGAAATGGTTTTTGAGCAGCAAACACTGATGAAAACTGTCTTGCAACTAACACTAAATTAGGGATATGACAACAGTGTTAAAAGCTCTGAGAGAATGTAAATGTGTATTAGTTTCCTGTTGCTTCTGTAACAGATTATTAAAAATGTGGTGGCTTAAAATAATGAAAATGTACTCTAATAATTCTGGTAGTGTTAAATGGGTCTTTCTGGGTTAAATGCAGGTGCTGACAAGACTGTGCTCCATTCTGGAGGCTCTGATGGATAATCCATATCCTAAGGACTGCCCACATTTCCTTGGCTGATGGCTTCCTTCCGTTTTCAAAGCCAGCTATACTGTATGTCTCTGACTCAGACACGGACTCTCCTTGCCGTGTCTGAGTCACTCTGCATTTAAAGACCCCGAGATTACATTGGACTCACTTGGATCATTTAAGACACTTCAGGTCACCTGGTTAACAAACGTAATCCCCTTTACCACATCACACAGCATATTCACAGGTCTGAGGATTGGGATGTGAACATCTTTGGGGAGCCATTATTATACCTACCACACATGGGACTTAGAAACCCCTTTAAAATGGGCGAAATTGTTTAGGGAAAATGTGTGGTTCTGAACAGCTGACAGGAACATGATATCCACACTGAACTGGAGATAGGCGTGGGGATGAGGAAGCAGACAGGAAATATGAGTATTACATGTAGAAAGGAATTCTCATATATATATTTGGTCCATGAAGCTGACTGATATCAAAAGAGATAGAAATTTAGGGAAGTTTTTGAGAGAATTATACAGATAAAAGAATCAGCCCGAACTGAAAGAGAATGTGACAGTTCATGACTTAAAATAATACCGAGGCTTCTGCCTCACTGGAGAGGATAGGATGTAAGCTAAGAAGTCAGCCTACATCTCCCGGGAGGTGTAATCTCGGACACCCACTTCCAACGTGGCAAGAAAGACCAGGGGAAGGTATCTGTCACAGAGGATCGAGCCAAGGACCAAGGATAGAAGGAAGCAGGAGGCCTCCTACTCCGGCAGAGGAGCCCTTGATGCCGTCAACCCCGTGGGACTTCTGAGCTGCTATACCACCCAGGGACCGTGGTGCCCTCCCACTTGTACATTTCCCAGACAAGAGTGATTATTGAAATGATGGAGGCCCTGCTTATTACTGTCAGTGGGTGTGGGTGTGGGTCAAGCAGGTCAGTAACTTCACTGTTAGCTACTGGGCTCTGGATCACCAGGAGCCATATCTGGGCCTGATACAAATATCTTGCATTGTTCCTGATACAAGACTACCAGAGAGTCTGGACTTTGTGCTTCATTGGATGGACTTGAGGTTGTCTTCTTTAAGGGATCAGAAAAACAAACAAACAAAAAACCTGAAAGGAGAAATAAAGGATGGTAACAAGGAAGAATGGAAAACAGAGGAGGAAGTCGAGTAAGAACAGGAGAGGGAGAATTGAGGGGAGATGGAAGAGGAAAAGAACTGAGTGTTCAAACAAATAAATGGGAGACAAGAAAAGCCTCATTAGTTCTGGGAAGCGTAAGGACCCAAATAGGGATACTGCTGAGAGAGCCAAGGGAAAGGACCCGGATAGGGGCTGAGGCAATGGGAAACCGAAGAGAGAGCGGGTTTCTGGTGACGCAGGCGGTAAGATCTGGCCTGGGAATAGGATAACTGTAGGCAGACCCATCAGGGTATCCAGAGCAGAGAAAGCTCAGGAAGAAATACCTCCCAGCTGAGCCAGTGCCCGATTTATCTTTGCTCCCACTTTCTCACAGCCAAGAGAATCTCTGGGTGCCCCGGAGCAGTCAGTCCCACAGACGGGGAGCGGTTTATTCCATTGGACACAAAAAGTCAACCGAGTGTTCTGAAGAAAACCCAAGAAAGAACATTTAGTCCTCCCCAAAGATGCGGAGTCAATCTCTCCTTGAGTAAAGGCAAAAGAGGGTAAAATTTAAAAATGAAAACAAGTCAACTATGCTTATTCCAGGGAGGAACTTGGAACGTCTTGCTTTCCGATGGACCGTTTGCCTCAGCAGTAAAGAGGAGCAGTCATAGGCCTACACCGGAGGATTCGTTCCACAGCTGGCACAAGAGATTTCTTTCCAAGCCAGTACCATTGAAAGTAATTTGGGTTTATAAGTTGAAGAGACGTAAACACAAAAGTGGCATTCCTTTAAGATTTTCAAAGGGAAGGGAAGTAGCTAGTGACTGTTTTAACCCAAGTAAGCCTGTTAAAATGCAGATAATATTGCTTTCAGCTGCTTTCTAGCACAATATCTCATTTGCAATATTTTTTCCAGCTATTTTTTTTCTGTTTAATAAAAGATTTTAGTATCAAAAGGCTTCAAGACATGAGGACATTTTCTTGGGGCCCTAAATCTCATATTAAACCCCACCCAAGGACTTAATGAGTTTCAAAACAGCAGCCATGTTTTGTCATAGCTGCATTCTCACCTGCCAGTGTGCTTCTTTAACTTTAGTTCCTGTAGTGCAGTGTTTCCCAAACTTCTCCCATGATGTGAATCACCTGGTGGGGTTGTTAAAATACAGATTCCAGAATCCCAACTAAGAAGTGCTAAACTAGAATTTTTGGGAACATATAGGTAAAATTGTATACCTTAGAACACTAGTTAAGTATACAATTGTATACCTTAGAGCACTAGTTAAGTATACAATTTTACCTATATGTTCCCAAAAATTCTAGTTTAGCACTTCTTAGTTGGGATTCAGGAATCTGTATTTTAACAACCCCACCAGGTGATTCTCATCATGAGAGGAGTTTGGGAAACACTAGTGTAGTGAAAGGAGAACTGAAGTCAGATGTGCCACGTATGCTACCTGGGCCTGAGATACATCACAACCAGTCTCAGATCTTCATTGGCAAAGGCAGTATTACAGCACTACCACTTCCACCCCCTTCACTCAGCTGTGCAGAGAACACAATACATAGAGCCGTGGTCAGCAAACTGTGGCTCGCGAGCCACATGTGGCTCTTTGGCCCCTTGAGTGTGGCTCTTCCACAAAATACCACAGCCTGGGCGAGTCTATTCTGAAGAAGTGGCGTTAGAAGAAGTTTAAGTCTAAAAAATTTGGCTCTCAAAAGAAATTTCAATCTTTGTACTGTTGATACTTGGCTCTGCTGACTAATGAGTTTGCCGACCACTGGGAGCAACTTCAAATGCTTTGAAAAGAGAAAAGCGTAGTGACAATGTAAGGCATATATTCTTCCTATTGGTGTTACTATGATTTCTCTTAGGTATAACCTATGTGACTAACGCTCCAAGCAAGGGCTCATAAAAGCTCTACCGCACATGCAGGCGCCTGTTTGTGTCCCTGCGAAGCCTCGGAGGCAGGCGCCACTTGGAACCTACGGCTGTCCAGAGGACTAAGACCTTTAAGACACTAAGAAACCCAGTTATCCCATAACCACTGAGGCAAGACAGAGTGGCTGGTAAAGAAAAGGTTAATGTGGTGACCCGGAGGAAAGTAGGAAAAGTTGATCCCACCACCAGGCAGGGCTTCTCAGCGTCAGTGGGCTGCACAGGACCTGAGAATCACATGAAAGTATAGGTCTGATTAAAGGCTCAGATGCTGCTTATAGGATTGATCAGGCACTGCATATTAGTGGCAAAGATCTATTCTAGACCAGCCAGCCCTAAATGGAATTTGCTCCAGGGTCCTTAGGTGTGTATTTTGAGGACTAAAACACGAGAGTCCTTTTGAGAACGTGAAAACACAATCTAGGGCTACATTTCTATAGCACAGTTGAACTGGTGGGGCATGCTCCACCATAGCATAAGCACAGGGGATTCTGGAGAAGAAATGAGTGACATGGTTAAATCCAGGACAGGCGACGTCAAGACAGGTGACAGCAGGTAGAGCTACCTGAATTGGCATGGGAAAATATGACCATCACTGTGAGATGAAGCAGGGGACTGTCAGGAAATCAACAGCAAATGAGGCTGTCCAGTGACACCCTAGGCTGAAGTTTCTACGATGTTGATGAAAAGCATTAAGTCAGGACATTACTTGCTATTATTGTGAGCCTGGTGGTCCCAGGTGAATGTCATTTAGGGGGAAGTGGGCTTTGTAACCGTCTACATTTTATTGTTATTACAATCATCATTAGAATCAACATCCTCATTGTAAGAGGATGATATCTCTGATGTGTTATTGGAAATAAAACATTCCTCAAGCCACTTCACTCTTGTGGGCAGGTGCTCTCACTTGGCACTTCCTTAGTACACGGGGAAATGGAGAGTCAAGCAGGAAGCAATTTAAAAATATATATATTTTATTGATTTTTTATAAAGAGGAAGAGAGAGGAATAGAAAGTCAGAAACATCAATGAGAGAGAAACATCGACCAGCTGCCTCCTGCACACTCCCTACTGGGGATGTGCCTGCAACCAAGGTACATGCCCCTGACTGGAATCAAACCTGGGACCTTCCAGTCTGCAGGCTGACGCTATATCCACTGAGCCAAACTGGTTTCGGTAGGGAGCAATTTTTAATGCATAACAAACTTGCAAAGATAGGAACACCATGTATGACAAGTTCAATACTCAGAGAGATAAGCTTGATATAGAATTTCAGCATTCTCATAGCAACAACAACAAAAAAGTTATGAGAGCAAGAGAGGCAGAGGGAGATGAAGAGGGAGAGGGAAAGAATGTGTGAATAAGTTTAGATGATCAATAAACCCAAGACAGTAAGCCATGAGAAGCTATCAGCATAGGGGCTTTCCAGAGGCTGTCAAATACTTCTCTGTCCCAAAGGGATATTCTGTCCTGTAGAACAATAATGCCTTCCCCTCTGTCCCTTTATAACCCATATACTACATTACATCCAAGTGGCTTTCTACCATGGTTTCTCAATACACCAAATTGCTAGATCAGTGAAAAGAGAGATGTGGGGTTCTATCTCATGCACTTTGCTAGAGTCACAAATGAATATGCATTATACTGCAGCCTGAGGGAAAATGTTACTAACGAAGCTATCCTGTACATGGACATCATTCATTCTGTTAGCCAATATTTTTTTTTTGACTTTTATGTATCCAGCCCTGTTGCTAGGCACTAGAGTTGCAGGAACAGACAATCAGACATATACCTGCCAACATTCAGATTATAATACAGGTGGGAGGGAAGCAGAAAATAAATAATAAGAATATATATATGATATTGTGGTGGGGAGGGGACCAAGCAGCTTAGATAGTAGCAGAAGGCACTCACTTTAGACACAGTGGTCAGAAAAGTTCTCTCTGAGGAGGAAATGGTTCCTGAGGACATGGCTGGAGAATGAGAACCAGGAGAATTTTCTCATAAGAGAAAAGATATTTGTAAAAGCCCAAGGCAGGAAAGAGATGACATGTTCAAAAAAAATTAATCCCCCCCAAACAAAGAGCAATCCATGTGGTTATTCATACACAGCAACATAAGCCAAGTGTGTCACAGCGGGGGATCAAAGAATTTATTCTTTTGGTCCTTGAATCAGTGAACACTCATTTGCCACCTACTCCATCAAATACTCATTTAGACAACACAAACAAGCTGCAGCTTATGTTCATTGAGGGAGATAAGCATTCATGATGTAAGTTGATACGTAAAAAGTACCAGAAGCCTTTGGAACATACAGGAAGTTGGGGGAGGTGCTTATCAGAATATTTCTTTTGTATCCTCATAATATACAATTTTATTGGGGGGGGGGGAGGACAGCTACGTAATCTTAAATAAATATCTTTAAAACATTAGATATTTCTAAGCATCCAAAAGGTTGAAATATATGCTTCTCACTTCCAATATTTCCACTCCAAGTGGGAATATGTGTAAGAAAGTTAAAGGAGAGGCTCAGCATGAAACCTAGAAATGCCAGCCATTCATATATATATATATATATATATATATATATATATATATATATATAATTTTTGTAATGGCAGTTGACAAACAATATTGTTTGAGTTTCAGGTGGCAGCCATTCTTTTTTTAATTCCTTTATCATTTCATGATTGGCCCATTCCCTTGGGGAGTTTACATTTTATGTGCAAATTATCTTGTCTGCCACAAGCTTATGAAGAACAAGAATTTGGTTTCTTATCTTCTAAATGACTCAAAACATTATTTTGAATAAATCAAGGTTCAGATTTATAAAATATTTTTAACTATCTCCAAGGCTATCAATCAAAATGAGTGATTCACTTAAAAGAATTTTCACCACCTTCTTTTCAGGTGCAGATTTCAGATCCTGGATGTGTTTGAGACAGAAAATATCCTCACCACCCACTCTCCCCCTGGGCCATTGGAGAAATGAAAGGTAAAAAGTGAAGCTTCCTGTACCAGGAAGAATGGCACTAATTCACTTTTCGCTCCCTCACCGGTGAATTTGACGTTTCATGCCAATGCAATTAAATTCTTCTACAATGCTTGGTATAGATTATATAATTCCTCTGAAAAATCAAATCCATTCTCAGAAAATCTTTTTGGATAAAACTATTTTGAGGAGACATTTTTATTGTTAATATTTTTATTAACTAATTTTACCCCCCTAGCTTAAGATTTTGGGAAAAAATCTGAGCCCAAGAATGATTTTTGTTTTGCTATAAATTTTGGTCAGAGTAATTCATTCATACAATGAAGATTAAAATATTCCAAGATTATTACTAAGCAGCATAAAAACTCACTGGATACTGGCTGGTTTGAGTAAGATCAAAATATCTTTCATGCCCAGCTGGCATGTCTCAGTGGTTGAGCATCAACCTACGAACCAGGAGGTCATGATTCTATTCCAAGTCATGGCACATGCCCGGGTTGCAGGCTCAATTCCCAGTAGGGGGCATGCAGGAGGCAGCCAATTAATGATTCTCTTTCACCATTGATGTTTCTATCTTGCTCTCTCCCTCTCTCTTTCTCTCTGAAATCAATAAAATATCTTTAAAAATTTATTTAATCTTTCAAACATATACTCTTACTAAGTATTAGAACTTTTTGCTCAATCATTTGCTCCTTAAAATTTCCATGTAACCACACATACTCCTCAGCAAGGTGGGAATGTTTTACATACAGATGAAAGACACATGCAGATTGGGGACTCTAAGTGAACAGCTTTTTGCAATTATTCTGGCATTTGATAGCGCACATTTAAACTTTAACACAGATCCTAACTTTCAAATGTGTGAGCACAATTTCTCAAGATAATGGATATAAAAGCTTCAAAGCCAGACTTTTGGAATCTCCCACAGGTATATTTTTAAAAAATAAATTCCACAATCACTGCAAAAACCATGAGTATGGGGAATAAGAGGACTGTGTGGCTGTCCTCTCATCCCCTGGCCATTCGAGTTTGCAAAGCCTATTCTTGTGCTTGGGGCTAGCAAGCTTAATTTGTCAGCTAAGGCAACACGGTTGCAGTCTCAGGTCAGTAGTCATGCACCAATTGGAGCAGCAATCACTCTGAAAGCATCCTAACTCAGCAGCTAGTTCATGTTCCCAAAAGAACTTCAGTATTAACATTTCAGCTTCAGTCCTGGAGTCATCTGCAAAAACTCTGTCGGCCCCCATTTATTCATTCAATATATATTTATTGAGAATTTACTCTGTGTCAGAGAATACCAAGTAAGGAGAATACACAGATTAAGACTGGGTGGTCCCTTCTTCCAAGGGCATGCACTCACACAAAAAATTGGTCTATTAGTTAATTACTCAATCCTTCTCCAAAGAGGCATGACACTCCAATGAAAAAATGTTCTATTAATTATTTTATCAGTTCAACAAATATTTATTAAGCTCCTATTACTTACCAGGCTTGATTCTAGATTTTGAAGATATAACAATGAAAGACTGTCAAAGCTTCTCTCTCGTGGAATTTACAGACAATAAACACATACATGAACTAGAAATTCATATAAAAAAAGTGTCATGAGGAAAGTAAGAAAGGGTGATGTGACAGTGAATGTGGATGAAATTGCCAGGTTAGACTGGCAAAGAGGGGAAGATATCTCTGAATAGTGATAATTGAGCTGACACCCAATGAAGAATTCGTCAACCTAAAATCATAGGGTAACACGTTCCATATAGCATTTGAGCAAAACAGGGAAGAATAAAAGGAGGGGGATACCAGGTGGGGGAAATAGCATACAGAATGAAATGAACATAAAAAATAAGATGGTTCTGGAAACCACCAATGGGAGCTGAGATCCAACAATGGAATGGTAAGATTTCATATCCGGCAAAGGTGTTACATGGGAGAGGATGGGGAGTCCCTGAGTCAATAGCTTTTTTGATGGCCCTCTTCCTTGCCTTGTCACACTGTTCCCTAGTTTCAAGAGTTGGCTATAGGTAGGTTGATCATATATACATTTCATTTCCTTATGTCAATCCCCTATATGCTTTCTTCCCTACTATCATGTTACATATATATCTTTAAATTAGCACTTTTGCACTGAATTGTCTGCTTCAGTATTTATTTTCTCTACTAGATTGTGAGTTCCTTGGGATTTGAGATTTGAACTATTTAATTCTGAATTCCCAATATCTGACACAGCATTAGGCACATACAAGGTCAGCAAATATCCATGGGAGGTAAATACATGACTGAATAGGTGGCTGAAAATTTATAAAATCCTTGAATTAGTTTCCAGAGCTAAAGTCATATTAGTATTATAGCATGAGTAAACAGCATTAAGGTGAGGTCCATAACAGTTGTCTCTCTAACATTATCCTGAGAGTTTCTGATGTTTTATAAATCCACATGCTTAGAATTAATTGCTCACCTCACCCAGCCTTGCAATACTGCCTACATTTTAAAATATTTGTATTTAATTTTAAAAAATGTTAATGTTATTTTTTATTAATTTCAAGTGTACAGATAGTTATTAGGCAATCATTATACTTTACAAAGTGATCCCCCAATATTTTAAGTACCCACCTAGTACCAAACATAATTATTAACTTTATTCTCTATGCTGTCTTTCACATCCATATGACTATTTTGTAACTACAAATTTGTACTTCTTAATCCCTTGATCTTTTCTGCCCACCCCCCAAGCCTCCTCCCCTCTGGCAACCATCAGTCTTTTCTCTGCATCTATGACTATGTTTCTATTTTGTTTGCTCATTTATTTTGTTCATTAGATTCTGCATATAAGTGAGATCATATGATATTTGTCTTTCTCTGACTTATTTCACTTAGCATAATAACCTCCAGATCCATCCATGCTGTCACAAATGGGAAGATTTTACTCTTTCTGTGGCTGAGTTATATTCTATTATATATATCTCACAAATATTTTTATCCCCTCATCTAGTGATGGGCACTCTGGAGAAATGCAAATTAAAACCATAATGAGAATGGCTATCATCAATAAATCAACAAACAACAAATGTTGGTAAGAATGTGAAGAAAAGGGAACCCTCATGCACTGTTGGTGGGAATGCAAATTGGTGCAACTACTATGGAAAACAATATGGAAGTTCCTTAAAAAATTAAAAATGGAACTGCCTTTGGACTCAGCAATGGGCACATTTCCAAAGAAAATCAAAACACTAATTCTAAAGGACATATGCACCCCTATGTTCATGACAAAGTTATTTACAATTGCCTCTAGATATTTCCTGCATTTAAACCTTCCCACTGGTTTTTGGCCAATATCACTGTTGGTTATCTCTAAAGTGACCATAAACTCCCTCTAGAGAAGTGGTTCTCAACAGTTGTGAAATAGCAACGAAAATAATTTTATGGTTGGGGGTCACCACAACATGAGGAACTGTATTAAAGGGTTGCCATTCTCATTATGGTTTAGAAAAGGTGAGAACCACTGCTCAAGAGGAAGGTCTGGAATTAGTATTTAGTCCTCATCATCTTTATCAAGCCTAGTTCCATCTATTTACAGAGACTGATCAAGCAAACTCCGGGCACCATTCAATGATTGGTTTGAGTCCATGTACCATCCTTCAAGAGTGCTCAATTCTCACTCTGTAGCCTATCAGTGTATTACACACAGATTACTAGTCATCTCACAGAGTGCCTCCCCCACTCTCACCCCCAACCCCAGCAGATAGGTCAGATAGGTGAGAGAGAGAGAGAAAAGGAGAGAGGGAGAGAAACTGACACAAACAAGGATGGAAGGAGGGAAGGATAGATAGATGGGAAGATGGAGAAACAAAGAATAAAAAGAGATTGTTTCCTTGCTCAGTAGAAATATTTATGTTCTTATGTTCATGTGTTCATATGTAGAAATTATTGCGTATTCTACATATGTATTCATATGTAGAAAATATAGCGTTAATCTGTGTCAAGGTTCCCAGATCATGGGCCTATGAACAAACTCAAGACAAATGAGGTTATTCCAAGGTGGCTGCCAGTAGGAAGCACAATGTACTTTAGAGGAGACTACACTTGAAAAAGGGACAGTAGTTCTAAATTTCAGATTCTAAATAAATAGTGAGTGATGGCTATCATTATATCTGGATGGAAATGAATGGAGGACTTCTAGATGGGAAGGAAATATACTTTCAGGAGAGAGCTAGCTGGATCCCAATCTATTTGTGAAATACTAGTTAGAGGTTGAAAGGCAGGAAAAATTTGATGTGTGACCCTGAGCAGTAGTTCACAACACGATATTTCTGCCTTGTAATGGGTTCCTAGGGAAATAAAAAGGTGAGTGAGATGGAAAAACTGTATAATATATGCAACTCAGAAATAATGAGAGATAAAATCCATTCTGGTTTTAATTTAATAGTCTAGTTAATCAAAAGAAAATAAATGTCTACTTCATCAGGTAAAAAAATGATATGAACATAATAGAAGCATGCAGAAGGTGGTCAACAAAGGTGAATTTCCTTTCTCTCTCTAATGGTGACCTCTTCTCAACTGCTTCTCCTAAATGAAGTTTATATTGGCCAACTGAATACATGAATGAAAGAAAATGAATATAGGAACAATTTAGTGAACTTCTATATATTCAAATCTGTACTTGATATGATACTCTAAGACATCTTACTCATTTAATCCTCATCAATCCTATCAAAATAAATTCTTATCTCCATTTAGAGATGAAGAAACAGAACCTTATAAAGGCAAGTGGCTTGCTTAGAACCATACCATTGGAAGCACAAAGTTGAGATTTAAACCCAGATGATTTTATTTTAAGTCAATTTTCTTTTTCTTTATAATAAACTTCAACATATAACCCATTCCATTCAGTTACAGCATCAACTCTAGTCATTAAAATTGAAATTTGGTTGTAAGAGGTGTCAGGCACTATTGAATAGCTAACCTCAGACCCATTCCCGAACACCTAAATATGCACTGTCTCCGAGTCCTTGAAGCCTGCAATGCTCAGATACGCAAGTTCTGTTTAAATGGAAGTTTGCTGAAGGATCTGGAAAACTTTGCTTAATGATTAAATAAAGCATGCATCTCTAGTATTACACCTGCCCCTCTCTATCCTGCAGGAATAAAGGCATGATGGCTACAGCAGCAGCAACCACCTTGTGACTATCAGACAAGTGAAGAAAAGTGCAGGCATGCTGCCCATGACATGGAGTTGCTCAAACAATAAGAGTAGACACCTATATCCCAACTCCTTGCTATGAGAGTAAAACAAATGATTTACTTAAGGCACTACTAGTCAGTAGTCTTGTAATTATAGGTGGAAGAAAAAAACCTGGTAAAGAGAATGTCTAAAACACTGCCAGTTAAGTATCCAGATTACTAAGATAACAAAGAAAAACAACTAATTTTTTATAATAAACATCTATCCTGACATAAAAAGCATATTTCCAAAATAATAAGGTCCTGCTCTAAAAAAATAAAATACCATCCATGTTTACTTGATTCTAAACACTGATAAATATGAATGGCAAAAGAAAATTTTTATGAACATTGAATTATTAAAGACAGTTACTCTGATTTTTCTAAACAGCATCTAACACACAATTGATGGTCCTAAGGCTGAGCGCTAGAAACATGTATCTTATTAGTAACCCATCTCCCCATTATCACTTGGAAAAAGTCCTTTCTTTCACAAATCAATATTATGAAGAATCAGACAGCAGGTGGAGGATATAAAAATGAATCATTTTTCAATAACTTCTTTCAGTGTGGAAGGTTTCACATGTCTAGACATATTTTGCTATTGAATCCCACACTGATATTTAAGAGGCTGTTTTTCTCTTTTGCATACAAAATTACCCTAATTATAGCAGAGCATTTTGCTCACATGCTGTCACTCCCGGGCAAAGAGCGAAGTCCATGTGTGCCCCTCCCTGTAGCTCCAGCCTCTGCACCCAGCATCCCACCTCAGTCATCAGGGACAAGGTAAGCCATAAGATGTTTTCTCTCCAGCTTGATGGTGAAACAGGAATTTTTTTAAAAATATATATTTTATTGATTTTTTTTACAGAAAGGAAGGGAGAGGGAGAGAGAGTTAGAAACATCGATGAGAGAGAAACATCAATCAGCTGCCTCCTGCACACTCCCTACTGGGGATGTGTCCACAACCAAGGTACATGCCCTTGACCAGAATCGAACCTGGAACCCCTGAGTCTGCAGGTGGACATTTTATCCACTGAGCCAAACCGGCTAGGGCAAGAAGTTATTTTATTTTTAGAAATGAGTGGAAATATTACAAATTTTTTTCCGCAGGGCATTTCACTCAAAGTATAACCTATTACTGAGAATAATAACATTTTGACTGAAAAAAAGTAATATTTAGCAATATAAATATTTAAAAGGATCCTCATGTTTTCACGTTTTTGTTTTTTATCATTCTCAGTGACTTACAGGTTTATATCCAAGTCTTGTTTGAGAAGTTTTCTGGGAGGTAAACCCAGCAGGATGAGAAAAGCCAGGTGCATGATGGGATCAGGGATGCACCCAGATCTGGGAGGAGGAAAGGGAACAAAAGAACAAAGGGGACTAGATGATGTTCGCAGCCGGATGAGAGTGACCTGGGTAGGACCAACAATAATTGCTCAGATCAAGTGATTTCTGAAAATGATTTCAAGAGTCATCTGATATAACTCATGGGGTGTTCCCCAATACACAAGCTCACCATTCTGATATGTGTGAGAAGATGACCTTCATTAACAAAAAGGAATAGGAATTCGATTTTAAAATTTGTAACAGGTCACAACATTGCTATTCCTGGTCCATACTTGAAATTATTTCAAATAAGGATAGAACTCTACTCCGGGGCGTTTGCAGGTGAAAAGGCAGCCTTGTCTTTTCCACGAGGCACAGTAGGATTAGGCAATGAGATACTGTGACTTGTCTAAGCAGTGTTTGCTGCCGGCCTCTGCTCCCTCCCCAACTGCATCCTTGCTAACTCTCTTTTGAGACAGTGTGTTTTCAATGACGCTGGTGGCTAGCTAACAGGGTACTCATTTCATGGTTATATCCAGGCTAGTCTGGACTGGCTTCCCTAAGGAGAGATTTTTCCGGAATAACGGAAAGAAATAAGGTGTCTGGGACTTGATGTCATATGCTGCGAGTTTAAATCCTAGCTCTTCAATTTACCAGGTGTATCATCAATACAAGGACACACTTAGCCTCCTTGAACCCCAGTCTCCCATTGACAAAGCTGGGATCTAACCCACGGGACCATTAATAAGATGGCTTATTTGGAAGTGCCCACCTTCTAGGGGGTCCAAAATAGGCCTTCACCGAATCGGAACTGTTCAGCTTTGGAGCGACGTGAAAACAAATAACAGGAACCCAGGGACTTCCCAGCATCCGGAGACTTAAGCATACCACACCTGGGCCTACAGATTATTTGATGTGTGCGTTGTTACAAAC
Organism: Vespertilio murinus; assembly: GCA_963924515.1. Lineage (NCBI taxonomy): Eukaryota > Metazoa > Chordata > Mammalia > Chiroptera > Vespertilionidae > Vespertilio > Vespertilio murinus. The sequence goes on from OZ004708.1 coordinate 123,228,245, forward strand.
AAACAACACCTCCCCCAGAAATCCCAAATGCCACATCTCCACCTAACAGGACGGGGATGACTGACAGAGAGCACTGACCTTCTCCCGGGAAATGACAGATTTTCAAAGCAAGCACTTTTTAAAGTTACATAAGTAGGCAGCATGAATCAGAAAAGCGGGAGGCTGTGTCTGCTTGTTTGACCAACATTTCATTTTCTGCAGCTTCCGTCTCCCTTTCAGTGCTGGGCCGGCTACCTTCCTTGGCAGGCTGCTGGGGTGTCATGATCGTCTGCTTGAGGTTCTTCCCCAGATCACACGTTTCACTTAATTAAATAATGCCCCCAATTAATTGATTTGTTTGTAGACATTCCTAATTTAGTAAACGCCGAGCAGAATGCTAAAAATACCATTGTATTTCTGACAGAGGCACCACTAAAGTCTGATAATTGATAGCTCTGCTGTTTCCTCTCATGGCCTGAAAAGCTTTTAAAGCTAAATTCTGTAATCATGTTCCTCTTTGGAAATTAGTTTTGTGAAACCACACATTTAGTTCTTGCTGAGAAATCTCATTTTAGTCATTCTAACATAATTTATAATGCATAAACTAAATTAGCTTTTGTAGCCAAGCCAGCATATTTTTTCTTTAATTTTTATCTCATCCTAATATATTTTTGACCTTGGAAAGCGGTAATGTCTGTTGGATATTGAAGGCTCTGAACAAAGAAAATCATTTCCATTCCATCACTATGGTTACACTCCCTTCCCGCTCCAGCACCGAGCCGCGCAGCGCGTGTTGAGTCTGGATTCCTCAGGAGGGCGAGGGGAACTTCATGTAACAGCGTTTAGTTCTGATTAAATAAACACATATACATAATGGAACCCGGGAAAGGAGCAAATGGCTTCACTCTGTTTACACTGCATCTGATCCGACTGATGGTGAGGGGCAATCTATCCCCCGATGCTATTCACCTTGGGTTCTGTTGTGTGCGGGGGTTTCTCCCCCAGGCAGTCACACATACACATTTGTCTCAAAAAACAGTCAAAATACCAGGCGGCTCTTAACACCTCTGATACTCCGGAAGCCAAAGCGGTTTCATCCCTTTCTAACAACAGAGAACCTGAAGCGTGAGTCGTGCAGTACCCTGTCCATCAGAGACGCGTTTCAGATGAGCTTGCCACTCGTCTCTCAGCATCCTTAATGTGGCTTTGGCTGGCCTACAGGCGCAAGACAAGGCACTGGCCATTCGGGAAAATGCTGAATCTGGTAGTAAAAAGCATTTATTTTACAGATGGCACCATTTGGTAAAACATGGCTTGATTTTTTTTTTCTTTTACTACTACACAGCTGGTTTGCAATGTCAACTCTAATAGATTTTCCGTTTTCTTCTTCCCCACTAGTAGTTCACGTGCCAAAGGCATCTTGAAGAAAACTGTTGGCAGTGGGGCAATAGCCAGTGCCTTCGAGAGGCCATGACTGTTTAAAAGAGTGTATCTGAGCAGTACAGGGGCACACTGAATCCAAATAAACTCAAATGAAAGGTCTCTTTCCTAAAATTCACATGCACACAGGTTTCCAGCTGCCTTGACTGGGTGGTGCAAAAGTGATGCAGAGCTGTTAGTTTTAGCAGCAAAGGAAAAAAAAAACAGCAACAGCAGTGGGGTGAGGGAGGAAATACTAGACAATATGCCAGGCCTCAGGTGGGAGAGAAATCGGCATCTCTAATGGCTTTCAGGTACAGGGACCGCAGAGACCACCTCTGTGGCCCGGCCCGGGCTGGCCCACCCCGCACACGCAGGATATGTTTGTGGTGAGAAGGGACAGGTGGGCGGGTGAAAACCCTCACTATTTTGTACGATTTAAAGATTCTCTGATGGTTAGACAGAACACACTGACGCTCAGACAGAGGAAAGAAGAGCTGCTTTTACATACATTTTCAAGTGAGAAAAGGCTGTCCGTCTGGGTCCCACATGGGTTGCACCCAGGCGCAGGGTTAGGGGTAGGGCTGGAGCTGGAGGGGGCAGCATGGCTATAGGGAGCGGGGTTAGCTGCCTTTGATTCTCGGACTCCCAGGGCACGGGAGCTAGTTGTCCAGTACCTGGCCCCGGGGAATTAGGGCAGGTTCACAGTGACCCGGTGCTCCCGGTGTGAGAACTTCCTAAGGAAAGTAGCGGGTCTGGCTTCATCAGCTGCCCTAGAAAGGGAACTATCTTGCCTCTAGCCAGAGCCTCAGAAGTGGATCAAGACAGCATTTAAAACAGACAAACAGCCGAAACCAGTTTGACTCAGTGGATAGAGCCTCAGCCTGCAAACTGAAGGGTTCCGGGTTTGATTCCCCTCAAGGGCATGTCGCTTGGTTGCAGGCACATCTCTGGTGCGGGGTGTGCAGGAGGCAGCTGGTCGATGTTTCTCTCTCATAGATGTTTCTAACTCTCTATTCCTAGCCTTTCCTCTCTGTAAAAAGTCAATAAGATATATTTAAAAAAACAAAAAACAAGACAAATAAGCAAACAAACAGCAAGCACCTCTGACATATTTACCTGCTCAGAGAAGGAAAGAATCCAGCCAAAGTCCAGGGAAGCATCACACGTGATTTAAAAGCAACCAAAACGTCAGTCAAGTGTGACAGGGAATGCTTAATAAAAGCTAATTTGGCCCTTACTTGCACTAACTCTAAACATAATTGCAAAATCATTTATTAGAAGCATTTTGGTCTGGTTATTAAGTTTCCATACATTTGTTTTGGTGGGTAAAAGATCCAAATAAGGCAACTCCCAAGCCCTTTCCATATCTTTAATGGCCTCGAATGGTTTCCCATAATGTGCCAGGTTCAACTCTGCATGTGGATACGGTATCTGTGCTTTTAAAACAAATGTGGCTGGGACTGCCCAAGTTCAAGGGGGGCTGCCATTATATTGTATGCTCCATCCCAGGCAGAAATCAAAAGCCAGCTGAGGCAGGCGGAATGACAGTCCCCCAAAGATGTCCCACCCTTTCCTCAGAACCTGTGAACTCTACTGTACATGGCAAAGGAGAAACTACGTTTGCAGCTGGAATCAAGGTTGCTAATCTACTGACTTTAAAATAGAACGATTACCCAGGTGGGGCCAATGTAATCTCAAGGTTCTTAAAATCAGACAAAGGAATCGGAAGGGGAAGTCAGAGCAATGAGATGTGAGAAGGACTCAACTGACCTTCATTGCTGGCTTTGAAGGAGGAGGGAGGGGCCGTGACCAAAGCAGCAGGGATAGCATCTAGCTAAAAGGCAAGGGTTCGGGCTCTCTCCTCCAGTCCTCAGAAAGGCACACTGCCCGCAGACACCTTGATTTCAGATGTGATCACTGGCTATAGCAGCAAATAGGAAACAATGACCATCCACATTCCCAAAGCATGAAACCACTACTTCTTACGTTCCAGATTTTCTTCACCCCGAATGTTATTTACTGAGGATGCAAACCCTGGGAGATTTGTCCAGGGAGAGTTGATGGTTACTTTTGTGGGAGTATTTTCTGTTTCATATACAATGCACCACAATCTCATTCTGAAAGCATCTTCTGTGAATGTAAGCATGCTTCCTTCTCAAATATCAACTCTTTTTGAATATTGACATTTAAAAGTGAAATCTAACCTGTTCTGTCATTGCTGGTTCTGGACTCAGTCCAATGCCTGTGGCCTTTTTCACGACAGGATAAGAGGTGACACAGGGAGCCCAGGTAGGTTTTGTTTGAGCCAGCCACCACTCTGATCCCACCTGAGCAGCTCCATGTTCCCTACGTGTGTGTGTGTGTGTGTGTGTGTGTGTGTGTGTGTGTGTGTGTATGGGGGATTCACATGGGTAGGACCTGCCCAGAGCAGGAACAGGCTGAGGAGGAGTCAGAAGCCTGATGGGTCAGTTAAGTTCACACCCAGGTCAAGGCTGGCTGGGTGGACCTGGAGTATGGGTAGTGCCCTCTGCCCCAGGTCTATCCCAGGCTCTAAAGGAGAATCACATTTCCCCTGGGAGGAGGTCTGTGCACACACAGGGCTGAGCCTCATCCTGGAGCAGAAGGTGCAGTGGGCAGAAGCAGCAGCCATGAGAGCAGGGCAGGGCTTGAGGTCTCCACTGGCTGCTGGTCACTGTCATTGCAGAGCTTAACCCAGGACCTGGAGGAGCAGGTTAACACTGAGATCAAGGAAGAAATCAAAAGACACCTTGAAACAAATATAAATCTGAACACCTCAACCACAAATCTATGGGACACAGCAAAAGTCATAGAAAGAAGGCGACTTATAGCATTACAGGCTGCCCAGCCAGCATAGTTCTGTGTTTGAGTGTTGACCTATGAACCATGAGGTCAAGGTTTGATTCTTGGTCAGGGCACATGCCCTGTTTGTGGGCTCGATCCCCAGGGTGGGGCACGCAGAAGGCATCCAGTAATGATATTCTCTTATCATTGATGTTTCTTTTCTTTTTCTTAAAAAATATATATATATATATATATTTTATTGATTTTTCACAGAGAGAAAGAGAGAGGGATAGAGAGTTAGAAACATATGTGAGAGAGAAACATCGATCACCTGCCTCTTGCACACCCCCTACTGGGGATGTGTCCACAACCAAGGTACATGCCCTTGACTGGAATCGAACCTGAGACCTTTCAGTCCGCAGGCCGACGCTCTATCCACTGACAAATCGGTTTGGCTCATTGATATTTTTTAACTCTCTCCTCCTCTCATTTCCTCTCTGAAATCAATAAAAATATATTGAAAATAAATAAATAAATAAATAAAGCAATGCTTTAAAAAAGTTGCATTACAGGCCTACCTCAAGAAACAAGTAAAACCTCAATTAAATGATCTAACTTCACACTCAAAGAATCTAGAAAAAGAACAACAAACAAAGCTCAATGAATTTTCTATATACATATTTATCATTTTACCATTATATTGTTTGTTTTTGCCTTATTGCCCTAGCCATGGCCTTCAGCACAGTTGAGCAGCAATGACAGGAGTGGTTTGAGCACTCTTCCTTGCCTTGTTCCCAGTATCATAGGGAAAACAATCAGTTCCTTCACCATTCACTAGGTTATATCATAATGAGAGAGCCCCCTACCATTCCTGCTTTGCTGAAATATTTTACCATAATTGTGTGTTGAATTTTATCTTTTTCCTGTAGTTATTTTAGGTAATCATCAATTTTCTCCTTTATTTTACTAATATGATATATTACATTAATTGATTTTCAAATGTTAAAACAACCGTGCATTCATTTCTGACATAAATCCCACTTTGTCATATACTAGTATACTATTCAATTATAAATGTCAAGATTCCATTCCTAATACTTTATCAAGACATCTGTATATATGTTCATGTGTTCATGAATGATATTTGACTGTGACATCAAGATTAAGTTTTAAAGTTTCATGGCATATAAATTATTTATAGTATTTTCTAAATTTTAATGCCTATAAAATCTATAGTGATAGCCTCTTCTAAATTTCTGATATTAGTAACTTCTATTTTCTATTTCTATTTTATTTTATTTTTATTTTTATTTTTCAGCTTGGCTGAGGCAAATCTTTTCAATTGCGGTTAAATGACAGAATTAGGCTCTAATGCTTTATAGGCATCTATTATATGAAATGACATGATTTTTTTTTCTTAAGGATTCAAAATAGTATTCCCTGTGTAACTTTCTTGGAAGAGTAGAGAAAAGACAATCCAGTAATATTCTTTAAGTCTAATTCTCTTACTGAACCCCAGTAAAGAAAGACCAATTCTCAACTTTTTTTTATCTTCTCTGGTAATAATTATTTTTTTATTCACTGACTTGTTTCTATTTTTTTTTTTAATTTTATTTTATTAAGGTATTTTCTGTGTACATAGTTTACCATTGCCCCCCCTCACCACCCATTTATGCCCTCCCTCCCCAGAGTTTTGTGTTCATTGGTTGTACTTATGTTCATGGATACCAGTCCCTCGGTTGTTCTCCTGTCTCCCCCCAGGTCTCCTTCCCCTCCCCCCTGTCATTTGACAATCTGCTTGTTTTATGGTGACCATCTCAGGCTCATATGAATAGAGTCCGCTCCTCCTCTGGTTTTCACCGCCCCTTCCCCTGGGACCCACTGCTTCCCTTAGGACACTCGGCTCACCCGGGGCACTCGACCCCATGGGACACACGGCTCACCCGGGATACCCTTCCCCCTTCCCCTTTGGGGGGTACGGCTTACCCGGGGCACATGGCCCCCTGGGACACTCGGCTCACCCGGGGCACTCGGCCCCCTGGGACACTCGGCTCACCCGGGGCACTCGGCCCCCTGGGACACTCGGCTCACCCGGGGCACTCGGCCCCCTGGGACACTCGGCTCACCCGGGGCACTCGGCCCCCTGGGACACTCGGCTCACCCGGGGCACTCGGCCCCCTGGGACACTCGGCTCACCCGGGGCACTCGGCCCCCTGGGACACTCGGCTCACCCGGGGCACTCGGCCCCCTGGGACACCCGGCTCACCTGGGACACCCTTCCCCCTTCCCCTTTGGGGGGTACGGCTTACCCGGGGCACATGGCCCCCTGGGACACTCGGCTCACCCGGGGCACTTGGCCCCCTGGGACACTTGGAGCTCCTTGCTAGCATTGGGGGCAGGCTGGGACAGCTGCAGTTGGGCTGAGATGGTTGCAGGCGGGGGGGACCACCTTCAAAGGTGTCTCGTTCGGTGTGGGAGTGGAGTATCTGCAGACATGGAGGCTAAGTTCTGAGGTCGCCCACTCCGAGCCCAAGGCGTGGTGAACTCTGTTCTTGGTGGATTTCCTTTGTTCTCGGCGCCAGTGGCGAGTGGCGGTGCCAGGTGCAATATTGACGGTCACTCCTGTGGTTCAATTACCACTGTAGTTTTAAAGTTCACATGGTGGTGGTGGTGAGAGCTTCGGCTTGGCCATGTGGTATCGGAGGATGGGCTCGCCTTAGTGGGTAATGGAAGGCACCGTGCCATTTCCTCACCAGCGCGCTCCATTTCCCTCCCAGCATGGTGGGTGTGCTGGGGAGATTGTGGGCGGGCTGTGATGGCTGCATGGGGAGAGTCCGCCCTCCATCGCGTCCTCTTTGTTGCGCATGTGGAGCTTCTGTGGATGCAGAGGCTAATTTCTGAAGCCACACTCTCTATGAGCCCGGTGTGTAGTGAGCTCTGATTTCGGTGGATTCCCATTCTTGGGGGCGGCAGTGGGTGCGGCAGCGATGGTAGCTCCTGTGGCTCAATTTCCCCTGTAGTTTTAAAATCCGCGTGGTGGTAGTGTCTGATGCTTTGGCCTGGCCATGTGGCAGCGGAGAGAGGATTCTCCGGGTCTGCCAACGGAAGGCGCAGCGCCAGCACAGCGTGCGCGAAGGCCTGGCAGAGCAGGCCGCGGGCGGTGGCGGAGAGTCCCCGCGATGTCTTAGTCTTTCAGACTTAGTGGAACGCTTCCTCTGAGCCAGGACAAGCAGCACCACCACCACAAATATTGGCCAGCTCAGTGCTGCCCCTCTATAGGTGACAGTAGGGGCATCCTCACCTCGGTAGGCCTTTGCTCTTGGAGGTCTTAACCAGTGGAAGGCAGCACGGCACAGAACTGCCCCACCTTCTCAGTCCTCCGCTCGCAGTAGTTTTAAACTCCACATGGCAGCTGCGGCACCCTGCTTGGTGTCTAACTGTAGCCTTCCCATTTCTGGGGCGAGCTGGTTGTGCGGGAGGGGGGACGCTGTGCCCGCTCCTCTAGGACTGTGGGCGGGCTGGGAGGTCTTGCTCACGCTCATGGGCTTCTCGTCCAGGCAGGAGCCGAAGGCGCAGCGAAGGCGCGGTGAAGGCGCGGCGGCAGCGGCCCAGGCGGCGCGGTGGCAGTGGCGGAGGCGTAGGCTCCCATCAGCTCCCGTAGTGGCGGCAGGGCTGGCCCACTCCCTGGGCCCCGGGGCAGGGCGAGGTCTGGCTTCCCTCATTTCCGGCGTCAGCGGCAGGTTCAGTTTCGCTGTAGTTTTAAACTCCACATGGCGGCGGCGGCGGCGCCCTGCTTGGTGTCTAGTTTAGTTTTCCCACTTCTGGGCTGGTTGCAGACGGGGAGCCGCTGCGCGATTTCTTCGCCTGCACAGTAAGCTCGGGGGCTGGGCCGGCGGGGAGATACTACACCATCTCTTCGCCCGCCCAGCAGCGGCGAGTGCGGGGGCCCGAGTCCTGGCACCCGCTTCTCTCCAGCACTGCGAGCGGGCTGGGAGGTCGCGCTCACGGGCTTCTCGTCCAGGCAGGAGCCGAAGGCGCTGCTGCGGCGGTGGCGGTGGCTGCGGCGGCGTAGGCCCCCATCAGCTCCCGTGGCGGCCGGCGGGGCTGGCCCACTCCCTGGGCCCCGGGGCGGAGCGAGGTCTGGCTTCCCTCATTCCCGGCGGCAGCGGCTCCGGCAGGTTCAGTTTCGCTGTAGTTTTAAACTCCACATGGCAGCAGCGACGTCCTGCTTTGCGTTTAGATGTAGCCTTCCCATTTCGCCAGCTTTCCTGTGGGTCTGGTGCGATCCCTTTTGGTTTTATCTGTTGTTTATTTCCAAATTGTTGAGGAGATGGTGGCCCAGGAGACTCCCTGGGCCGCCATCTTGCTTCGGTCTCCTGTTTCTATTTTTCTTTTCTCTTTTCTTTTTTCATTTTCTGGTTCATCAATTTCCACTTTATTATTTCCATCCTCCTCCTTATATGGTGTAATTTGATCTTCCTTTTCTATCTTTCTAAGATACAGGCACAGATGGTTGATTTAAAACATTCTTCTTTTTAATGTAAGCATTTACCACTATACATTTCCATTTAAACAATGTTTGATCTGCACCTCACAAACTTTGATACTTTATGCTTTTGTTATAATTTAGTAAAATGTTTTCTAAATGTTACTTGTACATTTTTATTTGGTGCATAGATTATTTGAAGTGTGTTGCTTAATTTGCAAGTATGTGAGAATTATATGGCTATTTTATTATTGATTTTGAATTTAATTCTTTATGGACAGAGATTATACTGTATACATTTTAAATAATTTTGAATTCATAAATACTTTTAAAAATATATTTTATTGATTTTTTACAGAGAGGAAGAGAGAGGTACAGAGAGTTAGAAACATCTATGAGAATCATTGATCAGCTGCCTCATGCACAACCAATGTGCATTCCCTTGACCGGAATTGAACCTGGGACCTTTCAGTCCGAAAGCCGACACTCTATCCACTGAGCCAAACCGGTCTCTGTGAATTCATAAATACTTTTTAATAGTTCAGCATATAGTCTCTCTTAATAAATATCCAATGCAATCTAAATAAGAAAGATTTTTCTACAATTATTAAATATGCTATTCCATGATTATTCATAGGCAAATTTGACTGATAGTGTTTAAATCTATATATCTACATATTTTAGTTTGTCATATTAGAAGACAAACTAAAGAGAAAGAGTGTTAAAATGTCTAACTCTGATTGTGAATGTGTCTATTTTTACTTTTAGTCCTATCAGGATTTGATTCTGTTCTAGATAAACTCAAATTTAGTATTGCGATGTTGTTTTAAATAATAATAATTCAGAATTCATATCGTTATGAAATGGTCCTCTTTATCTCTGGTAATACTCCTTTCTTTAAATTCTGAACTCTACTTTGCGTGTCATTGATGTACTTACTATGTTCAATGATTTTTTTTCCCTTTTAAACCATGTCAATTTTAAATGGAACCTGTTGGAATGGCTAACCCTAATAAAAAATAGTGAAAGGACGAATATTAGCGAGGGTCCAGAAAAATTGGGTCACTCATACATTGCTGTTGGGACTATAAAATGAGAAAACCATGGGGAAAAAACAAAAAAAAAAACAGTTTGGCAGTTTCTTAGAAAATGAAACATGCAACCGCCATGGAACCCAGCAGTGGTCCCTTTGGGAATTTGCTAGGAAAATGAAAACATACGTCCACACACAAAAACCTATAAACTCATGTTCACAGCTGGTTGGTTTGTAACTGTCAAAAGGTGGAGACAACCTAGAAGTCCTTCAGTGGATGGCTGGTTAAACAAACTGAAACATCCATATCACGGAATACAACTCAGTAATAAAGCAGAGCAAATTGTCTATACATTCAACAACTTGGATGCATCTTGGGGGAATTACGGTGAGTGAAAAAAAGCCAATACCAAAGGGTTGACTACCACACAACTCCCTTTACTACATTCCAGCAGTGACAAAATTATAGAAAAGCACACACATTAGTGGTTCCCAGAGGTCAGGGATGGGGGATTGAAGGGGAATGAGGTGAAAAAGTCTGCTAATTCTAAGATTGGTGCTATTTCTGGTTCTGTTGCTCCTGACTCATCTTTCTCCTCATCAAGTGCTCCACTGCCCTATTTCCTCTTTGTCTTCATGTACATTAGTATACACTGGACTCAGGGTTAGCTGTATTGCCCCAAGGCTTAACTGTAAGCTTTAAAATAATGGGTTCTAGAAGAACCCTACCTGTATTTTGTATCTTTTCTGGGGTCTCAAATTCCCAGGGTGTTTATATGGTCCCTTCACTTCAGACAATTATAACTCTGTTTCTCTGCACTATGCAGAGAAACAGAGTTATAATTGGCTCTGATTGATTCTGATTGGCTCACAGTTAGCCAATAGCTATTCTCTACCTAATCTCACTAAATCCTGATCTGTGTATGCACAGCTTCCTATTCACCCTAAAACTCAAGTGGCCTTTGATGCAGCTTTCTGAAACTGTCTTCTCTGGGCATCTGCCTTCTCTCACTGCATCCTGCAGCCCCAACTCTAATCGCTCTTGCCTCGACCCAGTGAGACCACTTCTTAAACAAACAAGCAAACAATTAAATAAACACTTTAAAAAAGAAACAAAAACAAACAACCCTGGGCTCTTTGTTTTGAATTAGTCTCACTTTCCTGTGCTGAAATTTGGAAAACAGCAGCCCCAGGAGAAGGGCTGTAGTGAAACATGTCTTTCTTAGCTCAGGAATCATAGCCCTATGCTATCTATTGTCCAATATCTGAAGACAGTTGCTTCATACATTGTGTCCAGTTTTATAGTTCCTCAGAGCAAAAAGGTTAAAGCCTACAGCCATTTCTCCATAATGGCTTGTACTGTAGAAATTTGTACCTCTTAAGCCCCTTCACCTTTTGTCCTACCCCCTCACTTCCACTTCCTCTTGACAACCAACCATCAGTTTGTTTTCTGTGTCCATGAGCCTGCTTGTTTGTTCTATCCTTTGAATTTCACATATAAGTGAAATCATATGGTAGTTGTCCTTCTCTGTCTGATTTCTCTTAGCAGAATACCCTGTTGGTCCATCCATGTTGTACTCACTTGCTTTTAAAAATAAAGTTTTATTGGAACACAGCCATACTCATCTGTTATATATCATCTCTGGCTGCCTCAAGCTATTAAGTTAGGCCTGTAAACCCAATATATTTACTATCTGGCCTTTGACAGAAGTTTGCCAACCCCCTGATTTAGTATATGTTATATACCAGGTAATATATTCAGTACTGTTACATACTTTTCCCCTCATAAAGTTTCACAGCCACAATGTGAGGCAATAAATAATGCCATTATTCGGATGTGAACTCTGAGACCCAGAGAAGTAGCTTGTCCCAGGCTCGATGGCTCCTATGTAGCAAAGAACAGATTTGCATTCTGATTTGTCACTGTGACACCTATGCTCTTAGCATTCAGACAACCTTGAGAAGACACGGAAGGCACCTTTTAATGATTTGAACATCATCACATACAGGCAAGTGAAATTAAAGCAAAAGTTTGCTGAAGAGGTGAATTCAGACCCTACAATAAGAATAGTTTATACCATTACTATTAAAAGGAATTTTTTATGTGTTGAGCCCTGTCCTGATTAAGATTTATATATGTGTGGTGTGCAATATATATGGCTATATACAGGGTATGCCCCCAAACTGTATATACACTTTCAGCTGATACCTCAATTTTAAAAATGAAATGTCTTTCAGTAGACACTGATTTTATAATTATTCAGTGTGCATATTCATTTTTGGGACACTATGCATATACACATACCTATATACACACGTGTATAAATATATACACCAAACTATGTGCATTGTGTGTATATATATATGCGTGTGTTATTTATTTCTCACAGACATTCTAAACATATTTTAATTGATTTCAGATAGGAAGGGTGAGAGAGAGATCAAAACATCAATGATGCCGGAACCGGTTTGGCTCAGTGGATAGAGTGTCGACCTGTGGATTGAAGGGTCCCGGGTTGGATTCTGGTCAGGGGCATGTACCTTGGTTGCAGGCACATCCCCAGTAGAGGGTGTGCAGGAGGCAGCTGATCGATGTTTCTTTCCCATCAATGTTTCTAACTCTTTATCCCTATCCCTTCCTCTCTGTAAAAAATCAATAAAATATTTAAAAACAAAAAATCAGTGATGAAGGAGAATCATTGATTGGCTGCCTCCTGCATGACTGCCCCAGTGGGTCAAGGTTGCAACCCAGGCATGTGCCCTGACTGGGGGAAATTGAATAATGATCTTCTGGTTCATAGGTTGATGTTCAAACACTGAGCCATGCCACTTGAGTGCTCATAGACATTCACTGAAGATATTTTGATTTATTTCTCATAGATATTCTATGAAGATATTTATTAAAGTATAGAAATAAATGCTTAGAAAGATGTATTACAAAATAGTTATTATAAATCAAGGACTCAACCTGCTTTTCCTAACTCACTTTCTCTTTGTACCTTCTCTCCATCCTTTTTAAACTCTGCTAGGTTTCCACACCCTCAGTCACTGTCTAGGGAGGAAGGATGCATGTCCTGGGTCCTTGTGGTCGCACTAAGTCCTAAGGGCCCACATGCCAACAGCTCTTCTGGGCCTGCTTGGAACGCTCTCAACCTCACTCCCAGCCGCGTCAAGATATGATGCTCTGCTTCCCTCTCCCTTTTCTTTAAGTTCTTTAGGTTCTGAACCACCATCATTTAATTTTAAATCATCTTCTGATTTTCCACATGGGCTGAGAATGAAAGTAGTCTGGGGGAAAATGGCAGCAACAATCAATGAGAGGGAAGCATTTGTGAAATCGTTTTCCTCTTTTCAAGAAGAGCTGTAATAGGTTTTGTATCAACAAATCCTTCCCTCAGCTGTAACAAAGTTCGAGAAAGTGTTGGTGTTATAAATTGGGAGGACAGGACGTGACTCTGTGGTCCCAGGCTTTTAAGCGGGATTGGTATTACAGGTTTCCTGCATAGAAACCAGTGCAGGGATGTTTCTAAAGCAATTATATCTTTGCCAGTAGCCCTTTCCTCCCTCCTTATGCCTGCAGGTGATCCAAAGTTCTTCGATCTCCTGGTGTCTTCTGTGCATGCTGCCCTTCTAAAGCTCAGCAACTCTCCCTGGTGCCCAAGATCAAATCATCCAGGGGGCAGAGTTAGGGACATAACTTGCCATTTACGAAATTGGGTTTTCTGATAACTGGGAAGAGCTCTCATAATAGACAGACCAAGAGATGCTATACAGGCACAGAGAAAGATAACAGAGTGTGGTGACATATAAGATGCTATGTTGACAGGCAATTTTGAGGAGGATTTTTGTTCATGAAAAGACTGATACAGGACACAGTTGCCCCTCGTGGACACACTGAATAGGTTGTATTATTTTTAGAAACACTCCAAAGATAAAATATGGCAGTAGAGTAAGCGTGTCAAACCTGAATACAAATGTGACATGTACATCCAGCCAGAAAACTCCCAGTGTTTTAGGATTGATTGTGCAGTTATTTCTCCAGTAACAGGCACACACATCCCATCCCAAAGGGAGCAGGGGTGAGCCTGCCAGCCAAGGGGAGAACAGAGGGTGAGGAGTTGAAAAATTACAGCAAAGGAGCCGTGAACCACTAAGTGAGACAACAGTTCTACAAGGTCTAGGAAGCAGGCCACCATATCAACTACATGTTCACCAAAAGGTTCTCAGTGAGTCTTTTGAGGATTTTTTTTTAAATCCCTGTGTGTATGCATTTCTTATTTCATAATAGCAGCTGAGAAGAAAAATTCAGTTCAAACACACCATTTCCATAGAGCAAATGATGTCTTTCTATTACATCATCATCGGAACCTTATACGATGCCCATTGGATTATGCCTTTCCCCACCCAGCACACCTCCTTCCAGTTTGCCCATTTCCACGACTGCCATCTTTCCTGGCACCTACATCTCAACGTTGCCTCCCCTTTGTCCTTTGCATTCCCAAATCGAGCCCAGAGGTGGATGCCAGCCTAACAGGCAGGATCAGCAGCTGATCTGAGTTACCCAGAGAAGCAGTGAAAGTCAGAAAGGATTACAACAGCATCAGTTAAGCCTCCCCTGACCTTCTCTATTTCCCTGCTCTCTGCCTCAATCGCCTGTGGGAAGAAAGGTAGCGAAAACGATGAGTAGCACATGCACTTCTTCACTGCAGGTCACTCGGGCTAAGGTTGTAGGGCATAAGCCACAGAGAAGGAAATAAATGAAACTGGACTTCTAGGTCCCTTGGGCTTTGTCTTAACTAAAAAGGCCTAAATGGCAATGTAATCTTCTCCAATGTTAGCAGAGGACACAATGTGAGTATGTTGGCAGAGTATGTGTAAGATTGGGACTGTACTCCACTGAATTCAGATTGATATCCAGGTAACACTGTTTTTGTAATTTAATTTATGTAAAAGGTGCAAGCCTAGGCCAGTATCGAAACATATCTTTTGGTGTCATGAAGGTGTGGTTTCAAATATCTTCACTTAATACTTGGGTGAACTGGACAATTTCACATTTCTTGAATTTGGTATAACATGAGAAGATCATCCATCTACTGCACAATCACCGAAGAATTACTTGTGATAAAGCATGGCAAGTGACTAGCACAATATTGGACACAAGGAGCATTTAACAAATCATTCTGCTATTTTCATATTTGATTACTTATACTGTCTGTTTCTCTCATATCCACCAATCCACATCTTACAATTCTTTCCCAGGTTCCACCTCTTTATAAATCAATCCCTAACTATCAGGTCTGAGATTTTTATTTACTAGTAAGTACTAGAGGCCCAGTGCACAACATTCATGCACAGGGGGTAAGGGTAGGGGGGAGATGGGCCTCAACCCAGCCTGAGCCCTCTCACAGTCTGGGAGCCCTTGGGGGATGTCTGACTGAGGCTTAGGCACTATCCCCACAGGAAGCAGGTCTAAGCCTGCAGTTGGACATCCTTAGAGCTGCCATGGAGGCTGGAGAGGCTCCCACCACAGCCGCTGTGCTTGCCAGCCATGAGCCCGGCTTCTGGCTGAGTGGACACTCTGTGCTGAGCATCCTCCCCCTGATAGTGCACTTTATAGCAACCAGTCGTTCTGCCATTTAGTCTATTTGCATATTAGCCTTTTATTATATAGAATTTGTACATGCGTGTCACAAAAAAGAAAAGATGGACATTCCGAATAGCTTCCACAGAGCAATTTTATATAAAAACAAAAAGAAGCAGATTTGGGTTGATTATCTGAAATTGCTTTCCAACAATTTAAGCTAATCCATAGCAGCATGAATAGCTTTGGTTTCTGATAGATGGAGGTTCAATTCCTGATTTTGCCCACTTACTAATGGTAAGACCTGGGCCAAGTTGTGTAACCTCTCTGAATCTGTTCCCTTAATGTGAAAATCAGTCATAATAACACCTACTAGCTCAGGGTTATTCTGAAGAATAATGTTATAAGAAACTACTCCCGAATGCCACCAACAAAACAAAACAAACATTGCCTTGGCCTCCCTGGGCACCAAGGTATCATATAATGACAGAGAACTGTTATTTTAGTTAAGACAAAGCCCAAGGGATCTAAAAGTCCATTTATGTTGGGCTCATAAAACTTGAGAAAAATATAGGACATCACAATGCCTGCCAGGGTCACAGAAGCTGGTAAGGCAATAGCCAAATCCCAACTCAGAAGAGGGTATTTTGATACAGGCTTTTGAAGAAAAGCAATCCCACCTTTCTCATACTTGCAACACTTTTATGATATCCTTCCACTAGTAGTTCTCACTACCATCATATCCCACATCCAATGCCTGGAGAGCAGAGGCACTTTGCAGGTGAGATTAGAAGGCAGTATGCACATGGCATTTTGCTTTCTTTCCAGAAGGGTTTGCCTTTTAGTCTTATGAGCTTTAGCATCTTTTTATGTAGCATAATCCTTTAGATGTTATAAAAATATCCAGGTAGACTCAGGTACTGTGTACCAATTACTTGGAACAATAGAATTCGCTGCAACTTGTTATCAATATGTCAAAAATGACTACCAATATTACCAACATCCTACATAGTTTTCCAACTTTATTGAAATACTAGAGGCCTGGTGTACAAAATTCATGCACAGGTAGGAATCCTAGTTCTGGATGGCAATCAGGGCTGATCAGGGCCTTCCAGCAGTCTGCCGAGGCCTTCTTTCCCTGTGTCTCTCCCTGGTGGTCAGTGCATGTCATAGTGAGTGATTGAACTCCAGTCTTCCAAACTCCAGAGGGGACACTTTGCATATTAGCATTTTATATATAGATATAGATAACTGGTATATAACACTGTGTGAGTTTAAGATGTTCAACTTAAGTTGTGTTGATTTGGCACCCTTCTAACTTGCAAAATATGTAATTACCACCATAGTGTTAGCTCATTCCTGAATCAAGTCACCTAATTAGCACTTTTGTGGTGAGAACTTTAATACAGTATTTTCATATAATACAGTACTATTAACTGTAATCATTGTTCTAGTACATTAAATCCCAGAAGTTATTCATCTTATAATTAGAGTTTGTTATTCATCTTATAATTATTTGACCAATATTTCTACTTTTATATCAACCTTAGCTCCTGGTAACTACTCTATTAAGTTCAGTATTTTTTGATTCTACACATAAATGATGTCAATCTTTTGTCTTCCTCTGTCTGATTTACTTCACTTTGCATAATGCCCTAAAATCCATCCATGCTGTCCCAAATGGCCTTCTTTCTTATGGCTAAATAATATTCCCTTGTGTGTGAGTGTATGTATGTGTACAAATACGTGTGAATCTCATATATTCTTTATCCATCCATTCATTATTGGCTATTTTGGCTATTTTGAATAATGCTGCAGTGAACATAGGAGTGTAGATATCTCTCTGAATCCCTTTGGATATATACCCAGAAGTGGGATTGCTGGGTTATATTTAATTCTATTTATAATTTTTGAGGGATATCCATAGTATTTTCCATAGAGACTGCACCAGTTTAACAGTGCATAAGGACTCCCTTTTCTCCATAACCTCTGCAATTTGTTTATCTATTTTTTTATTATAGCCATTCTAACAGGTGTGATGTGATATTTTATAGTGGTTTTGACTTTCATTTCTCTGATTATTAGTAATTTTGAGCACCTTTTCATCTACCTGTTGGCAACCTGTATGTCTTAAATGTCTATTCATTTCCTTTTAATCATTAATTTTTGTTATTGAATTATATAAATTCTTTATACATTTTTATTAACCCTTTATCAAGGGTTTGCAATGATTTGCAAATATTTTCTTCCATACCATATGTAGCCTTTTCATTTAGTTGGTAGTTTTCTTTACTGTGCAGAATTTTTAATTCGATTCACTTGTTTATTTTGCTTGTGTAAAGTTCGTTTTTTATGTCAAATCTAAAAATCACTGCCTAAACCAATCATTGTCAAGCAGCTTACTCACTGTTTTATTCTAGGAGTTTTACAAATTCCGAACTTAAATTCAAGTCTTTAATCCATTTTGAGTTTATTTTTGTGTATAATGTAAGATAGTAGTCCAATTTTATCCTTTTGCATGTGGATATCCAATTTTTCTAGCACCATTTTTAGACTATCCTTTACCCATTGTATATTCTAGACTCCTTTGTTGTAAATTAATTGACCATTATGCATGAGCTTATTTCTGGCCTTTCTATTATATTCCATTGATCTATGTATCCATTTTTTTGTTTGTTTTTGTTTTTTTAATGTCAGTATCACACTGTTTTGAATATACTATAGCTTTGTACTGTAGCATGAAATCAGGAAGGGTGATGACTCCAGCTTTGTTCTTCTTTTTCAAGATTGTTTCTGATATTCATGGTCTTTTGTGGCTACCTACAAATTTTAGGAATGTTTTTCCTATTTCAGTGAAAAATGCCATAGGAATTGCATTGAATTTGTAGATCACTATAATTAGCATGGACATTTTAATGATATTAATTCTTCCATCCAATGAGCATGACATATCTTTCCAAATTGATTTTTCTTTAATTTCTTTCATCAGTATTTTATAGTGTTCAATTTATAATCTCTCACTTTCTTGGTTAAATTTATTCCTAAGCATTTTATTCTTTTTGATGCTAGTATAAATGAAATTGTTTTCTTAGTTTCTCTTTCTGATACTTCATTGTTAGTATATACAAGTAACTTATACATTGATTCTGTATCCTGCAAATTTACTGTAATTTTTCTATTAGTTCTAACAGTTTTTTTTTGGTGGAATCTTTAGGATTTACTTTATATAGTATGTCATCTGCAAATAGAGACAGTTCTACTTTTTTTCTTTCTGATTTGGATGCCTTTTATTTCATTTTCTTATCTAATTGCTTTGGCTAGGACTTCCATGATTAGGTTGAATAAAAGTGGTGACAGTTTCTGAACTTAAGTGAACGCTTTCAACCTTTCCCCATTGAGTATGATGTTAGGTGTGAGCTTGCATTATGAGTTTTATTATGTTGACGTACATTCTCTCTATTTGTTGAGATTCAAAATCCTAAATATTAAGCAGAGAATGAATCAATTGGATAAACTGAGAATACGGGTTCACCTGCCTATATCCAAAATTCCTTGAAGAGACAGAAAAAACTTTTTAAATAAGAATTAACCCTTCATTCATCTGACAAATATATATTGCCTCCTATAACAAACAAACAAATATGTAAAATAATAATAGATAATAATGCATACAAATAATTAATTAGACTATTTCATTTGTAGCAGTCAGTAAAATCATTTAAAAGAAAATAATATATAACTGAGACCTGAGTTATCCAAAGATCCAGACATGAAAAGTCTTTGGGATAGAATGTTTCCAAATGTCTATCAAATTCAGAGGCATGGATAGATCTGAGTTTGGCCCATTTGAGAGAAACAGAAATCCCTTCCATAAGAGCAAAGTGACATCCATACACCAGGAATTTAAGAGAATGTCTAGAATAGAGAAAGCTGAAGGGTTTAGATTGCCAGGAGACAAGTACACGTTTTCCTGAGACAGACATCATTATTCAGGTAATTCCCAGGGGGACAGGGGATGCTAGGCAAAGGGCACAGATAACACAAAGGGCAGGGGTGAAGAGAATAGCAGCCCAGGAAGTACAACTTAACTCACTTCATTCAAGCACCTCAAGTCCTTCCCATTTGTCTCTTTGAGTGAAAGGGAGTCCTATAATAACAGATGAATCTAAATAGCATCTAATATTCTTTCCATATCTTCAATTTCCTGAGGGAATATTATAAAATAATAGCAACTAAAATATCTAAGTTTAGGTCATTGTTTACCTGTCATTAACAGATAAACAATCAAATTTATTATGGGAATAAGCTAACTTTAAAATATCTTTAAGTATATTTGTATTGATTTCAGAAAGAAAGGGAGAGGGAGAGAGAGATAGAAATATCAGTGACGAGAGAGAATCATTGATTAGCAGCCTTTTGTACGCTCTCCATCAGGGATGGAACCCACAATCTGGGCATGTGACCTAGCCAGAATCAAACCATGACCTCCTCGTGGTTTGGTGTTTGGCAAACTGCAGTTCATGAGCCACATGTGGCTCTTTGGCCCCTTGAGTGTGGCTCTTCCACAAAGTACCATGGCCTGAGTGAGTCTATTTTGAAGAAGTTTAAGTTTAAAAAACTTAGAAGAGCCAAAACCGGTTTGGCTTAGTGGATAGAGCATCGGCCTGTGTGACTAAAGGGTCCAGGTTAGATTCCGGTCAAGGGCATTTACCTTGGTTGCAGGCACATCCCCAGTTGGGGGTGTGCAAGAGGCAGCTGATCGATGTTTCTCTCTCATCGATGTTTCTAACTCTCTATCCCTCTATCTTCCCCTCTGTAAAAAATCAATAAAATATATATTTTTTTATAAAACTTAGAAGTTTAAGTTTAAAAAATTTGGCTCTCAAAAGAAATTTCAATCGTACTGTTGATATTTGGCTCTGCTGACTAATGAGCTTACTTACCACTGTCCTGGTTCATAGGTTGGCACTTAATCTCTGAGCTATATTGGCTGGGCTAAAATATTTTTTAAAAATGTTTTGCTAATATTTATGAACCTCTCAAATATTCTAATGGAGGAAATTCTCATTTAAAGATTTCAATTCTAAATATAATTTGTTTCAAAGCCTCATCTTCCGATCTCCTGAGAAAGCATGATTTAGTGCTTAGTGACAGGGTTATAGAAAACAAATCAGTTTCTGGGCTTAATCATATTGCTGTATGACTTTGGGCAATTCACAACCTCTCTTTACTTCTGAGTCCTCACAGAAAATGGCAAAATAATACATATTCTATCTACTCTAATGGCTGACTTTTGGGGTCCTAAAATTTAAATACTATGAAGTTTTTACAAAATATGTATTATTGAGGTAGTTACAGAGCTCTCACATCTATCCATTCATAAAATTGAAGTCTTACTACATGTAAAACCCTGAACTCCATAGTGCAGGGTTTATAGAATGGTAAACACGGCCTCTGCACTCCTTACAATATGTAGAAATAAGTAGTCAACTTTTCTGACATCAAAATAAGGTTGTTTGGGAACCATCTCACTTTTCTAGGTGACAATGATGGCTGCTATAAAATGCGTTGGGGTATTTTGGTTATAAATTTCTGTTTTAAGACAGGCCAGCCCTTTGGGAGTGTCTTCGAAGTGAGAAGTTATAAGGAGCTTAGAGGACATGAGCTGATACAGGAGAATTAGTCAGGGGAAGAATTGCTCATTCCTGGAATTCATGTTGATCAGTCACCTTGGTTCTGAAAATAGCTTAGAGCTGAAAATATCTTTCAGAGAGAGAAGAATTTATAGGTCCATCAAGAAAGGAAAACACAGGAAAAGAAAGATGCAACATTCTTCTATGAGTTTTGTAATGGCATCAGCTGATATAAATCAGAGGTTGGTGTGGGAGTGGGGAAAAAAGGCATTGCTGCTAGAGTCTTTCCAAAAAAATAATCTTCCAGAGTCACAGTGCAATGACTGATCACCATGTGCAATGAAAGATAGGGAACATGATGCTGATGGAGTTTTCAAGCCTGCCCAAGTAGGGAAGTGTTGGTGTTATTAATGAAGGAATGAAATTGAGCATGCTAAGCCAGTTTAGATGGAAGGAGAAGGATGAGCTCACGTTGGCAAGTGTTTATTTGAAGGAAGAAAATGGAACAGTGGAATGGGAATGTTCAGCAAGAATTAAAGACAACAGGGCCGGAACTTGACTGAGAGAACAAGGTGGAAGTTACAGATTTGGGTGTAAATGGTGCAGACATTGTCCAGGAAGCATTCAGAACATTTGTAGCAAGAAAAAGAGCTCAGGACCCAGGCTGAACTTTCACAAATGCTCAGTGTTCAGAGCTCAGAGAAAGGAAGAAGGAAAGCCCAGGTTGGGGGCAGAGATTAAGCAAGAAGATAAAATGTGGTGCCTTGGAAATGGGTAGAAGGTATTTCAAGGTTTTAAGACAGGTAATAAATATATCCTTGAGCTTCTTTTTAAAAGAAATGTGCCAACAGAGGAAAAGTAATAACATGACACCAGTATCATACTATGAAATTCTTTCCAAGAGAAGGAGAAACACACAGGTTGGGTAAGAATTCTATGCAAATGAAGAGTTTGAAGATGCCAGAGACAGAGAGAGAGGGAGACTAAATATATGGTAGGGACACTGTCTCTCAGATAGGATTGAGCTTTAAAGAAAAATAAGGAAACAGTTCCTTTGAGTTGGAGAGAAGGAAAAGAGGGCTAAACATGAAGGTTGAAATGTGTTAGGAATGAAGAAGTAAACTCTAACGTTGCTCATTAGGGTAGGGAGTCATTTATCAAGTAAGAATATAGATTTCAGAAGCATAAAAGAGGTTATGGAGCAGCTACTGGTAGACATATGTTATGCAATCATCCACAAGTGAGTACTGAATTTGCAGCTAAGCAGTGAGTACAGTCAAAAAACAAGTTATTTGTTGAGCTCCTTCTATGTGCCAGGCATGAGTACTTGAAGCCAGAATACAGGGATTCCATCTTCCCCTGGGGCTCAGTGACCTAGGCTCAGGGGTACTAAGAGTCAAGGGAGAGGATTATTGTAAGTGAAGTGAGAATAGCATGAAGGAAGCACTGGGCAGGCATCCAGAGTACTGTGCTGCTCATAAAATACTGTTCCAGATACTTTTTCGTACACTGACAAAATTTACAACCCTCAACATTCCTCAAAAATTGCATCTGGATCTTAAATATAATTCAGTTCAGTGTTGTTGGTTTTTGTTTTTGTTTTTAACGGACTGATGTGAAGTGAGGCAATGAGGCAGAGAAGCTCCACAGCTATTGATTTTATACATTTTGCTCTGTGTAGCATGTCTATATTAGCAGGATCTCTTCTGGTTGTAATGGATTACTAACCTGAACTAACTTAAGCCAATGAATAATTTAATGGATCAAACAAATAACAACAGGAAAGGTAAGATGTGGTGGGGCCTCCAGGATAAATGGAGCTAGGGTTACCAGGAAGGTGCTCTCCCCATCTCTCCACACCGCCAAGTATAAGCCTGACTGTCTCCTGTGGCACAATGATTCCTCCTCACAGCAAACATGGCCCCAGTCAGTTGCAAAGTCTCTTATGGTAGCATGCTCTCTGATCCTGGTTTAAAAAAAATCATTAAAACTTTTTAAAAAATCTTTATTGTTGAGAGTTTTACAGATGGCTCCCTTTTCTTTTGCTACCTTGGCCCATCCTACCAGTCACTATGTTCTTTCTTCTTTACTTCTCTAGTTGTAGGAATTCCATTCAGCAAGATGGCAAGTGGTTCTGAATGATGGTTGTTCTGTATTTTAGTTATACTTTTGATGTGGTTGTTGGAGGTGGCAAGTACTGGTGTTTACCTATGCTGTCATCTTGGCTCCTCCATGTGATAGAATTTCCAGACATCTTGAAAAAGGACTCCAAGTGGAATTATTCTGGACTTAACAATTGTGGCCTTGAGCACAGACACCACGACTGGCCTGCATTGTTCTGGTGTCCAGTCCTGGGCAATCAATGATGATTTAGACATGTAGGCTCAGGATATGTTAAAAATTGTCTGCTGGAGTAAGAAAGAATGAAGAGTTCCCAGAAAGAGGGGAGATAGTTAGCATTCTTAGAAAAATAAATATGTGAATCATTTTAAATAGATACCTTTGTTATGACCCTTCTGGCAGGTTTAGCATGATTTCCTAGGTTTGGCTTTCTTTGTATTTATGCAAAAAATTCATAATTCATAATTAGTAGAATGGATCAGTAAATGGTAGTCATATTCCATAGTTGACACCATGGAATATTATACAGCAAGGAAAATGAATGAACTATAGTGAAACACAACAGCGTGGATGAAGCTCATAAACATATGTTGAGTAAAATAACATATAACAAATTAATCCCATAAAATAATATATACCAAATGTTTCCATCTACTAGAAAGATAGCATAGTATGTTGGAAGTCAGAGGAGCTTACTATTGACTATAAAGGATGGCACCAAGGAGCTGGTAATATTTTTTTTAATCTGAATGGTGTCACATGGGTGTGTTCACCTTATGATAATTAGCTAAATCATTAAGCTAATTTGTGTGCTTTCTGGAGTGTGTTATAATTAAAATAAGATTTAAAAAGGTAGGGTTTTTTTCTACCAAAAAATGCTTGTTAACAATGGGAGTGGGGAAGAGAAATCTACTCAAGCTTAGCTCTATTTCACAGGCTAGGAAACAAAGGTCCAGCTGTACTGAATGGCTGATTCTAGGTCTCAGATATAATTAGTAACAGATTCAGGTCTGAAGGCTGTTCTTGAGTCCCAAACTGGAATACAGAGCTCCTGTATTTTCCATCTCTCTGCCATAATATATACATTATATATATATATATATATATATATATATATATATATATATATATATATATAAAACACATACATCTTTCTAACTCTGGGACCGAAGGCTTAATTCATTCATTCATTCCTTCATTGGGCATCTATTAGGATGCTCCCAGTCTACACCCTGTAGTGCAGGGAAAGCTGAGTCAGAAAAGCTGTGCTGAGGAACACATGCAGGGAGACGTTCTATCCTGCTGGGTCAGGGGCACCTTCACAGAGGTATATTTAGATGTGTACTAGCTATTCTGAGAGGCAAATGCTCAGTAGTTAGGTGAGGAAACTGGTGCAATACTACTTTGCCACATCATTTACCTGCCAGGCAGTATGATCAAGCTGCATAACCTTGTGTAAGTCACACAACCTCTACGCTTCAGTTCCCTCAGCTGTAAAGCGGGACAAATTATGGAAGCTAATATATGATAATGCTTAGGATGGTGCAGGATAGTAGAGAGGCTCAGTGGGAAAATTTGCCCTCAGAGAGGAGGACCATTTTATGGCTGACATTGTTTAAAATTGCCCAACATATGGTGGTCAGAAAAAGCAGACGAATTTTATTGTTTTGTTTTATAGCTTTAAAAATTATCTATAGACAATACAAACCCTTATTGCCTACACCAAAAGTAGATACTCCCACTGCCTCCCCACCCCACCACCACCACCCCATACACTACCAGAGGCATAGTAAGTTCTATGTCAGTGTTTGCCACTATCATTGTTGCTATGTAGGTATGGAAGGCCAAGTAGGAATTCTCCAGAAGAAGAAGAGTGGGCCAGGAAGGGTGGTCTTTCTGACAGAGGAAATACCACATGCAAAGGCAAGATAAAAAGAGCGTGCTTATTTAAACCATTCTAAACACTCAACCAGGAAGAGCACTGGACTTTTCTGAGGATAACAGTTCCATCATTGGGTAGGAGAGTGGATTTTTGTTAACCTTTTCTTTTCTTTGAGATTCTTTCTTGTCAGTTCAATAGTTACCCCCCTCCTCGGCATTGTACTTGGTTGCCTTTCTGCTCTGGAGAGTCAAGGAGATATCCTCCCTTGAGAGCGCAATTCTGCCAACGAGCTGTCCCTGTGGAGTGCTTCTTACTGCACCAATATGAGCGCTTCCTCTGATGATAAGAATAATCAACTGCTCTGTCTTTTATAGGATTCTCAATGCCAACACTCTTTGAGTGCAATTAAATATAGGGAGGGACAAAGCCCAGTTAAATTATTCATAAAAGCACACTATGGAAGGGAAATTATAACTTAGTTTTCCCATCAGTCAGTGACTAGGCTGCTCCCAAGCTAAGGGATTCCCTTACACAGAGGACTGTCATGCCATTGTCGGAGCCCACAGCAAAGGTGTGATCTGTCTAACTGAAGAGTCCCGGGAGACCTTAGTCAGCTTGGGCTGTATAACAATATACCACAGACTGGGTGGCTGAACTAACACATGCTTGTTTCTCACAATTTTGGAGATTGGTGAGGGTCCTCTTGCAGACAATGATTTCTTGCTATGCCCTGTCCCCACGTGGTGGAGAGAGAGCGCTCCAGTGTCCTGCTTTTTATAATGGTACTAATCTCATCATGGACCTCATCTAAACATAGACTCCTAATGGCCCCACTTTCAAATCCCGGCCCATTGGGGATTAGACCTTCAACAGGTAAATTTTGGTGGACACAAACACAGTCCATGGCAAGGATGAGCAGAATCATTGTAGGAATGTCAGACACCAGCATATGATATAGACAGGTGACTTAGCAAAACAAAACAAACAAACAAAAAACCCAACAAATTTAATTTATCCAGAGAATATATATATATATATATATATATATATATATATATATATACATATATATATATATATATATATATATATATATATGTATATATATATATATATATATATATATATATATATATATATATATATTAGAGGCCCAGTGCACGAAATTCATGCATGGGGATGTCCCTCAGCCCAGCCTGCACCCTCTCCAATCTGGAACCCCTCGAGGGATGTCCGACTGCCTGTTTAGACCCAACCCAGGTGGGATAGGGCCTAAACAGGCAGTTGGACATGGTAATTAACTTCTATGAGCTTCATATTTGTCATTTTTAAAAGGGGATTAGTAGCACTACCTGCCTCATAGGGTTATTACTAAAATTAAATAAAATGTAGACAGAAAGCATTCAAAACAGTGCCTAAAACATAATAAGCATTCTTTATTTATTTACTTACATATTAACCATGACCTCAGTACAGGTACATGACCAAAATCCTTGGAAAGGAAGCACTGTGGTGAAATCTGGAAATTAAAGTTTAATTTGCCCCTGCAAAATGCCAAGGTAAGGATCTCAATGGCGCCCCCCTAGAGCACGCAAACTCTTTCTGGAGTCTGCTCAGAACCACAGGCTCTGGGAAAGTCAGAGGAAGGTAAATCTCTCCTGCAAAGTGCATGTAGCATTCCCCAAACTCAACTTGCTTTGGTCTCAAGCCTCTCCTGTCCATTTCCCTGATCCCAGTCTTTCTTCTCCTGCTCTCTCTATTTTCTGTACAAACACAGGGGTCAACTTACATTTCACCCTCTTCTCTGAACCCACCCATCACTGGGAACTTTAAAAAAAATTTTTTTTAATCCTTATCAAGGACATTTTTCCATTGATTTTTAGAGAAGTAGAAGGGAGTGAGGGGAAGAGAGAGAGAGAGAGAGAGAGAGAGAGAGAGAGAGAGAGAGAGAGAGAGAGCACCTGGGAGAGACACATTGATTGGTTGCTTCTACATGCTCCCTGATTGTGGCTGGGGATTGAACTTGCAACCGAGGTATGTGTCCTTGTCTAGTAATTGAAACCATGACACGACACTTTTACCACTGAGCAAAACCAGCCAGGGCATCACTAGGACCTTTAAAACTGTATGAAAGGCCCTGGGTTTGAGCACATTACTGCTGAGCTAGACCACTATGAAGCCTCCTTACATGTCTACACTTGCTCCAGGCCAATCCTTCTCTTCACAATTTCCAGAGGAACCTTCAGACTTGCAGAACCAACCATGACACTACCCCCCTAAAACCTACGTGTTGTTCAAGCCATGTCTGCTCTCTGTCCTTCCACTGCCACAGCCTACTTTTACACTCTTCTCATAGGGAATCAGCACAGGCCCAAACCATTCACATCCCCTCCCACTTCTGTGCCCTGAGGACATGCTCTTTCCTAAAGCTGAGAATTCCTCCATTTGTTTGTCTATCCAGAAATCTCCAGCGTACCCTCCAGTTCAAATGCCGCCACCTCTCCGGAGTCTCCCTACCTTCTGCAGGTCAAGTCAGATGATGTTGCATCATCTACCCATCAGCTCCGAAATCAATGTTCTCAGCACTTTCTAATGGTTTACAAACTATCCTCCAGCACTGAGCCTGGATATTACAGACCATGGTAACAACAACAACAACAAAACAGTCTTTCCTTTGTTTCTAAAAATTGCCAGGAATGTTGAGTTTGGGGTAGATTCTAAGGCACTTGGCTAAGCCATTTACTAGTTTGAACCGCACAGAGTTGCTATTTTTATTACTCAAAATGGTCTCAGAGAGTTCATGTAGTTCAACCTAAAGGCAGTAAACATTCTGGTAGGCACCAGAATTTTTAAGATTTAAAATTTTTTTAAATTTTTAAGATTTAAAAATTTTAATCTTTACAACAATCCTAACAGATGATATTATCCCCACACTCTGGGTAAGAAAACTGAGACTCAGAGGTTTGTAGCAACTTTGCCTACTGTCACAGGACAAGCATGTGAAGGGTCCAAGACTCTCATCCCAACTGCCTGACTCTCAGTGCTCTTAACCACTACATCCCAAGTCTCAGAATTATTTGTTTCACTAGTTAATCAACTGATGAAGCAATGACATTGGGCCCCCAGAAATATGATGGTGGTTGCCTAACATGAGTCAAATCCAGAGACGACAAATCAGCAAGCTTTCTCAGCAGGCTGTTAAGTACTGAAAGGAGTTAAGAAAGAAGGTAAGAGAATCTCCTTCAAGGGAAGGATTTCCTCCCCAACGATAGGATAGATTTTCATCCGTCTGAGATGGTTTAAATATAATCCTTTGTGAAGGTCAACAAATTGGGCTCACCCACTTCTTCCCAGCCTCCTTGTGGCACTCAGATACAGTGGCTTACTGTGGCTCAGCACATGGCCTGAAAATGGGAAGGTGCTGATCTCCTGGCCAGAAATAGCCCCTTTCCCTTCAAGCTCTCAGCCCTCTGACTTTGTCTTCTCTGTGACATATGTAGTGACTTTTTAGGTTGTCCTGCTTGATGTGAGAGAAGAATGTATCTAAAGCAGAAAGCATCTCCCACGGTGCCTACCAGAATGTTTACTGCTACAGCTTTCAAAATGTGATTAAATGAAACTGCTTTCCTATTTTGAGAGAATCCTGTAATACAAACTGAAAATAAGTCCCTGGCTTTTGTCTAAAATTTATTATCAAAAATGAGAAACCCAAACTATGAGAACAACATTTCCTTAAGTGTGCTTTTGGACCAATCAATATGAGATAGAACAATTTTTTTTCTTTCTCTCGCTCAGCATCATTTTGAAATATGGCCACTCAGATGTTAACTTCTTGCTGGTAAAAAAAAAAAAAGCCTGAAAGATGAAGCAGCATTTTTTTCAATGAGAAAGAGAACAAGCTAAGTTACTAAGAGAAAATAGCACACCCACAGAGCTAAGCAAGTGTTTAGCAATTCCTGGTTAGAGTCACTACCACCTCAAAACATTTCTAATGGAAAAGTTTTTATTCCATAATTATTACTCCACAGAAGCACAGCTTTTCATGATGATAATAAATATGTATAATTGAAATTGCTCCAGGCCCTTATTTTCAATAAAACTAACAATAATAACTATTCTTGTACAGAATATTAAAGCAACAAAAAAATCAAATGATCTAGCTCATTTGATCCATATAACAATCCTTACCACTTATATCTCCACTTTAGAAGATATTTAAAGGAAACTTGGATCAGAGAGATGAAGAAAATTGCTATGAGTCACAAAGCTAGGAATAGCAGGGTGAATTAGAACCCAGGCATTGTCATGATTCCAAATCACATGATCTTTCCATTGCATCTTTCGGTGCAGAGGACCAATCTTTAAAAAAAAAAAAAAGTTGCATTTCTGCTTCAACAGTATAGAAAAATCAAGATCCAGAGTAAAATATTAAATTTTCTGGAGGAGGTACAATTTCTTAATTTTGGTAATTGAGCTTAAATATTAATTCCTCACATCTCATAAAGAATACCAGTAGCTGACATTGATTATTTACATCTTACCACTGTACTAAACACTTTACATGGATCATGTAATCGAATCCTTGTAAGTCTAGACAGTTAGTCCTCTTCCCATCTTATGGGAACTGCAGCCTACAGAGATGCAACTGTAAGGTCTTACTTTCCCAACACATGGCTGGGAAAGTTAAGCAGCAGAGCTGTGGTCTGAACCCGGATCAGCCAAAACCATACTGATTTGCTATGACGGTTGTTCTCAAAGCTTGCTCCTGGGGCACACAGCATCAGCATTCCAGGGAATTTCTAAAAATGTGAATTCTCTGGCCACTCTTGACCTGCCCTGGGAGTGAAGCCCAGCAATCTCTACTTTAGTAAGCCTTATAGCTGCTTCTAAGACACCCTAAAATCTGGGAATCACTGCGGTAGACAGAAAAAGTAAATGGTGACCACTTACAAGAATTCAGTGTGTGCTCTGTGCTCTCAGGGAATGCAAGAAGGTTGTGAGAGAGGTGGAAACAACTAAGGAGGTTGTTGAAAATGAAAATATTCAGTGGGTAGTAAAGCCAAAAAGGAATTACCTTAACTGATGCATGCAGAAACTGAAAACAGCAACGAGGAGCAATCAATCAGGCAATGTGTTACACTGTAATCAAGGATCAGAAAATTCCGGAAGGACTAAATGACACAGAGTTTATCATTGTATGGTAAATGATCATTAATAAAATGTGGCTATTAAAAGAAACTTAAAAAATGGATAATCATGGAAGGAAATGTCAGCTGTAAAATAAATAACTTGGGGTCTTAATCACGTGGGGAAATTACAGGTGTGAACACAGAACAGAAAGAAAAGAATGGAAACTAGCAGTGTTATGAACACATGGCAGAAACCTTAATGCTCTTTTCATCTAAAATCAAGTTAGTTACAAAGACACCATGTGCTGGTTATTGAAAAGTGTGACCTGGCTAACATTTCAACTGGTAAAAACAATGCATGTTTATAATCTTAGTAGCACTTTGCTTTGCATTTATCCCTATCTCCGGTGTAGAAACAAGAAATCACCTTGTCAGAACTGCTAAACTCTGGAAATCACTTTTGTTGAAATTTCTCTGGCCCTACTGGTTACACCTTGGGCTTATCTGGCTGCTGACCTCTGCTGACCTGTGACTTTTCCAAGGGGCTCACCCTGCCCCTCAGCACTTCCAGGGGACCAATGCGCAGCTTCCAAGGGCTTGCCATCCCAGTGTCAGTCATTCAAGCTCTATAGAGGACTGCTTTGTCAAAGCAGAATGTGGAAGGACTAAAAAGTGATGTTAAGAAGAAAAATACCCACAAGGAAGTATCAAAAGAAAAAGGATTCCAACAGAGACACCAAAAGCCATTATACAGTGAAGATAAGGGTTATTCCATTCATTTGATGGCTACTGATTTGAGGTCTCTTTTTAAAAATCTCTTATCAGTCATTTTAGAGGAAGCACATCAAAGAGAGTGCATTAAATTGAAGC
Organism: Vespertilio murinus; assembly: GCA_963924515.1. Classification (NCBI taxonomy): domain Eukaryota; kingdom Metazoa; phylum Chordata; class Mammalia; order Chiroptera; family Vespertilionidae; genus Vespertilio; species Vespertilio murinus. The sequence continues at coordinate 123,259,183 of OZ004708.1, forward strand.
TGTCAAAGGAAATATTAACCAGTGCAATTGTCTAACTGGACTTTTAAAAGATATTATAATAACTTCCTTGGGGGGGGGGGAAAGGTATGCTTTTCTCTAACTTAATGTTTTGCAGCAATTTTCCACTCTCATAGCAACAAAAAAAATTGCTCAATTAGCTAAAATGTATTGACTACTTACTAAGTGCCATGAGTCATTCTAAACTTGATACCTATATTATAGCCTAGATTTTCATAGCAATTCTATAATATATATACTATTGTTTCCGCTTTCCCATTTTATATTTTAAAGATAAAGACATTTTATGGCAGAGAGTTAAGTTACTCACCAAGGATGGCTCCAAATATTCCGCCCCTCCCCCAAAAAGGTGGTGCTCACATTCCCTACTCTTGAATATGTGCTGCCTGTAAGACCAATAGAATGTTATAAGTATTCTAAGCCAGGTATTAAGAAGGCCTCGCATCTTGAAGTCTAGCCACAATGTCATAAGGAAGCCCAAGCAGCCATGTGAAGAGGCTCATGGGGAGAATAATCAAGACCCTGGGCCTAGAGTCTTAGCTGAGAGGAGACAAAATGGCGGCCGAACAGATGAACCTGTTCTGAGCCTAGTCCCAGAGCAGATAGAAGGAGCGCCTGAGAGTTGCTCAGAGAGTGTTAGTTGGCAAGCTAAGGGGTAGCAGAACTCTAAGAGAAGGTAGGGGTCTGCTGGACAGGATTTCCTGACCAAGCAGCCTGCACTATAGTCTTGGCTGAGCTCCCATCCCACAGCCAGCACCAACTTGCCATTTGTGTGAGTTATCCCTTCCCACAGGAGCAATCATTGATACTTAGATCCCTCCCATGATAGAGTTAGTGAGGTCCAGTAGCAAGCAGAGCCTCTTGTCCACCCTACTGGGTAGTGATAAAACTAAACAATCTGTGAGCCACATCTAGTCAGTACTTCACTTTCCACGGAAGCCATGAACCTCCATGCCCTCTTGCTACCAATGAGGTGGTAAGAGGAAGGATGAGGCAAGTATGAGGCAAGACTAGTTGGCACTCCTACCTTCCTTCTGCCCTGCAGGTGAGTCAGTCCTCTTCTTTGCCACTTTCTGGCTTCAGCAGAGTATGGTCTTACCCCACCACGGGGCAGCAATAAGGCAGTGGGAGTTGATGCCTCACTTTCTCTGAGAAGGTGTTAGGACTAAGTGGGGAGCTGAACTTCCACCCCACCCACTTGCAAGGAAGCAGTGAGAGCCAGCTCTCCAGTCTGGCACTGGCTCAGCCCAGCAGAGAGCCAGATATATATGCCCAGTCAGCTCTCAAGCTATACCTCAACAAGGCTCCTATCTCCTGTTAAAAAAGATTAAATAGAATCCAGAGTCCCATATAATAATATCCAAAATGTCCAGGATATAATTAAAAATCACTCATCATACCAAGAACCAGGCAAATCATAACTTAGCAAGTAAAGACAACCCTCAGCTACAACACTGAGATTAAACAGATATTGGGATTATCTGACAAGGATTTTAGAGCAACGCTCAGAAAACTGCTTCTAAGCAATTATAAATTGCCTGGAGACAAATGAAAATACAAAAAACAATTACCAACATTATCTCTTAGGCTAAGTTTATATAACTAACAACTACGGCTATGTCACCTTTTCTCCCTCAAGGTACACACGTTGTTTGCTCCGTAGCAATGCAAATGTTGTGTGCACCTGAAAATATGTATATGCTGGCTCTCAGTTTCCAAAGAACCTAATAAATTATTATGCAACTGAATCTTCCACAGGACCCACAGCCACCACGATGCTGCTGGAGGAGGGCATGGAGAGGATGTGGCCACCGGTTGACCCATGAGCTGGACCCAGGCAATCTGAGGCTCCTCCCCCGCCCCGTCCTTGGAATGTATGTTCTTTCAAGTGTTCCCGCACCAGCAGCTGTTTCAAGGACATAGCCTTGAGAGAGCAAGGTGGTGTTGAGACCATCTGGACGGGATACATGACTGGATCCATTTAATGCCTGTAGACAGACTTGTAGGATTCTGGCAGGCAGGCGTAGGGAGGGACTCACCTTGCAGCCACCACAGGAGCCTCCTCTGTAAGCTTCCCTGCTTCCTGGCCCCGCCTCCCAGTCTGGAACCCTCGGCCTCTTTTCTTTCATCTCTCCTTGTTCTCCATGTAGGAGGGCCAGTTTCAGATGCCACCAGGGAAAATTTCCCAGGTTGCACACAAACAGATGCACCACATTAACCTGTTTTATGTGAGTTGCTTATCAATTTCCCTTCGATTTCATCCTATGCATTCACTTGCTTACCTCCTATCTCAAAACTAAAAACCCTCTAATAAAAATGCCCTGCAATATGATAAATAGAAGAAATACTGAGTATTTGTTACTGGACGTTGACTTTTATTTACCCTTGACACTGAGAAAAATGCACTTCCTTTTTTTCCTGAAGGAAAATAAATTGTCAGCTTTTTTACTGGGGGACAGAGGAAAACTGCTTTTGGTAATTGCCCTGCCTTTAGGCTTCAGGCTTCCATAGTAGGACTCCAGGTGCCCTCAAAGCCTACTTTTGCCTAATTCCTGACAGAAAGCCTGAAATTCCACCATCAGAACCTTTGTGTAGGAAGCACTTTTCAATTTGCAGGTTCTTCTCTTGAAATGAAAATACTCTATGAGGAGCTGCATCTCAGTGAAGGATGCTTAGTTAGATCTAAGAACACATGAGTGCCCTCGGCCTGGCTGCTCCCTGTAACTTTGGGCAAACCCATTTTTTGTGATTAAAATATGTTTTTATTGATTTGAGAGAGAGAGGAAGGGAGAGAGAGAGAAGGAAGGAAAGAGGAAGAAAAACATAGATTTATTATTTCACCTATTTATGCACTCATGGGTTGATTCTTGTATGTGTCCTGACCAGGGATGGACTGTATAACTAGTTGCAAAGGATGGGTAATGCACTTACGATCTACGTGGCAGAGCTAGGAAGAAAAATAAAATGTATGTGGATCCTTGATACAATGCAATGAACTATGCAAATACAAGTGATTACTATTAGGTAATTTTCTGTAGAGTTTCCCAACACTGAGTTCTCATAGCAGCACAAACTTCTTAGTAATAACAACATAAAGATAGGATGATTTTAGGGACTACGGAAGGCTAGTGGGATGTCAAAAAGGAGTTACAGAAGCATTTTGCTACATTTCAAGTTGCCCCGCAGAGGTGTTGGGTTGAAATGAATGGTTCTTGCAACATGTTCAGTGAAGTGTTCGCTCAGGACTGAGAGGAGGCCTGGAGCAAAATATGCTATTTGTGCACACGATACACGGATGTGGAAAACCTCCAAACGTATTCAAAAATTGGAGACCTTCCTCTGCTAACGCTGCTCCTGGAGTGTGTGGGAACACTCCTCCACCAACTCCTTTCGCTAAAAAGTTGTTCTCTGTTCTAAAGCCCCTATACGTGAAAGGCTGCAGAGGTGTCAGGAAAAAGTACTAGAAGGAATATCCAAAGGCCAGATTCAAATATGATTCCACTGTTCACTGTGTGACCAAGATGGAGCAGGTCTCAGCCTCCTTAGAGTGCTGAGCTGAATGCTACAGGAATGTGTATCTGTGGTTAGGAGAATTCTTTGTAATTTGCTTCACTCTTTTGTTGGCAGCTGCTTTTATAAAAAAATAAAAAAATTATTGGTCTTGGGAACTATTTCCTGATACTGAGTTTAATTTTCTTGCAGCCAAACTCTATGTAACAGCACTCAGAGTAGTGACTCGCACTAGTTTCGCAAGTTGTATATGTGCGGATTCTGATAATTTTGTACTCTGTAGGGGAGGAAGAAAAACAGAACTCAAGTTGAGAAAAAAATTATGCTCAAAAATGGTTCTTGATTGAGACCTTTGTTAGGGTAGAGTTTGAGATAGTGCTGAGGTGGTAAACCAGGCCAGATGACAATGGAAAAGCTCTAGTTTAGCAGTCAGAAACCCCAAGTTGCCATGGCTGGTTTGGCTCAGTGGATAGAGCATCGGCCTGCAGACTGAAGGGTCCTAAGTTTGATTTTAGTCAAGGGCACATGCCTGGGTTGCAGGCTTGACCCCCAGTAGGGGGCATGAAGGGGACAACCAATTAATGACTTAATGACTCTCTCATCATTGATATTTCTCTCTCTCCCTCTCCCTTCCTCTCTGAAATCAATAATATATATATATATATATATATATATATATATATATCCCTTACTGTTTTTGGCTCAGTGGATAGAGAGTCGGCCTTTGAACTCAAGGGTCTCAGGTTCAATTCTGGCAAGGACATGTACCTTGGTTGTGGGCACATCCCCAGTAGGGGGTGTGCAGGAGGCAGCTGATGAATGTTTCTCTTTCATCGATGTTTTTAGCTCTCTATCCCTCTCCCTTTCTCTCTGTAAAATGATTTATTTATTTTTAATAAAGAAAGCCCAAGGTGAATCCTTGGTTATCCATTAGTTAGGTGGCTTTTACACAACTGTAAATTGGGTAACATCTAGCCTGAGATCAGATTTCCTAAGATGATTAAAAATAATGCAAAGACAGCTCTTGCATACATGATGATGGCTGTGATGGGGGTGGGGGTGGGGATGGGCCAGGGGGCAAAGAGGGAGCATAGAAGGGAGAGACTGATCCTTTGCCCCTGGATCAGCAAAGCCATCCTCAGCTCTGTAGACCCCGCAGGAGAGACTGGAAACCTGCCATTTAGTTCAAGAAATGGCTTCTTTGCAATAGACCACAGATGCCCTGTAAGAGGCTGAATGGTCCCCAGGAGCTTCTCTTGAATGCTGTTTCTCATGAGGAATAACAAAAGGCCCATATTCCAATTTCTGGGACCCATGATGACAGTCGTAGCTAGTAACCACCACGAAAATCACCACCATGTATTTATTGATCGGTCCTTTCTCTATAGGCTAAGCATTGTACTAAGTCCTTTACCTACACTATCTTATTTAACTTTTTCTTCAATTTTGTGAGATAGGCATTATTACTCCATTAAAAGATAAAAACCTCAAGGCTTATTCACTACTAGATTCTGCCTTACGTGATGCACTAAAATACTTAGCCTTGTTAATACTTAACCCAGACGCCCCAGCTGGTAGGAATTTATGATCATTGTATAATTAGAATTTCAAATTTGGGGCAGTGACTGAGAATTATCATCATTCATTATGTGACCTTACAGAGGTATTTACTATAATAAATTGCCTGCACTCCCTTTTGGAGAAGCCTGCAGTCTTGTTAAGCAGAGTCACACATATTTAAACAGAATATGAGCTATATCCTCAATAAGTAAGAAGGTGCTGGAGTTAAGTGAAATTCCAAATATTATCACTGGAATATAGAGAGAGACAAGAAAACAAAAGAAGTATAAATAACTAATTTTGAAAGATTAATTAAACATCAAGGACAGGAAAAAGCCTTTAGTAAGAACACATGAAAGAACAAGAATCAGTCTTCATTTTTGGTTCAAAACAATAACAAGAGCAACATACAGACTGTGCCTTGACTGAGGGATATTGATGACCAATTTACAAATAAATCAAGTTTGTATGTCCCAGATATGTTAAAATTCACACCATTAAGCCAAAGTCACCCAACTCCTTCATTTTGCTAAGATTTAGTCCTCAGAGGTCCCAGGCATAACAGAAATTGCAAAGGCTTGCATCTTATCATTATTTGGTCTTAGACCTCCTCTACACTTTTCTGTAAACCTGGAATTGTCACTTAGGTTTCATCATAATATATTTAATTAGTTCTTGGTTCTTAGTTTCCGTATAAAACTTATGAAAGGGGTGGTCATGCCATCATTTATGGAATTGGTGATGTGCATGAAGTCATCTGGCTATTCATAGTTAACCTCCTCTTTCCTTTTTAAATAATTCAGTGCCTGCTTCTGTTGTTTTTAGTAATATTAACTGAAGAGAACAGCACTTTTTTTTGGTTGTAAATAGTAGTTTTAAACATCCCCCTAGTGATCTTGAATCTGTGAAGTCCACTGCCTGCCTTTTGTAATTCTTAACTGTAATTCTTTAGTTCAATAATATGGGGCATAGCCTAGTGATGCTCAAGTTCACCATTTGCAAGTGAAATAAAGCAGGTTTTTTTTTTTTTTAAATTAGCAAATGTCCCTTCTGGTTTCATAGAGAAATCGGGCTAGTTTTCATATCCATGTCCCACAAATATAAATACTAAGTGCTCACTAAAAGCCAGGCAGTGCTCTAGGCTCCGGAGATATAAAGATGTTTAGGACAAATCCACAAAGAACCACATAAGACAGGGCACCAAAGCCACTTGGGGGCATGCCATTCAAAATCCTGGATTCTGTGTTACAACCTCTCACTCACATTCCGTGCCGGCCTTTCTGAGCCCTGACCTCCCTTCTCCTATTGTCTTCTCCCACTGCTGAACTGGAACAAAGGTGACTGGAAATGAAAGGCAAATCTCAGCTGTAACCAAAGGCACAAAGATCAAAGTTGGCAGCTACCCTGAGGTTCAGGATTAAGAGGCTTCCTCTTTAAGATAAAAATTCCAGATGATCCAAATATAGGCAAATGAGCCCCAGTAGAACACTAGGCTTTCGGTGCTGAATCCAGGAAAGAAGCAAGAAATCACCACAGAAGCAACCCCGTCTCGCTGTTTCCAACCCCGTGGGCTCAATGCTAATTGCCTACCCCAACAGTGAGATCGCGTTTCAAAATATGGTCAAACACAAAACAGCCAAGTCAATCAGGCATTAACTATTCAAGCACAATTATCCCAACACATGCCCAAGTATCAGCAGCAAGGCAGCTTAATTTGGGAGCTGCTCTGTAATCATCTCTCTGGGCAGCTGAGATTTTAACCTCTCCCCTCAGGCCTCCTGTTGGGGGTGGGGGGGTGGAGGGCGGGGAGGGGTTGTCTGGGCTGGCTGCCTCAGTGGAAGAGACCACAACAGGAGTGGAGACACCCCCCATCCTCCCCTAACTCCCCAAATGAGTTAGGGGCCTCATTTAAATGCATGCCAAAGGTGGGGGAAGGGAAGGGGCAGAAGGTCTGCAGGAGCCCCCATTGTTGGGGAGAGGCGTGCGGAGCAGATGGTGAGGCTGGTCACTCAGTCTGGCTGTCAGACGCTCTCTGTCAGGTTCCCTAGGGACTGAGGGGCTTTCTCTCCAGCCTGGGCTTGGGTCCCGTGTGTTTTCTCTGCGAGAGTGGGGGCTCCCTTTCTTCCCAGCCCCTCAGGCTTCCAGGAGGCTGAGTTGCCTGGTCCCCTCCCCCCTAACCCCCCTCACTTTCCTTCTGCTGCTTCTGCTCTTTCTGGATCAGCTACTTCTGAGCCTCCAAGGGCCCACGCGATGCAGAGAGAAGAGAGTGATTTCCTTTGTCTCTAATTGATGCTGCGCTCTCTCCCAGCAGCTTCTGACTGGCATGTTCACTCTGTTATTTAACAAATTACTCCACAGTCCGTCTTAGGACTACTGACATTTACAGCTAACCAACTCCTACAGTTAGGGGTATGTGGTAGCTGACTTTCCTAGTCTTCCTTCTTCCTTTTATTTCAGCCCTGCAACGGGGTGCACCTATACGGTAGGCCTTCTGTTCTTTGGTTTGGATTTATGCTCACCTTTCATAATATGTGAGGGTCTAAAAAATAAATAAATGAACATGGGTTACAGACACAACTCTTCTTTATTTTTATTTATTTGTTTTAAATCTATTTTTATTGGTTTGAGAAAGAAAGGGAGAGGGAGAGAGAGAGAGAAACATTAATGACGAATGAAAACCAATGACCAGCTGCCTCCTACACGCCCCACACTGGGACTCCAGCCTGTAACCCGGGCATATACCCTGACCAGGAATCGAAATGTGATCTCATGGTTTACAGGTCAACACTCAAACCACTGAGCAACTCAGGCCAGGCACACCTTTTTTAAATACACTAAGACCCACTGAGATTAAAGTACATTAAAAAATGTTTTGATTGCTTTGAGAGGGGGAAGAGAGAGAGAGAGAGAGTGTGTGTGTCACAATGGGAAAAAGCATTCATTGGCTGCCTCCTGTACATACTCCCATCTGAATCAACCCTCAACCTTTGGTTATGGGACGACACTCCAATCAAGGGAGCGGCCCAGCCAGAGCCAGGCACGACTCCGGTTTGTATTCCTAAGGGACAAACACAGAGTCAGCTTTTTTACAATCATCTCTGTTTGTGAAACATTCGTGTTGTACATAAATTTTGGCCTCAACACCTGCTCCCTTTTGAGATTATATGCAGCTTATGCTAAGGCAGCGATTCCTTGAAGTTCTCAGTTCAGATTTCCTCCAGCTCGGGGTTTTGTTAAATTTGTATTAGTTTTAAAGCCATTCCAACATTCCAGCAGCCCAGGGCTTGCTAATGATGCCTCTGGGAGCGGGACAAAGTCAATATCAGCCCAGAGACACCGGTGTCTATTGCTGGGTGGCAAAGGTCAGTCAGAAATGTCATTTATTGCCCCTCATGTGCCTGGGATTAAATTTTTCCTCCCAGTGTTATTCTCTGGTCATAAACACTTTAATGTTTCATTTTTCACTCATCATGTTTATCTCCTCTTATACCCAAATTGTGAAAGCTGTGAACTCAGAGATTGTAGTATTCATATTTATCGGGTTAGGAATTCAATATTGTTCCCTACATCAAAGCAGCTCAATAAATTTTGACTAAATAAATAAAATTTTAATATGGTAGGAATAAACAAAAGGAAATGTGATGACATTTGAAAGAAGAAAGAATAATCTGATAGTCAACATTTCCTCTATACCCAAAATATTCCAGATGATATCCCTGTAGGCTACAGTAAAAACCACATTTTACTTAGAAGTAAAATGGCTATGAGAAATTATAAAAAGAAAACGGGAAATCATTAAATCGTCATGGTTCTAAAACATCCAAGAACTGGAACCATCCACTAATGTCCCATGGAGACAGGCCCCCCAACTGGCAATGTGCACCAGATGTTTTGCAAGAAGAATAGCGGATACACTTACAGGGGCTGGGGCAGGAGCTTAACCTGGTCTTTGGGCCCCACCCCACACCCCGTGTGAGCCCTTTGCAGATAGGGGTTGCAATGCAGGAGCAGACGTGTGGGTTCATGATGTGTTATTGCTGCCTTAGTGCCCCGGATACAAAGTGTGATGCAGACAGGGGTAGCAAGGCCATGGGCCCTGGGGATGTATAGCTTTCAGAGCATCAGGAGCACTAATGTCAAACTTCTCCTGTGGTACCTGTGGAAGCAAGACCCCAGCAAGTGGCTTTGCCAGCATATCCGTGTAGGTGGAGGGCTGAAGAGAGAAGATAGGAAGAAATGGATGCATCTCATGTGGGAGAGAAGTGCAAACACCCCAAAGAAAGTAAATAGGGGTTAAAAATGCTGAGCCTACACATCCCCCTTTGGAAGGTAGAATCAAAGCTAGGACACTGCTTATGCACACTAAAACACACATCTTTTTCACCGCATATAAACAGAAGCACCAGAAACATGCACAAGTAATAAGGTACCCTCCAATTTGAAATCATAAAATACTCTGCTTAGAGACAGGTATCTCTTAATCTGTGTTCTATCATTTTCCTAAGAAAATCTCCTTTAATCCATTCTGTCTGATATTTTGTGTGTGTGTGTTGTTTGAGAAAGAATCAGAGACTGTAAACCAGGATTGGCAAATGCATCATGAGCAAACTGATATCATCCCTTCCTACACCCATTACAACCTTGATTGCACCCTTAGAATTTAGATAAAGCACAATATACTAGCAGCTTCTATCAATGGATCTGTGGTGGTATTTGAGATTACTCCTATTTTCCACCTTCACTTTAAAGATATTAATGATGCATTCCACGCATTAGAGCACAGGAAGTGAGCTTTGCTATGCAACTATTACTAGGAACTATGACTGGTTTCCACAAGGAACCATGGGATACGGCCGGCGGTTGGTTTGGGGATAAGGGATCAACATAGGAGGAAGAACTTGCTCAGGTGCAACTTGGTAAACTTATACTGATTGGCCAGTTTATTATGATCTCTGAAGGCATAATAATCTGGCCACTCAGTGTATATTCTATATAATAAAATGGTAATATGCAAATTGTCCCTTCAACCAGGAGTTTAACCAGCAGGCAGGCTGGCCAACCACCCATGACCCCTCCCCCTGGCCAGGCTGGCTAGACTCCACTCATGCATGAATTCATGTATGAAGCCTCTGATATATACACTGAGTGGCCAGATTATTATGCATTCAGAGATCATAATAATCTGGCCACTCAGTGTATACTTGCTTCAGTATGTGTCCCCACTGTGCTGACGAGTATTACACAGCATTGGGGAAACTGAGGAGGCCTAGGATAATTTCTAAGGAGGTGGTTTCTGAGGATTGGCAGGTTATAGGATAAGAATTGGAAGACATTTTCTGTGGCCATCTTCCTGGAAGTGATAAGGGAAAGCATTGGAGTGTGTTTCTTTTCTCCTGGAACAGTGTTTCCCCAACTTTTGACATATGTGTACCTCTTCTATAATTTTAGTAATGCTGAGTACCCCTCGTCAAAAAAAATGGATGTATTTTAATAACAATCAAAATATGTTTACTTTTTATTTTTTTTTGGTACATACACAAAATAATAATAAATGAAAAATAAAATTATTCATAATAAAATATAAATAAAAGTTATATTATAAATAACATTTATTTGTACACCGGACCATCTCATGCCTCACAAGACTGTCTTGACTTCACTCATGAGAATGTAGAATTAGGTGCAGCTAAGCACGGTGCAGTGCATATCCCCACCAAACTCTTCCCGTACCCCTGGGGGTACACGTACCACACTTTGGGAAACACTGTCCTGGAACATGACCTTCACCGAGAGTGCGGGCCTTCAGTCAGAATGCTAATACATGAGTAAGTGCATCACAGAAACTAGCAGACCAATACTATCACAGGGTGCCCTGGTCAGGGGCACCTTCCCAGCCTTTCCTCACACGGCCCAGAATAAGGAACTTGAAGAGCAAGTTCCTTGTTCTGTGGTTTTGTGCAGCCATCACGTGAGTGTTTTGTGTTTTCATGTATGAATTTCCTCCTTTGGTCCTCACAATCACCCTACAAATTATACTCATTTTAAAATAAATACGCTAAGACCCACTGAGATTAAAGCGTCCACAGTCACAGAATCCAAAGTGGCTACATCAGGATTCAAACCAGTTCCTTCCCAACAGAACCGATGTTTCCTTGCCACACACTGTAAACCCACTAGAAGACCTTGAGGACCAGGTATGCCCTTTCATTCTTGTTTCTCTGACCTGAGGTTATCCTTATCCCTGGTCAGCCCTGGCTGTTGTGTGTGGTAAGGCTGGGTCTGTAATAGAACAGAGAACAACCAAGGAGAATGGGCAGGCTCTGGAAGCTCCCCTGCTGTTCCAGACATCATTTTCTGCAACAGAAGGGAACTCAAGGCACTCTTCTCTGAGGTTTCACTCCTCATTCCAGGGAGTATATAACCAGGCTATTAAGAACCTCAGTTATGGAGTCTGTCTTTGGTTGTTTTAAACCAGAAACAGACAGGATCATATTAAAAGTATAAATATTCTCAATAGTTTTGTTCATTGGTGGGACTAGGAGACATTAAGGTGGAAGTAAAATCATTCTCTGAGATTTCAACTTTTCCATCAACACATGTGTTATGGGGTGAAATTAACATTTAACAGCATGTGTGAAACAGTATCGACCAAGGAGAATGGGCAGGTCCTGGAAGCTCCCCTGCTGTTCCAAACATCATGAATCCTGGGGAAATGTAGTAGGATGTGGGGTGTAATGGGAGGACTAAGAGCACTGACAATTTACCCACTAATAAGAATGCTTTTCAATATTTTAAAAATTGGTGGGACCAAAAAGTTGGTACAACAGTTGAACATCGGCCCTGGTTATGCTTCTTAAAATGTGACTTAGGACAACCTGATTTAATATTTTAACGTGCCAAGAACCATATGTTGCAGTAACAGAAGAGGGGTACTTTTAGCCACAGAGCATGGATGTGGAGGCAGATTCTGTGCAACACTGGCTTTCTTAGTGTTGCTCAAATAAACAAAACTTATTCCAACCTCAGGGCCGTTCCATGTGCTATTGCCTCAATTCTCCACTTTCCCGGCACCTTTGAAACTATCAGACTTTTCCTAGCCACCCCATGAAAAAGGACTTGGTCGCCCCAACCCAGCCAATCTCTTTTCAATTTCTCTCCTTTAATTCATTCAGAACACGTATCAACATCTGAAATTAAAGTGTATATATACCTTCGAAAATGTGCCTCTACACTAAAACATGAACCTTTGAAAGTGAAGATCTGATCTTCCTAGATCATGACATTAATGAGTCAAAAAAGTGTACCACCAAGAGAGAGAACTCTTAGAGCCACACATACACCCTCAACTAGTTCATTTATTCTTTCAATCATTAAAAAAAACAGCATTTATTAATCCCCTGCCCTGTGCCAGACACCAGGGATGGAGTAATGAACCAAATCCCTGTCCTCCTGGAGCTTATATTCTAGCATGCAGAAATAGCCAATAAATCAATATGATATCAGGTATGCTATGAAAAAAGTCCAACTGGGTATGGAACAAAGATGCTTAAATTGGTATTTTACTAGTATTAGGGGTGTTCATCAAAGGCTTCTCTAAGGAAGTGGCATTTAAGCAAAGACCTAAAAGAAACGAGGAAGCTATTATGTAATGCCAGACTGGAGTAAATATTAGGCCATGCAGAATAACTAGGGAATGCAAAGGCCCTGGGATGGCAGTAGCAAGGAGGCCCAGGTGGCTGAGAGTAGGAAGGGGACAGAGGTAGTTAATGGTGTGGACTGGTTAGCAGGGCCAGACCCACAGAGAGAAGCTGTGGAGGCTTACATTGGGCTCATAGGGGGATCAAAGAAAGCCTTGGGAAAGTAGGAGCATAAGGCCTGGCCCCTCTCCATCTCTTTGGGACTTCTAGGGTTTCAGCATGAATCTCATTACTTGACCAGATGTCCACATTCGTGGCAGGCAGCCTTCAGGGCTGCATCAGACTTTTTATTCTCCTGGGAAGAGACAACAAGTAAGCAAGGAGGGTTCTTCTTCACAGGTGTTATACCCCGGGGACTGCAGGGAAATCTGGGGAAGAAAACAGGTGGAGGTAAGACCCTTTGGGATTCAACTGTGAAGGAAACCATTAACGATTTGACCTGATTTGGATAATCTCAGATAGATCACTGAGAACTGATTATTTGTGAAATATCTGAAATATCTGTATCAATAGGTCTGCATGTTCGTGTGTGTGTGTGTGTGTGTTTTGGATAATCTCAGATCACTGAGAACTGATTATTTGTGAAATATCTGAAATATCTGTATCAATAGGTCTGCATGTTCGTGTGTATGTGTGTGTGTGTGTGTGTGTGTGTGTATGTGTGTGTGTGTATGTGTGTGTTTTGGATAATCTCAGATCACTAAGAACTGATTATTTGTGAAATATCTGTATCAATAGGTCTGCATGTTCCTGTGTGTGTGTGTGTGTGTGTGTGTGTGTGTGTGTGAATACCTCACAGATATTATCTGATGTCTCAGTGGGGATAAACCTGGAGTCCATACCACGTCTTTCATTTTATCTGGAGGAAGCTAAGGCCCAGAGAACTGAAGCCACTTGCCTAAATGTGCACAGCTGCTCAAGAGCTGAGGCCCAGCTCTGTCTGTGTCTTCCCCTGGTTGAGCTTCCCCAGGACACAGTTCCGGCTTCTGATAAATGCACTCAGTCCACATGGTTTATGCACAGGACATACCCACCGAGGGAAGAGAGCCAGCGAAGCAGAAGGAAGAACTCTTTGAATGCTGTCTTGGCGCCACCAAATCCAACAGGAGGACCGACTGCAGCGGCGAGCATTTTATTCCTGCTCTGTACCACACTGCTACTTCCTTCCACACTTTGAGGCTATTTAGGAACTTGCTGACAACACAGAATTCCAGAGAACAGAGATCCCATTAGCAGACAAAGCAGAGTTTAATATTTGCTTGATTTTTTTCTCTCTCCCATAATTTCCCTTCAAAGCAGAGTTCTTCCAATTTAGCCCACATCACCTGACTGTGTGGCTGGCTGAAGGGGGCACGGTTTGTCCCTGTACAGGGGCCACTGGCATCTGATTGCTCACTTAGCATGAGTCTGCCTTCTTTGACGATCCTAAGGCCAAACCAGGATGGGATTGGCCTAATCCCATGGTAGGCAAACTGTGGCTCACCAGCCACATGAAGCTCTTTGGCCCCTTGAATGTGGCTCTTCCACAAAATACCATGGGCTGGGTGAATCTATTTTGAAGAAGTGGCATTAGAAGAAGTTTAAGTTTTAAAAAATTGGCTTACACTGAAATTAAGAAATTTCAATCGTTGTACTGTTGATATTTGGCTCTGTTGACTAATGAGTTTGCCCTGGCTTAAGTAATATGATCAATATGATCACATTCTCCCTATTATTACAAATGTTTAGTCAATGGAAGCAGAGGTGATGATACTCAAGGAGTACCGATGTTTCTCTCCTTCACAACACTCCCTCCCCTCCCTGAAAACATCATTAAATTTCAGTGTTCTCTCCTCTTCATTTTTTCTCTTCCCATTTCTCTCTTTTCATGGTGTGTTAGTCAGGGTATTCCAGAGAAACAGAACTAATGTGATATACAGAAATATATAAGAGAAGATTTAGCAGAGGAATTGGCTCATGGATGTAATTATGGAGACAGAGAAGTCCCACATTCGACCACCTGAAAGCTGGAGACGCAGGAAAGACAGTGGTATAATTCCATCCAAGTCCTAAGGTCTGAGAACCAGGGCTGCTAATGATAGAACTCCCAAATCTGAGGCCACAGGCCTGAGAATCTGGGTTTTGAGACACGGGGGTGGGGACAGGCAGCTGATGTAAGTCCAGGATTCCGAAGGACAGACAACCAGGAGCTCCAATGTCCAAGGACAGGAAAAGATGGGCGTCCCCACTAAGGAAAGAGAATTTGCCTTTCCTCTACCTTTTTTGTTCGATTTGTCCCTCAATGGATTGCATGATGCCCACTCACACTGAGGAGAACAGATCTTCTTTACTCTGTGTACTGACTCAAATATTAACCTGTACCGGAAATTCCTTCACAGATGAGCTTAGAAATAATGGTTTACCATCTATGAGGGTATCCCTCTGCCAAGTGAGGCTGACATAAAATTAACTATCCCATGTGGGTCCTCTGGTCACTCATCACCACCAGCTCCCAGCTCTGTATCAGCAGCTCTGAACTCGCTGCGAATTTCTAGATGCTGGACAGCATGCTCTGAGCCTCAGAGAGCTTCAGCCATTCCCTGCCCAGGCGCACCTCCCCACTCCCTTAGGAGAATTCTTCCCCTTCCTCCTCTATTCAGTCAGGAAGCTGCGCTTCAGTCCACACCCCCCCCCCCCACCTCTGGGCTGGAAGCACTCCTCCCCTGACCCATTTACCAAACTGGTCACCCAGCTTTTGTCTTTGCAATGCCCTCTCATGTCTGCCCCTCCTGCACCACTGCTGCCTTGACCTTGGCTCATCTCCTGCCAGGGCAGTAACAGCAGAATCCTTATCATTCTCCTGAGCACTTGTCAACGTCCCCTCTCCCTTTCCCCCTCCAGCCCCCCCCCCCCACACACACACTCTTCAAAAGAGTAAAGGGAATTCCCAAACAGGAATCCAAGGATTGGACATAGAACACCACCATGGAACAGGGCCGGCCAGAGTTCCCTCTTCGAAGGTGACAGCTAAGAATACAAGTGCTGGGATGTTTGTTCACAAAGAAAATCCACCTCATCACCTTACAGGAAAGAGGTGTCGGAACAATGTGGGTTCTGAGCGGCATTTTGGGGTTCTCTGGCTAGGAGACTTCCAAGCCACGTGACCTCCCTGAACTCTGACCTCCCCGTCTGTACAGTCAGATATCGATGCTGTCCCTTTGGGAGAGCTGCTATGTAGGGTGTCTGTGTGTGCAATGGCCGTTTCTCTGCTCCTCTCAGTGTAAATGACACAGATTCGATGTTTTCTCAGCACTGCCCGGTTCCTCCCTCCTTATGCACACCCATGCTTCTCCCGGGGAATACCGACCGGGAGCACGAGAGGCCGGGCAATCACGCAGGTGCGTTCACCTCAAGGGCGTTTAAGGCAAGCAGCCTTCTCTTGTGAGCGCCGGGCCTGGCTGCAGGCGCTGGCTTCCCCCGGCTGGCTGACATATGTGGCCTGCTGCAGGCTAATTCCTTCCGACACGTTGCCTTGAATGCACAGTCACAGAGCATGTGCTAAAGTGCTAAACACACCCAAACTGTGCACTTCCCAATCTGTGAAAGCTGTTCAGCGGGGCCAGGCTTTTTTTTTCTTTTTTCTCGACCTGAGGCATCATAATGGAGAGGCACATGGACACTTCATGGAGGCAATCTGTCATCTTGCAAATGCTTAATAGCGGCAGCGGTACCTGCGTGTCCCGCGCTGAGAGCCAGCCAGCCGGCCACCACCAAACAGCTGCTCCTCTGTCCAGGCTGTGCAGCATCAATGGGCTTGCAGACAAAGAGCTGACTGTGCGGGGTGGCTCCGGGTCCTCACACAGGCTGAGGTCAAGCACAGAGCGAGAGCTGCACTCGAACACCACAGTGCTCCTTCTTTTACAAAAACTGGCTTGGGGCCCAAAGGAGCTGACATGTTCCTGGAGACTTCAGACCCGCGGAGGTGCGATGGTCCCCCAGCACCTCCCCCAGCTGTCTTTAACAATCGTCTTTAACAATCACCACTGCTCGCAGGTTATCGTAGAACTTAACATGTTTTCACACCTTGAACTGGACTATGACCCTAGAAAGGCACTATTCGAGGAAATCGAGCCCCGGAAGGGTTCAGCACCCTATACAAGTTCATGCGCTAATAGCAGTCAGGCTAGCCCCCGACTCAAGCTGTGTGTGCCTCCGAGTGCCAGGACTTTCCGAAGAATGGTCACCGCACTGACTCTCAGCCCCTCCATTCACACGGAGATGCCACCGGAGCAGCTAGAGGATGCCTCTGAGAGAAGGAGCTTTCAAGAGACCGAGCTTCTCCATTTGCTTTAAGTCCCTTATCTGCCAGCACGAGGAGGGGAAATGCTAGAGCAGCACAGGCTTCTTTCAGAGCCTTTCACATCCCACCATGACAGAGGTCACGCCTCTGACCTGCCCGTGACGACACTATAGGAACACCATGGAATGTCACAAAATACCCTGTGTGGCCGATACAGGACTGTAACCATGGAAGACAAAAAGACTATAGACTAGATGGAGAAATCAAACCCCACACTGCTGCTACTGCCACTAAAATAATAATACAGCCAATATAGCAGTGAGACTTGTAGGCAGCATTTCCTTAGCCTTTGCCACGAGGTGACACCTGGAGTTTACACTGATTCTTGACTTCTCTCAACATGCCCTCATACAGATGTTTTCATCCTCTTTCTACAGATGGGGATTCTGAGGTCCCAAGAGGTTGAGTAACTTGCTGGAGGTTGCAGAGCTTGTACACGGCAGAACGAGGCCAGACTCCATGTCTCTTGAGTGGGTGCCATTTCCACTGGTCTGTGTTTGCCACCCCCACCCCCGTTAAGGAGATAGGCAATTCCCAGGTTAGGGAGTGGTGGTTGGGGTGTCAGCACATGCATATACCCGGTGTGGCCAAGGCCCCAAAAGACTAAAAGGCGCACAGCTGTTCCTCTGGCCATCCAATGGTAGTCCCTCTTCCTAGGCCCCTGATCAGCAAACTATGGCTCGCGAGCCACATGCAGCTCTTTGGCCCCTTGAGTGTGGCTCTTCCACAAAATACCACGGCCTGGGCCTGGGCAAGTCTATTTTGGAGAAGTGGCATTGGAAGTTGAAATTTTTAAAAATTGGCTCTCAAAAAAAATTTCAATCATTATACTATTGATATTTGGCTCTCTTGACCAATGAGTTTGCCAACCACTGTCCTAGGCATTCAGAAAACTAGTTTAATTGCCTCCTTTTCACCTTCTGTGCCAGGCTGCTAAGAAATGAGGAATAAAAGGACTCTAAAAAACAAAGAACCTGTATGTTCAATCGAACCCTCTGACAGTTGTTTTAAAATATCTGTGTATGTGCACACACACCCACATGCATGTCACACAGGTGGGGGAGAGCAGAGAGCCGTAGGCTGATTCGTGTCCTTTTCTGCCTCCTGACAGCTATGAAACTACAAGTGGGTAGATTATAGCTGAAGATAAAAATAGGCATATACCATGCTTTCTCTTCCCAGCTTTTTGTCACACCAGCTTGAAAGCATATTGTAGCATTTTATTGTAGTCTGGGCTCTTGTGGCTTCTCTTGTTTGTGATTCCTTTTTGGAAAACTAGAAACATCCCCTCTCCATGGAGAAATGAACTCAAGTATTAGTAAGTGAAAGCGAGAGGCAGCAGTGTGTGTGTGTGTGTGTGTGTGTGTGTGTGCGTGTGCGTGTGCGCGTGCACGTGCACGCCTGTGTCCCTCCCAGCACCACTAAGAGAAGACAGGCTATAGAGCGTGAATCTGAATAGAGCGGAAATTGGAAATTGACACAGCTGTTTCTGTTTAACTGTAACCATTTTTAGAATTTCAGGATGTACTAAACTAGGCAGTCCATTCAAGCTTGGGATTAAACAAAACAGGGAGGGGAGGGGAGGGGCGCGGTGAAGGGGGGTGGTGTGAACACACTGGATGCCGCATCCCAAGGTCTGGAGGAGCCCCTGCATCCAGCACGCAGGTCACACGGTACAGCACACCTTGGCCCCCTCTTTGTCTCGCAATTACACTGAATCCTACAAGTAGTTGCATGTCAGGTCTCATCCCAAGCCCCTTCCTTTCCCACTCATATTCTCCATTACTTTTCCTGAGTTTCTCGTGAAGAGTCACTTCAGTGTTTCTAAATTAGGTTCCCGGGCCGAAACCCATTTGGCTCAGTGGATAGAGCATCAGCCTGAGGACTGAAGGGTCCCAGGTTCGATTCGGGGGCACGTGCCTTGGTTGTGGGCACATCTCCAGTGGGGGGTGTACAGGAGGCAGCTGATCGAAATCTCTATCTCATCGATGTTTCTAACTCTATCCCTTTCAATTTCTTCCTGTAAAAAATCAATAAAATATATTTAAAATAAATAAATAAATAAATAAATAAATAAATAAATAAATAAGGTTCCCTGAATCAGGGCATCCCCAATTGCTGTGTGCTTAATAACACAAACTCCTGTGCCCACCACAGGTCTGTGCGGGATTTGAATCTACCAGAAATCTGAATTTTAATAAGCACTTCCTCCTCCTCTCCCCCCGCCCTGGTTATTCTTGCTAAAACTAAACTTTTCAAATGCCTAGTACAGTGACAAAGAAAAAGACCTCTGATGTTGCCTTTGCTTGGTCTTAAAACAGTCTCCACCATTCTATTCCTGGGGCGAAACAAGGCACTCGAAGACACTCGTAGAAATAAAATGGATGACCTCGGTCAACTCACAATTTCTCTGGGTTCTGTATATTTATTACCTAGAGTGTAAGGTGGTTGTGACAATGGGAGAAACATATGTAGAGGGCAAGGTTTCTCAACTGGGGTTGGGTGATTTTTCTCACCTGGGGGACAATCACCTACGCCTGGACACATTTCTGATTGTGAAAATTCGGGGACCCAGGGAAGATATTGCTATCACCTAAATAGAATCCAGGGATACTGCTAGACATCCCACAAGGCACAGGGAGGCCCCCCAATAAAGCATTGACAAACTCAGGCGCCGAGCCCAGTGAGCCATGCCTGCCTTCGAATTCTGGGTGCCACCAGTCTAGCTCTGAGGTCTCGGGCAGGCTGCTCAGCCTTTTGGAGTTCCATTGTCTCCACCTGTAAGAGGAAGATAGAAACACCTGCCTCACAAGGTTAGTGAGGGTTTCACGAGGCAATATCGAAAACATGCCTGGTACATTTTCCGGAGGGTCCTTTCTCTCATTGCCTCCTGCTGGCCTGGCTTAAAAGGGGCTGATTTCCACATCCATAAGGACCTGGGGAGCCTCGGGCTTCCTCACCTTCAATTTGTCAAGTGAGGTACTTTCCGAGTTGGCACCAAGCACGGCACAGATGGCCCATCGTCTGAGCAGGCACGCATGGCCAGGCCCTGTTACTGACGTTAGGAATCACGGGGCCCCCTGCTGGACTGGGCTCCAGGACAGCCCACAGGCAGCCGCAGGCTCAGCCTTTGCCCCGGTGCACTCTTCACCCCAGGATGAAGAACCAGCTTATTAGGAAGGGATGGTACAACACCTACAGATGAACCCGGCGAAAGGGGGTTCCTGGGCTGGGAGAATGGAAACACTGCACCCATTCACATCGAAGCCACTGGATCTAGGATCCTGAACATTTCCCACCAGCTACTCAATGACGTCCAGGAATGGAAGTGAGAAGAGGTGTCCTGTGATTTGGATGGTGTGTGTGACCTAGTATATAAAGAGCATCAGGAATATATGAGACTTTGGTGTATTCTTCTGAAGGTGCTGGTGTACCTGGGTGCCCCACCCAGGTGGGGTGGGGTAGGGGAGGCTTGGCATTTCACTCCTGTGGGAGCACTTGAACATATAATGATCACAAACCTAGGACAGTGGCCAGATCTTCATGGCAACTTTCACGGAGACCCCAACCCGTGCCCCCTTTTCTCTGGGCCAGTCAAGTCATTTCCAGTCCCCGTCTTGCTAGTACAATCAATTCCAACTGATTCTGAACATACATTTTTTTTCTTGGTCTAAAATAATGTTCTCAAAGCACAGAATGACCAAAAGGCATGGTTCAGGCCTTCAAGAAGTAGTAGCTATCAGCCGTGGGCAAACTACGGCTGAGAGAAAGAGCGAAGGTTTCTCTTGCTCTCCCCTCCACTCCTTCACCAGCAGCCCAAGATGAGAGTGCCAGCATGGTCAGGTTGCTTTTGTTCTGGTCCTCCGGTCCAGTTTAAGAACCCACTGTGGCCCTCGAGTCAAAAAGTTTGCCCACCCCTGAGCTAGTTTCACTCAGTGGGTAGAGTGTCAGTCAAGGGAATGAAGGATCCTGGGTCCGAGTCCAGTCAAGGACTTGTTCGGGTTGCAGCTTGATACCTGGCCCTGTTCAGGGCACATGTGGGAAGCAACCAATCGATGTGTTTCTCGTTTCTCTCACATTGATGTTTCTCTCTGTCTCTCCCCCTTCTTTCCACACTCTCTAAAAACCAGTGGGGGGGGGGGGGCGGGGAGAGAGAAGTGATAAAGGTGAAGAAAAACAATGCCCCCTTCCTGGGGAAAAAAAATGAAGGGCTATTGTTTCCTAATAAAAGATGCGAATCTGCTAGTAGAATCAGGTTTCTTACTCTGTGCTATTTGATCCCAGGCACACACCTCCCTTCTGGAAAGGGAAGGGGAGCAGGTGAATGGCCCTGCTGTAGGATTTTTACCCCGAATAGAGATGGAGACAAGCAAACACCACACAACTGCTGCCACAGCACGGAGCCTGTGATGAAGTCAGCAGGCAGGTGTTGCCTCGCTCTCCCTCATCCTTATCACACACAGCTGCATCAGCTCTTACTTTTTACTCCGTCAAACACACTGTAAATTCTTCCTGCTCACCAGGAAGTCACTGGTTAAGAGAATGAGACACACTGATCCCAGCGGAGACCCCACCCTCGCCAGCCAGCTCCTCCCTGAGGGGGGTCCCGGCCACACAGATGGAAGGCTGCCTTTGCCTTTCTCAGGGAAAGTGGTGTTGTATAAAGGGCTTCGGGCCCTGGTTCCTCAGTTACTGTCACCTTTGACCAGGAAGGGTGTACTCCCCATCTACTCTGGGCAGCGATGAAATGCAAGCAATGCTTACGACAGCACTCGAAGTTTGTAAGCAAACGGAAGCTTGGAGACTAGAGAAGGGTCTCTTTCCCCAAAGACCCCCTCAGCCAGAAAATTCACTCGCGTTGAAATCTGTGCAAGTGGCTAAGGAAGAATCTGATCTTGTTACTTCCTAGCTTAAAACCTTCTGAAAGCTTCCCATTGCCTGTGGTGGCACTTCTCACCCTGGGCTGCACCCTGGACAGACCTGGGGAAATGTCAGAGATGCAATGTCCTGGCCCCGACCCAGACCAATTAAGCCAGAATGGAGTGGATGGAATTTCAGCTCTGCTTTGGAGTTTTGGGAAAGCTGTGGAGTGCTTCTAGCATGTGTGTGGGCAACATTAAGAACCACTGGCCTAAGGGATTAGTGTCAGGCTCCTTAGCATCTCTTGCCAGGTCTTCTTGCAGCCTGGCCCTTGCTTATCACGTTAGCCTCCTCCCATTTCACCCTAAGGGCCTCATTCTGGGCCAGATTGGGTATCTACATGGGATTATACACTCCACACTCATGCTTCTTTGCTTTGGTGTGAACAACCCTAAACTTTAGAATCATCAGGAAGGCTTGTTAAAACCTAATTAGCTGGGTCCAGCCTTCCACATTTCTATGTCCAAGACTTATAACAAGATCCTAAGTGGTGCTGATGATGCTCACTGAAGGAACTCACTTTGAGAACCTCTAGTCCAGCCGTGGGCAAACTACGGCCCACGGGCCGGATCCGGCCCATTCGGCTGTTCTGTCCGGCCTGCGGAGACGAAAGAGCGGAGGGTTCTCTTGCTCTCCCCTCCGCTCCTTCACCAGAAGCCCAAGATGAGAGCCAGAATGGTCAGGTTGCTTTTGTTCTGGCTCTCTGGACCAGTTTAAGAACCCATTGTGGCCCTGGAGTCAAAAAGTTTGCCCACCCCTACAGTCTAGTCTAACAAAACTAAAGTGTATTTTTTTCACTCAGGAAACCATAAAATGTAGGCATTCCTAGTAGTGCACTTTCCTCTATGCAGTGATTCGGGGTCCCGTCCTCTGACTCCACTATTTTCGACAATGGATGCCCAGGTTGCCCCAGCAGTTCTCTCCCTCCAAACCAGCCCAAATGGAAAAGAGAACAGGGGACCACAGGTGTGAAGTTTCTATGAGCCAGGCTTGGAAGTGGGGCACATCACTTCTTCCCATATTCTAATGGCCAGGATTCACTCACATGGTCACCGCTGAACTACGAACGAGGTTGAAAATACAGACTACCTCTGTGTCCATGGGAAGAGTAGACGGGACTGTTGATCCACCATACACAGTGGCACTTTATGCTACTATATTGGTCTTCACAGGCTTATCTCCACTTGTTATTATATTATACTAGGAGCCCAATGCACAAAGATTCATGAAAAAATTTGCCTTCTTTCCCCTAGCTGCCAGCATCACCTTCACTTTGGCCCAGAGCTGCTGCCTTCTTATGTTGCCCAGAGGCCCAGAGCAGCTGGGGCAGTGTCAAATGCCTGTATTGTCGCCATGGCGATGACACAAGTGTCCTACCCCAGGATGCTCATACCTGCATATGCAAATCAACCCACCATCTTTGTTGGGTTAATTTGCATGCTCACTCCTGATTGGCTGCTGGGAATCATGACAGCACAGTTGATTTGCATCTTTATCTCTTATTAGTGTAGATTAAATAAGTAAGCAAATAAATTTTGCTTACCTTTTCATTGCCTATCCACACTACAGTGTAAGCTTCACAAGCACAGGAACTCTGTCTAGTTAGCTGCTGATTCACTAACATCTAGCATCATGCCTGGCACAGAGAAGGCACCGATTATTATTTCTTGAGTCACAAAATGCATGGGGCATTCTGTCTAGTGATTTCCTTTTTAGCTCTTTTCAGATGTTCCTGAAGCCATGCTCCTTTTCTTGCTTATATCAATGTGTCTCTCCCATTATTCCAGGCCTTGGTTTATGTCAACAGGTAGGATCTGTTTTTCCAATAGTACTAGAGAAGCTGTGTTTCCCTCTCAACTGCTGTCCTGGGCATGCCATCCATGCTGTCTCCCAGCCCCAAAGACCCTTTCTAGTTTACACCTGTAGCTTTCTTTGGAAGGAAAAAGAAGGCATGGCCATTCCCAGGTAGGCTGAAAACCCATGAGCTTCCCTCACATAAAGCACACTCTAAATGGGGTGATGGGGTGACACACAGAGAGCTACCCTGTGGATTTTGTACTAGAGTCTGGAAAGTAATCTTCAGAAAATAGAAGAGTAAATACACAGTGACCATGAATGTTAAGAGTCAAGAAGGGGAAAATAACCATCTTGGATCCTCACAGCCTTCCTGTTTCATTTGTTGGACACCCTTAAAATAAACCCATTTTAAAAGAGGATCTAATGAGTCACTGCTCCTCATGTGGTCATGAGCCTGACTAACCCAAGCCAGCACCTGTTGGCAAAATAGCCAACAGCTTAGTAAAGGGGCTCAATGGATGGTGGCCACATTTATATGCCACTTACATAGCTTGACAAAGTGAACCACCCCACCCAGAGATGGCATCTAGAAATACTACTATACTCCAGACAAGTTCAGACTTCATCACCTCCTACTAAGAATACTTGCAGCAGTTTCTCCACTCCCTTTCCACAGCTTTTGCACCATGCCACTGGATTCATCTTTCATAAAGCACAGCTTTCATCCTGTCACTCCCTGCTCCAAATCCTCCACGGATTCCCCAGGACTATAAAACAGACATTTCACTTCCATCCACATAATAGGAATCCTCCTTGGGGCTGCATGTATGCTTTCTCATTCCTTAGGACAGTGGTCGGCAAACTCATTAGTCAACAGAGCCAAATGTCAACAGTACAACGATTGAAATTTCTTTTGAGAGCCAATTTTTTTAAAAACTTAAACTCCTTCTAATTCCACTTCTTCAAAATAGATTTGTGGAAGAGCCACAATCAAGGGGCCAAAGAGCTGCATGTGGCTCACGAGCCACAGTTTGCTGACCACGGCCTTAGAACAAGCATGCAATTAGGACCTACACTCTTTATTTCCCAGTGATGGTGTTGGGTCATGAAAAGATTAAATAAATTAACCATAAACCTGAACCTAGGAAACAGAAGAGTCAAAGAAGAATCCCAGATGTACCTGTTTTTAAAGCCTCTCACTCATTCATTCATTCACTCATCCATCCATTCATTCATGTTGAGTGCCAATCATGCACTGGGAATTGTGCTCGGTACCAGGAAACAGTGGATAAGTGACCAGAAGGTAATTTTATGAGTGCTGTGACACAATGAAGTGTGTTAAGTACTGGATTGGGAATGAGAATGCTAAAGAAATGGGTGCCTAGCCTCATTGGTCAGGAAAACCTCCTTTGAGACAATGTCTCTGAGTTGAGAACTGAAGGGTGAATAAACAGCAATAGCCTGCCGAAACCGGTTTGGCTCAGTGGTAGAGTGTCGATCTGTGGACTGTAAGGTCCCAGGTTTGATTCCGGTCAAAGGCATGTACATGGGTTGTGGGCACATCCCCGGTAGGGGGTGTGCAAGAGGCAACTGGTCGATGTTTCTCTCTCATCGATGTTTCTAGCTCTCTATCTCTCTCCCTTCCTCTCTGTAAAATATCAATAAAATATATTTTTAAAAATAAAAAATAAAAAACAGCAACAGCCTGTTTTTCTAGTGGGGAAGTTATCCTGGATATGTCTTGTCTGGCTCCCCGAGACTGATGGGCTGCTTGGAAAGAGGGGTAGAAGGGAGGAAGAGCCAAACAAAAACAAAAAAAACCAGCTTTTAATTTTCAAGTGATAGAACCAAAATGTGTTTTGTATGTTAACAGCTCCTGTTCCTGGGGTTTACAACAGTTTCTCTGTAATTTGAAACTAAAATCCATTTCCTTTCCTAGCAGCATCCCTTTCTTCTTACACACACACACACACACACACACACACACACACACACGCGCGCGCACAATGCAATTGCTGGTATGTTGGCAGTGCTAGTTGTGTTCTTGAATGCGCAGAGTTAAATAAGGCAGGTATGGTGGTGACAGAACAAAAAATACTACTGACTTATATGACAGATTCATTGATTTGGTGGGAAACAGGGTAAAAACAGCCAAAGTTATACAAGAACATTAGGACAAAAGCCATAGTAGAGTCACATGTTTATAAAGATAAATAAACTAAAACTAAAATTAAGTTTCTTCTATCACAATTGTACTCTGAATAGGCTGTCTCACTATTTTTCAGGCATTCACAGGCTTCCAATTTACCTTCTATTGAAGATTCCATTAAATTAAAAGAGAAAATATTTTGAAAGACTATTCAATTTTGCATTACAATTTGAAAGTTGATTCAATCATCACTTCTAAAATAGGTTGAAAGTGGAATGTATAGACAATTTCACTCTATAGAAGAACTCTACCAAGTAGGGACAAACATGAAAAATAAATTCTGGCTAAGGAGCAGACATAGAAAATCTAGGCCAGTAAGCCAGACCATAAACCCAAACTGCATCATCTGAATTTCATAAATGATGAAATAGTCGTATGAGTGGGATATCCCCAAACCAGAAAGCCTTAAAAGTGATAGTCTTTTATAACTAGAGTCTTATGCATGCTCAGTTTAGCTGGGTGTTCTCTAACCCCATTTCCTTTTCTTCTGGGTGCCACCTTTCCCCACCGCACCCCCACCCCCATATTCCCAGCCACTCCAGATCAAGTATGGCCTTGAGGCTGAGTTCTGCCCAATGAAATCGGAGTGAAATCCCAGGGACACCTGGGGCCAGGAATAACTACAGGGTACACTCCCCTAGACATTTGCCTTGATCTGCTCTGTGCTAAATTGGGGGGAGCAAATGCGTGAAGTGGCTGAGCTTCAGGTGCAGTTCAAACCCAAGTAGTACCTAGGAAAGGCAGAAATAAGGCCGGTCCTTCAGAGCAAATGATAACACTGTAGGCCAGGAGCAGGATGCGGCAGGCGTCCCATATGGTGCCATTGGCATTGATAGTCCAGAAACTTCACACTCTGGTGTTGTAAAGTTTGAATAGCTTCCCAAAGGCCAGAGCATTTAGGAGGAGCCAGTGACCAATAGGAAGAGGAGGACAGAAGGAAAGGAACAAGTAGCTCTAGTAGCAACTAGTACTACTCAACTAGTACTATGATGCTCCTTCCAAGCTTGTGAGCTCCTGAGAGTCACGATCACATCCCCTTTGTGCTGAAATGTCTCATTTATGTCCCAAACCTCAGAAGTGGGCAGCTCACCCTCCATGATGACATTCCTGCCTGCCTGCTCAATGTGACCTTCAACCACTGTGTCTCCTCTGCCTGACCCATCCCACACTGATCATGGGTGTATCCTGACCACGCCCTACCTCTACGCCTTGACACCTAATTGCCCTTTTCCCCACCTTACCTGCCTTCAAAACTCATACCCTGGTTAAAGCTTAAAAACACCCTGTTATCCCACCGCCTTTCCTGATACCTGGTCCCCCTGGGAAACAGGCTTCTTCAGCGGGGCTCTCATAAGCCTTTATATGGGAATCACCATCAACCACAGGTCTCACCGCACTTATCACTAAAGTCACATCACCGCTCTCCATTCCTTGCTAGACTGATAGGCCCTTTATGATGGGAACCGCGTGTGACTGCCCTTCACTGCCCTTGGCCAGGTGAGTGCCCAGCGCACCTGTGCGCGCACACAGAGCTGTCCAACAATAGGGGGATGATTGAGTTGAAAACCAGGAGCTTCCTGGGGTGCCCAGAGCACATGTAATTAGAGAAAATGGAACACTAGAAAGGATTTTTCAGAAAACCCAAGGAATAGGGAGAAGAAAAAAAAAAGTCCGCTGCAGCCCTTACAATAAGACTTGCTTTGCAGATTGTCAGCCAGTCAGCCAGTCTTAAAGCCGAAGGGCACTCATCTATAAATCCAGATGTGCAGAATCGTTATAGGATGTACATGAGTAAAATGTAAAAATGACAATCAGAGAAAAGGAAACAAAATATGTGTCAGAGGATGTTTTGATTCCCCGGAATGCCACTCCTTCTTGCCTTTACTCCTTGCAAAGGTTAATTCTCTCCCCCTCTCCCCTGGAAACAAAGCAGGCCTTTAGTCCACTGTTAAAATGTAAAAATTAGTAATATACTGTCTGCCTAACAATAGGGGGTTTAATTACATCAGGGACTATGCAAGGGGGAAAAACCTATAACAATAGCATGAGGAAATGTTCACTTAAAAAGAGGAAGTTACTATATCTAAAGTACCAACTCAACAATGTATATATTTAATGCACATCTGTATATATTTAGGTAAAACAATGGAATGGAATGCAACAAAATGTTGTAATTGTGGCTTTATCAGAGTTGTAGAGAGAGTGGATGGTTGTATTTTCTCCGTATGTGTTTTATTATCTTCCAGATGTTTTACAATGAACACAAAGTAATTTTATAATTAGAAAATAATGTTAGGATGTTCTCAAGTCAGACTTCCTGGGTTGGAATCTTATGCCCACTCTTTTTGTGATTGTGTGATAAGGACTATTTCTCTCTTGCTTTATCTCATTCATCTGTCAATGGAGATATTAGTATCCTTTTAGAGTATTCACAAGATCATCATACAGTAATCCATAGAGAGCACTAGAATAGTGGCTGGCAAATACCCTGTTTTCCCGAAAATAAGACAGTGTCTTATATTAATTTTTGCTCCCAAAGATGCGCTAGGTCTTATTTTCAGGGGATGTATTATGTTTCCATGAAGTAGGTCTTATTTTCGGAGGATGTCTTATTTTCGGGGAAACGCTGTAGTAAACCTTGATAAGGGTTACTCAATACAGGTGTGATCTGGAACTTGTGCTGTGAAGTGAGTGGGGACAGGCTCAAATAATACACAGTTCTACTCAGGACTGCCCAGGGATTTGAACCTGGTAAGTTACTGGTTCCCTGTCAAAGCAACACTTGGTCTCTCCCTTTGCTCAACACAGCTGCCAGGAGAAGAATGTCATGGGGAGTATTGTCTTTGTCCACTTTCTCACGCAGCCTCCCTTTCTTTTGTATTTTGTATTAACTGCCCGAGTGGGGCTTAACTGGTAGAAAGCAGAGCAGCCTAAGTAAACCAAAGCTCACTAGAATATAAAGGAAAAGAGAACAAAAGAAGAGGAAGGCATGAATGGCAGCCTCGGCTCTATAACTATAATCAGAGAAGCGGGCCGGTGTGGCACCCGAACGCACAGACCTCCTAGCGAAGGAGACTAATGTTTCATTTACCGCTCCAATTTTCTCGTGGCAGAGATAATTCACCTGTGTGATGATTACATCCTGCCTGCAGGCTCTCAGCAACTCTTGCCTACCTTTGTATCTTGAATTCGGGGAAATCTGTCTGCATTCAAAGTGCCTAAGATAACTCGGGAGGCAAGAAAAATCTCATTTTCCTCCAACACAGTGGCAGACTTGGATTCAATCTATTAAAGTCAATTGGTAGATTTGATCAAGTAGTCTCCTTTAGAGATATTCAGATAGCAGGCACAGGTTCTGTTTGCATTAGGTTTCCAAAGGAAAATCGATGTCCACATGCAGGAGGAAAACGGAGCAGTTGTTCTGAAGCCAAGATCACAGCGGTGCAGGCACAGAACACCGGCCGCAGGGCCAGAGGTCAGCGCGGAAACCCCACTTCGCGGGGAAGAGTGATGAGAACGGACGGGCAGAACGCGCCCCTCCGGGTCACCGGCTCCAAAGGCGGCCCAGCCCAGCCTGTGTGATGTTTATAACCCCCTGACAGTCCATGGGAAGAGAGCTGGCTCCAAGATGACAGTTTCGTTAGAAACCGCCCTGCCTTCAGCTGAGAGGCCAAAGAACAGTCGGATCCTCCCCCAAATGAACTCTGCTCAGCTCAGGCAGGTGTATTCCAGCTGGCACAGCGGAGTCACACCGCACACAGCATCACGTTCCCGTCCAGCGGCCTTGACCCAGCTCTGAGGCCAAGGGCCCTCGAAAGGTGAGGCCTCCAGATGGGAGTTCAGTCCGAAGCGCTTGCCTTGCCTCTGGCTTCAGTTGGAGTCAAAAATGAAGAAGAGAAGACAGAAGGCCAGTCTGAACCCTCCCCCACCCCCGGCTCCTAGGGCTCCAGCTCCCTGCAGCACTGAGTCTGGCGACTCAAAACTAGCTCTAAAATTGTAATAATGCCAAGGCTTCCTTTAAACAGGAAACCAGCATTTATTAAACCATAGCCAGATGCCAGGCATGCTCTGCTAGACTTCTTTCATGCCACAACCGTGGGATTAGGCACCACTAACCAAAATAACAAACATTAAAAATCAGGGAACGTGGGTGAGGGAATATACTCCATGATGCAAAGGATGCTGCAGGCATCTGCATTCCTTACGCTTAAGACAATTTAGTTTTAAATATTCTAATTGATTTTTAGAGAGAGAGAGGAAAGAAGAGGGAGAGAGAAATATGGATGTGAGAGCAGAATATCCATCAGCTGCCTCTTGCACGCCCCCTACTGGGGATCTCCGCCACGTGCCCTGGCCAGGAATCCAAGCAGCAACCTTTTGGTGCACAGGAGGATGCTCAACCAGCCAAAGCCAGGTCTTAAGTGAGACCATTTTTACCTCTCACTCCAAAATGTATTCCAGGCAACTGAGAGTTAGGTGGTACCACCACCATCACCTCCACCATCTTCGTCCCATTTCATAGAGTTGAGAACTGAGGCCAAAGTAACAGAAGTAAATGCTCAAGATCGCACAGCTGACAAGTGGCAGAGCCCATATCCCAACGGGCGATTTCAGTCAGTGCTTCCTGCTCCACAGCATGCCACCT
Organism: Vespertilio murinus; assembly: GCA_963924515.1. Lineage (NCBI taxonomy): Eukaryota > Metazoa > Chordata > Mammalia > Chiroptera > Vespertilionidae > Vespertilio > Vespertilio murinus. Next base: position 123,289,878 of record OZ004708.1, read on the forward strand.
CTTATGACAGCTCAGGAATGCTTTCTAAGTTTACTCGAGAGCTAGGCTAGCTAAAAATGGAGACAACAGGCAATCTGTACTATTCTAAACACCAGAGGAAAAGAACCCCCCCCCCCTTTCAGCATGATAACCTGAATCACCCCAAAACCGGTCAGGGCTACCTCTGGACATGCCAAGTGCTCTCACCCCAGGGCTTGGTTTTCCTGTTGGATTAAAGCCAGTTAGCAGGATTTCACAAAATACAGAGCAGAAGCCAAACACTGCCCTCCTTGCCATGTGAGTGGCCAGGAAGCAATGCCCTTCCCTTTGGAGAAAATTCAAGGCAGAGAGGCTGGAGGGCAGGTGGAGGGGGCATGGCGTCTGTCTCAAGCAGATCCCAGTGTGAATCCTGAATCAGCCCCGCGTGGGAGCACAACTCCAGGCATGTGAATGGGGACCACATCGGTGGCAGGGTGATAAATCCCACTTGGCAAGACGGTTGACCAATGCATGGAAAGCCCCGACAGGCATCCCAGGATATGGGAGTTGCGGGGAGGGGAGGGGGGACTCAGTTATTTTCGTTACTGGCCCTAAGCCTCTGAGCACTGACACGCGGCAGAAGAGCAGTTTTAGGACATGCTCCGTAGCCTTCCCCATTCCACCTGCCGGGAAACAGCACCCGGCTCACCTCTTCGCTCACCCCCCGCTGGCCTCCGAGGAGTCACTGGCCATAAAAGCTACAGAACCCCCAGAAGTCACAGAGAGGTTGTTTTTTTTATAGAGTGTGACTCCCTGGCCCAAATCAGCCTTTGCCTTCGAATCAGTTTATGTTACCACTTATTTAGCAGATTGATTGCTGCTATGGCAACTGCACATCCCTCCGCGCAGACACAGGCACAAGTGCTTGATGTGGTCCTGGCTCGGCCTCTCCGGCTGCCTGCAGTCCATGCCCAGCGTGAGAGAATATCAGGGACATTAGTTGCCTCCTGCACTATGGGTACTGGGGCTGCAGTGAGGTGCAGAGGACAAAGTCTGGGGTGTAAACTCGAGGAGGGAGAACTGGAGAGCCCTCAGCTGAGCTCTGGCCACGCTGCTCACCTTTGGTTTCCGGGGTTTCTGCCCAACAGCAAGGCAGGATGGACCCAGAGACTGCAGGTGCCGCTTGGCACGATCCGGGGCCTTTCAGGAAAGCCTTACACCGGGGCAGGACAAGAACACGCCTCTCCTTGCAGAGCTGGCACCGATTCTGAGTAGACCACCTCCTAGCTGGACTATCTTGGCCAAATCCCTTAAACTCTAAAACCTCATTTTCCCATCTCCATCATGGAGTTAAGAAAGGTATCTTCTCCTCTGGTTGTGAGATGGTGTGAAACCACAACCCCGGCATGTACGTGGGGTCTGAGCCCTCTCAGTTCCATGCTTCTCTTCCCGCTTAACACATTGCAGACGGATCAGGAGAATTCTCGCTTCATATTGCACAGTGTTTTACAAAGTATCATACTTTAAATAAAGATTTTAGCTTGTACGGACATGTAATAGCTTCACAATGCAATGGGTATTTAATTTTAAAGCGTGCCTGTAACATGTATGTAAAGTGATTTTTTTTTTGTACTCATTCAACAGAAACTTATCTGGCCACTGGGTAAAGCTGGCAATAAAACTACTGGTTCGCAATGTGTTAAGTTTTCTTTAATTTTTTTTATCCTTTCCGCCTGATTAACAAGAGTGGCAGTTGGGTGCCTTCAGAGCTGATTCTAAGTATTTTTTTAAAAAAAAAAAATATATTTTTTTTTATTGATTTCAGAGAGGAAGGGAGAGGGAGAGATGGAAACATCAATAATGAGAGAGACTCATTGATCAGCTGCCTCCTGCATGCCCCCTACTAGGGATTGAGCCTGCAATCTGGGCATGTGCCCTTGACCGGAATCGAACTGGGACCCTTCAGTCCACAGGCTGATGCTCTATCCACTGAGCATTGGCTCAGAGTTCTAAGTATTTTTGATTTAGGAGCTTGTGCCCCAAATTCAGTCCTGTTCTGTCACCTCAGGGTCCTCCTCAGGTTCCCCCCTCATCCCTCAATCAACCTTCCTTAAAATACAATTGTTTATCATGAATAGAGCTGGGAAGCCAGTGTGAGTACAAAAAGGGCACCCCTCCCTAAGGAGCCCCCCTCCCATGCGTGGAGTGTGCTGAGTCTGTGATGTCTGTTCGCCCAGGAACCCAGGTCATTAGCAGCCATGCAGTTTCCACCTCGGAGGCGCCTGGAGCGCTCACGGAAATTCTTCTAAGCCATATGCTGCTTTTATGTTTCACCACTCCATATGTATATGTAATTTGCATAAATACAAAAACAAATAGCTGGCCTATATTTCTCTGAAGTTTCTAATTCCAAAGAAAGGTAGAAATCTTCCCACATATCGACCTGCAGGCAGATTGCTTAGTGTACAGTGAAGAGTCAGCAATGTTACAAGCCCAAACTGACTCTGGGATTTCGTCGTTAATAATTTATGATGTAAATGTTCTCATTTTATGTACGTTTTACCATCAAGGGCGAGAGATAATGGTGCAATCAGATGTAAGACCGGAAGCACTATCACACCACAAACCAACACCGCTTTCATCAGCTCTCTCTGCAGATCCCAGGACTCAGGTCCGCGTGTGAGACAGCGATACACCCACAGAAAAGCTTCACTCGCAGGGCCTAACTGGAGCCTACTGGTCACCTGGCAGGACAAGCTGGCTCTCGGGCCAGAGACACCTGAGTTCTGGATGCCAAGCCTTCCAAGCCTGTGTTTCATCTTCTTTCACACTGATTCCTATTTGCATTTATTTGCCTTGTAGGGCTGTAGAGTGTGATGGCAAGGAGTGCCAGCTCTACACTGGCCTGACCACCTACGGCTGCGTGAACGGGAGCAAGTGACTTGATTTCTCTACCCCCGTTTCCTCCTCTGAGAACTGGAGGTAGTCGTGGTCCTACCTCAGGGCTGTGGTGACGATGAATTCAGATGATCTATGTGAAGTGCTTAATATGAGGCATGCCACATGTTAAGAGCTCAATGTATGTAGCCCATAGTCATCATGATAATAATAAACATATGATGGCTATAAAGAGCCTGGGTCTTAACAGTTGTTGGTTTTTAAAGGGAACTTGAAACAACTGAAAAGCGTGTTGTCAAGAAAGCTCCAGACACCATTACCAACCTCTTTACAACCAGAAAGCTGGATGGGCGCCTGTTGGGGTGAGAAAGGAATCCTCCTATAAAGCTACCCTCCCAATGAAATGGTCTCATGGAAGCAGAGCGTAGGGGGATAGAAGCCTGGCGGTGTGCAGCCTCCCTGGGTCTGAAACGATGCCCATGGGAGCATTCGGACCAGAGGCTCATTGGATTCCTCAGCCCTGGGAGTGGGTGATGACCGGCGGCTGCCAAGGATGATGGGAGAGGAAACAGAAAAGCAAGATTTCAAATGCATCGGTGGGTGCAACAAGACAGTGCTCCTCTCACCCCTCCATCCCCATCCCCACCCCTCACCCTCATCCCTTCATACACACAAAATTCAACTGGCAGGCCGGCCAATGCCCCTGAGAGCACCTGGGCAGTTTACGGTGCACAAAGGGGTCATCGGTGAGTCAGGAAGGCAGTTCCCCAAAGTGAAAGCAATACATAAGACAATTATTTTTATAGTCAGCATAGATCTGATTGCTGGTGGTGCTTTTGTTTTGTTTCTTCAAAGATACACTTTGGCAGCATTAGCCTCAGACGACAAGCGGTTACTTCCACACGGCAGGGCCTCAGGCACTGTCTGTCCTCACCCGCACCCAACTGTCTACCATCTTTAGCGCCACACAGATCCCTGAAGACAAAAATGGCCCTTCCGTTCTAGAATCGTCTAAACTGAAAAACCAGTTAAAGTGCCATTCCCAAAATAAAATGGAAACATGGCCACTGGCATGAAATATTTACAGCTGTGAGACTAAGAAAAAAATAAAAGCCTCCTTGACCTGGCAGGCAGGGGAATGGAGCTGTTATGCAAACAATGAAGAAGTGGTTCATCCTAAAGCTCTTCTCTCTTCTGATATTCTATAGCAGTGGTCGGCAAACTGCGGCTCGAAAGCCACATTCGGCTCTTTAGCCCCTTGAATTTTTAGCAAAGGCCAGCTTAGGAGTACCCTAATTAAGTTAATAGCAATGCACCTACATGTATAGTTTAAGTTTAAAAAATTTGGCTCTCAAAAGCAATGTCAATCATTGTACTGTTGATATTTGGCTCTGTTGACTAATGAGTTTGCCTACCACTGTCCTATATGCATCTGTCAATCAAGTTAAAGACATAGGAGTCTTGAGCTGTTCCCTTCCCTCACCCCTCTAGCCAATCACTGACACAATTCCATCTATTCTGTGACTCACGGATCTCTGGTCTGTGCTCTTCCCATGGAGATGCCCTCCATAATTCAGGTCCTCACGTCTCTCACTAACCAGCACAGCCACATTGCTCGCTGGTTTCCCTCCATCCCACATCTCCCCTCTCCAATACTTCTCACACAACAACAGCATGGCTTGGAAGGTCCTTTAAGACCAAGCCCTTACCTACATTTCCAGTTTTATCCTTTGCCCAGCCCCCAAACCCCTCTCAGTGGACCATTCCCTGTACCTTCTGAAACATGTCATACAAGTGCATGCTTTCGTGCTGCAGAACATGGCTTTCCCTCTGCACAGAGTTCTCTCAACCTTGGCAAACCCTTACACCGCTCCTTTAACACTTGGCTCAAATGTTCTCTCTTCTTTTCTTTACTGTTCATAGATCTCTCCCCTCACCCCCACCCCACCCTCATTTAGACTTACTTGCTCCTAACATTGCTCTCTCTGTCCTTTAATGTACTTTCTTTTTTGTTTGTTTGTTAATCCTCATCCAAGGATATTTTTTCCCATTGATTTTTAGGGAGAGTGTCAGAGAGGGAAGGAGGGAGGGAGCGGAGAGGAAGGGAGGAAGAGAGGAAGAGAGGGAGGGAGGGAGATGGAGAAACACTGATGTGAGAGACATGGATTGACTGCCTCCAGAAATTGGGGCTGGGGATTGAACCTACAACCCAGGTACATGCCCTTGACCTCTAATCAATCCTGAAACCCTTCAGTCTCAGGTCGACGCTCTAACTACTGAGGACACCAGCCTTCAGTGCACTTTACCATAGTGCATTTCATGTTTCTTGTCTGGACATTCCTGTTTTATGTTCCTCAAAGTGATGGTCAATCAGGTTTGCCCTAAGAGGAGGCACCAGAGAGGTTCAGAAAAAGGAAGTTTCTTATCCTCATAGATTCTAGAAACAGGAGGCGTTGCATACCACACGGGTCACGGGAGAAGTGCCAGGTTTGGTCAGGAGGCAGAAGGCAGGAGCAGGAGAAAGTCTAGGTCAGAGTCATTATTGGGGTTTCCTCCAGAGAGACAAGGCAGGTCAGAGTGAGCATTTCAGGATTGGCTCCAGGGTGGTCCCTAGTTTCCTGGAGCTCTGGCATGACTGGTGCGGAGGGACGCTGCCTCCTGCAGTGTATGGGCCAGACAGAGGATGTATGTCTCTGGACTGGTTAACTTACTTATCGAAGGCATGCTCCTGGCTGAGCCCTTTGCTCTCTGTAAGAACCGGCTAGCTCTTAAAGGGCCAGTCTCTCCCTAGCCAGAAAGGTTTTTAAAATACCACAACATCATACTATACAGAAAATAAAAAATATAAATAATATAACTCCCCCTCCCCCAAACAAACAAACAAACAAACAAACATAAAAACACCTAAAACTTTGGCTCTTCTCTACCATATTCTCCTCTACTCATATGCTGGTATGTACCAGTTTACTAGATTTCTACAGACTGTTCTTCCTGATTAGTCAATTTCCTTACAATGATGATTAGTAAACATTTTTAATATCATCCCAGATGACAACTGGTTTACATCTATTATCACAATCTTATAAGGCATGTTTTATTATCCACATTTTAGACATCTAGAAACTAGGCTCAAGAGGGGATAAGGAACCTGCCCCAATCACACGGTTAGCAAACAGCAGAGCCAGAATGAGGAACTACATCTGCCTACACTCCCATGCTCTGTGCTCTTTGCTTTCTCTTCTAGACACAAGGCACACAAAACCGTGCACAGCATCCAGTAGGCATCCATTCAAGGACTGCATAATGAATTAAGGCATCAAATTATTTTAAACTTTTCCCATAGCTGATCTACTCTATGCTTTACCAGAAAGGGGACCTGGCTCTGAGCCAGGGTCAGTTGGGAAAGTGTGGGTTCTTGACTCGGTGCAGGAAAATTTGCACAACATAAGTCCAGGTGAATTTTAGAGGAAGTTTATTAAAGCTGGGGACAGTGAAGCAAGGAAGGGCTGGGAAATGAACCTAGGCCTTGGGGACAGGTTCAGGGGGTTTGTTTGGGATGGACTACTGCTGCCCATTGCTTTCCTGGGTCCAAGGCTTGTGGGATCCCTAAGAGTTTAGGAAATGTGTGCCTGTATGGGAAGATAAGGGGGAGGTGTAGGGGCGTGCTCCTGGGAAGGAGAGCAAGTGTGTCCTGGGTCCTCTGACTTGAGCCCTTCATTTCTCTCTTGCAGGGGGTCTCAGACTGGGGAGTTTCAACAGAATATTCATCAGTTTTCTAGGTGTGCTCCTTCAGGGTCCTGGTCTACACTGATTGGTCAGTGTCAGGACAGGGGGTCATTCATCATTGCCACTGGTCTGCTGCTTTTCTGGGTCTGGAGCTGAAATACAACTGAGGCCTAGATATTATCTCTAGGGAGGTGATCTTCTGTATCTGCTGTAAATTGCTCTGCCCCTTTGTTTATGTACCTCAGTTTCCCTGTTCTGGCTTACTGGCCTGTCTCATATGGAACAAAAAAAGAGGAGGTCCACAACCATGTTTTTTACCAAAACATATCTCATAAAAACTGCTAACTTCATCAAAATGAAGTATGTTCCTATCTAATAAAGATGGGATATGCTAATTGACTATCATACCCTCAAAGATGGCAGTTCCCACAGCCAAATAAGGAGGGAATATGTTAATCGACTGCTATTCCCTCAAAGATGTCAGTGCCTATAGCCACAAGATGGAGGTGCCCAGTCCCTTCAGCCCCCCAGCCATTCAGGGCCACCTGAGGCTCAGGTAATCAGGGCTGACCAAGGCTTGCACTGCCGGCAGTGGCAGCAGCAGAGGTGTGATGGAGGCACTGCTTTCCCCTGATCACCAGGTCACCTCCTGCCTCTGAGGGCTCCTGGACTGTGAGAGGGGGCAGGCCCACCTGAGGGAGCCCCCATCCAGTGCATGAATTTTCATGCACTGAGCCTCTAGTTTCATTATAATAGCTACTCACTGAGTGCCTCCCATGGAAGACTCATTAGGTAAGAGGTTAGTGTTCATTTTTTTATTTCATTCTCCCGCGGGCCCTACGGGTTGGATACGATATTTGATGAGGAATCAGAGGCTCTGAAAGAATATGAAATATGGTTATTGGTTCAGGGCTGACCAACAGCAGAGCAGGGATCAAAAGTCAGATTAGACTCTCCAAAACACCTCCCCTTTTCATGGCGCCGAAAACTGCTTTCTTTCACGCCCATGTATCATTTGCAGGTTGAGTGTGTATAGGGCAGGAAATGGACTTCAGACTACCTGGAGGTCTCTGAGACCAAAAGGCGCTACATCACTATTAAGTAGCCTTTTCGGTAATGGATTATTGTGGCTTCTATCTTCCGGGCCCAATGGGAGGCCTGGTCATGGGCTCAGGACCCATCTCCTGCTGGAATCGCATTAGTGTTTCCTCTGCACAAATAAGAACGGGTGTATTGTGTTAAATTGACTGACACAAACAACCATGCTTTATCCAGAAATAGAAAATGCAATTTTCTTTAGCAAAATAGAACACAGGAAGTGGTGGGGGTTGAAATGTCATGTACAGAACAAAGGTTTGGCAGAGGAGAAAGGTTAAAATCAATCACCCTACAGGGAAAAAAAAGGGAAGAAAAAAAAGTCTTCAGTATTCGATAGTAATTATCCACCCAAAGTCACACTATAGAATTGGGAGCCACTGCTTCTTAAAAACTCTTTTAAAAAGGAAAGAAAAACTCCCCACCTCATGAGGTTAATGTTTTACTTTCCATGAATAATTTGGAAACATCATAGATATATTACTGAAAATAAATAAGAAAATGCCATTTAAATATTTCTCCTCTAGTGGTAGGAGATGACCTTTTAATAAGAATGGGTTAAGAGAAAAACCAAAAACTGCTCTCTCAACAGAAAATGCCACTGGTATATTACTACTACGACTTGTATGCTGGAGGAAATTGCAATTTAAGTTAAAAATGAAGAACTGTTGCTCTGCTGGTGTGGCTCGGTGGTTGTGTTGACCTATGAACCAAGATGTCATGTTTTGAGCCCCAGTCAAGGCACATGCCCAGATTTCAGGCTCAATCCCCAGTGGGGGGCATGCAGGAGGCAGCTGATGGACGATTCTCTCTCATCACTGATGTTTCTATCTCTTCTATCTCTCTCCCTCTCTCCTTTCCTCTCTGAAATAAATAAACTATATATATATAAAGAATTGTCTGCCACTCACACCTTCTGGTCAATAATCTCTTCAAGCAGAATGTCTACTCACATCACTACAGTTTCACAATTCTCAAATCATTGCATGGATTTTGTGGAATTTTTATTTTTTTGTTTATTTTTTGATTCCATAGAGTGTTTTCCCTATTAATCCTATTACTTCCTATCTGAAGATTGGAAATTCTCCCAGGTCCCACAAAGGAGGCCCTCATCCCAACTGCCAGTGGTTTCAATCCTACAACATTCTCCATGCAGTCCAAGAGGGAGCTGTTAGGAGGAATCATAAAACAAAGACAACAAAATAGTGGCTTTTAGGGTCAAATGTTAAGATATCACAGAAAAAGCAGAAAGATTTAAGACATATAGTTCATCAAGGAGGAGTGCAGGGAAGTACAAAGGAACAGAAGCTCTGTCTCTGAGAAGGAACCTGCCTTCTGTCAAGGTCAAGCCCAGGGGAAGACTCGGTGATTTATAGAGACCCTGCTTCCTGTTCCATTTAAGACAGAACAGAAAAGGGGATTTATATCATACCACAAGAGATGGGGATTAGAGCTCAGCCTTTTTTATTTATCTGTTTGTGTGTTTATGTAATACAGATGGCAAATAAATGTATTAAGTCAGAGCAAAACTATGTATGGCATTAAGTTTTGACTTGACCTGGAGGCAGGAGAATTATGGTAAGGAAATAAACTGTCTTAAGATTCCATAGAGTCAAATTGGTCATCACTTTTGAAAACCTACATGGACTGTGATTAATAATAGTCATTTCCAGCCTCTAAGCCTCATCCTTGCTGGGTATACTCTGGAAAGCCACTCTTCCGTTATAGATTTGGTTTCTAAGTCACTTCCAGCTCTTGTTCCTAATTCCTTTTTATCTTGAACAAGTCATACCATACCTTCTGAGTATTAACTGTCCCCAGGAACCCGTGTCCTTTATCTAATACAGTGGTTGGCAAATTGCAGTTCGAGAGCCCCAGTTTGCTGCTCTGTTGACTAACCAGTTTGCCGATCACTGGACTAGACTGAATGTTACCATGTAGTTGGAAGCTGTGAGGATTAGGCAATTGTGGCATATTGTATGCAAAAAGGTAAAGAGTAGTGTATGACAGTGGTCGGCAAACTCATTAGTCAACAGAGCTGCAAACCGCGGCTTGTGAGCCGCAGTTTGCCAAGCACTGACTTAATAAAAGCAATGTTAAATGAGAGATAAGGACTATAAGGTACAATAATGTCTTAGAAAAATTAGTCTATAAATCTTTTAAGGGTTTTAGTAAGTATAAAAAAGATCTACCAAAGAATATATATATCACCCATGGATACAGACAAGAGTGTGATGTAAGACCTGGGGAGCTGTGGGCAGGGTGGAGGGAAGCAAAGGGGGACATCTGTAATAGAGTCAACAATTTAAAAATAGAATATTACCATTTAAGTGGGAGGGACCTTAGGGGACTTGAGTTTCCCTTGGGAGGGGGATGCTGCAAAGAAGAGACTGGATGAGCATAACTACATTGCCTTGAGCAACTTGTTATATTCTCTTTGGCCTCAACTTGCTGACCAGTAAAATGGAGGGTTTCAATTGTGAGTATCCCTAAGTCTCTTTCTGTCCATAACATTTATGAATGAAATTAGAGCTGAAATTAGAACTCAGAGTTCAAGATTTTTAGTTCTCTGCTTAACACATTTTAAATAGCCTGTTTCTCTTTAGACTGGTGTATGTGCCTGCAAGATAAACTCAATAGTCAGCAGAGAAAACACTGTCTCCTTTTTACAACCTCCCTGCCTTTTTCCCTTCTCCCTTTCCCTCTACACACACACACACACACACACACACACACACACACACACACACACCTCAGTCTGGTTGTTGAAATTACAAAAGCTAAGATAGGGAAGGTCCAAGGCAGATTCTTAGACCTGCCACTCCATTCAATGGACTCTCAGAAGTATTCTGGTTTCTGAATCGGTGATTCCCTCTTTCAAACCCTCACACTTATCTCTTTGGTCAACCATTAAAAAAGATGAAGCGAAAAAAGCCTTGCCCAGCAAGAAACTGATGCAGCTGGCAGGAAAGAAAAGCGAAGATCTTCCCTGGCAGGTCACATCTAACTGCCACAACACAGACAAAAGCTACGCCGAGAGAGAGAAGAGGCAGACTCAAAAGCGTTGAAACTAGAAAGGAAACTATTTTGAGTTCCTTTCACCAAAAACTGTAACATATTTGTGCTTTGTTATCCAGCCTCCTAGAACTCTCAGACTTTTCTTTATTGCTATCATTGTTATTGAAATTATTTTTTTTTCACTTGCTAACAAGCTATCTCCAAATTAGCTGAAATATTCTCACTGGGTTTAAAACCTGGAATTGGGCTTTCATTGAATTGTTGTGATGCCTTAGTAATAATCGGAGGGTCAGGAGACTTGCAATCTGGTCCAGCACCTCTATCCACCTTTGAAGGAGACTGGCTATTTTCGGTGTTGGCCCTTCCTCACCTCTTCACTCCCTCACAAGCTGGTATCTGCTCCCCTCTGATAAATCTACACCCGAAATGGCCACCAAGGACTCCTTTGTTCTACAACTGCTGCCAATGGTGCTTTCATCTGAACATGAGGCACTTTTCAGCCTTTGTTTCCTGTGGACCAGGCTTGCCTGCATCCCCTGCTCTGGACTCCCCAGCACTAAATCCCTGTAACGCAGGACCCATTACCTAACCAGCTCTTTGAGTGGTTGTTGAAAAAATAATTGCATAAAACACTTATCACTGAGCCGCCATTTCTTCCTCATCTTTTCAAATTTGAAGATGGAACTTCAAACTGGGAAGTATACGATCACATGATCTTCTTCTAGAGGCTTTATGGAGTCAATAGTCACGTATCCTCATTCAGGGCAAAGAATCACTCCATAGAAGATTCTGGAATCTGGCACATAAAAAGGATAAGTGAGTTTTCAGTCTTTCCCTTTTCAAGGTCCCAGAAGTGAGGCATCAGCACTTTTAGGTTACTGAGACCAAAGTTTTGGATATGTAACATATTCTGCTTAATAGATAGGAATTAATGCACAGATACCTAATACATAAGCATACTAAATATAAAGGCTCTAATGTCACCATTATCTCATTCTCTTTGGAATGTGATCTAACTTCCTGTGTTGTATATTTCAATAAAATTCAACTTCAACTTGATAAATTGAACTGTTCTTTTTAGCAGTATCTGCTTATGAAGCTTAATGATAATTATACAGATCTATTTATATAAGCACATTAAAATGGTTCTGTTGTTTCTATGTCAATTCATTTGTCATGATTTGGTACATAATTCCTTACACTCATTCTTTATAGAGTATATAAATAATACTTCCTAATTATAATAAAATTAGAATAAGTAAAAAAAAAGTAAAAGAAGATGTTGATCATACAAAATCCCAACAAAATTATATATAATACATAGGTTCTATATAATTTTTGAAAAGAATATATGTACTACCATCTCTGAAAACATTAACACATGATCATAAAGGTATTTGGGAATAAATTGTCATTTCAAAAACATATCTTACCAAGACCATTCACAAGATTTTAAAATAGAAATCTCTAAACACCTTATTTACAGTTGACAGTGGTAATTTACCTTTTAAATAAATAAAGCTAAATAAAGTACTCAGACAATTAATGCTATTTAACATATCCATCAAATCGATGTAAACACTATCCACACCTTTTCTCTCTCAACAGCTCAATCACCAAGTGTGGATGCCAACAAATCTTAGCACCACAGTCCTTGGAGAAGCACAGGATGAGAGCAGAGTTCAGGTGCTAGTTATCCCAAGCCACACTTCCTGACACAGCTGTCCTCCAAACATCCTTCTGCATCCACCTCACAGTTCTAGCCCCCAGAAAACTGGGTTGGGAGAAACAGAGCTGACAGAAGCCAGTTCCAGCAGGTCATAATTGTAAGAGTTTCATCAAAAGGTTGATGGAACTTGGGGATTCAACAAGGGCTGAGTCACATATGTTATTACCTGTTGGAATGGCTAAAGGCATTTCCCCAAACCTGAAAAGGATGCATTAAATTGATTGTTTGCTCCCAGACAGCTCAGAGCATCTTAATCTACATGTTATTGCCTCCCACTGGCCAAACACCTGAAAAGCCTTAGGCTATTCCCCAATCTGACAATGGACTCTATAGAGAAACCCTACCCTTTGAAGTGTATATCTCCACTTTGCCTTAGGACTATTTGTGTTAATAAAAAGCAAGGGAATTTAGCTCCTTTAGCTAGGCTACTCTGACCCCCAGTGCCTTTCAAAATTATACTTAGTCTCTAAACTCTTACTGCAGTTACACACAGTCTTTCTCCAGATTGTTGAACATTTTTTAATGCCAGAACAAGAACCCCACACAAAGCATTTGCCTTTTCTTCTTAGGCTCTTGCCTGATTTCTTTTAGACCTTAAGACTGAAAAATTAAAAATGGAAATGTCATTTGACCCAGTAATCCCACTTCTGGGAATATACTCTAAGAATCTCAAAACACCAATCAGAAAGAATATATGCACCCCTATATTCATAGCAGCATTATTTATAATAGCTAAGATTTGAAAATAGCCCAAGTGCTCATCAATAGATGAATGGGTTAAAAAGCTGTGGTAAATACTATGCACACTATGCATCTGTAAAAAAAAAGAATCTATGACTTTTTGGGACAGCATGGAGATTATTATGCTAAGTCAGTGGCCGGCAAACTGCAGCTCATGAGCCACATGCAGGTCTTTGGCCCCTGGAGTGTTGCTCTTCCACAAAATACCACGGCCTGAGGAGTCTATTTTGAAGTGGCGTTAGAAGAAGTTTAAGTTTAAAAAATTTGGCTCTCAAAAGAAATTTTAATTGTTATACTGTTGATATTTGGCTCTGTTGACTAATGAGTTTGCCAACCACTATGCTAAGTGATATAAGCCAGTCAGAGAAAGACAAATATCACATGATCTTAGTCATATTTGGAATCTAATGAGCAGAATAAAATGATGAACAAAATAGGTCAGGAGACATGGAAACTTGGAACTGACTAACAGATGTAAGAGGGAAGGGGGTAGGCAGGAAGAAATTAACCAAAGAACCTATATGCATACTAGAGGCCAGGTGCACAAAATTCATGCATGGGGCTGGGGTGTCCCTCACCCCAGCCTGCACACTGCTCAATCTGGGATCTGGCCTAAACCAGCAGTTGGACATCCCTCTCACAATCCAGGACTGCTGGCTCCTAACTGCTCGCCTTCCTGATTGGCCCTAACCGCTTCTGCCTGCCAGCCTGATCATCCCCTAACCACTCCCATGCCAGCCTGATTGATGTCTGACTGCTCCCCTGCCAGCCTGTTTGCCCCCAACTTCCCTCCTCTGTAGGCCTGGTCACCCCTAACTGCCCTCCCCTGCAGTGCTGAGCACCTCCAACTGCCCTTCCTTGCAGGCCTGGTGCCTCCCAACTGCCCTCCCCTGCTGGCCATCTTGTGGTGGCCATCTTGTGTCCACATGGGGGTAGGATCTTTAACCACATGGGGGCAGCTATTGTGTGTTGGAGTGATGGTCAATCTGCGTATTACTCTTTTATTAGATAGGATAGAGGCCTGGTGCATGGGTGTGGGCCAGTTGTTTGGCCTGAAGGGTGTCCTGGATCAGAGTGGGGGTTCCCTTGGGACTTGGGGTGGCCTGAGCAAGGGGTCTGTGGTGGTTTGCAGGCCAGCCACACCCCCTGGCGACCCAAGCAGAGGCCCTGGTATCTGGAATTTATTTACCTTCTACAATTGAAACTTTGTAGCCTGGAGCGGAGCCAAGCCTTCTACTTGCTCCATGGCTGCTGCTATTTCAGTTTGGATTTGTTTACCCCGTCTATAATTGAAACTTTGTTGCCTTGAGTAGAGGCCAGCAAGGGCAAGCAGAAAGCTTGGCTTCTTCTGTTGCCTGGGAAACCCAAGCCTCCCTCCTGCTCTGTATCTTAGCCATCTTGGTTGGGTTTATTTGCATACTCGCTCTGATTGGCTGGTTGGCATGGCTGGTGGGTGTAGTGGAGTGATGGTTAATTTGCATATTACTCTTTTATTGTAGGATAAGCATAGCCCATGGGCACAGACAATAGTGTGGTGAAGGCCTGGAGTGGGATGATTGCTAGGTGGAGGGGGACAATGAGGGGGAATGGGGGATATATGTAATACTCTCAGCAATAAAAACAAAAATAACAGAAGTCATTGAAGAAACCTGAGGATGCACATCTTGAGTGGGCACTTCACCCTAAGATGTGTCAGGATCTCCGCTCTTTGGAAGGAGATCTAATATAGCAGAGAAATATAAATAGATTTGATTTGTCAAATTTAGCTGAATCATTGATGCCATTCTTGGGCTTTAATGGGGTTCCACATTTTAAATTAGCTTAGAGGACTTATAGAGTGGGAACTGGAGGAGACTTTGCTAAGCCTCCTTTTCATTGTATTGCACTGCCTCTGCTTGAAGTGTTAGAAGCTCTCCATTCTATGAGGTGGCTCATTGGACATTTCAATTCCTCTATTTGTCAGAAAAGTCTTTCCTCACTGGGACTGGACTTTACCTCTCAGTATTATAAACCCATTGGTTCTAATACTGCTTTCTAACGTGACCAGAATTAGCATCTTTCCTGGCACATGGCAGCCCATTAAATAAATCAATAAAGTGAAAACACCTTTTCTCTCAGTTCAATGGTTCAGGTCCTTGAAGTTTTCTTCCCTGGTTGGCACAGGTTCCACACCCTCTCCCCACCCCTTCTTAGTTGCCCTGCTCTGGGTGCTCTGTCCTAGTGAACATCTCTCATGTTACAGCCCCTGCAATGACACAAAACTGTGAACAACAGGCACTTGGTGTCAACACTAGGCATTGACATTTTTGTTGGGAAATTTCACCTTTTTTTGGTTTTGGTCCATAGCTCTGGGCCTACCAAGCATAATTTTATATCCTCACTGATCAAACACACAAGTTCTTTCTCCTGATGTATCTGCTAGGCAAGCCTTCCAAATTTTCATCCAAGCCATTAGAAAAAGGAAAACAAAGAGTTCAACAATATAATCTGTTTTGAGAGCTTTGCCTTTAGATTATCAAGCTATCAATATTTGGGTGCATCTGTTGTTCAATGGTCTACCAATCTACTTCAAAAGATACTTCACATTTCTCCATTTCCTGCAGAGTTCCTGGGATTTTCCTTTCCCTACCTTCTCTGGGTAATCTAGAGCCATCATCACTCATTTATTTGCCACGTTCTCCACCACATTCCCAAGGTACAGTACAGATGTCTGGCAATCCTTTAAAATTCAGGTGGGAAAATGAGGGTGGAAAGTTCACATTTATGTACAGTTTCTAAATAACAAACACTGTGCTAGGAGATTCATGTGCACCATTCCCTTCGTTTCTCCTAACCACCCTTTCAAGTTTTAGAATGCCCCCCTTCCTTTTTCACAGGTTAAAAAAAAAACAAAAAAACAACAAAGTGTACTGTAATTAAGAAAAATTTCCTTAAGATCTGTGCTGCTTTTTTTCTGACATGAGAGACATGTGTTTTCCACACCAAGCATCCAATTCTCCAACATCAACTGTGTGCCCAACAGCTCAGAGTTAGTGCAGATACCACAGGTTAAAAACTCAGAACCACAAGACTTCCCCCACTTGAAACAGCAGCTGCAATTGGGGTGTCCAGGCAACTCACACTTCTGCCCAGCCAGTTTTAAATTCAGGGGGCCTCCTTACCTCCATATGAAGTTTGATAGCTCCCTAGATGATTCACAGAACTCAGGAAAATACTTCTACTCAAAGGGCACCATTCAGAGACAGCCAGATGGAAGAGGTGCCTAGGACGGGGTATGAGGGAAGGAAGAGCTTCCAGGCCCTCTCCAGGCACACCACCTTCTTAGTGCACCCGAGGGCTCACTACCCAGAGGGCCCCTGGACCCATCTGTACGGGGGCTTTATGAAGGCCTTTTTTTGTGGGCATAACTGATTAAATCACTGGCCATTGGTACCTGAACTCCAGCTCCAGCCCCTTTCTCCTCTCAGAAAGTCAAGAGGTGGGGATATAAGCTTTAATCACATGACTGTCTAGGGGCCTTTCCCTCCCTCCAATGGGTTATCGCATTAGCATAGAAAATACAGTACACTTCAGGGGTTTCAGGAGTTCTGGGTCAGAAACAGTGAACAAAAACCAAATGCTTATTTCTTATTATACATAAGATCACATTGGTATATCCATATCTCTGAATTCCACATCCTTCTCTTCACAACACACTTTCTTCTGATGAATGCATTTTTAAGAAATTTGAATGAAAGTCTATATTAAGACAAGATATTTTGAGATGTGCACCAAGTAGAAATATCTTGTGTCAAAGTCATATCAATCTGAAAACTGGTAATCAAGAAAATGAGACTTGAGAGATTTGTTTTTCTTCCACTCAGTTATCATGCTCAGCACTTTCACTGACATATTTACCCTTCACAGGCAAAGGGTGTCACATAGGTAAGGCCCTTGTTCTCCATCAACTGTTTGCTACTAACTGCAGGTGAAGGATCCAGCTAATATTTCACAGTCACCAGATCCGCCTACTTGTACTCAATATTGGGGATTAAATATTGTGCTGTCCAAACACTCTTTCGAAGCAGAAAGAAATAGGTTTGTCACACACAAATTAAAAAACAACAACAGCAACACGTAATGTTGTGGGAAAATAGATGACTATAGTCTGAGTTACTTGCATTGAAAAAAAACACACAAAAAAACATAGCATGCCCTGAATACATCTGTTCCTCTTCGCTGCAAAACTGTATGGCAGACATCCTTGGATAGGATCTGGAGCTTTTGTGGTAAGAGTTTGGTAGAATGACTAGCACAGTACTCAGCTTAGTAACAAAATGCTTCTAAATTTTCATGCCATTCCCTCCCCCGCCCCAAGCAACATAATTGAGACCATGTACAGAGTTCCTTTGATGACAATTACTAATAATTGCGAGCACTTTTCAAATCTCTAATCTTTGTATCCAATTCTACAAGACAGATATCGTGTCCTTATTTTACAAATGAAACAGACTCAGAGGTTGAGAGGCAAACCATATGGAACCTGTGTCTTTTTACGGCAGCTTGCTCTACTAAGACCTAAGTCTTTGGGATCGATTCAAATATGTTTCCTTAAAAAGGCAAGGCAAGGGTAGGATAAGACAAGGGAAGACAAGGAAAGTCAAGGGAAAGTACAGGAAGTGAAGGGAATGGATGTCAGGGCAGGGCAAAATAAGCTACTTCAACCAGAGGAGAGGGAGAAGCAATAGCTACATTTCTGTCTTTTTTTCACACTACAAAACAAAGCTTATATTGACATTGCGTCTCCACTCAAAAATCTGTTTCCAGATATCTTAGTTATTTCATCCCCATATTTACTTAGCACCTCTCTTTACTCAGAAGGTGCTGTGGGGAAAATATATAAGCAGCCTAAGATAAACTACCACCGTACTGAACTCAGAATCTAGCTGGGTCAATAGTATAAATGCATGAGATAGTGGAGACTTGCACAGAAATCCCTTAAGCTGTCTTCAGCCACAGCTATGGAACCATAAAGTAGAAGTGCATTAGTTGGGCAGAGTCCTCTATAAGCTCTTCTCTCACCAATCCGAATGTGTAAAGGGAACAAAAAGACAGAAAGTGACTCTGCCAGCAACAGGGATAACACTGAAGATTCTTTATTGCCAATGCGCAGACTGTGGTGGACTCTACTTCAAGACCATTATGAGAAATGAGAAGTCCTTCCTATAGCTTCTTAGCCTGGGAATTGATCTTAGTCCTAAACACTTGACCTGAACAAAACACTTCAAACTCTGAGCCCCTTCATGATAATGAAACATGCTAAGTTCAATCCTTTGAAAACAGATGTATGTCAAGATACTGTGCCAAATGGTGGAATGGTGTCTACTTGTTTCCACACACTCCATTACCGTAAATCGTTTTTTTATATTCCACATCCTGAGACTTCCATGTCTATTTCTCAACCAAGGTGGCAGACAGGATGCAGACACTCAAATGACAAATCACTGAACTGAGAACTTCACCTGAGTCCTTCTTCAGGATACAGCAAGGTTTATGTTGAGACTTAAAATCTCAATCCCAGAAATGTTATATAAACCCATAGAAGGACTTTTTGTTGTTGTAGTTGTTGTTGTTCAGGTTCCTTTCTGAAGAATGATTTCAGTCACTTTGAGACCTTGCTTTGCAAAATACATCTGCAATAGTCTCAATATTTCTGTCCCCATAGTTCATAGGTTGAATTACTAATTCCCAAAGTGGTGGTATTAAGAGGTGGGCCTTTGTTGGTTGAATTGGTTACAAGGGTGGAGCCCTCATAAATAGTATTAGTGCCCTCATAAAGAGGCCTCAGCAAGATCCCTTGCCTCTGCTGCTATGTGAGGATATAAGGAGAAATTGGCAGTCTGCAATCCAGAAGTGGGCTCTCACCAGAAACCAATCATGCTGGCAGTCTGATCTTGGATTTCCAGCCTCTAGAATTGTGAGCAATAACTTTTTGTTGTTTATAAGCCATCTGACCTATGGTATTTGGTTATAGCAGCCCAAATAGACTAAGACAACATTCTAGCACAATCCCTTATACTTCTGAGTATTTCCCCACAGGTCTAGCATGCAATGCTTACTGATGGATGCTGTATACCAACAATCCCTGAGAGGAAGTATCAGATAATGAGTGTCACAGTATAAACCTGGTGTTCACGGATTTCAAAAAAGTCCACTGAAAAACTCAGTGATCTTTTCTGTATGGGCATCTGTAGTGGGCATAATTGATTCCTTAAAAAGGCAAGGAAAAGACAGGATACAAAAATGGAAGACAAGGAAAGGAAGGGGAAAGGAAGATAAAGTATAGGAAGTGAAGGGAATGTGTCCAGGAAAGTTTACCATTCTATAAAAGTCAAAGATAAATTTCTGTTTTTTTAATATTCTGTGCTAAATTCCTGTTTGCCCCCTAACCCCCCCCCCCTTGGGTACTTGAATAATATGGAATCCATTCATCAAAAGTCTTAGCTGGCTGGCTCTCTAAGTAATTTGCTTTCATCCACCAAACATTTACTGAGCTGCTACCATAGTACAGGCCTTGAACCCAAAGTGGGGATAGACAGATGAACAGGACCCAATCCCACCCCTCTATAGGCTGCTCACAGTCTAGAGAGATTGTCCAACAATCACAGCAGTGTGGAGAGGCTAAAGGACAAGGTGAGGTGGCATATAGAGTAGGGAGATGGAGAAGGCTGCCTGCAGACTAGCTTTTAAGGGATAAAATCAGCCTTTCTTGAGGTAAATCAGGAACGGAGCTCAGGCAGGGACTAGGGCACTTTTTTGAGTAGTGTGCATCGAATCAACACCACTGACTGATTTTACTTCTAAGAAGTTACAATTCAGTACAATATAATTTCTTCTATTTTTACCTGGTAAAAACGACTTATACAATGGCTTTGATGAAGTCTTGAATTTATTCCCGGTTGACCTTGGTCAGGTAACGGTCTCCCTAAGCCGCAATGTTCTCTCCTGTGTAACAGAGACAACACCTACCTCACATGGTTGTTTTGAGGGTCAGTTTGGGATGATGCACATAAAGCATTTCACACAGTGCCGGGGAACACAGTAACTGCTCATTAAATGGCCCAAGTTGTTAATTATTAATGCTGTTCTCACTCATATGTGGAATCTAATGAACAAAATAAACTGAAATAAAGTACTCAGAAAATTAATGCTATTTAACATTTCCAAGTGTGGATGCCACCAAATCTTAGCACCACAGTCCTCGGAGAATCCCTCTTCTCGTCCTCATTTCTATCCTCCAGGCTAGCTCAATCTCAGTGTTATTCCATGTTCCTTAGCCTTCTTAAAAAGGAACCAGCTAAAATCCGGATCAAACTTCTACTTTGCCCAATGAAGACACACTCAAAGATCTTTTGCGTGTGTGCTTCTGTTTCATATTCCTCTGTAAGACTCAAGGAGGAATTTATCTTCCATAATACTCCAGTTCTATTCTTGTTGGCCTTCCAAGAGCAAGTATTATTCAGAGACACCCAGGCTAGACAAGGATACAGAAAGCCAATGACCTATACCAACTGCCATTAGTCATCAGGGTGAGGGAACAGATACTTCCCCTTTTATATCAAGGGCAGACAAATGAACCAGGGAACTTGGGCCAAAGAGACCAAATACATCTGAGAGCTTAGGTCAGTGCAATCAGCTACAATAAAACTAAGTGGTTGGGGAAAGCACGGCCAGGGAGTTATCACGCCTACAAGGTAACTTGAAGAATAACTGAGCAAGCGTGTGCTCAAATGGAGTCTGCACTTTTTTCAAGAGGCCTACATCTCCCATTTGGTGGTGCTTTATACAAAACCTACTGGACTGAACACACAAGGTCAGCCTGGTGATCAACCTGAAAAGCCTGTGATGGATATTTCTAGTTCAGGAATGGTAAACGGAGGTGTTGGGCATATGATGGATTTAGTGTGCCACTTTATTTAAGTGTAGAGGAATAATTTTTCTAGAAGGAACTGAATCTCAGCTCATATTTAATAATGACTGTGTCTCCACTGTAGGAAGAAGGGAAGAGTTAATTCCCAACCGTGCCCACATGTGCAGCGGCAGCAGAAACTGGCAGCAAGAGCCCTGAACTAGCCTTGAGTACTATTCTTGTCTCCACGCTCTCTAACTGCAGGCTCCCTGCCAGTAGCCGCTTTTGTGAAGCTACGAGGAGCTGCTGACTGGTTGCATTTCCTTGATCATCCAAAAGCTATATTTAGATTATAATCCCTGGGGATTGTAATCTAAAGGGATATGGTCAAGGGATATGGTCCTGCTCTGAACCACAGTCACCTTGTAGGACCCCTCTTTTGACCGAGGCCAAGACAGTAAACTGTAGTGTTGAGGTAAAATGGTAGGGAGATGGAAAGAGGAAGAGAAAGAAGAAACTTCAGGTAAGAACACTGTGCTGGTACTAGAGCTGGTTGCTCTCACTTACATGATCTCATTTCATCTTAAGGATTATGCAAAACAGGTATGACCCATTTTCATGTTTTAAAATGATAGGTAAATTGACTAAAATAAAAAATTAAGGAGAAATTCAAACCTAAGGCTCCAAAGTCTTTTATTCCCTTATCTTTTCTCTGGTTCACTTTCTGTATAGAGCACCCTCTGGTGGGCAGGGGATCTTCTAGACCAGTGTTTCCCAAACTTTTGACATATGTGTACCCCTTCTATAATTTTCATAACGCTGAGTACGCCTCGTCAAAAAAAAATGGATGTATTTTAATAACAAGCAAAATATATTTATTTTTTCTTTTTTTGGTACATACACAAAATAATAAACGAAAAATAAAATTATTCATAATAAAATATAAATAAAAGTTATAAATAGCATTTATTTGGGTCAGTGAGAAGGATGAAATTGACTTGACTCATGAGAACATAGAATTAGGCGCAGCTAAGCACAGTGCAGTGCATATCCCCACCAAACTCTGGTGCAATGCATACTCCCACCAAACTCTTCCCGTACCCTTGGGGGTATGCGTGCCACACTTTGGGAAACACTGTAGTGTAGACCCTTTAACCTAGTCCCTGAAGGGACCCATCTCGCTTCCAGGTTAAATAGGCCAGGGGTCTGCCTGGGTTTGACAGGGACACTGAGGCAATGGGGATTTCTGGGCCTGCCTTAGTGGTTCAAAGTACTTTACTGTGCTTGGTAAAAAGTTTCAGGGCAAACAGGTCTTCTTTGGTGGTGAGAATCCGTTCAAGAGAGAGGATATATATTGAGTTCTTCCCTTTTTCATAGTCTTCCTCTCTGTAAAACAGAATTAGTAACACCCATCTTACAGTCCGACAGGCTGGTAGAAAGTGTTTCAAAAGAATATAACTATTAACTCTTTGAAAAGAAAGAGAAATATAGAAGCTTGCAGTTTTACCACAGATGTTGACTCACTGGTCCTCAGAGAAGCTGAGATACAAATATTATCCCCATTTTACAGAAGCTCAAGAGGTTCAGTGACTTGCTTAAGATAAAGTGGTTAAGAGGAGCCATGCTTTGACTCAATATTCTGATCTCAGAAGGCATGTCTTTGTCACTAACATACTCCCTCTCTAATTATGTGAAGTAATAAACTTCTTCCAGCAGTAAGAGACGGGGGAAGATGACATAAAAAAAACCAAGCCACTGTCTTATCCCTGAATGAGATTTCAGTAGTATAAGGCAAAATGCTGTCTATACTACGGAGGAAAAAGAAACCAATCATGTTACTACCTCAGTGGAGGGAAAGTGGGGTGGCAGGGAGGGAGGGGTCATAAACAGGAAATGCTTTGTTGACATAAATAGCCATTTAACTGAGTTTTGTGTGAAGGATGTCAAAGGTTCAAATCAGGAATCAGGCAGAGGAGTGAGGAAGATCCACTGAGGAAAAACTGAGGAACCTAATAATGGCCAACTGCAGGCTACAGGAGAGGAACTAGTGGAAGACAGTGCTGGAAACCTTGCTGAGGGTGACCGAGGATGGCCAAGCCAGATGAAAGCACTGGGTCTGTATTCTGCCAATGATGGGGAACCAAGGAAGGTTCTGAGCGAAGAGAAAATGACCCTCCACCCCACCATCCTAGCCTGCTATTGTTTTGAAGGAGTGATTTAAATGGGGAGACATTAGAAGATTTTTAAGAGAAATTTGCCCAAATATATATAAAACAAAAGGGGGCCTTATGAGGTTGCAACACCAGGAATGTAAAGGTAGAGTGAAATGCTAGGAAGTGAGATAGGTAGAGAATCCACTGAGTCAATGACTGACAGGATAGGAAGGCTAGCTGGGGTTGAAATCAAGAGCTCTCCTGAGGGTCTGAATCCAGTTGACTTAAAGGCTAATGACAGAACTGGGAATACCAAACAGGAAGAGAGCTGGTGTATATGGGAATATGGTATGTTTTGCACATGGTGACAGAAATTTCTGATTGATCCTTTAGACTGAGATGTGATGTGGATCTGGAACACAGCAAGCAGTCAAATCTGGGGACTCAGGAGTCAGGGCATGAGGTAGACAGAAGGGAACAGAATGGCCCATGGAGAGAGACGAATCAGGTGCAAAAACCCAACAGACCCACAAAGAAAACCCACCAAAAGAGACAACAGAGTAATATTTGAGGGAGAGGGGAAGAACATGAAAAGTTCAATGCCACAGGTGAAGGGGGATGAGAATATCAAGAAGCAGATGTAGCCAGTTGTATGTTACCCACAAACACATGCAGGAGGATGTGGATTAGGACAAAACTATTAGATAAGTTTCCGGTGGTCTCTGTGAGCAATTTTAACAGAGCTGTGTGGGCTTACACCAGATTGTAAAAGGTTGTGGGGAGAGTGAGCGAGCAGGAAGTGGAGGCAGGAAAAAATGTAGGCTACAACTTTGGGAAGCAGACAGCCTGTGGCTCCTAGCCAACCATCTGGCTCTGAAGTACCTTTCCAACTTTATCCACCATTTTGCTCCAAGAAATAATTTTCTCCACAGAGCCTTGTCACCTGTCTGTCACCTGACTACACCAGACTGGTGTTGAATAGCCAGTGTTCTTGTCCCCTCCCCACCTTCTACCCCTCGATGCCCCTCTGAGTCTTCTGCACTTTTCAAGGCCCAGCTCATGTCCTGAGGCCTCCACGAATTGTTCTCCTCCTAGTTTATCTCCTTCTGGTTTATCTTGACTGATGTCTCAGCTCTCAGACCCGGTAAAGGAACTAGGATAACACGGACTGTGCACACAGCGCACTTCATTGTGAGGAACTTTAGATTGCTATTTAAATAATTGGCACAGGAAGCCTAGGAGACTTAAGTCACCTTTCCGGACCAAGAGTACAATCGATCAGCCTTTAAGTTGTAAAAGTTCAGGCTCTGACAGTGGAGGTGGGCAAAGGTGGAAAGGAAGCTAGAAGGAAAGAATGAAAAAGAAAAAAAAAAGGATTCCATCCACACTGGATGGAATAGATACAGGTTTAATTAGTTATAAAAGTAATTAGTAGAAAAAGAAACACAATAGTGCAATGATGAATTTAGATAGGAACGGGTAGAGGAGCTCAGGAAAGGGTAGAGGAGCTGGATCCTATCACCATGGGGAACAATAGGTAATGAATAGTGTTTATCAACAAAGTAGCTCCTGCCTAGATTGTAGTGCTGTGACCCTGACTACAGAAGCTCGAACACCAGAAGCAGCGGAAAGACTGGGAGAGTGGAGGGGTGGGGCAGGGCGCTGTGCTTTTAAATTAGAGTCTGCTCTGTTGTCATTTTTTTTTTTTTTTTTCAGGGTTTTCTTGGACCATGATAAAAATTTTATTCTAAGTGAAATAGGAAGTTGTTTAAGGTTACATAGCAAGTATTTGCAGATTTAAATTGCTACATTTACATAGTACGTAGCACTCAAAGGAAAATTAATACTGAGAAAGGAAAATTACTATGCTATTGGTTTAGGAACCTTTCTGTTTTAATTAAATTCTTTTTAGTGAAGTTATTTTATAATTAAATCTTCAGACTAACACATGAAGTAGAAATGTCTACTAACGTTTTAATAGAAGTTAGAATAATTAGATTTTGACAGTCATTATTGGAAGAAACTGAGGAGCTCCCGCATAAACCACTATATATTACATATGACTATACTAGGGCCGTAAGCTAATCACTTATTTTTTTTTTTTTTAAGTTTTAATTGCATTTTATTTTTTTTTATTTTTTTTTATTAAATTATTATCTGTGTACATATATTACCATTGCCCCCCCAAAAAACAAAACAAAACAAAACAAAACAAAACAAAAAAACAAAACATTCCCTCCCTCCCCGGAGTTTTGTGTCCATTGGTTATACTTATACGCATGTGTACAAGTCCTTCGGTTGATCTCTTATTTCCCGCATATTTCCCTCCCCCCCCCTCCGTTGTAATTAGACAGTCTGCTTGTTGCTTTACTGTCGCTATATTTAACTTATGGTTCATCAGTTTATAATGTTCTTTATTATTCATAAATGAGTGAAGTCATATGGTGTTTCTCTTTCATTGACTGGCTTATTTCACTCAGCATGATATTCTCCAGTTCCATCCAGGTTGCTGCAAATGATGAGAATTCCTTCTTTTTTATGGCAGCATAGTATTCCATTGTGTAGATGTACCATAGTTTTCTGATCCAATCATCTGCTGACGGGCACCTAGGCTGTTTCCAAATCCTAGCTATTGTAAATTGTGCTGCTATGAATAAAGGGGTGCATATATCCTTTCTGATTGGTGCTCCTATTTTCTTGGGATATATTCCTAGTAGTGGGATTACTGGGTCAAATGGGAGTTCCATTTTCAGTTTTTTGAGGACACTCCATACTGTTCTCCACAGTGGTTGTACCAGTCTGCATTCCCACCAGCAGTGCACGAGGGTTCCTTTTTCTCCACAACCTCGCCAACACTTGTCGTTTGTTGATTTGTTAATGTTGGCCATTCTGACAGGTGTGAGATGATATCGCATTGTTGTTTTGATTTGCATCTCTCGGATAAGTAGTGACTTTGAACAGTTTTTCATGTGCCTCTTGGCTTTCCTTCTGTCTTCTTTTGAGAAGATTCTATTTAGTTCCATTGCCCATTTTTTAATTGGCTCATTTATTTTCCTTTTACTGAGTTGAATAAGCTGTTTGTAGATATTGGAGATTAAACCTTTATCAGTAATATCGTTTGCAAATATGTTCTCCCATGCAGTGGGCTTTCTTGTTGTTTTGTTGATGGTTTCTTTTGCTGTGAAAAAACTTTTTATTTTGATATAGTCCCATTTGTTTATTTTCTCTTTAGCTTCCATTGCCCAAGGGGCAGTCTCAGTGAAGAAGTTCTTTTGGCATATATCTGAGATTTTGCTGCCTGTGGATGCCTCTAGTATTTTTATGGTTTCCCGTCTTATGTTTAAGTCCTGTAACCATTTCGAATTTATTTTTGTGTATGGAGTAAGTTGGTGCTCTAGTTTCATTCTTTTGCAAGTATCTGTCCAATTTTCCCAACACCATTTACTGAAGAGACTGTCTTGACTCCATTGTATGCTCATGCCTCCTTTGTCAAATATTAATTGAGCATATTGATTTGGGTTGATATCTGGATTCTCTATTCTATTCCATTGATCTATATGTCTGTTCTTGTGCCAGTACCAGGCTGTTTTGAGGACAGTGGCTTTGTAGTACAGTTTGAAATCTGGTATGGAGATCCCTCCTACTTTACTCTTCTTTCTCAGGATTGCTGATGCTATTCGAGGTCTTTTATTGTTCCAAATGAATTTTTGGAGAGTTCTTTCTAGGTCAGTGAAATATGCCGTTGGTATTTTGATGGGGAGTGCATTGAACCTATAGATTGCTTTGGGAAGTATGGACATTTTGATGATGTTGATTCTACCAATCCATGAGCATGGTATGTTCTTCCATCTGTTTACATCTTCCTCTATTTCTTTTTTCAGTGTTGTGTAGTTTTCCGTATATAGGTCTTTTACCTCCTTAGTTAAATTTATTCCCAGGTATCTTAATTTTCTTGGTGCGATGGTAAATGGGATTGCTTTTTTGGTCTCTGTTTCTGTAAATTCATTGTTGGTGTACAGGAATGCCATCGATTTCCTGGCGTTAATTTTGTATCCAGCTACATTGCCAAATTCATTTATTAAGTCTATTAGTTTTTTGATGGAGTCTTTTGGGTTTTTTATGTACAATATCATGTCATCTGCAAATAAGGATAACTTTACTTCTTCTTTTCCGATTTGGATGCCTTTTATTTCCTCTTCTTGTCTAATTGCAACGGCAAGTACTTCCAGTACAATGTCAAACAGGAGTGGTGAGAGTGGGCATCCCTGTCTTGTTCCTGTTCTAAGAGGGAATGGCTTTAGTTTTTGCCCATTGAGTATGATGTTGGCTGTGGGTTTATCATATATAGCTTTTATTATGTTGAGGTATGATCCTTGTATTCCCACCTTGTTGAGAGTTTTTATCAGGAAAGGGTGTTGGATTTTATCAAATGCTTTTTCTGCATCAATTGATATGACCATATGATTTTTATCTTTCAATTTGTTTATGTGATGTATCACGTTTATTGATTTGCGGATATTGTACCATCCTTGCATTCCTGGAATAAAACCTACTTGGTCATGGTGTATGATCTTCCTGATGTATTGCTGGAGCCGATTTGCTAGGATTTTGTTGAGTATTTTGGCATCTATGTTCATGAGGGATATTGGCCTGTAATTCTCTTTCATTGAGTTGTCTTTATCAGGTTTTGGTATTAGGGTGATGCTGGCTTCATAAAAGGAGTTTGGAAGTGTTCCTTCCTCTTGAATTTTTTGGAATAGTCTGAGGAGGATAGGTTTTAGTTCTTCCTTGAATGTTTGGTAAAACTCTCCTGTGAAGCCATCTGGCCCTGGGCTTTTGTTTGCTGGCAGCTTTTTGATGACTGTTTCAATTTCTTCCCAAGTAACTGGTCTGTTGAGATTTTTAGATTCTTCCTGATTAAGTTTTGGAAGGTTATATTTTTCTAGGAATATGTCCATTTCTTCCAGGTTGTGCAATTTGTTGGAATAGAGTTGCTCATAGTATTTTGTAACAATCCTTTGTATTTCGGTGGGGTCTGTTGTTATTTCACCTCTTTCATTTCTGATTTTGTTTATTTGGGTCCTCTCTCTTTGTTTCTTGGTTAGCCTGGCTAGAGGTTTATCAATCTTGTTTATCCGTTCAAAGAACCAGCTCTTGGTTTTGTTGATCTTGTGTATTGTTTCTTTGGTCTCTATGTCGTTTATCTCTGCTCTGATTTTTATTATTTCTTTCCTTCTGCTTACAGTGGGCTTTTCTTGTTGCTCTTTTTCTAACTCTTTGAGTTTTAGAGTTAGATAATCTGTTACCTTTTTTCCTAGTTTTTTGCAATAGGCTTGTAGAGATATGAACTTCCCTCTCAAGACTGCTTTTGCTGTGTCCCATAGATTTTGGATTGTTGTGTCTTCATTGTCATTAGTTGCCAGGATGTTTTTAATTTCTTCCTTGATTTCTTTAGTAATCCAGTCCTCGTTTAATAGCATGCTGTTTAGTCTCCATGTGTTTGATTTCTTTGGATTATTTTTATTGTAGTTAATTTCCAGTTTTATGCCACTATGATCTGAAAAGATGCTTGATATGATTTCTATCTTCCTGAATTTGAAGAGACTTTGCCTATGTCCCAACATGTGGTCTATCTTTGAAAATGTCCCATGTGCACTTGAGAAGAATGTGTATTCTGTGGCTTTGGGGTGGAATGTTCTGAAGATGTCGATTAATTCCATCTGGTCTAGTGAGTCATTTAGGATTGATATTTCTTTGCTGATTTTTTGTTTGGGTGATTTGTCCAAATGTGACAGTGGGGTATTAAAATCTCCTACTATGATTGTATTACAATCAATCTCTCCCTTCATGTCTTCCAGCAGTTTTTTTATGTATTTGGGTGCTCCCACATTGGGTGCATATATGTTTACCAGGGTTATTTCTTCTTGTTGGATTGCTCCCTTTAGTATAATGAAGTGGCCTTCATTATCTCTTTTTATGTCCTTCACTTTGAAATCTAATTTGTCTGATATAAGTATTGCTACCCCAGCCTTTTTTTCATTTCCGTTCGCCTGGAAAATCTATTTCCATCCCTTCACCCTCAGCCTGTGTGCATCTTTTTTTCTGAAATGTGTTTCTTGTAGACAGCAGATGTATGAGTTTTGCTTTCTTATCCAATCTGTTACCCTATGTCTTTTGATTGGAGCATTTAAACCATTTACATTTAAAGTAATTATTGATAGGTAGGTATTTGATGCCATTTTTGTTCTATCCCCCTGTGTTCCTTCTTCGCTTCCTATTTCTTTATTTTTACAGTAGACCCTTTAGCATATCTTGCATTGCTGGTTTGTTGGAGATAAATTCCTTTAGTCTGTTTTTGTCAGTGAAGCTCCTGATTACACCTTCAATTTTGATTGACAGCCTTGCAGGGTACAGTATTCTTGGGTTCATACCCTTCCTTTGCATGACTTTGTATATGTCATCCCATTCCCTTCTGGCCTGATGAGTTTCTGTTGAGAAATCAGTTGCTAATCTGATGGGGGTTCCTTTATATGTAACTTTTTGTCTCTCTCTGGCTGCTTTTAGGATTCTGGTTTTGTCAATGTTTTTTGCCAGCTTAATTATAATGTGTCTGGGTGTTGATCTTTGGGGGTTCATTTTGTTGGGGACTCTTCGAGCATCTTGGATTTGTGTCGGTTTTTTCTTCTCTATCTCAGGAAAGTTTTCTGTCATTATTTCTTGAAATACTTTTTCCATATCTTGCTCAGTTTCCTTTCCTTCTGGGACCCCTATTATTCTAATATTGTTTTGTTTTGTATTGTCCCAAAGCTCCCGTAGGCTCTCTTCCTGTTTTTTTATTTTTTTTTCTAGCAGCTTCTCTAATTGGGTATTTTTTTCCATCTTGTCTTCTAGCTCACTGATGCGGTCCTCTGCTTCTTCTAGTCTACTCTTGATGCTTTCTATTGAGTTCTTCATAGAAGTGATGTCATTTTTCATTTCTTCTTGGGTCGCCTTCATTTCCTCTTGGTTCTTCTTCAGATCCTCTTGGTTCTTCTTCAGATCCTCTTGGTTCTTCTTCAGATCCTCTTGGTTTTTCTTCATTTCCTCTTGGGTCTTATTCATATTGTCAAATTTGTCTTCCATTCTTTTTAGCCATCCCATGATCATTACTCTGAATTCTTGTTCTGGTAGGTTGCTTGCCTCTAAATCATTTACTTCCTGTTCTGGTGATGTCTGATTTTCTTTCATAGGTGGGGTGTTTCTTAGCCTCCCCATGATCTTTCTGTTTTAAGATGCCTGTATATGTAGTTCTCTCTCTCCTGCTTAGATTTAAAGGTACAAAATACAACACATCCAGGTACAACACATATGGCACTGAACAGAAAAGCGTTTGCAATATTAATATCCTTCAATAAAGATGACTAGAACCCAGCTAACAAAATCATACAATCAAATACAAAGAATAAGCGAACCAATCTTACAAAAAAGCATACAACTTTGATATAGTTAGCATTTAACATACAATTACAAAGGGATGGAGAGAAGGATTTTTTGTTGTTGTGGGTTTTTTTTTTTTTTTTTTTTAGGATAGCGACAAGGTAGGTGTGAGTTGGCTTGGAGTAGGGGGTTGGGAGCCAGATATACACAGGAAGGTTGAAGTTTTAGGAGAGGGCAAATAGAAAAAAATAGGGAAAATCTAGAGCAATAAAGAGTTAAGATAAGCAGGACATCGAAGGGAAAGGGTTAGGAAAAGAGTGATGGCCTAAAGGTAGGGATGAGTTAGAATAGGGCGTTGGAGAAGGAAAGGTATAAATAGTCTGTTGGAAAGTAATCCCAAAGGGGAAAAAAAGAGAAAAGAAAAGAAGAAAAAAAAAATTTTTTTTTGAAAAGTATATAATATGGCACTTAAAAGCTAATGATAAAAATAAACAAAAGAAAAAAAGATAAAAAAGATAAAACGGGCAAACTACTAGTAGTAATAATATTGATTACATATAAAAGTGAGTTAATTAAAAAGGTAAAATCAAGTGAGGAAAGATGAAAAACAAAAATATCTTCTTAAGTAAACTTTGCAACTAATGTAGCTTAAAAAAAAAAAAACAGAAAAAAATTAAACAATTAGAAAATCAAAATCAAAAATTAAATAAAGTTTGCAGTAATGAAGGTCATTCACTTCCTCTGTTGCTCCGTCTAGCTCACCAGTTCCCAGTCTGGGCTTTAATAACAATTCCCAGTGTTTCTTCCGTGTTGTAATGTGGTCTTGTTTTTTGAAGCAGTTCTAGAGTCCATATGCACTGCAGCCTCTAGGTGGCGGTGCCTACTGGTGGCAGAGAGCCAGGCCTCCTGGTCCCCTCCTGTTTTTGTTTGTTTGTTTGTTTTTTTCTTTCCCCCTGTGTCCGGGATCTATGGAGGGGTGGGGGTTGGGCAAGAGGAGGCGACCACGTTCGCCTGCAACTCCCTCTGAGACCGATTCAGACGTACTGCTCCTTAGGGGCCCCCACCGCAGTCCGGGGTGGCTCCAGCCCAGTTCTGGGTTTCCTACAAACACAGACCCCTCTGCGAGCGCTCGCGAGCTGCCAGCAGCTGCCGGCGCGAGCCGAAGCTGCCGGCGCGAGCCGAAGCTGCCGGCGCGAGCCGAAGCTGCCGGCGCGAGCCGAAGCTGCCGGCGCGAGCCGAAGCTGCCGGCGCGAGCCGAAGCTGCCGGCGCGAGCCGAAGCTGCCGGCGCGAGCCGAAGCTGGAAGCTGCCGGCGCGAGCCGAAGCTGCCGGCGCGAGCCGAAGCTGCCTGCGCGAGCCGAGCTGTGGCTTGGGGGAAATGCGCGCGCCGCTGGGGATATGCGAGCCGCAGCAGAGACTCACCGATTCTTCCCCCTGGGTTAGAGCACTCCCTCCAATCCAAGCGTTCGCGCTGACTGTGGTCGGCGTCCAGGGGCGAACAGCCACTCGGTGGTCTTTACAGCCTGGCTATTCTGTCCTTTAATCCAAATCTCCTCCCGTCAAGATGGCGCAATTTCCCCGTCTTCTCCCCTAGCTCGCTCCGAGAGAGGATCGGGCCGCGGGTGTTCAATTGTCAGGGACTCCCCAATCGGGCGCCCCCCAGTTTCTCCAGGTGCTCGCCTCTCTCTTGGCTTGTCCACAGGCACTCCCAGTGAGTCCCTCGGGTGCTCTCTCCTTCCTCTTCGGGATCCGGGTCAGAACTAGCCTACCTATTCTTCCGCCATTTTCTCCTCCTCTGTTGTCATTTTTGTCTTGCTTTTGCACATGCACACTGTGATAGAAAAAAAATAAAAAAAAATAAAAATAGCTCCCTGTGTTTTTGTAACACTTTAATGTACCCTGCTTTTCCGCTAGATTGTAAGCCTTTTCGGGGAAAGGGTTTTGTTTCCTATTCTTCACAATGCTGCTGTGAGAGCTGGCAGAGGAAATGGAAGCTCACTTTGATGGCCCTCCTTCCGTGTCATTTCCATGTATCTGGCATTGCCCTCAGGAAGGCCTTGACTGCAATGGTCAGGCCTGACCACCTGCTCCAACCTCCATCTATCATAACACACAGGAGTGCTTCCACGTGGGGATTTTTCTTTGCAGTTCACGATAGTCAGTTAGCTCACGCAGAGTTAATAGATAGCAACACTCAACTTTCATACCTAAAATCCTGGTAGCAACCCTCACTCCTTCCCCATTGGAAGTCATGGAACCCTTAGCCCAACGTCCCGATGAATAACAGCTGCCTGGCCCAGTTTGGATGGCCTTTTGCACTCCCGCTCTGTTCTCTTCCCACCACAGGCTCGCCGTGCTGTTTTGTTGTATCACTGTTTAGATTTCTAATCCCAAAACTACTTCACTGTCTGTGTTTGCAAGGGATCCAAGTTCAGGTTTTAAGTCAGCAACACGGGTCCATTATACCACGAAGCGGACTTTGCTTTCCATCAGCACCATTTGCAAAGTGGCTTTCTGTCTCATCCCCTGCTCCAGGCCTTCTCTACCCAGCTGCCCTGGGTGCGTCCAGCCACGGGGTCGCTCAGGAGGGGCCTTCACTGGCCAGCTCTTCAGTAAGAAGTAGGCTTTCTGGTTGCTTCGGGACTAGAAGTTGTCCTCCTACCTGGCTCACCAGCAGCACCTTCATGTTTCATTTTTAATACTCGAAACCGCCCTCCTACGGGCAGCTTCCGGGACTTTTTCTGTTTGGCTAATTCATGCCCAGTGCCACACAAATTTCATCCAGCACATCACAGACATTGAGATAGTTGTTCCATTTATATTAACTTGGCATGTTAATAACCAAGTGCCATCATATAGGGAACTATCAGCACCCCCAACCACCCCTCCCACTATGGATTTATTACAGCCTGATTTGCATTCTGTTTTCTAGAAACGAGGCAGACTTTCTAAGATTGAAAAATGGATGATTAAACAAATTTTTATAAAAGCAAAACAAAACAAAAACACAAAACAAAAAAACAAAAAAGGAGAAACAATTCAATAGGAGAGCAAGAAAAATAAATTTCAAAATGTA
This sequence comes from Vespertilio murinus, assembly GCA_963924515.1. Taxonomy (NCBI): domain Eukaryota; kingdom Metazoa; phylum Chordata; class Mammalia; order Chiroptera; family Vespertilionidae; genus Vespertilio; species Vespertilio murinus. The sequence goes on from OZ004708.1 coordinate 123,323,575, forward strand.
TTTAATTTAAAATACCAAATATGCCCAGCCAGTGTGGCTCAGTGGTTGAGCATTGACATATGAACCAGGAAGTCACGATTCAATTCCACAGTTCAATTCTAGGCACATGCCTAGGTTGCAGGTTCCATCCCACTGTGGGGCGTGCAGGAGGCAGCCGATCAATGATTCTCATCATTGTTGTTTCTCTCTCTCTCTCCCTTCCCCTCTCCCTTCCTCTCTGAAATCAATAAAAATACTATATTTGCTATTTGTTACAGAGTGAAAGGTCTGTGCTGTCCATTAGTGCTCTTCTTTGCTTTGTTTTGTTAATTTTGGGTCCCCATTTCAACTTCTAAAACTGGTGTCAAAGGCAAGCAAGCACCCAGCGAAGGTAAGGCTTCACCGTCTTTGCGGTCTGCCCTGTGCTGAGAGAGGCAGGAGGAAGCCAGCAAAACAAATGTAATTCTGTTATTTGCACAGGCAGCGGCGGGAGGAAAGCGAGGGTGCAGATGTGGATGGCTGACCTTTAATCTGAAAAGAGTCACACTAAGGATGGAAAATACATCACTTCGGTGCAGCAGGAAGGGTTCAGACAGGTGAGCTGATGGGAGAAGAAAGCCTGGCATTAAATTGTGTATGAAGCTGCTGACCACAGGAACATGGCCTCTAAGAAAAGGGAGCGGAACACTCAGGCCTCCCAGTAACCTCTGGGCGGCAGGCCCGGGAAATGGGGCTGTGGATGTCAGCTGAGGAATACACCAGCAATAATGTAAGAGCTGGCTGCGGTCACAGGGCTCCAGTGGCTTAGGAAAGGGTCTAGTGACCTGGTCACAGGCCTCTTGTTGAAGTGCAGTTTACTTTTCTGCCCTGAGAGGAATTGCATCATCATCAATAAAAATAACAGCTTTGCCGAAACCAGTTAGGCTCCATGGATAGAGCATCGGCCTGCAGACTGAAAGGTCCCGGGTTTGATTCCGGTCAAGGGCATGTACCTTGGTTGCGGGCACATCCCCAGTAGGGGGTGTGCAAGAGGCAGCTGGTCTATGATTCTCTCTCATTGATGTTTCTAACTCTCTATCCCTCTCTCTTCCTCTCTGTAAAAAATCAATAAAATATATTTTTTTAAAATAAATAAGTAAAAATTAAAAAATAACAGCTTTAATATAAAAAATAATTGATGTGCCACAGATTACCGCAAAGCATCCCTCACACAAGGCATTTACCTTCATTATTTCTTAATCCTCAGGGCAACACTAAAAATACATTAGTATCATCCCCACTGGACAGATATAGAAATGTTTTAAGCAACTTAACTGACCATCCTGTACTGCAGTGTTTCCCAAACTTTTGACATATGTGTACCCCTTCTATAATTTTCCTAACGCTGAGTACCCCTCATCAAAAATGGATGTATTTTAATAACAATCAAAATGTTCTTATTTTTGTTTTTTTGGTATATACACAAAATAATAATAAATGAAAAATAAAATTATTCATAATAAAATATAAATAAAAGTTATATTATAAATAACATTTATTTGGATCAATGAGAAGGATGAAATTGACTTGACTCATGAGAACGTAGAGTTAGGCGCAGCTAAGCATGGTGCAGTGCAATATCCTCACCAAACTCGGGTGTAATGCGTACCCTCACCAAACTCTTCCAGTACCCCTGAGGGTACTCTTGCCACACTTTGGGTATGCATACCACACTTTGGGAAACACTGCTGTACTGGTATAACCCCACTCCCCAAAAGTCAGAACACAAACCTAAACCCTTCAGATTATCAAGTCAATGTTTACTCATTCATTTATTTTCTTTAATCCTCATCCAATGATATGTTTATTGATTATTTTTATTTTTTTAAAGGTTTTTTTTTAAACATATTTTTTATTGATATTTTACAGAGAGGAAGGGAGAGAGATAGAGAGCTAGAAACATCGATGAGAGAGAAACATCGACCAGCTGCCTCTTGCACACCCCCTACCAGGATTGTGCCTGCAGCCAAGGTACATGCCCTTGACCGGAATCGAACCTGGGACCTTTCAGTCCGCAGACCGACGCTCTACCACTGAGCCAAACCAGTTTCGGCTGTTTATTGATTTTTAGAGAGGAAGAGAGAGGGAGAGAGAATGTGAGGGGGAGAGAGAAATATCAATAGGTTGCTTTTCTGCTGTGCCCCAACCTGGAATCAAACCTGAAACTTAAGTTATGTGCCCCAACCTACAACTGAAGCCTTGACCTTGTGGGGTATGGGACAATGCTCTAACCCAGTGGTTGGCAAACTCATTAGTCAACACAGCCAAATATCAACAGTACAACGATTAAAATTTCTTTTGAGAGCCGAATTTATTAAACTTAGACTTCTTCTAACACCACTTCTTCAAAATAGACTTGCCCAGGCCATGGTATTCTGTGGAAGAGCCACACTCAAGGGGCCAAAGAGCCGCATGTGGCTCGAGAGCTGAGGTTTGCCGACCACGGCTCTAACCAACTGAGCTACCCACCAAAAGCAAAGTCAATGCTCTTTTAATTAGGAGAAGACTATAGGATAATATATGTGAATTTGCTTCCTGGCTCTACCACTCATTAGCTGCCTTGGGCAAGTGCATTTCTGTAGTCACATTACCCTTTTCTGTAACATGGGACTATTAGCCTCCTTCTTCTGAGTGTTCCATGGGATTAAATTAAGAGAATGTATCTAAATATTTGGCTAATTAACTGGTTTATAGTACTCAGTAAAACACTAGACAAATGTCTTTTCTTTTTTCTTTTTAATAATTCTTTATTGTTGAAAATATTACATATGTCCCTCTGTTCCCCCAATTGACTCCCTCCAGCCTGCCCCCCCCTCCCCGCCCCACAAGTCTTCAGCACCCTATTGTCTGTGTCCATGGGTTATGCTATAAGCATACAAGGTCTTTGGTTGATTACCTCCCACCCACCCACCCTCCCCCACCTTCCCTCCAAGATTCCACACTCTGTTCCATGCTTCAAATCTTTGGATCCACTCTGTTCACCCATTTATTTTGTTAGAGTATCATGCTAAGTGAAATAGGTCAGTCAGAGAAAGACAAGTATCACATGATCACACTCATATGTGGAATCTAAGTAACTAAACTGATGACTTTTCTTAAGTAATCACAAGAAGTATGAATTACATTTCAGTGTTTTAATATGATTTCCAGTTATTCCATTGGAAATATTTGTGTGTGCACCTATATGCAATAAGTGCATGAAACTACAAAGATAACGTATTGAAACAGAAGGAGGGTGGATTCTAGAGATCTTAGCCTAGAACAGAGACAGGACTAATCAGTGAATGTCTTTAAAGAAGAAAAATGCACCACCACAAAGAATTGGTCAAGTGGGAAATAAAGAACAAAGGAACAAGAGCTTGGCACATTTTTGAAGAAAATTAGAAATTCAACTCCATCTGCTCAATTTCTGACAAAGTTAAAGAAAATCCAACAGAAGGCTAGGTCGGCTCTAATAGCTGGATAAGAATGAAAAGCAAACTGGGAATACCATTTGGCATCATAAGGCAGGCTGGGCAACACCCAGCGAGCCAATGTGTGCCCCAGAGGCGGGTGACCTGGGGCACACCCCAGGGAAATGTTGGGGTAGGAGACCTTCAAAGGTGCTGGGAAGGGATTGGCATTTTCTTTTGACTCTACCAGACCCTGCAGATGTTGGAGGAGGACTGGACTCCACCGCATGCTGCCCTCTCGTTTCCATATGCCTCCTCACACGTCTGCTGCTTCTAACTGCCAAGAACATACGCCATCCATTGCCAAGGAGAAAAGTCAAAGAAGCATCTTTTGTCTCCTGCTATCTTCCAGCTTGGAGGATGCAGAAAGGAACTATTACTATAATTTACTTGTATTTTTGTGGGAAAGAGGAGAATAATGGCTCTTTACTCAATTCCTGCTAGTCCTTCCTAGCAAGTAAAGAAAGAGAGGCGCACCGGTTCTCACAAACATTTTAGTAAAGGACGATGGTCTCCCAGAGTAAGAGAATATTCAGCCCTCTAGATCTTGAGTATTTATAGATTAAAAAAAAATAAACGATAGACTATTTTTAGAGCAGTTGTAGGTTTATGAAAAAAATGGAGTGAAAAGTACAAAGAGCTCTCCTGTACTTTCCTATACCCCCCCCACATTTACCCTATATCCCCCATATTTACCTTAACAGTAATACCTTCCATTAGTGCAACACATTTGTTACAATTGGTAAACCAAAGGACACACCATGAAAGGAAGTCCATAGTCACATTAGTGTTCACTCTTTGTGTTGTACAGTTCTCTAGGTTTTGACAAATGTATAGTATCACGGATCCACCATCGCAGTAACGTACAGAATAATTCCACTGCCCTAAAAATCCCCTGTGTTCCACATACTCAGCCCCCTTCCCCTCTCCCCAACCACAGATTTTTTTTTTGCTATCACTATAGATTTGCTTTTTCCATCATGTTTTATAGTTGGAATGATAGAGTGTAATTAGATGGTTCCTTCTACTTAGTAACAGGCATTTAACTTTCCTCTGTCTTTTCATGGATGATTGTTTTGTCAGCATTCTTCATCTGTAGAATAGAGTGGACTGAGTCATATAAATCTCAGTGTGGAAAAGTCAGCAAGGTGACCCCTGACATTTAGGCTAGAACCTGTCTAAACCACAGACACCTCTTAAGATGTAGCACATTTTCCCTCAGCTTCTCTTTCACGGGGTGATCATTTCCTGCCAGAAAAAGCCTTCCTGGTATCTACCCTCAACTGCTGGAAACCACCTGGATTTCAATGAGAACACAAAAGAAATAGAATTGTTCTCCCCCCTCCCCACCCCTTATTAATAAGCGTTTACTGAGCACCAACTGTTCCAACTGTGAGCTTCCCAAGCTCAGAGCTCTGGGCCACGTCTGCTCCCAGACCTTGAGGGGTGGGCACAGGTGGAAGCTGCCCACCGCCACTGGGCACCCCTGGCAGCTACTCTCACCCACCACAGCAGCTTCTCTGTAAGGTGTCCTGTCTCCTGGGTCTGAATCCATGCAAAGCAGGATCCTCAGAAAGCGAACCCCTTAAGCTGTTGGCGGGTATATTTGTGCCTCAAGTTTCAACATCTAATTATGAAACCCCAAATCTCAGCTTTGCCTCTTCTTACAGTTCTGCTCACAGGGCGGGACAATCTACTCATAGGAGAGGGAACATAAACACCTCCCTCCTGCCTGAAAGGGAACACGGTAAACTCAGCAAAACATGGTCCCACTCTACAAGTAGAACATTCTAGGCCTGCATCTTCTTTCGTTAATTAAGAGAGCTTACCAAGTCTCTGTCAGTTTGGTGATTTCTAGTCACCCTTCAAAGGTATTATATAGCTTCTCCTGGAACTACAGGTCTTACTTGGTTGGAAAGGAGTGGATGGGTATATTTAGAACCATTCAGTAATTAAAATCCCTTTCTACCTGCCTTCTGCAAACACATCTTAATGATAGAGTCCCCTTCAATTCCATTAAAGCTGTTATCTCAGCTTCTTTTTAGGAGATATGTTCCCACTAATTCTATTTTACTATCTTCTCTTTCTAGTGCTTACTGAGTAAACACACACACACACACACACACACACACACACACACACATCCAAAAAGAAGTGAAAGATCTCTCCAAAAAGAAAAGGAGTAGGGAGGACAAGGAATAGCACCCAAGACTACTGCCAGCTCTTTTCAAGTCCCCAGGAAAGCAGAGCAGAAACAGATATACCTTTTTAGCACAGCAATCTTTAAATAACCTTTAAAAATCACAATTCACTTTCAAGAACAGCTCCTGGGCTCTGCTAGAGCCCCATCCTCTCACTCACTTCCTGCTCTGAGGAGCACCAAGGGCCCACTTCTAGATGTTTTCCTGACATAATCTCGGCTCAGTAGGAAAGACTGACTTATGCCAAATTGCTTACTTCCTGAAAAACACACAGATAGGAAACAGAGAGATGGAGCATTAACAGACCAATGACCGGCATCATTTGCATTTCTTCATATGCAAGTCAACAACCTTCCTGTGGGCGAAGGGCTGCCATTCTAAACATTTGTCAGGCTATCCTGGAACCTCCCTGAGGTAGCAGAAGCCCAAGGTGATGTGGAGATCGGAGAAACAGCACGGAAAAGATAGCTTACAGGCAGCAGTAACAGCTTATGGGTTCTATCAGCGGATACTATCAGTTAATGCAATTTGTACTGGTTCCCGCTTCCCTTTGGATTTTGAGATCTGCTAAAGGCCTTTGAGAAAAATAAATTGTGAGTAGCATTTTCCCTTCTGTCTTGGCTTAGAAATTCCCAGGAGAAATTCCCACTACCTGGTAGTAGTGGTGGGGTTGGTGGCAGTGGTGGTGATGGTAATAATGGTAATAAAAAGAAGAGCTGTAGCTGACACTTACTATTTTATAAAATGAGCACAAGATGTTCTTACATCAAATTGGAGATACAGAGACAACAAGATGGCGGCAGAGGTAAAAGCCTAACTGCAGCCGCACTCAACAATTTCAAAAAATACAACTAAAATATAGAGTGGACACTATCCAGAACTACAGGAAAGTTGACTGACTGGGAATTCTACAACTAGAAGGAAAGAGAAAACCAGAAGGAAAACCAGAGGAGCTGTAAAAGCCTAAGGTACGGAGGCAAGGTTCGCGCAGGGAGAGGACAGAGCCGGAGAGGAGGGGCGGCTGAGTGCCTGGCTGGCGTTCTACAGCGGGAAGGAGATAAAAGCTCTGGACTGTGCTGAACCCCCACTCCGACTGCACTGAACCCCAGTTCTGGGCGAGACCCTGGGGTCCAGGCTCACACAGAGGGAATCTGGGCTGTAAGGCGGAAGCTCAGCGGAGCGACGGCGAAAGGCAGAGCCCCAGAGCCCCAGAGCCCCAGAGTCGCCCACATTGCGCGCAGAGGAGGGACTGTTCGCTGAGCTGCTGAATTGCCCCAGCGGGAAGGACTCAAAAGCTCAGGAATGTACTGAGCCCCAGTTCTGACTGCACTGAACCCCAGTCCTGGGCAAGACCCTCGGGCTCCAGCCTCATACAGAGGGAATCTGGGCTGTAAGGCAGAAGTGCAGGGGAGCGGCGAAAGGCAGAGCTCCGGAGTCGCACACATTGTGCACACAGAGGACACTGTTGATTGGGCCGCGAGATTGCCCTAGCAGGAAGGAGACATAAGCTCCGGACTGTTCTTAACCCCACTTCCAACTGCTCTGAACCCCAGTTGTGGGCTTGTTGGGAGAGAGACTACACTGTCTGGTAGCGGGCGAAGCTCTAGGGCGCCTTTCTCTCAGAGGTGCTTGCAGCGAATACCAAAGGACACTGAGGAACACTGAGACTCAGGAACCTCCCAGGGAGGGGCTAACCGGAAGCCAAGGCTGTAGGCTCCACCCTGAAACTGCCCCATCCAAGCTGAACTCAGAGAGGCTTTTGCAGGTTTCCAAGTCTAGTGGAATAAGGTTGTCTCCTGGCATAGACACAGTGGATCCTCCCAACCTACCAACTCAGGGAAGCAGCGAAAATGCCAAAACGAGGAAACAGATCACAAACGAAAGAAATGGAGGACAAAAAGCGACTGGATATAGAGTTCAAAGCCACGCTTATAAGGATGTTCAACAATCTCTTAGAAAAGGCGGATAAAATAAATGAGACCTATGAGGATATGAAAAGGGATCAACTAGAAATAAAGAATACATTCTCTGAAATAAAAAAATATTATACAGAGTCCTAAAAACAGATTGGAAGATTGCAAGAATCAAGTCCAATATCTGGAACACAAAGAGCCAGAGGACACTCCTCTGCAGAAGCAAGAAGACAAGAGAATCCAGAAAGTTGAAGATGGTGTGAGAAACCTCTGGGACAACTTCAAGCGAACCAACATCAGAATTATGGGCATCCCAGAAGATGACAGAGAGCAAGATACCGAAAACATATTGAAAGAAATAGTGACAGAAAACTTCCCCCACCTGATGAAAGAAATAGACTTACGCGTACAGGAAGCACACAGAACCCCAAACAAAAGGAATCCAAAGAGGACCACACCAAGACACATCATAATTAAAATTCCAAGAGCTAAAGACAAAGAGAGAATATTAAAAGCAGCAAGACAAAAGCAGGTAGTTACCTATAAAGGGGCACCCATACGACTGTCAGCTGATTTCTCAACACAAACCATGCAGGCCAGACGGGAATGGCAAGAAATATTCAAGGTGATGAATAACAAGAACCTACAGCCAAAAATACTCTACCCAGCAAAGCTATCACTCAGAATCGAAGGCCAGATAAAGAGCTTCACAAATAAATTTAAGCTAAAGGAGTTCATCACCGCCAAGCCAGAATTATATGAATTGCTGAAAGGGGTTCTTTAGGAAGAGGAAGAAAATAAAGATAAAAATTATGAACAAACACCTAACTATCAACAAGTGAGTCTAAAAACCAAGGGAAGTAAAAATCATGATGAACAATATTAACTGGTGAATATAATAGAATCAGAGGTATGGAAGGGGAGTGGACTGATGATTCTCGGGGAAATGGGGAGTGGAGCGGGGCGGGAAGAGACTGAACATAAACTGCACCTATGGATGAGGACAATGGGGGATGGGGAAAGGGCAGAGAATTGAATGGAAACTTGGTGTAGGGGAGCAATTGGGGGGAGGAGGGGGAAGAAGAACATTTGTAATAATATGAACAATAAAGATTTAGTTAAAAAAAATTGGAGATACAGCTATTTACTATACTCTTCTACAAGTAAAGAAGTTAAGGCTCAAAAGGAAGTTAAGTGACTATCTGAAACCACCCATAATCTGTAAAGGGCAGAGCCAGAATCCAATTCCAGATGCTAAGACTCTAATACCCAAGATCTCCTTTGATTCTGTTCTAAAATACGTTGTACCCTAAGATGAAATGCCATCATCTCAGTCTCTGATGGAATATATACTCTATTAAAAATAAATGCGATTTTTGCTTCATTAATATTCTGCTTATAATACCACTCAATACATGACATCATGGTATCCAACATTCTCTCTGTGGTATAAGAAAACTCTGGCACAGAGGTTATCATTGGTCCTAGAAATTATCATTGGTCCCAGAAAAATCTCATCTCTGATATTATTTTCCATTCATATTCAGCTTGAATCAGATGAATAAAAACATTTGTTGAACACTGCCAATGGGCAAAGCCTAATAATAAATGCTACCACTTATACACTGAGTGGCCAGATTATCATGATCTCTGAATGCATAAGAATCTGACCATTCTCTGTGTGTGTGTGTGTGTGTGTGTGTGTGTGTGTGTGTATTAGAGGCTCGGTGCATGGGTGGTCCAGCCAGCCTGTCCAGAGGGAGGAGACATGGGCAGGCGGGTGGTCGGCCTGCCTGCTGGTTGAACTCCTGGTTAAGGAACAATTTGATATTATCCTTTTATTATATAGGATATACACTGAGTGACCAGATTATTATGCATTCAGAGATCATAATAATCTGGCCACTCAGTGTATATTTGCATTTAATCCTATTAGCAGATGAGGTAGGTTGCATTCTTCCCATTTGCAGGAAGAGTCAATAAAGAAAATATCCACCCATTCTTTCAGCCATCCAATAATGTATTTACTCAACCAATATTTATTGAGTATCTACTGTGTACTGGGCACCATACAAAGCACTAGGGTTACCGAAATAAAAATAAAAATGCAGACCAAGAGTCTGCTCAACTAAGGTTTAAGTCAAGGGAGATACACAATAAAAAATAAACATAGGGATGTCAGATCAGAAACACAAGGATACATATTGAGGTGGGGGTGAGGGGCACACCGTTTTACAACAAAGGCCTCTGCTGACACAATTTAATTAGAAACATCAAGGAAGTGAAGGAGTGGACCTCAGGGGAGAGCAGTCCAGTCACGGTTATTGACGACGAGTTTGTGCCAGTACTGAGCTGTGCACCATAGGTGGGAGGAGTCATATGGCACAGTCTTGAACAAGCAGGAGCTGTGGTTCTTTGTGTGAATACATATAAATTATTATTATAAATGTAATGGTGTGATAGACACATGTTCAGGGCATTATGAGCAGAGCCAGGAATGGGGTGAGGCAAGTAGATGATTTCATTTTCAATGAAGACAATATCGCTAGAATCGGTTTTTCCTTTTGCCTCAGGTCCCAGTGCTGCTCTGCATGGCACCGCTTATGAGCACAGATAGAAAATGTTTCTCAACCAGCTTGATGGGGACCGATGGTCCTGGAGCTCCTAACATCTGAACTGAGACTTAACTAATAACAGGAAGTGGCCACATTCAGAACTCTGCTAGAGCCACAGAGCCAGCAAGGGCAGAACAAGCATTCAGATCCACATTTCTATATTGGAGACCATGGCTATGGTTGTCTACCTCGTCGGAATGCCCTAAACTGTGTTCCTCACCTTTGAAGGGCAGTAAGCCTACAGGATATCAACAGGGCATAACTGGAAAAATGGTCTTAGTAAGCAAATGAATTTTGACAATATTCAGCATTTATTGATTTTAATTGGTTTCTTTACTGCAGGAATTTTAGAGCCTTCACAACTCTAAGGCTAGTATACAGAATTTCCCAAAGTGATTATTTTAACCACAGACTTAGCCCTCTCCCTAAGCCCATATAATTAAAGCGAGCAATACCCACCACCTAGACTAGGATTTCTTCCTTCCCAAAAACACACAGGCAAAGTTTGCAACTGAACCATAGTACAGCTGTCCTTTACCGTGCACGTACCACAGGCCAGCACTGTATACGTACATATATAGTACAGGTTATACAATATATGTGGGTGTATACACCCATATGTATATGCTTTCATCCATCTAAAAACTCTGGGAAATATTTGTTATGTCTATTTTACAGCTGAGGAAACTGAAGGGATTAAAAAACCGGAATAACTAGCCCAAAAGCCATGCAGCTTGTAAGGGGCAGATCCCAGACTACACCCAGACTCTGCCTGCAAAGCTTGTGCTCAGCCCCTCCACTGCCTGCCGTCCCACAGCTCAGGCAGCAGGCGGAGACTGCCGGAAGCTGGCTAAGAGTATCTCGGGTGAACTCAGGGGTTTGGAGAAGAAATCAGAACAGGATTAATTCTGAGTGACATGGGAAATAAGCTTGTGGAACAAAAGGAGCAATGAATGTACTTAGCTCTGCAAAGTTGGTTTGGTTTGGTTTGGTGTTTGCTTTCTGAGCCTTGTGTTTATCTAGCTATCTTGCAGAATTTTTAGTAATTATGAAAAAAACATATTTCCTATGGTTTTTTAAATAGGCAATATGAATTTCTTTATTTTTTTCTTTATTTTGCTCAACAGAAATTGTGTGCAGCAGCGCTGTATACATTCTGAATCCAAGAAGGCCAGGATTTGGGGCCACATCAGTCCAATCTCAGGACCATGTGGCCAGTCAGGCTGAGCGCCCCCCCTCACCCCACCCCACAGCGCCCCAGCAGTCCATTCCTCAGCCACAAACACTTGACCCAGTCAAACGCCTTCCGTGCTCACAGGGGCTGACCTATTAGCTTGAACTCCACGGGCAAAACGCAGAAAAATACAAATGAATACGGAAGGGAGACCCAGGTGGCAGATTCCACGTGTTATTTTTAGGCGGACCGCCAAAATCTTTTCACCCTCATAAAAGACAATCTATCTGGACTCAGCCTTATTCCTTTGGAGAAGCTGATTAAATAAGAAAGGAGTTTTGCCACTAATAGGCAATGCCCAACGAAAATGAGGCTCTTGTGGCTCATCTCAAAAGGAAAACTACAAGAAAGCACTGAATTTGCAAAGAAGTGAACCTCATAAATTGTGCACAAAAAGGTTTTGAAGATTCAGATAAAAAGCTCAGCTGCTGCATGACCATCTGTTATTTCCCCCTAAAAGAAAATAGCTAGTAGTTTATAAAAGCAATAAAACAGTTCCAGTGCTCAAGGCAACAGCGAGGACTTCCCGTCACAAACCAGGGGACATGCAGACTGACATCAGTTGAGCACGCTTCCCTTACCTCCTCTCCAGACCCAAGCAAAGATTCTTCCAGTAACTGGTGTCTGATCTGCTGTTTTTCTCTCGCTAAATGATTAAGGCATCAGACCTGCCTTCTCCCCTTCCCTCTACCGGTGGTCACAGCTTATTTACTTTCTTAATCCGACAAGTTTTCTGTAGGCTTGCTTCTTGGCTTCCTTGTCTCCCTACCTCAACCCCTTCCAATTCAGCTCCCAGTTCTCTCTGATTCTCTCCTATTTAAGAGGTGCATCAAGAATGAACCCAGAGTGGCCAATGTGAAAAGATAATGATAGATCTGGATTAAAAAAAGAAAAGAAAAATTAACTGCAAATCAGGGACATTACCTTTCGAGGCTGAAATGAAAGTCTCCCTCAGTTTCTCCCCAATAGCCTCCCTGTCTGCTCCTTCACGTAGCATTATGGTTAAGAGTCGGCAAAGACTGGTGTATAATAATGTCCCTTCCTGGAGGGGTTGTGAGGATTACATGAAATAACTCATTTAAAGTACAGAACACAATGCCCGATACATTTTAAGCCCCCAACTAACATTATTTATAATTATTATCATAATTACTAGAGGCCCAGTACATGAAAATTCATGCACTGGAGTGGAGGAGGGCATCCCTCAGCCCAGCCTGCCCCCTCTCACAGTCTAGGAGCCCTCAGGGGCAGGAGGTGACCTGGTGATCAGGGGAAGGCGACTCCCCATCATACGTGTGCTGCTGCCACTGCCAGCAGCACAAGCCTCAGCTGGCCCTGGTTACCTGAGCCTTGGGCAGGCCTGAGTGGCTGGGCAGCCACCATCTGAGGCTTGCCTGCATCTCAGGCCTAGGGGCGGGCCTGGCCTTGCCATGCATCTGCCACCCCAGCAGGACTGAGGGGACTGGGTGCCACCATCTTGTGGCTGTGGTACTGCCATCTTTGAGGGTGGGCAGTCAATTAGCATATTCCCTCCTTATTGGCTGTGGGTGCCACCATCTTTGCGACAGTGTGAGGGTCAATTAGCATATTCCCTTTATTAGATAAGATTATTATTATTATTAGCAGCAGCATCTATATCCTCACTCTCCTTTTGTGGAACTGCTTTGATCAGAACTATATTTGTCCTATTGTTTTATTTCAAAGCTATACTGCCATTGCTTAAGTAACAACAGGAGTCTACATATGGCCAATGATCATGTCCAAGGAGGTGAAACAAGAAGAAGAGCCAGGCCACCTGGCAAGTCCCTCTTTCAAAAGCTGACCCTCAGCCTCACGGGCCCCTTCAGAGATCTGATTTTGTCATCACCAAGAACGGATCTGTATCCCAGGCTATATGTGAATTAACCAAACTCAGGGAACATTTATAGGACTGTAAGAAGTATCATGTCATTTACAGAGATAAATACTATCACTGTGAAGGGGCTATCATACTTGTGGCAGCACAACCAGAGAAATATTTTCCTGTAAATAGACCTCCTTGAGAAACTAAATCTTAATCAAAAAAGGTTGGGTGGATATTCAAATTAAATAAGAGTTAGCTGATGTTCACTACATCACCTAAAGTAACATGTATCTGTGTGACAAAGAGGCAGGCCCTTCAGTGGCCATTGGCTAAGCTGCCTCCATGGCCCATGGTTTCACCTTGGAGCCTGTGGGTGGAGGCCTGAGATACTCCTACACTAACAACATTCTGAATTACATCTTCCTTTTAGGTAGCATCTCAGGAGCCTGGGCTCTATATTGCTTTTTAATTATAACTTTGCATATCTCTGCTCCAATCCATTTTATTCTAATTTTACAGTTGTATACCCTGGGGGAATTTTCTTTCCCAATATTTAGTGATTTCATTATGTTATACAAAACTAGGTATGTGGGAAGTGGGGTGCTATTGAAGATTCAATGATGCATCACATTCTTTAAAGGAAAACTATCTTTAAATTCCAAGTAAATAGCTTTACAAACTTATTGGGCATTGTTCTGACCCCTCACCTCCATCCATAAGACAGCATTGTGTTAATTTCACCTTTAAGCAAAAAGATTTTCTATTTCTAGGTGTTTCTATTCAATAACAAAGATCACTATAATTATTTTGGAGTAAATGTGGCTGTAAAAGGGTCATACTTGTGCCACCCATTTTGTACTTAGGAGTTGTTAGTAACATGAAAAAATCTTTAAAGACTTAAGCAAAAAAAAAAAAAAATCAAGACTAAAAATTATATATGCAGAATATATACATTATAGCATAGGATTAAGTTGTGCTCTTAACTTTAGTGCCCAAAACAGACCCACTTCTTGGTTATATCTGATAGACATACAAGTGATGTATCTTGCCTCAGTTTCTTTATCTGTGCAATGGGAAGACTGCCTAGCTCATAGATATGGATCTGGGAGCCCACGGTCCTGGATTGCGAGAGGGATATCTAACTGCCCATTTAGACCCGATCCCACCTGGGTCTAATGTTAAACGGGCAGTTTAACATCCCTAGAGGAGTCCCAGATTGGAGAGGGTGCAGGCTGGGCTGAGGGACCCCTCCACCCCAGTGCATGAATTTCATGCACCAGGCCTCTAGTATCCAAATATTATTAGTATATGTCTTCATAAAGAAAGCTCTGACTATCTGCTCTCTTTCTTTATAATGTCCTGTGCTGTCTCCAAATATAGTGTCACAACCAGAGACTACTTAGATAATCAGAAAAAGAATAAGCTTTCAAAAAGAAAAAAGAAAAAAATTACTGTCTCAGCTGGTGACTCCTAGCCTTAAATAATGTTTGTTCAAAAAGCTCCTTTGAAGGTGCCATTCAAGGTTTATAACTATTACTCTTCTGCTGCTGCCATAACAAATTACCACAAAGTCAATGGCTTAAAACAATAAAACAAGGGTCATTTATTATCTTCCGAATTCTGACAGGATCTTACTGTGTTAGCATCCAGGTGTGGGCGGCAATGCATTCCTTACAGGAGGTAGCAGACCACAGGTCTAAAGTTGTACTGTCCCATATGGGAGCCATGCATATGTAAATTTAACTATTTACATGTATACTCATTAAAACTAAATTATGTTTCATGTGGTTGTTTGACTGAGCAACAATGATATAAAACATTTGCCTCATTGCAGGAAGTTCTCTTAGTGCAGATCCGGAGGCATCTGGCTGAGGTTCTTGGCCATCATTATCTCTTCAAATACGGACTGGACCCCATTGTTCCCCTGCTTCAAATTTTTCCTTGAAAGATCCCTCTTTTAATGTCAGTTGCCAAATATACTTCATTCTAAAATTTCCTCATACAAACGAATGACCATACACTCATTTGGGCAGTTTCGCAGTTTCTTCTTCAGGTTGAAGTGCCTGTCTATGTTTCTTTATTACTTAGAGTGCCAGCGCTTGGACACATGCTCTCTGAAATAAAAGGTAAGCCACTGCACATCCTTGTACTGGGAAAAACAGCTCTACCACTACCAATGCGAACTGTGTACACTTTGGAAGGAAGTATTAGTAGCATCTACAGAGCTCTTACTATGCTTGGTACAGTACTGAGAAGTTTACAGTTATGTACTATCTTAATGAGCTTCACACCCCTTTAGAAGTATGACTCCAGTTTTTACAGATGAGGCTTCGGTCACACAGCTGGGAAAAGGTACATTGGGATTTGAGCCCAGGCCATTGGGTAAGTGGGTATTGAGATCACTGCATTCTTTTTTTAAATTTTTTTAAATTGAATTTTAGAGAGAAATAAGATAAGAAACATTGATAAGAGAGAAAGATCAACATAGATCAGTTGACTCCTACATGTCCCTTGCTGGGGATCTAGCCCATAATCCAGGCATGTGCCCTGACTGGGAATCAAACCTGCAACCTATTGTGCATGGGTCAATGCACAACTACTGAGGCACAGGCCTAGGGTCTGAAATCGCTGCATTCTTATAGTGTTCCTAGTTCTACCGGAATAATACCTGCAAGGGACCTCTCTGAAAGTCCTGTTTGTGGTTTCCCAAATGTGGTGTCCAACAGAAAACTGTGAAGATGACTTCAGCCTCAGTATGAGAATCATTCCCCTTAAAAACAGAGGCAAAGGCTAACATTTAATGGTGACTATATTTTGGATCAAATCCTACCAAGAATCCACAGAAATATGTCAATCACTGGCTATATGTGTAACACTGGGGATATTCCTTAAACTTCCATGATACAGTCTCTTGATCTGAGAAATGGGGACAAAAAATACTTGGTTTATCATAGGTAAAATATTGAGTGTGGCTTTAAACATTTAGTAATGACTAAATACATATTAATAACTAGGGGCCCAGTGCACAAATTTATGCTCCTTGAAAGGATATGTGGGCAGTGAGGCTGCCATGGGCACAGTGGCAGGTCTCAGCCCATCCTCCATGCCCCTGCCTGGCCCCTCCCACCATGGCCTCCGGTCCCTCTGCCAGCAGCCCCACTCCGGCCACTGCTCCCACATGATGATGGTGCCAGCCGCACTTGCACCTGCTGATGGTGCAGAGCAATTGAGACTAGCACCAGCAGCAGTGTGAGTGGGGCTGGTGCTGTCAGCAGATGTGAGCAGCAGCTACTGCCCCGATCGCCCTCAGGAGCAGGGGGAGGTGGAGAAGCCCTCAGGGGTGATTGGGGCAGGGAGCTGCAGCTTACAGCCGCTGTCAGCACTGAGAGATTGGGGCTGGCTCCAGGACCGGCAGTGGGTGCTAGTGGGGCTGGCGCTGGCAGCAGGTGTGAGCACTGGGCGGAACTGCAGTGCATGGGAACAAAGAATTTTCAGTAACCACCAAAGGCTCTTCCTGATGACAGCAACCAGTGTCCCGCCTTCATCTGGCGCCTCTGCTCACCTGTTCCACCATCCTGCTGCAGCGGATGCCGCCACATTCCACGCTTTGCTGTCTGCTGGCGACACCCACATGTTCCGCTTGCACCCCCTGGTGGTCAGCGCACGTCATAGCTACCGGTTGTTTGGTTGTTCCGCCATTCAGTCTATTTGCATATTAGCCTTTTATTATGTAGGTTTATGTTATTTGTTGCTGGGAAACAGGTCTGAGTCAGAAGAATGTCTGATTTATTAAATTAGACTCTGTAGTGAGCCAGGAGAGCCTGAGAGTAGTTAAGGAAATCCTCACCCCCAACTTCTGTACATGAAGAAAATGAGTCAGAAAGATAAGACCCCTGCTTCCCATATAAGAGCTTCATGGTAGAATAACCAATACAAACTTGTTTTTCTCTGACCCTCACCAGTTGGTAGGCAGGAGGCAGGCAGGTGCATGAAACATCTGAGTCCCCAAACACATTGAAACTGCGGCAGCTGGTTTACTTGGACCAGAACACTGCCTGGGATCCAGCCCTGCTCCAGCTGCCCCCGGGGACACACAGGAAGCCACCTGCTGAGCTATGGCCCTGCAGGAAATGCCTGCATTGTGTCCAACCTGACCACAGCCATCCCAGAAAACAACAATCTTCCCTTCTGAGGCTAGGAATGGGAATGTACGAATGGCTGAGTGACAAGTGAATGTGTATGCTTTCCTTTGAGAACAAGAAACCAACACATGCCCTTACCCTTTGGCTTTGCCTGGGTATGATTAAGGACCGTTGGATGCAGATGAACCACACAGGCTAACGGGAACTAAAGAGTGTGGTTTTAACGTGTAAAGCTAGCCCATAAAAGGTATTTGTATGACCACTTTTGAGTTTAAACAAGGCTCTCCTAAAATTTTCAAAAGAGGAGTTTCCCTCCTTTATCCATGCTTGGCGTTCTAAACAGCACTTAGCTGTGAAACTCACCTTCCATTCTGTCACCCTGTCTCCTCCATTCTCTGCTTCCTATTCTGAAAACACACCGCACTCTTTCTTGTGCTGAGGTTTAGCCCACTATGTGTTCCGTTCCCCACCTGGAATAGTTTATTTTTTCTTTACAGACACACAACTTGCCCAACCTTCACATTTTATGCCAAGTCCCAGCTTCTGTTTAAATGCCCATACTCCTCCAATTCCTGCCATCGCCGGCCACCTTGCTTGCCCTGGTATATAGGACAAAAGTACAGACTGTACTCTGTGCCTGGCAGGGTGTTAGGCACTGGTAATGTAAGAGTGAACAAAGGGAGAGTGGCAAAACGCATATAAAAACAAAGAAGATTTTCCTAGAGTAAGAGCTGCTATTGCTAGATCACTGTCTGAGGACTTTCCATCGCAGTGAGAAGGGATTTCACCAGGTTTCCTGGGATCTGGGGTGACACAGAAGTGTATTGGATTTCTCTGGGAACTGTTTTTGAAAAGATGCAAAGTTTGGGACTAGTAGGTACTGCTACTCAATGAAGTGAGATAGAAATAAACCCAGAGTTCACACACACACACACACATACACACACACACACACACACACGTATACGTACTTTATATGGGTACATTTGGAACTCATGCAAAGCCTATTTTGTCCTCTCAAGATTTAGCCTGCTATGCCATTTATAATGTACTTGCTTTGCCTCGCCTTTCTCATAAAATGAAAGTTCTTTGAAAGTTCTGGTAGTGATGGCTCTTTCAATATATCATATCAATGCTATCTATCTTCGAGTAGCATGAAGTGAATTTTGAAGTGTTTTATTCTGATAATGTCCCTTGAAAGATACCCATCTGTTAAGTATCTCTCATGTAATGTTCAGCCTAAAGCCCATCATTTGTAGATAGAAGTGAGGAAGGCCCAGCTGGAGAGAGGGCTAAAGCTGTCATTTCAAACAAAGAGCTGGTTGCAAGTGCTGGTAAGGGAGCGCTTTCCATTTGTCTTTGCACACATACACCAGTTTGTCACCAGAGCATTCATGTCCCTAATCTGATTAGCTCGAGGGGTGTCCAGAAATCCCTTAGCTACAATAGCCACTTGCAAAATCCAAATACATCAAAACAATGATTAATAAAATATATCTATAAGCATGTTTGCAGTCACAGGGGGTTAAGAGGGAAATGAAACAGCAGCTATTGCCAGCTCTTTTTCCACCGGAATTCATAATTTATTTACCTTGTCTGTCCTGCTCCCGGTGAGGCTGCAATCAATTGCATTAAATGTCAACTCCTAGTACAGCAGTCTACCGTGCCTGCATTTCTTGTTCTATGAGCTAAAGGGTCTACAAATGCTTTTAAG
This sequence comes from Vespertilio murinus, assembly GCA_963924515.1. NCBI lineage: Eukaryota > Metazoa > Chordata > Mammalia > Chiroptera > Vespertilionidae > Vespertilio > Vespertilio murinus. The sequence continues at coordinate 123,342,707 of OZ004708.1, forward strand.
GAAACACCAGCATGCACACTTCAGTTATCCAGGTGAAATCTAATTGTAACTAGAAAATGCCTCCCCCCACCAACCCCTAAAAGTATTTTTAAAGAAGCATGCATAAATTAGGGGAGGACAACTGTCTTAAGAACCTCCCCATACCTCAATGACAACATAATAAATATGTATGTCTCATGTATGGCAAGTTCAATGGGACTATTTCTGGTCTGGCAACTCTCCTGGTGGTTCTCCTCTAAGTACAAACTCGGGGATTTAGGTTTCTTCCAACTTTCATCTGCAACATGACCCTCCACAATTTCCATGGATGGGTAAGAGAATGTGGGCCTATGAGAAACTTAACTACCTCTTTCAAAGTCACACGCATCTCTTAGGCCACATTCTAGGAGCCAGAAGTAGCCACATGGCCTCAGCCAGGTGCAAGGGCCTTGGGAAATGCAGACCTAGCTGAAGGCACTGCACAAGACTTCCCCGAGGAAGGGAGCTCCAGCCTGGTGGTGAGCAGCTACCCTGTTTCCCCAAAAATAAGACATCCTCTGAAAATAAGACCTGCTTACAGGTTTCCTTCTGAGTGAAATATAAGGCATCCCCCCGAAAATAAGGCCCCCAGGCTCTGTCTCAGAATGAAAATTAATTTACCATAAACTGGTCGCTAGGGCTGCCCCCACTGGCGTCTAGCAACTAGTGACATTACACGGAGTCTTGACATCACTGCTGTGTGAATGGAGAGAAATCAGCGTGGAAACTTTGTGAAACCTAAACTGCAAGAAGTTGTGACTTGGGTGAAGAATTCATGGGAGAAAATCACTGACAGTTGCATTGCAAATGCACTGTGAGCAGGCTACCTTGACAAGAAGTACTCATTTAAAGACAGTGCTATTGCTAAACATGAGAGATTTGGTCCACTGATTCACCAGGAAATTCAGGAATTGGATTGTTATGATGATGTTCCAGAAGATGATGACATGATTATCATTGAATAAATGAGTAAATGCTTGATACTGTAGGATTCACAGTTTGTCTGGTTTGTGTTGACAACTACCGCACTACCATACCGTATACAGGTAAGAAATTTCCTTTATTTTCATTTAACAATAAATGTGTACTTTATTCTTCTTCATGGAAAAATAAGACATCCCCTGAAAATAAAACCTAGCGCATCTTTGGGAGCAAAAATTAATACAAGACACTGTCTTATTTTCAGGGAAACAGGGGAGCTATCTCTGGCCTGAAGCCCCCAGGTTGACATATAAAATCCCTCAGGATCTCCTACCAAATCTCAACTCATGCCAATCCTTGCAGCAGATATCACACGTGGCTCCTAAGGACTCAGGGAGACAGTAGGGGGCACCTGCTGGAGTTTAAAGACATATACTTAGAGTCAAATCCTGATCCATCACTCAGCCGTCATGTGACTTCAGACAGATGATTTAACCCCTCTCTGCCTCATCAGAACAATGGAGATAATAGTAATATTTTACCCAGAGGGTTGTTGTAAGGATTAAATGATGGAACTCCAAAGAAATAATTTAGATAAATAAACATTATCTGAATGAGAACAAAGACAGGCTTGCTATGTCAAGGAGTCAGACATCATCACTGTCACATTTGAGAGTGACTCAAAGGCAGGCGAGGGTGAGAAAGCTTTACCACAGGAAAAGAGAAGGTTTTAGGCATGCTTTGATGGAAAGATGTTGGCATGAGGGGGCAGGGGGCGTCTCAATGGATTAGTTTGAGACCCATATCTGATTTTCTCTGGTTGATCTTGGATGGGAAGCAGGGGCAAAAAACAGGAAGCTGTCGTCATTGACCAAGACCTGACCTTCATGGGCCAAATGCTGTGGAGGCTGTGGGTCAGGGCGTTTATGTCTTATATGGCCTGGTCATTGGCCCTCTGTTGCTATAATTATTCCCAGTGGATGGGGCCTCTGCTCTTTCACAGGGACAGAGATTATCTGCTGCCTGGCCTATTCTCTTCTGGAAAAAAAATTAATCAGAATTTTTAATGTTCTTAAACCCTGGGCATTAAGGAATAGGGGGTGGAGAAACTTAAACACACACACACACAACAACAACAGCAGCAAAAAAAAACCAGCTTTAAATTCTGTGCTGTCTAGCAAAGCTTGGGTTGACCATTGTCCCACACTGCCCAGCACAAACCTCTGCACAGCCAGGTGTAGCCACTAGAAACGTGCCAAAGTGAGTTCCTCAGGGCTGGGGAGCCGAGGGCCCAGGCAGAGCTCAGAAAGGCCTACGCATTGGCTGCTTTTCCCCTAGATGAGGACAGAACCCTCAGACACGCCTTTAGTTCAACAAGGGGCAGAGCCTAAAATTTCCCAATAATCTCTTAAATGGCACAATTAACACAGAGATCCTTTTGAGTAGGCAAATTCTTTCTGAATGGTGATGAAAGACATGATACAAAGTGACTCTGACCCACCACGAAATTAAGCTTCTTGGATCTTGCCAGGCCTTATTGGTAGCTGTTGTGTCCTCTTGCCACCCATTAGAAACTCCAAGGGCCAAGTGGGGCCCAGGGAAGCCACAGGAGGATGTACATTTGCTCTCACTTAAAGCAATCCTGTGTGAGTGTGAGCCTGAGTCTGCCTGTGCACAAGCAAGCACACTTGCCCTCCCCCTGAAAGGGTCATGCAAAAACTGGGCTCAGACCACAGGTGGCGCTTAGAGTCAGCTGCAAACCTTCAAAGAGCCAAGGGCTGCTTTGCAGAAAGCAATCAGGGCATGAGACTTCAAGAGTATCACAGTGAGGTGAACAGTTGAAAAATGAATAAAGAAGAAATCGGGGATGTTAAACTTGGAGAAAGCAAGTTTGTATTCATCCCACAGGCCAAGAATTGGATGGGTCTTCCCTGGGCTGGGAAGAGGGAAGGGGTGAGTTACCTTTCTGTCCCAGGAACCCTGAAAACAAAAGTAAAGGTATGCTTTTTGAAATGTTAATTGACGCCCTGCTCACCACCAAGAGATTCATCCCGCCCCCACCCCTTTCTGCTATGCTTTCCTCTTGGCCAAGTTGCCTATGCTCCTAGCCTCAGGGAAGCCATGAGAGGAAAACAGAGGGGGGGGGGGGGGAAATGAGACTTTTCATTTGCATTCCAAAAGCCTAGAACCCTCAGGGAATGATGAAGAATAAAAATTAAAAAATCACCAACACCAGAAAACAAATCCCGCTCTGAGGCACACTTTGCAGATAGAAATAAACATCTGTGGAGCAGAGTTCCACACTCCGGGGTGACAGTCCTCACCTGAAGAGATCCTGCAGGCAACACCCAGGTCCACCTTTGCAGATGATCCAAGTTTCCCGGGAACAAGGTGCACATCCTGCCTGTGCCTCAGGGTGCTGCCTGCTGCTTGCAGAGCCAGAGTCAGAGTCAGCGACTCCTTTCACTGGAATCCAGAATCTCAAGCACAGTGATCACCAGGCGGGAAGGCGCCTGCGCATGTCCAGAGGCTTTGCTTGGCCCCAGGCGGAGGAAACCCATGAGAAAACTCACTCCCATGACTACCTTCCCAAGTCCCAAGTGGTTTAAACTCCAGAGATTAAAAGGTCAAGGGTGCAATCCTAAATACCCAGTAAGAAGGTTGGTGCCAAAAAGAAAGGTCTAACCATTATACTTGGATACAGATGAACCAGAGCAAACCCACATCCCCCTGAGCCAGGAGGGTGGGATTTTACACAGATGAAATGACCATTTGGAGTGGAGTTATAAATAGGGAATCAATAAGAATAAGGAGTCTGTATCAATAAGGGTTTTCTAGAGAAACAGGATATATAGAGCAAGAGAAGAGCTGACTTTAAAAAAAATTGTTTTCATAGAGGGAGGGAGGGAGAGAGAGACAGAAACATCAATGATGAGAGAGAATCACTGATTGGCTGCCTCATGCATGGCCCACACTAGGGATCAAGCTCGAAACCCGAGCATGTGCCCTGACCGGGAACTGAGTCCTGACCTACTGGTTCAAAGGTCAATGCTCAACCACTGAGCAACACTGGCCAGCCCAGAGCTGACTTTTGGACACCTTTGACATTGCAAAATGGAGCCACCATCAGCCACAACAGGCATGTCAAGTGTTCTGTTAAGACAGAAGTAATGGGGCGTAATGGGGAACGCCCTTCGGAGGGGCAGGAACACGCACACCACAAGTCTGGACACTTGGTGTTATACTAACATTATGGTCATAAGGAAAACCCTCTAATATATGAAGTAATTATTGTGTGAAATGTTTGCAGCGTGGAGACCCCAATACACTCTAATCCAAATTGGTGGACACCCCACTATCTTGATGTGGATGGCCTAAGCCCTTAAAGTGTAAATGATAGATCCTCCCTTCCCCCAGTTGATAGACAGACGCAAACCCCACCTGTGGCCAGACATACCTGAACTCTGAACCACCAATCAGCACCTGCCAAGTACCCTAAGCCCCCCATTCCTAAGCCCATAGGTCCCTAACCACCAACCAGCGTGTGCTGAGTACCCTAAGCCCCGTCCCCTATCCTCCCCTTAAAAGCAGATCCCCGGTTGTTTTATGGCCTCTTCCAGTCTCTTCCACACTCTCCCTCTGGAAGCAGCCTGCGGGGGTCCCACCCATCTCCAATCAAAGCCTGTGTCCTGGTCTCCCAGTCTCAGCTACCTTCCTAATTAATCTATAGTAAACACCCTGCTCCTAGCATAAGGCACACTGTCTGGCCCACACCAATAAGACACAAGTTGTTTACTAGCGGCTATATAAGCACCGGACCTTCTTCAGGCGACGTCTCCTGCCGGATAGAGGGGGACTCCACGTCACTTCATGAGAGGAATCCCTGACTGACTGCTCTGCGGTGCGAGCCTGAACCAACTGCGGCTGCCTGTCTGTCCCTGTCTTCCTTGTCCATTTTTCTATGTGCATCACCGGGTGGCCTTTGCTGGAGCCTAGGACCTGCTAGGAATAGGTAAATAAACCCTGTGTGGCCGAAACCGGTTTGGCTCAGTGGTAGAGCTTCAGTCTGCGGACTGAAAGGTCCTGGTTTCGATTCAGGTCAAGGGCATGTACATTGGTTGCGGGCACATCCCCAGTAGGGGGTGTGCAGGAGGCGGCTGGTCGATGTTTCTCTCTCATCGACATTTCTAGCTCTTTATCTCTCTCCCTTCCTCTCTGTAAAATATGAATAAAATATATTTTTAAAAAATGTTTAAAAACAAAAACAAAAACCCTGTGTGATTGCATACTAATTCTGTCTTGTGTGTCATTGTTCTGGTTCTGCGCAGCTGTCTAGACACTGAAGTACCAGGGATGGGCCGTTATTGCTGACTCCTGGTCACCTGCTTTTGTTTTACTAAGTCTAGACAGATAATCAATTAATTGGGGACATAATTGTGATACTTGGATAACGGACAGGAGTGGAACCTCTGCCCCTTGTGGGCTATAAAATCTCAGAAATCTAGACACCCAACGCTTGAGCTTACCACAGGTCACACTCAGAGCCCTGCAGGACTTCCTCTCCACTGGACATGCGTCACCTCTGTAGCAGCCTGGCTTCAGCCTGACTGCCCCTCTCCATCTCAGATGCCACCAGTGACTTTGGCTCCCTCTGTTGGCTTCTCCTGCACAAGCTCCCTGAGTGTAAACTCTGTGTGTAACCTGGGTGTGTGACTACGGGCTTACTGGCGAGGTCTCCCCTAATGAACCTGGCATTGTGGAGACACAACCGTGTATGAGTGACTCCTTTCAGCGATGCCCCCTTGCTTACAACACAGAATGGATGGATTCGACCTTTATTATAAGGAAACGGCCCATGATCCTATGGGAGCTGACATGTCCCAGGATGTGCAGGGTAAGCTGGGAAGCAAGAGGCTCAAGAGATCCAACATGTCACTTTGATTCCAAAGGCAGAAAAAAGCTGATGTCCCAGCTCAAAGGTAGTCAAGCAGGAAGAATTCTCTTTTACTCAAGGAAGTGATGCTGAATTTTTGGACTGGAACATGCAATGTTGCCCTGAACTGGAACCGGAATTCTTTGTCCACCAGAATTGAAGAATGAATCCATGGACAGAAGGTGGTATAGCAAAGGTGGAAACATATTAAAGAACACATACAGACTCCCACGTGGGGAGGTGGAAGCATCCCACTGAGTTCCTTTCCCCCATGGCTTATAAAGGCTGCAGATCCTGGTGCCTTGATATTCCCTCTGATTGGTCACTAGTCCCTTACTGGTTACTATAGTAATTTCTAAGCTCAAAGGTAGAACCTCATATGGAGCCTATGTTTCCCTGTTCTCTTTGGGCTTTCTTCCTCTCCTTATGAATGAAGGGCTTCCTTCCCTTTATTGTGCAAATATAGTTCTTTTGCTGTTCCCAGTTCCCTCATTCTATGGAAATGTACCAGTTGCAGCTTTTCAGTTCCCCTGTTCTATGGAAATATACCTTCTGCTGCTCTGCACCCCTGTGTTTCTTCCACAGTCCTCTTAATTTCTAAAATTTTTTAATACCTGTCTTTTTCACTCCTAAAAATTCCTGTTTCAGAAGGGATAGCACTTTTGTTCCATTCAGAACTTCAACTGATTGGTTGAGGCCCATCTCTACAGGGGAGAATATTCTACTTTACTATCTATTTAAATGCTAATTTCATCCATAAATACCCTCACATGTACACCCAGACTAAATGTTGACAACATTCACCCCATCATCAAGTCAACACATAAAATGAACCAACACTGGGTCTCCATGAGATCACATTTAAAGCCATTTCCAAAACCTGGATTCCAGGGGTGTTTCAACTGGAGGACATATAGGCATCGAGAACTTGAAAAGGAAAAAAAAAATGTAGTGAGGGAATTTTTTAAGAAGTGTAAGTGTGTGTGTGTGTGTGTGTGTGTGTGTGTGTGTTTTAAGGGTGTGAGGGGGGGGGATATAGATAAAGAGAGAAACATGGACTTGTCCTACTTATTTATGCATTCACTAGTTGCTTCTTGTATGTGCCATGGCCAGGAAACAAAACTATAAGGTTCTCCCTCCTCCCTATTGGTGGGCAGAGTTATGACATTACTGGCATCTGTCATAGAGATGTGCCCAAGACATTGAACCACCAATCAGCACATGCCAAAGTGTCCTGGAGCCCACCCCTTCCTGTCCCACCCTGGGTCCAACTCTCTCCTGTTCCTCCCCTTAAAAAGACCCCCAGACCAGCCCACGTGCTGCTTGTCCTCCATGTCCAGGTGGCAACCCTGCTGGGTCCCTCTCCCCTCCCAACTCCTTCAATTCTGATTTCTCTACCTCTGTAATGAGTCCCGCTCATTACTGGAGAATAAACTTTACTTTAAAATGTCTTGGTGGTCAGTTTCCTGGGCCTCGAACTTTACAAAATCCACTGCCTTGGTGTATCAGAATGATGTTTAACCTACAGAGCTACCTGGTCAGAGCAATCTTAAGGTTTATGTTTGCCTAATCTTGCTAAGATCAGTTTATGTTTCTTTTCAAGATTTTTGGCGTAGCCAATCTGTTTATTTTTAGTGGAGCCTTCAGGTATGGCATAAATATTTAGCACATTTTTATATTAAATTCTCATCATTCACCAGCATAAAACAATCTTCATAGGGACATGAATAACAAAAATTTCCAAGGCTATACAAATTGTTCTCCATGTTTTCTGATAAGCCAATAAGCTTTTGATCCCAGTCAGGTCAGTACAATGTAGAGATTAAAATGTGTTCTAGCTCAGCCGGTGTGGGTCAATGGTTGAGTGCCAGCCTATGAACCAGGCCATCAGGATTCCCAGTCAGGGCACATGCCTGGGTTGTGGTCTTGATCAGAAATAGGGGGCATGCAGGAGGCAGTCAATCAATGATTCTCTCTCATCATTGATATTTCTATTTCCCTCTCCCTTCCTCTCTGAAATCAATAAAAAAATATTTTTTTAAAAAATGTGTTCTGGATCAAACAGGCCCCAGTTCAAATCCAAGCTCTACCAAGATATACATAAGGACCGTTAGCAAATTATTTAAATTCTTTGAAACTGTTTCCCCATCTACAAATGTGGGGATAATGACACTACTTATGCTCATTAAATCAGAGGATGCCAGCAAATGCCAGCATAATATTGGCTACACGCCAAATGTTTAATATGCGTTAAAAGTGATCATTAATACTTAGAGTTCTTTAAAATGTGCTGCCTGCATAGACTTGAAGTCTTTTTAAAAACCCTAACTTAACTCATCCTTTATCTTCCTCTTTCATTCCACCAATTCAATAGCCACACAGAACTACTGTGATTTTTTGAGATTAGCAGATAGGTTTCTGGGTAGAACACTGGGTGACAATTTTCTCAAAAAACCCAGGGACCCCATTCAAGGGCAGGTCTTTGAGTCGAATGCCAGAAAATTGGAAACCAGAAAACAAAAATAAATAATCCGATTTCCTCCTTCAGTTTAAAGCTTTGTGTGCATGCATGTGCACCAGAAAATACTGGCTTAATCAGAAACATTCAATTAAGACGAGGAAAGTAAGAACTGAGGCAAGCACAGCAATCAAGTGGTTATTTCTAAAAAAACCCAACCCCGTGACAATGCCCAATAATGATGAAATGCGCATCCAGGCAATTCCAGAAAGAAAGATAATTGCACCATTTGACAGTAATGCAAATTTCTCTCCCTTCCTATGTCCCTTTCTTTATCTCTGGTGTGAGTTTAGAATCTTCCAGAGAGAAGAAACTTGAGAATGATTTTGCTTGGGCTACTGTATTATACTGCTAAAGATAGACTTCCTAATAAATTTCTAAATGCAGTATTTGAAGCATGTGATAAAAAAAAAAAGTAGGGCCAGCTACAGTCTGCTAAAATTACATTAGTTTAAACTACACTGGTATCCAGCAATAAAGAACATTAAGAGGGTTCTCAACTAATTTCTTTTTTTAAAAAAATACATTTTTTATTGATTTCAGAGAGGAAGGAAGAGGGAGAGAGAGATAAATGATAAGGGAGAATCATTGATCACTGGGGACTGAAGCTGCAACCCGGGCATGTGCCTTTGACAAGAATCAAACCTGGAACTATTCAGCCTGCAGGCCGACGCTCTACCCAATGAGCAAACCCAGCTAGGGCTCAACTAGTTTCCTTAGAAAAAGTTTCATGTATACAGTAAGTCAAAAGGGATGCTGTATGACTGGATTGTCATTATTCCATAGAAATAAGAGTTCCAAAGTATTTCAGGCTATATTTAAACAGAGAAATTTTACCTTCTAGAAACCTCCCCTCTTCTCTAGGTAAGAAATAACATAAAAAAGAGATGGGTCATTCGTGATCAGGAAAATGCAAACTAAAACCTCACTGTGATTCCACTACACGCACACACATTGGAATAGAATAATTTTTTTTAAATGACCATACAATTAGCCAAGAAGGGGAAGAACTGGAACTCCCCCGCGCAGTTAGCAGTGGGGATGGGGAAGTGTACAGCACCTCTGGACAACCACTGGGCAGTTTCTGACCAAGTTAGACATATACATACGTAGCTGCCATATGACCCAGGAGTTCCACTCCTCCATATTTCCTGAAGGGAAACCAAAAGTATGTTCACCCAAAGGCATGTGCATGCATGTTCATGCAGCTTTATTTGTAAGTGTCCCAAAGCAGGAACAGCCAAAATATCCATCAACAAGTGAATGAATAAACAAATGACAGTATAGCCACTCAACTGGATTGCCACTTGGCCATAGAAAGGGACAAATGATTGACTTACACAACATGGATGAATTGCTAAATCATTATGCTGGGGAAAGAAGTTACAGAAAAAAAAAAGAGTATAGATACTATATGCTCCCAGTTACAGAAAATTTTAGAAAATGTATATCTAATCTGTAGTGACAGAGAGCAGATCAGAAGGTGGCCTGGGGAAGAGTGAAGGGAGGGCGCTGAGCACCATGCTGAGTGGGCACCAGGGCACTTTTGGGAGTGATGGGAACATTCATTTTCCAGATGTGGTGATAGTTTCACAGGTGGATACATATGTCACCTCTAACTATGTGCAGCCTGTTGTCCTTCAAATATGCATTAAGTACAAAGACCAAAGAAGAGTATGGGAATGTGAGTTGTCACAGTGCCCAGCAGAGAGGGTAGGTACTCCAAAAATGCTGAAGATACGTATTCTCGTGGGAACGGCTGCCTACCCACATTGGAGTCTTGTTCTCTGAGTGTGATATGCATTCTACTTTGTATACATAGCTGTGTTCTGTATGTGTTATGATTCTAGAGGATTTGGATGATACATACTCTACCTGTCTTCATAATCGTGTTTCTCTGATTTCTGTGTTCACGCTGTCCTCATCTCTTCTGTGACTCTCTCTGCCTCTGTCCTGTATTTCTCTGTCTTAGATACACATTTCAAACTTATGTGGATAGCATCTTCACTTTCCCTCTGACAAATTCCCATCTGTCATCGCCTACTTTGTGGGAGGAGGAAGAGTACGGGATTCACTCTTAGAGATTATCCTCCTAGCCAGAATGAGTGGTTGATGAAGGTACAACCCAACCTGGGCCATTGAGAATACGGCATAGGAGGCCTAGGCTAAAACTTGTCTTCACCCTGTGGAAAAGGACTTGCTTCCCTTTTCTGCCTGCTTTACAGGGAGCATATGAGCAGGAGCTGTGGGCAGATATCTGGCCCCACCAGGGAAAGCCTGTCTACAATGAAGCCAGTGAGAAGAGAGATCTTTGGGGCTCCCTGAGTCCAGCTATGCCTGCATTTGGACCTATCACTCTGCTTTTCAGTTTTGTGGCCAACTTCACTTTTCATTTAAGACAACTTCATCTCAGTGGTTAAGTACCTGCAATCTCCCTCTCTTCCTAACACACCCCTCCTCCCAAAATACCTGTTAACATCCATGGGAAAGTGTGGTTTGGTTGTGTGTCGGTGAAAGGTAGACGGAAACATTTAAGAGTATTTGAAACCACTAGATGACTTCTATAATTATTAATGTTAATGTATGAATAGATGATTTGACAAGCCAAAGGATGCTTATAGGTATGGTCCCCCCTACTAATTATGTCTGAAATTTATCTTAGATAAGATGAACACAAGAAGCAAAATAACTCTATCGAGCTGTGTGAATTTTGCCAAGTTTCTTGACTTAAGTCTCAGTTGCCTTCAATTTAAAAGGAGGCTAATAATAGTCTCTGTTTCTTGGGGTTTTAAGACAGTTACATTAAACTATACACTATTGTCCTTAGTGCAATATTTGCTATTTAGATGTATTATTGTTAATAAGTAAGATGTTATTACTATTCATCTACATTACAAATCCAAAATGCTTTTCCCCCTTCTCTTCTTTAATGTAAATCCTGGGCATTGTTCAAATCACACCACCTCCTCCAGGAAAATCTCCCTTGATTAGTTTAACACATAATGTAGTGATTATTTTCTTATCTCAATCTCCAAACTATCATTATGTATATGTATCTGATGCCTCTTCATATTGTATTATAATTTTAACTAGAGGCCTAGTGCACAAAATTCGTGCACTGGGGGAAGGGATGGGGTCCCTATGCCTTCTCACAGTCTGGGACCCCTTGGGGGATGTCTGCCTGCCACCTTAGGCCCGCTCCCTGTGGGGATCAGGCCTAAGCGGGCAGTCAGACATCCCTCTTGAACCATAACCCCTTGCTCCTTACTGCCTGCATGCTCACTGCTCCTTACTGCTTGGCTTGCCACTCCTTAGCACTGCCTTGGAGGTAGGAAAGGCTCCCACCACCACCACTGTGCTCACCAGCCATGAGCTCAGCTTCTGGCTGAGTGGTGCTCCCCCTGTGAGAGTGCACTGACCACCAGGGGGCAGTTCCTGTGTTGAGCATCTACCCCCCCCCCCCCCCCCCCCCCCGTGGTCAGTACACATCATAGCAACTGGTCAATCTAGTTGTTTCACCATAACGGTTGCTTGGGCTTTTATTATATAGATTCCCAGGAGTGGGCTTGAGCCAACTCACATCAGCTTGTGAGTGGCAATTGTTAAATTTTTAGGAATTTTGAGAGGTGGTTATTAAACAGAGCTGTTATTAGAAATTAAATTGCATGAAATAATAATGAAATAAATTATATTAAAGCCAAAGGTGCCCTAACCAGTTTGGCTCAGTAGATAGAGCATCAGACTGCAGACTAAAGGGTCCTGGATTCAATTCTGGTCTCAAGGATGCGTACCTCTCTGCTGCAGGCTCCTCCCTGGCCAGGGTCCTGGGTGGGGCACATTTAGGAGATAACTAATCTATGTGTTTCTCCCACATTGATGTTTTTTCTCTATCTTTCCCTCTCTCTTCCACTCTCTCTAAAAATCAGTGGGAAAATATTCTCTGGTAAAGATTAAAAAAAAAAGGCCAAAGCTAATAACTCAAAACATAACACTTCTTAGATACTTGCATTGCATTTTACTATCACTTATGCCCTTGAGTTTATTTATGTGTGTTATATGTGTTATATGTATAAAACAGAGGGTTACTACACATCTCTTTCCACAGCAACATCCTGTTGGTTTGGTAGCTTGCAATCTGTCATGGTGGAAGAATTTATACCACAGAAATCAGCAAATGCAAACCAGGGCTGACCCTCCACTCCCAAGCCACACAGCTGGTTGTTAAAACACTTACTGGTAGGCTGGTAAATGTCTTACTGTTCACGTTTGTAAAGAGCTGTAATGAGTTAATTAGCTCTTTGGCAATAGGGATTATGCACATTTGACAATAAGGATACTGCACATTCTTCTCTGTCCTCTGTATTGTTCAACATAGCATTACACACCCAGTAAGTACCTAACATTCTGCCTTTTTGCTAGAAGCCTAGAAAAAGGCAATCGTTTCATAAAGATTGCCTTTGTACATGTATGTGACCTGGTGTATTTAAAAATAGTCCTTCACACAAAAACCTTGCAGGTCTACCACTGCTTGAGTTGTAAACAATGGGGAAAATGCCACACATAAAGCTAGTGCAAAAATATTACAGTATGACAGTCAAAGTGAATGCATATTGACACATCCCTCTCTGTAACAAAGAGCTGAGATCACTCAAATTCATGTCATAAGGAATGGTAAAAAAAAAATCAGTAATGTTTCATTTTGAAAAGTAAAAAATATAAGTGTACAGAGGGCAATAAAAAATGTCTCCAAATAGTTGAAAGATTATCAAAAGAGAAAAATATGAGATATGTTCAATATAGCACTGGACAATAGCACCAGAATCAATGTTGAGAGGATACAGAGGCGCATTTTGATATAATGAGGAAGAATGGTCCTACAGAGATCACTCAAGATGGATGGAATGAGAAGTAGTGAATTTCTGCTCCAGTGTTACTCAAACACATGGATTGGTAATGGGGTTTGGCACATAGTACTGGCCCAAAGCTTTTACAAATAAGAGAATGGTCCAACAATGGTTCCCATATGGGGTCACTACTGCCCCAAATGCAAATTGTGCTCCCACTGAGATATAGTCATTGAGATAATAATTAATCAAGCAGCAAGTGTTTGTTAAGTGACTAAGTTTTAAGTGCCTTGCTAAATTCTAGGGTTAGTTGCACAAGATGAAGTTTATTCTTGCTGTAGGTTATAGTAAGTAATCAGTTTCTAGAATGACATGTGGCTAATCTAAAAATCTGAATGGGCACTGAAAGAACAGGTTTCCCTACATTATTGAAATATGGGTTCATTCAAAGGGTGGAGAAGACCTCTCAGAGGTATTGGTACCTTTAGGTCAGGGTCTGTAGAATATGCATGAGAGTTCACAAGTTGGAGGAGGGAACTCCAGGTGGAGAAAACAGTATGTACAAAGAAACAGAAGTGTGAGAGGACATGGCACTTGAAGCCCTAAAAAATGATCTATTAAAAAGTGTTATTTGCAATGGTTATATTTGGGCATCTGCTATATATATTTTTTAAACACTTCTGCACAGAGGGTGCTTTAAGAACTTAAGCAGAACTTGAGTGAAGGTTGAGCGTAGGTACTGTCAAGAAAATAGATGGAACAGGTCAACACTCCAGACTAGCGAACCCGGTGCCACCTATAAATGGAGCTGCTGGTGGGAAAGTTGAGTTCCTGGTTCGCCGAGCATTTGGGGCCATGTGTAGTGACTTCCGTAGGGCAGAGTCTGAGATGGAGCTCCTTGCCTGGCTTGAAGGTAGACTGTTCTTGAAATAAATAGAACCCTGTCTGTTTGTCGATGAAGATGAATCTGTGCGTGGAATTCCTCATCTAAGACTAGAAAATGTATACAAAAATGACCTATAAGCCATCTATAACAACAAATATAATTGAAAACCACCCAACTATTTAAAAATAGGAAAGTGGGATGAAAAAACCAAGATGGCAGCATAGGTAAATGCCTAACTGCAGCCTCGCTCAACAATTTCAAAAAAATACAACTAAAATACAAAATGGACATTATCCAGAACTATAGGAAAGTTGACTGGCTGGAAATTCTACAACTAGAAGGAAAGAGAAAACCAGAAGGAAAATCAGAGGAGCTGTAAAAGCTTAAGGTGCGGAGACACGGTGCACTTGTGGAGAGAGGACTGAGCTGGAGAGAAGGGGGCAGTTGAATGCATGGCTGGTGTTCCCTAGCAGGAAGGAGAAAAAAGCTCCGGACTGTGCTGAACCCCAGTTCTGGGTGAGACCCTGGGGACCAGGCTCATACAGAGGGAATCTAGGCTATAAGGTGGAAACCCAGGGGAGCTGCATAAGGCAGAGCTCTGGAGGCAAGTACATTGCACACAGAGGATGGACTGTTGACTGTGCTGATGGATTGCCCTGGTGGGCAGGAGACAAAAGCTCTGGACTGCACTGAATCCCACTTCCAACCCCACTTCCAACCCCACTTCATGCTGCACTGAACCCCAGTTCTGGGCTCATTGAGGGAGAGACTAGATTGTCTGGTAGCAGGCAAAACTTGAGGGCACCTTTCTCTCAGAGTTGCTTGCAGCAAGTACCAAAGCAGCAAGTACTGAAGGACACAGAGGAGCACTGAGACTCAGGAACCTCATGGGGCGGGGCTGACGGGGAAGCCAAGGCTGTGGGCTCCCCCCTGAAACTCTACTCTATGCAAACTGAGCACGGAGGCTTTTGCAATTTTCTAAGTCTAGTCAAATAAGGCTGTCTCCCAGCATAGACACAGCTGATCCTCACAGCCAATTGGCCTGGAGGTCAGTTCCTCCCAGTGATACCAACAACAATCAAGACTTAACTACAATAAGGCTGTACACACAGTCTACAAAGGGGTGCACCAAGAGTGTCCACCTCAGGTAACTGGGAGACTGACCCACTGAACCATATAGGACACCTTAGCACACAAAGCCACCCTACCAACTCAGGGAAGCTGTGAAAATGCCGGGACAAGGGAAAAAATCACAAATAAAAGAAATGGAGGACAACAAGTGACTGGACATAGAGTTCTAAACACGGTTATAAGGTTTTACAAGAATTTCCTAGAAAAGGCCAATAAAATAAATGAGACCTATGAGGATATGAAAAGGGATCAACTAGAAATAAAAAATGCATTGTCTGAAATAAAAACTATTATACAGAGTCCTAAAAACAGAATGGAAGATTGCAAGCATCAAGTCAAAGATTTGGAACACAAAGAGCCAGAAGAGACTCCTCCACAGAAGCAAGAAGATAAGAGAATCCAGAAAGTTGAAGATAATGTGAGAAACCTATGGGACAACTTCAAGGAACCAACATCAGAATTATGGGGGTCCCAGAAGAAGAGAGAGAGCAAGATACCGAAAACATATTGAAAGAAATAGTGACAGAAAACTTCCCCCACCTGGTGAAAGAATTAGACTTACAAGTCCAGGAAGCACACAGAACCCCAAACAAAAGGAATCCAAACAGGACCACTCCAAGACACATCATAATTAAAATTCCAAGAGCAAAAGACAGGAGAAAATATTAAAAGCAGCAAGAGAAAAGCAGTTAGTTACCTATAAAGGAGCACCCATACAATTGTCAACTGATTTCTCAACAGAAACCATGCAGGCCAGTCAGGAATGGCAAGAAATATTCAAGGTGATGAATAGCAAGAACCTACAGCCAAAAATACTCTACCCAGAAAAGCTATCACTCAGAATGGAAGGCCAGATAAAGAGCTTCACAAATAAAAAAAAAAAAAGCTAAAGGAGTTCATCATGGCCCAACCAGAATTATATGAACTGCTGAAAGGGGTTCTTTAGAAAGAGGAAGAAAATAAAAAAAAAATTATGAACAACAAATATGTAACTATCAACAAGTGAATCTAAAAACCAAGGAAATTAAAAAATCTGATGAACAATATTAACTGGTGAATATAAAAGAATCAGAGGTATGGAAGGGGAGTGAAGTGATGATTCTTGGGGAAAAGTGGAGTGGGGGTGCGGGAAGAGACTGAACATAAACTGTACACCTATGGATGAGGACAATAGGGGTGGGGAAAGGGCAAAGGGTGGGGTGGGAACCTGGTAGAGGGGAGCAATGAAGGGAAAAAAATGAGGAACATTTGTAATAATATGAACAATAAAGATTTATTTTTAAAAATGTAAATAAGTAAATAAAAAATTAAAAAAGAAAATAAATGGGGGAGCTTAAGAAATATCCTTTCCAACCCTGAGAATCTTTGACACTTTCAGGAGAGTCATTACCAGGATACTATGTGATGTGCTGAGACCAAAACCCTCATCTTACCGCACTTTGCTTTTCCGCCATTTACACTGCACCAGCAATTTAGGCTTTCATTCTACTGCTGACCCCTGGTTTGAGGTATTTGCACATGCTCTTCCCTGCATCTGCAATATTCCTTCCTAGATAGTCAAAACAATTGGTTCCTCCTCAACCTTGAGATCTCATCACAGTATCACCTCTTCAAACAAGTCTTCCATGTCCATCCAATCTAAAATAGCATTATCTGAACTTCCTTATTCCCAATTCTTATTATTATCTGTTTTCACCACTAGAATCTAAGAACCAGGAGTGCAGGACCTCTTCCATCTTGTTGATTGTATGTTTCAGTGCTAGTACTCAAGAGGCTATTCACTTGTACCGGAGCATGCCATTCTATAATGGACAAGAAGAGAATAGATCAGAAGAGAGTCCTTGGGTTGCTTAGAAGACTCCAGGCCACATTCCACGAAGAAGGAACAGGTGTGTGTCCTTTCAGTAACCCAGCAAGAGACTAGAACTAACTTGGAGGCAAGTTCTTCAGAGACACGATTATAGTACCTAAGATATTTAGCCCAGCGAATGGTACTTTTTGAATAGTGGATACACTTTTCTTTATATATATATATATATATATATATATATATATATATATATATATATAATTTATATATATATTATATATATATATTTTATATATATATATATAAAATATATATATATATATTTTTTTTTTACAGAGAGGAAGAGAGAGGGACAGATAGTTAGAAACATCGATGAGAAAGAACCATCGATCAGTTGCCTGATCCATAACCAAGGTACATGCTCTTGACCAGAATCAAACCCGGGACCCTTCAGTCCACAGGCTGAAGCTCTATCCACTGAGCCCAACCGGTTTCGGCATGGATATTCTTTTCAAATCTCTGGATGGCATCATGTGAGAGAAGGACAGGAATTAGTTTGAACTGACTCCCAAGAGAAGAAAACATATAGGCTTGAAGCCACATGAGAGAGAGAGAGATATTTCAGATCCACATGAGGAAGGGCAGTAACAGGCAAAGCAACAGTCAAAGTTCAAAAGGGTCCTTTAGAAAGTTCAGGGTTCCTTCAGTGAAGTGCTTAATCAGAAGCCAGACAACAGAGATGAAAAGGTCAAGCCGTAGGCAGGAGAGCAGAACAAATAACTAACATTTGTATGTTGGCTACCTGCATGCCAGAAGCACTGTTTGAGGTACCGGACAAATATTAACTCACTTAATCCTTACATCAACCTGAGGCAACAGGTGCTAATGTCATCATTTTATAGAGCAACAATCTAAGACCAAGAAGTCAGAAAACTTGGCCAAGGTCCCCTGCTAGTAAGTAGCGAAGCCAGCTTTTTAAAAAAATTTTCTTTAATGCCTCTTTTAAAGTTTCATAGTACTTTTTTTATGCCTTAACTAGAAATGAGTCAATATCCTGTTTTTGTCATCCTCAGGGAAAAGCATTACCAAATATTCAAGTGTAACTGCCTGACACCACCAAGGTTAAGATTGGAGGTGATACATAATAGCATGTACGCAGAAAAAACATCCTGGAAACCTGTGCTGAATGAGGGACCCTGTCTGGGTTGTAGCTCATAGTTATTTATTTCTATTTTCTATACTATAGACCAGGGGTAGGGAACCTTTTACCTGCCAAGGGCCATTTGGATATTTATAATATCATTTTCAGGTCATACAAAATTATCAACTTAAAAATTAATTAGCTCTCTCCTAATGTCTTGGCAGAGCCAGACCAAATGATTTGGCTGGCCTTACATGGCCCTTAAGCCAGATGTTCCCCAACCCTGCTCTAGACCTATAAGGAAGAAGATTTTTTTGCTGACTGCCATATCCTCAAGTCTTCTATAAATATGTGTTAAAAATTGAAAAATATCCTATAAGTAAATTACATCTAGAAAATTTTTATTCTAGAAATTTAACTTTCATTTGTAATGCTAACAGCAAGACACCCATGAAAAACACACATGGTGTCAAAACAAGACAAAGGAAAATCATTTGGGCAAAAAAATGAAAAAGGATCCCAAGTCAAATTTATAGAAAATATTACTTTATTAACTTTTGGTTGAAAATATGTTTGTATATTTTCAGAAAACAATTCCAAGACCATGTGGATTCCTGCAACAGAGAGGAATTGACAGGAGTGCTCGAGCCATGAAGACAGAAGAGAAACAACCCAGAGATGGAAGACACTGACAAATGCCTTGCCATACTAATAGACAGCAGCTGTGCATTGCTGAAAGTTGCCCAGGACCAAACCAGAGAGGGTTGGATCTGCATCACACCATTTGTCCACCAATCAGATCTGAAATATCATGGTTGACATGTACACATAAGGAACTATTTGACATTGAAATTGGGACTCAAAAGAACTGTTGTCCCAGAAAGAAACTCACTACAGACTTATTCATTTGCCTCTCAGCATAACCATTATGGCTTGTCTCATTTTCGGTTCTTATAAGTGTATTTCTTATATCACATGATCTCACACATCTGGGGGAAATAATGAACAACATAAACTGATGAACAAAAACAGACCTGGAGACAGGGAAGCATGGATCACACTGTCAAACCTCAGAGGGAAGGTAGGGATAGGGAAAGATGGGGGTAAGGGGGAGAGATCAACAAAAGGATTTGTATGCATGCATATAAGCCTAACCAGTGGTCATGGACAACAGGGGGGTGGGGGCATACATGGAGAGGGGTTTGTGATGGGAATGAGGGGATGAGAATAATTATGTCATACCATAATCAATAAAGTAATTTAAAAAAATGAAAAGAGGGAAGGATTAAGAAAGTCTGTATACTCATGGATCTTACTTCTGGGCTGGGTGCATTAGGTTCTTTGTGGTTCTGTTCATGGACCCAGCAAGGCAAAGGAACCAGCAGAAGCCTATATATCAGACAACCAAACATGTAGCCCTTACAGGCTTCAAAAGAATCTATCACAAACAGTTTGGTTTTTACATTAAAAGAGAAACAAAACAAGTACCTTTCAAGCAAGGCAACTGAAGCATGGATAAAAGTTTGGAGTATGTCGCTGGGTTGCTGTCAAAATCTCATTCTGATTAAATGTAATAAAACAGAGTCAATACTAAAATGTTAATAAAATGCTGCTTTCTCTCTCAGTCACCACCATCTACTAAAGGTGTTTTGATCACATTTATGAAATAAATTATATCACTTAGTATACAAGGGAGCTATTTTGGCTGTGGGAGGTAATCATATTCTAATTTAATGACAGAGGGGAAAAATCATGCATGACTAAAATAACTGCTATATCCAACTTCAAGAAGACTGCATTTTGTGAAGGACTACAGACATGTCAGTGCTTGTTAAAGCATTACAATTAACATGTTTTAAAGTTTTTCATTTACTACAAATTCACTAGGCCTTCTTCCAGATCACATTCACCCACACTATCTTTCTCATGAATACTTAATTTTCACCCGGGGAAAGTCAACTCTTCAGCCCACCCCTCTAGAAAAAGAACTGTAAACAAGGCCGAAGGGACAAGTGACGCTGAGATGAGTTAAGAGCAAATGCAAAAGGACAGATGGGCTGAGAAAAGCAGAGCATCTCAGAGTCACCATCCAAGGAAGGGAGAGAAACAATTAGAACTTAGAAGTGAGCTGATTCATTGAGGAAGCATTTAAAGCCTTAATACCTTATCTAAATGGAGACATTGGTTCTATTTTGAGGCAACCGGAAAGGCTTATGAATACTTCATAATGTTTGCATTAGAGAGCCTATGTCAGCATGAATAGATTGCATCTTTAGGGTGAGTAAGCCAATCCCTGATCAGTAGTTAAGAAATTTCAAATGTCTTTCCTGTGGCAAACTTCCTGGGGGCAGTTGAGTCACCAATAAGGTAATTTAGAGGCAAACAGATATCCCCTAGTGGAGGAATAAGGAACTACTTCCTAAAAATATATTAGTACATTTGGCCTCTGAATAGAGTTGAGTGGAAAACCATTAACTTTAACTCTTCATGAAGACAGCTGTGAAGGGGCCCAAGCAGTAAACCCTCTCCTCACCCATGCCATTATTATCTTCATATCCACAGAGTTTCAGAGTATTCACGAGGTCTATGCCAAGAAAAATAGCAATAAGAAACATTCCCTTTTCTTTTTAAAGAAATTCTCCAATAAAGGGGATTTGATGATTATGTCATTCAGTGTAAATTAATTTCATGCCTTTCTATGAGTTAATCTTTCCTTTTGCCCTGACAGGCCAAATAAAGTAGTTGTTACAAGCAGAAGTTTTAGATTCAAATACACTTATAGTCAAATTCATGCTCTTATACTAATTCTCCACATGAACTAAGATTTGTGTAGCTGCACCACCTTGCCGTGCAAAGTTATATTTTTTAAAATAAAATGACATGGTGCTTAGTATATAGTAAACACTCAATACAATTAACTATGTGGTAATAAATTATGTTATTTAGTATGCAACATTCATATACAAATTTAAAATGAAAAAAGTCACTTACATTGACAAGTCCTGATTTGGCACCAAAAATAAAACCACCATATCAAAAATTGCAGGGAAACCCATTTGTCTCTTTGGATTCCAATTTTGCCCTGATGAAAAAACAAAAAACAGGACATGGATTTATTTTGTGTTACTAGATTAATCAATTTCACTCCTCTTTCCTGCTCTCACACCTATGCCAAAGTCCCACCATTTTGAATTCTCTATGTAGAATTAAAATTTATAAGCAATTGGTGCAGAAAATATCTCTTTTATAGTCTACCCTTTGAAAAGGTACATGTAGAATGTATCAGTAAAAAAAAAAAAAGAAAAAAAAGAAAAAAAGAGAGAAAAGTTATTGAGGTTCCCCCTCCCCTTTTATCAAGAAGATGTCATTTGGAAACTTGGATGAATCACCTGTCATTGTTGAATGGCAAGATAATGGTCTTATGTTAGTAAAGAGAGAGACATAAATGATGTGTTGCAAAGTAATAACAGAAGATTGCTTAACAGGTATGCAAAAATGGCACTAATGCTTACAGATACAAATGCAATGTGACAGCAATCTGTTAGGACACGATGCTACTTGTGGAATGCACATATGCTCATGCAATGGATATATTTTAATTCTCTATGAATATTGTGTCTTTATCTGTTTATTTGGACTTATAAATATGGCATAATAACAGCTTCTGAGTATTCTAGCTTAGAGGTAACATGAGTTTAATATGCATTATCTCATTTATCCCATATAAAATCACTGTGAGCCACATATCCATGGAAAATGAAATTGAACCTGAGAGATCAAGGGGCATGTGCCAGGTCATGTAGGCAAATAATAATGGGCAGATTTGTCTAATCCAACTCTGTGTTGCTTTTCTACTATATAACAATCTGTTTCTATCATATAACAATCTGTTCTCCATGCAAACATATTTGGAATACATAAACATAACTGCACTGAGTCATGTTTTCTCAAGAATTAATATAAAGCATTTTCCTTCTTTTTGTTCCTAGAAAGATTTGTGATTTGATTTTTCCTGATGACCAGATTGCTTTGTTCTTCTGAAAGAATAGTATAGGAATATAGGACACAGCAATGTTCTACACTATGTTTTTAGATTGATGACATAATAATACTGAGATAATGTATGCTTAATGCTGGATACATGAATCCTTTTTGGTGATGAACAGAAATGATGAAACTATCATAGGACTATATTAACATATAATGGTCACTTTGTATTTGGCCGAGAGGAACCCACAAATTGGTTTTTTTCATGTGTTTTCAAGACATTTATTTTCTCTTTCAATTTTGTTTTTGTTATAATTAAATTTGATGGGCATATATTAGTGTCTGTTATGTGAAAGATATCGGGCTACACTTTGGAAACTCTATAAGGAGGTCTAAGATCAAGTCTATTAAAATATACTGATGAGTAAACTCATGGTAAGCCAAATGAAACAAGAGTATGTACATTGTTCTATTGCAGATTCTACAAAATTAGAACCACTATATTATAATTTATAGATGACTCAAGATGAGTTAGTAGATTTTGTTCCACAGATGAAATTTTAATAGTATACTATATTTGGACACATTAAGACAACACAAAGTCAAGGTTAGTGCAAAGAGGAAATTTTACTTAATACTAAAACCATGCTGACTATGCCATTTCTGTTATACTTCTATTCACATGAAACATGAGTCAATATTTTTAAAATTTTTGTTTATTTTGGAGGTGTTAGAAATACATTACAATATTTTTTCCTTATTTTACTTTTTGCATACTATATCCTTCTTATTATTTATTATTTTGAATAACTTGAGAATATAATTATAGTTTGGTTTTGATGGTTATAATAATATAACAATACTAGTAAATGAAAATGTAACATCAAATTTTTTCAAAAATTATACAATTACATTCGCAAAAAAAATAGATTATGTATAAATGGGCACCACTTTATTGTGATTGATAAGATCTATAGTTAATTTCTCCATGCTGTTTACTTTCTATTGTGTAGTCTTGCCTCCATTCAGCAAGCTTATGTTTCAGGCACTAAAGACACAAAACTGAGCAAAAGCGAGTTTTAGTCCTCAATTCTTCGCCTGCTACTGAAGGCAGGCAAATGAATAAGTACACAGAGGCCTTCTGGCGGCTCTAAAGGAGGTATTGCACAAAGAGTTGGGGTCTGTACAGAGAAAATGTCAATCATCCAGGTGTGATAAGAAAGGGCATTCTGAGGAATGGTGCAGATGCTTCACAGGAAGAATAAAAGGGAAATTTAAACTGATTTAAAGACTGATTTCATTGGCAGAAATATGGAGAGGAGTATTTTAGGCACAAAAACAAGCACATACAATGATATGGATATTGTGACATGGAAGAAAAACTGAAAATTACATTTTACTTCTTTCAATCAACTTTCTACATGTTGATGAAAAGAGAAACATTTTATTCCATTTGATTGAAAATTATCTGATTTCATTTGGAATCTCCAAAAACATGGTCCATGAAAAATATTATTCAATAGGATTTTTATTATTCATAATACTGAGAATTCCTACTTGGCCATTTTATTAGAAGTGGGGATAGGTGGGGAATAGGGAGAACCATTATTCTGTGTTATAAAAACAATCAGTTTACTTCTAAAAACGTTTTCTTCTAAAACTTTCCCATATCTTGATGGTATACTTAAAAAAAAATATCTGTGTGCCAATTAAGTCATAAAAATAGTTTTTATACCAGTGATCTGCAAACTGCAGCTTGCGAGCCACATGGGGCTCTTTGGCCCCTTGAGTTTTTAGCAAAGGCCAGCTTAAGAGTACCCTAATTAAGTTAACAACAATGTACCTACCTATATAGTTTAAGTTTAAAAAACTTGACTTTCACCAAACCGGTCTGGCTCAGTGGATAGAGTGTTGGTCTGCGGACTGAAAGGTCCCATGTTCGATTCCGGTCAAGGGCACGTACATTGGTTGTGGGCACATCCCCACTAGGGTGTGTGCAGGAGGCAGCTGGTTGATGTTTCTCTCTCATGGATGTTTCTAACTCTATCCCTCTCCCTTCCTCTTTGTAAAAAATCAATAAGATATATTTTTTAAAAATTTGGCTCTCAAAAGAAATTTCCATCGTTGTACTGTTGATATTTGACTCTGTTGACTAATGAGTTTGCCAACCACTGGTTTAAAAGGATTGTGTCTAAAGCCATAGTATTTTCATCTGTACTTTTATTGGCTATGTTGCACCTTTTTTTGATTGAATGGATTTTGCCATGCCCTTTTAATCTTAGATTGTTGAAGTTTCTGAGCCTCAATTTCTTCAATGCACTGGGAAGGAATGATGCATATCTGGAGACTTGCTTTCAGGACAAAATGAGGAATTCCTTGCAATGCATTAAACAGTTGGTACTTGAAAATACATCAATTATTTCTTTTGAGGAATGATTATTGTATAAAACTAATTTACATACATGGATATAAAGAGATACATGAGTGAAAGTAAATAGGCTTTGGAATGTTACATACCCATCAAATTTCATCCACTGAGCCTTAAATATGTTTGTATCATAATTTAGACTGGGAGGCGACTAGTGGCAAAACTAATCTATGGTAGTTTCTTTCAAAAATTGCAGGAGATTGTTTCCCTCTTTTACTTGCATTCAGGATAGTTTTTGTGCATCTGCAACATTTCAGTAGATTCACTCTACAATCTATTGCTTGTATGAATAACTATTACAGATTTAGCTTTTTAAAAAATAACAGATTCTGACAACTCTTATAACAGTATTTAATGATCACATGGTTATAGTTGATTATATATATATATATATATATATATATATATATATATATATATATTAGGTACCAATCACATTAAAGACTGTATAAAATACTCTCCAGATGTCAGGAGACTTCTGGGCCATCATTTCTACTTGTTATTTGGGGGTTGTGGGTGGGGGGTTGGGCAGTCATGAAAACTTTCTGGTTAGACCTCAACTGCGAGGAGGATAACTGATTAACACTCACAGCTCCTATCTCTCTGGACCCCCAGCTGTGTTGATGATGAGGCCAGGCTTCCTGTTGGCTGCTCTCCCCCAAAGGCTGAGTGTAGGAGGGATAGGAAAGCAAGCGCACCCTGGCAAGACGATGGGCATGGGCATTGTCTTCCCTTGAGAGCTGTTGGCTGAAACTTTCTTGCAACTGTGCTGTAGTCGGAGAGTCTCTCCACCCAATGCTTTCTCTTTGTTCTCTCTTTCCATAAGTGTCAGATCTGCATTGCAGTCTGAAGGCTTTCCTCACTTTTCCCGACCCCTCTGTTAATGACTCTTGAAGTTCTCATACTATCTTGTAGTCTGTTTCTCTGTGACCCACTTCATCTCTTTTGGATTCAGTTTCCTCATTTTTAGTTTGAACAATAATGGTACCTCATCTGCTTACCTCACCAGGTTACTGTCAAGACCAAATAGTAGAATGTGTAATAAACTGAATTGAAGTTATAAATTGTAGATTGCCATCATAATTCTTTCTCTAGAAGAGATTTTGTTCCTCTAATCAATTTCTTTCTTGCTTTCTCATAGCCTGAGGAATTTTTTTTTGTTCTAGCTATCATATGAAAAGTTCAATCTCAATTCATCTGCTTCCATACCTTGAAATAGGGTTGTAGTAGACTCAACTTGCTATATTCAGATTATATTCACGACAGAGAAAAATTCATCATAAGGCAAATATTTCTTGAAGCCCATCCTTGGGGATTAACTACTGAAATTTTGAAATAACCTCCTTATACATAAATGTCCCTGGAAGTTTTCCTCACAGTAGGAAGTACAGAAATAGAGCAATTTTAAACATTATAATAATTTAGGGGGGATTGCATAGTATGTATATTTATTTTAGGAAACTACTTCTGAAAAGACACTGAGAAATGTACAAGTTTTCACCCCTCTTTATTTTAGTGAACTTCAACAAAAGCCTTTTTGGATGCCTGCTCATTTTTGAGCTCAGGACTATGGATGTTATCTAACACTCAATGAGTCCCTAATGGGATTTGTAGACTTGAAATACATACCTCTAAGGAGTGGAACAACCTGGTGTCAGGCACATTTCCACTCCTTGAGGTGCTGTATAGCCAGTATGACATTAATACAATGGCTGTGTCACCTGAGGCAACTTGCTTAATGTCTCTGTTTTCAATTTCTCATTAACAAAACAGATCATAGTAACATCTATTTTATACATGGTTCAGAGAATTAAATGAAATGTTACATAGGAAACACTTCAGAAAATACAAGGTACAAAATCAAAGCTCAATTCCTTTTGGTAATTATATAGTCTGAGAGAAGAAGGTATAATTTCTTATTAAACTTAAAAATTCAATCTAGTCAGGTAGAGACTTATCAAATTGTATTAGAAAATTAAACTAAAACTTGATGGCAGGAAGCAGCTGTTCTGAATGAAAAATAAGAAGTATGGCATGGGAAGGTTGGTTGAAATGGAAATGAAAAGCTCCTCATTACAAAATAAATGATATGGGTTAATTAATTCTAAGAGAAATCTGAGTCAAAAGGTGATTCTAAAATCTGTATCTCCTAGATATCTCCCCTGAAGTCTGGAATTATACTGTCTCCTTGACAAATTTAATGGAAATCTTGAACAGTATGTCCAAACTCCTATTCCTTCTCATAAAAAAAAAAACCCAATTATTTATAACAATAATTCTTTTATTTTACTTGCATAGTTTGTTGATTGTCTATTTCCCTGCGCTATGTTAACAAAAAACCATTGAAACCTGTAAAGATTTTTTGTGAGATTATTTGAGCTAAACTGTTCTGCAGGGAAGCAGAACCTCAATGGATTGAGATAATGCTCCGAAGAATGGTGGGTTACATTTCTCTATTTATACATTGCAATCAAAGGAGGGACTAGGTGGGTTACATGAAATTCATTGGTGATGGAGTAAGGAGGCAGAAGAAAGCAAGACAGTGGGAAACCCCTGGGATTGGATAAAAGGTAAAATGATGGACTCCTTCTTAGGTGAGTGCAGGAACAATGAACATGATAACAAAGGAATTTGAGGCATCTGTCCTGGCGCCCACCACATTTGGTTGTGCCCCAGGGGCTCCAGAAAAAGGGAAGTTACAAGTTACCCAGACATCTCATAGATATGTTATCTTAGAGGTAAAAAGGCAAATGGGCTCAGTATAGAAGATCAAAGTTGATCTTTGTCTGGGAAAATATCAGCCTAGGAAATGACTACCCACTATAACATATTTGTAGTTAAAATATTTAATTTTCAAATCATCTTTTGTGGTTACTTTAGGTCTCTGAGTTTGCAAGACTGCCACACAGGCCTTCCTTGAACTTGTCAGGTTAGCATGTGGCTCTTTTCTTTCACAACTAGATTGGCTCGACATTTCAGGATTGTCTCAGTCTTCTTAACCTATGAAAAACCAAGTCTCCAGAAGTAGTCCAACTCATAGGAGCTTCCTATGAATTTTTGTTGAATTAATAGATGAAAGCAGAATGTCATTTATTTGCTTAGAAAAATGTATTTAAAAAAATTATTGCCATAGTAATGTAAGGGCACACAACAGAAATGTTGATGAAAATATTAACATAAGGAGCTAGGAGGGAAAGGAAAAGACCTATTGTCTGTGAGACAGTATGATTAGCAGAGGTTTTTTAGCACATGTGTTTGAACTCTGTGGTGTAAAATGTGAAGAAAGAGTTTTAAATAACAAGATGGGGGGTTCCTTTAGGCATATAGAAGGGCAACATGAGGAGTGAGTCTAAACATTGGAATCTCTGAAAATGTCTTTTCTCCAGTTCTAGAAGAGTTATCATTTCAGTTCTCTTGATGGGTTTTGGCAAGGTCCTGCCTGGAGGCAGGGTTTTGTACTTGAACGCCACATGAGCTCTCAAGCCTACGGCTCCTTGCCCCGTGAGTCTGTGAATTAACACATCTCTTTGAACAAACTTGCTTGATAGCTTGTGAAAGAAAACAGCATTAAAGAGTAGTTTGGTAAAAATCTGAAGATGTGGGGAAGATCTGTCTGTAATAGAGAACTCAGGAAAATCTCTAGAGCAGAACAGATATACCCACAGACAAATTGTTTCCCGCATCTGATCTAAAGAGTGGCTCGTTCTTTTCTAAATCGACCAGTTTAACTGCTTGGGTATTTAGGCCTACACATGTGCAAGTGATTTAGAGGAGCAATGACTGGAAGTGAAACATGGCTTCCGAAGGAGATGGATATTTTTGTCATAATTGTGACATTTATAGTGACACAGATTTCGGCATATATTTAACCTAGGCTGAACATGAATGTTGCCAAGATGTGAATCAGCTCAGCTCTCAGACAAATCGGCAAGCTGGAAAACGTCAAAGGACAGGAGGGTTCTATAATTTCAGAAAGCGTCATAATTTCTTCTAGGCTGCCTTTACTGCTTAACCTCGTGCCCAGAATGAGTTCTGCCGTGGTGTGCAGGGAAAATTCTCCTCCCAAGTGACAGAGTGGCGGTATTGTAATCGTTTTCTCCTCAATGCTCTGGTTGAAAAAGGTAGTTTGTAAGAGCACCTGAAAGAATTCATGCTCCCGAGGGCCACATTGCATCTCTAAATTGAAATGTCTTTGAGTGATCAGACCTAAGAATATTCTCCAAAAGGTCTCCATCTGAATTCTCATGTAGTGTGCTGCTGTAGACACCAGCTTTGGGTGAGCCAGCTCAGCATGTGTCCCTACTACTTAATGTCAGCCCGTGACTATTCTTAGCCTTGACACCTCCGTACAGTTTACCAGAAGGAACAGATTTCGCCACCCCGTCACATTTTCTATCCATTGAGTCGCAGATGGAAGAGGATAAAAAGGACACATACATGAAAGGGAACTGGTGCACGTTTCCTCCGCCCTCAGGAGCTAATCTCAGCAACGGAGCCAGTGTCAGTTGCGTGTGAAAATAGGCTTTTATTTTTTCATCCCCCCTTCTCCCCCCGTCCCCACCCCCATGCTGGGTGCTGGGGAGATGAAACATAGGGATGACAATAATGTATGGCTGCCAGTTTCGGGTACTTTAGCTTTCCAAGTTGGCAGATGCTTAACATCAAGAAAATACTTTCCAGCCAAAGAGGAAGGACAACTAGAAAGAGATCAAAGTGAATGGGCATTGGTTTTGTTGGCCGGCAGAGGAATCCATTTGAAATGGGCGCTACTTGATGGTACGCAATGTGAAGAAATGACCTGTACGCTGTCTGAAGTGCGTTCTGAGAAACACTGCTCTCTGGCCACAGAATCTCAGTGAACGGAGACTAGAAAGTGGGGTGATTGGCTTTTCCATTTTTGTCACTAATAATTCGTTAAGCTCTGACAAACGGGTTCCTTCATGCAGCTGGTTTTCTATTTTCTGTGGTGGGAGAGGAGGAGGAGGCGGCAATGAGGTTGCTTGTCAAGTAGATTAACAGAAATATCAGGAAAATATTAAGATGGCACTTGAGGTAGGGATCCTCAGAGACGGACTCCGTCTCTCTTCCTCCCACTCACTCTCTGTCTCCTCTGTTACTCCAGGTGGGTGGGGTTGGTATGTGAGCCCTGCTTCAGGCTGGAAAGGTGAGATGGGGGTGTGGGTGCAAGATCAGGCTGGAGAGAAAAACAGAGGTTTAGTAGGATGCTTTTTCCTAGGAAGAATTAGTGATAAAAGGTTGAAGTACAAGTGATTTGAGAGAGAGAGAGAGGGGGGGGGGGGAGAGAGAGAGAGAGAGAGAGAGAGAGAGAGAGAGAGAGAGAGAGAGAGAATGAAAGGAAAAATAGTAAAAAGAAACTGGGTCAAGATAAGAAAAGCTGTGGGAGTAATTGCTGGGAAAATTTTCACCTCCTTGGGACTGGAATACGACTACCACCATCACCATCATCACCATCCTCCCCACCACGGAAAATATTGGCAAGTCATTTTAAGAGCTGTTCACAAGTTAGAAAAATAGCCAGCTGCATCTTACTGGAGAAGGAGCTTACTCAGAAAGCATTTCAAACCATAAACTTTTCATTTTTTAGGACTTTTGGAGCAATTAATATTTGTTATGTTTTCTTTTACTTGAGTAGTTTCTGAGTCTGTCTGGCATGAATCACAAGTCAGAGAGGGAAAGGACTATTCCAAGATCATAGGTACAGGTGGTCACTGGGGGAACCAGGGCTCCTAATACCTGTGAGAGGATATTACTACACGGGACTGATGCATGTTCTCCATGTGGTTAGAGCCTGTATCAGGGCTTCTACATGTCCTCTGATGCCAGGTGCCCAGTGATTATGAATAAGAAATGATGAGGAGATGTCAGCAAGACAGCTTTGCATTTGCTACTCACACATGGCATGGGGTTCTAGTTCAGTCCTTTGGTCTTCAATTGGTAGAGTTTTCAAATCAGAGTTGATGTCTCTAAGCTATGACAGGAACTTTTAGGATGAGTTGTTTTATTATTAATAGAAAAACAAAAGTTTCGGCTAATTTGTTGCTAACACTCAAAATTAATAATAGGAGATTTGCGGGTGTTAAATTCCCAAGAAATGCCAATGCAAAGTAATTCAATTTATACAATTTTCATGTGTATGTGCATATGAAATGATGGAAGGACAGAAGAGAGCAATTTTATAAGAAATATAGGCTAAGCAAAATAAGTCCCTCATAGAAAGATAAATATCACATGATCTCACCCATTTTGGGAATCTAATGAACAAAATAAACTGATGAACAAAATAGATCCAGACATAGAAACATGGAACAGACTGTCAAATCTCCAAGGGAAGGCAGGGGTGATTGGGCAGGTGGAAAGAGATCAACCAAAGAACTTGTATGCATATATGCATAGCCCATGGACACAGATGATAGGATGGTGGAGGCCTGGGGCAGGGGGCGAGGGCGGGCTAGAAGAAGTTAAAGGGGGAAGGAGGAGGACATATATAGTACTTTCAACAATAAAGACTTAAAAAAAGAAATATACAGTCATGACCGGTTTGGCTTAGTGGATAAAGCATTGGCCTGTGGGCTGAAGGGTCCTGGGTTCGATTCCGGTCAAGGGCATGTACCTTGGTTGTGGGCACATCCCCAGTGGAGGGTGTGCTGGAGGCAGCTCATCAATGTTTCTCTCTCATTGATGTTTCTAACTCTCTATCCCTCTCCCTTGCCCTCTGTAAAAAAGTCAATAAAATATATTAATATATACATTTTCTATTCAAAGTTACAAACTGCATATGGTTTCTCACGTATTAGAAAACTATCTTTTTATGTGGGGAAAATGCATGTTATTTCGCTCACGTCAAGTTGCATATTTTACTATCACAGCCTCACAATCAATTTTTGTAACATGTGGACCATACTGCATTTGTAAAATGTCACTCCTAGTTATACGCAGATCTCACACACAGATTACTGCATTCTCCCCAACTGCCCACAAGGTTCAGAAGCCTTATAGATAAGTATCTTTGATTTTCCTGCCTATACCAATTTTTCAAAGGTTAACTTTTTTCACACATCATATCACCCAACACTATGTAAATAGGAAAAATAAACTGAAGTTAAAACATAAGAATTATGTTTTTTGGATTGGCCCTGGGATAAGTGGCGAATCTGTGCAGCTTCCTGATAAAAAATAAGCCTCTTAAAAAACAGTCACAGCAGAGCGAAAATGCAGAAGAAGAAAAAGAGAGCCATGTCATAGAAAACCTTAATTACATCTGCTGCTGATTATTTTAACCCCCAGGCCATCCTTTTAGCATACCCTCATAGGCATTTCCTATACAACGGTATTACACTTTGGGGGTCAAATGCTTTTCTGTATGATGTTGTAATTTGGACTTTTCCTGATTTAGAATTGGTGATTAATGGGGCTGGTGCTAGCTTGGAAAATCCTTTTTACCATAGAGGAAACTATCAATAAGACTGTAAAGTAGATGATTCAGATTCTGAAATCCAGGCAGATACAAAGGGCAAAGCTATTGGAAGGGAAGAAGTGCAATGTCTGGCATTGGTTGTGTTTATGTGGCAGAATTACTTGTAATTTCCTCTTATTTTCCCTATTTTTATAGAATGTGTTTCTATTACTTTATGATGAAAACCACCTTTAGGAAAACAAAATACTCAGGATTTTCTGGGCACTTTTTTGCATCTTAGAACTGTCCAGTTATTTGGCAACAACTGAAATAAGCAATGAGAATTATTCTGATTACAGCATTTTTTTTCTTACTCTGCCTCATATGGTTGAAAATAATATTTTTCTAAAAAAAAAAGATAAACATAATCTTTTCTCCCAATGGAAATTAGTTTTCGAAGAACTCAGCACAGCTCTAAATCCACATGAAACATGTTTTAAAAGGGTGCTACCACCTTAGCCAAAATTTAACTCATTGTAAAGATGTAGACGTAAGTGTTTTAAGTATGTGTCATCTTGGATCTCTTATAAGTGTGAGTTATAAGTCATAGATTTGGGAAGTTTTAAAATGTGAAATTCAATACAGGAGTGGGTGTTGTTTAAGTAATGGAGAGCTCATGTGTGGTTTTGTGACTTTATTAAGTAACCATGTTTTCAACTCTCATTTTAAAATTTCTATATATTTATGTATGATTTTTTGTTTCTAATTCTGACCAGAGGACATGTTTTCAATTTATTTCAGAGAGAGAAGAAAGTGGAGAGAGGGTGAGAGAGAGAGAGAGAAAGAGAGAGAGAGACATCAATTAGTTGTCACTGGATGCACACAACCTAAGTATGTGCCCTCACCAGGAATCGAACCTGAAACTTGACAGTGCAGAGGACAACGCCCAACACCCTGAGCCACGGTGCCTAGAGCTGTATTTTTTTAATTCAGTAAAATATTAATAGATGCATACATATTGTTGAGTCACCTCTTTTTTTAAATATATTTTTTATTGATTTTTCACAGAGAGGAAGAGATAGGGATAGAGAGTTAGAAACATTGATGAGAGAGAATCATCGATCAGCTGCCTCCTGCACACCCCCAACTGGGGATGTGCCCACAACCAAGGTACATGCCCTTCACCTGAATCAAACCCGGGACCCATCAGTCCATAGGCTGACATTCTATCCACTGAGCCAAACCAGTTTTGGCTGAGTCACCTCTTTTGATATTCAGTACAAAGACATTTCTAACTGATAGCTACCTAGCTAACTTACTAACTAGATTGATTTATTTATGATGGGAATTATGTCCCATAGAATATTATAGTTTTTGTATAGTCAAACCCATCAATCTTCTATCATGAAATGCTTGTTGTCATTATTAGATAGGCCTCCTTCACTTCAAAATACATTTTGTTTTAATACTTATGTGTTTCACAATTAAGTTTTTTATCCATCTGGAATTCATTTTTTAACATTTCATAATGCAGGAATTCAAGTTTATTTTATTCCAAATAGTTAACTGATTGTCTCTTCCTCGTTGTTTAGGGAATATGTGACTTCCAAACTGATTCATGCCATTTGTATTTTATACATGTCCATATTTTAATTATCACCCAACCCACTGATGTGTCTGTTTATCCTAGACTACGGGGTCTTTTCTAAGCTGGGCTTTGACCTAGCACTATGGCTATGACAGGTCACTGAATGAAACGGCCATCTGGAAAACGCCGCTGAAGGAAGCGCAGGCCTAAACTGAATAAATGATCCCCAAATAGCTTTTTGCTGAGCTTATTTGGATGGTTGTTCATTTCCTACTTTTTAAAAATAATAAACAGATCCTTGCTTTCTTAAAACTAGTGTGTGAGAAAAGCATGCTTCTGCATGTCCAGACTGGCATGCATAAGCTTTGGGACATGTGACAAGGACGCTTCTTCCCATTGGCTATGCTGTGGGTGAGGGATGGGCATGTCACAGAGTGTCACAGGTGGGTCTATTTGTCTGTCATTTTGAAGTGCGGATTCTGCAGGTTTAGAAGCGGGAGAACTGTCAGGCCAGGTGCAGAGGCTATGAGAGGACTAAAGCTATGGTGCCCATTTTGGGTAATGTGGATATTTCTAAGATTTATTTCAAGAAAGGTGTAAATAAGAGTGACAACAAATTACCTTCGGAGGTGGCTTTACTTCCAACAGACAGAATATGTACCTTGGCATTTCTATAGCTTGAATTTTTAAGGGGAAATGATTGTATGATTATTTTACATTTAGATGTTTTAACTACAATATGTTAATTCCTTGACTAGTGTTCTGATTCCTCCATAGAATGAAAAGATGGATACTTTCTTTTGAACAGAATTTCTTCTTATAACCCTGTACTTGCCTCTGACTCTTTAATGAGCTGGGGATGTAATCCAATCTCCCGCACATCTCAGCTCTGCCTGCTACAGTTCTGATAAATGGGCTCCCTTACACAGGCATCGGTCCTGGTGCCGCGGAGGAAAAGGGCTTTGCAGTAAACATTTGGTTTCTGTTAGAATACTAAGACAATGAAATAGGCAAGAATATATAAATAGACCACAGAACAATGTAGGGTCCAGAAGCAGACTGAGATCCATGACACTTGGTATATGACAACCCTCTCCGACCTTCCACTGTCACCAAAGCAGCCACCGTGAAAGGCATAACAATCTTACAAAGAAAAGATTGAAAGGCTCCGGAGCTATTCCTGAACAGAGAATAAACAGAAATCTCCCGTCATTCTGCGTTACCATCTTAATCACAAACTGCTGAAAGGTAGTTTACAGTAAATACGAGAATATGCACAAGGGAAAACAATATTGGAGGCTACTCTCATTTATGAAAAATTTTAAATAAAACAAATCAGCTATAATATTAACACTAAAATTATTACATCATATTATTATCAAGGGAATACAAGTAATTGTCAGCATTAAGCAACCTGTTAACATCATCAATAGATTAATGGTGGGAAAAAAAAGATTATGTATATAAAGTGTAGGTCAAAAGTAGGTTTACAGTTGTGAGTACATGAAACCAGAGTTTATACTTACATTATTGTTTATTAATTATTGTATTTTCCATATGAACAATTATAAACCTATTTTTGCCGACTTCTGTTGGTACTATTAAATAATGCTGCCATTAAAAATCTCTTAGCAAACTATGCTGAAACCGGTTTGGCTCAGTGGTTGAGCGTCGGTCTGCGGACTGAAAGGTCCCAGGTTCGATTCCGGCCAAGGGCATGTACCTTGGCTGTGGGCACATCCCCGGTAGGGGGTGTCCAAGAGGCAGCTGGTCGATGTTTCTCTCTCATTGACATTTCTATCTCTCTCTCTCTCTCCCTTCCTCTCTGTAAAATATCAATTAAAAATATTTTTAAAAAATCTCTTAGCAAACTAATCAAAGCAAACTTAAGTTGATAAGTGATATTTTTCAGAAAGTAAAATATGTATACATTTATAAACACCTAAAGTTCTATATTATAGAAAACTCATATTTCTTGGTATTCTTTCCCATTTATTGTACTGATGATTCTATATTTAATTGGAGATTTTTATGACTATATTTTATTTCCCTTGGACTTAACTATTTAAGTTTTATTTCTTTTTCAGTTACTGGTGACATTCAATTATCTCAGCTATTTTTACATTTATTTATTTACTATTTATTTTTATTGAATTTATTGGGAGGGGCATCTATATATATAAAAGACTAACATGCTAAATGTCCCTCCACCCATATAACTAGTTGCTATGATGCGCACTGACCACCAGAGGGCAGACACCCCACTCAGGAGCTGCAGTGACACGCACTGGTCATTTACAAAGAAATAGCAGTGCAGACCTGGCATCAACAAAGCAAACTAGGCTTCCCCCAAGTGGAACACAGGCCTCACCACCACCACGGAGCGACAGCCCACCAAATCACAGTCAACACTGCAGAAACCCCATGACTAGCCTGGAAAGAGGACGCTGTGGGCACCAAGCAATGATGTCACATAGCAATACCCAGCTTCCTCTCCCCAGTGACTAGCCTCCTTGCACTTTCTTTTCTTTTCTTTTTAAAATATATTTTATTGATTTTTTACAGAGAGGAAGGGGGAGAGATAGAGAGCTAGAAATATCAATGAGAGAGAAATATCGACCAGCTGCTTCTTGCACACCCCCTTCCGGGGATGTGCCCGCAACCAACGTACATGCCCTTGACCGGAATCGAACCTGGGACCTTTCAGTCCGCAGACCGAAGCTCTACCACTGAGCCAAACCGGTTTCGGCTCCTTGCAGTTTCTTAAGCCCAGAAATACGACTTGCTTTATAGCCAGGTGGAAACATTTCACACTTTAACCAAATTTATGTAAAGTATTTTCCTGTGCCTCATCTCATTTGATTCTCACAGAAGCCCTGGAGTAGGTGGGTAGGAGACTCAGTGGAATCCTATTTTTCTTTTCATTAGGCAGAACAATAGAGATTTAGAAAACTTAGAAACTTAACTGGACTGAAAAGAAGTAGGAAATGGTGGACCTTGAAAATGATTTCAGGCTTTCCCACTGGGCAGAATATAGTCAAACACTGCTGCAGTTGTGTTTGAAATGCTAAGTTGACTCATGCATGCATGGTATATATATAAAGCTCTTGCTGGAACCAATTGCAGGTTTGTCTTTCCACCTGTCATTGTAGATTGTGAATTTGGTTGACACTTCTATTATAGAGAAAGGGCAGACAGTGATATTAAAATATTTCTTCCAATTAATTTCCTTTCAATGTGCACAAATTTGTGCACTGGGCCACTAGTTGATTAATAAAACCATACATGTTTCAAGTGTACAATTCAATAAAACATCATCTGCCTCATGGGCTCACCACCCAAAGTCAGGTCTCTTTCTGTCCCCATTAACCACCCTTTGCCCACCTCCACCCCTCCCATTCCCTTTCCCTCTGGCTACCACCACACTGTTGTCTATGTCTATGTGTCATCCCTTCACCTTTTTCACCCAGTCTCCCAATCCCCCTCCCCCACTACACCCCCGCCATTGGACAACTGTTAATCTGTTCTATGCATCTATGCTTCTGTTTCTATTTTGTTTGTTAACTAATGTTGCTGATTAGATTCCACATGTGAAGTAATATGGTATATGTCTTCCTCTGACTGGCTTATTTTACTTAGCTTAACAATTTCTAGGTTTACTCATGCTGTCACAAAAGGTAAGATTTTTCTTCCTTTTTATGCTACCTTTAAAAGCTTACAACTTATATTACCTAGATATTGATTCATTTTAGCTTCATATAGCTCCTGCAGCATTAGTATTTTTCATCTTTCTTAAATACTTTGTTCAAGACTATTTTACAAGTGGGTGTTTATGTGGTAAAATTTGAAGGCTTGCATGACTGAGAATATTTATTTTATCATTCCCTCTATTTGAATGACAGTTTGGCCATTTATAAAATTCTTGCTTCAGATTCTTTATTTTCAATATTTTGAAATCATTACCCTTTCATCTTCTTGCATCTAGTGTTCTGATTCCTTTGTGTGTGCTTGCTTTTTCATTCTTGAAATTAAGATAAGCCTAATTTTTGTCATTAATAGTCTTAAAGTTTCTATACTTCACAGGTGAGTTGTTGTTTTTAAAGTTTTTTTATGCTCTGGCACTCTGTAGGCCTATTAAATCTGGTTTTCATCTTTTACTTATAAACATTTTTCTCTATCATTTTTTCCAAGTATTTATTTCTACTTTTACATTCTTTCTTTCTGAATCTCTGATATCTGGACATTAGCACTCCTGTTCTTTCTTCCTCGTATCTTAACTTTTAAAAAAATTCTTCTTAAATATCCTCTTTTTCTTTTTCCTTCATGTTTTCTCTTTGAAGACTTCTACAGCTTTATCTTCCAATTGTTAATTTGCTCCTTGTTTGTAACATTTTACTATTTATCCTCTGTGTTATTTCAATAACATTGTTTTTATACCAAATATTTCTACCTGATTCAGTTAAAATACAGAGATGGACAAAAGTAGGTTAAAGTACCACCCTTCATTACCTAAAAGACAAAGCATAAGTTAAGCATTTGAAATAATAATAAGACAAACACTACAATAATAAATAACAATACAATAATAAACTCTGATGCATGTACTACAACTGTAAACCTATTTTTGTCCACCCTATATTATTATTATTATTATTATTATTATTATTACTTTAAAATATATTTTATTGACTTTTTACAGAAAGGAAGGGAGAGTGATAGAGAGCTAGAAACATCGATGAGAGAGAAACATCGACCAGCTGCCTCCTGCACACCCCTTACTGGGGATGTGCCCGCAACCCAGGTACATGCTGTTTTACCTGGGACCTTTTAGTCTGCAGGCCGACACTCTATCCACTGAGCCAAATCAGTTTCAGCTACCCCTGTATATTATTATTGTTCATAACTTTAATATCCATTTTTATCATTTTTAGCATGCTTATTGAACTTGTTTTGTATTCTGCTACACCTGTTCTAATTTTAGACTTTCATGAATCTCTAATCCAGTTTATGTTTTTTATTTCAAAATACCATATTTGCCGGCGTATAAGACGATTTTTTGGCCCTGAAAAATACGTATTTGCCGGCGTATAAGACGACTGGGCGTATAAGATGACCCCCTAACATTTCCACTAAAAATACAGAGTTTGTTATATACTCGCCGTATAAGACTACCCCCCACTTGGAGGCATATTTTTCAGGGCCAAAAAATCGTCTTATACGCTGGCAAATAAGGTAATTGTTCCTTTAAAGGTCTAAGCCTTTAGGTTTGTAAGCCTATTTTCTCCTGTCTTAGTTTCCAAAATGAGATCTTTCTATTAATCAGTTCCATATGTGCTTGGCTGTTCCTCTTTAGTTCTAGTTCTCATTTATTTGTTTACAGCATCTGATTCATTAATTCAAAATTTCTAAGATGTGATTTTCCTCCTGACCCAAAATTCTTTGGTTCCCATTTCATTCTTTGCTCTTTCTTCTTGGCTTTCATCCAGTAGTTATTGACCCCTAATCTCTAATCTACCTTTTTTATTTTTTTACAAGATTAATCAATGTTTTGCATCAACATTTTACTTGGCTGAGGAGTCACTTTAGAGGTAAAAATCAAAATTTAGTTTATCATTTCATCTCTACTTGTCTAATGCCTATCAAAATACTTTAGATTTAGTAGATGACTCATACAGACTTCCTGGAAAACAAGAGAATGAATTAATGCAAAGAAAGAAATGAGGACCTTTTGAATAAACTATATACACGATCATTTTCCTTGTTTCATCTAGTTTCTAAGTATTTTTGTCTCATCCATAACACCCACTGTTGAATCATTCTGTCACATATCCATAAATTGATGAAAATGATCTACACTTTCAGGCCTTCTGGTTATCTCTCACTACTTATACTGTTCTATTTGACTTTTTTTTTCAATTTTGGTAATAGCTGTGTATTCTATTCTAAGAGAGACACACAGAATGTGTGCTGTGATAGATACAATGAAATAAGATCTTTGGATGTGGTTTAAAAATTCCTACCATCAGAGATAACACAACACATCAGTCCCCAGGGAGAACAGATTCGTTTGCTTCCTAACTCTGATATGCATTGGCTGTCAGGTTTTTTTTAGTGCTTATTTTAGTTAATGTATGATGTTCTGCAGACTGCCAGCTTGTTCTGTACTCTGTGGAACAGTTGATCTTGAAAGATGTCATTTTTTCCCCTCATTTTCTGACTTGTTTTGTTACATCAGCATTGATTTATTTTGCACTTTTGACAATCTGAATTTTTTAAAAAACTGATCACATCTCAGAAACTTTGGATTAACGGATCAGATGCTGTATGCAGAGGGAAACAATAATAGATGAGTCTCCCCATTTTATTTTTTTTTCTGACCTAGTCTTTTTTCTTCCTCCCTTCCTCACAAAGCATAAACAACTGTGTCTATATTCTAACCATTGTTCATGCTCACAAAAGTAAATGATTTAAAATATCTAATTCTACTACGTCTTCAATTAATATCCACTGTGGCAAGAGCTCCATTTCCAGGACAGGATCCTGTGCTTTCTCTGAGTCTAGTTATGATGGATTAGGACCAGCAAAATTAGGTCTGTGATCACTGTGACCTCCTCAAGTGTAGCTGTAGTTTTAGGCCTGTTTACTGTAATTTGAGTGTACATCCTATCACATCTTCTGTGTAATTTCATTTTCCCATCAATGGAAAATGGTTAATTAAACTTAAAGGACATTGCAGAGCATTAGTGACTGGGTAGGTCTCTGTTTTCAAAGAGCTAGCCAGAAGTGAGATGTAAAATCAGTGTTTAGTACCCAAATTCTGCGTTGGATAGGCCTGTGCTTGATTTAGGTTCCACTGCTGGGTTGCTGGTTGAACTCTGGTTAGTTGGTATGAGTCTGAGCTTAGGGTTTTTATTTTTTTTTTAAATCTTTACTACAGAGATAAAAATACCTCAGAAGTTTTACCAATGTTTTACTATAGTTATATAGACATCTATATATTTATATACCTATACATACATATGTACATATATACATACATATGTGCATGTAGGGTAAAGTTTCAATCTGGGGCAGCTTTGATTATTTTTGTTGTTTTAATGGTTTATCATTGTAATACAGTTGGCTTTTAGTGTCCACTAAACACTAAATAAGCATAAGCACCTAACTGAAATCCAGACCCAAGTTTATTAAAGGGAAAAAAATTAGAGAACTTAGTGTCAGAAGGAATACTCGCCTTCCACTATATC
This sequence comes from Vespertilio murinus, assembly GCA_963924515.1. NCBI lineage: Eukaryota > Metazoa > Chordata > Mammalia > Chiroptera > Vespertilionidae > Vespertilio > Vespertilio murinus. Next base: position 123,383,573 of record OZ004708.1, read on the forward strand.
AATCATTTTTAGTTATTATAGTGTGAACAATGGTCTTTATGGAAAAGCATATTAGATGAAAATTCATCTTGTCTAGAAGAATATGATATGAAAGTAGGAAGATTAGGAGCCATAAATAATTTACCTTTACATGTTATATTTCATGTAATTTTGAAATAATTTCATTAAAACATCCACAGAGAAGCAGAAATATGGAAACTGGGTTGGAGGGGGATTAATTTTGTACTGATTTTCATTTGCCTCATACTTTCCCTTTTCCCCACTGCTCCCAATACATGAAGCTCTATATTTTTAGTTGTTTATTGATGGAGATCAATAATATTTTGACTAGGTTAAGTTTGTTATCATTTTATTATTTAAGGCTAATAAGATCAGTAAGGAATTTTTATTGAATTATTGGAAGATAGCTCCACTAGAAACTGTCCAATGATAGCTTATTTGTTACGAGGGGTTTTTTTTTGTTTGTTTTTTTTAGGTTATTTTTCAAGGATCATTCCAAAACTCACCGATTTTGGAAAAATAGAGGCAATCTTACTGTCAGTCTTCTGCTTGTCATTTGTTACTTCTCAGTTTCATAAGCATAAAGAAGAAAATTCTACCACACAATTAAGAAGCATTAAAAATTTTGTGTGAATAACCCTTCTTTCAATCTTTGTTTTTTCCAAAATGCAAACTAGAGTTTCAAGTTAGAATAACATTTATTCATTTATTTATCTATTTATTGGCTATTGGATGCAGATGATACTAGAAGTGAAATAATATTATTTTGTAGTTTCAGAATTGTGAATAAACTGTAGGTGTTGTTTTGTAGTCTGCGTTATTCAGCCAACAATATGTCATGAACATCTTGAAAGTCATTACACTTATATTCTCCTTAGATACCATTATTAATGGCCTTGGTAGTAGGACTATTGCATGACTATGTCATAATTCACTTAACCAATACAGTTGGTACATTTTTGATGCAATAATATGGGGGACATAGTAAATGGAGTCATTTGGGACAATTTCATTCATATCTGGATTTCCTCTATGTTTCTCAATTTGATTTATTTGCAGTCCTGAGAAATGGAACACATTATGCCTTGCTCTGAGTGTGTTGACCTTAAACTTCTACTCAAACCTGAAATAATGTGTGTGTGTGTGTGTGTGTGTGTGTGTGTGTGCGCACACGCGCGCACGCGCTCCAATATGTACACAAGTATAGGGTGTGGTAGAGTAAAGGTTGGGAGCCACTTCTGACCATAATCAGAGCTGATAAGAATAAGCTAAGGATTATTTTCATTATAATCCTTTACCAATATTCTAATTGCATCACAGTTTCCGGTTGAAATCTTGCTGTGAAATATCAAAACTGCTTGGCTATGGCTTTTTGTCATGGCTAAGACTTTTTAGAAAGGCAAGAGGGAAAAAGTAGAGAAACTCTGAATTATAGAGTAACTACTGGCAATGTCTTTATTTCTGTGGAAAAGGAAATGCTAGTCAGCCCTTGAATCATTCTGCCCTACCCTACGGAAACGTGGGGACTGTGCTTGGTCTCCTCTCTGTGAAATGCACAGGCATAGCGCGGACTTACTTAAGGTACTTTCTGGAGCCTGCTAACAACCAGAAGCATAATCTCTAGATGCCACAGCTCCTTTCTTTGGCATTTTCATCACATTTTCTCTTTGGCATCGAAACATTATCACAAATGAATGAGAAAAAAAATGTACATGTTTCCCCTTTCTTTTCATTTTCTTCTTTTAGATCCGCTTCAAAAAATAAATCAGAGAGAAAAAAGTAGGTTTGCTCTTAGATACAATGGTATCCAAGAGTGCACAACTTCTCTCCTCTAATCACCTCTTTCTTTCTCTGAATGTTCCTGGCTAACGTTCCAAGCAAAGAGCCTCTGCTTGCTCATCATTCTCTAAGCCCCAAGCAACAATCAGTGTGTACTCATGTGGCAAAGCCCTGGCCTTTCCTATCAATTCTCTTGACAAGAATGTTGTCCAGTCTCCTTTCTTCTTTTCTGAGCTGATGAACTTATTTCAGGGGGCTGGTAGCTAAATTTAACATCTGTCTGTGATGTGATGGTGAGCCTTGAGGCTCTGTATCTTCTGCGGTTTAAGAAGAGCTTTTGCAGAGATCCTGGGAGATATGCTTTGATGATGGCAGGCACAGGGTACCCATTCTCCACGACCAGACCTTCATGAATCCAAGTAGTGCCGAAAGACCCTTTTGTGTGTGGTGAAGGGACCTTCATATGCATGCATGATGATTTCTGTTTCCTAGTTTCTCTTGCTTTCTTCTTTTTTTGGGGGGAGTGGGTGTTGGTGGTGGTGAGAGGATAACCATGGAAAAGAGACATGGAGCTGATTTCTTTTCTTTTCTTTTTTTTTGAATGTGTCAATGATGAATGGCCACTGCTACCACTGCATAAATAGTCACCATGCCGCTAGCTCACATATCACATGTTCTCCAGGTTATCTTGGACTAATACTGTTAAAACTTCCTAAAATGTGGTTAAATTGCAGATCCCCATGGTGGTACTTCAACTAGTTCAGTCAACAAGCATTTATGCAGTGATGTCCATATGCTAGAAACCATTTTCGGTGAGTAAGAGTCTATAATCAGTGGTTTCTAGCTTTCTCCAGTTTGGTAAATGAGAAAGACAAAATACCAGGTAACCTTGGTGTACAGGGGTGAGTACTATGGTGAAGGAATAATGGAGGAGGGTGCTCAATCCAAATTGGAGACTAAAGAAAGGCATTCTAAAGGTTATTATTGTCTTCCATTTTGTTTCTGTGACTTTTTAATTTTGGTGTAAGAATCTAGGTTCTAAATTTGGTATGGCTATACTGGATTTAAATGTTTATATGGGAATACAGCATATGTGGTCAAAAGAAACCTGCGCGTGGGCAACAGATGTGGTTGGTTGAAAAGCAGTTTGTGTATGGAGAGCACATACTTTAATTCAGGAACCCACACTATCTTATTAGCTCTGCGACCTCGGCAATGTAACTAACCTCTCTCACCCTCGCTTTCCTCACGTGTTAACTGGGAATAATGTCACCTTCTACAAAGAGCTATGTGGTACAGATGACTCTCCTAGCAGAGTGTTTTCATATTTGGGGACATTATTAACATAGCTTTACTTTCTGGGTGTGAAGGGAAGAGTTATCCTTTGGATTTCAGGTGAGTGATACCTATATAGTTCATGTTCTATGTTCAGGTTTGGTTCTTCAACTCTTACTGTTTTCATCATTTAACACACCCATTTTAGAATATTTCCTGTGTCTCAGCTTCCATTCTGTTTTCTCATCTTACATTCAAGAAGTATAGTGCTGACTATACTCCTCCTTTATAGCTAGCATAAGGGTAGCAATTAAAGGGAAAAACACACCAGGAAACCGGCAGCAATAGTTTAACCAGCCATGACCCTACATACTGAGGTCTAAATTCCACCTTATGCAATATTCACAATAACATCTGGGTTAAGGAATTTAGACTTCAACCATCACTTCTGCAGAAAGTTTCCACTGATGCCGAGTTTCCACTGAAGATGAGAATTAAGTTCCAAAAGACTGAGGATGTTGAATGGGCCCGGAGGAGAGTCAGATAGACCCAGCAGGAACCCTATCTCCGTGCTCACTGTCTCTTTGGAAAAACACAAATAGTGTTGCTTAGTGATATGTGTCGATGAGATTTGCATTCACAATTAAGTGACACATGGGAAAGCATGTACTTATTTGCTGCTTCTGAGATTACTTCCTTGTCTTTACAGTGTCTAATGAGGACCTACGCAGCAAAGGGACTTGGTGTCATCACTACTGCTCTGCCAACGGGCTTCCCCTCTGGACCCTTTCCACGTTGCATTTGATGTGCGGATCCCCAATTTTATGTGTGGGCTGAGGCATTTGTAATACCATTGATTACATGTTAATTAATCCCATTTTGAATCCAATGTGTATATTTACACAAATCAAATGCTTACCAGGGCAGCCCTGATATACAAACAAAACCATAGTCAGTGCCAATCTTGCTCTTTATCCCACTTCAATGCCATCCCGGGCCCTAGGTTTCTGATCTTACTATTTGCGATTCCAAAGCAATAGTGGCTAAAGATCACAGTTCACTTTTAAATGCCTTTTTAATGTGTCAATAAGACATATTCATTGACTTGCACTGTCCTTTCTGTGAACTTTAACAATTCATTACCAAGATAATAATTTGGTGTTTATTCTAGTCTACCTGTGTCATCTTATTTTCTCTTTACCTTTATTAGGGTTTGGGAGTAAGAAAAAAAATTCGACATTTATTTAAAACCTCACGAATATTGTTAAAATGCTGACTGACTAATAAAGAAACTTAAAATAAAAATCAAATGAATGCTCTTTCTTCCTCTCCTGAAAGGAAAAATTGAAACAAAATGAAAGACAAGGATAGAGAATGAGAGAAAAAGAAAAAGAAGTTTTTCTTTTGGCCCCTGGGAACTTTAGGAATTGGATATAAATAAGAGTCATGATACATTTGATTTCTTTTCTGATTTAAAATAAAATCATATACTCCAGATTCATTTCATTCCTTTATGCCTTTCCTTATTTTCCTAAAAAACATAACTAAAGCTTTAGAAAGAAATATATAGTCCTGTCCCTAGATAGCTCAGTTGGTTAGAGCATCATCCCTATATTCCAAGGTGGTGGGTTCAATCTTTAGTCAGGGTACATACAAGCATCAACCATTGAATACATAAATAATAATAATAATATTTTAAAATTTTATTAAAAAGCATGTGACCTAAAATCCCGAGATAGCGTCTAAAGTATATGTAGTAGTCTAATATGCAGTCTTCAGAGTATCTGAATACTTTTGTATACATGTCAAAAGTATTGACAATACAGTACAATACTCTTGCATTGTCAGTGTAATTTCCTTTCTGGTGGACCTCACTTCAAACCTGGGCGTTGAAGCAGTTATCACTTTGTTGGAATATCAACAACTACATGTGAGCTTGGCAGGGTTATCAGGCATGAAATACACTGGAAACTTCAGTATGATCTGAAGTTATTTAAAATAAGTAATAATGCTTTAAAATGCAAAATATAGACCGGTATTGTAAAGAAAATTTATACACTTTAAAATCATACTAATCTATGTTTAAGTTTTGGCTCTGGTAATTCCTTCTGTAGGTTTGAGCATGTCACAAATTCTCTAAGCCTCAGTTTCCTTTTCTGTAAAGATCAAAAGATATTTTCTCAATGGGTTACTTTAAAGATTAAAAGTAACATATGTGAATAAACTAGCACTTTGCTAAGCACACTATAAACAGTTTAAATTTGGTTAGAAGTAGTATTAATTATCTGGTGGTCATTACTGCTATTTAGCAATTGGGTTCTTTTTTTAAAAAAATTCTCACCATAGGACATATTTTTGTTGGTTTTTAGAGAGAGAGAGGGAGAGAGAGAGAGAAACATAAATCAGTTGCCTCGGCCAGGGATGGAACCCACAGCCTAGGTGTACATTCTGATTAGGAAACAAACCCACAACTTTGGTGAAAGGGACGATGCTCCAACCAACTGAGCCACCAGGTGAGGGCAAGTAATCAGACTTTCTGAGGAGAGAGAGAGAGAGAGAGAGAGAGAGAGAGAGAGAGAGAGAGAGAGAACTGACCATCATTAGTAATAAAATCTGTTCATATGTAGTCAATTGAAGCTTGGAGGAGTCTTAAGTAAATTTAAAGTTTAATTTTAAGAAGCTTACTCAAATATACCGGTAAATATATCCACATTTCTTAGTCCTAAATGTTCTAGTCTCTTAACAAATCCTGACCTTTGAATACAACAAACTGAATTATATTAGTGGCCTTTAAAATACATGCAATCTCTTATCCCTGCCTTTCTTTGCCATACAACATATCCCATGACATTGGAAATGACTACCCATCAATATTACGCCTTCCAAGACCTGGAAAAGATTTGCAGGGTAAAGAAGTATTTTATTCCACATTTCCATGAAGGAATTAAGGGCAAAAAAAACCAAGTGTACATTCTGTTCATCTTTGATCATTTCAGTTATTATTAAGCACTTGTTTTCAGCCCCAATCAGAGTGCCTCAGTCGGTTGGGCCCAGTCCCATGCACCAAAAAGCCACCTTTTGATTCCAGATCGGGGCACATGTCTGTGTTGTGGGCTGGATAGCCATTTCATTAGAGCAGTGGTCGGCAAACTTCGGCTCGTGAGCCACATGCGGCTCTTTGACCCCTTGAGTGTGGGTCTTCCACAAAATATCACATGCAGGCGCGCACATACAGTGTGATTGAAATTTTGTGGCCCATGCGCAGAAGTCAGTTTTCAGCTCTCAAAAGAAATGTCAGTCGGATTGTTGATATGTGGCTCTGTTGACTAATGAGGTTGCCAACCACTGGGTTAGAGCATCATCCCTATACTCCAAGGTGCAGAAGGCAGCTGGTTGATGTTCCAGGCTCACATCTATGCTTCTCTCTCCCCCTTCCTCTCTCTAAAATCAATGAAAACATACTTCTTTAAAAAAGAACTTGTTTTCAGATATTCTCAAGGAAGTAAAAACAACAAGAAAAAGTGGAACTGGATCTAAAAAAAACTTGGCAAATAGGATATAAAGTAGTTGTTTATAGTAATTCTATCCAGTACTGGAGATAGTCTAGCTTCCTCCCTTCCTGCTTATCTCTCTGCCGTCTGTCTATCTGGAAATGTTAGTGTCTACACCTTAGACTTTATTCAAGGTTCAGGAGTACTGTGATGCTGAACAGTCAGCATGCTTGCCCTAAAGAATATCATCCTGTTTGGGGGAACACAGCAGGATGTTATAAGAACTTTATACTGCATTGTGGATAGCTGGTTGTTACAATCAGTGAATTCAGGAATCATGTATAGGTACAGAAAGAGACTGTAGAAATGAAGACAAGATTGGAAGTTTACATGCATATTACCAAGGGAGTTTGATAGACCAAGAATCCAGTTAGAGTTTGATGAAATACAACAATTTAAACTGAGTTCACAAACTGTGTGATGATAGGACCCCTTTATAGTTTTTTTTAAAAATAATGACCTAAATAATATTTACAAACAAAACAGTAATCAGAGAGGAGAAGCAAATGATCTAACCAGCTCTGCCTTCAGGTCAAGTCTGAAGGACTTCAGAAGAGGATTCTGCATTAGGCAAAGGATGCACACACAGGAGAAGGGTTGTAGTGTGTCTATAAGTCCATGAGTTCAGATATTTTATGTAGACCTTATAGTGTCTCCCACTGCTAGAGTATCCATACAGTATCAATATTGCCTCATCTCTTCTACTTCCTGCCAAATGGTGCATGGAAAGAGGCCCCAAGATTGAGCAATAGTATAATAGAATCTCCTGTTATAAAGATTTTTATAACTGGTTTGGGTTGCAAACTATCATAGTAATTTTATATTTCCTTGGCCCCTTTCTATCATCAAAAAAAAAAGAGACTATGACACCACCAAAAATGTTAGGGGAAGTAGAAAGCATTGTCAAAGCACTACGCATTGAATTTTCATTCCCTTTCTAATTGTTCAAAATAAGTTTCAAATGTCAACTTTACACACAGAGTTGTATAATTCTTTTGCACTCAAAAATAATCTTGCTTTTCTATGAAATCCCCTCCCTTTTTACCCAGGACGCCTCTGTAACATTTCTCACTTTCTATATTGTATCCTGCTTTTCTTCCAGTCACAGATTGCAGATTTACGGACAGCAGAGACCATCCCTTATCTCCTGGCTATCATCCAGTGCAGTGTTTGTATGGATGCAGTTAACACTGATATTTAATGTAGTTCATCTGCCCCTCTATAGAATCTCCAGTGGTCCCATCTGCCACGAAACCCAAACTATATTTTACTTTCTGGCTAAGTCAGAAACATTGTCTCCCACCATTTGTGGAACTTGTTATGGGGAAGTGAGATAACTAAATCAAAGTAAAATTTCAGTTCTGATTCAATTTGGGCTTCCTCTCTGCTTATAGACTCAGTTAAAATTCATTCTGTATACCATTTTCAAAAAAAAATGGGCTTGATTTAACACATTCTAAAGTAAGAGAGGCAAAAACTGCAATTTCTCATCACAGAGGAAAACACAAACCAGTGAAGACTTGATAATTTGCCCTGCGCAAAGAAGATGCCTGTTATGGAAACCAAAACAAAGTGTGAAAAATCTAACATTTAATTTCTTAAAGGAAGGCTATACTTGCCATTGCTGGCAAAGTTATCCAGACATGAGGAGTTGTGACATGTTGCATCAAAATGTATATTAACGCCCTTTTATATTCATACACAAAGGCATTTAAATGAAGTCATTCATTGAAAAGGAAGAGTCATGGTAGAAGTCATATTTTTCTATTATTTTTGCATTAAAAATAGGGAATGTTGGGCTTAATTGAAATTGAAACACTTTTTTTTTTCATTTTGATACTTCTAGCAACATAATTCTACCATAAAATCTGAATCAGGGGTTCTGAAAATTTCAGGAACAAAAGCTTCAAGTGGAATACTTATTAAAAATGCAAGTTTCCAGATCACACTTGAAATATTCAGCATCTGCCCAGGAAATGACACTTTTTAAATAATCACTGCAGGTGATTCAGCTGCAGGTTGTCCAGGAACCAATAGGCAGACTAAATCTATAATACATGTGTGTAAATTTAAAGCCACTGGATTTAATGAAAAATAATCATCCTTTATTAAATATCTGATCTCCCCTCAGTTACTGTAGTGGCTTCTAGTTAAAGTGACCTCCTGAAAATGGAATAGAAATGTAGTTTTCTAGAAACCTCTTTAACTTCCATTAGAAAAGAATCCATATCCCCAAGTAGGTTCCTATTATTGATCTTTGCACCAAACATTTAATGTTGCTTTGATCAGATTAATTTTTTTTCTTAATTTATTTAAAATAAACTCCCCTATATAAAAATATTATTAGCCACAATTTGTTTGAAAAAGATGTAATATAGCATGGTCACCAACTAATATTTATTTTATTTTGTTCAAAATTATAATTTCTTTGGCTAGTTCACAATTTGATTTATTTCCAATTTTTGCAGCTTTTCTTCATCTGTCCATTATCCTTTGAGACAACACGGATGGATCTAGAGAGTTTTATGCTAAGCAAAATTAGCCTGTCAAAGAAAGATAATTATCACATGACCTCACTTGTAAGTGGAATCAAATGAATAAAATAGACCCAGAGACACAGAGGCATGGAACAGACTGATGAATTTGGGAGGGAAGGCAGGGGCAGAGAGTGATTAACCAGGGGAATTATATGCATGTAGTATGCGTAGGCCCTGGACACAGACAATAGAGTGGTGAAGGCCTGGAAGGGGCTAGTGTGGGGTGGGAGTTTAGGGTAGATGGGGGCAATGGGCTAAAGCAAAGAAATAAACAAAAGGGACATCTGTAACAGTTTCAAGAATAAAGATAAATGTAAAACAATAAGATGGAAAGTAAGTAAATAAATAAATAAATTGAATAAATCATGGGATTTGATTTTCTGCTTTCATTTATATAGACATGTAAGTTATGTTGCTAAAAGTGTGTGTCACCAGTACTAGTATATTACAATAGTGCCATCAGTTCTCATTTCTTTTCTTTTTAAAAAAATATATTTTATTGATTTTTTTATAGAGAGAAAGAGAGAGGGATAGAGAGTTAGAAACATTGATGAGGGAGAATCATCGATCAGCTGCCTCTTGCACACCCTTCTCTGGGGATGTGCCCGCAACCAAGGTACATGTCCCTGACCAGAATCGTACCTAAGACCTTTCAGTCAGCAGGCCGACGCTCTACCCACTGAGCCAAACCGGTGTTGGCCAGTTCTCATTTCTTGATGTGATGATTAAGTTCCTTGCCATATTTTCTTTCTGTGTGTGGTAAATTAGCTTTAACGTTAAAACATAAAATGGAATATGAGATTCTAGATTAAGTTATTTTTTTCTAAATTGCCAATAAAATGAGAAGAAAAAATGATTCACTTAAAATCTAAATTTAAGTTATCTAAAAAGTGAAACAAAACGGAAATATTTACTGTAAGTGACAGGAGCTATGATGAATAGAAATAACCAGGTTAAATGCCTCATTGTATTTGGAAGTTAGAAGAGAGACTAGTTGAGCCCAGCTGGCTGGCAGGCTCAGTGGTTGAGCATTGACCTATGAATCAGAAGGTCATGGTTCAATTCCCTGTCAGAGCACATGCCCAGGACACATGCTTGATCTTCAATAGGGGGAGTTCAGAAGGCAGCCAATCAGTAATTTTCTCTCATGACTGATGTTTTTATCTCTCCCTCTCCTTTCCTCTTTGAAATCAATAAAATGTATAAAAAAATAAGAGACTCATTGAGACTATCCTAGCAATTCTGCACCGTGCTTGGCATTACTTAACCCATGTCATTTAATCCTCACAATCATATCAAGTATAATATGATCTCATTTGTGTAATAAAAGATATGTATGTTTAAGCATACCTCATTAATGTATTTCCTACATATATGCAGTTATATTAGGGTCTGAAGTTCTCTGAGATTGGGCTATACTACTTTGATCTGAGTCTTGATTTCACTGGTTATTTGCTTCATGTCTTTGAACAAGTTTATTTAATCTCCATGTCTAACTTTCTTCACTGGCAAAATGGAGACCTTAATAGTCTATATTTCACAGAGGAGTTATGAGAGCCAATGAGCTAGTCCAAGTAAAACACACAGCCAGGCATTCTGCATGAAGCACTCTCCCTGTCACCGTCCTATTATTACTTTGTGACTACATAGGAACCTACTCCGAGATGATTCACATAAACTATTAGCTGTATTTGCCCTGGAAAGAGATATATGAGTAGAAAAGGATGAGGAATTTGAAGAACACTTTTATATATCATTCTTTAATGTCTCTGTTTAGTAGCATGAGTGTTTTGTTTTGGCAGCTTAAACAATAAATGTAAAACATTTATTTTCAAATTTAAGAACATTATGGTTAATAATGATCTAAAAATATAATAAATGAGGCTTCATGAGATTATATTTGTGTTAATATACACTGAAGATTTTCTGTAGGTGTCAAATTCTAATTAATGAGCTTAATGTTGGATTTACGTTTGGTGTTTATTTCTAAGAGTAGTTTATAAATTCCTTTTGGGCATAGGTAATATATGCGTATCTCTACACAATAAGTACTTTGTGAAAACTGTAGACCAATACTAGCTCACTGGCTCTAAGGATTTGTCTTCTAACATCTCTGCTATTTTATTTGAATTTCCTCAAATAATGATCTCACTCATATGTGAATCTTATAAACAAAACGATGAACAAAACAGACCCAAAGACATGGAAGCATGGAACAGATGGAAAAACGGCAGAGTGAAAGAGCAAGGGTGGGGGGAGATTAACCAAGTAACTTATATACAGAACCCAGGGACGCAGATAATAGTGTAGTGACAGTCTGGGGTGTGGGGCTGGTGGAAGCGGAGTGAAAGGGGGCCAAAGGGGAGAAAAGGGAACATCTGTAATACTCTCAACAATAATTTTTTTAAAATTATGTATTTTAAAATTTTGACATGGTTCCAAAATTTGCTTCTAAAGTTTCCTTTCCTTTGCTTTCTTCCTGCTCATGTGTATGTATGTGTATGTATGTATGGTGTGTGTGTATGTATGTGTGTTGAGATGATGGAAATCATGGGAAGGGTAAAGTATCAACTTAATTTATACTAAAGAGACAATAACTCCATCATTTATGCTAATGTATTCAAAACACTTGGCTATATAATGAGACTAGAGAAAAACATGGGAATATATTAATAACAATGAAATGCATCGATAAAATACAGGTAACAAAAATAGTGCATTGTTGCCATATGAGTGGAAAGAAAAGAAAGCAGGATAGGTATTCAGAGGAGTGAAGTTCAGTGGACACAGGTAATGGCTTCTAGTTGGAGTCTGATGTATGGGTAATTGATGAGTAAATATGGAGAAACAAGAAAGGCCTTCTCTAAGGAGAATGATGAAGACATAGATGCTAATACAGGGGAGACACAAAATATGCTGCTATTTCGTTCCCTTTTATCCTACACTGCACTATCCCCATCAGAATCAACTAGGGGTATTTGTTCAAAATGCACAGTCCTATGTACCCCTGCCAATATACTGAATCAGGCTTTTGGGAGCTTGTATTGAACTTTATAATTCCATCCTGCAGTAATAATGTGCAGACTTAATTTTGAGAACCTGTAATTCCCCAATGATTTTTTAATGACTATAAAGTATGATGACCATTACGGTAAACATTTCAGAGAGAGTATATACTGAAAAATGTCTACACCATTCATGGATGCCATTTCTCAGTGAATGGTATGACTCTATTTTAAAAATATCCACAATCCCTCTTTCTCACTGTCTCCCAACATTGCCACCCATCTTTGGAGAATAGTTCTCTGGTTTCTACTAAAAGGCAAATGACATCAGGCTAGCATCTGGGTGTATGCAGGGTAGTGTTTGGGCAGGAGTCTCCCAGCTTTTCTGTGGACAGTCTCATTCCTACCAATATGAATTTTGGCTCCATAGTTGTTCTGGCTACTCTACAAGTCCAGGACACTGATAGAAATTGTGACTTTCACCTTTACTGAAGTTTTTTCATGTGCATATTCTGAGCTTTTTTTTTTCTTTCTATTGTGGCATATCTTTTAAGTGATGTCATCATGCAAATTTATCTTCTAGACATTGGTCAATTTCTTATCTGCTATGGTACTCATCTCCATTGCTATTGTCATTATACTAGAGGCCTGGTGCACAAAATTTATGCACTGGGGGAGGGAGGTGTGCTTCAGCCTGGCTTGTGCCCTCTCGCTGTCTGGAAACCCTTGGGGGATATAGCAGTGTGCAAAGCAGCAGGTGGCCAGGGAAAAGCCCCAAATGGGGACCTGTGCCACTTTTACTCATCCCGGTCCACTGCGCCTGCTGCTGCAGAGTCAGGAGAGGCTCATGACATGGCAGCTCTGCTCACCAGCCATGAGCCCAGCTTTTGGCTGAGCAGCGCTCCCCCTGTAGGAGTGCACTGACCGCCAGGGGGAAGCTCCTGTGTTTAGCATCTGCCCCCTGGTGGTCAGTGTATATCATAGCGATCTGTCATGCTGGTTGTTCTACTATAACAGTCATTTAGGCTTTTCTTATATAGGCTACAGGCCCGGTGCATGAATTAATGCACCAGTGGGGTTCCTCTGCTGGGTATGCAGGATCAGGCCAAAACTGGCTCTCTGACATCCCCCACAGGGTCCAGGATTGTGAGAGAGAAAAGGCCAGGCCAATGGACCCCACTGCTGCACAATCTGGGCCGGGGAGGGATGCAGGAAGTTGGTCAGTTGGAGAAGGATCACAGGAGGGCTCCAGGGCATGTCTGGCCCATCTCAGTCAATCCCAATTGGCTAGACTCCAGCAGCAAGCTAACCTACCAGTCAGAGTGTCTGCCCCCTAGTGGTCAGTGCCTGTCATAGCGAGTGGTTGAGCGGCCTTAGCATACTGTGCTTTGATTGACTGAACTGGACACTTAGCATATTAGGCTTTTACTGTATAGGATATCTGTGTCTGTACATCTCAATTCTAATTTCAATGGGATTTTGGCTAAGATGATAGACAATTGTAGGCACTCGACCATGAACTTGAATCTTAAACAATTCTAACTTTTACTAATTTGATGAATGTCAAGTAGAATCTCATTATGGATTAAATTCATGAGGCTTTGATTACTAGGAAGGCTGTACATTTTTTTTTATTAACTTAGTCTTTCTATATATGTATCCAACTTTGGGAGAGGCAGATTAGCTTCATGGCTGATTCAGGCAAAGCAGCTGTTCACAGCTACACAAAAATGTGTGTTGCCAAGCTCAGGTTTCACAGAGGCTTTCTTTAAGGATTTCTATTCAGACAAAAACCTTCCTGTACGAAAGGTTACTTCTAAAAACTAAAAAAGAGCCTCTTTTCCAAGTTAATTTAATGTTCCCCTCTACCCTTCCTAAAATTTTGTAAGCAGTATCAGTGTTCTTTGTAAATCTTTATAGAGGATGCAAAAGAAATCTCTGGCCAGTCTAATCAACATGGTTTATCAAAAATTCTGAATTTGTTGAGCCTGGATCAATAGATTTTAATGAATAGCCCCAGAGAAGTGCATAACATTCTCCTAGTATTATGCTTGTTTTTGTCAGGTAGATACTGAAAGCAAGTCTTCCAGAATAAAGTAAATGGCAGCCATATCCTTCCAAGGTGGAAGGACAAAAGCCTTATATCATCCTTAAATCCTCATTCTCAAAAATCTCTGATCCAATCTATCAGAACATTCTACCACCGAAATATATCCACCAACTCATCCGTATCACCTCTCCACTGATTCTACCTTCTCCTAAGCTTCCATTTATCCAGATTAGAGTAATTGGAGTAATTCTCTCCTAACTAGCCTTTTTACTTCTACACAACTCTCCTAAATAGCAGCCAGAGTGAAACTTAAAATATAAGTCAAATCCTCTTCTAACATAGTGCCCTGTTCCTCATTACACGAAGAACACCATGGTCTAAATAATTCTACAGGATTTAGTACTCTATTCCCCCTTCTTCCCTCATTCTCCTTTAGCCACTCTTTACTCACCCTTGAATAAGCCAGGAATGTTCCTTTTACAGGAATTTTGCATTGGTTGTTTAACATCAAGGCGGTCAGGCATAACCATTCTTTAAAACAAAATAAAACAGAACAAAACAAAATAAAAAACCACAACAACCATCTCCTAAGCCCCTCCCTGAGGTCACCCAAGTCCTAACTCTTCTATTCTCCATATCCACCTTGTCACTTTATCATTTTCAAATGAGTGTAGGAATTTAAGATTATCTTGTTCCCAAATGCATCCCCATTGCTTGCGATAGGGTCTGGCAGATAAGTATTCCATAAACATTTGTATAAATCTGGAACCAGATCATTGTATAAATCTGGAACCATAAGAACCAAATACCTTTGCTAGGTAAGATGCATATTAAAGTATTTATTTCTTGAAAAGAAGAGAGGTACTATTATTTTATGGATCTTAACTGAACTTCTGTTTTTCAGAAAATCAAAGTATTTATCTGATCAATGTTGCTTTATAGCATTGAAGTGCTTTTCAGTTGAAAAATGCTAAAAATTAGTGGGTGGATTTTTGATACATTTTATCGAAATTATGAAATTTCATGTAAAATAGTATTTTTGAGTGGATACAAAATTGAATTAACTTCATTCTAATACATGCAAAATGCATATTGTAAAGTCTTGGGCAAATAGCATCTATTAACCTATATGAAATATTACTCAAAGTACAGTAATACAGGGAAAGCAAGATTGCTCCTTTTGATGAAAACAGAGGAATAATTTATTTCTATCTTTCTACTCATATTACTTAATTCAAACAAAAAGGCTAGTGTGAAAAATATAAAGAAAGTAATATATGTTTAACATTTGGATAGACAGATGCTTGAAGCTAGAATTATATTTAGTAGTTGCATGCCCTTGATTTGTATTCAAGTAGACTAAATGGTAATTAAGCACTTGGATTTCAAGATTCGATTTGTAGTTTTGTTGAAAGACTTCCACATGTGTGTGCACGTGTCTGGGTGTTCCTTCCCTGCTTCTGTAAATTCTCATCCTACTATTCCATCAAAAGTTTTTCAAATAATAAACAGAACCGGACTCCTAAAATATGTAAATGGCAATGCTGACACTTATTACTCTCTAAGGTCTCACGTCAGAATAGATTCTTGCTTTCTGCCAATTTTCAGTTCTCTTTCTTCATATTTATACCACCAAAACAACCCTACCTGACCATATCATGCATTTGTGTAAAATCCAACAAACACTTTTTATTTTAAGATATACCATCTAGTATGAAGAAAGATTAATATGGGATAAATCAGAATAAATGATAAGTCCATTTAAATATTTCTTTACCAAAATGTAATATTTACCAAACTCAAGGGAAATTTTTTTTTTAGGTCTTAACCTTCAAAAACAGTATTTAGAGCACACAGCTGCTAGGAAATTACAGTCTACCAATATTCTTGTGACATGCAGTCTCAGGACATCATAGAAGTGTGGCTGGGCTGAGAAAACACATCTTTGTTCAGTGTGAAAAGGTCTTTTATGGCCATAATACTGTCTGGGTGTCATGCTCACAAGATGCCATAGAGATTAGCTTTTTACTCCATGATTTCTTTGAAAACTTCCATTTTCAGTTTAAAAATCTTGCCAGAGGAAAGTGAATATGGCTGAATTGAGGGATTGGTTCTGCCATTCATTCACTGAGGGCTTGCATTCAGAACTTAAAAAGAGACGGGGGGAGAGGGAGAAGGAAATGGATGGTTGAGTATGATTCCCTTTGATGGAGCTGGGAGGCACCTTTATCTGCAAGCAACCATTTAACTCTAGACTGAGGCTTGTGGTGCTTTAGCAAGAGGGGCAAAAATGCTAGTAGATTCTGAATAGCTTTAGTTTCATTCTGTTTCTGTGTCTTTACTATGTCCACCACCTATCATATTTTCAATCACATATTGTATTTTGCGTTTACCTCTATTTTTCTTGTCTCCAATCTGTCTCTTAACCTTTCTAAACGTCTCTTTCATCATCTGTACAATCACCCTCTCTAACTTATTTCTGTACTGTCCATCTTTTTCTAGTCTTAACTCTCTACATTCTTTCTCCAGCTCTCAGGTCAACCTACATTTTCTATTATTCACCATAATTGCTAGGGATGATCTTTGGTGTCTCCCTATCCCACTTCCCACATCCAAGTGTCTGCCCAGTCTAGTACAAGCTACCTTAATGTCTCCCACTCTATTCTCTCCTTGACGTCCATTTTGGTGGTTCTAAAATGGGAATGATAACATACATTCCCATTAGCTGAGAATGACACAATAGCTTCTCAGAAAGCCTTTCTGTCTCTTATTGTTTTTGCCCCAAACTAAACTAAACTAAACTAAAAAAATAATAAATAAAGTAAAATAACATAATTCACTTGATTAATGAGTACCTATTGAACTGCCACTTTATAAGAGACAATGTATCTTTCAGTTTTTCTACTCCTTTTCTCTCTAATTGAACTTCTTGTTTTCACCAAATAAGTATATTTGAACTCTCACATCATGACAGTCTGTTTTTTTTCTGAGTCAAATTTATACTCTTCCTTTGAAGGCCTGCCTCAAGTAATACATTTTAATTATGCACTCTTCCTTTTTTCCATCTCTCATACTTGTGGTACTTCTCAGAAGGCATAGGTAAGGTTTTACTTTGCCTTATAATTCTTTCAACTCTTGCCCAAACTCTCTATTGGGGTAAACAGTTTGCAGTCAGGCCCTGCCAACAGTGATTTTTACCTCCTTTCACTTAGCACGAGGAGAGAGTTCCTCAAGGCTCACAAGCACAGAACAGCTAAATGATGTGTCCACTCAGGTGCTCCTAGGGGCAGCGTTAAACCCAAATAGGGCACTGAATTATACTGTGTGTTAGATCCATCCTAAGTCCAGGAATCCTATATAATAAAAGACTAATATGCAAATCAACTGGACAGGTGAAAGAATGGTGGCTATGATGCACATTGACCACAGAGGGGGCGGGGTCAGACACCCAATGCAGGAGCTGCCCCCTGGTGGTCAGTGTGCTTCCGCAGTGGGAGGAGCACCACTCAGCCAGAAGCCCTGAGCTGGTCTCACGGCTGGCAAGTGCAGCAGCAGTGGCTGGAGCCTCTCCCGCCTCTATGGCAATCGGACATCCTCTGAGGGCTCCTGGAATGTGAGAGGGCACAGACCAGGCTGAGGGACCACCCAAGTGCATGAATTTCATGCACCAGGCCTCTAGTATTATATATCCTGGGATATATGGAGAGTTCAGTGACATCTGTGGTACACAGGATTGCTACAGGTTTTAGTAGCAAATGTCAAAAATTTAAAGGTATGTTCCTCTGGGGTTAGATTTTTGTTGTTATTCTTTCAGATACTTTGTAAAGCACTACCTTTCTCATTTAACAAAAACAAACAAACAAAACAAAACACACAAAAACCCTTGATAGAACTGTATACCCCCTGATATTTGATCTTTGAACTGTGACTACATAATCATCAACATATGTAGATCACATATACTACATGGCAATAAAAGTTAAAAAAATTGGCACAAAAATTAAATGGAAATCTGAAACAGGCATTGCAGTAAACGTCAAATGTTACAAATTGAAGTAGCAATGAATATATGAAAAATTAAGAAGTGTGTCACTTAAAAAATAAAAGCAAAGGACAATTTATTTTTCTCACATTTGACTAATTACTTGTCAATCATACACTTTATTATACTTACATCTGATGTTAGACCTGTGTATAACAAGACATTTGATTGACAGGGCAGTTTTTTCACACATGGATATGATGTTATATCATATTTAATTAGATATTTGATTGACATAAAAAGACCAATATATCCTATATTTCCATCTAAACATTGGTATTATCCAAAAACAAAATGAAGATAGTTAGCAGGCATTTGATTATGCATTAATATCTTAGTTTTATGGTTTATACATAATGGCCATGGAATTAATTTTATTTTAGGATTTATGTTAGAATATCAACTTACAGCATCATCTATGACAACTATTCTTAACCACTGAAGTATATATGCTACAAACCTTGATCCCGATCTCATTCTTAGATATACTATAAAATCCCATTATAATACAACTTTGCTACTATATAGATTCAGATGGAGTAAAAATAAAACTCTTGTGCTGAAGAATAGCAGTCCTAAAATTGAAATCAATAACATCAGACTGAGACATTCCAATAATAGTGTTATTCAAGATGACCCTTTTTCCTTATGGTTTTAATTATTTTAAATTATATTTCAAATGCTAATCAGTAAATAAATCATGTAAATTATGCTTGCTTTGAGTAAAATTCTGAGTGTTTTCACTTAAACGTGGGCATCTTTCAAATTATTTTCTAAAGCAGCAATTGATGTCCTGAAGCATGTTAGTAAGTTTCATATCAAAGAGTGTGCTCTGGCTACTATATGTTAACTTAAACAAAACTGAACAAGTGTCTTTAGTGCTGGACTACTCAGAGTCTTTGAAATGCTAATCTAGGCTATGAATATTGAATTTTGGGAAATGTCATTCCCCAAACTTCTTTGAACCAAACTCTTCTCCTGGGCAGCATGGATTGAGGGTAATGGAATCTGTCCATGGTCTTTGGGAAATACTGCTCTGAGAAATTGTTCCTTGTTATGATAAATATATCAGGATTGCCTAACTCTATAAATAGTACTAGAAAAACAGTGAAGTTTGGGGAAATGTATTAAAAGCCTTAAAAACATGATTCATAAAAAACACAAAAAACAGGATTTCACTTTTATTAAAAAAGTGAAACTAGTGAAGAATGCTTGTTTATGGCCATATTGACCATAGCTTGATTTAAAACAAAACGAACAGAATAGTTCACAAATTAAGGCTCATTCATAATATGCAGCATAGAATAGCATGTAGAGACTAAAATCAGTATGCTAGAATTATATATATTGACATTAAAATATATTCCTAAAATATTAATGACACAGGCAGGTAACAAAATAGTGTCTACAAAATTATTTTTTGGGGGTAAAAATATAGCTAAATATGCATAGAAAAATGAGAAAGACATATAAAATTGATCATGGAGGAATTTTAAAAGTGACATTAAATTTTTCTTTTATGTTTGTATTCTATAATTCATTTGAAATAACTTGTATGGCATCAAATAAAGAAGAAATAAAAGTTTAAAAAATAACATTAACCCTTTAACCTTCCAGAGCACAGAACACTTCCAAGTTTTATAATCATCACCAGGGAGAGAGTTCAAAAGCCCCATGTGGAACTAGACTAAACTGTATGTTCTTGGACCACAGCCTTCCTGATCTAAAATAAATTTAAAGTAGGAATGCTTTTCTTTTTTTTTGGATTATGTCATTTATCCAAACATTTAAAAAGACCATTAGACACTGATTATGTTTGGCAGGCCATGGTTTTCTCACTTCTCTAATGCTATATAATAAAAGGCTAATATGCAAATGGTTGTCACGCCCTCACACACAACCACTGATGAGCAGGAGGCTGCGTGCACAGCAGGCACACACGGATGGGCAGGGCTGTGTGCATGGCGAGGCATGAGTGGGTTGGCAGGGCTGCTTGCACAACCGGTCACCAGGAGATACATGGACCACCTCATCCCTCTTCCCCCAGCTCCCAGGGGCGATGGTGGCAGTTCTCTCCTGGCTCCTGCAGCTCCCTCCCACCTCCTTCCCACAGAAGTGGTGCAGCACCTTCCTGCCTCCCTCCTATGGAAGTGGCACGGCTTCCACTGGCTCCTATGGGTGCACTGCAGCTCCCGCTGGCTCCCATGTGCTGGGCCACTAGTCTATAATAATAAAAGCATAATGTACTTATTAGACCAGACCTCCTTCTGGACAGACAAAGCCGGGATTGTGAGGGAAGCCCAGGTCCTGGGTGCCAGAGGGAAGCTGGTGCTGGCAACCCGGAGAAGGCTTAATCTTCCATAATTTTGTACTTCGGGCCTCTAGTATCTGATAAGTTTTTAACATTGGAAAGAAAATAGAAGGGAATGCTTTAAGAATAGAGGAGCCCTGGTCCGTGTGGCTCTATGGTTAGAATGTCAGCTCCTGTAGGGAAGAGTCTAGGGTTCAATTCCCGGTCAAGGGCATGTACCTGGGTTGCAGGTTTGAACCTTGGCTCTGGTCAGGCCACGTGGGGGAGGCAACCAATGGATGTGTCTCTTTCACATCAATGTTTCTTTTCTCTCTCTTCCTCCCACTCCTCCTCTCCCCCTTCCTTCCATTCTCTCTAAGAATCAATGGGAAAAATATCCTCCAGGGAAGATTAACAACAAAAAATAAAGGAGAATTTTATGAGCAAGTAGTTTGTGTGGATCTAATGGAGATTTTTAAGCAGATTTATTGAAGTATAATTGAGGTTTTTGCATATCGATTATATGCAAAATTTTTTACATGTTTAATATGTACAATATGCTGAGTTTGTATATGTGTATATGTACTAGTATTCATGATACCATTGATACTGTTAAAGAGAAATCACAAGTTCAGAGTGTTCTCAATTGTGCTAAAGCTTATGGTACCAAACCTAGGTTAAATACCTGACCTAACTGCTGCTTCAGTGGAATTTTCTGGTCCAGCACCAGTAAGATAATCTGTCACTTGGGTCCTCTTAATCCCCTACCCTCTTAGAAAGGAAAATCAATCTACATGATAAAACCCTTTTTTCTGTTCCCTTTTCCCCAAGAAAGTTGTCCTGGTCTAAAAATAATCCAGTATTTTATTTTGCTAAAATAGCTCTTTAGCTTCACCCTTTTTCCTAATATATATATATATATATATATATATATATATATATATATATATATACTGATTTCAGAGAGGGAAGGAGGGGAAAAGAGAGATAGAAAAATCAATTATAAGAGAGAATCATTGATTGGCTGCCTCTTGCATGGCCCCTACTGGGGATAGAACTCTGAACCCTTCAGTTCACAGGCTGATACTGTATCCACTGAGCCAATCCAGCTAGGGCTAAAAGCTTCCAGTTTGTACAACCCTTCAGAGTGCCCCTCTAGTTGCCTGATTCATGAATCCTTAATAAAGCCAATCAGATGTACAAATGTATTAGGTTAAATTTTGCTTTTTTTTTTTTTTTAACACCACAACAAAGGTAATAAACTTATCCTTCACCTTCAAAAGTTTCCTTGTATCCCATAGAAAAATTTAACCTACAGGTCAGGTTGTATTACAAAAGTAATTTATAAAGATTTGAGTACTTAGATATTCATAACTCCTATATTCTTAAACAGTTGCGCATTTGAATTTGGTTGGTAAAATTTCATATCAATCCGAATGTATAGTCTTTCAAGTCATACACCAAATTTTTTTCTCAAGGTTCCTATTCCTTTTAGATTTTAGTATCAAAGAATTCGAACAGATACACAGAGTTCCTGCCTCCAGATAGGATTATATAAAATTAATCCTGACAGAAATAAACCTAACACTGATTCCCAATTGATTTATTCCCCCAAGTGAGGTTCCTGTCCTCATGCTCACCCCTGATGAGTTCCATTCTGTGCATTTCTGATCGCCTTCTCTAAACCTCATGGCCGGGTTATGGTATCAAGGTCACTACTGACAATTTTAAACATCTTGAGCCCACGCCTAACCCTGTAACACACCATATCTGCAATTCTCTCCTTTCCCCTACAACCAGGATTGGCTTTGCTCTGTTCATAAACACATTTGAGTGAGGGTAGGAATAGGTGATTCCACAAATCAAAATGAACCAATTCTCATTACAGTGCTATGCAAGGCAGGGCCCACTCTTGCCCCTTGTATTCACTATAGTACTGAAAGCCCTACCCAGAACAGTGAGGCAAGAAAACGAAATAAAAGACATTACTAGTAACTAAGAAAGGAAGAACTACAATGGACTGCTTGCAAATGACCTGATCTTATATTCTTATATATATGTGAAACCCTAAAGACTTCACCAAAAAACTGTTGGAGCTAATAAACAAATTGAGCAAGGTTGTAGTATATATAATCAACATACAAAGATCAGCTGGGGTTCTATGCACTAAGTAAATTATTTGAAAGGGAAATTATATATACATATATATATATATATATATATATATATATATATATATATATATTGATTTCAAGAGGCAGGGAGAGGGAAAGAGAAGATAGACACATCAATGATCAGAGGGAATCATTGATTGACTGCCCCCTGTATGCCCCACACTGGGGATTAAACCTGCAACCTAGGCATGTGCCCTTGATCAGAATCGGACCTTGGAGCCTTCAGTCTGCAGGCTCTATCCACTGAGTCAAACCTTTTAGGGTGAAAGGGAAATTTAAAAAAATTCTACGTATAATAGTATCAAAAGGAATAACATACTTAAAAATAAATTTATACGCTTTGGTGTCCCTATCCTTGGCTACATGCAGTTTGCCTTCAACCCCATTGGCCTCTTGGTCCTCTGCAGGCAAACTATGCCCCATAAGACAAAATCCAGTAATCTTGCCCCTGGACACAGACCAGCAATAAATTCCCTTAGGACCAAAAGAAAAACAAACAAACAAACAAACAAACAAACAAACAACTTATATACTGTATCCCCTGTCTTAATTATTCAACATTCTCCTTACTTTAGCCAGCACAGTTGTTTGCCTAGTAGAAGCCCTTCATCCAAGAGAGACATACCTTAGTTATTGTGTTATTTGGGGGAACTATTTTTTGAAAATGCCTCTTTAAAGGCATGGAAGCACTGTGAGTCACCATAATATGTTTCCTGAGTTTGAGACATATTCCCTGCACCTCAAGGCTTCAAGCTGCAGTCAGTCCTCAAGGAAAGGGAGGTAGAGGATGGCAGTTACAACTTGGATGGCATGGAGTGAAATATAAGGTCCAGGGAATATGGGTAGGATACTGGTGTTATTTGCTGCTAGAGGCCCAGTGCACAGTGCACTGGTGGGAGGGTCCCTCAGCCTGGCCTGAGCCTTCTTGCAGTCCAGAATCCCTCAGGGGATGTCTGCCTGCTGGCTTAGGCCCCATACCCTCCTTGCCCTTCCCCAGGGATTGGGCCCACCACAGGGATCAGGCCTAAACTGGCAGTCAGACATCCCTCTTTCAGTGCAGGGCTCTCATAGTCCGGGACCCCTTCCTTGCTCCTCACTGCAGCCTGCATCAGAGGTAGGAGAGGCTCCTGCCATCATGCTGGACTTGCCAGCCATAAGCACAGCTTCTGGCTGAGCAGTGCTCCTGCTCCCTCTGTGGAAGCACAATGACCACCAGGGGGTAGCTCCTGCATTGAGCGTCTGTCCCCTGGTGGTCAGTGCGTGTCATAGTGATTGTCGTTCTGCAGTTTGGTTGATTTTATTATAGAGGATAACCTCTAACATTAGCATGGCTCTTTAAGACATCATTTATTACCATATTCTTGCAATGGCTTCTTATATGATGTTCCAACTTCCTCTATTATCTCTCTTCCAAATATCCTCAGCACAGCAGTGAGAAGGATGGTGGTAAAACTCAAGGCATATGAGTTTTCCCTGCTCAAAACTCTCTGTTGGCTTTCCGACTTACATGAGGTAAAAGAAGAGTCCTTGGCATGAGACTGGATGTCTCACAAGATCTCTCCAAAACTCCCTGACATCCTCACCTAACACCTCCTCTCCTATCTGTTTTGATCCAAAATAACTGGCCTCCTCACTCTCCAGGTGCCCTAGGCCTTTGTAATTGCCATCAGCTCAAACTGGGAACCCTTCCCCCAGAGAGTGACATGCCTCTGGCCCTCACCTCTCCCTGATCTTGACTCCAGCATCCCCTCAGCAGGTCCTTTAAACTCATAGCCACCGCCTTGATCTCCATTTCCCTCTCTTTATTATTAATCTTCATCCTATCTCATGCTAACATTCTGCACATTTTATTAAATCTGTCTATTCTCTGTCCTCCCTCTAGAATGCAAGCTTCACCAAGACAGTGGCTGGTCTGCTTTGTTCACGTCTGTATCTCTGGCACAGAAAGCCTCTCAGTGTTTGCAGAGTGATGGGAAGATGCGGCTTTAGAAACTCATTACTGAACATGGATCAGTTTAAAAGCTGGCCTTTTGATTTCCTAAGAGACAAGTTAACATATTTTTTAAGGAAATGGAAAGCCTGATTTAGTAAAAAGATGTCTTACTTTTAATATTCTTATATTGTAGTATCCTCAAAAATCACAATTTGTAGAATTTGTTGCATTAATCCCTGTGTAGTTTGGTTAGGCTGTTAGAGTATATATGTAATATTTATTATTAATTAACTTTGAAAACCAGGACTATCCCCCTCCCCCATGGATCTTTCTATACATTATGGGTATAAATATTGTCTAAATTAAATAGAAGAATTTGAAAGTGATTTCTTTGGCTCCATTTTTATAGAAGCTTGATTATACTAAATATATATCTATATCTATATATATATATTTTCATTTAACATATCATCTATTTTGTAATAATTTTTGAAATTGCATTAAGCTTCTGAATCAAAATCAAGAGAGTGAATTTGCTCTAATGTTCACTAATTATATTTTAGTACACTTATTTTATTCTACATATTTCTCATTCTTTTAACTTATTTTCCCTCCTGTTTTCAAAACAACTCAAGCCTGTTGTGAAAGGCAAGCAATACAGAAATACATAACAGAAAAAGTAATAACTGCCCTTTTTCTACTCCATAAAGAAAATGGTTAACCACTTAGTGTGTACATTTTGTTCACATATTTAGTTTACAAAATTTTCTTCTAGACACATACACATATATACAGTCAATGTTATTTTATATTTTATCATAAATATATGTACCTTAACATATAGGGTACTATTCATTCATTTATTTATTATGAACGTTTAATGTGAGATCTGCCTCTGAGGACATTGTGAAATGCGCAATGCAGTAGCATTAACTCCAGGCTCACTGTTGTACAGCAGATCTCTGGAACTTATTCACCTTGTAAAACTGAAACTTTAGTAATACATAATTTAAAAAATAACAAATATCACATTGAAGAGACTGAAGGATCCTTTTACATAGGTATTTATTATCAGAACTGGATAATTTTCTAAAATGTGTAGACACTGTTTTTCATGGACATATAATTTTGTATATGAAATGTGAAACTACAGTTACACTTCTAGAATTGAGGGTTAAATCCTATACAGTAGCAGATATGTTGAAGGGCACTGTGATAACTGTGAAAAAAATAAGTTGTCCTACAGTATTTGAAACCTGACAGCTGTGAAAACCGTGAAGACAGAAGAGAGATAGCTGGTCTAAAATACAAAGAATTTCTAACATCTCTTATAACAAGTGTCTTCATAAGATGAGTGAGAAGAAATAACCTACAAAAAAATATAGCCATGAGCAAGTCGTCCCATCTTTTCTTTCATAAAGATAAATGTCATAATAGATCAGTGCTCTGCCTTTATTTTATATATTCAAACTATATTTCCCTCCTCTATTCTTTGGGACTGAAATTACTTTAGAGAGTAGTTAGAGAAAATTGAAAGTGTTTTGGAACGTGTAGGAATAAAAAGTTCAGACTGCAGTGAAACCTTTAATAACTTGTGAATTATGTCATCTGTGAAGTAACAATAGATGACAAACTCAGCTGTGTGCAGAATAAAAGCATCCCTTTCTTTTTTTAAAAAAAGCCAGTTTCCCTCTAGAATTATGATAAGCTTTAGATTTTCAATATTCTTTGTGTGAAGTTTTTTTTAACTTTATTTTTGACACTGTTACAGATACTCCCCCGCCCCCTCCTCAGCTCCACCCTTCCTCTTATCCAGCCATCACCACACTGCTGTCTGTGTCCAGGGCCTATGCATATATGTTCTTTGTGCAAAGTGTTCATGCACCATAAAGTATATCTTAGCTACCATAAAGAGATTATTAAAGTCCGGGGTTCAAGTATCAGTTTCTAAAGTGTTAAACTTCCTTGGACTATCTCATGTTGGGAAATAATCCAGCCTGTTATGTACATACATTGTTTCACTAAGAAATTGATTACCTCTGCCTTATGTAGACTAGATTTTCCTAATAAAAAAAGAGATTTCTTATCAGAAGTTCACCATCTATAATTGCTAATACTTCCCCTTTGATATTTAATGATCTCTTCTTATATGTCTAATAACCATCTCATACTCGAATTCTCCCAACACAGATTTCTTTATGCCACAAATTACCTTAGCAGCAGAATTCAGTGTACCTTTAATATTTTGTTTTCACAAATGTTTCCCTTTGTGTTGAATAGGCAGTTTAAAATTTAAAAGTCATATACAGGGTACAGTCATTGTTAAAAGATTCTCGGCTTTTTTTTTTTTAGATGTTCATTATCATAAATCCTAACTGCTTAAAATATGTTTCATTGGTTTATAGGTCTGTGCTCAATCTGGCAGCAAGGTTACACATATTGGTTAGTAATGGCCAGAGAATAAAATGTCTCAGTGAAATACCGGGTTAGAAGCCATTCAATTGCATCATGTAATGTAGTAAAAAATTAAAGCGATATGGAGCAGAATTCAACATTCCGTCTGTTCAACATTTATCACAAACTTGTGTGAGCTTAAATTTTTCAAAAATCTCAACCCCAGTGGTCTGTTCTCCGTTTTAAACCCCATTTATTTTCTCCTCGGGAAAAATGACCCCTTCCTTCTTCTTCCATGAAACGTAAGAGTTTAATAGTACCTGATTGGATTTATGGCTTCTACTTGATAATCGTATGATTAATATTCTAAATTCAGTATTTCCTCCCTGTTTACCTTCAAGTAGTTATCCACAAAATCTTAAAGAACAGCCTATAAGGAGATATGTTATTTAGGACATAGAGGAATTCCATCCATAATCCTAATCAACCGGACATGTAAATTAATAATTACATTTATTTTTAAATGTTCCCTTCTATTTTTTTTTAAAAAATATGAATCTATTTTCATATTTTTACACTAGTATCCTGAATTTTCACTTGGCAATATTTAATAAGCATTATACTATACTCTTTATAATAATCATTTAATTTTTTTTATAACTTCCCTTTGACTTAGCATAATCTAATAAGCCATTTAAACTTTATAATGATCAGTGTAAACATTTTCATTCCTGATTAACATTCTATATAGTGGATGTGCCATATTTAAGGAACTATTTTCCTGATGCTTGTTATTTAGTTTTCTTCCAGTTTTCTCCATTACAAGTCATGCCCTAGTGAATAGCCTTTAGTATCTGTGGAGACAGACAGACATGGTCAGAGAGAATGACAATGTGATTAAGTGTTAGCATTTGGATAACTTGGGTGGGTTGTGCACAGGGATTCTTGAAACTAATTTATGAAACTCTTCTATAACTATGAAATTATCTCACAATAATTTAAAAGAGTACATTTGACTAGGTGGAATTATTAAATCAAATACTATGCATGTTTTGAAAGCTTCCTTTTCATATTGTCACTTTATAGCAATAAGCGGCACAGCAATATGTGAATATCTATGTCATTGCTCAATTAGCAAGTGATCTATGCATAATCCACGTAGAGAAAGGGATTTCTTCTCTTTGCTAAATTCATCAGCAAGTTCTGAAGGCTGTGGAAAGGTGAACAGTGTAGAGGTTTCATGGGAAAGAGAGAAGAAACATTGCATTCAGAGGACCATCCATTTAAAAAAAAACACCCCAAACCCGCAGTTATCTTCGGGAGCTTTCACACAACATCGTAAGAGTGGAAATGACAACAGATTGCTGTTTGTGGGCCTGTTTTCCTCATCAGAGAGTTTCCGTCTGGCACAGATGCTCTGTGGAATAACTCACTCCATCATTGTTAGCAAGACTTGTAGCATTGCACAGCTTTCCTCGCTGCTCAAAAGTAGGACTTTCCTATAAAAACTTTGGCTGAGTTGAAATGAACATGAAGCTAAGAAGTAATTTCTATCGGAACATTCATGCGCTTTCCCAGACACGCTCCCCCCCCCCCAAAAAAAAATAAAACAAACAAAACAAAAACACAAAACAAACAACAAAAAACCCAAACCCAAAACAACAACACACTACCGAATCATAACAAATAACCCATATAAATCCTCAGCTATCATTACATATTGTAGAAGCCGAGTCCCTCTTGCTGCGCGGGTTGTGTGCGGCCTGCAATGACTGCGGCAAAAAACAACAAAAACCCAAAAAACTCTGAGCACAGTTTCCGCTCTTTGCTTTGACCTAAAAGCAAAAGTGTTCTTTGCATTTCTCCAGGTTTTCGAGACAATTGGTGTTAAGGCAGGTCTTTAGCAGAAGCCTGTAGGTGTAACGGGAACATTTTGAAAACAGAGGGCACCTGTGTATGCAGTCACAGAATCAACTATTTTACAGCTGGGAGGGAACTCAGAGATTCTCAACGCAAATCTTGCAATTTTAGAGAGAAAAATATGGAAACCTAGGATTGAAAAGAATGGCTGATTTACAAAACTGATCCGCAAAAAGCAATTTCTACAACAAAGGCAACTTTTGAAATATTCCTGGGTTTTCTCCACAAACATTATAACCCCATGTAAGTCTATACAATGAAACAGACCCTACCATTTTCACACAGCACTGACTGTGGTTACTTGGACAACCTTTGAGTTTTCAGTAGTTCTTAGACTTCTCTAAATCAGTGGACTAATGGAAATACCCAAGGCTCTTAAGATCAATATTTGGAGGCCTATAAGTATAAAATTATTAGTGGTATGTATTATTGTTTTGAAGAACAGTGTGGTTCACAGAAATAGTTACAGTTAATGACCTTTATCAAGCGGCATCCTACTCATTCTTTATTTTCTTTTCATTTTTTAAAATTTATTAAGGTATGATATGTGTACATAGCTTACCATCGCCCCCCCTCCCACTTCCATACATGCCCTCCCTCCCCAGAGTTCAGTGTTCGTTGGTTGTACTTATATGCATGCATACCAGTCCTTCAGTTGTTCTCTTATCTCCCCCCAGGTCTCCTTCCCCTCCCCGCTGTCATTTGACAATCTGCTTGTTTTATGGTGACTATCTCAGGACCACATGAATAGAATCCGCTCCTCATTTGGCAGTCTGCTTGTTTTATGGTGACTGTCTCAGGACCACATGATTAGAATCCGCTCCTCCTCTGGTTCATTCCGCTCCTCCCCCCTGGGTCCCACTGCTTCCCCTGGGACACATGGCTCTCCCGGGGCACATGGCCCCCTGGGACACATGGCTCACGCGGGGCACAGGGCCCCCTGGGACACACGGCTCACCCTATTCATTCTTCAGCAAATATGTATTGACTGGCTATGACGTGTCACTTGTTCTTTTTTCTTTTTGCAAGGGTTTAGGGATATAGATTTAAACAAAACAAAATCTAGCTTTCGTGGAACTTACATTTTATTGAGAAATTTACATTCCGTGTGTGTATCAGTTTAATATGAACTAGGTAAGTTGCTCTTAGATGTAGTTGAAATTAATTGTAAAGATAATGTCCATGACATTTGTCCTAAGGATATAAACTACAAATCTATAGGAATCATAGTGCTTAGGATCAGCATTTATGAAAATATAAACATGAGAAAAAGAAATAAAAATAGCCTTATGTGGTAAGCCAGATGTTTTAAATTTTATTTTATTTTATTTTTTAAAATTTCTTTATTGATTAAGGTATTACGGTTACTAGTTCAGCACTAAAGAAGTGCTCATTCATTCATTAATTCATTCATTTTTCGCATTTTGAATGTCCCCTTTCAGTAGATGTTAGGAATGGGGATGACTGTCTCCTAGCCCAAATAGGAGGATATCCTTAGTTGAGATTCTTTTGGTGACTATTGAATGCTTAACCCAATCAGATTTAATCCTCTGCTTAATGACACAAAATTTATTCTCACATTTTCCACCTAGTGGTGTCGTTTTGTAGAGCCCTCATTGTTTTGCTTTTACTACTATGAACACATGTGGCACCTGACATTTTCATGCTTACGTGTACAAGGATATTCACAGAGTAAATTCTTACAGGAAAGATTCTGACTTGAAATGTTTGTAAATTTGTAATTTAAAAGATATTGTCAAAATGTTCTCCAAAGCAGTTGTACCATTTTATATACTGACCAACCACATTTAAAAGTGCTAGTTTCTCCAGAAGTTTGCCAATACCTTTATGTGTTAAAACCTTGTATTTCTTATAAATGGAAGGGGTTTTGTAATATTGTTTTACTTTATATTTGTATAATTATAAGGATTCACTTCTTTCACTTGATATTTGAAGAGATCAAGATTTTATACTTTTGGATACTGGGGCAAGTTCTAGTCAATAAAGCAATGCTTCTAAATTTGAAGAATGCATTTCCATTTATTTTAGCAAAAGAAACTGTCAACATTAAAAAAATACAAAGTTATTTGATGTAAAGAATACTTGTAATACATTTCTTGTTGACAACAATGCTTATTTTGGATATGCGGATATTTTTATTGACTGTGGGTGCTTTCCTTCCATGAATAATAATGAGATGAGACCATTTAAAAGGGTCTTCCATACACAAAGCCACCAATCTTTTACTTTTCATGCTATTTTATGCTGAATCAAGGCATTGAGGCTAGAAAACAATGCATTCAACTCATCTCCTTGATATTTTCTGGAGGTAATTATTTTCTGAGAGAATTGCATCCTATTTTGAACATGACTTATTTTGGGGAAGAGTGGCTTACAAGGCTTGTGACTTAGATAGTTGTCTTACTTTTGAAAAATTTGAAGCCTAAACTATAAGTAAGGGCATCTGTTTAATTTCACCATGCTCATCTTGGCAAACAGCTAGTTAACTAGGAAGTAAGCTAAAAGGTATAGGATACAGACATTAAGGGTTAAATTGTAAATCTTTTAACAAGACAATTACAGTCACATCATCCTTAAAGATAAACATTTATGTCTAAAATGTACTGATTAGATATCATGTCTCATTATGGATTTTATGAATTAATATAAAAAACATTACATTATTCATTAGCTTTGGATGACAACTGCATTATCAAGATTGGTTTTTAATAAAATTTAATGGGGATCATATAAAAATTCAGAGACCAAGAACTATTAAGATTAAAGATGGCATTTGATTGACAGCTGGAAATCAAGCTCAAGAGTCTCATTATGGCACATAGAGTAGCCCACTCTGATTTAAAAAAATATATTTCTATTGATTTCAGAGAGGAAGGGAGCAGAAGACAGAGATAGAAACATCAATGATGAGAGGAAATCATTGATTGGCCGCCTTCTGCATGCCGCCTACTGGGGACAGAGTCCAAAAGCCAGGCATGTGCCCTTGATGGGAATTGAAACCTGGACCCTTCAGTCCATAGGCTGATACTCTATCCACTAAGCCAAAGGTCCCGCTCTGATATTTTGAAGTGCCATATGGATGGCATAGCATTTTGTTATACTATGAGTGATAGTAGAGGAAAACTATTTCTTTTGAACCAGGTGGCTTTGGGGTTATTTATTATTTGTTAATTCATGTCTACCTAATTAACACCATCTACCCCCCCCTCTTCTAGTCAATGCCCTCTTGTTAATATTCTTTTTTTAATCTTCTATTTTTTAAAAAAATATATTTTTTATTAACTTCAGAGAGGAAGGGAAAGGGAGAGAGATATACAAATATCAATGATGAGAAAATCATTGACAGGCTGCCTCCTGCAAGCCCCACCCTGGGGATCAAGCCCACAACCTGAGCATGTGCCCTGCCGTGGAATAGAACTGTTACCTCCTGGTGATAAGTCAACGCTGAACCATGGAATCGTGCTGGCTGGGCTGATAATAATGTATTTCAAAATCTACCTCTTAGCTGACATTATTTTCTTTGAAAAAAGAAACATTGTAAAAGCAGGACATTTATTGAGTTCCTACAACATACAATACAAAGTGTTATCCTTGGCACTTAACTCATTTTGTAGCTAAGAAAACTAGGCCACAGAAAGTATAGGTACTTGTAAATGACTCAGCAGTTACATTGTGAAATCATGATTTGAAATCATGACTATTGGACTTCAAAAATCAATCTCTGAGCACTATTGCGGTGTTACTTTCGTCAGGCCTGCTAGTGAGGAGAGGGCCAGTTACCAGCTGTGGGAACAGATGAATTCCACGTCTAAACTTACTGCATCTTACAATGCAATTCAGGGACCCACTGCTTGATAATTGTGGCTCAGATTCACAATAATTGGCTGTTTGTTTGTTTTTACATCTTCTGTGTGATGATGTATTTGGATATTTTTCACAGAGAAAAGGGGATTTGCATTTGAGGTTTTTCTGCATATGGTCATGCTATTCATAATCATTTAGAACAATTACACGTTTATTTTTGCTGATTAGTGTTTTTTAAAAACTTACCTTTATTGTTGAAATGATTACAAATGTCCCTTTAAAAAATCACACTTGAATACTCATTTTAAGTCTGTGAAGTAAAGATGGAGATACTGAGGTTTAGTAGCTTCCCTAAGGGTGACTAGCGGCCTACGTTCATAGCTACAATTCCGAGGTTCCCATCATGCTGATGCCTGAGGTTAGGTGAGCCACAATGCAACCATTTTGTACTACAGAGACAAACATGAACTGCTTTTGTGCTTGTCCAATTCTAAAAAAAATAAAGTTTTAAGTGTTTGCTTAAAGTTACAACACTAAAAGGCCTTCACTCATTTTATATTTTTGAAGAACATTTTATGTCCATTTTGAGTCCTCAAATGGGAAAACATGGCTTTTTCTATTCTTTTTTTTTCTGGAACCTTAAGATTTTAGAAAATACAGAAGCAATGATCTTATGACTCTGCCTTTTCCCACCAGAGTAGACCTACTTTTCAGAACCAAAATATCATTATTTTACCAGTGGGAGATTTGGGGAAATGTTTTAGGTAGCTGAATAGCCTATTTTGACGCATGTCTCCATCATTTCATTTTAGATATGCCTCAGGTCAAACGCATTCTTGAAACACTACCTCTCAAATAAGAGCCCTTTGTAGAATAACATAAGAAGTAATTGATGTCATTTTCCCCTAAAACTAATACCCAGGAGACGTTATGTCCTGCTTATAATATATGTCTTAGTGAGTTGAAATGGGCCAAAACCAGGTCTGGCTTGAACATTAACCATGTTATTTTAAGAATTACCAAAAACAACAAGCAAAGGAATGAAAACTTCTCAGGAGGTTTGAGGGTGAGCTTAATTTAGTTTTATGAATTTAAAAGAATTATTTGAAGATTAATTTTTAGAGCTTATTATTCATGCTAAAATAATTAAACAATCCAGTTCCAACATCGCAGGCCTCAGAGATGAGAATCCTGGCCTTTCTGACACTTAGTGCTGAATGCACAGCCTCAGTTTTTCCTTCGACAATTGCCCAGGTATTGCGGTGTGTTTGGGAAGTGTGCTTTATTTACAGCATTTGTGGCATCTTATCTCAGAAGCATTCTTCTGTCATAAGATTGATGATTTTTAAAGCCTGCCATTCTTTTCTTAAAATAGAAGACATTGTACTTGGAGAAATAAAAACTAGTAAGTAAAAACTTTTGACAGATGTCAATCCTATGTAGTTAAGAATTTTATTAACTGCCGAAACCGGTTTGGCTCAGTGGAAAGAGTGTCGGCCTGAGGACTGAAGGGTCCCAGGTTCGATTCTGGTCAAGGGCATGTAAGTTGGTTGCAGACACACCCCCTGTGGGGGATGTGCAAGAGGCAGCTGGTCGATATTTCTCACTCATCGATGTTTCTAGCTCTCTATCCTTCTCCCTTCCTCTTTGTAAAAAATCAATAAAATATGTTTAAAAAAATAATTTTGTTAACTGACGGTTTTAGTATTAAATGTTCTTCACCATCCAGGATAACTAAATTAGAAAACTCATGTCTGTCCTTTCTTACAAAAGAAACAGGTCCTTCAATCAGCACTTTACATGACTTACTTAACTTCTTCCTTAAACAGATACCATGAGACAGGAACTGTTATCCCATTTATAAATGAGCAAGCGGAGGCTCAGTGAAATTCAGTAACTTGCACAAGGTCAAAAAATAGGTAACAGAGTTAGAATTCCAAAATACTGAGTAAATGTTTAGTGAAATTAATGGCTAAACAAAAATGTTGGGTCATGCTTATCCTGCACTACATCCAAATGTAGGACAAAAGTTTATGTTATGAAATGGTATAATATGTAACCCTAAGACCTTCGTTCGGTGTAAGAAAATGCAAACTAAGAGAAGAGAGACAAAGCACAGGACTTAGCTTAGCTTCCCTATTTTTAATGGTAGCTCAGTAAAGACCGGGCTTAGCTGATTTGGGTTAGTTTAGTAAAATGAGGCTTAGCTCCAGAGGTCTTCCCCAGGAACCCCTCCCCGCCCCACCCCTCACCATTTCTGTTCTAGACTTGGGAGCTCCCGTGGTTGCATAGATTCTCCCTGGTCCCTGGTTCCTATAAATGGTGAAGTTTTAAAAAGGGCAGGGACCCCTCAACGGGAAAGCATCTAGCCCAGCTATGCTCTTTTGCACATATCTCTGTGCAGTAGTGAGGGGTTGGGAGAATCAAGTGTACTCTGTT
Organism: Vespertilio murinus; assembly: GCA_963924515.1. Classification (NCBI taxonomy): domain Eukaryota; kingdom Metazoa; phylum Chordata; class Mammalia; order Chiroptera; family Vespertilionidae; genus Vespertilio; species Vespertilio murinus. The sequence continues at coordinate 123,418,787 of OZ004708.1, forward strand.
ATATTTTTTGTTTATAAATTTTTGCCCAATAAAGATCTCTATACATAAAAGGCTAATTTGCCAATCTTTCAAACATTGGACCAGTCACTATGGTGTGCACTGACCACCAGGGGGTACATGTTCAACACTGGAGCTGCCAAGCTGAAGTGACGTGGCAGTGGTGGTTCTTGGGTGACACACCCCGGAACTAGAGAGGAGGGAGCCCCATTCCTTGTGGAGCCACGTGATTCCACCCTTAGCCATGGGTTATGTTGTTGCTGGGGCACTCACTGTAGGCCCCAAATCTGGTTTACTGCACACTTGTGTTTATGTTCCACACCCTGTAAAAGTGCAACTTTGCATATTGGCCCTCTCACAATCTGGAACTTCTAGGGGGGTGTTGAAGAGCTGGTTTCAGCCCGATCCCCTCAGGCCAGACCAAGGGAACCCACCTGCGTGAGAAACCCTGTTTACTCTGCAGACAGTGGAGAGGGACGTGGAGGTTGGATCCAGGGTATGTCCAGCCCATGTCTCCCATTCCCACCCAACTGGGCACCTTCTAATTAATTTATTTTCAATGTGCATGAATGTGTGCACCGGGTCACTAGTTATTTAATATTTACACAAGTGGCAACTTAAGTGTCTGTGTTCTCTTTGCACACTGGAATATCCTGTACCCTTTAAAAGAAAGCTAATAGCCCTAGCTGGCTTGGCTCAGTGGATAGAGCATCAGCCTCAAGGGTCCCAGGTTCGATTCCTATCATGAGCATATGCCTTGGTTGCAGGCTTGATCCCCAGTAGTAGGTGTGCAGGAGGCAGCCAGCCAATGATTTTCTCTCATCATTGGTGTTTCTATCTCTTTCCTTTCCTCTCCAAAAATCAATAAAATACATAGGCAGATATATGAAAGAAAGTAATGGCAGGTAAATCTTTGTTCATTTCATATGAGATCACTTCAGGTGAGCATTTTTTGAAGCTGAACTGTTTGAAGCATATTCCACCATCATTTGTTCTCTTTTTAGCATTTTGTATTCTGCTGGTTTATACCTGATAATCCTCCAAATGTCTACTTAGGTATTTAGAGGTCAACTTCACCAAAATGAACCCTAAATTCAGAAGAAAATGTTGTACACTAGGATTATTCAGCATGAATCTTCCATGTCAGGAAGAAACATTTTTCTGTAAGTGAAGGGAATCCCACAAGGAAATGAAAATAGGCCATTTCACACCAGTGTGTTTCCCTCTCCCTCCCTTTTCCTCACTCTGTTGACATCTCTCCCTCTTCCTCTTGCTCTCATGACCTTTCTTTCTCCTTGACTCTGCTTTCTTCAGTGAATATGATGTCTAAAGAAGTACAAATGAACAATAAAAATGCATTTCCTAAAATCAATATAATAAAAGTTCTTTTCAGAGCAGTATGTCCCTTGGTATGATAAAATGTATTTCTTATTGTAAGTTCACTTAACTATGCTTAGTGACTGTGTCATTTTTCCTTTCCAAGAGAAATATTCAATTTTCCAAAAGTTCAATAGTTGTGGTTCTTATATAATTACATGCTGATTTGTGGAGGAAGATGTAGAACATACACAGTTCATAATAGGAGAAAAGCCTCTCTTTAAATATCAATCTTATTCTTTCATTATTTTAAAATTTCAAATATCATATTGGGGGAAAACCACAATTAATCCTTCAAACATAAATGATAATTTAAAATGAATGAACAAACCTGGTGCACTCATCTGGTATTATTATTTTAATTAGGTTCAAAGCCTCAAATTTCTGCCATTTATTACCAATATTATTCATTATCGCATAGTCATGTCTCAATCAGTTAAACAAGAGTTTTCAATGTTAATAATATTAGTTCTGGAGATGAAAGAAGGCCTTCCTTACACTGTTGGTGACACTGCAACCTGATGAAACCTGTTCTCAAATGAAATCTGGCAATCGTTACCAAATTTTAAACGTATACAGCAACGTGCATCAGGATACAAGTAAACTAAGGTGCTTACAGCTTTCTTTGTAAGGACAAACATAATCACAATACATCCTTCTGAACAAGGCACTTGTGACCTGCATTACAGAATATCCATATTATATAGACCCTTGTTATAGATATGTATATGTTGATTCGAATAATAACCTTCAAGATGCATTATTAAATAAAAATCATGGTGTAGAAAACTGAGTAGGCACGATCTCTTTAGATGTTTTAAATTGTAGACATATGTACAGTTATACACATGGAAACTATGGACTGTTAACGGTGGGCCCCTCAGAGAAGAGGACTCAGAGTGGTGGTGTTGGGAGGCTTTTACTTCTCATTACATATGTTTATGAGCATTGATCATATCTGATTATATATATTATTTTTATTATTTTTAAATACCCAGAGGCTAGTGAGATTATAGGCCATGTGAGCATTAAAATACATCAAGAAATAGAACTTAGAAAATATTAACTGGTGGCTGACACTAGTTAAACTTTGCAATATAAATCCCGGAGTTACTATGGATTCTCTATAGAAAGTAATTCTGCTTTTAAACTAGATGCTCAAGATTTCTAGAACAAGTTTAGAATGACTGACTAGAATCATATATGTAGCATTCAGAAAAACAGCTTGGCGACAGGAAAGAATGGGCAGTTACTAAGGTGCTCTTGCGCAGGCCACAGCAGGCTGGGAAACTCAGCCAGGCGCAGGGGAAAGAAGCAACCCTGTTCTCCAGCATGGCAATCAGTGGTCAGCTTGGTCACACATGGGTGTCCACTCTCCCTTCTGTGATGCGCTGAGGCTCACTGCATTGATGTGTGTATCTATTGTTACTGCATTGTGGGCCCTGGTCCTGGCCAGGTGTATCCACTCCTCTGTTGTCTATTCACCTCTTGGTGACCATTTGGATTGCTACCAGTTTTTTGGCTATTATAAATTAAACTGCTGTGAACATTAGTGAGAAGTCTTTTGTCACACTACTTCTCATATATTGGGAATTGGTGTATTGCATAAATTGCTCTGAATTTAATATGCAGATAAGAAATTTTGAGTGTATAATCAAAGTATACAGATTTGTTGCCCAAAAGGTAATTGGGCTTGTCACTTGGGTTTGTTTCATTGGAGTAAAGTCTCATTAGCTATTAGACAAAGAAAGGTTGTAAGAGAACATTTTAGGTGGAATTGTGGAAATAAGATAGCAAACTTCAAGGAAATAGAGGGGGAAGGAAAACAAAGTGAGAAGAGCAAGCATTGCAAAAAATGCTGTGTAGAGATGGCTCTTGCAGGGGGAAAGCGATTATAGCCATATGGTCAGATAATTAGCTTCTAGTCCACAGAGGTGAAGATATGAGAGCCACGGAGATCATCCCAGATGCATGAACGGAACAAAATCATAAGATTTAGAAGCCCAAAGTAGAAGATTCTGTCACTCAGGAGATGTTGAAATACTGAGGGTGATGGTATAGAAGATGGAAAAAGAAAAAAGTAAAACTTGAGATGCCAAATAATAGATGATATATGGAGTAGTTAAAAGAAACTACTAAATTAAAAAAAATTCCAAAGTTCTAGAAATAAAAACATAAGGATAACCTGTAGGGAGTTTGGTTATCCATGATCTGTTTGCATTCTTGTGCTTCTAATAATAGTAGATAATAAGAAAATATGAAGGACTTATGTTTAACTCACAAAGTATTATAAAAATATTTGACATTATGTGAGAAAGCATATTATCACAAGTATTGACTTTTGGAGGGAATACATAGTTTTTATAATATTCTATCCTGATGATGGTTGTACCAAATTAATCAGCACAAAAAGATGATGATTCATTGATGTTATTCATAATAATAAACCTGGTTTTATGAAAACCCAGCTAAAAGGTCCTGCACATCAAAAGATCAACATGCCCCTGACTGGGAATTGAACCCAACACTCTTTGATGCAGAGGTCCACCCTCTAACCATTTGAGATACACTGGCCAGGGCTATAGTCACTTTTATTTGGGATTCAAATTCAAATTAAGGGAAAGCAGGAAAATTGACCTTTCTAGACCACTGATTTTCAGGCTTTCCATTTAAATGGGAATTTAAAAATAATGGCTCAGCTTAGATTCCAGTTGGGTCATGCTTTCTTAGTAACACCTGGAGTGGGATGAGTGTTTTCCTAATATTGATCCAAAATGTTGCTTAAAAGGTTCACATCTATCACTAAATCACAGGAGGGTTTAATATGAGCCACCGCCTCAGATACATTGGCATAGCTATTAATTCAGTCCTTCGCCTTGTCAGGCATGTTGACAGTGTTCAGCTTTGATGCATGTGGGTCTCGCCTCGCAGGGGAGAGCCCAGTTTGCTGCTGAACGGTGCAGGCCGGTCTCCATCACAAAGCACACGCTCTCATTCCCTTTTGACTTTGACTCTCATCCTGGTAATTAAGACTCCTTTGATTTTGTTTGGCATCTCACCATCTGCAGAAGAGGAGGGCAAGCCCAGAAAACTGGCACCCTCACAATTTCTCGGGGTCCTTGATTAAACTCCGTTTAATTCCGAGAATCTTAATCAAGGTAATTATCTCGCTCTGGGTGTCTGTGTCTGCACTGGCTCCTCTGGCGGGTTCCTCCAACAGCTGGAAGGAGTCTGCATGTGGCAGCTCTCCACAATGGCCCCTCTGTGGAGGAGCGGTGCGAGCGTATGGGCAGCCCTATTAGCACAGTCCTGTGTGCATGGCTATCCTGATTTGTTTTTAAAACCTTCCAAATGTGTACAAAGCAGGCTGCTAATTTTGTGCCAAAAGACTAGATTAGCTAATTTGCGCTAATGCCGAATTCAACCCTTTAATATATTTCTCTGTAATTCTCACACCAAAGCCCACGAATGACTTATCTAGCGGCCTCGCTACCTTTCCCAAAACACAACTGAACGTTTAACCCCGAGAAAGTCCAAAAGGTATGCTCCGCTCATCACTCATTTTATGCCGTTTTAGGTTTACCAGATGCGAACTGTTTTGTATTGAGCTAACTGGCACTGCAGAAAAATACACCAACAAATACATTATAATATTAGAAATGTTGCTATCTGGGACATTGGAAGTTTTGTTAGTCCAGATAGTCCTGAGAACTGGTTAACGACGGAGCTTAGCATTCTCTTGTGTAGTCGTGTTTTGTACAAGCAAGTTCATCTGGGGTTGGGGGTACAGAGATTTTCTTAAAAACAATGCAGAGTGTTGCCTTTGATTTATACCTCCTGGGTGAATCGATCCACCAAAGCTATTATATATCTTCCTTTTCCATTTCTTTCCGTCAAGGCCTTCCATTAGTGGGCGGAGGAAAGATGAGAATCTCCCAGTCACGGCATTTCAGAACACAAAGGCCTTGGAGGAGCTCCAACCCAGTATTCTCACCTGCTGGGTTTTCTTTGTTTGCTTGTTTTTGTTTTTTAACCTGCTAAACTACTTCATAATAACATAAAAAATCTAATGAATGATTAAAAATTTCTCATTAACTTAAACTGTTGGTATGGCTGATATAGCTTAGAAGCCAAATATCTTATTTCAGCTCACTATAGTATTTAATTACACAAACTTAATTTAATACAATGTCCAACATATTCAAAACATATATTGTCTCTTCTATTTATTAATTTATATTAAATAAGTATGTAAGAAAAAGCATTTTTTGCTGACAAACAAATGTAAAAGGCTATATTTTATGTTGTGTGTGCCTAGACTAAATAAGTTTTTATCAAAATAGATAAAAATTGCTTTCATATTGTCATGTTTGAAGTTATTTAACAATTTAAAAAATATAATATCCACATGTTATCTTAGATACTAAAATAAGAGAGACCAGGTTAGGGACTTTTTAAAAAAATATATATTTTATTGATATTTTACAGAGAGGAAGGGAGAGAGCTAGAGAGCTAGAAACGTCGATGAGAGAGAAACATCGACCAGCTGCCTCTTGCACACCCCCTACCGGGGATGTGCCCGCAACCAATGTACATGCCCTTGACCAGAATCAAACCTGGGACCTTTCAGTCCACAGACCGATGCTCTACCACTGAGCCAAACTGGTCTCGGCAGTTAGGGACTTTTGTAAGCATTTCTCCTCTCATAACATATTGTCAATTTGAATAATTTTGAAATCTATTTTTTAAAAATTTTATTTCTAACTAGAGGCCCGATGCACAAAATTAGTACAAAAGTAGGCCTTCCTTCTCCCACTGTGGGCACCGGCTTCCCTCCGGCCACCCAGGACCCGGGACTTGGGCTTCTCTCACTGCCCCGGCTTCATCTGGAAGTTGTCCGCTCCAATTAGCACATTATAGCTTTTATTATTATAGATTATAGATGTATTTATTGATTATAAATTAAAAGTCCAAGAGAATATAAATGGTGCTATGTACTTTTTTTAAATGTTAAAGTCTCTTGTTGTGCCATGTAGAAATTTACAAATAGGAATTCAACTTAGGGATCTGGCAAATTCTGGCAGAATGCCTTGCCCACATTTTTCTCTAACTGGTTGCTTTCAATACCAGAATTTCTCATGTGCCTTCTTTAAAATTGTTATCCATTTTCAGTACAAAAATATATGACTAAAACTTTTAAAAAATATGTAATATATTTTTAAAAAGTGGAAAGATAGATGATATTCATAATGGCAGTAGCAGGAAGATAGGAAAGTGGCTGAGGGTAAGGGGACCCTTTGACAATAATATTTTACTTCAAATTTTAAAAGAAATTCAAGCAAATATTATAAAATGTTAGCTATAATCAATTCTGACTGGTCCATAAAAATCTCTAAAAACATACTTTGCTGATTTGATTTGCTTTGAAAATCTACCCAATAGCTTTCTAGCACTACTGACTGGTATGTTTCAACATATCTCTCTGCTTTATAGGATGACTGTAAAGATTAAATAAGGTTATTTTTGAAAGGTGCGTAACATGGTGCCTGGACCAAGTAGCAAATCACGCTACTAGTACCTTATCTTCCTTCTCTTCGTATCTCTTTTTATGATTGTGTTTATAAAATTCTCTAAATCTCTATGGGTTTTTTATCCTTTAATTTCTCATATGGCTTTTCATCTCCCTATTACTAATCCATAGATCATTCTAAATGCATGCTAATTATCTTCCACCCAGAACCTTGACCACCTTTTCCCACTGAGGACTTAAATGGTGAGCATAATACTCCCCTTCTGTGTACACAGTTGTGAATCAGAATACTTTGAAGACAGTATATTTTTTGTGTGTCCAATAATAAAAAACAAAACTATAATTTATAAGGTGATTTTTATAAGTTCCAAACCAACAATTTTTTTTCAAACGTCCATCCATTTAAGGTGGCTTTTTTTATTGTTTCACAACAGAGAGCATTGGCGATGCTTGGAGAACTAAACAGGAAAATATGAGGATGCTAATGGACTAATGGGAGCTTTGATCAGAAAGTCAATGTAACACCAGGATCATTTTTTTTACTATTAAAAAGCATGTATTGTGTAATTATTTAAAAATAAGCCAGTATACTCTAATCAGTATACATTTTTATTAAAATTATATTTAACCAAAAAAAAAGTAGAAAAGAGAGAATTCACGGACATGGACAGCAGTGTGGTGATTGTGGGGAGTGGGGAAGAGAGGTGGAGGTGAAAGGAGGCATAGTGAGAATGAATGATGATGGAAAATTTCTAAATTAAATTAAATTTATAAAAAAAGAAAACGATATTCAAAAAAATCTGTTTCTAGTACAGGTTACTAGAAGTACTCATGTTTCATTGATGGTTTCAGAGAAGCTATTTTTCCTTCTCTCATATTTGTAAAGTTTCAAATTTTCTATAATTGAGCCTGTATTAGTTTGTATAAGGAAAAGGAGGTGAATATTTACAATAAGAAATTGGTAATATCTCAGATGACTTGTACTTAAGCACATTTGTGCACTCTGTGAGAGGAGGTATCATGCATGAAAAACAGTGGGAAGACTTAGTACATGGAATAGAGATGAACGTGGGTACCACTGGCAGCGGTTTTTGGTAGAGTCTCTCCAGAAACCTCTGAGGCATACAGAGAGGTTCTTAGAAAAGCAACCCAGGTTACATCAGCCAGCAACTATCTCACAAACACCTCCTGGATGTCTTGAGGGCTGAAGGATGTTGGTCAAAGCAAAGTCCCTTGTGAGACTGCAGAGACATTTGAGCAGGACATTAAAACAAAACAAGGGAACTGACATCAATTTAACTCCTCACCCTGAGGTGGCTTGTCCTATTCTCACCTAGCCTTCCATGTTATGCGTACACAGGGATTTAGAAGGCAATGCATTACTCTTGCCTTAGCAAAAACAGTACCATGTTGACTATCACTAGCTTCTCTTTCATGGGGCAAAATGAAATTGATAGTCACCTAGACAGAAGCCTTGTCTTTCCCTAAGGAAGGGATAAGGACAGGCCATACAGAGGAACTACAGATTGAATTCTGCTCTGTATCTGTTTTGCACACAGGGTCAAACAGGAGACCCCCAATTGCTCATCCCTACCTTGGCCTTCTGAAGAAAATAGATCGCTCTGTGTTAACTGGAAGTACTCAGCAAAGCACAAAGACATGGATTTTAAAAATTAAAGTCTTAAATTCTCTAATGAATAGATTTGCAAGGGTAAAAACTAATATATATTCCCCTGGAGAGATTTAAAATATTAAGAAATTCTATAAACAGCCCTAGCAGGGTAGTTCACCTGGTTGGAGTATTGTCCCTTCCACCAAAAGCTTACAGGTTTGATTCTAGGTCAGGCACATAAGCTGGGTTGCAGGTTGAATCCTCAGGTTGGGGCATGTGTGGGAGGTAACAGACCTCTCTCTTTCTCTCTTTCTCTCTCTCTCTCTCTCAAATCAATAAACATATTCTCGGTGAAGATTTAAAAAAAAAGAAAGTTTATAAACAGAGATTTGAATGTACAGTATGCATTACAAAGTTCTATCCAAGTCATAACATTTTAGACTAGAACACAGAATATATTTGAAGAACAAATACTCAAAACTTTAATGAGTTATTTAAAAACTCATAATAAAATGTTTAGTTTTAAAATTACAAATTTTGTACCTCTTCCCTTACCATGTACTTGTTTCCCTGAACAAAAGGATTAACTCAAACCTTCACTAAAATATAAAAATACTGGTTACCATATTATTATGGACATACACACATAGCATACTTACATAAGACAGGTGAAGGGGAAACCATATCCACATGCTCTCTCTCTCTCTCTCTCTCTCTCTCTCTCTCTCTCTCTCTCACACACACACACACACACACACACACACACACACACACACACATTTTTGCATACCAGAGGACTCTCATATAGCTGTCCTTCCTTTTTTATTTTTCATTGTAGGGAAACAAAATCAGAAGGAATTGTTTTCCAGGTAATCCTGAAGGAAAATTGGACATTGTCTCAACCATCAGTAAGGTAGCCCAGCCTTTGGACTTGAGTGTAGTTGTAGCTTGTTACGCCTCCTGACCTAGAATTCTGTGGGTTTGTCTGCAATTTAGTGAAATCCAGTCTGTGTTAACTGGCTAGAAAGAAAGAAGAAAACATGAAGTAGAAGAAACTCACCAAACCTGGTGGTCTTTGTTAATAGAGTATCCACTAGTGTAAGAAACTGGATTAAAGTCTGAGATGTCCTTAGCGTTCATGTCCAGTAACCACCACTTCACATTGATATTTTTCCTGTGATTGGAAAATCCAAGATGCTTCTTGATTTGGCCTCAACCTACATTTGTAAGCATCACACCCAACTTGCCATGCTTTGCCCATAGTGGACTGTATGCTTTCAAATCTGCCCTGCACTTTCTTGCTTCTAAATCTTTGCTTATTAGTTCATGCTCACTCCACCTGGAATCACGTGACAGTTTCATCCCTGCCTGAAGGACTTGGAACAATTTTCAGTGTCCCCAGTGGAGAGTGAAAAAATGTGGAAATTATCTCAATGCATACAGGTTTTTCTTAAATTAAATTCTATATAGCTTAACTGTAAACGTCTTGAGAGCCAGAACTATTTATTGCTAGAAATATTATGAGAATGAATCCTAGAATAACATAAACCAGAGATAATAATGAGTTTTTTAACCTAGAAACTATTTGGAGGAAGATTCTAACCCTCTCTGAGCCTCCGTTTCCTAATTTATAGTTCAAGGACATATCTGATATGGTTGTGGGGAGGGTTATACATGATGATGAATTTAAAACCCTTAGCACAGTGGCTGGCACATAGACAATAAATACTATCACTACCTTTTTCATCCCAGCGTACCTAGCATAGGGTCAGTCCATACTGAATCCTCAAAAAATGCATATTAATTATTTAATGAATGAATGAACAGAAATGCATTCTTTGTAAAATAATTGGAGTTTCTTACTTTATTTATTTATTTTTAATTTGTGAGAACTAAAGGGAAGTAACCAAGAAAGTTAGTTCCGTGTCCAACAAAATAAATCTGCTGAAACATCCCTAAACCAATTGGGGAGCACTATAATTGGTGAGCTGAGCGAATTTCCTCCTCGAGGCAGTTCCTTGGAACAACAAGGAAATGCAAAGATATGCAAAGAGTATTATCCAGCTGAGACAAGCTTATTAGTGTCCTCATTGACTCTACTAGGAAGCCCACCTGCTAAAGCTCTGTCTGGGAACCCTCCGGGACCAGGTGGCCTCAGATGTGCAATCACAGCCAATGCACACAGCAAACCAGGTCATCAGCTTGGGGATGGATCTCATTCAATCAGCCTGTCCTGGTTTGGGCTGTGGTGTCATGTTATGAGAAAGAAAACTCTTAGCTTTAGATATGAAGAGAAAAGATTTACTTATGCCCATGGAAATACATTTTTTACAATAATCCAAGTAAATTGGAACAGGTATTATCTATCCAAAGTAATCTGACTTGCCCATAGATTTAAAAATATTTAAACACATTCGTGTTTATTACTCTTAACTTTAAAAGTATTCATGTAATTTCCTCCTATAACTGCAGTAAGCACCATAGTGTTCCTTGAGCTGGACATAGTGTTCCACTCCATTGTTAAGACTGGATAATATACCCCCTGCCCTTTTCTCAATCTATAGCTAAGAAAACACGATTAATTTAACTTACATTAAAATGCCAATGTCCATTGTGAACTGCCTTCCTCTTGAGATTTAGAAAAGATTATTTGAACCACAATTCCTGCCCAGAAGTCCAAATCCAAGATTTCTGAGACTACATGGGATTATAATCTGTTTATCACTCCTATTTCTGAGTTCTTGCTCTGTGTGTGTGTGTGTGTGTGTGTGTGTGTGTGTGTGTGTGTGTGTTGGGGCGGGGGAGAGAAGTATAGGGGATTGTGCCCTGTGAAATTTCTGTTCTGTGCATTAACCCAGATGCGAAAGTCTGCTCTCTTGTATTTTCTATAAGACTTTGTGAGTTTAGATTTACTGTGTATTTGAAGGTCATGAGAAGAGAGCACAATATGCAGTGATCAGCAAAAGAATGCAACATTTCATGGCAAACACACTTCCTGAAAACCCTTTCAGGACCCCAACTGCCAACAAAAGCAGAGCCCGTGCCTCATTATCCTCCAGCGTTTTGCCATCGCTCTGCTTACTTTCTCTCTCTTCCTGCTTTATATATTTTTTTCTATTTCCCAATCTATAGCTGAGACAGCTTTCTTTTTCCTAGAACAAACAACAAGCAAACAAAAAGACAACAAACACCTAAGAAATTGTTCTTTGTCAGATAAAGACTGCATTCCATGCTGGTTGAGGAACAGACTGTAGATTGAGGCTTATTTGGTTCAAGTCCCAGCACTGTCACTTATAGTTGTGACACTGGATGAGCCACTTAAACTCTATACCTGCATTTCATCATCTAGAAGATGGAGGAGAAAAGAATTCATGCTTTATAAAAATAGTTATGATGACTGGATAATTTAATATGCACAAGTACTTAGAACAGTTCTTGGAACAGAGTGGGCAACAAAGATGTTTATTTAAACATTTTGTTCTTGTTTGGATTCCCTCAGCACCTTATCTTCACTCTCCAGTGACTGATCAAGATAGTTTCCAGCAAAACACCTTGTTTTTCCTAAATGGAATTCTGCTGCCAGATGTTCTGAAAACACTGGCTTCATGTTTTTAGAAATGTTTTATCATAGAAATTGTTTGCAAAATATGAATGTCTGCTATTTTCTACTATCAATGCTAAAATACTGCAAGGATCTAATATTTACTGATAAGCTGATAACCAACTTAGGAACTTTAGAATCTTAAATCTGTGAAACATGATCCCACAGGATTTACTATGATCTGAGAATGATTAATGTATCATCTCTTTCTAAAAATGTTTATTAAAGTAAACAATGCTTTTCAAGTTCAAAGGTAACACCAGGAGGAAAAAAAAGGTTGTTAAACAGCAGCATATAACCATTATTACCCAGGGCAAAAAGGTTTTCTTGTGATGCTGAAATGAAGCGGTTTATAATTTCAGCAATCTTGGGGCAATGACCAAGACCCATGGGACCATTTAAACTTGCCTCTACATGGGAGTGTTTCCTTCAGTGAAATGATAAGTAGAACTATGTAAGGCCATCTCTTTGAGCAAAGGTATAGCATGATAGCATGTGAGCAGTAGCTTCCAGGACATTTTAAAATAAAAACCGAAGTACAGGGAAGTGCCAATTTCTCTAAAATGGTTCTACATCTTCTTATCTCTAACATTTTTTTCAGTCTATGTGGTATTAGGATATATGGAGGACAGAGAATAAAACAATTTTAGCAAGGCTTCTCTAGATGCTGGTTTTAATTCAGGTCGATATTAATGGGTGCTTTGTTAAACCAGTGGTAGGCCATTAAATATTTAAATGTTCAGTTTTCCCATTTGGGAAAGTATATAATTCTAAAAAGAATTACATTGTTAATGTAACTTCAAGCAATGTAAGGTAAAAATGTCTTAAAATAATATGTGTATACAGATGGGGGAATGAGTAGAGGCACACACATTGGGATAAGAAGATAAATGACATTTTCATTAAAACTACTAGTTATATTAGAATTTAACAGACAAAAGAGAAATTAGAAATCAATCAAGGAAAATTTTTTCTCAATAGAGGTAGTTCTTTAAAAATTTCCTGCAATATTAAGTGAAAACTAACTTAATTTTGGGGTAATTTTTCCCCCAATTCTAATTGTCCCATCTTTTGCAAGCCGTAATCTTTGAGTTGGCTCTTAAATTCATTTGACTTAATCCTGCTAGTCTTTGAACAACTTACTTGTTTTCTGGTACCATTAGATTTCCTGTGCTAGAGTTGGAATCAGTTGTCCTGTTTCTTTTAAATGTGAAACTCGTATAGAGGCAATAATTGTGACTAGGGATGCTATGAGCAAATTCTTTGTAAATATTTACTTAAATGTTAAAAAATAATTCTTTGCTTAGTTTGTTAGAATTGTTACCAATTTGGTCTTTCTTGCTTACACTCAAACTGATTAAGGTCATTTAAAAATTTTAATATTATAAGGCAAAAATAAAGTATTTGCATTATTTTTATGAACACCTACATCCTACCAAAATTGAATGCTTGCTAGGGTTTATCATTTTTAAAATTCTTTTGTGAATTGCCTGTTCATTCACTCAGTTTTTGTTTTTTTGTTTTTTTTGTTGTATAGTTTTTGTAGATACCAAGGATAGGACCCCTTGTCTCTCACAAATGTTTTTAAAATGAAGTCTTGTGTAGTGAGTCAGCATTCTGTATTTGTGAGAATCATGCTCCTATTGATGATAATTTATAAATAAATATTTATTGAATACCTACTCCGTGCCATACAACAAATACTTGTTGAGTTTCTATAAGTTCCTGGTGATACAGAGGTGAATAAAATAAAAAATAATTCCAGATCTTTTTGGGATACAATTCTAAGGGGAAAACTAAAACTTATATATTTTTTCAAATATACTTCTATAAGAAGGCAATATTATATATTCTTTTTAAATAAATAAGACTAAAAGTATTTTTTGGTTAGTTTGTCTCCTATCTTTATTTCAAAATAGCTTATATCTAAGTCACAAAAGGATGTGATTTGAAATCCTTAATATTTTAAGGGCTTTCAACTAGTTTCTGAAATTCAAGTGTTAAATTTCATTCCTTTGAGTAAAATATTACTTCTTATTTTGAAGTCACAGATCAAATAGGTTTAGCTATTTATTATACAAATTTTAAACAATTGTTATAGTGATATAATATCACATTACTGATATTATCATATAAATCCATGTATTACTCTATTTTATAAATAATATCTAATATGTTATGAATATTATTATGTTAGTTAACACTGGCACAACAATAACATATGATGAAGTAAAGAAAGCTTTGCTTAACTAACCTAAACATTTAAGAAACAAAAATTAGAAATGTATTTGTAGTTTTATATCAAGCAATCAAACATGCATCTTAGATTTTCTCTACTAGTCATGATTTTAATACCCTATTCCATGGTTTCTAAAATTACAATCAGAATTTCTGCCTGGCTGGTGTTGCTCAGTGGTTGAGAGTTGACTTATGAACCGGAAGGTCATAGTTTGATTCTTGGCATATGCTGTACAGGGCAGGTTGTGGGCTAGATTCTTAGCAGGGGGGTAGTGGATGAAGGAAGCAGCTGATTAATGATTCTCTCATCATTAATGTTTATACCACACCCTCCCTCTTTGAAATCATTAAAAATTACATTCAGAATTTAAAAATTACAACCAGAATTTCCAAAAATGATGCATACAAGTTTTACTCATTAAATATTAGCATTATTTGTATATAAGAATCATTATGGGACTACTTTGGAAATTACAAATGGTTATATGTGTGTAATCTAAAAAATAAAATAAACAAAAAATAGAAACAGACTCACAGATACAAAGAACAAATTGACAGTTGTTGGATAGCAAAAGTGAAGGGATTAAGAAGTACAGATTGGTGGTTACAGAATAGTCACAAGATGTGGATTACAGGGTAGAAAATATAGTCAAGACATCCTAGTAGCTATGTATGGGGCCAGGTGGGTACTTGAAGCATCAGTACCATGCTGTAAAGTACATGATTTTCTGGCCACTATGCTGTACATCTGAAACTAATGGAAATAGTATTGACTGTAGACTGTAATTGAAAAAACAAATTTTAAAACACCACTGAACTGTATAGCACAAAAAGGAAATGCTAAGTAACATATGGACTTTTGTTAATAGTAATGCATCAATATTAGCTCATAAATTGCAACCAATAACATCACATTAATACAAATAGTTAATAATGGAAGAAACTGTGTTGGGGGAGGCAGCAGAGGGAATATATGGGGACCTTCTGTACATCTGTGCAGGTATTCTTTAAACCTAAAACTGCTCTACATATAAAGTTTGGTAAAAAAAAATGCGTTAGCTAAATACATTTCAGCATTATATATATATATATATATATATATATATATATATAGCCATATACTTGTTGTAAAGAGACCTGAACTGGAAAAGAGAATACAAATTTAAAATTTTACCAACAAAAATTCTCTCTTCCATGCCACTCCCATAAGTGGACCATCTTGAATTACATTGAGATGTATGTAATAGGGGGTCATTTTCACTTCCGACTTTTACACTCTATCAATTAGCAGGGAATTGATATCTCAGTATAATAGAAGCTAGGTACACTTGAAAGCATATAAAATGATCCTCAGCATGAAGGAATCAGTAGATCTTTTTCTGTTTGTTTGTTTTACTATTTGACTTAATAGCATGAGATCTGAATTTATGCTTGAGCCCCAAACTTTTCAAATCCTCCTGGAGGTATTGGAAATCACTAAACATGACCCACTGTTATGAAAAACACACAAAGCCGCAAACTAAAATGACAGAATGGAATTATATTACCTATTGAGCTTTTACTACTGTCTGTGCACTCATCAATTAAGACCTGTTCTCATATGTTAGACTCCACAGATTCATTATTTACAGCGACAGATAAGTGATGCTTTCTTCTCTGACTTACCGCTAATGAAAAAAAAAAAAAGCATTTTTGAAGGTGGGTTCTTCATACTGTGTAGTAGGTTCAGGAACTTAGCTACTTTCAATGTTGTTGTCAATACTTCCCCTCACTCCCAGCCCCAAAGCATATCTCTGCTACATCAAAAATAAAGACTTAAAAATGTTACTTGCCCAGCCGAAACCGGTTTGGTTCAGTGGTAGAGCGTCTGTCTGCGGACTGAAAGGTCCCGGGTTTGATTCCAGTCAAGGGCATGTACATTGGTTGCAGGCACATCCCTGGTGGGGAGTGTGCAGGAGGCAGCTGGTCGATGACTCTCTCTCGTCGATGTTTCTAACTCTCTGTCCCTCTCTCTTCCTCTCTGTAAAAATTCAACAAAATATATTTTAAAAAGATGTTACTTGCCCAGCTGGTATGGCTCAGTGTTGACTGTCTACCTATGAACCAGGAGGCCATTGCTTTTTATTTATTTATTTAAATTTAAATTCTTTATTGTTTAAAGTATTACATAAGTATCCCCCATTGAGGCACATGCATGGGGTTGTGGGCATTTCCCCGTATGGGACATGCAGGTGAGCCTAGTTTGCTTCGCCTGCCTCTAATAAGAACTTGTAACCTCCACCACTCTATGCTAATAAAATTCCTTACTTCCATACTTGTGCATCTGCTTTTCAGGAGATTACTCTTTGTGTTTCTCTTTCATTATGGGATCATAGAAGTACTTATCTTCCCATTTGACACCACTATTTCACTTAACTTTTACTTTATACTTCATCATTTCTATGGGACTAAAAGAATGGAAGATCATGCTTTTTATCAGTCACGGTTTCAGCAGGAAACAGATGGCACATTCAAATGAGGAGAATTCAAGACAAGTTTTAAAAAGAGATCACTGAAAAAATGTTGTCAGGGAGCAGGGAAGCAAAATCAATACTGTCATATTCCAGAGCTAGTGTGGAGTAAGACCTGCAAACATGAAGAAAGGGAATGGTCAATGGAGGCATGGCCAAGATTTGCCCTTTGTATGGACAAAGAAAAGGAATCCAAGGATACCCAATCTCCTTCACTCATGCACACAAATTTATGAAACACTCATTTGGGGTGATTTTTGAAATTTGCATCTTACCTTACCCCTAATACTGATTTGTGGGTAGGTCACATGTATGGATCCTTTATGATGAAACATGAGGGAAAGATCACCTGTGTAAACTTATGCAACTTTAACACTGTAAAGACTCAGAACAACCCAAAGCATTCAAACAATCTGTATACAATTGTATTCAAGAGAATGCATGGAGAATTTTAGTGAATATGATGATGTATATCTGTCTTATATAATGTGCTGGATAACTTCTGTTTGCCACTCCCATAGCAGAGAGCAGAGTAAAGAGGTGTGGAGGAGGATTTGAGTGTTTCATAAAGGTGTGTGTGTGTGTGGGGGGGAAGTGGGTGCACTTGAATTTTTAGTTTTCAGTGACAATGGTTTAATATCCACACCTGAATGGTGACACCATGGGTATTGTTTTTTACCCAAACTATTTTTTTTGTAATGTTAGCTTATCTCCCATCTTTTCATAATTTCTAGCATTTTAAAATTATTTCTTTTATCCTTCCAGAGATTTGACTAGATTTTCTTTGGGAACAGTAAAAAGGGAACATCATAGCCAGAGACAAAGAGGCCATTAAGCTTGGAGTGAAAGCTGTGGGGGGTTGACTTTGGCCATCGATTTAAAGAATTAGCCTCTGAAGATCAACCTCTTCATCTTTGCAGGGGAGGTGTTCATGTCCGCCTTTCCTCAGAGGTCCAAAACCAGAAGAGGATTACATAGGTGATACTTGGGATTATTGGTAAGATGGTGGTTATTTTCAGAGTGGATCAGAGGGAAAATTATGTCCTAGAGTCTGAGAGAGGGCCAGGAAAGAACACCAAAGAGAGGGCACTCTGGCTAGGGAACAAGAAAAACTCTTGAAAGCAAAATGTCTTCCTTACTTTTGCTCAACATGCCAGCTATGCTCCCACATTAGGTCCCTCACATTGAATTTCCTAGGTCTCCAAGGCACATCCTAAACAGATCTTTGCCATTACACTCCCTTATCTGTTTCAGGTCTGAATGAGGCTTATACTGATCATCCTATTTGATGTTGCAACCTATAGCCTCCAGCACTCCTAATCGCCTTTGCCTGGTTCCATTTCCCCCCACCCCCATAACAGTTATTATACTTTAATATCCTCTATACTTTACTTGTTTATTATATCTATTTCTTTTTTTCTGTGGTTTGATTACACCCCATTGTCCCTACAGCAGCCACACTAGTATGCAAGCTCTGTGTGAGAAGGGATTTCTGTTTGTTTATGGGTCTACTTGGAACACATAGGTTAATGCCTGGAACATAGGATGCGCTTCATAAATATTTTCTGAATGAATGAATAAATGTGTCATTCTGGAACTTTGAAGTAACCATACCCAGATTGCCTGGTCACAAGCTGAATGGCATATATCATAATTGGAAGATTAGATGGGACCTGACCATAGGGACTCAACATGGGGCTTTTGGACACTTTGGGACTGAGAATGAAGTTAGGGGAATTCTGTATGTCACTCTACTATAGATTTCTTCTCTTAAGCCACCACCAGGGCAGTGCTACCCGCTGTCTGAGTGTACAATGGAGAGGTTCTCGAAAAGTACTGTCATTCTGAATGGGCAGTCAGATCATGTCCCCTGAGGAAGACAAACACACATAATTTTGCATTACACAACTAGACAGTAAGCTTACCTTTTATTTTAATTTTTTTCCATTTGAGGTTGCTCTGAGTTGTATAAGCTACGACTGCAGTGATAAGGTTGTATAAGCTTAGGTAGTTATTTATCTCATGTTTCATCACATAAAGAATCCATTCATGCGACCTTTTTATAAGCCAGTGTTAAGGAATGTTGTATGCGGGCTACTATTAAGCATGCTAAAATTAATTTAAGATATGTATGTGTTAAATGTTTTCAAGGTAAAAAATCAATGGCAAAAGTCTCTTTTGTGTGTGTGTGTGTGTGTGTGTGTGTGTGTGTGTGTGTTGGGGGAGTATAGAGGTAACTATTAAGCTATGGTGTAAAAGCCTTTGATGAAAATAAATAAGGCAAAGTCTTGAGAAAACAGAAGAAAAAAATCCTCCAGATTCAATGAGCTGCTCTGGGCACCGGACACAATATCTCTAACGGCAGCTGCAGTAACAGAGCCACCGAGGGGGACCCCACCCGAGAAATAGAAGCTGGGGATCCCAGGTCACTACTTCAAATAAGTTGTTCTTCCAGGGTCATAAGACTCTCCTCTTCTTCAAAGGCAGAGGTAAAGTTAGGCTCCACAGCAGAAATGTAGGCATTTGTAAATAATGCCGCCACTTATGTCCATTCAGTCTGTACTCTCCATCCCTCCAGAGGGCACCCTTTGCTTAGACTTGGCTGGGAAAATCAGTTCTCTTGGTGCAATGGGTTTGTACACTGAGTGGCCAGATTATTATGATCTCTGAATAATAATCTGGCCTCTCTCTCTCTCTCTCTCTCTCTATATATATATATATATATATATATATATATATATATATATATATATATATTAGAGGTTCAGTGCATGAATTCATGCGTGGTTGGAGTCCAGCCAGCCTGGCCAGGGGGAGGGGACATGGGCAGTTGGCTGGCCTGCTTGCTGGTTGAACTCCTGGTCTAGGGGACAATTTGCATATAGCCTTTTATTATATAGGATGCACACTGAGTGGCCAGATTATTATGCATTCAGAGATCATAATAATCTGGCCACTCAGTGTATACAGGTAGAAGGCAGGTACCTGGCTCTCACGTCCTTCTGATGAAGTCTGATTTTACCCCTGGGTGCTAACATATATTTTCTTATGTCTATTTACACCTCCACTCACTAAGGGGAGGTATGGCTTCTTACATTTTCACTCCTGTACTGCAGTGTTTATAATCATCCTTTAATCTACATTATCACCTTTTTAAAAAAAATACATCACGGTTTGTTTTTGTTTTTTTTGTTTTTTTTTTTACTTCTGCCCCACTTTAATAAATTCTTTTGTCTGCTACAACTACTGTGGTGGGCACGTGGGCTGAAGACCTGAAAGAAACTGCCTATCATCGCTAATCTGAAATTTACCAGGCTGCCTTGAGTGACACAAGTGAGGAAGCTGACTTTTTTTTTTAAAAGCAATGATTTGGTTTCCAAATTTTAATGAACCCTATAGAATGAGCTGTAATCTATTAATTTTCTACTTCCAGCATAATGGTGAGCTATTTAATGCCAGTTATACTGAGGCAAAGACAAGGCTCTTGGAATAAATTACCTCGAGTATTCAATCTGTGTGGTAGCTGTGAGCGTCAACTGATCTGACATTCCAGAGTGAAAACATAATGTAGGAAGATTGTAATAAAGGTTGGGAAAGGCTGTATACTTGAGTCCTTGTATTTGCTTTAAGAGACATAGCAGGGGTGGTCGGTGGGGAGAATGGGGATTCTTTTTCCATGCCATACTGCTCCAGGCATTCAACTTTGTTATGACTGACATGACACTAAAATTAGATTAATAGTCAGAGGACCTTTTAAAATATTATAGTCTTCACAAAAATTTTTTTTCTATAGTTTTTCCTCTTTTCAACTTACTTATGACTTAATATGTTATTATATTCTATTTTCCTTAGGGCTTTTTCTCATGACTCTCTCTAGAAAACAATTACATAATTTACTTACTGATTTTTCTTTCTGCCTTTTAAAATTAAATCTTCATTATTTAAAAAATATATAGGACATGTACACATACATTTATATATACATGTTTATATGCACATATGCACATAGGTATGCGTATATATGTATATATATATATATATATATATATATATATATATATATATATAGAGAGAGAGAGAGAGAGAGAGAGAGAGAGAGAGAGAGAGAGAGAGCCAAGATTGACTATAAATAATTGGAGTTTTCTTGTCCTCCTTTCATCCTCTTCCTGTCCCCAATCACTCTGACAGCACTCTCATCACTTTTAGATATATATATTTAAAATATATTTTTGTTGATTTCAGAGAGAAAGAGAGAGAGAAAGAGAAATAGAAACATCAATTATTAAAGAGAATTATTGGTCAACTGCTTCCTGCATGCCCCTACTAGGGATCAAGCCTGCAACCTGGGCATGTGCTCTTGACAGGAGTCAAACCTGCGTCCCTTCAGTCTGCAAGCTGACCCTCTATCCACTGAGCCAAACCAGCTAGGGCTAGATATTTCTTTTGGTACTTGATTTCTCAATTCTAAGTAATGTGATTAGACTTATATTTTGGTTTCCAGTATTATACAACATAATTCATTGATATCTTATTATGAAAAATTAAGATGGACTCACTTATGACACTACCACTTTCTTTCTATACACAATACACATACATACACATCTGCCCTCCTCCAAATCTCTCATAATAATATCTAAAATTTTGGTTTAATCAATATTTATGACAATTAGTATTAGGATTATATAATTATAATTCAATGCTAAGCTATATAGTAAACTATGAATACATTTATTTCTTGCAAAACTTTCTTTTCTTATAAGTTAAAAAAGGTCTATTTTTCTTCTTATTAAATTTTTCTATGGATATATCATGAGATGCTCCTCTTGACTAAGTAAACAAACTTCTCATTGGAGTCAAACACATCTTAAAGTAGAGGCTCCATATTCTTCTGCAAGACATCCCTTCCAGAGCCTTCCATATTGCTGCTCTCACTTGACTGCCAGTTCGGCAGGTCAATTTATTCTGTGATTTCTCTTCATCCATTGTTACAGGGATTTCTCTTCTCTTCTCTTCTCTTCTCTTCTCTTCTCTTCTCTTCTCTTCTCTTCTCTTCTCTTCTCTTCTCTTCTCTTCTCTTCTCTTCTCTTCTCTCTCTCTCTCTCTCTCTCTCTCTCTCTTTCTTTATTTCTTTCTTTATTTCTTTCTGGTTGCTTGCCCTGTTCTTGAAGGTCCTATTTCTTTCTCATTCCATATTGTCTTTCACTCCCATAGTTAACAAAAATTGGGTAAAATGGAGGTAACATTTTTGATCCTTTGCATTACTAAAAATATTTTTATTCAGCTCCTGTTTCAGTGTTTGGTTATATACAGAATATTATGCTGAAAATAATTATTAAAAATTATCTTGAAGTCTTATTCCTCATTATGTTCTAACATCTAGTATTGCTTTTGAGAACTGGAGTTTTGTTTTCTAAGTTTTGTATCTATTTTATTTGTTATTTCCCAGAAGTTGCAAATTTTAAGTTCTCTACTTTCTCCATGATGTTCTGAAAATGTACACCTGTATGTCTCGCTGTGAGACTTTCTTCATTCATTATGCTGGCACTTAAGAGTCTTTTTAAATTTGGAGATCAATGTCTTTCAGTTATAAAATGAAATCTTATATTCCTTTAATATTTTTCTCCCATTCATTTTCTTTGCATTATTATTATTATTATTATTATTTAGAGCATGTGAATTGGGGGTACAAGGGTGGACTTTCTAGCTTTTTCTTTGAATTTAAAACATTTTTTCCATATTTTTTACTCTTTGAAATTTGGGTTCATTTTTCTGGGAGATTTCCTTGACCATATTTTCCAACCATTATATAAGTGATATTTGTGTCTATTATATTTTGAACATTTGAGAGCTATTTTTTAATTCTCTGAAGGTTTCTTTTTTTATATACACAACATGTTGTTCTTTCTATATTTCTGAAGGTACTAAAGGTTTTTATACTTTCATTTCTGTTTTCTTGTCTCTCTGCATTGAGTTGCTCTAGAGAGAGGAGGTATTTAGCTATTAACTTTTATTTTTGAGAGCTGTCAAATGTTTATAGTAATGCTTGGCTGCTCACTGATCATTTTATAAAGTATAAATAAAATTTTATAAAGTATAATAATAAAAAATAACAGGCCGTTTATCAAAAAAGCATAAAGCATGGATTGAAAACCCTGTGCAGACGAGTGGCACAAGGTAAATAATGGGACCACCCTATATAATAAAGCTTAGTACACAAATTGTACCCTCGAGTGGTTGTTCCACTGGGAGTTCGACTGGGAGTTTGCCTGCTCACTATAACGTGCACTGACCAACAGGGGGCGGCCGGAACATGGTGGGAGTTGGCAACATGGAGGTGCTGCGGGCCCTGATGAGCACCGAGGAGAGCAGGACCCTGGTGGGATGGTGGAGCAAGTGAGCGGGCAGTGCCATTCCAAGGCTGGTGCGAGAGGAGGCCCAATAGCCTCGTTGATGGCAGACAGTGACCTGCAGAAGCAGTGGGGGGCGGGGCTGCTGCCTGGCTCCCATACGCTGAGGGAGCCAGGTGGGGGCCCATTGCCTGGCCAACTGCTCTACAGAAGGCAGCCAGAGGCAGCTCTGACACTTCCATTGCAGGGAAAAGGCAATGGAGTACAATATTAAAATAACAATATTAAAATATTTCTTCCCATTGTTTTTCTTTCAATGTGCACAAATCCATGCACTGGACCACTAGTTATTGGATAATCTGGTCGGAACATGGCTTTATTATTAAGCTGTTCACAAATTTGTAGATATTTTACTCTTTTAAAAAATATATTTTATTGATATTTAACAGAGAAGAAGGAAGAGAGATAGAGAGCTAGAAACGTCAATGAGAGAGAATCATCGCCCAGCTGGCTCTTGCATACCCCCTACCGGGGATGTGACCACAACCATGGTACATGCCCTTGACTGGAATCGAACCCGGGACCTTTCAGTCCGCAGTCCAACGCTCTACCACTGAGCCAAACCGGTTTTGGCAGATATTTTACTCTTAAGCTGGCCAGTTTCTTTGGAAAGAAAACTGTGTTCTCCCGATTCACTGGGCAGAGGGAATATGCTGTCTGCCAGTAGGAACTGAGTTAGGGAGAGGTGATGGATTGGCCATGCAGGCCTCAAGAGTCAGATTTTGAATTTTACTAACTCTGGTTTTGGTTTGGTGCCTTCTGCTGTGGCTGGTTCCCTGTGCTTTATTCTTTACCAAATAAATATATGCACTTTTTTTTGTCAACTATATCTCAACAAAGGTGGCAACAATTATAAGTTTGGGAAGATGAGAGAGCTCTCAGAGACGTGGCCAGCACATGCCATCTTATGCCCTTGGCAGAGAAAATGGAAGGCTTGTGTGTGAGGGTTCAGGTCTGAACTCTGCTGTCTTCTAAAGTCTCAGGACTCCTTTCAGCCACCTAACTGACTGGGAGTTTCGCTGGAAGTTTGACCACTCACTATGACGTGCACTGACCAACAGGGGGTGGCATGGAAGATGGTGGGCATTGGCAATGTGGTGCTGGCAGTTAGCTCCTATTTAGGAGTGTTTTGTGGGCCTATTATTTTTTATACTGATAAAACCTATTAATTTTGGAAAAAGAAGTGAACTACTAGTATATTACCTGCTCATGGTAAACCCTGGTGATATAAACCATTTTTACTGACAGATTAAGGTAAACAGAAAAAAATTTAATATTAAAGAAATTAATTTTACTTTTTTTCATATAACCATGCAAATAAAGAGTTTAATGTTATCAGCCAAGGAGAAATAATGAGCTATAAGATGAAGTCCAAAGTAACAATAATTCTATTCATAAAGTTACTTCAATGTGGATTTTACAGGTTTTTTATTTTGGAAATTTCACTATACATTAGCAATGCTAGAAAGCTAGGCAAACTATGAGTTTTTGTTGATTTCTATTTTTTTTGGGGGGGAGCAGGGATTTTAGAATAACTGTTTTAAATCTTCTTTAGACTAAAAATGTTGTAACAATGCTTATGACATAAATGTGTGGGCATCAATTGCATATGTAAAATAATTGTGTTGCCTCAACTAGAGGTATAGACTGAAATTTTTATATGACAAATATATAGTTATATTTTAATTATCTACATAACTTATTCCAGTAGCAAATTATCATAGTATAAAATGCATAGTTTGCACAGTTTAGGCACAGTGAGTCATTATTAGTTAGGAAAAGATGGGAACCTTCATGAAATCCCAATTCCCAAATACCAATCAAGACGTCCTTTCTAAGGATAGCAGTCTTAGACTTGCTTTGTTAACTCTATTCTGGCATGGGGGGCGGGGGGGGGGGAAGAAGGGAAATAAATATTATCCAATGCTCCTCTGTTACAATATTTGATTCTTTTTATATACATTATTCCATTTAATTTCCATGAAATCTCTGTGAGGTACCATGGCAAAAGAGCTAGCACTGAGAGGTGCAGAGATGTAATAAGATGCTCTCTTTGTTCTAGGCCTTGATTGTCTTAATATTCTGCTTTATATATTACTAGAGGCCCAATGCACAAAATTCATGCAAGGGCCTTGGCCCCAGCCCCTGTCCGTTGCTGCTGCAGCTGGAATGGAGGGTGGGAGGAGGGCCTCTGCCGCCTCTGCTGTGGTCACAGCCCGCTGTGGACTTTGTCTGGAAGGAAGGATATCTGGTCTAATTAGCATATTATGCTTTTATTATTATAGATGGTAATTGCAAAAGGTAAGAATTGCCTAGTGGGCTTCAGGGTTCATATACTAATTAGGAGATTTGTTTTCTCCTGGGTCACATCAATGTTTCCTTGAAAAGTTCAAGTGGGTTTCAGCTCTGTCTCCATCCAGGACAGAGACACTCACACTCTGGGAGGGGTTTCTAAACCACGTTCTTGCTTTAGGGCTTCCCAGAGAAAGAAAGCACGCAGAGGGCAGTTTAATTTTTTCCATTAAATGGGGGAAATTTGGTAAATGTTAGAGAAATCCAAACACGTATGAATGTTTAATCTGATGAATTGTCTCCTTAATAGCCACAACCTGTCCATAGCAAAGGGAAGATGGAGCTGTGATCAAAAGTTTTTGTCATATCCATGCCACCCCATCCCACCCCACTTCTTCTGATAACTACATGCCCTCATCGTCATTTTCCCCAATAAGATCCTTTGGGGGAAATCTTTATACTTAAATTTTTACATGTGGTTGAAGGAGGGTGTGCCAATTATGTCATCTCATTGAGCATAGAGTTGAGTTGGTGCTCAAACTAAGGCAATTGGAATCCATATCTGTTCCCATCACAACCCCGTCACTGGAAGTGATGCTGAGTAAGAAAATCCCTTCTTCCTCTGGACGGTTAGTGAAAGGATGTGAGCTTAGACACTGTTGGTGACACAAACCATAATGAACACGGAAGACAACTGATGGAGAAAACTAGGGGCAAGAAATAGCATGCTGCTCCTGGTGTCAGCTTTGCCCCATCTGTGCATGTTCAGGAGCCTCTCTATTGGCCCAATTCAAGTTGAATTTCTGCCTCTACAAACCACAATAGCCCCAACCACAGGAAAGATCAGTTACCCCAAAATAGTATTATTGGGGAGAAGAAAATGAAACTTGAGGTCCAGGCTCTCAGTGAAGTAACAGGGGAGGGATGGGGAAGGTTATTCTAGGAATACACCATGAAGCCAAATGTTATTTGATAATGAAGAGAAAAAAAAGAATCAGCCGAAACCAGTTTGGCTCAGTGGTAGAGCATTGGTCTGTGGACTGAAAGGTCCCAGGTTCAATTCCGGTCAAGGGCATGTACCTTGGCTGCGGGCACATCCCCGGTAGGAGGTGTGCAAGAGGCAGCTGGTCGATGTTTCTCTCTCATCGACGTTTCGAGCTCTCTATCTCTCTCCCTTCCTCTCTGTAAAATATCAATAAAAATATTTAAAAAAAAGAAAAAAAGGAAAGAAAGAAAAAGAATCATAATGTTCCTTTTCCAAACTCAAGGCCTGGATGGATTTGACATTGAATGAAGATAAGTCAAGAACGTAAGTAGGTAAAACCTACTCTATCAAAAATATCTCAGCCCAAATTTCCTTTGGTTTTGAAATAAACAGTAATTTCATTGCAGGCCTGCCTGAACTGGTCCTCCTGGTGTTGAGGAAAGGGTGAGATGGAAGCCAGTCCCAAACCAGCTGTCAGCTGAGGTGGGTCTGAGGCCCAGGCTTTACTAGGAGAAGTCTACATCCTGGGTGGGGGACTTCTGAGCATGTGCCTTAAAAATCCTAAGAATGCTTCTCAAACAAGATGAAGGTCCATTTTCCTTTCATGGTATGGTTTTAGTATTAATCTCTAAAATTAATCTGGAATTTGTTTTGTTGCTTAGTCTAGGAATCTATTAAGAAGCAAAAAAAATTTGGACATAAGTATATTATATAGAAAACAGCTATCCTGAATATTTGCTTTTAGGAGTATTTTAAAATATGATTTTCTATATTCTCTCCAGAGTATTTTTTGCCAACATCTTTTCTAAGTAATAGGAGGAAATTAGCCTGCTTTGTTTTCAGGTCTGTAAATTTGGAACATTTCACACAACAATGTGTGTCTGCTTCTGGCGAACATATTGAGGATGATTTTTCCAAATAGTACTTGTTTGTGTCAAAGTGAGTAAGTAGCTTGCTCTTTTTCTTTTCTTTTTTTTTTTTTTTTTTTAACAAAAAGAGCTGGTAAATGGAAATTGTGTTAAGGTAGACATCAATACTTTACTGGGATAAACAATGGAAAATTGAATTTCTCTTGAAAAAAATGGCAATCATATGACAATTAAAATTGACTAAATAGCAATCTGATCACTTAAAGTATTAGCAAGAACGCACCTTTAATTTTATGCATTTTTTGGTGAGAAATCATGCAGTTCTCATGCCAGATTAATGGAGCTTCCTCATTTGAATGGAAAACCTAAAAAGGAACCACATAATATAAGCAGAATGGTCTAAGTGGCTTTTCATTCACAAACTCAGATTTTTAGGTGGTTGTGTTGAAGTCTAAAGCTACTTCCAGCAAGCAAATGTTATCATAACAGCTCATTTTGCTCTTACCTTTATTTTGTTTATAAGTCAGTTTGTTCCCCCCCCAATATCTGAGCCCAAGTTATCCTTCTTTTCGTTAAGGTCCTTTGAACATAACTGACCACTACCTGCCAATCTGAGCATGATTTAAAATAATTACATTTTCACAGGCGCAAGTGTATCAAACCACACAACCATGCAACGAGATTATGTGCAAGGAGAGTTTGTTCCCAAACTCCTTTGACCCCTTTGTCACCCTGGATGCCTCTTGGAGGCTGTGGCTTTCCCCAAGAGACTTGGAGAGCTGCCCTCTTTCCCCCTGATGATCAGGAAAGCAGTTTTGCCTCCGAGGTGCTACTGCAGAGTAGCTGGAGCTGGCTGCTCTGGGTTGTTTGTGTGTTTGCATGGAGCACATCTTCCCCCTGACAACTGCTGTCATATCGACTCACTTTGATAGTCAAAATAAGCCTTTTAAAATATTTCTCTATACACTCCAGACTAATCTAGACCTAAAACAATCGGGCTGATTTTGTTTGCCTCTTTCAGCACCGGCAGCAGGAAGATAGCAGGCATTTCCAGCCTCGGGAGTGATTACCCTAGCGCAAGATGTGAGAGGCTGATAGAAGGAGGCTCGACTTTCATAAAAGAAAATGTCTCTGGAGAATCGGCTTCGCGTGGCTCAGAGAGAGCTCGCCGGGGAATCAGGGAGACGCTGTCAAAGGCATGGACTCCGGTGCCATTTCACAGAGAGCTTCGTGTTCTCCCTTTCCCCCCTCTCCCTCCACCCCCGCCAACGTTGGCAAAGATTCTCCCAAAGTTACAGAATGGGGGTGAACAGGACAAAATTAGTCGATTCCTGTGAGTCACGACAGTTTCCACACAACCCCTCGCCGTTCTTCATGTTAAATTACAGCGTGGGGTGCCTCAGCATGGACCTTGGGGTGTCTCAGCATGGACCGGGAGGGTTAACCTGGGGGACAGGCTCACCCCAAGGTGGTGCTTTATGTCATAGTGCAGCGTGAATGGAGAGAGAAATAGAGCCCGGGTGGGGGGTGGGGGAAAGGGGGGAACTAAGTGATTTGAACTGATACCATTTTCATCTCATTATCTTAATGTATGGAACAGATAGCAGCCTTACTAACTTCCAACCTTCCTATGAGTAAAAGAGATTCATGATGAGACCTGGGCTCCCAAATACCAGTGCTCAGATGGGCCAACCGACCTTTCTTACAGACCTGATACTGACTATGGGAGTCCAGACTGGGCACTTAAAACAAAACAAAACAAAAAGAAAAAGAAAAAAAGGAAAAGAAAAGAGAAAGAAAAGGTATCTTTCTGAATAAAATTATCTCATATAATCACTGAATTTTAAGAAGGGATAAACCAAACCTCATATCTCTGCCATTAGACAGGAAGGATTTTTGTTGGAGCTGTCGTACAGCAGAGAGGGGTAACTTTGCAATAGCAACGATTAACGATTATGAAGCTCTTTCTGCATGCCAGAGGCTGTGCTAATTGTTTATACTCACACACAGCAGACCTATATCCACTCTGTGACTTAGGCATGTACTTATGTCCATTTTATGGGTGGAGACACAGAGGCTCAGAGAGATCAATTTCTTTGCTTAAGGCCACATTGATAGCCAGTGTTGAAACTGTGGGTGTTTTCCCCTCTTGCTGGGTAAAAAGTGTAACCTCCGCTGACCTTGGAAATGTGAACTCACTGGGTATACCTGGGAGGCGGAACTCCGTGCCTGTAGGGTCCTCACTCTAATGGGGCCTGGCTTTCCCAGGCAAGCTCAGCCGGTATCAAACGCCATTTTTTGTTCAGCTGCAGAGTAGAAATAGAAATGCTTTTGTTTCTGTTTGCACTCTTTTCCAGCTGAAAACCTCTCTTGTTAGCTGTCGACAATGTCACTTTCACATTTGCATGTGATGAGTTACTACTGCTGCTTATTTTGAAACAGGTGATAATTAATCTTCCCACATTCAAGCATTGCAAACATATTTCAATTTCAAATGAGATAAGACTCAAGCTGAAACAGCTACGCTTAAATTTTAGAAAGCTTTATATCAGGCATTGTAACCGGCCTGAATTTCCTCTGTTGCAGTCACCTTATCAATGATGAGCACAGAGGCATTATTTCTAACAGGCAGTCAGCAGTATAGGGAGCTGACATATTAGCAAAAGTTGGAAGGGAGAAAGAGAGAAGGTGGGAATCAGGTTAATGTTACTCTTTTTTTTTTTTTTTTTGCTCACCCTGAATGTACACTTCCTCTGCTTCATTTACTAGTACTTATCTTCCAATAGCACAGGAATTTTTGAAACTTACCTACAGTACCAGGTAAATATATCACTTCCTTTATTCACTGCCACTGATTTGGATGGTTGGTCTGGCCACAGTATATTAGAATCAGAACCCAAAGAGACCTATAGGTCATATAGTTTATACAGGAGTGCGAAAAAAGTAGGTTAATAATAGTAGCTAATACAATAATTACTGGAAAAAAAAACAACACGCAAT
Source organism: Vespertilio murinus (assembly GCA_963924515.1). Classification (NCBI taxonomy): domain Eukaryota; kingdom Metazoa; phylum Chordata; class Mammalia; order Chiroptera; family Vespertilionidae; genus Vespertilio; species Vespertilio murinus. The sequence goes on from OZ004708.1 coordinate 123,449,208, forward strand.
AATACAAGAATAAACTTTCTCATACTCACAACTATAAACCTAATTTTGCCCATTTCTGTATTTACAAGTATGTGTTTGAATACTGATGTCTTGGCTAGGATTTTAGTGAACCTTATTTACAGGTGACTTAGTATCACATGTTAGGATAGCTTCATCAGAAGTCATAAGAGTAGACAATGAAATCTTTATGGGGTTATATTCCAATTCCTTCTGTCTATGGATGTTATACATGGATTGGCTTTCTCATGGAGTTCCTCTTCAAGAAATCACAAATTTCTCAGAAACCCAAAAAATGTGACTATTACTCTCTAAGAACCCACAATAATATGAATATTATTGTATGTATTCCTACAGAGACCAGTGCAGGGGTCTTGCAGTGCATAGCACACATTATGGGAACTCAGATTTCACAGGGCAAACACAAAAAACCTTTTTCTCTCTTTTTTCTCTCTCACTTCTTTTCGTTTCCTTTGATCTCTATGTGCTTCCAGACTATAACTGGCTTCCAGGACATCTACAGCCTCTCACGAGCCCAAGCAGGCAGCGTGGTGACGGGCGGGGCCCAGCAGCTGCACAGCACCTGTGCAGGAGGTGCGCCCGTTTCTTACTCTGAATGTCGGTATGACTAGGAATCCCTAAGATTTTCCGGTAATTAAAATGTTTCTGTCATTTTATAGATATGTATACATAGATTTATGAATATTTATTCACAAAAACAAAGATGTTCATTTACTCTTGCAACCACAACTGATGGAACAAAACAGAAATATACATCAAAGGGAAAAGGGTGGGAAAGGCAAAGCAAATGTAGCACACTGCCTCTCTGTACTTGTCCCGTGACCCAACATGTTACCTGCTGTGTCCTGCTTCTGTATTCAGTGTTCAGTTACTCCTGGTAACTAATATGTTATAATAAATGGTTAAGGATTATGTTTTTAACTTTCTTTTCAAAATAAATAAGGCAATCTTGGAGGAAAAAAAATAAAGACTCATTTGGGAGAGTGTTTTCCTGCTGGGTTAGACTTGTTTTTCTATACCTAGAGGACAGTCTAACAAAATGGGATGACACGATGAGACAGAGACAGGGAAGGAGAGATTTGGAGGAGGATAAATAGTGAAGTTTGGGACATGGGTAATTTGAGGCCATAAGCTTTGATCTAGGAAGACCTCAACATAAGTTTGGAACTCTGAAGATAAGTCTCAGAAGAAAACTGAGATCGTGAGATCTTAATTCAGTCTATCATCTACAATAGGTGGCAATAAGGACTAATAGTAGTGGCCAACACACATTGAGCTTGTTTTGTACACCAGAGATTGTTTTAAAGGCTTATCAAAAATTAGCTCATTTAATCCACACAACAAGCCTGGAAGGTTATTATGGAAGATACTATTATGATAGTACCTATTTGACAGACAATGGAAGAGAGGAACAAAAGATTAAGTAAATTCCACAAAATAACTCCCCTAAGTGTCAGAGTCAGGGTTTCAATTCCAGGCAATCTATTCACAAAGCCCAAATCTCAGAACATTATAGAATAATTCACATTGATGAGCCCAATGAAATCAGGGAAATTGTGAAGAGAGCGGAAGAGGATATGGCTTGGAGAGCTTTTAGGAAAATAGGAATTGTGTAGTTTTTCAATACCCAAGACATAAAAGCATATCATAAAAGGCAAGGACAACATTGATGGGGAAATCGAGGAGAATAAGGACCATTAGCTCCGGTAATTAGAAAGTGTGCACTCTGCATGAGAACTACTTCTGGAACATCCTGGATTAAAGAAAGGTGGTCTTTTAAATGATACAAAGTCGGTGTCAGTTTCATAGGATTAAAAATTCTAATGGTCGTGAGCCATGAAGGTAGCCTGGTTTGGTGGGAAAGCACTGAAAAGGAGTAAGGAGATAAACAGATGGCCCATGCCTTCACTTCTTTCAGTTTCTACTTAAGACACTATATAAAATAACAACTTTATTCTATTTCCTTACTGCCATATTCCCTATCCTCTGCTTTATTTTCTTCATTTCCTTGATCTCTTTCATATATACACTAGTAGTCCTGTGCAGGAATCCATGTGCCAGTAACTTGCCAGTAGCTTGCTGCCACCCTCCAGTAGCTCTCTTCCCACTGCCCCGCCCTCCTGTAGCTCCCCGTGCCCCCCCCCCCCCCTGCTCCTTCATAGCTTGCTGTCCTGTCCCCTCCTTTAGCTCTTTGCTGCCCCACCCTCCTGCTAATTCATGATCCAGTCATTACTCGGTTGGTCATTATCCTTCACAGATCCATTGTATGTAGTCTTAGGCTTCCAGGTCTGCAGAAAGAGTACTCAACCTTCTTTATTCATCTATATTACATCTTTATTATATAGGATTAGAGGCCCAGTCCATGAAATTTGTGCATGGGAAGGGGGGATCCCTCAACCCAGCCTGCACCCTCTCACAATCTGGGACCCCTCAGGGGATGTCCGACTGTCAGTTTAGGCAAGAATCTGGTAGTCAGACATCCCTCTCGCAATCTGAGACCGCTGGCTCCTAACCACTCGCCTGCTTGCCTGATTGCCCCTAACCACTCATCTGCCTGCCTGACCGCCCCTAACTGCCTTTGCCTCAGCCCCTGCCACCACAGCTTCATCTGGAAGGACGTCTGGAAGGTCATTCAGCTGTCCAGTCCAATTAGCATATTATGTTTTTATTATTATAGATATTCTATATTGTTTCCCTCTCTCTCTCTCTCACTCAAAAGCAAGCCCAATTGGGAAAAGATACTGCTGTGTTTACCACTTTATGCACAGAACCTATGATAATACCTGGCAAAGAGAAGACACTTAATACATATTCATTGAATGAATAAACCAGATTCTACTTACACCCCAACTTCACGGTGTGGCTCAGGTCACATTACCTGTTGATTTTGAGTCTACTTTTCACAATCTACAAGATAGGGGGGACCTTCATCGTATTTTTAGAGCTCTTTCCTTAAATATATTCATGATTCTACATTGTGCCACCTCCTTTGCCCCCATCCTATTTTATTTCAGAGATGTGAAGTTGTATCCTATTTTTGTAAATGTTGAGAGCCCAAAAGGCTAAATCTTAATCTCCTCAAGATGTCAAGATACCTGATGTGATTTGTGCACCTGTTGGTGGTCCTGAGGCCACTACAATTGATTTGACACAATAAGAAGAGCTGTCTTTAGCCACAGTTGCTTGGTTGGTTTTCTTCCAGCACAATCCAGTCAAGGTCTATTCTTTGAAGCTGGTAGTATAACTCCTCTTGGTAAACTATATTCATCATTAATTCACAATGGTGTTTCTAGAGTATAATATTATTTTTTGAAGCAGAACTATCATTATCAGGTGACAGATCCATTAACTCTGAATACCTGGGTGAGGTGTCAAAACTGAAAACAGGAAACTTTATGAATTGCACATGATGAAGGTGCTTTATTTTCTGGATCACATGCCCTGGGCATCAAAGTAGCTACATTGTGGGTTCAAAGTACTGTAGGTAATTATGTTGGGCTTTATTAAACAAATATAATCTCTGAAGAAAGTTTTAATTCCCAGTGCTTTATGGATACTGTCTTGAAATTGCTTCTCTTTGTCTACTTATGTGATCTAACTTTAAAAACCTGGGTTTGCTTTTCAGGGAAAGAGCAAAAAACGGATGGAGGTAATAGGGGAACTGCATTCTATAACTGATGTTAATGCTTCTATAATTATTTTATGCATTTTAAAAGCAAAGAAAAATAATAACCATGATATTGCCAGGTGCCTTTATGTTTGTCGTGAAGAACAGAACAGTGGCTTGTATGTAGTATTAGGCTTCCAGGTCTGCAGAAAGAGTACTCAACCTTCTCTATTCATCGGAGGGTCCATCATGATTTCTGCCAGGTATTTTAAAAACGTTCTATTGATTTCTTAAGGACAAAGTGAAAAAGAGTGGACTGTAGATTATGGTAATTAGAAGGCTCTGTTAGATGTTAAAAAATAGTCTAAAGAATGTTTTTGAATAAATGAAGTCGCTCATATTCAAAAGCAGGGTGAAGCGAGTGGAGAAAGGATTAATGTCATCTTGGAGGAGGCCTTCAAGTTTGTATTCCTTAAACAAATTTTATTTAAGTTAATTTTGTACTTAAAACTACAAGTAAGGACTTAGATAACTATATTGTAATGATCTCTTCCACTAGATAGAGTTTTTCAGTAGATGGGACCATTTCTTCTTCACTTTTAAATGCCTAGTACTTAATATGAATGATTTTCACCAATCTGCTCATATGGACAGTCTGTAGAGAATGTGGAGCTGGACTAGTTAAGCTCATTCTTCAGTACCATATTTTAAGCGGCCACCTAACTGTTATTAATGGCATCAAGAGCATGTTCATAGTCAATATAACCCTTCATAAACTTCCAGCAGTTTCTGAAGTGTGTCATTTATTAATCTCCATGTAAAAACAAGAATATGGGGAAATACAGCAAAGGTGAACAAGAAAAAAAACAAACAAGTAATTCAATATCTAACTTTAATTCTTATGATAATGTTTGGGAAAATAACTGTCCATTTGTAAAAGTCAGAAAAATAATATGATCCACTAGCTTAACCTTTTTCACTATCAATCATCGAATGTTTTCTCCCTGGATTTGTGTTCATCTTCAGCCAGAGAAAATTAATCTGTCAAAATACAATAAAATGTCTTGCACTAAAATAGCTTGGCTTATTGATAACATATCTTCAAAGGCATGCTCTAAAAGGTGTTTTATTACCGAATATACCTCTTAGACACATTTTTCTGGTGAGCAAATACCCCCCTTCTACTTTGCTTAATGTCATTTTCTCGGCCTTTCTGTAAACAAAACTGCTAAACAAAAGAAAGGAATGTGAAGGGGGAAATAACATTAGGCAAAGTAGAAGGGAAAAGTTTAAATCATTTATTGGAGAGATATATGTGATTTATACTTTGACCGCTATTTGAATGCTATTATGGCTAGTAAATAACTTCTTGCCTTAGATATTTGTAATAACATGTGGCCAAACTAGATAGGAACTAAGAATATTTTCCTTCACACACAGTTACTCACATGCTGTCACTTGCTCCAATCAAGTTTTAAGGGTAGCACCTGTAAGCTTCCTAAAATCACAAGCCTTCCCCAGAGATAATCTGCAGAAACTAAAAATTAAATTTGTAGACCTTTAAATGGTCAGGAATTAATTCAGTTCATTTCTAGTTGGCTGTAAATTTGAGCATCTTACAGTTTTCTAGGTAGATACAAGCAATATTCCCATATCTATGATGGAGGAGAAATAATAATATTTTTGGTAGTGTTAGTTATAGAGCTTATATGAGTTACAAAAAAATGTACCAGGGAAAAAAGAGGCTGCTTCTTTTCCTTTTTTTTTTTTTTTTTTGGAGCTTTTCAAGAATCAATTTTGAATCAATTCTGAAACCTTTCCAAACATTAATGACTGGAAAGAAAAAGACTGGTTAGATGGCAATGGGTATCACAGCTCCTTTAATTTAATAGTTTGTGTATTAATATGCTACTATATTTCCTTAATATCTTTCTTAATACATAGGAAAACAATAAACATCTCAAACACCATCTGCCTGTATTTTCCCCGAAGGGCTTTGCATATTTTCAGTGAGAAGCAAGTGTAAATATCTTGTAATTTTCACAGAAATGTTTCATAGTTTCACAGCAGCCCTGCTAATGAAGTACAGTATGAGCCCTTATAATAAGCCAAAATGATTCCAAATTGCAAAAAGAGCCTCTAAAACATAGTGGGAACTGCTGGGCGAAGGAGAATTGTTTCCTCTTTGGGCAGAGAAGAAGGCAGAAAGGAACTCTCATTTCAAACGGGAAATGAGAAAGGCTGACATGTGTATCCACCTTCGATGAAGTTCAAGGAACTCAGAAACTTGGGGAAATTAATCTGAGAGGACTCTTAATATTAGCTGTGAGCATGGAGATATAGCCACGATTTTGGAGGTAGATACCAGATCATTTCCTCATATGTGGTGTATGAACATTGATGTAGAAAAATCAACATTTAGATACCTGAAGAAATGAATACTGGAGATTGCAAAATTGGATCTGAAATTAATTTCCTGGTTTGCCACAGTCATAAATCCAAGCTTTCAACCCAAAGGAGAGAGATAGGACAGCATCTGAAGGCTTATTAAGACTAGATTCATGGCATCGATATTAACAGGAAGTTCCTCTGACAAAGTGGAAACACAAACACAAAGAAACTATTAGTTTCAGAGGCTAGTAGCTCTACTTTATTAAATTCCTTACTATGTGCCTAACACTGAGCTAGTCTCCTACAGAATGTCAAATCTTCATTGCTCTCCTTGCAGGTATTACCATCTCCACTTTGCAGTGAAATCTGAGGGTTGGAATATGTGAATTATTTGCTCAATGATTTAAATCTGAATGTGACAGAAGTAAGAAAAAAATCCCAGATTTTTCTCATGTTCATTATATATATTAGCCTCTGATTACCAAGCCAAATGGACATTTAGTGTTAATTACTCCCAAGTGCAGAAAGGAACATGTGTATGGGGAGTGAATGAGGAAGATATTTTAGATGACATTAGCTGCAAATTATTTTAATAGTTATGTATTTATTTTAATTTGTATTATAAACATGTCAATGGTGTGCTATAATTTATATACAACTATATGATTTCTTTAGGACAAGGTAAAAATAAGGTAAGTTATTATAATCTAGTTTATAAAGAAAACACAAATTACTGTTGTGTTTCTGTGTTTCAAGTGTTTCAAGTGTTTCTTAAATATATTTTAGGTGAGAAAATGTCATTCTGCTTCTTTTCCTTCCTTGTTTCCTTCCTTCCTTCCTTCCTTCCTTGTTTCCTTCCTTCCTTCCTTCCTTCCTTCCTTCCTTCCTTCCTTCCTTTCTTCCTATTAAACCACTTATCTATCAATTCATCTAGTATATCTATATATATCTATATATATATACAGATATATACAACATATACAGATATATATACAACATACACAGATATATATAATATATACAATATATATGCATACAATATACACAGATATATACAATATATATAGATATATATACACACATACAATGTATACATATATATACATACAATATACACAGATATATGCAATATATACATATATATGTATATATGTATATTGTCTATCTAGTGTGAATTTTCACTTTCTGAATCTCCAAGCCCTTCACTATGTCCTTTTTAGCAGAGTATTAATTACCTTTAGTGATAGTCAAATACAGCAAAATTAATAAAATCATATGTGAGGGACTGAAGTTTGAGCAAATCCCATCTAATCCAGTGGATTCTATATTCTGTTTAGTAGGAATCAAGACAATGAATTTATTATAAATTTACATAAATGTATTATGTATAACATAAGGCATATACAAATAGTCAGCCTAATAGAATATAACAATAAAAAGTAAATGTCAAAGTTATATTTTTCTCTACCCCAATGGACCCCTTTTCACTCTCCTTCTGTCAAAGGTATGCATACACTACTTTCAATCTTATCTTTTTTTATAAGGGTAGCAGATTCTAACATTTTATAGCAAGCAATATATACCAATTAACATTATATACTTTATTATTTAAGAACACAACAGATTTATTGTCAAATAATGAAATTCAATGAATAATGGTGCTTGAAAGAATAAATCTAATCCTATTGTTAATGAAGATAAGCATAAAATTCAGTCTAAGAAAGAATTTTTAGAATATATTCCAGAGTGGTAAACTATATAGATATCCATAAGTTATACCTTTACTGATTAAATTGTTCAGGTTTTCTATATCCTCACTATCGGGGAGGGGAGCACAGAAATCTACAAATAAAGTCACAAATAAAGTTTTCTAAGAAACTTATTGTGTTGAATATTCTAGGGTCTCAAAGTTGGTGGGTGAGGCATGATAATTATTCTTCAAATTGAACAAAAGTAGATACTATATCTTGAGATTCTGTAGTTTGTATCACTATAGAAGTAAGTATAAAGTAACTTGGAATGTATAGGAACTGAATACATTTCTATAATAAAACCATGAAAGCAGAACAGCTTGAAATAGCAAGTAGGGCATTTACATCACACTTCCAAAAGGAGAATCCTCTTTCCAAAATGTGGCAAAACCTGCCAGTCCTTATTGGTTGGAGTAGTAATTTAATAACAAATAAAACAATAAAAAATATTGCCATCATCTCCAAAGAATTGCTGACCATTATCTCTCTTTATGAATGCACATGTGCTTCCCAAAGTAGGAAAATTCAATGAGCAGTTTCAGAGATCTACATGTGATAGCTAACTGGTATTCCATAAATATTGTTACCAAAGCAGAATAATTTAAAAATTCAAAGTGATTTTGTAATGTGCACATATTTTTTCTTAGAGTTTTAAATACAAACTTCTCAGAGCTAAAGGGTTGACTGTCAGTAAAATGTGCCGTCTGAGTCTTTGATGGAAATTTTGCCCATGCCATTTTCCAAAATCATTGCAAACTCTAAATAAAAGACTATGTATATGCCAGCTGCTGACTGAAGAGATGAAAAAATCGAGAGTCCAAACAATGGGAAAATGTTTGATTTAAAATGAATATATAAAACCACCCCTGCAATCAATAAAAAAAGAAAGTAGGCAGCAAGAGGCAGAGAGTTCAATTGTAATTATGTTAAGGGAACATTAAATATCTTCCCTCTTTTACTAAGGCAGACTTCACTTCCCACATTCGTGATCCTAGTTAGTTAATAGTGATGGTGATGAAAATTATGGTACTGTATATGAGAACTGAAATTCATTGAATAATGGTGTCTGAAAGAATAAAACTAGTCCTATTGTTATGAAGATGAGCATAAAATTCAGGCTAAGGAAGAATTTTTAGAATATATCCAGGAGTGGCAATATGGATAAACATCCATAAGTTATACCTTATTGATTAAATTGTTCAGGTGTTCTGTATCCTCACTATTGGGGAAGAGGAGGTCTAATACAGTTCTAATTCCCCAAATTCTGTGTATGTCAGACTATTGCCTTCAAGTCACGAGTTACTGAAAGTCAGGAATCATATTTTCTTTACTATATCACAATGTCACATTTAGAGTACATTCAAGAAAGAAGCTCTGTGTCAAAGTCTCCTATTATTAGTCAGTCTGTACATTTCTTCTTGCATGATCTTCAGTATTTACTTTTGGAAGTTTGATGCTGTGATGATTGGTGCATAGATACTCAGAAGTGATCTATATTCATCGTGAATTATAAACTTTGTGTTATGAAGCATTGTTCTTTCTCTTGCTTAATACTTTTTGTCTGATTTTTATTGTCAGATAGCAACATTGAAACCTCTGCATTATTTTGCTTGGATTTTCCCAGTATTCCTTGGTGCATGCCTTTAATTTTGCTTTTAGTAATTTTACCCTTAGGTCTGTTGCTTATCAGGATAGAGCTTTTTGAGATATGCCTGATGAACCAATTAGAAAGTATGTATTTTATATTTTTTAACATTCATTATTGAAAGGATTACATATATCATCCTTTCTCCTCCATTCACCCCTTCTCGCTCACCCTCATGCCCCACCCTAGGCCTTCACTACCCTTTGTCTGTGTATGGTTTATACATATATGCATATGCATATAAGTTCTTTGTTTGATCTCTTCCCTCCCACTCACCTTCTCCAGCCTTCCCTCCGAGATTCAACAGTCTATTAAATGCTTTATGTCTCTGGATCTATTTTGTTCAACAGTTTATTTTGTTCATTAGATTCCACACAGGAGTGAGATCATGTGATACTTGTCTTTCTCTGACTGGCTAATTTCATTTAGCACAATACTCTCCAGGTCCTCCCATGCTGTCTCAAAGATAAAGAGATACTTCTTTTCTGCTGCTGCATAGTATTCCATGTTGTAAATGTACCAGAACTTTTTTTATCCACTCATCTACTGATGGGCACTTGGACCATTTCTAGATCATAGCTATTGTAAATTACATTGCTATGAACATAGAGGTATATATGTTCTTTCTGACTGGTATTTCAGGCTTCTTAGGATATATTACTAGAAGCAGGATCACTGGATCAAATGACACTTCCATATTTAATTTTTTTGAGGAAAGTCCAAACAGTTTTCCTTAATGGCTGCACCAGTCTGCATCCCTACCAGCACTATACGAAGGTTCCCTTTTCTCCACATCCTCTCCAGCATTTGTCATTTGTTGATAGTAGCCATTCTGACAGCTGTGAGGTGATACTTCATTGTTATTTTAATTTGCATCTTTCTTATGATCAGTGATCCAGAAATTTGGCCCAGCAATTGCACTTATACATAGTTTCCAGAAAAATGTAATTTAAAAAGTTTTATATATTCCTGAGTTCATTGCAGTATTGTTTATGGAACCCAATGTATGAAAAAAACCTAGGTACCTATTAATAGATGATTGGATAGAAAAGATGTGGTACATATGTACAAGGGGATATTATTCAGTCTTAAAAAAATGGAATCTTGCCATTTGCAACAACATGGTTGGACTACAGGGCATTATGCTAAGTGATGTAAGTCAGACAGAGAAAAATATGATATTTTTAAGTGGTATACTATCATGCTGTAAACTTTTGAAGGTGCATTCTATATGTCACCTATGGTGCTTTAATTTATACAGAGCAAACTGCTAATCTTATAGTGGTGAAGAAAGTGTGGGTAATTTCTTTGTAAAATAAAATAAAAATTGCCAATAAAATTTTGTGAGTCAAGCCTTAAATAATAAAATCATCCTCACAAAACTATTTATACTTTCTATTAAAATTTATTAGTGATTCAAATTTTATTCATAAATGCATCACAAACTTCTATTTTCTATATTCAATATCCTAGACCCATGATCGGCAAACTGCCGCTTGTGAGCCTCATGCAGCTCTTTGGCCTCTTGAGAGTGGCTCTTCCACAAAATACCACGGCCTAGGTGAGTCTATTTTGAAGAAGTGGTGTTAGAAGAAGTTTAAATTTAAAAAATTTAGCTCTCAAAAGAAATTTCAATTGTTGTACTGTTGATATTAGGCTCTGCAGACTAATGAGTTTGCTGACCACTGTCCTAGACTTTCTTTGAGAGCAAAGGCCAAATTAAAGTCTTTAGAGTGTCCAAGGAACACATATGGTTCATCTTTTCACACAGGAAAAATTTTGATCCTTGATCTTCACTTGGGCTGATAACAATGTTAATGAGGTTCAATTTTCTTTTTAATATTCATATTTTATCATTGCCATTTTGTGAGATAATGGGATTTGAGGTGGAAACTAAAACAATTGGATGATTGCTATGGTTCCTTTAAGTATTGTAAAAAAACAACACAGTGAGATGCTTTCAGGAGCCCTATGATGTTAATGTGCTCTATACATTTTGCCTTCCATCAAGGTGCTAATTTCCTTGCCTTTGGCAGAAAGAAAAAGCAGAGTAAATAAATGCGACATTCTTTTACATCCAAATGTTAGGATACCAAAGGAAGCAAAATAAAAGGGAGAAAAGTGTACAGTATATAAAAAGGAAAATGCACAGATTGGTAATGAAATGAAAAATTATCTCCCAACTTGGAAATTCATAAGGACAAAAAGGATGCCAGCTAAAATTCAGGTGAGCTTTGTGAGTCTCTGTCAGTGTACCATAAACAATTATTATGGTTGGAGAAACATTGTACTTAACCACTAAGCCCAGTATAATCAAGGCAGTGACAGCAAAGCCACAGTGTGATAGAGATCGCCTAGCACTCAGAAGTAAATAGTCAATACATTTTTCCACTAGAATGTTCCTGAAACCAGATATTATACTCACTAATTTCTAAATGCTATTTTATGGTGAATATGTCAAATTATAAAATTTGGAATAATAAAAAAACAATGAAACCCACCTAAGTTCTTTTACCTTTACTCTCTGAGTCAGAAATGCTGGAAGTAAAAAGGGCTGTCTGAAAAATTAGTTCCATTTCTAGAATCTCTAGGACCTTCCTCTATGTATTTTCCTTGCTACTGGTGGTTTACTTGATGGAATATCCATGATGGCTTAGGCTGAATGGACTGAAATATCCACTCTAATTTTTATGAGTGTCTTGTATGATGATGCTTAATGTAGTCATTGCTCAAAACTTACTAAGTAAAATAATTATTTTTGACAGAGAAAGTCTCTCAAGTAACATATCTATTCTTTATTCTATCCCTGCATTAAAAAATACTAATTAAAAAACTCCCCTGATTGCCAAAACCGGTTTGGCTCAGTGGTAGAGCGTTGGTCTGCGGACTGAAAGGTCCCAGGTTCGATTCCGGTCAAGGGCATGTACCTTGGCTGCGGGCAAATCCCCGGTAGGGGGTGTGCAAGAGGCAGCTGGTTGATGTTTCTCTGTCATCGATGTTTCTAGCTCTCTATCTCTCTCCCTTCCTCTCTGTAAAATATCAATAAAAATATTAAAAAAAAACTCCCCTGATCAATATTCTGCCTTAAACTCGTAAATAACAGGACTGAATTCAATGGGGAAAAATTTCTAAACCTTAGAAAAACTGTTTTCCAAACCTTTTACTTTACAGATGGGGATCCTGACTCAGGGAGTGTCACATTTTATCGGAGTTATATCACTGGCTCATGGCAGAACAGAAGCAAAAACTAAAATCTCTTGACAACCACACATTCAAATACTTTACTTCCAAACTACCTAGGAACTTGCAAAGACCATCATAATCATCATCATCATCATCATCATCATCACAATAATTACACTTTTTGAGAGCTTACCATGTGTCAGTACTGTTCCCTTTCAAGTTTTTACTCTTCGATTAGCTCTAGACCACTTTTTAAAATAAATCTAATTTGCCCAGCTATTGTGGATCAGTGGTTGAGGAGAGATCCATGAACCAGGAGCTCATGGTTGGATTCCTGGTCAGGACACATGCCCAGGTTGTGAGCTTGATCCCTGGTAGGGGCATGCAGGAGGCAATGATCAATTATTCTCATTGATGTTTCTATCTTTCTCTACCTCTCTCTCTAAAATCAATAAAATATGTTTGTACCTTTTTTAGAGATGAGGAAACAGAGGCACTGAGGGGCAGATGCTAAAGTTTAAGAATCTCCAGTCTGTATTTTTCTGCTTATATTCCTAACCTCATAATTTTCTTCACTCTTTTTCTCACAACATTTAGCATTTCAATAAATTACAATAATAATACCTTCTCTATTTCTTGAGCAGAATAAGACATCTTTCCTGAGCTCAAGGAACTCACAGTAAACTGGCTGACATTTTTATCTAAACCAATAATTTCCATAATGTGATATGTTTTATAATACATTTTTATCAAATGCATATATGAAATGCAGTAGATGAATCAACTCACCAGCTGGGAGGTGAGGAAAGTGCCTTTGAATTGTGTGTTGAAAGAAACATATGTTTACTGGCTGAGAAGTGGAGAGAAGCATTCCAGGCCCTGGATTTGTAAAGATGTGATCAAAATAGTTCAACTGGGCAAGGTGAGCATTATAAGAAATTGGGTGAAAGAGATGACTCCAGACTCAAGTTTTCTGTGTTTATGTATTTTCTTCTTTAAGTCTCTGCAACTTCAATTACATCTGTCCCTCACAAGACACATAAGAAAATATATACTCTGTGTAAGTAATTGCTGCACTAAATAGAGAAATACTTGATTATGACTTTTCCCTCAGTTGTTACCCAAGGTTATGTGTGGAAATATTTCAGTCTAGCCAACAAGGAAAAATCTTGGAATTCTTAAACTTGCTTATGCATATTAGCAATAAATTATGCATTCTCACTTGGCATCTGCTTATTAAATAATTCACTTACTTTAAATGTTGTCTAAATACCTTTCCCCAATAACTTATAAAGTCTTCTGAAAGTTAATAAAATAAAATACACCATATTCATTTTATCTCCCTCCCTCCACATCTTCTCATTCCTCCCAGCTTTTCTTTTCCCATCTCTCTCTGCTCCAAGAGATGAATTATAACAGGAGGGATTTGCACTATACCAGGGATGTAATTAATTCATTCTGTGTCATATAGCAGTGTCAGAATAGATAGAACATTTCAGATGAGTGAAATGCATGATTCATATGCTTAAGAGCCCTGAGTTTTTAGCAGTGTTCTTACTTTAAAAAAATAGGATAGAACTCGCCTGCCTTTCTCTGCCATCTGCTCCTCAATCCTTTCTACTGATAAGCTACAAAGATTGAGGGAAACACTGAAAGCAAGCTGGGCTCTCAGGCTGTCCACTTTCATTGCCTTGATAACACAATTCCAGAACATACCAGTGTGTTTTTGATCTTCAATTTCTTTGAGGGGAAGCATGGTTGATGAGTTGGATATCAAGTAGTTTCCAGAGGAGCCACTGCTAGTGCCCTGACAGAGAGGAGGGAGCAGGACCCCAATGGCAAACATTTAACAGCAGGCACTTAAGCTTCCCTTGCCTGTCCTCTGGCACAGATTCCTAACACTAATAATCAGCTTTAATTAATAGATGGCTGTGCCTGAAGTTACAGCCCTCCCAACAACAGATTATGTTCACGTCTTATTAAACCTTTTCCTGGTGATGCCTCATTGGCCGCAATAATGCACTCAATGCGTGGAACATGGGCCTGATCCATCATAGATCCTCAGAAAGAGTGTTTATTTGTTGAATGAATGAATAAATAAATAAGTGAAGGCCTAATTCTTCTATATCTTTCCATGTAACTATATTCTATTGTTTATGTCATAACAATATTGCCAGGTTTGCTGAGGATGACAATAATATCAAAGCAAACTCTCTACAGGTTAGGGTGCTTTACAGTTTGTAAAATATTTTGACATATATTGACTCAACCAATTTTCATAGAGAAAGGAAAAAGGAGTTGAATTCACTTAAGTGTTTATTGGTGGTTAGTATTGGTAATTCCCATCCTAGTATGTCTCTTTGACACCAATTCTAGTGCTTCTTTAATTATATCGAAATGTGACCATAATGGGTCATCATAAACTGTAATATATTTAGGAGCAAGGCCACCTCCTAATGTTAAACATGTTCGGTTTTATTTAAAGCAGCTTTAAGACAAAAGAGGGTATCATCATAAAAATATATTAACTATCTACTTCTGTGATGTTGTGTGAATACTATACCAAGCAAATACACTCCTTGCAAAACTTACTTCCTATTAACAGGAACATACAATCAAGGACAAGCATGAAAGAATCAAAGAAAAATTGCATTTGAGAACAATGGTCATATCCTGCAGCGTTCTGTCTTTGGCAGTTTAATATATATTTGGTTTGAGAGAAAATTTGTTTGCTCTGAAAAGTTTAAAGCATTAGTCCACCTGGTATGGCTAGGTGTTTGGGCATTGACCTATGAACCAGGAGGTGGCAGTTCAATTCCCAGTCAGGGCACATGCCCTGTCTGTGGGCTTGATCCCCCATAGGGCACCAATCAGTGATTCTTTCTCATCATTGATATCTATATCTATATCTATATCTATATCTATATCTATATCTATATCTATATCTATCTTTATCTATCTACATCTCTCTCTCTCTCTCTCTCTCTCTCTCTCTCTCTCTATATATATATATATATATATATATATATATATATATATATATAAAATTATTATTATTAAAGCATCTAATTTCCTAAAGTTTATTATGAACATGGAAATTGGTATAACCAAGTGTGATCAACATGGATATACACGCTCTTCAAGGGAAGACTATTACTGAGCTACAGGATGTGTGGAGAGCAGACTAAAGTCATGAGCTGGCCTCCAGCTCTCAGCTCCTTCAGACTGGGCCTCGGCTGCTGGTAACTGCCTTCCCTGTTCTTCCTCAATCTGTGACTGAGGTAGGGTGTGCCTCAAGGTCCTGGGCCAAGCAGAGCCACTTTAATGGGCAATATGTTCCCATCCTCCCCACTACCCATGGCACCTCGACCTTCATCTCAATGTCTACATCAGAAAACACAACCCATGACACCAAAAGAAAGAAAGAAAGATCACTCCTCATTCAACAATTGTACCATTATCCAGATTATTGCTTCTGAAATTCTCAGAGCCTATAACTTGCTCTTACTACACATCATGAATCTGAGACCAGACAGGGCTATGCAATGTTTCCCAAATTTGACAGTTTTTTTCCTTCCTAAGAGCAATTTACCACTTTATTTTTCTGCATAAAAGTAAGTTAGAGAATCAGTACAGTAATTCCCATGGTCCAACATAGGTTGATTTATCAGCCATGAACTCAGATAAATATTTGTGAACATATTACATTTCACTGTATCATCTGATAGAGACTAAGTAGTATCTAAAGTTTCCTTTTACTCTGCCTGTTAGAAATAAAATTGTATCTGATTTTTTTTCTATATCTATCTTTATAATACACAAAGGAGACCTTTGTCATCTTAGAGCTCTCTTATTTCCCCAGGACAAATTCATATTTTCTGTAGATGCTTCCTCACATGCTAAGCCCCCCCCCCCGCCTCCTATCTCACCCCTTGGTTACAGCAGTGCTGAACTATAGCTATATTTACATTGTTTGTCTTTGTGACCATAATTGTTCTAATTTTTATTTGTAAGTTTTAATTTCAAACTTACAGAAAAGTTATAAGAATAGTATAAAAATCTATATGCATTTTGCCCAGATTCACTTATGCCCCATTTGCTTGTCACAATGCCCCTCCTCCATTGATATATATATATATATATATATATATATATATATATATATATGGTGTGTGTGTGTGTGTGTGTGTGTGTGCTTTCCTGAACCATTTGAAAGTAAATTATTTACTTTATGGTCCTTTACCATAAATACTTCAGTGTGTGTTTCCTAAGAATAAGCATAATCTGTTACACACTCACCGTATACTAGTTTCCAACCTTAGAAAATTTAACATTGACCCAACAGCTTTATCTAATTTACTATCTGTATGTACATTTTGTGAATTGATCCAATAGTGAATGCTCCTTGTAACATGTTTCCCCAGTAAGAAGGCTCTCTTTGGTCATGGTAAAATGAACAGAGATAAGGTAATAATTCCCTATTAACTGAGTATCTTTTTTTTTTTTAACATTGAAGTGAAGTCATGGGCTATCATTGTATGCCTAAGACATTTGGCATGTACCAGGTGTTTTTACAAAGATAACCTCATTTAATCCTCTCAAGAAGGCTATAAAGTAATGGTACCCCTACTCAGTAAGTGCTAGTACTAGAACTCAGTTTAATGACTTGGCTCGGTTTAGAAAGTAACTATGAGATGACTAACCCATTGAACTAGCCTTCAGGGGGTTTAGTTGTTCTATTTTTGCCTATTGTGCAGGCTCCATAGATAAAAAATATTTAAAATGATTTGTCAAATCAACTGACTGAATGGATAGCTGGGTGAAGAGTCAGTACCAACCTCTGGAAGCAGGTTCTCTAACCCCAAACTCAGCAATGGCATACAGTCAGAGGGGCTTCTATGCCTTCTTTTGTGTGTGTTGTGTTATGGGATATAATAGTGACTCTTTGCTAGGGGAAAAAAGAAATTATTTTCATCTTTGAAAATATTTCTACCAAATTGTGTTTCTTGGAGATGCCTTTTATATTTTATGAAAATTACATTTCTTAGCCACTGGATTAACTTAATATACTTATGATGCTCATATTTGGATAAGCCCACTAAAGAACCCAAGAAAGAGAAAATAATAAAATAAAATAAATTAGAGTAGGTAGTAAAAAGGAACAAATTAATGGGGCTATTACAGGACAGGAGAGCCTTTTATATTTTTGGCAAAGAGGCATCATTAAGTATTTTAATCATGTGTATTTGAAGAAAAATATTCAAGAACCTTTTAAAATAGGTTTCAAACAAGTTTATATTATTTTTTCTTAAAAAAATCTATAATATTATAAGCCAGAAGCTCTTAACGCGTTCGTGTGTGTGTGTGTGTGTGTGTGTGTGTGTGTGTGTGTGTGTGTGTGTTAGGGTATTTTGTACAAGACTCCATCATTGCAATGTTAGTTTTAGCTCAGAGGGGATTACTTTATCAATGGGAGCTGCCTTAATTTATCAATGAGTGCTATCTGAATTTCCAGAGATTCCATCTCTTTGCTTTTGGGTCCAATATAGCTTATATATACTTAAATGAGTCAGATGCTTTGAATTCTTTTTTTTTTAAATTCCATCCAAGAGTTCTGTAAGAGAGTGGAACTACAGTCATTTCTCTTAATTTGAGTAAATTGAATTCAGTTAACCTACACTGCCCCTCAGAAACTACACTCAGGAGCTCTGGTTTTTGAAATTGTTCTTTCCACATTCAGATTTGGGTACTGCAGGGAACAGAAGAAGCAATTTTCAAATTCCAAGGTGGCTAGATTAAATTACTCCCAGGCTGAATGTCTCACAGGCCTACTAGCATGGATTAAATGTTTTGCTTCCTCTTGGCATTTGAATTTTTTTTTTCATAAAAGAAAGAGAATGTTTATGAAGACCTGGCAGGGGAGAAAGAGACAAACACACAAACAAATTCAATTAGCAAGAAAGCATTCTGCATATTTCCTATTGCTGCACGTCAGTCATAACTTGATGGCTTTGAAGATGAAAAGGCTGAAGCTGGCCATTTTGGTGGGATTCCATTAGTCTTTAGTATATGTCTATTAAGA
Source organism: Vespertilio murinus (assembly GCA_963924515.1). Lineage (NCBI taxonomy): Eukaryota > Metazoa > Chordata > Mammalia > Chiroptera > Vespertilionidae > Vespertilio > Vespertilio murinus. The sequence goes on from OZ004708.1 coordinate 123,467,885, forward strand.
ATATATATTTAGGGGAGGGAGTAAAACATTTGTTTGATTTTAATTCCTTTCTAGAGTTTGAAGACAGCTTATTGACATTTAAAAATAAAAATAAAAACCAATCAATAATAATAAAAGCGTAATATGCTAATTAGACTGGAAGGCCGAACAGTGGAATGACTGTCTGGATGACCTTCTAGAGGAAGCCGGGGCTGCAAGGGCGAATTTCGTGCATCGGGCCTCTGGTATATCTATAATTGCATACTGATGAAAACATATTTTGAAGTTAAAAATACATGAATAGTGATTTCCCGACCATGTAAACTCTGACATGATATTTGATACTTTGAGCCTTTATTTTTTCCATAGTAAATTTGGAATAATAATTACTAGGCCAGTGAACTTTTTGTAGATAATAGGAACGTAAAGTTATTTTGTGTAATCATTTTATGTTTGCTACTTGCTTTTCACTTCATCCTCAGGCTGTACTCTTATAACCGCAAGGAACTTCATTTCTTTAATATGATTATTTTCTTAATTCAAACTAGTCTTGTCCAGCCTAGTAGCACCAGCACTCACTTGCCTCCCACCCTTGCACACACTGCATGTCCACTCCCTTAGGACCTCAGGCTCTGGTCAGCATAAAAACTGTCTTAAGAAAAAGCTTCAGGGCTATCGGTCAAGGGAACACAGTTTTGGTCAAACTGAAGATAAAATACTTTAAAAAATGTATATTTTATTGATTTGTTTACAGAGAGGAAAGGAGAGGGATAGAGTTAGAAACATTGATCAGCTGCCTCCTGCACACCCCATACTGGGGATGTTCCCGCAACCGAGGTACATGCCCTTGACCAGAATCGAACCTGGGACCTTTCAGTCCGCAGGCCAATGCTCTATCCACTGAGCTAAACCGGTTTTGGCTGAAGATAACATCTTAAGCTCATGTAGATTTCAGCCTCAGTTCCTTGAAGGCAGAATGACCCCACTATCCACACCCTCACTCATGAAGCTAGACAGAACCAACACCATGACTGACATGAGGACCTGTGACAGTGATCAACTACTCCATACCCTGGTCCCAACCAATCAGTAGACACCATCACTCAAGTCCCTTTGTTGCCATGATTAATGAGTTTTTCCCATATATAACCTATCCCCTAGAGGCTAGCCAGAAAACAGCTTTACTAGCTATTTGTGTATCCAGGCTTGTTCTGATTCCTAAAATAAGTTCTTTATTTTCTGTGCTGCAAACTCCTGTTCAAGTCTTATTGGGCTTTGATGGGTGTAGGCAAAGGAACCCCTTTAGTTCAGCAATGCTCTGATGGTTGTTATTTTAAAACAAAGCAATGGAGATTAGATGTTGCATCCAGGATTGCACAGTGAGGCTGGGATTTTAATTCTGTTTTGTTAACACTTGAACATAGGTTCTCAATCGTAACCTTATACTTATTCTTCTGTAGAGAATAAAAATAAAGTCTTTGGGTCTTCATGTTAGCTTCCTTCTGTCATCAGATTCAAAGTGGTGAGATGCTATGGGGGGAGGAGGGAGATAGAAAGTAAATAACACTTTGCCTCTCATACTAACTCTCACTCACAGAGTATTATGTGAAAAAATTGCAATACTTTGCTTCAGGTCCCTCTGAAGAGATTAGCAAGGTCAAATACACAGACCTAATTAGTGGAATGTGAAATAAACACTCTTCAAGGTCTCTTAGCTCTATGATGAGGTAAGCTGCCAGCCAAGTAGTGTGTGACTGAAGATGCCACTAAGCAGAACATCTCAGAGAAGTGTGTGCGGTAGGATTTGCTCAGCAGCAAAAGAAGTACTAAATGAATTGAATTTTAAGCCATCTGCTGATTAGACCATTAGTCAAAGAGGCAGTTAAGTGGGCAGACACAGTCTACATATTTAATAATTTTTATTTACCAAATATCTTAAATCTTCTTCCTTTGCTTTATATTACCATAATTGGATTTAGATGATGACAAAAGGCTATTTGGTTAATCCATTATTTCAGGAGCATTTTAATGTCATAGCCAACAGAGACAGTGAGTGTAAAATAACACACGTTGTTGCAGAAGTCACTCATGAAGCAAGCTGGGATGCCACTGAAAGAACTCATCAGCTGCACAGTTAAGTGTATATTTTAATGTGAAGATTGATACTTGGCATAGTGCATGCTAAGAACCCTTCCCTTACTCTCTCTGTCCCTCACCCATGACCCGATTGCCCACACCTGAGGGTGGCATGGTGCTCTGTAGATTGGAGCACAGTTCCTTTAGCAAAGTCCTGACTGCCTTTGATGGAAGCTGGCTCACCTGCATTGAACTGCTGAAGTAGGGCCGTGTTGTGTTTTCCCCTAAGGAATGGTGAGTGCTGAATGCCCCACTCTGTGCCTGCTGCAGGTGACAACTACGGAGGGGATGTACTGTTCAACTATCCAAGTACTGCTTGATGGGGCTTTCTGTACAGGTCTTTACCAACCTAGGGTTTCCATCTTCCCCAGGCCATGCCTGACAGTTCCAAAGATATACTGGCTCAATATCACATGCCACAAGCAGCAATATGGGCATGGGTCCTCATCTTTTAGAAATCAGTTTTGCATCCTTCTAACGCCATCTTAAAGCCAGAGTATTAATGTCAAGAATTAGCAGGTAAAATAGCTCTCAACTATCTGTTCTGTCCCATAAAGGGTCCCCGTATTAAACATCCTGGGAGCAACAAGAACAATGGGAGCTGCGAGCCCAGAACTTGAAATTGGTTCAGGTGAAGGAATGTTTTGTGAATTGCTTCTATTATACTTTAGTAGGCAATATGTCACTGGAACCTGACAAGGTTAGAAATAATCTCATAATTTACACTCCAGGAGAACTCACAAAAGCATTTTGAGGTTGAGAGTTCATTGGAACAGAGAAATAGTTTCACTTATAGTGATCTGAGGTAAAGGGTTATAAATCACTATAGGCATTAGAAGATTATTTTCCAGAATATTTTAGGTCACTTAGATAGCATTTATTGATATTTTCCCTAATTACAAGGAATTGTATGAAGAAAATTAAAGTTAATTAGGTATCACTCATAATCCAACCACCCACAAGCAACCCTTATAAATATACTGAGCATATCTTTCTATTTATTTTTCTATTAATGGATAAAATACATTATTTGTAAGCAAAGATTTTCATCACCAGTTCCCTTGTGTGTGTGTTGGCGGGGGTTGAGGGGTAGTTTACACACCACCAAGGAAATCTCTGATGCCAGCTGGGTGTCCTACAGTTTAATTCCCTTCCCTCGGACCCAGCATGTCTGAAAATAGCATAGATTCTATGTTAGGAGCTCAGACCTATAGACTGCCCACCCACATTCCACTTTAGATGCTAGTGCAAAGCCCACCTTGTCACCAGCTATAGATTAGAGGTTCTCACTATACCTTTCTTAGGTTTAATTAATGTGCTAGAGCTGTTCACAGAAGTCAGAGAAATATTTTGCTTACTAGAATACTAGTTTATTATAAAAGGATATAACTCAGGAATAGTCAGATGGAAGAGAAGCATAAGCAAGGTATGGGGGAAGGGCACAGAGCTTCTATGATCCTTCTGGCTGTGTCACTCTCCCCAAATTGCCACATGTTCACCAACTGGAAGCCTCTAAATCCAGTCCTTTGTGTGTTTTTTTTTTAATGAAGGCCTAATTATATAGGCATGATTGATTACATTACAGGCCATTGGAGATTGAACTCATTCTTCTAGAAGCCCCAACCCTCAATGTATCTGGAGATACATAGGGTCCTTAGGAAGTAATTAACATTAAATTAGGATCATAAGGGCAATATCCTATTCTGATTAGACTGGCCTTTACCCTGGTCAGTATGGCTCAATTGATAGGACCGTCATATCAGTAAACCAAAAGGTCATGGGTTTGATTCTCAGTCAGGGCACAAACCTAGGTGTGGGCTTCATCCCTTTCCCCAGTCAGGGTGCTTTTGAGAGGCAACCTATCAGTGTTTCTCTCTCTCTCTCTCTCTCTCTCTCTCTCTCTCTCTCTCTCTCTCTCTCCTTTTCCCTCTCTCTGTCACAGGAGGACATGTGATTTTCTTATTTATTTATTTATTTATTTATTTATTTATTTATTTTATTAAATTATTATCTGTGTACATATCTTACCATTGTCCCCCCTCCCATACATGCCCTCCCTCCCCAGAGTTTTGTGTCCATTGGTTGTACTTATATGCATCTATACAAGTCCTTTGGTTGATCTCTTATCTCCCCCAGATCTCCCTACCCTCCCTGCTGTAATTTGACAGTCTGCTTGTTGCTTTATTGTCTCTATATCTATCTTTTGGTTCATCAGTTTATAATGTTCTTTATTATCCATAAATGAGTGAGGTCATGTGGAGTTTCTCTTTCATTGACTGGCTTATTTCACTCAGCATGATGTTTTCCAATTCCATCCAGGTTGCTGCAAATGATAAGAATTCCTTCTTGTTTATGTCAGCATAGTATTGCATTGTGTAGATGTACCATAGTTTTTTGATCCAATCATCTGCTGATGGACACCTAGGCAGTTTCCAAATCCTAGCTATTGTAAATTGTGCTGCTATGAACATAGGGGTGCATATATCCTTTCTGATTGGTGCTCCTATTTTGGGGGGATATATTCCTAGGAGTGGGATTACTGGGTCAAATGGGAGTTCCATTTTCAATTTTTTGAGGAAGCTCCATACTGTTCTCCACAGTGGTTGCACCAGTTTACATTCCCCCTAGTAGTACACTAGGGTTCCTTTTTCTCCATAACCTCACCATGATGTTGGCCATTCTGACAGGTGTGAGATGGTACTGCATTGTTTTGATTTTCATCTCTCAAATAATTAGTGACTTTGAGCATGTTTTCATGTGCCTCTTGGCCTTCCTTCTGTCTTCTTTTGAGAAGATTCTATTTAGGACCATTGCCCATTTTTTAATTTGTATAAGCTGTATAATTTATTAAGTTGTATAAGTTGTCTGTAGATGTTAGAGATTAAACCTTTATCAGCCATAACATTTGCAAATATGTTCTCCCATACCGTGGGCTTTCTTGTTGTTTTGTTGATGGTTTCTTTTGCTGTAAAAAAGCTTTTTATTTTGATGTAGTCCCATTTGTTTTCTCTTTAGCTTCCATTGCCCTATGGGCAGTATCAGTGAAGAAGTTCTTTTGGCATACGTCTGAGATTTTGCTGCCTGTGGATGCCTCTAGTATTTTTATTGTTTCCTGTCTTATGTTTAAGTCATGTATCCATTTTGAGTTTATTTTTGTGTATGGTGTAAGTTGGTAATCTCGTTTCATTCTTTTGCATGTATCTGTCCAATTTTCCCAACACCATTTATTGAAGAGACTGTCTTGACTCCATTGTATGTTCGTGCCTCCTTTGTCAAATATTAATTGAGCATAGTGATTTAGGTTGATATCTGGATTCTCTAATCTATTCCATTGATCTATATGTCCGTTCTTGTGCCAGTACCAGGCTGTTTTGAGAACAGTGGCTTTGTAATACAGCTTGAAATCTGGTATTGAGATCCCTCCTACTTTACTCTTCTTTCTCAGGATTGCTGTGGCTATGACATGTGATTTTCTTAATAACAGACTACTTTTATATTTTTATTTCAAATACTAAAATAAGTTTACTTTCCTAACTTTACATCAAATTACATTAAAGCAATTTCCAAAATGTTCTGAGATAATGGGCAAAGGAAAATCATGCTAAGATTTTGAAACGTCCCAGAAGAAGGTACAAAGCAAAATTTCTCCTGAGGATAGTAGGTGTGCTAACAGTAACACATGAAAGATTCTTTCTGTTTCTCAGACTAATCTTGAGAGAAACAGGGAGGAGAATGAAGATTGAAGGAAGTGTGGAGGAAATAATTAACTCTCTATTAGTCATAGCTTACTTATGAGGAGTCTTTACACTGGAAGTGAGAATACTGAGGGGGATATCAAGGCAGAGCCTGCAGTCCTCAAAAGCTAAAATGGAGGAAACAGAACCCCAGACTGCTAAAAGACATTTCCAAGGTCACCCAGCTGGCAGTGGATCCAGAATCAGAATTCCTTTCTCCTCCACACAGTGACAAGCACAATGATCCATATTTGCAAGTGTGACAGCTTTCATTTGTAAGATTTCAAGTCTACATGTATAAAAGATTGCTAATCCTGAACTCAAAATAGAAAATCTAAGAAGAAAACTGGCATTTGTTTTATTTCCACTCTCCTTTCCTTCTCCCCCCCACCCCCCTTTTTTAATGTTAAAGACATTTACAGAGAATGTTACTTTCTGGGAAAGATGTAATACCCACAAATCCCTTAATGAATATTGGCTTAATTCTTCATCAATTAAATTGGTTTCATAAGCACTCCAGAAGGAATACAAATAGCACCTGTATTTAGAATTGATTTTTTTCCCCTCTGCGGTGCCTCGGAAGGGAGGGGGGAATTGAAAGAGTGGGACTGTTTGGTAAAACTCTTTGCCCTTTCCTTTTTGTAAATGTTGTCTTTTTTGTAAATGTCAAGTCCAAATTATAGGTGAGTATTGGCAGAGTTGCACAAACTATCTGAGACCCATTACAGCCTCTGGCATTTGTGCTGCTAAATTTGTAATGAGTTGCAGGTGTTTGTGATTGAATTTTGTGTTGCCTTTGTGATTGGCTCACTGCTTCACAGTCCATTAAGGCTACACTTTTTTTGTGTGTGGATGTTAAAAGTGAGGTGATGCAAAAACTCCAGTAAAAGGTAAGGTAAATGGCAATGATTTTAACATAGAGAGAAAGGTCTGTATGTTTTAGACCATTGTTGACTTTCACATTAATGTATGAGGGCAGGAGACCACTTTAGGAATATAACTCCAATATGACATTGATTCGACATATTTCATTGAGTATTGACAATGGAATATACCATTTCCACCCCAACCGTTTTCAATACTTACATGTGAATAAAAACCCTTGCTTTGAAGAATGAGATCCTTGTTTAAAGTAAGGTAGTTCTGGTGCCTCTTCTCTTTTCTCCAAAAACCTTTCGCTCTTCAGACAGTAGGTATGGGCATCAAGGCCAGCAATCTGTTATTTAAAGGCAAGATCCCAGGTCATTCCCAAGCAATCATTTCAAGTACAACTCTTTGAGAAGCACTATAACAGGTTCACTTCCTTTGCTTTGTAAATGAGAGATGAAAACCTGAGTTCACAGAAAAGAGATCTGCTTATGTTTCCTGATAGAGAGGCAAGCTTACTCAGGTGGCTTCATTCCCACTCTACATAACAGAACACAAATTGTTTGCTGCTTTTACTTAACCCCTATTTTACTTTGGTGTTGTTTTGTTTTAACTTTTCATTTTGCCTAAAGCCTTGCTATCTTATTTAATTAAAGCATTGGCATGACTCTTATGTATGTATGTCAGATACAAAGTAGTATCGATTGCCTTAGTGCCTAGTATGCAATAGACAATAATGTTTTTGAATGTGTTACATAGTCAATGTAGAAAGTGCCCACATATAATATATATGTCATTCAAGATCCAGGCAGGAAACAAATGCTCACCTAAAAGGGTTGAACTAATGTTAATTAAGGAAAGGACTATTTACAAAGTTTTGGATAGTTCACATCCAGACACTAACAAAGCAGGAAGACATACCTATAACAGAAACTAAGTCTTGGTTTCCTGCTGCCACAAAAGCCAAACTTATGAGGCAACTGCTAGTGAAAAAGAAAAGAGGTTTATTCAAGTGTCAGCCACCTGAGAGGATGGGGCATTCTTGTTGCAAAACCCATCTCCCCGCCTCAGTGCAGGCAGAGGGTTGTATAAGGAGGGAAAGGGAAAGAAGACAAAGAGATCAAGGTGGGGGAGTTGAAAAGTTCTCTAAGTGCAGGCTAGCATGGCCCAAATTGATAAGGGTCTTGAAACTGGTCAAAAAATGGTTTGGTTTGTGTTAACCTGGTCCTAATTCATCCTGGTTCTACAGTTGAAAGTCAGCAAAACTCTTGGAACTTGGATGACTGAAGATCATAAGAGAACGCATACATGAGTGCAGTTATGAGTAGAACTATCTTGAGTCTGGGGTGGAGACTCTCAGTCCAGTCTACTCCTCTCCTTAGCTGCTTCTATAGAATCTCTATAATTCCTCAGAACAGATATCAACATTCTTGCCATTAAAATTTTTGGAATCTCTGCAACAATAATTAATTTTGAGCAGGAAATATTGTACAATCACCAAAAAATATTTTAGGATTGTTATCTTATTAGTGCTTAAGACCATCTTATATGAGGGGTACTATTAACATTCCCATTTTGCAAATGGAACAACCATGGCTTAGTGAGTTATGCAATTGACTCAAGTTCAAGTAATTGGTAATTGGAGGAGCTGTGATTCAAGCTCAGGCTGCCCAACTTCACATAAGTAAGTGCATTAATTAAAGTAGTTGGCACTCAAATTAACTTAAAAAAATGACAACCAAAAATTCAATCAGCCCTTTATTTAGGACGAGAATTTTCCAAGTAGAAACAGTATGTTAAATCCTTTTTTGTGAATTTATTTAAATCATGAACTTTCTCTGCAGTGTTTCTCAGAACTACAATTTTTCTTTTTTTCTTTCTATTTACAAAATATTAGTGCTGGAAATGGATGTCAAATAGAATAACAGTGACTGGCATTTACTCCTCACCTAGCGACAGCAGAATATGGAAGTTCAAAGAAATGATTAATTAACTCAGTAATGCACCAACCACATATAGTAACACCAATTCAAAGGCATTTGTGCCAGGTGGCTTCTTCTTGACTAGACCATTATCACATTATTTTAGCTATGATTTATGTCCTAATCAGGAAAAACTTTGATCCTGAAATTTTTTTTGGAGATCAAAGTTTCACATGTAACGCTCTGCTTTACAAGGTCTCAACACAATGCATACAGTTGTAAACGTATGAAACTAAAGCAAAGGAGTACTTTGCATTGGTGCTGAGAAATGTAACCGATTTAATATATGCAGGTTCTTCAACACTCTGTTGTAAACAATTGTCTAGCTGAAATATGAAAAGAAAAGTGATTCTGCTATAACAACACACCACTACCCACTCTTTCCCTTTTTCTCTTTACCTTTGGCTCCTAGATTTTAAGAGATGAGTTTGCCTGGTGTGTGTGTGTGTGTGTGTGTGTGTGTGTGTGTGTGTGTGTCTGTGTGTGTGTCTGTGTGTAAATATATTTTGTGTGTTTTATTGTTTTCTCCTAATTATGTTGGGAGAAAGAGGAATGTAAAATATTCATTCATGGTCTTTCTTGTTCTTCTGATTGCTAACTGATGCAGAATATATATTATTATCTTTTAAAACATAGGTTTGATCCATATGTAAAACAGCCAAGCAAGTACTATAAACATGTCACTTCCCAACCACATAGTTTCAGCAGAATGACTTCTTTAATCATAGCAATCACAGTAGAATTTTGGGTCCTCAGTTGTGAAGTGAGGTAGAGAAGAACTTCCTATCTAAATTAATGGTATTATCATTCTATAGGAACATTCATTTTAAAATAAAATTATATTTAAAATGACATTTTTAGCCTAAATGAGTTTGTGTCCCTCTCTCCCTCAAGCCAAATTCCTTCCTCCTTTTCTCCACTCTGTTCTTTCTTTAGCTTGTCCTCCTTCTATTTATCTCACTCTGTATTTTTCCATCTTTTCCCCTTGCTTCTCTGATCCTTCTTCTCTCAATGGTGGTATAAAGCACAAGAGAAGAATATTTTTAATTAGTCTCAGCGGTAATTAGAAATTACTCAAAGATAAAACTGTTTTTGTTATACATTTTGAATAACAGTATTTAACATGGTCTGATTATTCAACTGCTATTTGTTAGGTCAATGCTTGGAAGAATATCACATCCTACCTAAGAGTAATATGCAAATTAACCACCATTCTGCTCCACAAGCCATGCCCACCAGCCAATCAGAGCGAGTATGCAAATAAACCCAACCAAGATAGCTACCAGTTGGGGACAATCGGGCTGGCAGGGGAGCAGTTAGGGGGTGATCAGGCTGGCAAGCAGAAGTAATTAGGGGCAATTAGGAAGGCAGGCAGATGAACAGTTGGGAACAAGCAGTCCTAGATCTGAACCCACCAGGATTGGGCCTAAATGGGTAGTCAGACATCCCTTTAGGAGGGTCCCAGATTGGAGAGGTTGCAGGCTGGGCTGAGGGGCAACCCCCTCTCTCTGCTCCATGCACAAATTTCATGCACTGAGCCTCTAGTTCTTTAATAAATAATATTAAACTATTACAGTGCACACTTTTGGATATAAACTACACAAAGATAGCAGATCTGAACTTCTACTATTTATGATCTAAAGATCTAAACTAAATTATAACCAGCAGGGAATACCAATACTTAAACAAAAGGTAGGTTACCATGAATCCCAAAATCTTTGAAAACGTTTGCTTGAAAAGAAACAAACCAGAAAGAAGTAGTTTCCGAAATCCACAGAAATGTTTTGTATAGTTTGGTGAGGATACTAGATATGCTTCAAATACATAGTCTGATGGAGAAAGATGAAGCCCCCAATCCAGGAAAATCAAACCAATCTCCTTTAATTTGTAGAGAGCCAGATAGAGAGAATAGGTACAATGGGTAATCCATAATTCATTGGGAGTCATTTGGTAATGACTGCTTGGAGGAGGTAAGAAAAATAAATATTAACACAATAAACAATCTTTCTGGCAGACACAAAGTATTTGGTCTATTCTAGATGACATTTAAAAATTCAAAGCTTATGGAAACCTAACACAATGAATGTTCATGTTACAAAAGTCAACCAATAGGATTGTAGGAAAAGGAATGTTGATCATGGGTACCTGGTTTGTTCTACTTGAAAGAGAAAACATTCAATGTTGTCAATTAAATATGTTATAGATTTTTGGGTATATTTTGTAATATGTATTATAAAGAGTTTTGTAGATCTTTAAATCCATAATAAGGAAGTTCCTTTCTATCTTAATTTTTAATGCATTCTTTTTTCCATAAAAAATACTGAGTTTTACTAACTGTGTTATCAAGCATTAGAATTAGACTCAGATATGGCAGAAATTTTAATATTATCAGACTTGCAATTTAAACTCCTGCAGAAACTCCTACAGTAACCATCTGTGCCTCAACTGGGTTTATGTGTAAATATTTTAAGTAAAATGAACCATTTCTTTAAGAGTTGTAAGGCTATAGAGATTTACTATATCTTCTAATGTCAGTTTTGTTTATTCCTAGGGATATATCCTGCAGCTATCTATATTTAAAAATTTATCGCCACTAATTTATTTCTAATATTATATTATACTAGTTTTAATAACTATAAAATTTTTAGTAATATTCGTTTTAACTTCTCAGTGTCAGTGATTTGTGCCTTCTATTTATTTTTGTTGGTTAGTATTCCAGGAGGACATCATTTTATTGGCTTTTCATATTTCTAATGTTTGTATTTGTTGATTCTTTCATTATTTTCTCTTATCAGTGTTTTTATCTTTGTTGTTTCCTTCTTTCTAATTCCTTTATATTTAATTTACTTCATATTTCTAATTTCTTAAGTTAGATACTTAGTTTATTTCTTCTGCTTTTTCAATGTATGGATTTAAGATTATAACTTTCTTATAAAGATAGATTGATGTGCATCGTGGTTAACATGTAATTAAAGATATTTTCTAGCTTTCATCTTAATTACTAATCTTATCATAAATTATTTAGATATGTATGTAGTTTCCAATTTCTGATATATGAGCATCTTCTGCTTATCTATTTACATGGATTTTAATTTAATGTATTTTAGTCAAGTCACTGGAATTTCTCAGAAGTTTTGAATTATATTATAAATATTGAAAATGTTTATATGTGCTTAAAAATAATGTGTATCCTGCAATTGTGTGCAGTATTCTATATTGTCAAGTATATCAATGTTGCCAATTATAATGATCTAATCATCAAGATCTGAAAGGAGAATTATGAAAGGTGGCCAGTGAACTTTGCTCGATCATTAGAAACACATGAAGACTTGGCTGCTGGTGGAATTCTACTTGCCATTCTAAGTCAAAGACCCTATAGAAGTATGTTGTATCCAAGTTCAATGCTATACACTGTCTGAGCACCCGAAACTCACGGTTGAATTAGCTTATTGAGTAATTTGTAGTTGCTGAGTAGACAGTACTGAATGTGCTATAGCTCACCTGAGGGAGTTTACAAGAAATCCGTTTTTATTTTGCTCAATTACATTCATTAGTAATTTTTCCATAAAGCCTGCATAAGGATTAAAGCGCCTCTCAGGCCACTGCCTGCTTCCTGGGCATAACTGCCCATACTTACCGGGAAATGCGCCTGCTGTTCACTCCTTGAGAGGCCCAGCTTTCAGGCTGTTCTAAGTGCTTTATCTCAGAGTATCAGCCTCGCTTCGCCCCAGGAATTCTGTTTATACTTTTTATCTATTACTTCTGAGTTTAGAATATTTATGAAAAACTCCCCACTTCTCCAGAACTATATCTGTACATACACAGGCTCTAGGTACTTTCATAAATTCGATCCATAGTTCTCTTTTAAGAATTTCTAACATTCTAGGCTCACATATAGCATTCTCCATTTTCTCAGCACTCAGTGCTTATTTTTTTAGCACTCAGTATTTATTCTTTTCAAATACATGTTCTGCCATGGCTGATGTGGTTCAGTTGGTTGAGCATTGTCCCATGTACCAGTAGAAGGTTGCCAGTTCTATTGCCAATCAGGGCACATGCCCAAGTCATGGGTTTGATGCCCAGTCAGGGTGCATATAAGAGGCAACCCACTGATGCTTCTCTCACACTGAGGTCTCTCTCTCTCTCTCTCTCTCTCTCTCTCTCTCTCTCTCTCTCTTTCTAAAAATCAACAGCCACATATTACTAAACAAACAAACAAACAAAAACACATTTCTGGAATGTTAGGAATTTGGCTATAAGGATAGGTCTATAAATACAGGCATACATCTTGACCATTTCCCGGCCTTTTTATTTTTTCTTCTGAGTCTCCCAGTCACATTTATTTCCATGAGAACTGGAGAATTTTCCTTATTTATAAGACTCTTCTCCAGGGTAAAATGCAGCATGGATATGTTATCATACTTATTCAAAATGGTGTAGGGAATCATAATATGCCGCCTCCAACCACACTACTTTCACATATGGGTTATTTCCATTTAAAGGCCATTGAATAGCAACAGATGCAGAAAGATACCTTGTCAGACCTGTTATCTCACTGGGAATACAAACTTCTGAGAAATGAGGTACGCCACAAATCCCATTTCCCAGGGGAGTTTCAGTGCATGAGAAAATAGAAAGCAAGCACCAAAATGAGCATGTACAAACTTTACTGAATAACCTTGTTTTCCAATACTTTCTTCATATAATTGTCTTCCCACAATTTACCACCCTCAAAGCTCAAAACCCTTTTCTTGTTCTCTTGTAGCTTCTACACAAGTTTGCTGTCCTTTGTTAAAACAGTATATAAGCCTCAGGGACTGATTGCCGCTTTGGGGCTTTTCATTTAATTTCTGTGACGCCTCCATATGCATAAGAAATGGCTATTTTTCCATGATAAGTTGTCTTTTGTTAGTTCAATTTGTAGGGCCCAGGCACTGAACCCAAGAAAACAGAGGAAAAGGTTTTTGTTTTTTTCTGTCCCTTTCAGTGGTATATTCATAATATGTGAAACTATAGGTGTGCTCGGTCCTTCCAAGGCCTAGTTGTATTTCCAAATAGAGGCTATTGGGGGGGGGGGGGGAGTATGAATGATTTTAGACCGGAAAAATGATGGAGATAATGGTGCTAAGATAGAAAATTAAATGATACATTTAAAAGTTAATGGGTAGATTATTTGGCTAGAACAAAGGTTTAAGCAACAAAGGGTTGGAAGATGAGGCTAGCAAATTGAGACTCAGCATTGTCAATGGGAACCAAGTCACTCTCTTGTATAAAACAGTTACCTTTGCATAAGCAGCAAAACATTTCACCTGTCCTTACAGAGATCCATCTGGTCTCTCTCAGCTGTGCAAGGCTGAGTTCCGGATTCTTCCTTTTGGCCTATGAGCTCACAGGTCCTATTTAGGTTCCTCAAACATAACTGTCCCTCAAGGATTCTCATGACTTTGCATATGTTGTTCCCTTGGACGGAATGAACTCTAACTTTTTTAAAAAAAAATCTAATTCATTCGTTGGATCTCAGCTAAATTCTTACCTCCCTAAAAATGATTTGGATCCCTCCCTTTAATAACCTTAGACTTTTAAAACACTCATATAAAATTATAAGGCATATTGATAGAGGTGACTTTTTATTTCACCTTCAATTATAAAACCAAAAATCTTTTACAATAAGCATTTACAAACATGTTTCAACTTTGTGTATTAAATTAAGAATGAAAAAAAATGTGTATCCTAATTTCTATCATTAATTGGATGACTTTATTGCTTTGATGCACCTGTATCATTGTTAGGATGTGAGGGTTGAATAAAGCCAAGCCTATAAGTTGTTCTGACATATTAAAACATTTTATATTTTATCTGTTATTATTATTATTACCCAAATGTTATGAAGTATTTAAGAAATTATAATCATCATGTTAAATTTAGAGTTTTGTTATCAGAAACTTCCAATAACTTTTTGGATTTGTACATATCCTTGGAAGGTCAATATAACCTTGGGTTAATAAATTAATGGCCTTTTATGTTTAGTATATTCTTGATTCTTAATTAAAAATATCTTCTCACATCCTGACCCTTTCTTCCCCCGACCCCCAAACATATTTTTATTGGTTTTGGAGAGGAAGAGAGAGAGATAGAAACATCAATGATGAGAAAGAATCATTGATTCAGCTTCCTCCTGCCTGCCTCCTACTGGGGATCGAGCCCACAACCTGGGCATGTATCCTTCACTGAAATTGAAGCCAGGACCCTTCAGTCCACAGGCCAACACTCTATCCACTGAGCCAAACCCAGGAGGGCTCATTTGACACTTTCCAAAGAATGCTACCATGTTACTATTTCTTGGGAGGTTAATTTTGGAAGTTGGGAATATATATATATCCCTTTGTTGGATCATGGCACTCATACTCAGTGGTCAATGTGAATCAGATCAGTTTGAGGCATCCTTGTATCAGAATCCTCTCTCACAGAACCAGGTGACATTGGTTTATTTTATATCCAGATCATGCTTCTGGTAATGACTCTGTTTTTTAATAAATGGATCCTGATAAAAGTGTGTGTTCACCTGGGTCTACAATGTTATTTTCAGGTATTTGCCCAATAAGGAGTGTATCCGCAAACATCAACAACAGCCAGAAGGAAAAATGATATGCTCTGTAGGGTCTCTTCAATGAGATGTCAATCATAGTATGTTAGTTGAGTTGTCAGTCCTGCATCAATACTGAAAGTAGCATTAAGCTGTACAAAAAAATAAATACAAGTTGGAGAGGCTCCAGCAAGGCATTGATTTTCATCTTAGTCAGATTAAATATTCATTTGACAAAGTAAAAAAAAAACACATTTTAAAAACAAACAAACAAACAACAACAACCAAAACCTCTTGCTTTTTAGGTCATTCCTCTAAGAGTCCAGGGAGGCGGGGCTGGCAACGATTGTCCTTAAATGTTACCTAGTGTTGGTGGTTTGCAAATATGGAGAGTTTATTGTTTGATTTCTGCCTTCCTTACAACCTAAATTTGGCAGAAATCCTACAACATATTCTCAGGGCGGGAGCTGGGGGTAGGGTGCAGGTGGGAGAGGGGGACTTAGACATTTCAACCATCTGGCAGATATACCTATCAAATTATTCATTTCTTGGGCTGCTTTAAGGTTATTTAAATTCATGGCTTTTCAAACTACTGACAAGGTTTGCACACTGTGAAGAAAATGAATATTGTTAAGGGTTAAATGGACAGCTTCACACTTCAAATGAATTATAAATTCACCCCAGGCATTCTCCTCCTGATTTTACTCTTTATTATTTGATTTTACAATCAGAGACTTGTCATAATTGTGGGCCATGCCGACAATCTGTATGACAATAGAAAGGCTCAAACAAAAGTGGCCCAGGTACAAGACAAGAGTTGCATTATGCCTCCAAGGAAAAAAGCTTTCACATAAATTTTAGATAGACAAACAGTGCTTCCAGAAAGAAAGATACACAAAGTTGAATCCGAAGTCTGTCTTGCTGGGCATATATGCCCAACTCGATGCAATTTGCATGATTTGATGTGGAGACAGGCAAGATCACCTTTAGAAGTGGCCGTCATTAAAATGCAGGCTGTCTATCAAGAAAAATTGTCTCCCAGAAATCAATACCTTAAAATAAAATTTAAAACACCCTTTTGGCTAACTCGCCTGCCAGATACTTTCAGATTTTTATGAGGCTTAAAATAGTGTAGAGGAAGTAGAGGTTCCATGTCTTTGATTTATTTTCTTTTGTTTTTAATTTTTAAAACTTTTAAAATCTTTAATCCTTTTTTTTTTTTTATCACATTCTGTCAGTCCTTGCTCAATCAAGTTTCAAACTCAAAGACATACATTTACCGCCAGGTGTAGTTCAAAGGATGTTGACCTTTGATTTACAAAAGTCCCTGGGATTTATGCTATGCTTTTCCTTCCAGGTTTTCCCTTTCTATATGCCACCAAATTAGTAATGCAAACAAGGAAATGCCTGCTGAGTTTGGAACACCACTTAGGATGGATTCTGGACTTTGCTCCCCCTGGTGGCCAAGGGGCTATCATCCACCATCTTTTTATTTTTATTTTTTTTACTGGTTTGAAAAATTGGTTCAGTGAGAGTTTGCAAATAACTTTAATACAATTTGATGCAAAGGGGAAATCATATGTGAGTGTCTGACAAGTGTTTCATACTTGTAAATAATTATGCTTGGGTTTGGGTTTGAATTATAAGACCCCTATAATAAAGATTTCTTTTTTTTTTTTTTTCCTTTTAGACACACCTGGCAAATGGCATTCTGATCCTACCTCAGAACTAAATGAGCCTTGATTTTTCTCACCTGTACAATTTGGCTAATAGTTCTCAGTCAGAGAAAGTGTGGAAAGACATGACTGCTGAAATTAGAGTTGTGGTATGATAGTTATATGATGACAGCTGATAGAGCTAAGGATAGTTCTGACCAGTTTTATGTAAAGTGGAGTAGATTCTTAACTTTTCAGTTATGGATATTGTGTCTTTATTGGTTGGTAGTCCTTAAGTCCAGATATATAGAAAATGGAAATTCTTTTTTCCCTCTGCCCATAGAAACAAGATCACAATTGTGAAGATTTGAGTCTAGGCAAGTTCACACAAGCCTTAACTAAAATACTGTCCCTGCAGCACTGAAAATAATAGAAAATTGCCTGGTTATAACAGCACTCATTAAATCAAAATACTCAAATTTCTTATAAAACTTGCAGTGTTATATTAGATGTTGCTCCAGTAAAACCTGGATTACTTAGGTGATAATAAAGACAACAACAACAAAAAAGATATCCCTACAAACCTGGGCACTTGCATAGGTCTGGGAGTTTAGAGGCAGTAGAGCATACAAACAGGTTCTAGTGACAGATGTACCAAGTCTGGATTCTGGCCCACCCCTTGAAGTTGGTGGTGAACAGAAGATTCCTAAATATCTCAGTGTCTCAATTTCCACATCTGCACTAGAGGGATAATAATAGCTTCCACCTCCTGAGGTTTTTCAGATGATTATGTAAATTCATATGTAGAGTTGGATGTGAGATCACCTACAACCAATAATAATAATGCTAGCTAACCCTGTATGTACCTTACCCATATACATTACCTAAAAAATGTTTGGTGACATATTTAAAACTTAAAGGATACATTAGTTGAATTTTCTTTAAATGTTTAGATCTGGGGTTATGGTTCATGGTCATGTTTGAAATAATGAGAAGAGAATGGATAGATGCTCTCTTTTATCCTTGATCCTTGAAAATATGCTGAATTTGAAGCAATAAGACTTGTCAGTTACAAATAGAACTTCCTATACCTGGAATGCCCTATCCATTAAAATAGATTATTTAATGAGGTAGTGGGATTTCTTTCTTTAAAGAACTTTTTAAAAAAGTGAGAACGGTGCTATGGAACCTGATTATTCCTGAAGGCCCAGGGATAAAAGATAAGACTGTTCGACTTTGATTTTTAGTCATCGTCAGCAGCACAGAGCACACTGAAGACTTAGATCCTGCAACTCTCCTGCCCCATCTCCTTCTGCAGATACTGATGATGCAGAATCACATGTCAGTTCAGAACCCAACAGGCAGAGCAGAGTGCCAGGACAGTGTGAGGTGGGAGCTTCCTCCCTGAAGTAACTGGCATCCCATGATTGCAGGTGGGACAGGAAGCAGTGTTTCTGTAGTGTTGACTCATTTGAGTCCTCTTTTTATCCTCCCCCAATCTACAAACAGCTCATAAAACTATACTCAATTCACCAAGCTAAAAGCAAATTAAAAGTCATTAAGTGAGCCTTTCTGGACTTTGGGGAGATAAACCTGGTAGACAAAGCCAGGAATGAGATTAATACACACAAATATTGGCTGTATAGTCCTGCATAATTGATAGAGGTGAATGCTGAGTTTTTCTAATTGCCTCATAGCTATCAACAGGTGGAGAAGTGTCAGGTGTTCAAAAATAAACAAGTCCATTGAAAATAGTGAGTTTGAGTGAAAGTAGAATGATTCCAGCTTCTGGATTCAAAGAGAAAGTCTTCCTATGAATCCAAATAAAGAGCGCACTGTGCAAGGCAGTGAGAGACAGCCTCCAAAGCAGCCTCCTAGTGCGCATGAGATACATTTCACAGAGCTTGTGAGTTCTTATAATGCTCTTCCATGTAGGCGCATGGTGAACAAACAGGCTGGTGTAACGTGGCAGCCACAGCATCAGCCACCAGGCAAAGGTTGGTCTATCAGTGAACGCCAGAGTTGGAGTATTTGGTGAGATGCAAATACTCAGATACTTCTCTGGTTAGGAGAGTATCATGAACAAAGGACTGGTGTAGTCCTAATGGCCCTAGGGGGTTTCTCCAATGATAAAAATAGGAACTAAGGCAGAGGAAAGAACACAGACACAAATGGAGGTGGTGTCTCAGGAACACTGTTTAAGTCCAGTTATAGACCTGAGATTACGAGGTCAGAGTCCCATCCAAATCAAGAGAACCTGAATGAGTATTTTCAAAATGGTTGGGAAGGGTCTATGAAGTTCACTCTGATTCAAGAGAGAGTAGGGCTAGAGTAAACCTAGAGGCAGATGAGGTTGAGCAACATGAGCTGAGGGAGTGATGGTATATTATTGTAAGGCATTATGAGATGACTAGTTAGATCTTCCTCTAAAAATACAGAAAATCTCAGCACATTCACTCAAATAGAGTATTGTAAATGGACATGAACACACTTATTTTTGCCAAAGGCAATTTGAAGCTTCTCCTTGTCATCAAGCTTGTTTTGACTACTTTTTTTCTGACTCTCTGATAACTTTGATAGAACTCCAAGGTGTGTCACTATTTCAGAAACCCTGTAACTTCCTCATACCTATACTTCCATTGTGACTTCAATTCAAATCCTAATTTAATACCAATCTAATTTCAATTTCAAAGCCATTTAGTCATTTGCTATTTCATTGCTTCCCTTCCCTACCACTTATTCTACAAGTTATTGTTTTTCAAATTTGACCATGTTATTTTTTTAAAGTATGTTTTTATTAGTTTCAGAGAGAGGAAGAGGGAGAGATAAAAACATTGACCTCTGTCTCCTGCATGTCCCCTGGGGATTGAGCCCACAACATGGGCATGTGCCCTGACCGGGAATCAAACAGGCAACATCTTGGTGGATGGGCTGATGCTCAACTAACAGACACACTGGCTGAGCTTGACCAGGTTATTCTTGCTTACAATATAGGACAAAGAAATGTATTTATTTGACCCAGTGAAAATATTACTTAACCAGTTTCTACTAATTCTACATAATCATAGTCTACATATTCATCCTTAATATTTTAATTATCCCCAGGTGTGTTAGTGTAGTGTGGCAGGCTGTGCAGAAATTAAGTAATACAACCCAACAGAAACAACAATAAAGAAAAATAAATGCATCTACCATACTGAAAAACTATTTATCTCTTCCGAGAATTGATTTAACCAAACAAAATGGAAAACTCAGATATCTTTTCTGAAATTGCTGTCATTACATCGGTGACACCGCCAGCAAGGGAAATCATTCTGTGCTTTAGCAAACAGTTCGCTGCTGCCACTTCTTTTCTTTGTGCCAGGAAATTCCCCTGAAGGTACACACATGAGGGTGAAGTTCAATAACATTTGGAGTTGCCTGACTTGGTGTCAATTTGAAACTTGGATTTCTAAATAAAATTGACAAAGTCATTTATAGAAACTTCACATTTTTATCCTTGGGACTAATAACATCAGGGAATAGAAGCATCTAACCAGAAAGATAGAAAGAAAGGTCCCCAGATGCTTTGTGATTTTTAAATGAAAATAATGGGAGATGAAAGCAAATCTTCTTTTTGTCTTGTTTGTGATGTCTAATAATTATGCTTGAGGAGACAAATATTCATTGAGATACAAAACATTTAAAAACTCCATAGGCTATGCTATGGTGATGCAATTTTAACTATATCTCCCTTTTTTTGTTATTGATTAAGGTATTAAATATGTGTCCTTATCTCCTGATTTCCCCCCCTCCCACTCATGCCCTCACCCCACTGTTGTCTGTGTCCATTGGTTAGGCTTATATGCATGCATACAAGTCCTTTGGTTCATCTCTTTTCCTTACCCCCACCTTCCCCTACCTTCCCTCTGAGGTTTGATGCTTCTCTGTCTCCAGATCTGTTTTTGTTCAGCAGTTTATGTTGTTCATTATAGTCTACAATGAATATAACTGACTATATTTATTTATTAATTCTTTTAGAAAAGGACTTTCAGATTTCTCTTTCTGAAAATGGCTTGAGACTAGCTAATTTTTTTCTAGTAATCCATTTATTCAATATTGAACAACATTTTACAATTACTGTATTCTAGTGGGAGGTACAAGAAAAAGATGTGCTGTTTTGTCCATAAATAAGTAACAATATTTTATTACATTTGCATCCTAAGTACTTTGCATACTATTTGTCATAAAATAGGCAGACAAATTTTGTTGAGTTTTGATTTTAAAAATTCTCAGTCTGGTAAGTAACAGAAGTAGTTACAAACATGTTAAGAAAAATCTTTAACAGTATGCAGAAAACTCAGTAGGGATACAGGAAAAAAGTTCACTTGGAGAAGTCAGGGACTGCAGCCCAGGTGCCATGATATTGCAGTCCAAATGCAATTACAGGAGGTGGAGATGTTTATCCACAGGTAATGGAAGGTATGCCAGGCTGTGATATGCAAGATGATTGTGTTGAAAACCATCTTGTGTTGTACATATCACTGACTCTTTTATTTTTTATTTTATTGATTTTTTTACAGAGAGGATGGGAGAAAGATAGTCAGAAACATCGATTAGAGAGAAACATCATTCAGCTGCCTCCTGCACACACCCCACAGGGGATGTGCCCACAACCAAGGCACATGCCCTTGACCAGAATCGAACCTGGGACCTTTCAGTCCACAGACCGACACACTATCCACTGAGCCAAACCAGTTTGGACCATATTAATGACTTTTAAATTTTAGAAGATTAAGTTCTAGAGTGAAATGAAAGGAAAAAAAAAGACATCTCTGTCATTTTTGAGAAAAGATGAAAGATGTTTAGAAAGAATAAATGCATTAGCAAGTAGTACAATATTCAAAGTAGCGGGAAAAACTCAAACTAAACCAAACCAAACCCAACAAGATGGCATTTGTAAGTGCTGTTAAGAATATTTAAATAACAAATCCAAAATGGGTTGGAAATGTCAATAAAATATAAAAACTTTCCTTGAAGACATTTTGTGAAACTACCAATTTGACCTAGCAAGTCTACTTCTAGAAATTTAACCTAAGAATATAACCCATGAATGTACCAATATTTTGTAGCAACATCATCAATAAATAATCCTATATGATAAGAGGAATATGCTAATTGTCCATTACACTACCAGATCATGGATATGCAAGAGGGTAGGGCAGTGAACTACAAGTGGAGAGCTAAAGGAGGAGGCAGGGCAGCAAGCTATGAGGTTGACGGGGGAGCTACAAGAGGATGGCAGAGAGCTATTGGTGCACAGATTTGTGAGCAGGGCTATTAGTTATTTATAAAAAAGGAAAAGCAAGCAAAACATTCATAATAACATTAGTCAGAAATTCAAAACTTCACCAAATGAAATACTTCACCATATAAATATGTTTTTGAAAAAAAATTGATGACATAAAAATTTTCCCAAAATCTAATATTAAGTTAATATAAAATGATACACGTCATTATAACATGATATTCATTCATTAAAAGCAAATATATATATTTTTAAGCAATATATTTTTTCTTTATTGATTTAGATATTACGTATGTGTCCGTATCCCCCCCCATTGCTATCCCACCCCTCCCCCCAGTCATGCTATCACTCCCCTAGTGTCTGACTCCATTAGTTATGCTTATATGCACGCATACAAGTCCTTTGGTTGATCTCCCTTTCTTCCCCCTGCCCTTCCCAGCCTTTCCTCTGAAATTTGATGGTCTGATAGATCCTTCTCTGATTCTGGATGTTAATATATCTATTGTAACACACTTTATTCATCCAGAAGCAATGGTCTTGGTTTGGATTTCAACCAAGTTCATGAGGTAATATTTGGTTTTCCCAGAAAAAAAAATTATATTAAGAAAAGATAGCCAAAACCGGTTTGGCTCAGTAGTAGAGCGTCGTTCTGCGGACTGAAAGGTCCCAGGTTTGATTCTTGTCAGGGGCATGTACATTGGTTGCAGGCACATCCCCAGGAGTGGGTGTGCAAGAGGCAGCTTGTCGATGTTTCTCTCTCATCGACGTTTCTAGCTCTCTATCTCTCTCCCTTCCTCTCTGTAAAATATCAATAATATATATATATATATATATATATATATATATATATATATATATATATATATATTTTTTTTTTTTTAAAAGATAGAAAAACAGTTAACCCAATAAACCCTGTGTATCTGGAGACTACAATTATTTTTCCTCATCCCTCTATGCACTATATCACTCTCTGATCAAGAGACAGAGGTATTTTCTTCCCCTCACATCTGGCTGGACCTTTCGCTGCTTACTGATGCTCAGGGGCTTTGAGTCTAAGCAGGAGGAAAGCCCGGCAGCTTGTGCTTCTTTCTTTTTGGGACCCAACTGCTAATACCCTGTTTCCCCCGAAAATAAGACAGTGTCTTATATTAATTTTTGCTCCCAAAGATGCACTAGGTCTTATTTTCAGGAGATGTATTATGTTTCCATGAAGTAGGTCTTATTTTCGGAGGATGTCTTATTTTCGGGGAAACACGTAGGCTACATAGAAAGGTTCATGTGGTGAATAAAGATGCCTGGATGACAGCCCCAGTTGAGCATCCTAGGAACATATTCATATTAATCCTTGAGCCCCTGTTGAGCCACCCCAGGTGGTACCACAGGGAGCAGAGATGTGCTTCCCTCTTGCCATGTACAGATAGCAAGTAAATGGTGCTCATTTAAATCACTGAGTTTTGTTACATCAGAATAGAAAACCAAAACACAGGACAACTCCATAATCGTGTTGAAATACAAAATACTCCTCGGTGTGAATTTTCAATGTCCCATCCACTTTATCCATTTTGTCTTTGGGGTCCTGATGGACACAATACTTTACACTGGCTGGGTATGGGCCACTTCAGTTCAGGGATGCTAACAGATCTGTGGTAGCTTCAGCTTTTATACCTTAGAATTCTGTAGTCTTTTGAGGTACACATGACTAATTTCCATTCTCCAGTAACCACATCTCATAAAGTATCTATAATAATAAAAGCATAATATGCTAATTAGACCGGGCAGCTGAACGACCTTCCTGATGTCATTTTGGACGTCCTTTCGGACAAAGCCGCAGTGGTGGGGGCAGAGGCAGAGGCAGTTAGTAGGATCAGGCAGGCAGGCAAGTGGTTAGGGGCAATCAAGCAGGCACGCAGAGGCGATTCGGGATGATAAGGCAGGCAGGTAAGTGGTTAGGGGTGATGAGGCAGGCAGGAGAGTGGTAGGGGCAATAAGGAAGGCAGGCATAGTGATTAGAAGCGATTATGTAGGCAGGCAGGCCAGCAGGTAGGACCCAGTAGTCCCAGATTGCGAGAGGGATGTCCGACTGCCAGTTTATCAGACATTCCCCAAGGGGTCCCAGATTGCAAGAGGGTATAGGCTGGGGTTGGGACCCCCTACACCCTGTGCACAAATTTTATGCACCAGGCCTCTAGTTATTCAATAAAAAATCTGGCAAGAAGCTTCAAGTTGATCCTGTGTATGCCACCTTGATCAGAATCACATTTTTTTTAGGATATTGTTATACTCTGATAAGTTTCTTGAATTACCATTAAATGGAGGATTTAATCATAGGGCAAGTTCTCAAGTGTCTTTTATCTAGATACATATATATTTAAAAAATACCAGAAGGATATATATGATTGTTGGTTTTTATTTTTTAATTATGTTTTTAAATTTTCCATTTTTTAAAATAATACTATAACAAAAACTTTTAGGTCACATTTAAAAATGCAATGGGAGACAACTTTTATGCTCCTTCTGGCTTTTAGTGAGTGACCTCTCTAAGACAGAAAGCCAGATTCAATTTTTTAGGAGACAGTCCCTCCTTTCCTTGACCTTGTTTTTGTACATTGCTTAACATCCAGTAGTAAAACACTCTTCGGCATTTGCCCTGGTTCTAACTTCTACCTATCGATGGAGAGTAAGTTACCACATTGGTAGATCGGGGAAAATTGTTGGGAATGCATCACACAGACCTTATGACCCATTTTTCCAAAATAACCAAGAGGACAGCTGCAAACATTGTGCTCTGCTCCTTCTTGGAAGTTTGTCAGGGTTAGTTCACAACATGAGAATGCCTATGGTGATTGCCTACTGCCTGCGACTGTTTAGACATGTCTGTTTAATTATGGGATTTATTATTCAGAAGTCAAATATTATCCCACATCTCAGTGACATTCTTCAATATACATTTAGCTAGAGAGGCCATATATTATGTGTCCCATACTCAGAGACTTTTGAGAATGAAAGAGGGTACCAAATACAACTGTAATAAATATTTATTAGAGACTCAATTGGTAGGTCTAAGGATCAGTCCTGTCAGGATTTTAAGTATGAGGTGAAGTATGAGTGGGCATGTATGATTAAGATCCATATGGGAAATGTGATTAGAAGATATGCATATTCCATCCAGTTGGACCTGTGGTTACCCAGTAGTCCTGTGATGAACAAATTAACAAGAGGAACTGACAAGTCAGAGTCAGTACATTAACCCAATCAAGAGGAAGAATATGCAGGAGACCCTGAGATTCAAGGTCTGACCTGGATGCTGAATTCCAAGAACTGGCTCACGCAAGGACTGGGGGTGAGGCCAAAGATGGTCCTGATGTGAGCGAAGAGAATTTATCAAGCTTAAGGCACTTTCAAATGCCAGAATCAGGGCCTGATCCAGAAGCTGTTTTCCAGCAATTGGCTCAGCCAAAGAATGGGGAGGAGGGCAGAGGTGGCCCTGTTGTCAAGGTAAAGATTTTACCAAAACCCATTTACATACTTGGAAGTAGGGGAAGGGCAATGAGAGTTTTAAAAGAACACAAGCTAAAACCATGCAGACTGCTCTGATGTGGGATATTTGACTAATGAAGTCCTCTCACTAAACGTTTCCAGCTTTCTCAAACAAAATGTTTATTGCTTAAGGCATATGTATATATTGTTAAAATATATGAGATAAATTTCCTTCCTCTGGCTTATTAATAATGAAAGTGAGGCTCAAAGATATGGTGCCCAGTTAATGGGGAGACCAGAGTTTGAAATTTGGCCTACTTGGACCCACCGTACATGTGGTTAATTGTGGCATTATGCTGCCCTACTGTTCAGCTCATGATGGCTGATAATTGAGTTGGGAATTAGTAGCTCATTTCTCATTTTGTTATATGGCTGGTTCATGTGTGAAGTGCACCTGAGCTCAGTGCTCAGATCAGTAGTGAGCATCCATTCTTAATTACCAAGAATATGTAGTCCCATGTTTTTATAGTCATCGATATGATGCTTCACATCTAAGAGCTACATTTCCATCTCAGTGGAAAATTTACTACTTACATTAGGTGTCTGTCCTGCTGTCTACATAGCTCTCATATGACTGATTTATATGTCTTAGATATAACATTCTACACACTTAGCCATCTCTCCTTTCAGCAATAAGCAGCACATTTTCTAATATTTTTGTTTTGTTTCATAACTTACTGTGGATTGATAAAATGTGTGAGTGAATATAAGTACAAATTGATTAAAGGCAATGTGTTTTATTCATTTCTGTGTGCTGACAATTGGAGTTAAATTTTGAACCTAATCTGGATTTCCACTTAATAGCTCATTTATTTTTTTTAGGAAAAATTGACTTAAGCTGAAAAATCAGGTGTGAAAGAATTAGCTTTAGAGAAGCCAGAATAAAGGGCTGTGGAAATGGCTGTGTGACCTTTTACCTATACCACAGATATACTTTATTCAACTCTAAATATATCCTTCTTTTTAAAAATATACATTATGAGTTTTATTAAAATATTTAACCCCGCCGAAACCGGTCTGGCTCAGTGTATAGAGCATCGGCCTGCGGACTGAAAGGTCCCAGGTTTGATTCTGGTCAAGGGCATGTACATTGGTTGCGGGCACATCCCCAGTAGGGGGTGTGCAGGATGCAGCTGATCGATGTTTCTCTCTCACCGATGTTTCTAGCTCTCTATCCCTTTCCTTTCCTGTCTATAAAAAAATCAATAAAATATATTTAAAATTATTTAACCCATTCTAGAAAAATATGTATCGATTAAAAATACTATTATTTTAACTGGCATTGGAATACTCTTTGGACTCAATATTGAAAATTTATGCTGTGTATTGATTAGCTTTGGAAAAAATCTTGAAAATCAATAAAAGCAGGTAGGAACAATAGATTTGAATGAGTGCAATGTCAATAGTACACCAGACTTCCTGTGGAGTTGGTTAATGTTGTGCATGCCAGAAAGGATTGGCACAAAATATTTAAAGTATTGAAAAGCAAGGAGTTATTACTAACATTGCTCTACCCAGAAAGGCTATTATTTAGAATTTAAGGAGAGATGGAAAACTTCTAAGACAAGATGAAACTAAAGGAGTTCATCACCACTAAACAAGTATTACAAGAAATATTAAAGGGACTTCTTTAAAAATAAAATCATAAATTAAAAACTATGAATAAAAATATAGAAAATAAAAAAAATTCTCATGACAAAGGCAAACATTTAATAAAAGCAGTGGATCAACCAACTATAAAGCTTGTATAAAGATTAAAAGGAAAGGGTAGAAAGATGATGTGTAATAATAAATTAAGGGATAAACACAAGCACATTCATATGAGAAGTAAAACATATTGATAAAAAATAAACTGGAGAGGATGAATAAAAATTGTAGTGATTTTAGAATATATTCAAATGTAAGAGACCATAAACTAAAACAAAAGACTGCTACAAGCATACTTTGTATATATAAAGCATTTGATAACCTAAAACCCAAAATCTGCAAGATACATACCAGAAGTAAGAGAAATACATCCAAATACAACATTATGGAAAGATTATCAGAGAAGAAAATAAGAAAGAAACAGAAGAACTACATGAATAATCAGAAAACAATTACTAAAATAGCACTAACTGGCCAAAACCGGTTTGGCTCAGTGGATAAAGCATCAACCTGCAGACTGAAAGGTCCCAGGTTTGATTCCGGTCAAGGGCATGAACCTTGGTTGCGGGTACATCCCCAGTAGGTGGTGTGCAAGAGGCAGTTGATCAATGATTCTCTCTCATCGATGTTTCTAACTCTTTATCCCTCTCTCTTCCTCTCTGTAAAAAATCAATAAAATATTAAAAAAACTTACCGTATTTTTCAGACCATAAGACGCACCTTTTCTTCACCAAATAGTGGGAGGAAAAGTGCCTGCGTCTTATGGTCCGAATAGAAGAAGTGCCTGCGTCTTATGGTCCGAGTTGCAGAGCGGCAGCGGGTCCCCCCGGACCTTCTGTGTCCCTGGGGACTGCATCATCCCTCCCCCGCCCCGTATCCAGGCTTCTCAGTAGTCCACTGAGATACTGGCAGAGTGGCATTGGGTCCTCCCTCACCTTCCTTACGGAAGCCGATGTGTGCAGGAAGGCGCGATGCTGCTGTACTGTGTCACCGCCGTATGCTATTGGAGGATAGCACGTAGTAGGCGGTGTTACAGTACACAGCAGTGCGCATGTCCCTCACTCCAGTAATCGGCTTCTGAGGTAAAATGTCATACACACACACTACACTACACTACATTTTCCCAATAAACTGTTCCCAATAAAAAAAAAAAAAAAACCTGTTTTCCCTCTGTCCCTCTTTTCCTTTCAATTGTCACTCTTTTCCTTTCAATTGTCACTCTTCATTTCTAGAATGTAGGCAACTTGAGAAAAATTGGCATACGTTTCCCTCATGTGCAATTCCTATTAACAAAGACACTAAGTTGTATATATTTAGTATGAAACACTATATACTAACTTAGTAAGTGTTCACCTACTGTCAAGCTTTTAGAGGTTTACAAGTATTTTGCCACTCTGAGCTAAGGAGTGGATGGTTTGTGGTAGGTGGGCAGTATGTTTTCCTGCCCTTGTGCTCAAATTACATTGGTGCTCATTGTTTATTGCAGAATTTAAAAAAAAAAAAACATGGTGGAAAAATGAAAGCATTCTCTTTCCCAGAACATTTTACATTAGTCTTAGATCTTCAAACTTTAAAAAAGAACCTTGACATAAAAATTGCATTAATAATTCATGGGCCATATTAATGGCTGAGTTAAAACTTTAACAAGTTGGTGTAACAAAACTGTCAAAAATGTAACAGCCCTGCCTTCTTTAATTTCAGCCGCTTCTGATGAAGCGTAGGGAAATGCCTTATTGGTGTGCAGTGTTACCAATTATCTGACAGAGCCAGAGCGTGTTTCCAGCTAATCAGAAATAAGAGTGCGGCATTAAGTCTCCGGTGTGAAGCTCGTCATTTGCATATTTATGATTCCGAAATTATAATAAGGCTAATGAGAAACTCGCATACTGCCTTTAAAAAGTCAAGTCAATCTTAAAGCTAATTTTGAACAGATAAAGCTACTGATACATGGTTGTTGACAGATGAGGTCTGTTGATAACAATTTATTTTAATTAAACATTACAAGTTATTTGGATGAACGTATCCATATATTACATCAGGGTTTTGTGTTGTTGTTTTTTTTTTTTTGTAAACTGCCATCTTTGGGCTAAGAGTGAAATACAAGGTTGTTGGAAATGGGTGCATCACATATTGTTTATACCAATAAAACACTTTGGGGGAAATGGAGATAACCTATGCATGTATGCGCACTCCTAACCCCAGCACGACTCTGTATGTGTCTGGTGGACCAGAGGAGGTGACCAATCGTAGTTTATGAGGGGTCTTTAAAGCTGTTAAGCGCTCAGAGCTGTGTGTTGCATATGTATTTCTGAGTTGAGGCAATATGTTGTATGCTGTGATTATGCTCTTTAAGTGGCACCAGCTTCACAGCCAAGGCATTTGAACATGCTCACCGCTGCAGTGTCATTAACGAGAGAGGTGGCGTGCTCCCACCCCCACCTCCACTCTCACTGAGAGATATCTTATAGGAGGTATCAGTTGGCTGATGCTGACAGGTGACCCCTTCTGTGTATAATATGGGTTTAGCTCTCCATGGGAGTTGCTATTTGTGCAAGGATTTGGGGCACCCTTGTATAAGATAGCACTGGCATAGATCTTATTTCAAAGTACATTTCCACCCTGAAGTGGCTTTGAAATAAAACTTGAAAAGTTTTAGTAGCATGAAGTGCATTTATTTGTATTTGGCTTTCTTTTAATGCCTTTCCTATGAATATAATTTTTTTTTTTGCATTGAATAGCATACTCCTGTATAGAAAGAGACTTGGCATTTTTAGGCTCTGTTAAAATGCTGTTTAATGCCTTATTGTTATTAACATCTTAGGACAATGATAGTGTAACAATAACAATCAAAACACCAAAAGCCATAAAAAAAACCCTATATAGCTTATATGGTCATGGGACCAATAGAGGGCAAATGCATATCTAGAAAAGGAAAATGTGTACCCAGAATCTCATGCTTCCATTGCTGTATTGGCTTTCTATTGCCGCATAAAAAATGATAACAAGCAGTGGCTTAAAACAGCACATAAAAGAATCTATTCCTCCAGTCAGCTAAGCAGTGCCTTATACAGTATAATCCACAATATAATCCAATCGTGGGAGTGGCATTCCATCACCTTTGCCATATGCTATTATTTAGAAACAAATCAGAGGTCTTGCTTCCACTCTAGGGGATTATGCAAGTTTTTGAGTTATTTTGAGTGACTTCTTATTTCACTAGGTCAACGTCTGCATCTAGCTATATAGCGTCACCTCTTCTCTAAAGGCTGTGAAAATGATGATTGCTTATTTCAACATAATAATCAGCAACAGTGGGCATCTCCCAGCCTGCAGCCAGCTCGGCCCAGCCTCCACGCACATAGTGCTGGTGAGGAGCTGGCGCAGCGCCCTCCATTCACGCCCCGGCCAGTCCTTCCTCCACTGCCCCATGGCCGGGCCAAAGCTTCCGCCACTACCACCATGTGGATTTTAAAACTACAGGGGAAATTGAGCCACAGGAGCTACCGTTGCTGCTGCACCCGCCGCTGCTCCCGCCACCGCTGCTGAGAATAAAGGAAATCCACCAAGAACAGAGTTCACTACGTCCCGGGCTCAGGGAGTGGGTGGCCTCAGAACTTAGCCTCCACGTCTGCAGCTGCTCCACTTCTGCACCAAACGAGACACCTTTGAGGGCGGTCTCCCTGCCTGCAGCCATCTCAGCCAGCCTGCATCTGTCCCAGCCTGCCCACCATGCTAGCAAGGAGCTAGAGCAGCGCCTCCAATTCACAACCCCAGCACCCGAGAGGGGCCGGGTGCCCCAGGTGAGCCTTGTGTCCCAGGGGGCTGTGTGCCCCAGGTGAGCCGTGTGTCCCAGAGGGCTGTGTGCCCTGGGTGAGCCATGTGTCCCAGGGAAGCAGTGGGACCCGGGGGTAGGGGCGGTGTGAACCAGAGGAGGAGCAGACTCTATTCATGTGGTCCTGAGATAGTCACTATAAAACAAGCAGACTGCCAAATGAGGAGTGGATTCTATTCATGTGATTCTGAGATAGTCACCATAAAACAAGCAGATTGTCAAATGACAGCGGGGAGGGGAAGGAGACCTGGGGGGAGATAAGAGAACAACCAAAGGACTGGTATGCATGAATATAAGTACAACCAACGAATACAGAACTCTGGGGAGGGAGGGCATAAGTGGGAGGAGGGGCAATGGTAAGCTATGTACACATATAATACCTTAATTTAAAAAAAAAAAATAATAAAAATAGACCCGGAGACAGGGAAGCATTGATAAGACTGTCAAACCACAGAGGGAAGGGAGGGGAGGGTGGGGGAAAAGAGGAGAGATCACCCAAAGGGCTTGTATGAATGCATATAAGCCTAGCTAGTGCTCATGGACAACATCGGGGTGTGGGCATACGTGGGGAGGGTTTGAGATGGGAATAGGGGGATGAGAACAAATATGTGATACCTTAATCAATAAAGAAATGAAAAAAAATAGTTAAAATCATCCTGTGGATTCCTTCTTACTATGTTCTTTTTTGTTTTTTGTTTTTAACACCCAAATTAAAGTATGTCTCCAAATGCAATTATTAAAAAGGTATTATATGTGAATATAGCTTACTTCACTTACCTTCTTAATCAAGTGCATTCTCCAATTGTTATTTGGTACCCTATGATAAATTTTTTATTTTTAATATTTTTAGCTATAATGATTTAGCTCTCACTCTCAAATATTAATAAACTGGATATAAAACATAAGATAAATAGCTTCATCTTTTAATGGCTATATAAACTTAGGAATGCCCCTTAATTTCCCTGGGCCTCAATTTTCTCATTTTTAAAATGGGAATAATAATAGTAACTATCTTCTCAGATTTACAGATTATTTAGAACATGAGTAAATCCAATGTAACAATTAACTACCATTATTACTTGAAGTAACTCCAGTTTCTTCAGGAAAGTATTGTTGCTAATGATACCCATTTGTTCATATGTATCTGTTGTTTTTTTGTGTGGTTTGGTTTTCCTTTCCAGTAGATTTTAAGATGGTTTCCTTTGTCTTTATTTTCTATAAATTTACTACAGTATTTCTTGATGTGGATTTACTTTTTATTTTAAAAAATATATTTTATTGATTTTTTACAGAGAGGAAGACAGGGGGATAGACAGTCAGAAACATCAATGAGAGAGAATCATAGATCAGCTGCCTCTTGCACACCCCCTACTGGGGATGTGCCCGCAACCAAGGTACATGCCCTTGACCGGAATCGAACCCGGGACCTTTCAGTCTGCAGGCCAACACTCTATCCACTGAGCCAAACTGGTTTCAGCAACACATATAATACCTTAATAAATAAATTTTAAAAATAAATTAAAAAAGAAGGTAAGTGAAGCTAGAGAGCATGCACAGGGTATATGAAAGAACAGAAAGCTCTCAACCTTCTGGCTCAGTAGATGGAGCATTGGCCTGTGGACCTTAGGGTCAAGGGTTCTATTCCAATCAAGGGCACGCACCTTGGTTGAAGGCTCCTCCCCAGCCCAGGCCTGGTCAGGGTGGATTTAAGAGGCAATCAATGGATGTGTTTCACTCACCTTGAAATTTCTCTCTCTCAGAAAATCAATGGAAAAATATTCTGGGGTGAAGATTAAGAAAAAAAAGAAGAAGAAAAAGTGAACAGCAACCACAGAGCTTGACAAATGATGTGAATAAATTTGATCAACTTTAAATTTGATTTATAGTCAAATTTTAGTAACTGTAAAAATTATAACTATTTTCTGACTTTAAAAAAGTAAAAAAAAAGAGAAAAACCAAGATGGCGGCAGAGGTTAAACTCCTAACTGCAGCCTCACTCAACAATTTAAAAAATACACCTAAAATATAAAGCGAACATTATCCAGAACTACAGCAAAGTTGACTGACTGGAAATTCTACAACTAGAAGGAAAGAGAAAACCAGAAGGACAATCAGAGGAGTTGTAAAAGCCTAAGGTACGGAGACACGGTGCATGCACAGGAAGAGGACGGAGCTGGAGAGGAGGGGCGGCTGAGTGCCTGGCTGGCCTTCCTTAGCGGGAAGGAGATAAAAGCTCCAGATTGTGCTGAACCCCAACTCCGACTGTA
Organism: Vespertilio murinus; assembly: GCA_963924515.1. Lineage (NCBI taxonomy): Eukaryota > Metazoa > Chordata > Mammalia > Chiroptera > Vespertilionidae > Vespertilio > Vespertilio murinus. Next base: position 123,501,391 of record OZ004708.1, read on the forward strand.
CTGAACCTCAGTTCTGGGCAAGACCCTGGGGTCCCAGGCTCATACAGAGGGAATCTGGGCTGTAAGGCAGAAGCTCAGGGGTGCGGCCAAAGGCAAAGCCCCAGAGTCTTGCACATTTGGGTGCAGAGGACGGACTGTTCACTGAGCTGCTGAATTGCCCTAGCGGGAAGGAGACAAAAGCTCCAGACTGTGCTGAGCCCCAGTTCTGACTGGACCCTCGGGCCCCCGCCTCATACAGAGGGAATCTGGGCTGTAAGGTGGAAGCTCAGGGGAGCAGTGAAAGGCAGAGCCCCCAAGTTGCGCATATTTCGCACAGAGGACAGATGGTTGATTGGGCTGTGGGATTGCCCTAGCAGGAAGGAGACATAAGCTCCATACTGCTCTTAACCCTACTTCCAACTGCACTGAACCCCAGTTGCAGGCTCGTTGGGGGAGAGACTAGACTCTCTGGTAGCAGGCGAAACTCTAGGGAGCCTTTCTCTCAGAGGTGCTTGCAGTGAATACCAAAGGACACTGAGATACACTGTGACTCAGGAACCTCAGAGGGCAGGGCTAACCTGAAGCCAAGGCTGTAGGCTCCACCCTGAAACTCTGCCCCATCTAAGCTGAACACAGAAGCTTTTGCAGGTTTTCAAGTCTAGTGAAATAAGGCTGTCTCCTGGTATAGACACAGTTGATTCTCCCAACCTACCAACTCAGGGAAGCAACGAAAATGCCGAGATGAGGAAACAGATCACAAAAGAAGGAATGGAGGGCAAAAAGCGACTGGATATAGAGTTCAAAACCACGCTTATAAGGTTGTTCAAGAATCTCCTAGTAAAGGCCGATAAAATAAATGAGACCTATGAAGAGATGAAAAGGGATCAACTAGAAATAATAAAGGATCAACTACAAATAAAGAATACATTCTCTGAAATAAAAAAAATATTATACAGAGTCCTAAAAACAGAATGGAAGATTGCAAGAATCAAGTCAAAGATTTGGAACACAAAGAGCCAGAGGACACTTCTCCACAGAAGCAAGAAGACAAGAGAATCCAGAAAGTTGAAGATAATGTAAGAAACCTATGGGACAACTTCAAGCGAACCAACATCAGAATTATGGGGGTCCCAGAAGAAGAGAGAGAGCAAGATACCGAAAACATATTGAAAGAAATAGTGACAGAAAACTTCCCCCACCTGGTGAAAGAATTAGACTTACAAGTCCAGGAAGCACACAGAACCCCAAACAAAAGGAATCCAAACAGGACCACTCCAAGAGTCATCATAATTAAAATTCCAAGAGCAAAAGACAAAGAGAGAATATTAAAAGCAGCAAGACAAAAGCAGGTAGTTACCTATAAAGGAGCACCCATACAACTGTCAGCTGACTTCTCAACAGAAACCATGCAGGCCAGTCGGGAATGGCAAGAAATATTCAAGGTGATTACAAGTAAAAACCTACAGCCAAAATACTCTACCCACAAAAGCTATCACTCAGAATGGAAGGCCAGATAAAGAGCTTCACTAATAAATTTAAGCTAAAGGAGTTCATCACCGCCAAGCCAGAATTATATGAATTGCTAATAGGGGTTCTTTAGGAAGAGGAAGAAAATAAAGTTAAAAATTATGAACAACAAATAGGTAACTATCAACAAGTGAATCTAAAAACCAAGGGAAGTAAAAATCATGATGAACAATATCAACTGGTGAATATAATAGAATCAGAGGTATGGAAGGGGAGTGGACTGATTATTCTCAGGGAAATGGGGAGTGCTGGGGCGGGGGGAGATATTGAACATAAACTTCACCTATGGATGAGGACAGTGGGGGATGGGGAAAGGGCAGAGGGTCAGAGGGTGAGATGGAAACTCAGTGGAGGGGTGTAATGCGGGGGGGGGGGATGGAGAACATTTGTAATAATATGAACAATAAAGATTTATTTAAAAAAATTTAAAAAGTAAAATAAACACTAAAATATTATGATGTGTAGACTGGGATAATAAAGCATGAGAAGGTTTACTTCCATATTGAAAGGGAGACAAAATAATAAAAATTGGCTTTATTAGATAAATATGTCAGAAATTTGTATTAAAATTATATCCTATATTATATACAGTATAACAACTTACATATGTTATATAACTTCCAAACCAATCAATGGATAAAAGAAGAATATGGATTGAAGGGTGAAGATGTCTTAATTTCATGGTAGTAGAAGATAAAAAAAGAAGGAAAAACATAAATACAGACCAGAAAGTTGAAAAAGTAAACTATCTAATCACAATAAATGTAAAAGAATTAAATATCTACTAAAGCACAAATACTTTTTTGATAAATAAAGTTTTCTAGCTATTGTTTGCTTTTAAAAGCTACAAATAATATCACATTGATATGTTCCAAATAAAGAAATTGACAAAAGATATATTGAACAAGAACTGTTCAGAAGAATCCTATTAAACCATACAATATTATAAATAAAATAAAATTAAGACAAAATTATTAATATATATATGGCATAATAAGCCAAAGAAAATTTACCATGAAGACATAAAATTAGTAAATCTTATGTACATAACCACATAGTTGAGAAATTATTAAAGTAAAAATTGCAAGCATTGCAATTTCACCAGACACTGATAAATCATGCAGATACAAAAAGAAATTCTTGCCCTGGCCATTTAAAATAGTCCTCAGAATGAAGGGTCCGGTGTCATTTCCAATCCAGAGCATTTACCTTGGTTGCCTGAAAATCTATTGGAAAAAATATCCTCAGGTAAATATATTTTTAAATTTTTTTTAAAAGAAATAAAGAAATCCTTAAATTCAACATATTTTTACACAAAATTCATTATAATTAAAAGAAATGATTACCCACAAAACTCATTTTCAACAGCAATTAAACTGGAAAGCAACACTTTAAAGATTGGTATAAAAAATAAAATATGCTTTTAAAGTTTAAAGCTTTCAGGAACAGCATAGTTTCTTTGAAACTTGTTTGGCTGAGTTTTTGAAAATCTAAATGCAGTATTTTATATTCATTGCTTTTCAATTTCATCCTATTAAACATTTGGCCCTTTGTTTAACCTGGGGAGATCATCTTGGATATTAACTCTATAACTATTATAATTTTTATTTCTCCATGATTTTTGTTTTTATATTAATGAACATGTCTTTCATACATTACTTTGATTCATTTATAAAAATGGCAAATCTGTTAACAGGAAGGACAGAGAGAAATAAACTCCTAATGTATCTAATTAGCAATGGAATATTGCATTAACCCTTCCAGATTATAGAGTTTTATTTTAATCATCTGTTTTATTCTCTGATACTGTATATGATAGCAATGCATCTACCCCTTTTAAGCATTTGCCATATTTTGCACATAAACTCTCTTTTACTTATTTATACAAAACTGAGAAAAATTTGATACACTTTATAAGGAAAGAGACTTTTCAAAAGGCTTAATGGAGCAAAGGATAAACAATCATACATGAATCACTTGGCTTGCAGGTATAACATGTTTTGAGGCATATGGAATTTTTCTTTGTTGACATAACACAGAAAACTAAAAAAGAAAATTTGCCAGAACACTGAACTTTCAGGTTCTCATCTCTAAGGAATCTCCTCAGAGAGCTTGCTAGATCCATCAGTGAAAACCAAGAAAGAGGACAATTTTATCCCACACACAGATTTGTGCTGATTCCTCCAGTCTATACTGCATCCAGATAACTATATCTTCAGAAATAAAAATAACAATATTTATACAAAAGAAGTTCCACTCCTAGTCATGGAGGAAATTATTTGAGAAATACATTGTCTATTTAGGTGGAACATGGTTGGGGTTCCAGTTTCACTGGAGTGTGAGTTAGAGCAAGACTTATGGGTCTCAGTTTTCTCACCTGCTATGAGGGGGTTGGACTAACTTAGGTATCACATTTCTTCTTGCTCTAATCTTTTGCTGGGCTATGACCTATCCTAACCACTCCATCTGTTCAAAGCTTACTGACCCATAAAACTCAGGGGAAAATATCCTTTTTACTTAGTTTAGTATACAGAATAAATTATTTTTCTATTTTTAAATACCTCTTGTCGCAAACAATCCCATTTGTTTTCTGGTTAAATCTAATGCTCTCTTCCTTTAGTTGGATCACGTGTCTTTTTTCATGGGTGTCCAATTGTGTATTTATCTGGTCTCTCTACAGCAATGTTTTAGCCAGCTGGCTTTTTAAACTTTCTTGATAGAGAATTAATCCCTTTCTAACCTCTCATTTCTTGTGAAGCATATAAAAATCTCCTTTTATTGCCAGATTCTTCTTCATGTAAAATGTTTTCTGCTGTTTCTTTAAGTCTATTGAAGGTAGGTCTTCAGCCAAATGCAAATATTCCCCAGTGCAATCAGCTACATGACCTCAATCTTCTTCAAGCATATCCTTAGCCTACATGCACCGCTGACCCTGCAAAGCTGTTTATAATCTGTCCCTTAAATATGCATTTCCAGAGCAAAGTCATTAACTTTCCACTCAGATGGCTCTATCAACAACTTTTGTTTGTAGACTTTTAAAGGACACCAGCTATTTGACCTAAGTGTTCAGGTCCCTTATTGCTGTCAGGTACTATCTTGTAACATAACATGGAATGTTACTGCCCTCTGATCTCACTCATCCACAAGCTATAAATTGTTGGGAAACATCACTGAAATCTAAGAAAATCAGCTTGCCATTTGTAGATTATAAGGAACTTTAAGTTAATGTATTAATCAGCAGCATCTATTTTTTTATATACTAATAAAATGTGTAACTTGTCTTAGAGGGGTAGCTACATTTTCTCTCTGTTTTGAGTGTGTGTGTGTGTGTGTGTGTGTGTGTGTGTGTGTGTGTTTTAATCCTCACTGGAGGGTATTTTTTCCATAATTTTAGAGAGTGGAAGAGAGAGGGAAAGACAGAGAGAAACATCAATGTGAGAGAAATACATTGATTGGTTGCCTCCTGCACACGCCCTGACCAGGCATGTGCTCTTGACCAGAATGGGACCTGGGAACCTTCAGTCCACAGGCTGATGTTCTATCCACTGAGAAAAACTGGCTGGGGCTCGGATTGACCCCCATTGGGCAGGCCAGACCCTACCTGTGAACAAATTTGTGTACCATGTCTTTAATCTTATATAATGAATATATAAAATCAACTGAACAGAAGATTTATATGAGGCATTCAACTATGACATGCACTGACCACCAGGGAGCAGATGCTCAATGCAGGAGCTACCCCCTGGTGGTCAGTGCACTCCCACAGGGGAAATGACACTCAGCCAGAAACCAGGCTCATGGCTGGTGAGCATAGCGGCAGTGGTGGCAGCCTCTCCCACCTCCACAGCAGTGCTAAGAATGTCTGACCGATGGCTTAGGCCCGCTCCCCCTGTGGTGCAGGCCTAAGTCATCAGTCAGACAACCCCCAAGGACTCACAGACTATGAGAGGGCACAGTCCAGGCTGAGGGACACCCCCCTCCTCCAGAGTGCATAAATTTCATGCACTCTAGTTGTGCTTATAAAATGAAGAACAGTCATTATGGGTACAGAGTTTAGATGTTACTATTGTTAGCAAAGCCACCTATATTTACTTCTGAATGCCAAACACAACTGAATCTATAAATGCAATGACTTTATGTCCACCTGACTCCTAGAATGTGACTTTCCTTAAGATCCATATTATTAAAATACCCTCAGCATGATCTAATAACACATTTGCATAGCTACTTTCAACCACATGGATTAAAATAAATTAATGAGAGACTTTGAGAAATACAATGAATCAGGACAAATTATATATTAAAACTATCAGATACAATGTCAGACTAAGGTATTCTTAGTCATTTATTATAGTTTAACCAATATATTCTGTCTATGAAAATTTTGATTAAATTTGACTGAAACTTCTTAAGTGAAAATTTCAGCATTTCTTTCAATATCTGAAGATTTACTCATTTAATTTTAGAGTGGCAGGGAGTTTCTCTCTCTTCAGGGTACATATGTGCTCCAAATTCCCTCACTCCGTCTCTGTGATTCCTTTGAAACAGTGCCTATTGTATTTTTCCACATTTATTTATTAAGATCTCATTTTCCCCTTCCATATAAGGATAGTAGCATAAGACTTGGAGTGAGGTAACTATCTAGTGATGTTTTGATATCAGTAGAAAAATGACATCATAATGCTGTACTGGTGGCATATTAATGTTACTAATATCATTAATTCACTCTCTTAAAACTTATTTGTAATTCCTTTCCTCAAAAACTTTATACAACTAATGTCTACATGTAGAATTCTGGCCTTCCAGCACATTTTTGGTTCCTCTTCTATCACCCCCAGCTTGCTGAATCACAACTACACATCCCACATCACATTCATCATATTTGTTTATTAGCAGAAATATTGTTTCTAGCTAATTCTTTGGGTCGGATATCAGTCCTTCAGGATATACTTAGCCTCAACTTCACACCAAATAAGCACATTAAAGTATGCCCCAAACAGCCAAAATTTCTCCTTGAGAAAAATGCTGAGGATGAGCTCTTAAAATAACATTTTCCCTCTGAGTTCTAATATTATAAATTATTCATCAGTCTCATCATGTTAGCAAATTATAGTGAATAAAAATTCTATAATCTACAAAATTCCATTAGGTGTTTTTCTCCCTTAAATATGCTCAAAACTAAAAAATAACACATGGCTCACTTAAATGATTGCTGTTTTATCTGTTGGAATAAGGTATATTGCCAGAAATATTCTCTATTCAATTGATAACAAAAATATAAAAATGGTTACCAACTTTTAAGAACAAATGCTATGTTTCTTAAATTTGCAACAAAAGACAAACTATCTTGGAGTTGTGACAAAGATGTTCACTTGGGAGTAACACATAAACAGAAATTGTCTCTTAGAGAGGAGAGTCCAAGAATAGAGATGTGAGAAATGGTGAAGACGATTGAGAAATTGTTCAGAAAACTGAACAATTCCACCCAAAAGTAGGGGTAGTATTGCACAATGAAAGAAGTGTGGCTTTCTATTGTTCTATCCTCTTGAAGTATTTGTAGTAAGAAGGAATCAGGATTATACACTGGTATGAGAACTGTCTCAGGTGAGGAAGATGGGAAATTTGGGGATGAGTTTTCTCATGATAAGAAGGTCCTGCATCCTAAAAAAAATCTTGTCAGTCCATCTGAGAAACGAACAAACAGACAAAATCTTGAGGAAGACCAAAAGCTTTAGAAATAAATAGAATTCCATAGCACCGTAGTAACACATTCTATAAAAACAAGAGAGCCCATTTTCAAAGAAAGGATAGGCAATAGAGATTAAAGGTCAGAATGTAATGGAATGTCTCACAGGAAGTTATCTGTGACACTGACCACCCAATGCTGAAACCTCTGAGGATTAGAGATCTTAATTTCTTCAGGAAAACTGTCTATAATATTCATTTTGCTTGGCCTTGACAAACTCCAAAGCTATTTAGTTTACTTAAAGCTTATTTTATAATATGTTATGTTATTATATATTATAATAAAGATATAGTATTTTTATTCCAGGTACTTATGGCTTATTTTTAATTCTCATAATATTGTGAAACTAATATTATCAGTGAGTAAATTAAGGTTTCATTTACATAACTGCCAAATATTATAAAAATACTAACCATGTGCACCAAGATTTAAATCTCAGTTTATGTGGACTTATACCACCTGCTCTCTCTTACATGGTTATAACTTGCTTAGCTGTGGTAGAATAGAGGGCTGGAATATAAGAAAAAGGGAAAATGTACTATAGGTAATTATATATTTTAGGTCAATTATAACTTTTTGTTACATAATATTTAATTTTTTTGCTACATAAAGACTGGAAAACTTTAAATATATATATATATATATATATATATATATATATATATATATATTCTATTGATTTTTTTACAGAGAGGAAGAGAGAGGGATACAGAGTTAGAAACATCGATGAGGGAGAATCATTGACCAGCTGCCTCCTGCACACCCCCTACTGGGGATGTGCCCACAACCAAGGTACATGCCCTTGATGGGAATCGAACCTGGGACCCTTTAGTCTGCAGGCTGACACTCTATCCACTGAGCCAAACCGGTTTCAGCAAGACTGGAAAACTTTCCTAAGATATTGAGACCATTGGTAAATATCACAGAGTAATACCCTGGGCAGGAGTTTATGCATATGTTTAGGGTCAACCACAGTCTTGTTTTATCTGGCATTTAAGTAAACGAGAGTCTAGTGAGGAATGGAGGAAGGGAGGCATTTTAGGGAATGAGGATCAAGTTCAAATGTACATATCTGATTATATCAGCAGTACCAGATATTTCTGGAGTGGAAAATTAATGGTTTGTTTAGTTCTGTATGAGCTTGTTTGTTCTTATCTGGAAACATATTATTTTTATTTTTAAAAAATATATTTTATTGATTTTTTTACAGAGAGGAAGGAAGAGGGATAGAAAGCTAGAAACAGGAAAAAGAACCAAGATGGCAGCCTAGGTAGTCTCCTAAGGTGCCGCCTCATCAACAGTTTTTTTTTTTTAAAATAAAAACAACTAAAATCAAAATGGTCTTCATCAAAAACTCAGGAAAGCTGGCAGAGTGAGTGGGATATCTACAACTAGAAAGAAGGAGGGAAGCTCATGGATCGGACTGGGAGCCGCAAAGCACAGAGGTAGGTCGATACTCGCGCATGGAGAGGAATTGTGGCCACCAAATGCCTGGCTGGTGGGAGGGGAGGAATTCCCAATTGCACAGAACCCTTTCCGACTGTACTGAACCCCAATCCCAGCCGAAACCCCACGTCCCAGGCTCATACGGGTGGAGTCTGGACTGTAGAGAAAGGCACCCAGAGACTCAGAGATTGAGAGACCAGGGACCCGGGAGCCACAGCTGGCAGGGTCTACAGTCATGCGCGAGTGAGTATGCTCAGAGGTCTGACCCCGGAGGCTGCCGCCGCCCTGCCTCTCCGTAGTGGAAGGAATCAGAAGCTCCAGACTACAGAGACCAGTCCAAGTCCAGGCGAGCCTCTGGGGCACCCATGCTCTTGCACGGGGAACCTGGGATGGTAAGTGGGAAACTCAGGGAAGCCGCGGAAGGCAGAGGTCAGGTGGAAACTCAGGCGAGTGCACAAGGGCAGGGCGGAAGCCAAGACTGCCAGTTCAGCCCTGAGACTCCACCCCATTTAAGCTGAGCAGAGGCTTCTGCAGTTTTTCAAGTCTGATCCTATGACTGTCTCCAGTCCAGAAGTTATCTCAGAGTAGACACAGCTGATACTCACATCCAATTGGCCTGAAGGTCAATTCACAACAATAAAGACTTAGTTACAACAAGGCTGTGCACACAGTCCACAAAGGGGAGCACCAAGAGTGTCTACCTCAGGTAACTGAGGAGGCTGACCCACTGGGCTTTATAGGACACCAAACACACAAAGCCATCCTACCAACTCTGAAAAACAGTGAATATGCCAAGACAAGGAAATAGATCTCAAATGAAAGAGATGGAAGATATAGAGTTCAGAACTACGGTTCTAAGGTTATGCAAGAATATCCTAGAAAGGGTGGATAAACTTCATGAGACCCAACTAAAAAAGTATACATAAACTGATTAAATTGGAAAATATTATGCAGAGATCCAACTGCAGAATGGAGGAACACAAGAATCAGGTCAAAGAGCCAAAAGACTCTGGAGAAGCAAGAAGAAAAGAGAATCCAGAAAGTTGAAGATAGTGTAAGGAGCCTCTGGGACAACTTCAAGTGCACCAACATCAGAATTATGGGGGTGCCAGAAGAAGAGGGAGTACAAAATACTGAAAACATATTTGAAGAAATAATATCAGAAAACTCCCCTCACCTGGTGAAAGAAATAGACTTACAAATACAGGAAGCCTACAGAACCCCAAACAAGAGGAGTCCAAAGAGGAACACATCAAGACACATCACAATTAAAATGCCAAGGGCAAAAGACAAAAAGATGATCTTACAAGCAGCAAGAGAAAAGCAGTTGGTTACCTATAAGGGAGCACCCATATGACTATCAGCTGATTTCTCAACAGAAACCATGCAGGCCAGAAGGGGGTGGCAAGAAATATTCAAAGTGATGAATAGCAAGAACCTACAACCAAGATTACTGTGTCCAGCAGAGTGATCATTCAGAATTGAAGGGCAGATAAAGAGCTTCACAGATAAGAAAAAGTTAAAGAAGTTCATCACCACCAAACTAGTATTATATAAAATTCTGAAAGGTATTACTTAAGAAGAGGAAGAAGATCAAGTGAATTAAATATCTGAGGAATAGAATAAACTGGTGAATATAATAGAATCAGGGGCAAAGAAAGGGAGTGGATTGATAATTATCAGGATGAAAGGGGTGTGGGGGTGCAGAAAGAGACTGGATTAAAATCATATAACCTATGGGTGAGGACAATGTGGGAGGGAGGGGGTAAGGGCAGAGGGTGGGGTGGGAATCAGGTGGAAGGGAGCTATGGGGGAGAAAAAGGAGAAACAATTGTAATAATCTGAGCAATAAAGATTTATTAAAAAAAAAAAGAAAGAAAGCTAGAAACATTGATGAGAGAGAAACATCAATCAGCTGCCTCCTGCACAACCCCTACTGGGGATGTGCCCACAACCAATGTACATGCCCTTGACCAGAATTGAACCTGGGACCTTTCAGTCTGCAGGCCAATGCTCTACCACTGAGCAAACCCGGTTTTGGCTCATCTGGAGACATTTTAATGGACTTCAATTATGATCCATACTTTATACCTGTAATGGCTAAATAGCACAAGATATGCCTAACAATCTTATTATGTAATTTGTGTGGATTTTCATGATTACAATGCTCATCATGACAAAAATCAGCATAACTTATAGAATTTTATTATGAAATTAAATATCAAATTATTTAATTTTGTAATAAAATAGTTTGAGTTATATTTTATTGAATTAACATTTTTTATAATATATAGATTATAGCAACCAAATATTCTGTTTAATAAAAGCCTAATATGCTAAGTGCCCAGTCATCTGGTCCTCTGTTCAACCAATCAAAGCATAATAAGCCAATGATATGCTAAGGCCGCTCAACCACTCACTATGATGGGCACTGACCACCAGGGGGCAGGTACTCCAACCTGTAGGTTAACAGATCAGGACTGAGAGAGATGGGCTGTACATACCCTGGAGTCCTCCCACTGTCCTTCCTTGACTGGCCAACCTCCTGCATCCCTCCCTGGCCCTGATCGTGCACTGGTGAGGTCCCTTGACCTGGCTTGCACCCTCTCCCAATCCAGGATCCCTCAGGGCATGTCAGAGAGCCAGTTTCATCCCATTCCCACAGGCCAGGCTGAGGGACCCCACTGGTACACGAATTTGTGCACCAGGCCTCTAGTGTATCATAAAGCAAAATAATCTATTACTCATTAGAAGAACAGAAGAATTTGTTAAGTTATAAAATATATAATTTTCAGGCTATTGAGAGATATTCAGAGTAATAAGTTTTAAAGTATATTATAACTTTATAATTTACATGCATATGCAAATTACTCCATATCTAAAAAACTCTTTAAAATAGTACTGACAAAATATATTTTATTTTTCTTAACCCAAGGTGGCATATTATTCCTAGTTTGGAAAAGGATCATTTTAAGTATAACATGTATTTGTGTGTTTGAGTACTTTGAGTACTTGTTAAAAATAACATAATTTTTAAATTCTTATGATGAAGTCTAAAAGTTTGATCTATATTAGAGGTTTATTTTTTTATAATAATTTAATGCTGTATTTACCACATCACTATTTACAAATATTTAACATAATGGGGCAATTTTAATTATTTTCAAATTACAATGATCCCTTCCTCTTATTGCTATAAAGTGGAAAATATATTTTTGATCTAGAAAAAAGTATCATGTTGTTTTCCCCGGAGGCAAATTAATTCAAAATATTATTTTTCTCCTTACGCTTTAATGATATGATAATAAGCAACCAAATGTGTAGAGTGAGACATTAGCATTATTATTTGTGGGTTTTTTTATTTGCCAGATGTAGGCTTGGCAGATAAAAAGGTCCAGAATTCTGCACAGGGGTCCTCAGGAAACTTTGCCTATATATGTAAACCTATTCTGTTGTATAAGAATAACTTGTGAGAAAAGAACAATTAATACGGTACCTGTATGGAAACCATTCCCAGAGTAAACATAGAAATGGCAATCATTTATGTTTCTCCAAAGCCAGAGAGGAGAAACCTCACTGACTGCACAAGGAATTCAGCAGAGAAGACATAAGCTCACATAGAGAAGAGGAGATGAATTAGCTCTAAGATGAAGACTAAATTTGATTTCTTCAAAAATAAAACATTCAAAATTTGTGAAATGTAGGTAAAAAAGTGTTTAGAGGAAAATTTATAGCTTTTAATGCTATAATTTAAAAAGTATAGAAACCACTGAACTAAACTCCCACGTTGAAAATATAGTAATATATATATATATATATATATATATATATATATATATATATATATTATTGATATTTTACAAAGAGGAAGGGAGAGAGATAGAAAGCTAGAATCATCGATGAGAGAGAAACATCGACCAGCTGCCTCTTGCACACCCCCTACTGGAGATGTGCCCGCAACCATTGCACATGCCCCTGACCGGAATCGAACCCGGGACCCCCCACCCCAGTCCACAGACTGATGTTCTACCACTGAGCCAAACTGGTTTCGGCTAGTAAGATATTTTAATACAAAAATAAAATAGAGAGCATAATTCAATACGAAGAAAACCACTGATATGGAAAGTTGATTCTTATACAATATCAATAAAATTGATAAAATCTCTAGACCAAGCATGTCAAACATGTGGCCCACAATGGGTACTTTTGCAGCCCAGCCAATATAACGGTATGTGAGAAACATTTTAATAAAAATTTCATAACTTAATTTTTATAATATCCTGTTATACATAATTATTAATAACAAGGTACAATGTTCTCTAATGACTAATTACTATAATCATGTTGTATTCATTTCCTTTATTCGACTTATGCACAGGTGTACCATTTCTCTCCACTAATACCAGCAGCGAATATTTTAGCAGCTGATTGTCACATCATTATTCTTGGACTGACTTGTTTAGTGTGTACAACAGGAAATATTTCGCTTTCAGAGAAGAAGAAAAATAAGTTTATTTGTGTTATGCTTATTAATTTGTGCAGTTATTCAGTGTCTGGGAAGTTAATGTTCAAAAAATCTTAATTTTTATTAAAATGTTCTATTATTTTATGTAAACTATGGCTCATTTATTTCAGCCTTTGTATTCAGCATGTCTCTATTGAAATAAACCTGAGTTTCTATGAAAATTGAAGCTTTTAATTTTTTGTGACCCACATAAACGTAAACCTTGTTTATTTGGCCCGTGTTAGCCTATGAATTTGACATGCCTGCTCTAGATGCACTAAACTGGGAAAATAAAAAAGCACACAAATTTTAAAAAACAGTAGTGGAAGAAGATTCCACAGACAAGAAACAACGAATTAGATAAGGAGAAGCTATAAAAGGGATATGAGGGTACTTTATGGCATAATGCATATGTTCTCTTGATTACTGTGCTTCACACCTATATGCATGTGCTAAAACTTATCAAATTATAAACTTTAAATATGAATAGCTTTATTGTATGTCAATTACATCTCAGTAAAGCTCTTAATAATTATAGTTATTCATATATATAAAAAAGTATAACTGGACATATGTGTGGAGTGTTTGCATTCACATAGGTAGTGGAGTGGAGTATATGTGAATATATATCACAGTTTTACTAGGAGTTCCTTGTAGCATTTACTTCTGAATTATCTTTTTTCATGCGTTCTTCATTAATGATCTTTCTTTATATTACAAGGTACTGGCATAACCTGCATTTTTAGTTTTCCGACTTGACAATCATCAACATAGTGAATAATCTAACACACACACACACACACACACACACACACACACACACACATATATATATATATATATATATATATATATATATATATGTTAATGTTATATATATGATTAAAACATTAAGTTTTTCCTTTAGTAAATAGAGTTTTCATAACTCTATATGACTGTTCTAGTGAAAAAGTTATATTTATTATGCTTTTATGTGGCACAATGCTAGTTTAGTCTATGAAACATCCTTTAAAGGAGTTATTTTTATCATTTAATTTTGTAACTAAGTATACTGAGACTCAGAGAAGTGAAGTAAAGGCATGAGTCACTGCACATAGATATTAAATGTTAGCAATTTAGTCTGGTTGGCTCAGGGCCGGCATAACTATCTACCGCCCTATACGCCATTGCTGCTGGGCAGCTGCTGGAAGTTGGATATTTTAGCAGGGCTGTAGCAGGTGGAAAGAAATCAAGGAATATTCATGGAACTTGATTACAATCTAGAATAATTTATAGAGCATCTGCTATATTCCATATATTTTGCTAGAACTGAGAACCTAGAAATATGTTTTTATTTGGATAGGCACAGAATGAGTGATAAATGCTCAGTACACATATACACAAAATATTTGTTGTTATTTTATTTGTGGACTAGAGGCTCAGTGCACAAAATTTGCACTCGGGGTCTATGCTTGAGGAGGGGGGGCGGTCTCTCAGCCTTGCCTGTGTCCTCTGTAGTCTGAGAGCCCTCAGGGGATGTTTGACTGATGGCTTAGGCCGGCTCTCTGGGGACATCCATCAGTTAGACATCCTCAGCGCTCCCGCCATTGTGGAGACTGCTCTCACCAGCCATGAGCTTCGCTTCTGGTTGAGTGGTGCTCCCCCTGTGGGAGTGCACTGACCACCAGGTGGCAGCTCCTGTGTTGAGCATCTGCCCCTGGTGGTCAGTGCACATCATAGTGACTGGTTCTTCCACTGTTCAGTTGATTTGCATATTAACCTTTTAGTATATAGGGTAGAATTAGAAGTCCACATGTGAACTCAGTAGCATGAGGTAGTTTGATGTAACTTTTCCTGGTTGTTGGTTTTTTTGAGGTTGCTCATTTTCACTGCACATTTTTTATTTAATTAGTTGGTATAAATGTACCTATATTAGAAATACCTTCATTTCTTTAGCTTATTGTTATTTTCACCTCTTGGCATCATAATACCAATAGTTGTAATTGTCATTTCTTTATGAATGTAGTTTCTACAGTACCCTCTGCTTTCTTTTGGGTCTTCTCATTCATAAGGAGACCTCACCAAAATCAGAGGCTAAGAACATTCCCCAGGTTGTGCCAAAGGAGGCATGTCTTAAAGTCAAAAGAGATTGACTTTAAGACATGTCTCTTACCCTGCATACTAAATGCAGATCCTTGGCTAACCTCAAACTGATGGAACCAAGATCTCTGCAATGGCTAACGATCCCGCATTTTACAAACCTCTCCCAGGTAATACTAGAATCAGCGAGGTACTGGTTAGAGAAGCTGACCCCAGGAACCAAAACCTACTGACCTCAAATACATAATCAACAACTCCTTTATTCCTAAAAGGAGCAACTATGATAGTAGCTTTTTAGACTTCTGGAAATGTCTTCTTGCTTTCTCATTTAATGCATGTGTCATCTAGATGCAACCACTATTCTACATAACGCTTATCCACTTGGCAGGTTTTTGTCACTTCCCAGAAGTCAAAAGTGTTACCATCCAAGATAGATTATTTTAAAAGGCCAAGAGAAACAAACTGGTTAATCCTCCAAAATCAAGCAGCTGAATTTCCCCTTCATCACCCTGACACTCCCCCTCTAAAAGGACTTCTCTTTGTGAAATTTCACAACCATGGCAGGGCCCTGAGATCCCAGCTTTGCTCTGAACAAGAAACTTTTCCTACAGCTCCAATTAAAAGGAAGCTTCAAACCTACAAATTAACAGTTTTAATATGCTGTTCCTGGTGATTAACTGCTTCATTTTAACAGGCATTCACCGTTAACACTGCAACTGTTAATTTTAACGGCTTGATTTTTAAATTCCAAGAGGCGTAAAACTGGTTCAAAGTGATTCCTATAATTTTTACTATTGGCTTAACACTCTTTATTCAGAAAGTCTTCTTGAATGGCATTATTCTCCTTGCAAGAATTTTATCTCTCTTACATATAATAGACCCTTAGAGGAAATTTCTCTTTATTTTTTGGACTTGATCTCAAACTACCTTTCCATGTTACTACGCTATGCCTCTGGGGACTGAGTGAAAAAAAAAAGTATTTTAATGACAATCATTTAAAGTCAAACATTTTCATGTTATTTTTTAAATATTGTAGTTTTAGGAAAGAGATTTTAAATTAAGCCACATTATAACCAACTTATCATATAGATATAAGAATATATGATACATTAAATCCCATGGAAAATGTGAAATAAATATGCAAGTCCATCTTTCCAGAAGCTGACTTCTGATTTGTATCCTAAAAGAATCCACATTCCTGGTTTCAAGGATGGTATTAAAGCCACAGACAATCCAAAAATTCCTTTTAGCCTCTGTCTTTAAATCTTTCCCTTAAAGAAATTTCTCTCCTAAGCTGCTAATAAGTAGCTAAAGCTACTTATTATTTAAAGATATTATTATCTTTAAAAATGCATCTCAGATTACGGTACTTACATATTTATATCGAATGCCACTTTCTTGGACCCATTCTCTCCCATTTTAATCTCTCCATCATTTTCAGCCTATTTCTATCACCTCCCATAAGAAACTGATCTCATTCATTTTTGTGTTTTTCTTTCTGTTTGTTTCTGTTTATTCTTTTTTCCCCCCTTTTGTTGCTGGGGGAGATTGTGTTCTTTCACAGGATTGCATGGAAAGCATTCTACAGAGCCACGCAGGGAGATGGTTACGTGGCAAGGTTTATTCAGCTAATTAGGGAATACAAGGCTGCACCTGGGTTTTCAATTTCCCATCTCTGGCTGCCCCACCACAGAGGAAGTCCAATTTTGTCTTCATGCAGACCAAAACAAAGGCCAGAGTCCAGAGTTTTGTTTCATATTAATGCTTAGTCCTCTGGAGCCAGAGTGGTCTGCTGAGGTCCAGTTGGCTGCTAGACCCACATGTTGACTTTGGATGATATGTACACAATGCAATATATAGGTCATGTACCCCAGAAATGTGCACTTGAAACCTATACAATCTTATTAACCAATGTCACCCCAACGCATTTAATTTAAAAATATAGTGAAAAAAATGTATGGAGCACAGGTAACGCATTAGCAGATTTTACCCACTATCCTATAATTTGGAGAATCTAGGACTGGAATTCTGATTAAGTTAAGGTGAAGGTTTTTATTTTTTGGATCCCCCTACCTTCCTTTCTAAGCGGGGTGGTTGTGGTGGTGGTGGTGGTGTGTGTTAACATCACTTGATGGAATTGATACATGGTATTGAAAACCAAAAATAACTATGTGAAACCCAAAGGTCTTTCTTTAAAATGCAGCTTTCTCACTCTGAATGGCCACATCTTAATTTTTTTTCCAATAGAGCATAGTCCTCTCCTATTGGAACAGGTATTCTCCAGTTAAAGAGGCAATCCCAGGAGGAAGCATGACAGTCTCAGATATGTTGGGGCCAAGCATAGATCCCAGGTCACATTGAAAACTAAGTATGGATTGCTGGTCACTGACTCAACAGTCTCAACAAACCCAGTTCACCAATCATATAGAGATGCCATCGCTTCTAGGAGAGTTTTTTCTAGCTCCATGTCCCTCATCCCACCAAGATTGGGATTCCTGAAATGCTAATATAAAACTACACCATATTATTTCATGATTTATGCTCTTCTGGCAGATTCTAACAGTTTAGTAAAGGTAAGAGACCTGGTGAAAACCCAGTAATAATGTTGGCAAATATTTGCCTTGAATAAACATATTTTCAATTAGAAATAGACTTGAAACTTATGTTCTTTGAACAAATTGCACAATGTAACTGGAAGGAATATACATAGTCCTCTTGAGGTAGGGGAAAGTCTACTATATAAATAATCCTATATAATAAAAGCCTAATATGCAAATCAACTAAACAGTGGAAAGACCTGTGCAAGATTGGTCCTTATGATGTGCACTGGCCACCAGGGGGTAGACGTCTAATGCAGGAGCTGCCCCCAGCCCACAGGCCCCAGGCCAGCCAAGGCAGGTGCCAGTGGGAGCCCCCCAATTGCCCTGCTGGTCACCACACAGATGGGCCTGATCACCGGCCAGCCCTCCGGACCTTACCCATGCATGAATTTCATGTACCGGACCTCTACTATTATGAATAACAAGTAAATTTTATTTTTTACTTTTCATTGATTTTTAGAGGGAGAAAAAGAGAAAAAGGAGAGAAAGAAACATTAATGTAAGATTGTCTGCCTCCTGTGCGGGATCAAATCCAACCAGCAATGTTTAGGTGCACAGGATGTCACCCAAACCACTGAGGCCAGGGAGAATGACAGAAATTTTAAATGGATGAAGACAAAAACAGTAGACCTGAAAGGTTATATAATAAACCAGCATACCAATATGAAAAGGGATATCCCTAATAATATCACTTTGGAAAAGTAACATTGTTTGAGTCAGCTTCATAAATCTACCAGTGAATCATGGATCCATTTGCTGGGCCAGTTTAGCTTAGTGGTTGAGTGTCAACCCATGGACCAAGAAGTCACTGGTTTGATTCCAGTCTGGGCACATGCTTGGGTTGTAGGCTTGATTGTCAGTATGGGCTGTGCAGGAGGCAGGTGATCAATGATATTTCTCTCTCATCTATGTTTCTATCTCTTTATTCCTCTCTCTTCCTCTTTCTCTAAAAATCTATAAAAACATATTTTAAAAAAAACTAATTTGTAAGCATTTTAGTATAAATGGGACTAAATGGCAAGAGGTTTTCGAAGTGTAAAGTCTGTTGGAAAGAAGTTTATTTTATATGATATAGTTGAACTATTTTTAATGTGAAAATTTTGCCTAGCATAGAAAAATCACTTTTTCTGTGAACATGAATGTAAAATTATAGGTGCTGTGAAATTCACCTATAAGCATCTGTTACTGTATTGCTGAAACTTTCCAAATATTTCCCATGTCATTTTTTATATTCTTTCCTTTGTTGTCCAAATTCATCACTCTGACAAGAGTCAAATAACTTTCTTTATCATTGTCTTTCCAATCGCAAACAACATATGCATTTGGAAAAGTCTAGTCATTCTCAATGATCTATAATCTTCAAAAAATATTCCTTCTCACATTCTTAATACAGGTTTTGTAACTACTGTGCATCACTCATACTCTTCACTGTAAATTCCTAAAACAATTCATTTATGAACAGTCTTTAAAATTAACAACAAGACTTAAATTACATAGGTCATTATAGCAAAGCAATATATTTTTTAAAAGAATTTGAAAGTAATTTAACTATGTGTAGGCACCTGTTTCTACATATCTATATGACTATGACTATATTTATATATAGCCATGCATACACATTCTTTTAAAATAGATTTGCAAAAATGAGTAAGATTTCCTGTTCAGATAATTCAATATATCCATGACCACTTAGAAAATGATGAAATCATTTGAGTATTAATTCTCTTAAAAGCTTTTGAATTCAGTGACCCTTTAGCAGTCTTGTTGAACTGTGAAAAGAAATCAATCAGATAATACAGGTAAAACTATTTGAAACTGTATAGCCAATAAAATATAAGATGCTTTATTCACGGAGAAGCCATAAAGGACTGTTTTGTTTAGAGAGTTTTCTCTCTGTGACAATTGTCCAGTACTCTTGTGAAACAATGCAAGTACTTTATAGTCAAAATAAAGCTATAACTGTGTAAGTCTAGTTAAACATAACATCTTTTCCTAGCAAAAGAAGTGCAAAATAATTGGAGTTTCTGTAATTTATTAACTAGTTAAAGTACTTTTGGGAAGATAAAACAATTCTTTTCTATTATCATTTAAAAAAAACAATAAGTATAAATCATTTAAATTCAATAAGTATTTATTTAGTATGTTTAACACTTATCAGGTACTGTTCTCGGCATTGATGGTATATTAGTGAACCAAACAGATAAAAGATCTCAGCCCTAGTGAAGTTTTATATTTTCACAAACGATGGCAAACTGAGCATGTTAAGAGAGATTGGGAATGTCATTGGCTTGGTAGTACATTGAATCCATTTTTAAACATAGAGGTACATGTTGGTATCATACAACATCACAAAATTTACTTACTAGTAGTTTTTCATTAAATATTTGTTAGGATTTTTTACCTAGAAAATGCTATTAAATAAGAATGAAGGCAATTTTACATTTTCCTCCTCAATTTAATTTACTTGTTGCTATTATGCTGGCTAGAACCTCCAATGTAATTGCTGATTAGAAATAAGAATAGGTATCCTAGCCTTGTTCCTGTAAGGAATGAAAGTTTAATATTTCACCATTAAATAGATGTTGACCTAGTTTTCTGAGGAGGAAGTTTCCTTCTAAATTTGAAAACAATCATGGCATTTTCTTAACTTTATTATAACTCTTTGATGCATCTATTATGATGATTTCTTTATGTTAAACCAACCTTGCATTCCTAGGGTAAATTTACTTGGCCGTTATGTCTTACATTTTTATGTGTTTCTGGGTTGCATTTGTTTACAAATTTTGTATCAATTTATATGAGAGATGATAGCCTCAAATTTTCTTTTATCTTTTAAAACCGTTGCCAGATTTTGGTATCATGGTTGCATTGGTTTCATAAAAATAGTTTAAAAAATACTTTATCCTCTTATATTTTTACCAGAGGCCTGGTGCATGAAATTCATGTAGATTCCCCACCTTCCTGCCACCCTGCCTCGTCCTTCCCTCCCCACTCATGTGCTGCCACACCATGGGTCTTTCCCCTTCTGCCTTGCTGCCTCCCCACCTCCTCCTTCCCTCACTCCCTCAGCACCTCCCGCCATGTTCCACGCCACCCCTTGATGGTCAGCGCACATCATAGCAAGTGATAGAACTCCCACTCTCCCTGTGGAACTCCTGAGTGGATAATGTGTATATATATATATATATATATATATATATATATATATATATATACTTTTGTGAAATTTGTACTATTTTTTAAAAAGTTTGATAGAATTTACCAGTACAATAATATGGCCGTGGTATATTCTTTATTGAAAGTTGTTATAATGATTATAATTCAATGTTTCAAATAGATATATCAAAATAGATATATTTTTATTGATTTTATTTCTTATCACCTCTAGGGCTTAGCCTTTAGTTGAGTTTCCAGAGTCCATGATTGAATTGTCTGAGAGAAAAGAGAAGGGAAAAGAAAAAAGAAAAATCATCTTGTTGGTATACTCTGTTTTAACCTTGACCTTGAATCTCTACTGCCCATCACAACTGATAATTATTTCTCAAAGAACAAGTTCTAAAACCCAAGGAAAAGTGTCTAATTAGTCAAGTGTGGCTTAACTTCATAAAAACAAGTAAGTTTAATCATTGGAGTATTATAGTCATTTTGGTTATTCAAGACATAAAGAAGAATAGCTTATACATTTGTCCTCTATAAAGAAGCAACTCCAGGGAGTTTCCACAAGTAAGACAGGCCCTCACAGATATTTTAATATTTGTATAAAGATTATCTTAAAAAAAAAAACCTCAGTATATTTAAGGCAATGTACCAAGGAAAACAAGCAACCTAAATGGAGATTTAGGTCACAATAGCTGAGGAGCTCCATTGAAAATAATCAAACAAGGCTGATCCACATCATGTGCTCTGAACCTTGCCTCTTGGGTTTTACTCAAAGCTGGCAGTGCAATTTTTCTCTTCCCAGCTTGACCCACTTGTGCATGGTGCCTATAATTATTTCAGTCTAAATTCAGTATTTTAAAAAGCCTCCCAACTTTTGCATAGTGCTGCATAAGACAATCATAAGAGGTACAAGTTTAAGTATAAACTGCTTATGGAAAATAAAATAACTTATATGATGAAATATCTGTGTTTAAAGCCTCCACTTAAAAATGTCTGGGGCATCCATCAGTTGGAGTCTATGGCTTGGATTAGCTACCAAGCCAGGAAAAACTTATGTATTATATTGATTTTTTCTTATAAAACTAGCAATTTTTTTTCTTATAGTGGGTCATTTATTTTTAAATAGGACAGAAGAGTTGTTGCAAGAGGCAGAAGTTTACTTTGGAAAACTAATAAGTAAAAGAAAAAGAATTAAAACTTCCAAAGCACAGAACTTAAACTACAATTGAGAAAGACCAAGTTTTCCAAAGGCCTATATTTAGTAATTAAAAAGTTATCTACATAGCCCCTGAAATCTTTAAAAATCAATATACCCTTTAATTTAACAGAATGACATAAATATTTTAAAGGTTAAATTTAAGCAATGCAAAATTATGCTGTCTATGATAAAATAATTATTAATATTACATAAGAATATAGAGCTGCAGCAATAAAAAGCCAGTGAAAAAAGACATGCTGCCCATCAGTGAGGTAGCAACATAGTGAGTCTTATAATACATATGAAGATTAATCATCAGTTAATGACCAAAATTATGCAATGGATTTATTTAATTTTAATTATTTACTATTAAGAAAAACAATCTAAATATTATAAAATATTCTAAATTAGGGAAGTGTCATTAACTCAAAAGTTATCTACATGATTATTGCTAAGAAAAAAATTGCATTATAAATACTTAGACAAGTTAACAAATCCTTAAAAGTCAATGAAAGAAAAATGAAATATGCTCATTAAGAGTTGTGTCCTTGACTGAGAGGAAAAATAAATTCTGACTAATATTTTTAAAATTAATAGAACATATTCCCCAGCAAGACTCATAAAGCTATATGACTGAATGTGTATTGTTCCTTATTCCATGAGATTATCATTTTGGGGAAAAGTAATAATAGGTAGATCTGGATATTACCATACTTATATATGCAAAATATATTTAAAAAAATCAAGACTCTATTTTCAAAATGTTAAGGTGTACTACAACCAAATAAACATCTCTATCTAGTCTAGCCTACAAAAGTTATTTGAAATATTTTCTAAGATAATACCTAATAAATTATTATTTAAATAATACTTATAAAATTAAAAGATGTTAGCAGTTAAAGCTCTAAAACTTTTATGAAACCCATAATTTCTATGGAATAGATATTATTCCAGATTATAATAAATAAAAATTTTTCTTCAATTAGCAAAAGTTTTGAAGTTAAAACTAAACAATATGGTACTTATTTGACACATTTGCAAATAAAATAATTATTCTGATTTTTTTAACCTTATAAACATATTCTGATATAAAATATATGTAAATAAAATGGTAATAAACTATGACCAAATTAATTCTTTACACTTTAAAAAATGTTTTTTAAAAAGAAAGATAATAACATAGTTTATATATCTACCCTTCAAAAGAGATATGTTTGGTGAAAAATGTTTCAGTTTGACCTTCCACCTAAGGTAACTTGAGCAGATATGACAAAGAGGAAGAACTGACACAGATATATAAAATACAACTATTTTCAAAAGGAATTAATTAAATTGAAATTAATTAAAGTGAAATCTCAAGGGTTAGCAACAAAGAGCAAAACCAGTTCAGAAAGTAAATGCAGATAATGCCAGTGGCCCTCCAAGGTTTGGGATTACAATATAAAGCTTAGTACTTGGGGACTGAAGTTTTTTGCTCTGGATCCCTGGAAAACAAGAGACCTGAAAAGGAAGCTCTAACATAAATTTATAGAGCACAAAGCCTGCAAACAGGGCTAGAAACCTCCCTTCTCTTTCTTGGGACTGAACAGGAATGCCGTGCCTGAGGCCACAAAAGTAACCTGAGAGGAATCAAGGAGAACCAGCAATATGTAGCAGCAGACAGAAGGTCAAAAAGTAAAATATAAGTGAATGCAGGGTCACTGACTCCTTCAGAATCAAGGCCATCAAAGGAAGTACTCTGTGAAGGCACTTTCAATTCCAGGACAACATCCACTTATATTGAAAGAAAAATAAAGATGACTTCACAATACAATGTTATAGTTTATACAGGGCAATCAGAAGAAAGGTTCAAAAATACAATAACAAAAAATGGGTGTCTAAGGAATGGAATATCAGAAAGTTCTAAAAAACTAAAGACTCAAAATAATCATTGATAGCTAATGATCTATAAATTAGTCTGTGTCTTGTATTGTTTGGTGTTCAATATTTATAATTCTTCTCCTATGACAAAATTAAGTTTAGTTTTGATCTAGATAAAGAAAATACATTTTCCTAATTATTTCTAGAATATTATAAAAATAATATTAAAAATGAATGCGATGGTATGGTTCAAAAATTTGAAATAAAAGTCCTTAGGCAAAATGAAATAGAAAACTACAAAATATTTTAGTAAATTTTAAGAGAACAAGATTTAATTGTTACTCTTTTCCTTATTACCTTGATTTTGCCACTATATTTACTGTTATTTCTTCTTTGTTTCTTCAAATTGTCCATTTTTATTTTCTTAACTTTTTAATTTGAATATGTAAGTAACTTTTTCCAATATTTATTTTCTGATAAATGATAATAAAATCACCCCTAAGTAAATATTTCTATATGTTCTATAAAATTTGCCATAATATTTAATTTTCATTCAAAGTTATATACTTTGTAATCGCTCTTATGATTTGCCCTGTAACTCACTTTTAATCTAATAGAATAGTTTTTTTTTATTTTAGAACTTAGGCTATACTTCCATTAGTGATATCTAATTTTATTCAATTAGAGTCATAGACCTTAGACTACATAAAGTTGGTTATGTTATTTTAATTTTTAAATTTGATATAATAATTAATATGTAAATCAAATGTGTAATTTTAAAAAGTTGATGTAAACAAATAACCAAAAACCCAATATCTGACTAAAGATCTAAAACATTACCCTTTTCAGAGAATATTTGTCCTCTCCTGCATGTTTCCCCTTATTCTATGGTGATAGATATTCTATCTCTACACACAATGTACAATTAAAGTCTAGAATTTAAAATCTATATTGATGTGGCTATATGACTAGGTTCTCAGTAAAGTGACAACAATGGAATTGACCTATAAATCATCCAAACTATCATTTTAAAAATAAAAGAACAATCATTTATATCTCATTTTTCTTTTTATCCATTCCAATGGGCTATGATGTAGTTTTATTTTATGTTAAAAAATGCAAATAATATCAACACAGGCCTTTGTTATTGACACTGGAGAGAGAGGAGTATGGGAGAGGAGGAGGAGGAGGAGAGGAAGAAAAAGAAGAGGAGGAGAAGGAGTAGGAGAGAAGGAGGAAAATGATGATGTGGGAGAAGGAAAAGAAAGAAGAGGATGAAAGGGACAAAGTTTTGCCACCCTAAAACCACCTTTTGGGATATTGATTTTAAGCTGGTTGTTAAGAAATAAGACTCAGAAAGAAACTTTGACCCTTCCCCCTTTCTTGCCTAAGAAATTCTGATGGAAAGGCCTGCTCCAGGAAGGAAACTATCATAGTCACCTTCGTATGTACATAATAAGGCTCCAAGCAGGGGCCTGTAAACTAGATCACCTACTAAGTTCCATTGTTTCTAGACTGCCTAGCAAGAATTCACTTGCCGTTTATGTTCCATTCTTCCTCAGTTACATGTGAATTGCTTTTTCCTTTAAAATCTCTGACTCCTGCCAACCCTTTCTCCTTTGTCCATAATGGCATATAAACCTCAACTGCACAACACATTTTAGATCTCATTTTCATATGGCATTTCAAGATGTGCATTCATATAATAAATTTTGTACATTTCCTCTTGTTAAATGTGTCTCTGCTAATTACATTATTAGCTCAACTAGGAGAACTTAAAAGGTGGGAGGAAAAGTTTGTATTTTTACCCCAACAAGGAGGAGGAAGAGAAGAATAAGAATAATTATTTCTGTCTTATTTAAGCTACTGTATTTTGGAATATTTTTTTTTACAGCAGCATGATATGAATGCTAAGTAGCAGCATTAATATCCTATACAATAAAAGCCTAATATGCAAATCAACCAGATGGCAGAGCTACCTGTGGAATGACAGGTCACTATGACACGCACTGACCACCAGGGTTCAGATGCTCCATACAGAAGCTTCCCCCAGCCCACAGGTCCCAGGCCAGTCAAGGCGGATGCTAATGGGGGCCCTCCAGATGGCCCGGCTGGTCACCCTGCAGTGGGAGGTGACTGGTGACTGCTGCGGGGTGATCGGGGGTTAAGGAGGTGGTGTTGGCTTGCCAGCCAAGGCAGGTGCCAGTGGGGGCTCCCTGATCACCCTGCCAGTCACCCCACAGATCAGCCCTGATCTCTGGCCAGGCCTAGGGATCCTACCCATGCATGAATTTCATGCACCAGGCCTCTAGCTATTGATAAACTTCCTCGTGCATTCTCACCTAACTAGTTCCAATCCCACTCGAGAAACACCATCTTAAGATTTTTGGTATTATGTCCATGCTTCTAAATTGTAAACTGTATTTTTTTGTGTGAGAGCACCTGACAACTCTATGAAATTGAGTGAAAGAAGAAATGTTAAATTCTTAATTTTACTATATTTAAATGGAAACTTCATTATCTCCTTGAAAATGACAAAGTGTGCTCTCTGTTTAAGCCATGACTCTCTCCCATTGGCCTGTGCTTGTGATTTCAGTCAGTCTGCAGCTACTGACAGAAATGACTAAGCTATCATTGTGTGAGGTCCAGGAGAAAAAGTCAGCTTGAATTTTTAACATTTGGTAATAACAAAGGATTATATGTATGTGATCATTATTAAATATATGCACCGTTACAGTGAATGTAAAAGACACTTTCCCCTTGCTTTAAAAAAGAAAACGAAAAGTGGCGGGGTAGCCCGCCTTGGCTTTCCTGACCTACATGCAGTCTCTGACTCGTCAGTTCAGAGACCGCCATTCTAGGCATTGAGCTGATGTAATCATAGGTAATCCCAAAGCTTGGTTTGTTTCTTTCACTTTTCTTAAGATCACAGTCCTGTAGTGTTTAATTGTCAGGTGAACTGGGAAAGGTTTTTTTTTTTTGTATTTTAGTTGTTTCATGTGCTTTGTTGTCTAGGTGCTTCATACTCCAGTTGTTTCATATATTTCTAATTACTCCAGGCAAGAAAGTAAGTCTTTCCCTTCTATTCCATCTTGGCAAAAAACAGAATCCAAGCATTTTCATTACAT
Source organism: Vespertilio murinus (assembly GCA_963924515.1). NCBI lineage: Eukaryota > Metazoa > Chordata > Mammalia > Chiroptera > Vespertilionidae > Vespertilio > Vespertilio murinus. The sequence continues at coordinate 123,528,617 of OZ004708.1, forward strand.
TATATATCTTTTTCTCACTGACTTATAGACTATATTTACATGTTCTGTAGATCAGGACATCGGTATAAGTATTAAAAGTATTTTCCCTCATCTCTGATTGGCCTTTTCAATTTTTTTTTTAAATATTTTTTTATTAAGGTATTATCTGTGTACATAGCTTATCATTGCCCCCCCCCCCCCATAGGTGCCCTCCCTCCCCAGAGTTTTGTGTCCATTGGTTGTTCTTATATGCAAGCATACCAGTCCTTCGGTTGATCTCTTATCTCCCCCAGATCTCCCTACCCTCCCCCCCCCCCCCGCTGTCATTTGGCAGTCTGCCTGTTGTTTTACTGTCACTATATCTATCTTTCTGTTCATTCGTTTATAATGTTCTTTAATATCCATAAATGAGTGAGGTCATGTAGTGTTTCTCTTTCATTGACTGGCTTATTTCACTGAGCATGATGCTCTCCAATTCCATCCAGGTTACTGCAAATGATGAGAATTCCTTCCTTTTTATGGCAGCATAGTATTCCATGGTGTAGATGTACCATAGTTTTCTGATCCATTCATCTGCTGACGGGCACCTAGGCTGTTTCCAAGTCCTAGCTATTGTAAATTGTGCTGCTATGAACATAGGGGTGCATATATCCTTTCTGATTGGTCTTTCTAGTTTCTTGGGGTATATTCCTAGTAGTGGGATTACTGGGTCAAATGGGAGTTCCATTTTCAGTTTTTTTGAGGAAGCTCCATACTGTTCTCCACAGTGGTTGCACCACCCTGCAATCCCACCAGCAGTGCAGGAGGGTTCCTTTTTCTCCACAACCTCGCCAACATTTGTTGTTTGTTGTTTTGTTGATGTTGGCCATTCTGACAGGTGTGAGATGGTACCGCACTGTTGTTTTGACCTGCATCTCTCGGATAATTAGTGACTTTGAGCATGTTTTCATGTGCCTCTTGGCCTTCCTTCTGTCTTCTTTTGAGAGGATTCTATTTAGGTCCATTGCCCATTTTTTAATTGGCTCATTCATTTTCCTTTTATTGAGTTGTATAAGCTGTCTGTAGATGTTGGAGATTAAACCTTTATCAGTGATATCGTTTGCAAATATGTTCTCCCATACAGTGGGTTTTCTTGTTGTTTTGTTGATGGTTTCTTTTGATGTAAAAAAGCTTTTTATTTTGATGTAGTCCCATTTGTTTATTTTCTCCTTAGCTTCCATTGCCCTAGGGTTAGTATCAGTGAAGAAGTTCTTTAGGCATATGTCTGAGATTTTGCTGCCTGTGGATGCCTCTAGTATTTTTATGGTTTCCCTTCTTATGTTTAAGTCCTGTATCCATTTTGAGTTTATTTTTGTGTATGGTGTAAGTTGGTGATCTAGTTTCATTCTTTTGCATGTCTCTGTCCAATTTTCCCAACACCATTTATTGAAAAGACTGTCTTGGCTCCATTGTATGTACGTGCCTCCTTTGTCAAATATTAATTGAGCATATTGATTTGGGTTGATGTCTGGATTCTCTAATCTATTCCATTGATCAATATTTAAATTTTAATAAATTTAATGGATTTTTTTAATGTGTCCTGTTTAATAATATTTTATTAATTAACTGGTGACCTGGTGTAAGGATTAGTGCACATTGAAAGGAAATTAATTAGAAGAAATATTTTAATATCGCTATTCACCCTTTCTCTATACTAGAAGTGTCAACCAAATTCATGATCAACAATGACAGATTGAAACACATGCATATGATTGGAGCCAGCAAGAGTTTTTTTTATGTATCATGCATGTGTGAGTCAACTTAGCCTTTTATAGATATAGAATAAGCTTGCTTAATTAGATCTTCTTTCTGATTTAGCTAAACTTTTTCCAGCCCAGTGAATTACCCCAACTTCTCTTTCAAGTAATTGTCAGCAAGATAGCAGTAAATAACAACACAAAGCAGATTATTAATGTAGATTACTCAGGGAGAACAAAAGGTATAATATTTAACTAAAGCAATATTTGACTATATTCTGCACAGTGAAAAAAACCTGAAGTCATTTTCAAGGTCCAACATTCCTTTTTAAAAATATATATATATATATTTTATTGATTTTTTTACAGAGAGGAAGAGAGAGGGATAGTGAGTTAGAAATATAGATGAGAGAGAATCATCAATCAGCTACCTCCTGCACTGCCCCCCCTCCTCTGCCACTGGGGATGCACCTGCAACCATGGTACATGCCCTTGACCGGAATGAAACCTGGGACCCTTCAGTCCGCAGCCGATGCTCTATCCACTGAGCCAAACAGGTTTCGGTGAGGTCCACCATTTCTTACTTCTTTCCAGTCAGGTCAAGTTTCTAAACTTTCTAAAACTCCATTTTCTGGATAATGAAAAGAAAATAGGATTCTACTGAGTTTCCTATCTACCTACTTCAGTCTCCTATTTATATACTCCAGTATCCTATCTACCAACTGGGGATCAAGCCCACAACCTGTGCATGTGCCCTTGACCAAACTCAAACCCAGGATTTTTCAGTCCACAAGGCCTATCCTCTATTCACTGAGCCAAATCAGTTAGGGCAACAGTTACTCTTATACCACAGAATCTTGCCCTTCACATGTTGTTCCTAATTATTGTATTAATCAAAAGAATGACTAAATTATTGCCAAAAGATATTGCTTCTTTATGAAGCAACTAGAGGCCTTATGCACGACATTCGTGCAAGGGGCTCGGCCCTCACAGCCTTGGCTTGTCTCGGCCCTCGCAACCCCAGCTTTGTCCAAACGGATGTCTGGAAGGATGTCCAGTCTAATTAACATATTAACTTTTATTATTATAAATGCAGTAAACTCTGTCTTTCAATAGGGACAGAACATTAATTATCTTAAAGTATTTAGCTCCAAAATGTAATTGCATTTCAGAATTCTCTGACTGCTGATTCTGGTTAGGTAGGCAAAATATCATCAAACAAATGTACAAAAAGAAAATAATATTGAGAGAATGAATTCAATACAAAGTCATGAAATTAAATATGGTGTTGCTAAGCATTGTGTTTTATACAGCTAAAGTATCTCTGAAATGTTTGGTGATGTCCTAAAACATTAACCATTCGCCTACAATTGAATCCACAAGACCAGGCAAAGAATGCAATAAATAAAATAGCACCAGTAATTTCAGGGATGAGGTGGAAGAGGGAGTAAAAGGGATAAATGGCCCTAACCGGTTTGGGTCAGTGGATAGAGCGTCGGCCTGCAGACTGAAGGATCCCAGTTCAATTCTGGTCAAGGGCATGTACCTTGGTTGTGGGAACATCCCCATTAGGGGGAGTAAAGGAGACAGCTGATTGATGTTTCTCTCTTATGGATGTTTCTTTCTCTCCCTGTTTCTTTCTCTCTGTAAAGAATCAATAAAATATATTTTTTAAAAAGAAGGGATAAATGGTAATAGAAAAAATAAATAGTATAAAATTCATAAATTTGCTATTTATATAATTAGAGACACATTTTTTTTTGTTTGATTAATAGATTGTGCATGCATAGGTCATTAGTGGCCATTAATCTATGAAACAGTTCTTTAGTTTCCCAAGTAGGCTTGAATTACTCAAGTTGCATTTCACATCAGGGTAAGATTATTCACCATGTTCATAGGTTAACACCTGTGATCAAAGCATAAAGGCTAATAAACTAACATTTAGGTTTTTGTATAAACACATGAGCAGAAGAATAAGTCATAAATTTTCCATTTTTCCTTCCATGGTTAGAATATTAACTGATATTCATAATAAGTGCACATGAAGCCTTGAAAATACTGATATGATCCCTCATAACAAAACTTAAGCTGCTGGTGTCCATTATTAATCCCAAAAGGAGGAACTAAACTACATATGTAGGATAGCATCATTTTCATATGCAGGACAGCATCATTTTTACATGCAGGATAGCATAGTTTTCTTCATTGTTCTTTCTCTCTCTCTCTCTCTCTCTCTCTCTCTCTCTCTCTCTCTCTCTCTCTTTTCTTCATTGATCTTTATATGGCATTGTGGAGGTTATGAGGGTACCAGACATTCAAGTTTGGCAAGTTAACTATACTTTTTCTAAATTAAAAGAGACAACACACATAACTTTTTCATTAAAATTTTAAAATAGATGAGACTCTACTATGTATAAACACTGTAGGTATGGTGTCTTTTCTTTCATTTCATGAAAAATGTGGCTTTTGTTTATTTTTTACCAAAATATATCTTTATAACTCCACTAGAGGCCTGATGCATGAAATTCGTGCAAGAGTAGGCCTTCCTACCCCCGGCTGCCGGCACCTGCTTCCCTCTGGCACCCTGGACCAGGCTTCCCTTGCAGCCCCTGCTTCATCCAGTATAATTAGCATATTACACTTTTATTATTATAGATTGCTTCTTTCATGTTTTATATAAGACTGTAAGTGTAAACAATAGTGTAGGGTGCATCCTATTAATAAAAAGTGGAAATCTTTAATAATGGATATAGACTTTTTTTGTGGCAAAAATCAAGTAAAACCTGCACTTGCTTGATTGCAAAATTGAAACTCTTCAATTCTATAAGTCCCTAAATTATGTACAAACAAAAAATAATTAAATCAATGAAATATAAATGATAAATGTATCACTCCTGGCTTCCCAACCTGCTTCTGAGTCACAGATTTTTTTTTTTCTTTTTCTTTCCAGAAATGAAATCTTTCCTCATTCTTCAAGGAGTTCTTGTCTTCTTTTCTCAGAAACTTAGTCTGCAGTGCTTACTGATAAAATGAACTGCATTGATTAAGTGCCTACTGTGTACTCGGTAGTGAGGTAAGTGGTACATGCATAACAATTGAAAGCATCCAGTGTTCTGCTGCCACCCTCAGCATGACAGACTCTCTGGTTCTAATGAGTGTGTGTTTGGTAACAGATATCATCATTTCACTACTTGCCAAGTGTCCTATGCTTCTACCTACCAACAAACCAGTTTTTCTTTACTACATGCTAGCAATAATTGTCTTCAGTGTCAATCACTCTACCCTGAATCACTAAATACAAGGTATTATTGTTACTATAATTATTGCTATTGCTATTGAATGTCATTTCTGAATGCAGAGGGGAATTCTGAAGAAGGAATATTTTGAAAGGGATGATACTGACACATTCACTAAAAGGAAACGAATTAGCTAAATGTGAGCCAGAGATTCTGAATTACAAAAAGGGAACGAATTGTGTGTGCTGTGTTAGATCTTTTTTTTTTCCTTGCTAGTGATTACGGTATAATTCCTTTTCCTAGCTGCCTGAGAATTAGTAAGATTTATTAACCTCTTAGTTATATATAGTCCTTTACCTGCTGTTGGACAGGTAAAGTGAAGAGATCAGGGTAAATGACAGGCAGTCATGCATAAACCTGACCTTCCACCTTTGCATTTCCTGAGTTCACTCAGAGCTAACCACTGGGAAAAAAAAACAAAAAACTCAGTGGAGGTTGGAATGTGTTATCACTTGACAAGATGCACACTCTCTAGGAACACAATCTTCAATTGAGAAATTCATACTTGATGGTATGGAGATGGCAGCAAGAGTAGAGAGAGAAAGAAACTGTATTAACTTCTAGGTGGTTTTAGGAACATTCATGGCTTACCCGGTACTAATTATATAATACGATTTCAACGTGCGAAGTTAACATTTCATGAAGTCCTTTTCGGATGCCAGCCTTAGCAGGTCTTATTTTTGCTTCCTGCCTATTTTCAGGCACTCGGATATGCGGTTCGTATTGCTTCTCTTCTTTTTATAACTTTTTAAATATGTGTTCATTCAAACGTTATTTCTCAACTGGATCTGTATCATTCCCTTTTACTCTTTAAGCTCAGATATTTTAATTGTACCATTTCCAATATATTCAAAATACAAATAGCATATGAGATGTGTCAGTTTTCACATTGAATTTGTAAAGAAGTCTGGTCACAGTCAAATAATTTCACACTTTGCCCCACATAAACGCCAATTTAAAATACGAGGCTCCTAAATAAAATGAAAACTGTTGCCCAGCAGGTCTAAAAACAGTTCTTATGTCAGAGTTAATCTGTGCACCAGCTCATGGCCTTCCTATACACGAATTTCAATGTGAACCCCTAAATACCAAGGGTCCTGGCATAATACACCTTCCCACGCTGACTCATTTGCAAATTTAAATTTGGAAAACACCATCAACTACCTGAATAAAATGTAACCTTGTGGAAAATGAGGCAATTGCATATGTAAAAGGGATGTCAAAATAACAGGAGATGAAGATTTTCACTGAAAAATAAACAAGGCTATCGTGAACTCTTTGGAGCACTCTGGAAGAGTTCATGATAGCCTTGCTTACTTTCCAGTGAGTGAATTTCACAAACGTGAAAGCACAACCCCAACCTCCTGACTCTTCTTACAGAATAACCACTGCCTACTGACGCTTCAAGGAGTGGGTCCCATTGATCCAACCATGGACATCTGACCATTTGCTCCACAGGCATATAAAACATGAGTGGAAAATAGGCCAAAAACAATGGGTGTCCATTTTTTAAAAAGATCTGCAGGGCAAGTACATATTTTCAAGAAGGAATCGCTATCCTATGTTCTCAGGATAACAGAGATAAATATACCTTATTACCATTATGGAGTTTGCATGACCTATTCAGGGACAAATAGTAGGAAAGAACTGTACAATAAAACATGAATATACCCACTACGTAGGTTCTACAATTAATTTTACACTTATTTTATGATATAGCTTTCCACTGATTCATCTGTATACCAACTTCTGTCAATGTGTCTGCTAGTTTTGATGAATGTATCAAAGTGATATGCAGACATCAGTGCACTCATGGGGTTCATAACATACTTCCTCAAATACGACACGCTGGCATATTAAATACCCTAAGCTAAAGAAGGATCCTGAGATAAGAAAACAGCAGAAGCAGGAACGTCACCTTTCTTTCCTGAAAACAGGAGGCAAATCTCCCGTGTGGAAGGCACCCTCCCTGTACCAGAAGGAAGAGAGACATCCTCCTCATGGAAGAAGGTTGGGGAACATTTAGGACCAATAATATGTATAAAAAATCTTGTTACTTCTCCACCATTTACTACCATGGCCCAAACCCCTATGTCTCATCGGTTCTTCACATATTTATTGTTTCTTTTTCCAAAAAAAATAAGAAAGCCTCTTGCTCTGGCCACTTCTTGGAGTTTTCATTCTCTTGTGAAGGCCATCATGTACACGGAAGAACTAAATGAAGTTAATATGTTTTTCTCCTGTTAATCTGACTTATGTCAGCTTAATTCATAAGCCCAGACAGAGATCCAAAAAGCATAGAGGAGAATTTTTCCACTCCTCCACCACTATGCTTAAACTCCTCAGCATGCATATTATTATTAACCAGATTTCAACATTCATTTACCTTTTTCCCCCTTTTGAGATGGGAGGATATATAAAAATATATATAAAGTGAAACATATATATTGTAGCTGAAATTGAAATTATTGCATTTTGGAGGTCCTGTTTATATCTCTGCTACAAATGCAGTCATTAGGGGTGAAGAATTTTTTATTCCTGTTTAGGGTATCAGTCAGGTGTCCTGGCTCCTTAATTCTGTTAATCACAAGCTTTCAGATATTGTGAATTCTGCTTGGGATTTCAGAATCTAACCTGACAGAGAAAGGCCAGTTTGGATGGTCCGATCCTTCATGATCAAACACACTCTGTTTATTTGCTACAATAGAATCATTACTTTAATTCATTAAACATTTATTTAACATCTACTATATACCAAGTACTCTCTAGGGTATATGGATACAGCAGGAAATAGATGGTTGTGTTCTAGTGGAGAATAAATTATAGTTGAGAAAACCATCTTACCTACTTTTTAAAATAAGATAATATTCATTTGGAAAAATATGAGTTCCATATGTACAAAACAACGTTATCTTTCATTTTTATTTGCTAAGCAGATTTAATTTTTAAAATGATAGTTTTCATAGTAACTACTAATGTTAAAATTTGTGATATATAGTAATTTGTCTCAAAACCTCCATGTAGTCTCTCTGTGTGTTCTCCTTCTCTCTGCCCTATATATCAATTTGATACTTGCTCCTAAGTTATGTCATCCTAACACTGCAGTGTTTCTTAATCGTGAACTAGTTATAATTAGTTATAATTCTTTAATCTTGTGCGAGTCACTGTTCATGGGTGCAATTTTTCTTTTCTATTCTTGCTGTTTCTGACCTCTACTAATCTAATAGCATTCCAATTGGTCTCCTTGATAGATCATCCTACTCAATGCAACTTGAAGAAAATTCGTTTTTGAAAAATCTTTATTGTTGTAAGTATTACAGATATTCCCTTTTTTCCAATGACCAACTTCATCCCCTGCCCTCTTTCCCCCTTCTCCTCACCTTTCCCCATGCCTTCCCCTCACTATAGGCTATGCATATACGCATACAAATTCTTTGGTTAAGGACAGCCTTAATGCTTAACTGTAATTATGTTATTAGGTTGGTGAAGAAAATTCACTTTGTCTAGAAGTTACTATGCTATCAGCATTATCACATCATATCTGTTGGTTATATGGATAAAAGGAATAAAACGTAACATTTTCACTTGCTGAACCACATGTAGAAACTAGGGTAGAATAATATTTTTTTCTGGTGAATGGGCTAGGGATGTGGTTCTAAAGCTTTGTTGATAGAATCCTTTAGACCAGTCATGGGCAAACTATGGCCTGCAGGCCGGATCTGGCCTGTTCAGCTGTTCTATCCGGCCCGCGGAGCTGAAAGAGCGGAGGGTTCTCTTGCTCTCCCCTCCGTTCCTTCACCAGCAGCCCAAGATGAGAGTGCCAGCGTGGTCAGGTTGCTTTTGTTCCGGCCCTCCAGTCCAGTTTAAGAACCCATGTGGCCCTTGAGTCAAAAAGTTGCCCACCCCTGCTTTACACCCTTTAAAGTTAATGAGATCTTTAATCTATGTTGTTTATATCAATTAATACTTAAAATATGCAAAATCAAAACCTAGACACATTTAAAATATCATTACTTTAACAAGATTTGACTTTTGGCGATGGACACAAAAGGCAATATACAGATAATGTATCATAGGATTTTACATTTGAAACTATATAAACTTATTAACCAATATCACTTCAATAAATTTAAAAATAAAAAAATATTTAGTTATTAATTCATATAATAATAACGCAATTACATGGTAACAAAAATAACAATTTTTTCGAAAAATTAACTATATTTTCCCAAATAAGTAAAAAAGTAAAGTGAGGAGTAACCTTTTTATTCAGATTCCTAAATATATGTCTTAATAAACTACAGCTGAATTCTTATGTCTGATTCTCTACTCAATTTGTTGTGATATGTTGTTTTGGTTTATGTATATCAAGAAAATCTGACCTCAAACAGGTAGGTAATAGGAAAAAGGAAAAGTATTGTAATAGCCTTTTTTAGATAATTGGATTATTCTTTATTTTTTCATTAAAACTAGATAATTAATAGTTTCTTAAAAGACAGTGGTAATATAAAATCTGCTATCATATTGATGGACTCCTTGCATGACAGTCAGAATCTATTAGACATAACATATCAACATTATTATGAAAATAATTTTTACTTGATGAACTGCCTGAAACAGACTTGAGAGTCACTAAAAAGAAATGATGTGTCCATCAGAGTGATTCAGTCTATAGACTTTGACTTATTTAATTAATTTATTTATTTTTAATGTTTTTATTGATTTCAGAGAAAGGAAGGAAATGGGGGAAGAGGGATAGAAACATCAATGATGAGAGAGAATCATTGATCGGCTGCCTCCTGCACGGCCCTAGTAGGGACCTAGCCCTCAACCTGGGCATGGCCATGACCAGGAATTGAACAGGGACCTTCTGGTTCCTGGGTTGAAGCTCAACTGCTGAGCCACACACACTGGGCTAGACTGTGATTTTAGTAAAAGTGCTAGTGCCTCCACTGCTGTGCCACCTGACCAACAGTGGTTTCTGAAGCTTCTCTAGGCAAGACTTTCTCACTCTAAAATAGTGATGATAGTCATATTAATTTTGAAAAGTTATCATGATATTTAAATGATGTAATAAATATAAAATGCTTGGTGCAATGATCTATCTGTTGTAAATTCTCAGTAAATGCTACCTACTATTGCTATTAATGAATTCTTAATATATATCAGGAGTCAAAAAAATAAATGAATAAGCATGCAAGTGAAACAATCATACTGTATGATCTATACAAAAGGTTTCCAGCTTCCTGGCTGAGAACTCTGTGCTCCAGCTCTCTGGGAGGAACTAAGTGTCCAGAGCATCCATATGGCCCAGAGTTGGACTGAATTATCACAATAAACTAAAATAAAAGCTTCAGTGAAATGAAAATCTTAGGATGGCTGTAAAGAACATTTTGCCTCAAGTCGAAACAAAACAAAGCAAAATGTGCTCATGCAGTTATCAGAGGAACTAAACCAAGAGAATAAAAAACCCTCCACTGAACTGATTGGAATGGGAACCGAGTTGGACAGGGTTTGGCTTGTTTGAGGAAAACATTTCTCTATCCTTTCACTACCACACTCAGCGAATAGTCCCATGTGATTAAGGAAATCATCTTGAAACACTGGCATGTGTTGGCCACAGATGAAAAATTAAATAGCATCTTTAAATTCCTGCCCCTGGTCTCATTTAAAAGGAAATGTTGTTGCACTTGGATTCCAGTCTGTCTAATCAGGCGGCACATTTCCTATCACGTCTAACACCTGGCTGACTCCCGTGTGCCAACTGTGCCCAGTGCAATGATATGCCTGGAAGTAATTATTTCCATCACCCACATAAGGGCCGGGGATATGAGACTCATCACATGCTCACCTTTTACACAGACTTTATTTTTCATTTTAAATGCCTATGTGAGTTGGCCCATGTAGATTCACCTGAGTCCGTAAAAGAGAAATTTTGCAATTGAGATGAGAAATATCAGATAAGGAAAGTACTCTCACCAGTGACTCAATCTTTTCCACAGAGTAAATATACACATATAACTTTGATACTGACTTTTTCCCTAAGTGATGAAGATCAAGGGCAGCTGTATTCATGCCAGCATGGTTTGTCATATTTCTGTTTTGAAACAATATTTTTTTCTCAGAACAAGAAGCTACCCACGACATTGTCCTAAGCTTATTACATTTGATCAAATTTTGTTGCATATGGGAATTTTCTCTCTCTCTAATATACACATTGTAGAAAGATAACAAATAGACAAGTTGATATAATATTTTTGGAATCAGAATAATGATACAAACATATCCTCCACAATTACTTTATAATGTCAAATACTTTTCCTTTTGATAAACCTTTGTGTCATAGATATCAGTGAAACCATCTCCTTTTTCAGCATCCTTGGGTATTTAAATCACGGTATCTTTGGAATCTTGCTTTGGCATTTACTCTGTGCATGCAAGAGAATATGTTGTATCATACTTAGAAGACTAATCTCCCTAAGGAAAGAATTAGTGAACAGTTACTATGCACATTTTAAAAGCAGAATATCTCAGTAACATCTATGTCTATTCTCAGAAAATATAACCAGATATGTTCAAAATACAGATGCAAAAATCAGAGATGTCCTAAATAAAGTGCATTAATCCAAGCCTCATGTTTTGAAAGACTCAACTCTTTTCTGCTTTTACACTTAATTTTATATTTTAATTGGAATTTTGCATAATTTAAAAGTAGATAATCAACACAAAGATCAATACAGCACCACATCCACACATCCATACATGAGATCACCCAGATTTTTTTTTGTAAAATGCTCTATGTGACCAGTTTGGTATATCCAATTAAGATAATCTATAAAATATTTTAATATATAAGGAAGTATAAAATGTATAAATATAAGGAAAGTCAGAGGAAGAATAACACACTCTTCTGTGAAATTAAAAAGTGATAATTTTACAGAGTTACATTAAATTGTATGTATGCTAATAAAATGGAAATCCAGTGAAGAAAATGCCTTATAGCCTCCCACCGTATCCCATATCTAATCTCCTGTTGTCTGAATCCTTCCCCTGTAGAGTCACTCATCCCAAAACACTCTCCGCTTGATTCATTTTTAAAGAGAGAAAGTGGTCTCCTGTCTGAGGGAGACCTCTAATAGGGGCATTCTGCTGTTAACCACATAGGGAGAGGCCATTTTGACATTAGGTACTATCTTCTCTGACCATTAGAATTCTATCTGTATTCACTGACAGGGGAAGGAATTCCATGAGGAGAAATGGCATCAGCTCACTTTCATCTCAGGAATCAAATCTCAGGTTCAGGCAGTGAGATTGCATTCCGGTTTGAAGTAGATGCCCCTTCTTTTCGTATGTTCCATGGGGGAAAATATAGATCAGAAAATTTCATTTTGATGTTCATAAAACGTGGTACAGAAGAAGCATTTGCTTGCCAATATTCTAAAATCATTTGACTGGCATACAAGATAAAAATTCAGTGTGCCAAAATAGAGCAATAGCTATAGAAACGGAAACTAATTAGTGGTTTCCAGGGGTTAAAGTGGAATGTGGTGGGAGGAAAAGGGACGTGGTTATTAAAGGGCAATAAGAGGGATTCTTGTGTTGGAAATACTGTTCTTTACCTTGAGCATGCAGCTACACTAACCTACACTTGCAGTAAAATTGCATAGAGCCCAACATACATACACACAAAGAGACAAATCAGTACAAGTGAAACTGAGAAGACCTAAATAAGATACGTGGCTTGTACCAATGCAAAATCCTGATAGTAAGCTTTTACTATAGCTTTGCAAGATGTTACTACTGTAGGAAACCAGAGAAAGAGTACACAGGATATCTCTGCATTACTTATTACCCATGCATGTGAAGGTACAATGGCTAAAAATAAGCAAAACACTTTTAAAAACAGTGTGGATACATGTTGGTTTCTGGTTTGGGATATAGGGGTTTGGGCAGCTTTACTTCCATCTTCACAACAAGAAAAATCTGAGTAAACTGGAAACAGAGATAACATGGCCAATGCTACCCTTCCTCGCCCCCTCCCAGTTGGAGAGACAGATAGGCAGATACAGGGACTCACCGTTACCAGTGCAGAAACCATTGCTGTGCTAGTACAGGGTTGAGAAAATGTAATCTGCAATTGATGATTTGTTGGCAGCTCGGTGAGCACAAGACTGAGAATTAGAATTCCAGAAGGGAGCCTGTAATAAGGAGTCCCCTCACCTTTCTGAAATTTACTTTCAGGAGCTCTACCAGGTTTTCGAGGTGAAGATCTGTGAAAAGTATCCTTATAATTCCAACAGGGGGAATATAAAAGTAGCTACTTTCAAATAAGTTTAATATGTTAGATTCTTCTTAACAAGGACTACTCAAACAGGAAATTATTTTTCCAAAACCTAACTCACTGGAATCATACTAGCGCCTAACCTACTTGTGTGAAGAAAGGTACAAAATTCTGTCACCTTCCAGTTTTCATGTGGGGCAAGAGATTACCCAACTCCAGCTGTGCCTCCAGCTCTCTTGTCTCACCAAATGCAGGAAAATACAACAACGCATATCCAGACCAAGTACACAGAATCCCTGAATATCTAGCCATACAACTATAGAACATATGGGTAAAATAAGCAGAGAGATGGGAACTAAGAATCTAAAGGAAACGAGAGAGATAAAAAATGCTGTAACAAAAAAAAATTGATGGGCTTATTAATAGACTGGGCAAAACTAGAGAAAAGAGTCAGACAGTTTGAAGAAATGTCAATATAAACTTGTATGACAAATAAAAAGAGAAAAAAGGATGGATGAAAACGGGACACAATATCCAAGAAGTAGGAGGCAACAACAAAAGGTACAACAAATGTTAAAAGGAATACCAGAAGTAGAATAGAGAGAAAGGGACAAAATTACAAAGATAAAACATTTTTCAAAATAAATGACAGACACCAAATGAAAAATTCAGGTGGCTCAGCAAACACCAAGTAGGATAAATACCACCCCTAGAATCTATAATTAGACATATCATATTCAAACTGAAGAATATCAGAGACCAAGAAAATTCTGAAAGAAGCAACAGGGGAAAAAAACATATGTATATAAAGAAGCAAGGATCAGAACTACATTTGACTTTTCTTTAGTGCAAAGAAGAGAGTACAGTGAAATGTTTAAGGTGTTAAAAGAAAAAAACTATCCACCTAGAATTCTGTCCACTGAAATTACCTTTCAAAAATAAAATGAAAATAAAGACTTTCTAGGACAAACAAAAATCGAGGATTTTATTATTACTAAACATGTATTGCAAGAAATGTTAAAGAAGTTTTTCAGACAGAAGGATAACGATACCAGAAACTCGAATCTGCACAAAGGAAGAATATTAGAAAAGGAATACATGAAGGTAAACTCTACTCTTTTATGCTTTTTTACCCTTAATTTGTCTAACAAATAGCAGTTTACTACAAATAGTAATAATAACAATATAAACAATGATTATAACTCATTAACAAGTGAAATGAATGGCAGCAATTTTATAAGGAATATATTAGAAACTAGAGGCCCAGTGCATAAGATTTGTGCACTGGGGAGAGGTGTCTCAGCCCAGCCTGCACCCTCTCCAACCTGGAACCCCTTATTTCAGGCTCCCCCATTTTAGGCCCAATCCCGGCAGTCGGACATCCCTCTCATGATCTGGGATTGCTGGCTCCTAACCACTTGCCTGTCTGCCTGCCTGATTGCCCCTAACCTCTCTGCATGCCAGCCTGATCACCCCATAACCTTTCCCCTGCCAACCTGATTGATGCCTAACTGCTCCCCTGCTGGCATGATAGTCCTCCATACCAACCAGATTGCCTCCAACTGCCCTCCCCTGCTGGCCTGATCACCCTCAACTGACTTCCTCTGTGTGGCTGAAGGGTCTGGGGAACTCCAGCTGGATGAAGCAGGGCTGAAGGGACTGGGGAACTCTGGCTAGATGAGGGATACTGCACCTGCTGCCCTTGTGGCAGAGCTGAGGGGTCTGGGGGACAGGGGCTGGATGAGGCAGGGCTGAGAGGACTGGGAGACTCCAGCTGGATGAAGCAGGGCTGAGGGGACTGGGCGCTGCCATTTTGTGGCTGTGGGCACTGCCATCTTGTGAGGGTGTGGCAGTTAATTAGCAATTCCTTCTTTATTGGCTGTGGGTGCTACCATATTGTGAGGGGATAATGGTCAATTAGCATAACCTCTCTTTGTTAGATAGGATATTCTGTTGTATGGTACTGATACTACACATGACCTGCCATTATGCTATTTGAAACTGGATTTGGACTAGTTGTTTAATGTTTTCAAAGGGAAAACATTAAAACACTTACAAATACATTGACATGGTAAAAGGGGAGAGAAAATCAAATAATTATAAATGCATAATTATAGCTCTGAACATCATGTATGCTAAAGTCTTGAACAAAATATTAGCAAACCTACTTTAACAACATATTAACAGCATCATACAACTACAATCAAGTGAGATTAATTCCCAGGATGCAAGTATGATTAAATATACACAAATCATTCAAAGCAATACACCACATTAATAAACCTTTAAAATGCATAATTTAAAAAGGAAGCAGAAAAGAGGGGAAAACATATACACAAAATAAAAGAATCAAAAAGGACAATGAATAGAAAACAGCAACAAATATGGCAAGTATTAATTCTAATAGCTATATTAATTTCAGGAAAAGAAGTGTTCAGAGTAGGGAAAATTATCAGAGATTAAGAGGAGGATCATTACATAATGATAAAAAAGTTAATTTTTCAAAAAGACATAATAATTTTAATGTATATAGACCTAACTACAAATTAGGAAAACACTGATAGAACTGTAAGGACAAATAGACAAATGCACTACCCTGTTTCCCCAAAAATAAGACAGTGTCTTATATTAATTTTTGCTCCTAAAGATGCACTAGGTCTAATTTTCAGGGGATGTATTATGTTTCCATGAAGTAGGTCTTATTTTCAGAGGATGTCTTATTTTCAGGGAAACACTGTACTAAGATTGGAGACGTCAACACTCCTCTATTAGGCGGAAAAGTCATTGGGAAGATAGGTGAGTGGAACTACATCTTTAATCTACTGAATGTAATGGACATTTATAGAATACTTTATCTAAAATTGGCAAATTGCATATTTTTCTCAAGCTCATATTCAGCATTTACTGAGGTAAAATTCTAGGTGATAAAATATAACTTAACACATTTAATTGACAAGAAATCATACAAAGTATGCTCTCAGAACACTATGGATTTAACAAGAAATCAGTACCAGAAAGACTGCAAAAAAACAACAACAAAAAAACACAAAAAACACACAAAAAAAAACCCAGCAATAACAATATGACTGGGGCTTAAACACCACTATTAAGGATGAAGAAGAAATCTCAAGAGAAATTTCAGAATATTTTAGGTAAATGAAGACACAACTTATCAAAATTTATGGATGCAGGTAAAGTAGTACTTAGAGGGAAATTTATAACATTACATGTATAATTTAAAAAACAATCTAAAATAAACCATCTAAGCATTCAGTTTAAGAAAACAGAAAAATGAAGAGCAAATTAAATCCAAAGTAAGGAGATAAAAAGAAATAATAAAATTTAGAATATAAAGTTATGAAATTGAAAATCTTAAATCAATATAAAAAAGGAACACAACCAAAGCTAGTTATTTTGACAATATTAATTGAATTGAATTGAAATTTTAAAAAGTTATAAACCATGTGAAATAAAAACAAGAGAGGCCATGAATTATCAAAGTCAGAAATAAACGAGTGGTCATTACTACTGATTCCATGTATTTTTAAAGCGTAATAAGAGAATGCTATGAACAATTGTGTGCCCAAAAATTTGATAACTTGGATTCCATGGACCCAACTTCTTGAAAGAAACAATCTGCTAAAACTCACCCTAAGATTAATGCAGGTATGCACTGCTTAATGATGGGGATACTTCCTGAGAAATTCATTGTTAAATGCTTTTGTCAATATTGACAAACAGTTTCTGCAGTTCACATGGAAAGGCAAAAAACTCAGAACAGCCAACACAATGTTGAATGGCAAGAACAAAGTCTGAAAACTAACTTACCCAAATTCAAAACTTAAAAATAGTGATATAGTAATCAAGAGAATATAGCACTGTGTAAGAATTGACAAACAAATCACAGGAACAAAATAGAGCCCAGAAATGGACTCACCCAAATATAGTCAATTGATAATTAACAAAGGAGCAAAAGCAATTTGATGGTGAAAAAATGTCTTTTCAACAAATGGTGCTGAAACAACTGGACTTCCACATGCAAAAAAAGAAAAAAAATCTAGACATAAAAATTATATAAATTCCACAAATGTTAACTCAAAATGGCTCATATATCTAACTGTGCAATCCGAAATTACAAAACCCATTAGAAGAAAATCTAGACTTTGAGTTTGTGAGAGTTTTTAGATAAAATATCAAAAGCACAATTTATGAAAGAAAAACAACTAGTTGGATTTCATAAAATTGAAACCTTTTGCTCTGTGAAAGACACTATTAACATAATGAAAGCACATCTCACAGACTGAAAAATCTTTGCCAAACACATAACTGATAAAGGCCGGCTGTTCAAAATATACAAAGAACACTTAAAACTCAGCAATAAGAAAACAAACCCAATTAATTGAGTGAAAGATGTGACAAGGTGTCTCATCAAAAAGACATACTGATGGCAAATAATCATGTGAAATTATGTTTTTAGGGAACTGCAAATTAAAATAACAATGATATACCTATTCGAATGGCAAAAATCTAAAACACTGACACCCCCAAATGCTGGTGAGGATTTGGATGGAGCAACAGAAACTGTTTCCATTGTTAGAGGAAAGAGCCACTTTGGATGTCAGTTTAGCAATTTCTCACAAAGCTAAAATACTCTCACTATATGATTCAGAAATTATACTTCTTGATATTTACTCAAATGAGTTGAAAATATATCATTACACAAAAACTGCTGCACATGAGTGTTAATAAAAGCTTTCTTCAGAACTGCCAAAACTTGGAAGCAACCAAGATATTCTTCCATAGGTTAACCGAGAGACAGACTGTGCTATATCCATACAATAGATTATTATTTAGTAGTAAGAAAAATAAAAAATAAAAAAAAACAACAACCATACTATCAAGCTCTAGAAAACATGGAGATACCTTAAATGCCCATTGCTAATTGAAAGTAGTCATGCTTAAAAGGTTATAAACTATATGATTCCAAATACATGACATTCTGGAAAAGGCAAACCATTCTACACAATACAAGAGTAATGAGCAAATTAACCATCACTCTGACCCACAAGCCATATCCATAAACCATGCCCACAAACCAATCAGAGTGAAAATGCAAATAAACCCAACCAAGATGGTTACAGCCACAGAGAGCAGGAGGGATGTGTTTCCATAGCAAAGGAAAAAGCCACACTTTCTGCCTGCCCTTGGGCCTAAGCCTCCACTCAAGGCTAAAAAGTTTCAATATAGAAGGTAAACAAATCCAAACAGAAATGGCTGCTGCCACTGAGTGAGCAGGAGGCTTGGCTCTGCTCCAGGCTACAAAGTTTCAATTTTAGAAAGAAAATATATCCCAGATACCAGGGCCTCCACTTGGGTCACTGGGGGGCATGGCTGGCCTGCAAACCACCACAGACTTCTTGCTCAGGCTTCCCCATGCCCCAAGGGAACCCCCACCCTGGTCCAAAACACCCTTTAGGGCAAACCAGCTGGCCCCACCCATACACCAGTCTTCTATCCTATCTAATAAAAGAGTAATATGCAGATTGACCATCAGTCCAACAAAAAATATGGCTGCCCCATGAGGTCAAAGATCCTTCCCCTATGTGGATACAAGATGGCCAGCAGGGGAGGGCAATTGGGAGGGACCAGGCCTGCAAGGGAGGGCAGTTGTGGGTAATCAGGCAAGTAGGGGAGGATAGTTGGGAGGCACCAGGCCTCCAAGAGAGGGCAGTTGAGAGGGACCAGGCCTTCAAAGAAGGGCAGTTGAAGGTGATCAACCCTGCAGGGGATGGCATTTAGGGGTGACCTGGCCAGCAGAGGAGGGAAGCTGGGGGCAATCAGGCTGGCAGGGGAGCAGTTAGACATCAATCAGGTTGCCACGGGAGTGGTTAGGGGATGGTCAGGCTGGCAGGAAGAAGTGGTTACGGGCAATCAGGAAGGCAGACAGGCAAGTAGTTGGAAACTAGCAGTCCTGGATTGTGAGCGGGCAGTCAGACATCCCTTGAGGGGTCCCAGATTGGAGAGGGTGCAGGCTGGGCTGAGGGACAACTTCCTCTGGCCCTGTGCACAAATTTCATGCACCAGGCCTCTGGTGGAAACAATAAAAAGATCAGTGGCTGATTGTACCTTGGATGGAAGGAGAGATGAACAGGTGGACCACATGGGATTTTTAGGGCACTGAAACTATTCATTATAATACTGTATTAGTGAACACATGTCATTAAAACATTTGTCAAAACACACATGATATGAAATAGAAAGTGAATCCAAATATAAACTATCAACATTGCCTATCAGATGTGGCTCAGAGATTTGAGTGTGGACTCATGAACCAGGAGGTTAAGGTTCCATTTCTGGTCAGGGCACATGTTTGGGGTTGCAGGGTACAAGGATGCCCAGTACAGGAGGCAGCTCATCAGTGATTTCCATCATTGACGTTTCTATTCCCTTCTCCTTCTCCCTTTGTCTCTCTAAAAAAAAACCACACACACACACAAAAAAAACATATAAAGAATGTATTAATATGCCTTATCAATTGCAACAAATGTATCACATTAAAACAGGATGTTAATAACAGAAAAAACTATGTATGTGAGGGTCAGGGAGAGGTTATTGGGAATTCACTGTACTTTCTAATCAATTTTTCCACAAAACCTAAAATAGTACTAAAAATAAGAAGTATAGTAGCTTAAATTTTATATTATTTAATAAGTATAGAATTATATCCCAGCAAATACTTGTTATTCATACCAGAACTCTTTTTAACACAATATGAGATCATGCGGAAAATATCATTTTTAATGTAACATCTTTACCTATATAATCAGATTAAGCATAGCTTTAAATCAAACCACTGTCCCCCAAAATGCTTAATATTCACTACTGTGGATATAGAAGAAAGGTGAACGGTTTATCAAAATATATAAAAAATATTTTTATTGATTCAGAGAGGAAAGAAGAGAGAGAGAGAGAGGGATAGGTACATGAATAATGATACAAAGCCATTGATTAGCTGCCTCCTGAACATCCCACACTACGGATCAAGCCTGTAACCAAGGCATATGCCCTGATGGGAAATCAAACTCCTAGACCTGTGGTCCTCAAACTGCAGCTTGGGAGCCACATGCAGCTCTTTGGCCCCTTGAGTGTAGCTCTTCCACAAAATACCACAGCTTGAACGAGTCTATTTTGAAGAAGTGTTGTTAGAAGAAGTTTAAATTTTAAAAAATTGGCTTTCAAAAGAAATTTCAATAGCTGTACTGTTAATATTTGGCTCTGTTGACTAATGAGTTTGCCCACCACTGCCCTAGACTAAGCATATCAAACTCAAGACCCATGGCCCGAACGCCTCATTTATTTGGTCTGTGTTAGCCTTTGAGTTTGACACCCTTGCCCTAGACCTTCTGGTTCACATATCGATGCTCAACCACTGGACCATGCTGGCTGGGCTAATTTATTACTAGTCCTTATGAAAAAACATTTTCTCAGAAGAACACAGTGTCATAATTTAACAAATGAACAAAACAGAATTGAAAACATTATATAAAAGGATTTAAAAGCATATGTAATATCATAAAATAAGATAAACATTTTTGCCCCTAAATCTTTAATGAAAACGAATGGCTGTATTTGTAAAAAGCATCAGGTAAAAGGACATAGATTAAAATCCAACACATTTTTTTTCCACAAATTACTTATTTTCTTTTCTACCTTTTGTGGGCTAAGAGAGATTCCATTTACTGAGAATTTAATTTATGCCAGTCTCTAATGTTAAGTAATTTAATGTTATTACTTTATTTCATTATCACAAAAAATGCTGAATTCAATTGTTTCTTAAAAGGAAAAGAAAAAGTTAAGTAAATTTGTGATCATGAGATTTGAATTTAATTTATTTGATCCTAAGAAGTTATATTTAACCATTATTCTCTGTTGCTTCAGGAATTTCTTTATTTAACTCATAATGACTAATCTTATATTATGTACAGCAAATTACATTTTTGAAATTTTCCATGGGTTAATTAAAAAACAACACATCCACCTAAAAGTCAATGAATCAAAATCAAGAAAGGATTCTAGAAATAACCACTATCCTATATAATAAAAGCCTAATATGCTAAGAGTAAAATTAACCAGTCTGCCATTCAACCAATCAAAGCATAATATGCTAATTGTATGCTAAGGCCACCCAACTGCTCGCTATGATGTACACTGACCACCATGTGGCAGATGCTGAGACTGGTAGTTTAGTTTGCTGTTGGGGTCTAGAAAATTGGGACTGAGTGAGATGGGCTGGATATGCCCTGGAGCCCTCCTGCAGATGCTTCCTGGCTGGCCAACCTCCTCTGTCCCTTCCTGGCCCTGATCATGCATTAATGGGGTCCTTCAGCCTGGCCTGTACCCTCTCATAATCTGGGACCCCTTGGAGGATGTCAGAAAGCTGGTTTCAACCCAGTCCTGCAGGCCAGGCACAGGGACCCCACTGGTGCACAAATTTGTGCACTGAACCTCTAGTTTAAAGGTCCTCAAGCAGTCAGTGCTGGGTCACCATGCCTGCAGCCTTAGCAGTCAGTGCTGGGTTGCCAAGGTTGGTTGGTTGAGCCACCTGGTCATTGTGGATGTGATGGACCCAGGGTTTTTATATATTAGGATGATACAATCATAGTCAAACTTGCTTTGTGTAAGGGCATAAGATCTTTCAGTAAAATTAATCAAATTAATCTCTTTAAAAGAATTGATGACAGGGCTGGAATTTACATTTAGATTGATTTGTGTTAGAATAGAGGCAACAAATGCATACTGACACAAGAGAACTAAGAGAGGAAAAATTAAAAGTGATTTCCTATAATTCATAGAATTTTTATAATGTGAATTCACACTAAGTTTGACTAGATTTCCAAATATATATAATTTTCCCTCTTCTTAGCACTAGAAAATTCCAAAGTAATATGCCCATATCTAATAATAATAATAACTATAAGATTTGTGACCATCATCAAATATATTTAGTATGTAAATTTAAGGAACTGTTAGCTGAAGTCTACAAAGCCAAATGGCAAGAAATGAACCCAGATTAAACTGAGGCAAATAGAAAGAGGATTTAGTGGATATTTGTGATGCTATTTATTATATCCTGAGGAATTATCTTCATCTCTAAGCCTTGACTGTTTTATTTCAGTAATATCATTCTAACCAAAGGACCAATACCATTCTTCTGTGGCCCTGGAGGCTGGGACAACACTGAAAAGAATGAGTTAGCATCAAGGTACAGCGCAAGTTAGCAAGTTAAGGGGACATGCTAGAAACTTTCCAATGTCCTCAGCACGGTTTCCTGGAATCATGTTGACTGCTCTTAGTCTCTTCCAAAGCCTCTTATTTTGCTTCCAGGTCATATTTTACGCCTTATACTGGACATTCACATGTTATGCAATATATCATAACAAAATTTCACACTTAGAGCTTCTGAGTTTGAATTCATACTTTACTATGGGCTATCTATGTGACCAATGCAACATATTACTTTACTTCACTAAGTCTCTTTTCTCATCTATAAATCAGAGAAAGATTGCCTATCTCTCAGGGATGTTATGATAATTAAATGTGTTGATTTTATAAAATTGTTTTTACACAGTGCCTAACTATTATGTGTTTAGCCAAGTTATGACTGATATACCTAGACTGTGAAGCCACTATTTCCTGTTTCTCCATGTCAGAACCAGTCCAACATTCTTAAAAATGTCATACTAAAAATACATTTGGCATCATGCACATATATTTATCTTTGTGTTTGTCTCTATTTGTAATGTTATATTGTTTATCGATCCAGATGTTTACAGTTTCGTTGCTTAACTCATTAACTCAAGTTTAAATCTGTACATATCCCATTCCACCCTTCCCAGATTCCTAACATGTCACATTGGCTATCCTCAGGCTCATATCTTCCCCGGTCTATCAGTTTAGTGCCAACATAGAAATAAGGAAAGGGAAGGAGGCCAGAGAACAAAGGAAAAAGTAGAGTTTGGAAACATTTCCTTTGATCCAATTCAACTGAAGTGTATTTGGAATGAAGAGTAAGTTGAGAGCATTCACTTCAACAATAAAGAATGTTTTGTTCCTTTTTATTCAATTGTTACACCTGAAAGAAAGGGGGAAAGACCATGTCTCTTCTATTTTCCAGACCATCAAAGCTTGAATAAAGTATTGTAGACTCATAAGTATTGATTTTGGATGGGCCACCTGTTCCCTGCATGTGGATAGATGGGCAATGACTCCCTGAGTTTCATCAACCTAAAACACATGGAAAAAATGCTGTCAGGTTAGCATGGTACCTGCCCTGTCAAAATGTCTCCAGCCATCTGGAATGCAGCGTAACCAAGTCCTGACTCAATATTTCACCCACTCCAGATTTTCTGTAAGGAGCTTAAACGAAAACTTCTCAGAACAGACTTTACTACTTCGAAGTAGTACATAGTATTAATTTTTGAAATTATGGGTTGCAATCAAAGGTGATATGATCCATAAAAAGGGTATAAAATAATAAATATCTAAATATTTATGATATTTTTCAGAAAGAGAGTAAATATTTCCTATTTTAAGGGTATTCTAGGCTCTGAAATATGTTTTCATCATCTCTGCACAATTTCTTTTAATTCATGAAGCATGTCCAAGCTTACTGTAAAAAATAATCAAATACATTTTTATAGATTTCACAGAGAATGGGAGAGGGAGTGGGAATAGAAACATCAATGATGAGAATTATTGATGGGCTGCCTCCTACTCGCCCCTCATTGAGGATGGAGCCTGCAACTCTGGGCATGTGCTCTGACCAGGAATCCAACAATGACTGATTCATTGGTCAACTCTCAGCCACTGAACCATGCTGGCTGGCTCCAACTGTACTTCTGACAAACTTTGTGACTACTCAAGAAAATACCAGTTTCTACCTATGAACTATGTAGATAGTAATTATTTTAAAACTGCAATATATAATTTTGAGGACAGGGGTTACTTACAGAGACAGATAGATAATTTGCCCAACATTTTACTACTTCTAGTTGTGCTTATCCACTCATCTACTGATATTCACTTAGGCTGTTTCCAAATCTTAGCTATTTTAAGTTGTGCTGCTATAAACACAGAGGTACATATATTCTTTCTGACTGGTGTTTCAGGTTTCTTGGGATAGAATCCTAGAAGTGGGATCACTGGGAAAAATTGCAGTTACATATTTAAGTTTTTTAGGAAACTCCATACTGTTTTTCATAATGGCTGCACAAGTTTTCATTCCCACCAGAAGTGCATGAGGGTCCCTTTTCTCCACATCCTCACCAGAACTTGCCATTTGTTGATTTATTGATGATAGGTGTGAGGAGATACCTCATTGTTGGTTTAATTTGCATCTCTCCAAAGATTTGTAACTTTGACCATTTTTTTCATATGTCTCTTGGACATCTTTATGTCCATTTTGGAAAAGTGTCTATTTAGGTCCTTTGCCTACTTTTAATTGAATTGTTTGTCTTCCCTTTGTTCAGTTGTATGAGTTCCTTATATATTTTGGAAGTTATACCCTTATTGGATATAACATTGGCAAATATTTTCTCCTATACCAGTGGCTCCCTTTTCATTTGGTTGATGATTTCTTTTGCTGTGCAGAAGCTTTTTATGTAGATGAGTGTATAAAAAAAAAGCAGTGTGGTACATTTACACCATGGAATACCATGCAACAGTAAAAACAGAGGATCTCTTTGCATTTGACACAGCATGGAGGGACCTGGAGAGTGTGATGCTAAATGAAGTAAGCCAATCAGAGAAATATTGTGTGTGGAGTCTAATGAACTAAATAAACTGATAAACAAAATAGATCCAGAGACATAGGATCATGGAACAGACTGATGAATCTCAGAGGGAAGGTGGGGATGGGTGGGGTGGGTGGTAAGAGATTAACTGGGGGAACTTATATGGACATATGCATAGCACATAGCACAGACAATAGTGTGGAAAAGACAGGTGGGGGGATGAGGGGGTGAATCAGGAAAAAGTACACCCAAACAAAGGGAACATCTATAATATTTTCTTTTTTTTTTTTTTTCTTTTTTTTTTCTTTTTTTTTTAAATTAAGGTATTATTTGTGTACATAGCTTATCATTGCCCCCCCCCCCCATAGATGCCCTCCCTCCCCAGAGTTTTGTGTCCATTGGTTGTTCCCATATGCAAGCATACCAGTCCTTCGGTTGATCTCTTATCTCCCCCAGATCTCCCTACCCTCCCCCCCCCCGCTGTCATTTGGCAGTCTGCCTGTTGTTTTACTGTCACCATATCTATCTTTCTGTTCATTCGTTTACAATGTTCTTTAATATCCATAAATGAGTGAGGTCATGTAGTGTTTCTCTTTCATTGACTGGCTTATTTCGCTCAGCATGATGCTCTCCAATTCCATCCAGGTTACTGCAAATGATGAGAATTCCTTCCTTTTTATGGCAGCATAGTATTCCATGGTGTAGATGTACCATAGTTTTCTGATCCATTCATCTGCTGACGGGCACCTAGGCTGTTTCCAAGTCCTAGCTATTGTAAATTGTGCTGCTATGAACATAGGGGTGCATATATCCTTTCTGATTGGTCTTTCTAGTTTCTTGGGGTATATTCCTAGTAGTGGGATTGCTGGGTCAAATGGGAGTTCCATTTTCAGTTTTTTGAGGAAGCTCCATACTGTTTTCCACAGTGGTTGCACCACCCTGCAATCCCACCAGCAGTGCAGGAGGGTTCCTTTTTCTCCACAACCTCGCCAACATTTGTTGTTTGTTGTTTTGTTGATGTTGGCCATTCTGACAGGTGTGAGATGGTACCACATTGTTGTTTTGACCTGCATCTCTCGGATAATTAGTGACTTGGAGCATGTTTTCATGTACCTCTTGGCCTTCCTTCTGTCTTCTTTTGGGAGGATTCTATTTAGGTCCATTGCCCATTTTTTAATTGGCTCATTCATTTTCCTTTTATTGAGTTGTATAAGCTGTCTGTAGATGTTGGAGATTAAACCTTTATCAGTGATATCGTTTGCAAATATGTTCTCCCATACAGTGGGTTTTCTTGTTGTTTTGTTGATGGTTTCTTTTGATGTAAAAAAGCTTTTTATTTTGATGTAGTCCCATTTGTTTATTTTCTCCTTAGCTTCCATTGCCCTAGGGTTAGTATCAGTGAAGAAGTTCTTTAGGCATATGTCTGAGATTTTGCTGCCTGCGGATGCCTCTAGTATTTTTATGGTTTCCCGTCTTATGTTTAAGTCCTGTATCCATTTTGAGTTTATTTTTGTGTATGGTGTAAGTTGGTGATCTAGTTTCATTCTTTTGCATGTCTCTGTCCAATTTTCCCAACACCATTTATTGAAAAGACTGTCTTGGCTCCATTGTATGTTCGTGCCTCCTTTGTCAAATATTAATTGAGCATATTGATTTGGGTTGATGTCTGGATTCTCTAATCTATTCCATTGATCAATATGTCTGTTCTTGTGCCAGTACCAGGCTGTTTTGAGAACAGTTGCTTTGTAATACAGCTTGAAATCTGGTATTGAGATTCCTCCTACTTTACTCTTATTTCTCAAGATTGCTGAGGCTATTCGGGGTCTTTTATTGTTCCAAATGAATTTTTGGAGAGTTCTTTCTAGGTCTGTGAAGTATGTCCATGGTATTTTCATGGGGAGTGCATTGAACTTGTATATTGCTTTGGGAAGTATGGACATTTTGATGATGTTGATTCTACCAATCCATGAACATGGTATGTTCTTCCATCTGTTTACATCTTTCTCTATTTCTTTTTTCAGTGTCGTGTAGTTTGCTGCATATAGGTCTTTTACCTCCTTGGTTAAGTTTATTCCTAGGTATCTTAATTTTTTTGGTGCGATGGTAAACGGGATTGCTTTTTTAGTCTCTGTTTCTGTAAGTTCACTATTGGTGTAGAGAAATGCCATTGATTTCTTGGCATTGATTTTGTATCCTGCTACATTGCCAAATTCGTTTATTAAGTCTATTAGCTTTTTGATGGAGTCTTTTGGGTTTTTTATGTACAATATCATGTCATCTGCAAATAGTGACAGCTTTACTTCTTCTTTTCCAATTTTGATGCCTTTTATTTCCTCTTCTTGTCTAATTGCCATGGCGAGTACTTCCAGTACTATGTCAAAGAGGAGTGGTGAGAGTGGGCATCCCTGTCTTGTTCCTGTTCTTAGAGGGAATGGTTTTAGTTTTTGCCCATTGAGCATGATGTTGGCTGTGGGTTTATCATATATAGCTTTTATTATGTTGAGGTATGATCCTTGTACTCCCACCTTGTTGAGAGTTTTTATCAGGAAAGGGTGTTGGATTTTATCAAATGCCTTTTCTGCATCGATAGATATGACTATATGATTTTTATCTCTCAATTTGTTTATGTGATGTATCACGTTTATTGATTTGCGAATATTGTACCATCCTTGCATTCCTGGTATAAAACCTACTTGGTCATGGTGTATGATCTTCCTGATGTACTGCTGGAGCCGATTTGCTAGAATTTTGTTGAGGATTTTGGCATCTATGTTCATGAGGGATATTGGCCTGTAATTCTCTTTCATTGAGTTGTCTTTATCTGGTTTTGGTATTAGGGTGATGCTGGCTTCATAAAAGGAGTTTGGCAGTGTTCCTTCCTCTTGAATTTTTTGGAAAAGTCTGAGGAGGATAGGTTTTAGTTCTTCCTTGAATGTTTGGTAAAACTCTCCTGTGAAGCCATCTGGCCCTGGGCTTTTGTTTGCTGGAAGCTTTTTGATGACTGCTTCAATTTCTTCCCAAGTTATTGGTCTATTGAGATTTTTAGATTCTTCCTGATTGAGTTTTGGAAGGTTGTATTTTTCTAGGAATATGTCCATTTCCTCCAGGTTGTCCAGTTTGTTGGAATAGAGTTGTTCATAGTATTTTGTAACAATCCTTTGTATTTCGGCTGGGTCTGTTGTTATTTCACCTCTTTCATTTCTGATTTTGTTTATTTGGGTTCTCTCTCTTTGTTTCTTGGTTAGCCTGGCTAGAGGCTCATCAATCTTGTTTATCCTTTCAAAGAACCAGCTCTTGGTTTTGTTGATCTTATGTATTGTGTCTTTGGTCTCTATGTCGTTAATCTCTGCTCTGATTTTTATTATTTCCTTCCTTCTGCTTACAGTGGGCCTTTCTTGCTGTTCTTTTTCTAACTGTTTGAGTTGTAGGGTTAGATAATTTGTTACCATTCTTTCTTGTTTTTTGCAATAGGCTTGTAGGGATATGAACTTCCCTCTCAAAACAGCTTTTGTTGTATCCCATAGATTTTGGATTGTTGTGTTTTCATTGTCATTAGTTGCCATGATGCTTTTGATTTCTTCCTTGATTTCTCTGGTAACCCAGTCTTTGTTCAATAGCATGCTATTTAGTCTCCATGTGTTTAATTTCTTTGGCTTATTATTATTGTAGTTGATTTCCAATTTTATGGCACTATGATCTGAGAAAATGCTTGATAAGATTTCTATCTTCTTGAATTTGAAGAGACTTTGCCTATGTCCCAACATGTGGTCTATCTTTGAGAATGACCCGTGTGCACTTGAGAAGAATGTATATTCTGTGGCTTTGGGATGAAATGTTCTGAAGATGTCGATTAATTCCATCTGGTCTAGTACGTCATTTAGGATTGACGTTTCTTTACTGATTTTTTGTTTAGATGATTTGTCCAAAGGTGACAGTGGAGTATTAAAATCTCCTACTATGATTGCATTGCTATTAATCTCTCCCTTAATGTCCTCCAGCAGTTTCTTTATGTATTTGGGTGCTCCTGTATTGGGTGCATATATGTTTACCAGGGTTATTTCTTCTTGTTGGATTGCTCCCTTTAGTATAATGAAGTGGCCTTCAATATCTCTTTTTATGTCCTTCACTTTGAGATCTAATTTGTCAGATATAAGTATTGCTACCCCAGCCTTTTTTTCATTTCCGTTCGCCTGGAAAATCTTTTTCCATCCCTTCACCCTCAGCCTGTGTGCATCTTTTTTCCTGAAGTGTGTTTCTTGTAGACAGCAGATATAAGGGTCTTGCTTTCTTATCCATTCTGTTACCCTATGTCTTTTGATTGGAGCATTTAAACCATTTACATTTAAAGTTATTATTGATAAGTAGGTATTTGATGCCATTTTTATTCTATACCCCTGTGTTCCTTCTTTGCTTCCTATTTCTTCATTTTTACAGTAAACCCTTTAGCATTTCTTGCATTGCTGGTTTGGTGGAGATAAATTCCTTTAGTCTTTTTTTGTCTGTGAAGCTTTTGATTTCATTTTCAATCTTGATTGATAGCCTTGCTGGGTACAGTATTCTTGGATTCAGACCCTTCCTTTGCATGACTTTGTATATTTCATGCCATTCCCTTCTGGCCTGATGAGTTTCTGTGGAGAAATCAGTTGCTAGTCTGATGGGGGTTCCTTTATATGTAACCTTCTGTCTCTCTCTAGCTGCTTTTAAGATTCTTGCTTTGTCATTGTTGTTTTGCACTTTAATTATAATGTGCCTAGCTGTTGGTCTTTGGGGATTCATTTTGCTTGGGACTCTACGAGCTTCTTGTATTTGTATGTTTTTTTTCTTCTCTATCTCAGGAAAGTTTTCTGTCATTATATCTTGAAACAGTTTTTCTATGCCTTCCTCTGTTTCCTTTCCTTCTGGAACCCCTATTATCCTAATATTGTTTTGCTTTGTAATGTCCCAAAGTTCCCGTAGGCTCTCTTCCTGCTTTTTAATTTTTTTTTCTAAAAGCTGCTCTAATTGGGTATTTTTTTCCATCTTGTCTTCTAGCTCACTGATCCGGTCCTCTGCTTCATCTAGCCTACTTTTGATACTTTCTATTGAGTTCTTTACAGTAGCTATGTCATTTTTCATTTCTTCTTGGTTCTTCTTCATTTCCTCTTGGGTCTTACTCATATTGTCAAATTTGTCTTCCATTCTTTTTAGCCATCCCATGATCATTACTCTGAATTCTTGCTCTGGTAGGTTGCTTGCCTCTAAATCGTTTACTTCATTTTCTGGTGATGGCTGATTTTCTTTCATAGGCGGGTTGTTTCTTAGCCTCCCCATGATCTATCTTTTTAGGACGCCTGTTTATGTAGTTCTCTCTCTCCTGCTTAGATTTAAAGGTACAAAATACAACACAACCAGGTACAACACACAAGGCACTGAACAGAAAAGCGTTTGCAATATTAATATCCTCCAATAAAGGTGACTAGAACCCAGCTAACAAAATCATGCAATCAAATAAACAGAATAAGCAAACCAATCTTACAAAAAAGCATAAAACTTTGATATAGTTAGCATTTAGCATACAACTACAAAGGGGTAGAGAGAAGGATTTTTTTTTTTTTTTAAGGACAGTGACAAGGTAGGTGCAAATGGACTTGGAGTAGGGGGTTGGGGGTTAGATATACACTGGAAGGGTGAAATTTAGGAGGGGATAAATAGAAAAAAAATAGGGAAAATCTAGAGCAGTAAAGAGTTAAGATAAGCAGGGCACCAAAGGGAAAGGGTTAGGAAGAGAGTGATGGCATAAAGGTAGGGTTGAGTTAGAAAAGAGCGTTGGAGAAGGAAAGGTATAAATAGTCTTTTGAATAGTAATCCCAAAGGGAAAAAAAGAGAAAAGAAAGAAAAAGAAGAAAAAGAGAAATTAAAAAAAAAAAAGAAAAAGAAATATAAAAAGGATTATAATATGTCACTTAAAAAGTAGTAATAAAAATAAACAAAAGAAAATAAGATAAAAAACATAAAAAAGGTAAAATAGTAGTAGTAATAATGTTGATTACCTATAAAAAATGAATTAATTAAAAAGGTAAAATCAAGTGAGGGCAGATGAAAAAATTTCTTGAGTAAACTTTGCAATTAAAGTAGGTAAAAAACCAAAATTAATTTCTTGAGTAAACTTTGCAATTAAAGTAGGTAAAAAACAAAAATTAAACAGTTAAAAAGTAAAAATTGAAAATTAAACAAAATTTGCTGTAATGAAGGTCATTCAGTTTCTGTGTTGTTCTGTCTGGCACGCCTGTTCCCCGTCTGGGCGGTAGTTGCAGATCCCTGTGTTTCACTGTTCCTCCGTGTTGATTACAAGTCCTGATTTTAGGCCGATCTAGAGACCATATGTGCTTTAGCCTCTGGGTGGCAGTGTTTCTGGATGACTTCCAGGACTCTAAAGCCTTTCTATCTTTTTCCCCCCTCTCTCTGTGTCTCTGGTCTATGGAGGGCTGGGGGTGGGACGGTCCCGAGCTGGCTGCACTCCCCTGTATCTCTGTGGACACTTCTTGGATTCAGATCCAGATGTGCTGCTCCCCAGATATCCCCCCTCCTAGGAGCTCAGTCCACAGACAGGCAAGCCTCCAATCGCAAACCCTGGGGCTTCCTGCAAATCCAGGCCCAGTCCTTCAGCCTCTGTGCTCCTGGCGCTGCGCGCGAGCTGTTGCGCGAGAACTGGTGCGCGGGGGGTTGTTGCGCCGAGTGGAACTCAGTCAGAACTACCGGGCCGAGGGGAACTCACCCACCGGATCGCTGGGAAATCTGAGCTCCTCTGAGATCAAGGGTTCGCGCCAATTATGTTCAATTGGTGTTCCTTGGGGCTGGGGATAATCAGGCCTCCGACTCGAACCTCCTCCCTTCCAAGATGGCGAGATCTCCCCGTGCGCGCTGGCAAGTATCTCCGGTAAGGGACCCAGCCGCGGGTGGTCAGCTGTCGGGGGCTCCCTGATCAGCAGACCCCAAATTTCCTCTGGTGTTCGTCCGTCTCCTGGCTTGTTGACCAGCACTCCTAGTGTGATCCTCCGCTGCTCTCTCTCTCTTCCTCGGGACAAGACTCAGAAACCGCCCATCTGCTCTTCCGCCATTTTCTCTCTCCCTCTATAATATTTTCAATAATAAAGATAAATTTTTAAAAATGACTAGTTATAGCTTGTGTAATTATACCTTTTTTAGTCAAGTGTTCAGTGAGGATAGCCAGTATTTGTATACAAATTAAGCAATACAAATTTCTAATATAACTTTTTGTAAGACAAAATATACTACCTACCTCACCGAAACCGGTTTGGCTCAGTGGTAGAGCGTTGATCTGCGGACTGAGGGGTCCCGGGTTCGATTCCGGTCAAGGGCATGTACATTGGTTGCGGGCACATCCCCGGTGGGGGGTGTGCAAGAGGCAGCTGGTCAGTGTTTCTCTCTCATCGACGTTTCTAGCTCTCCATCTCTCTCCCTTCCTCTCTGTAAAATATCAATAATATATATTTAAATCTATATATATATATATATATATATATATATATATATATATCCTCATTTTAATGGAGAAAAATTTAAGGAAAGCATTTTATAGTCTTTGGGTTTAAATAAGAAAAAATAATTAGATAGTTAAAAATGATTATTCTAAAATGTGCTGCATTTATAATATGTAATTTTTTTCTTCAAAAAGAAATCCTCAGAAATATATTGTTGGTGTTTGTGTTAATAATTTTTTTTCTCAAAGGAAACATTGGTAGTAGCATAAACACCTGAAAGTACATAGACATTATAATAGCATGAATGATGCTGGTACCATGATGGTTAAAACGGATGCCCATGAGCTTCATACTGATGAATTAATGAAAAACATATATTGTAAATACTGTTGAACATACTATTATTTACTAGAGACACATGCATGCAGTATAAACTGTGTGCCTAAGAAAACACTGCAAAACAGACCCACTATATAGATATACATTCCCAGCAGAATCACAACCAGAGAAAATACAGTATTTTTATAGTCACCTTCAGTTAAGCACTCCCACTTTCCTCAATGTTATCTCAGCCAATCATTACTTTCTGTGGATGGCTGTGCAGGTATTAGAATTTTATTTCTAGTCCAAATGTTTTATATTTTTTGTCACTTTATGAATGTCCTACTTTGGGGGTAATTTTGCTGTCAATTCATGAGAACTGTGAAATGTCACACAACTTTTGTAAAGTACAGCACCAGTAATTAAAATTTAACCAGAGGACCTCTGACAGTGTCATCTGAATGTGCAGATTCTTCATATAACGTACGTGAAAGCCAACGGGAAACATCCGTAAAATGAATAGAGTTTTGACAGCAAACACACATACTTATGTACGCCATAGTGGTAGCTTCTGTAGCATACAGAAACTCCGGAAAATGAAACGCACAGGGACGTGAAGCTATTAGGTAGCGCAGACTGCCATTTTTTTCATGTTAACAGAGTACTTTGTCAGCCTTATCCCACAAAAAAATGTGATATATAAAACAACACCGTTAACAGATCCGTCATCCTCTGTCCTTCCTTTTAACTTTGCATATACATTTCACAATTCTCTAAAGTGCTTGCCTTCCCAGTTATCCCTGCACCAAATCCCCGAGCTGCCTCTCTCCTCTGGGGCAGCCGAACACCGCATCTGTCATCTCCCCGCTCAGGTGAGGCGTCCCCAGGCCCCAGGTAACTAACTGCTGCAGGACTTGAGGAATGAATGCTTTGTGAGAAGGAAAGGAAATGCTGAGAGCAGGGGGATAGTCTGCTCTCAAGGGAGGCCTCGGAAGGGAAAATCAATCACACGAATTAAGAGCTTCTGATGAATAAATAATTCATGTACACTAAGTAATTAACCAATTTTCAAGGCGGGCTGCGTATAGCATGCTCGAGTTAGCTCGCTTTGCATCCATCAAAACGGTAAACGTGTGGCTTTGCTTCATACGATTTGCAAATACAAAATGACTGCGCCGGGTGGAAGGCTACCATTTAAGAGACTATAACAGACAAAACCAGGTGGTTGGGCACCCGCTTCCCAACGCACAAACCAAAGACTAAAATATCTATTTATTCGTAAAGACTCTGACTATCGTATTTAATAGTGTTGACATTTATATAAACGGATTGCGGTGTAGTTGTCGAACATACACTGGGATGATTCCATAATCCTGTTTTAATTAGATGGATGTTGTGAGCATAGAAAAATCACAAGCTGCACTCCCTGTGGTGATGCCATACTGGCAAGGAATCAATCACCACGGCTCCGGTTGCCATAGAAACTGATAGCTCCTGCACCACCATCTAAGTGGCAAATGATTGGTGGTGTACTCATAACACAGGGAGAGCAATGAGTTTTTCTATCCTGTCCAGCAGCTGTGCCAGAGAGTTAATTAAAAGCAGAGAACATGAAATAAATCTAAATCTGTGAAGAAATGAAATGTACAGTACAAATTGAATTCCCGTGTCGAACAGAAATTAATATGCAGCACAAACCACAGAGCTGCCTGAACAAGCAGCAGCTGGGAATCTTGGGAAATGTTGCCTCTGAGGCGGTTTGAGCTGAAATGTGGAGAGGGCACCTCCTTATCTTATTACCTAAACAAGCACTTTGTTCAGCATTTGTGTTGACTGATGCATGCAAATTGCGGCCTCTAATGTTAAGAGTTCCCCTTTCTAAGCAGGAAGGACAAAGCTTAACTAAGATTTAATTAACAAACTGTTAGCAACTGAAGTTTATCAGCTGTGAGCACAATGTAAGTAAATGTTTCTACTCCTGTACTAGAATTCGCCAGGCAACCTCTGTGAAAGTCTGTGTTTTTATTGATAAG
This sequence comes from Vespertilio murinus, assembly GCA_963924515.1. Classification (NCBI taxonomy): domain Eukaryota; kingdom Metazoa; phylum Chordata; class Mammalia; order Chiroptera; family Vespertilionidae; genus Vespertilio; species Vespertilio murinus. Next base: position 123,563,536 of record OZ004708.1, read on the forward strand.
CCATGAATTCAAAATTCTTATTTCAAATATAGCAAGCCAAGGAGCAAGTACCTAAAATGCTTTGAGAAGCTTGACATAGAAATAAAGTTTGTTGTGTGTTTTTTTATTCCCCTTTCCATAGAACGAGCTACAACAATTCAGGCATGAAATATATAACTAGAGAGAACCATGATTTCTTGGTTCAGTCCACCCGATACTGAGATTTCAGTGTTATCATTTGGAAAAGTTAGTGTTCCGACCACCTGCTCTCTGTGAGAAGTCAGCCCGCCCCACTGGGAGAGTAGAACAGCCCAGGGACCACACTTTGTGTCTCCGCAGCTGCCAAATTGTGTGAGTTTATAGGAATCAGAGGGTAGAATCACATCTTGGATTATGGGATTTACCCTTCTCCCCAGCTGGACAAAATCAGGTCCAGAGATTGAGCATGGCTGACTGTGGAAGAGCAAGAAATGCTGGTGGAATGTCAGAGTCACTACCATTACAAAACATGCACATGCACTTAATGCCCATCTAATGAACTGCTATCATTTTTCTTTTATCCAGATGTATTTCCACCTGGTTCATCTTTTCTTTCTTTTGTTTAAATCTTTATTATTGAAAGTATTACATATGTCCCTTTCTTTCCCCCATTGATTCTTTATAATCTGCCCCTTCCACTCTGTCTCACTCCAGTCCTCTACCACCCTATTGTCTGTGTCTATGGATTATCAAATATGTATACAAGTTTTTTGGTTTATCTTTTCCCACCCACACAGTCACTCCCGCCTTCCCTCTGAGATTCCACAGTCTGTTCCATGCTTCTATATCTCTGGATCTATTTTGTTCAACAGTTTATTTTTTCCCCACTAGTTTATATATATGAGCGAGATACTTGTCTTTCTCTGACTAGCTTATTTAGCTTAACATCATCTTTTATCTCTAACTAGTGGCCCAGTGCACAGATTTAGGCACATTGAAAGACAATTAATTAGAAGAAATATTTTAATATCACTATTTTTCCTTTCTCTATGGTAGAAGTGTCAACAAAATTCATTATTGATAATTATAGATTGAAACACACATGTGTGATTGGCACCAGCAAGAGCTTTATATGTATTGCACATGCTTTAGTCAACTTAGCCTTTTATAGATATAGAATAAACTTGCTTAATTAGACCTGCTTTCTGATTTATCGAAACTTTTTCCAGTCCAGTGAAGCACCCCAACTTCTCTTTCAGGTAATTGTCAGCAACACAGCAGTAAATATCAATACAGAGCAGATTATTATTGTAGATCAAGCAGGGAGAACGAAGGGTAAAATATATAACTGCAACAGTGTTTGACAATATTCTGTGCAGTGAGAAAATCTGAAGTCATTTTCAAGGTCCACTGTTTCTTACTTCTTTTCAGCAGGGTCTTTTCTAAACTTTCTAAATCTCCTTCCTGGCTAAAGAAAATAGGATTCCACAGATTCTCCTATCTACATACTCTAGGACTTCTATGAGGATCAAATGAGATGAGGCATGGGAAAATGCTTCTGACATTTGGTTAAAGTGTAAAATGTTTGCACCTGGCTATAAAGCAAGTTGTGTTCCTGAAACTCCAAGGAAGCTAGTTGCTAGGGAGAGGAAGCCGGGTGTTGTATGTGATGTCATTACCCGGCACCCACAGTGACAGTTTCCAGGCTGGGCTGGGCTGTGGGTCACATTTTTCACCATGAGGGTCTCAGCAGTGTTGGCTATGATTTGGTGGGGTGTCACTCCAGGGTGGTGGTGGGGCCTATGTTCCACTTGGGGAAGAAAAGTGTTGCTCTCTGTGTGCCAGGTCCACTGTGCCATTTCTTTGTAAATGGCCATTGCTCATCAAGGTAGCTCCTGTGTTGAGCATCTGCCCCCTGGTGATCAGTGTGTGTCATAGTGACTAGTTGGATGGCAGGAGGGACACTTAGCATATTAGTCTTTTATATATCTAGATGGCAATTAAATTGCTCACCTAACGAGAATTTACACAATTCCTCTTACCACCCATTTTAAGTATATTTTCCAGTGTGATAAGACAACAAGAAAGTAAGCACCATGCTTCCATATATTTGTTGATATGCTGGTATGAATCAGATTTTTATACATAGTTAAATTGCTTGATTTGAAAATATCACATAGGTGTCCATGATATATGGAAGAAGATGTGAAGTAGCTTTTTCAAGGGGAGTTTTGTTCACTTTCAAACCATTACTAGGCTTCCAATGACAGGTAGAATCAACACTATTGCAAGAAGACATTCTTTAGACATAGGTGGGAGGGATGCAGGATATCAAGGAAGGAAGTTTCCAATATTATTCTAAGTGTATGACTTTAGACTTTAAATATAGTCAAGTTACTTAATTATACCACACCTACACCTATTATCATCTCTAAGTAGAAACATTGATAATTGTTAGTAATAAAACCACATGCTGTCTTCATGAGAGTATCTGAATGCATTAAAAGAAGAATTTTTAAAAAGTACATAAACTTTCCAGAAATATTGAAATATGAATGGTGTGATGAATGCACAAAATAACAAAAATTTGCATTATTATCTTGTGCTGGAAATCCACATGATAAATATATCTTTAAGTAAGCATTTCATAATGGAAAAGTTCAGCGTTTCACAAATGTTTAATGCCATTTAAAATATCTAAATCCACAGATATTAGATATTTTTAAATGTATATTTTTAAACATTCTATGTAATTAGAACCTATTGTCTCTGGTATTATGGTTTTATAATGGGATGTTTTGGATCATGAGATGTTAATCTCTATGATTAATGATACTATTGATAAAAATCTTGAATTCATATGTTTTCTTCCCCATTTTCTTTGTTTTGTCTTATTTCCCTATAAGCTGATTTGAATTCTTATTATTGTTTCTTAATATATATATATATAATTGATTTTTTTACAGAGAGGAAGAAAGAGGGTTAGAGAGTTAGAAACATCTATGAGAGAGAATCATAGATCAGCTGCCTCTTTCACACCCCCTACTGGGGATGTGCCCGCAACCAAGGTACATGCCCCTGACTGGAATCGAACCTAGGACATTTCAGTTCGCAGGCAGACGCTCTATTCATTGAGCCAAACCGGTTTTGGCTTAGTATTGTTTCTTAAATGACCTTTTTGAAGTGCTATTTTCATCTTTTGATGGGTTCTTTGAGAATTCTTGTTTTCCTTTTACCCACTCTAGCAAGCACTGTAACAAAGTGGTTTTCAAACATGTTTATTTTTTTTAATCAACCAGAAACCTTTAAAATATATTTATGAGTTTATATACCTATTATCTATCTATCTATCTATCTATCTATCTATCTATCATCTGTTTATTTAGAGAGAGAGGGTGAGCAAGGGAGATAACACATTCCCAGGCTGCTACAAATTCTGAACTAGTGGTCTGCATAGCACCAGAGCATTAAAAGTTTTTTTAAAAATATATATATTTTATTGATTTCTTACAGAGAGGAATAGAGAGGGATAGAGAGTTAGAAACATCGATGAGAGAGAACCATCGATCAGTTGCCCCCTGCACACCCCCTACTGGGGATGTGCCCGCAACCAAGGTACATGCCCTTGACCGGAATCGAACCCGGGACCTTCCAGTCCCCAGGCCGACGCTCTATCCATTGAGCCAAACCGGTTTCAGCCTTTAAAAGTTTTATAAACTTTCACAAGTTAATCTCAAGTACACACTCACTTTAGAAAAAGAGATGGAAATAGAGCACCAACCAATCCTGACATTTATTGATTTTACAACCATTTTTATTGATGACCATTTCATCTAGTGAGAATTGTGGTGCGGTTCCCTAATTTGTATAAGCAATGCTAATCTTGTCACCCTTTTAGTCAATGTTGTTAATTCTTTTGATGTGACTGACTTTATCAGAATAACAATAAGCAAAGGACCTTTTTCTCAGAAAAATACACATAAAGTTACATACAACATTTGCAAAGAATTTCCAGGATTTTACTGACTCCCCAGAATGACCCTGAGAGAATAATGCTCCTTTTAATGCCTTAGGGCCTTGGTTGGCAAACTGAAGCTCATAAGCCACATGCAGCTCTTTGGCCCCTTGAGTATGGCTCTTCCACAAAATACCACCACCTGGGCGAGTCTATTTTGAAGAAGTGGCATTAGAAGAAGTTTAAGTTTAAAAAAGTTGGCTCTCAAAAGAAATTTCAATCTTTGTACTGCTGATATTTGGCTCTGTTGATTAATGAGTTTGCCTACCACTGCTCTAGGTTATGTATTTGTCTTCTCACAATTTCTTCTGACTTGCACTTTTGCAATTTGTACTGGGCTAAAGGTTAGTTGTTATATTATCATTATTATTATCATTTATTGTAAGTAAGATCTCTTACATTAAGACCTTAGTCCTAACCATGTTTAGATCTAAGTCTCAGGATAAATACTTGTTTCTCCTGAAAATTGGATCATATGCACTTGTAAAAGAGTGGTAAAATGCAATTCATTTATTCTCAGTTTCAAATAAAGCCCCAAAGCAATATAAATTGATGTACAAGACCGCTGTGAATAAGCTTATAGATAAACTGTGCAACTCTTTTAAAAATATATTTTATTGATTTTTTACAGAGAAAGAGAGAGGGATAGAGTTAGAAACATCAATGAGAGAGAATCATAGATCAGCTGCCTTTTGCACACACACCCTGGGGATGTGCCTGCAACCAAGGTATATCCCTTCACCAGAATCGAACCTGGGACCTTTCAGTACGAAGGGCGACACTCTATCCACTGAGCCAAACTGGTTTCGGCTGTTTTGCAACATTTAACCACCTCATCACAACAAGGATATAAAGAGGTTAAGAAATAGGTCCAATTATAATTCTTTGGAGAGAAAGTTGGTTGTATGAGACCTAATCCCATAGTGGGTTTGACCCTTGTTCCTGATTCAAAGAACAAAACTTTAGAAAAACTCTTGGAGAAATTATTATGTTTCCCCTGAAATGTGGAGTCAAAAATCAATGATGTCCTACAAGCTTGGGAAGTCTCAAAGATAGTTGATTGGAGGGCTAACCATTCTCTAGTAGAAAAACAAAAAGATGGCCATGGTAGGCCAGATGTTATCAGAGCAAAGTATGTATGAAAATTTCCTGTGGACTAGATATATAAAGAACACATATAGAGAGAGTTGGTATGGGGTTCCTAGAGACTCATCAAGAAGATTGCCTAGAGGATAATCCAAATATTTCTTGAATAGAAGAATAAATATACTAGCCATAACATATCTGTCCTTTCCCTACTGAGGCAAGGTTTCTGAGAACCCACAGAATGTCTCACAAGAAAATATTATTTTAAAATGCCTGTCAGACTCAGAAAGCTTGACACAGATTATACTTCTATTGAAGTAGGAAATTCTTTGTCCTTTCCTTTTCTCCAGCATCTCTACCTACCTCAACTGATCCTGGAGACAGACTCACCTCTAATATTTGAGAGGCCCAAATCAAATCATGATTTGATTTTCAGATCATCTGTCTGAAAAGTTAGCAATGACTTAAAGTAAAAGAACTGTTAAATAAAATCTTTTTTCCTCTGAATACCTGAGAGATTAGAGTTGAATTTAGAATTCTTGACACCCTTTTAGTCTATTGCAGGACAATAACAACATATGAAGAGCCCACCATTGACCTCCCCACCCATTGGGAGACACTGAAGCCTGCCTCCCTTTTCCTCCTAACCCCAGCCCCTTACAGCACCAAGGATATATCACAGATACACATCCAAATCCTCAGATCAAACCCAGCTTTAACCAAACTGCCACAGACAGCTGGTCCTTGCCGACCCCCCATTCAAAGAGTACCCACACTAGCACAGCAGCCCTCCTTCAAGACTGTGAACCCTAGGGAAGCACCATGCTCAAACCATGGTTTTGGGCTTGAAATCATTTGGGGGGGAAATGACAGGGTCCTTGATATTTCAAGCATTGTGAGACTAGAGGATGCTGACTCTGAAAAGGATGTTTTATTTTAATGTAGTTACTGTACTATTTAAGCTGGCTAAAATATTTGGGTTGATTATTATATATTTATACTAGAAGCTCAGTGCATGAAATTTGTGCATAGGTAGGGTCCCTAGTGGTTGCCAGCTGGGGTCTTCCTTCATTCCATGCCGCCCCCAGTGGTCAGCCACATCATAGCAACTGGTTGAACTCCCAGTCAATCAAACTGCTAAGGGTACACTTTGCATATTAGGCTTTTATATATATATATATATTTTTTTTTCTGAGGAGGGGAAAGGAGAAAAAAACAAAATAAAGCCAAAACAGACTAGAATTAGAGAAATTTGAGGATCACCAGCATTGCCTAAAGCATCATGGGAAATAAAGGCATCATTAGGCTGATGATACCTATTAATGAGACCCCCTTTTACCAGGTTCAGTGTGGCAGAAGAAATAGAAAGCATAGTGAGCATATCCGTTTATTCATTTGGAAAATACATGTTGAGTGCTTATTCTGGATCAGCCTCAGCATGTAGACAAGACACAGTCGGTCTCTCCACCACTTAATGGGAAGGTAGTAGCAATGCCAACTTCACAGGCTTCTGACCTGTGTACTTACCCAGGGCCTGACACTTAGTTTAATGTTCTTCTGGTCTTGAAATCCTAACCATTTCTGGACAAGTGGAATTTCCATTTGCACCCCCCCCCAATTCCCCAATTTCTTGTTGCTGGTCCTGGATAATGGGCAGTACATTCCACATCTTTGCCTGTCTATAGATTCCCACAAACACTCTCATGTCTCACCTGGATCTGGCATTCACATTTTTATGTCTGTGAATGGACCCAAGCCTCTTTGTTCTGACACAATGCTGACCCATTATCTTGTCCCCATCAGAAATAAAAAAGAACAGTTTGAAAATGTACACAAATCCTCTCTTGTGTCAGCAAGACTCCAGAGTGACTTATTTAAATGATTACCTTGTAATGTGCTTCTGTTTGAGGAGGAGAAGTCTCAGGGGGAAAAGAATTGTGTAAATTGAAGAAATTGTGAAGTCTGTTCTTAGTAATCTTCAGAGATGGCCCCATGGATGGTTCTGATTATCCTTTCTTACTTCTGCTGGGTAGTGCTCTTCAGTTATATCCTCCAGCACAGAAACTGGAAACCTTAGGGGACGTGGAATTCTTCTTCACAATTCTCTGCTATTCAGTTATTATTCGTTTTATTTTGTTGTTTTATGTTATTTAATTTTTATTTTATTTTTTACCATTTAGATAGATTCAACTAATGCATATTTGGTACCTGCAAGCACTTTGGTCTTGTCATTATTTGTCTAGTTATTTCCTTTATGGGCCTAAAATTTATCTTTATATTTTCAATACGTTCTGCAGTGTCTGCAATGCAGAACTTATTTACTTAATGGCTGAAAGAACCTTCCCATGTTCAGGACTCAGATGAGTGTTTTACATGTGCTATATTATGGAATCAGATAATAATCATTTCCTCCCACACTGTAAGCTTCTGTAAAATTCCGAAGGCTCTGCTTGGTCCCTTGTAATGCTATCTTTAATGTCTTTGCAATGGGTATTTTCTTAGCAAGGGTATTCTAGTCCATCAAGTCCCTTCAGAGCATGATTGGAGAGGCAGAGATCAAACTAATGCAGGCTTATAAAGCCTGGGAAAGCCCTGCAGGCATCCCCGGAGGGCATCCTGCCTGGTTGGAAGACCCTCTTCTCACTCCGTCGCTGGAGGCAGGCTGCCTTGAGAAGGCTTGATCTTAAGGTAAGTGATCTTGCAGCTCAGGCAGACCTCGCGCAAGTGGAGAGCTGAGCACTCTCCTGATTGCCCTCCTTGTAGTCTGCCAGTTCTTAAGGACATCCAGTTCGTTTTTCACATGAGATCTGGGTGGCACATCCCTTTGTCTGCCATACATATTCATCATAATAACCTCTGGGTCTAACGTTCCTAGATTAAACAATCAAATAATTAAATTCTGAAAAACTAACATTGTATAGTGAAATGAGGTGCTCAAAACAGGTGTTCCATCATGGAAATTAGAGCAGCAATTATATTCTGTGAAGTGTTGTGGAAAGGGTTTCGCATTCTATTTCCTTATTCTAATTATGGGTCTTTTCAATATTGTGTATTTACCAACAGTCTGAGTGCAGCAACTGTGAATATATTATTATTGTATTGCTGACTTTGTCATTGTTCTCCCGATACTTGAGGGTTTCTGCTAGACCTTACAGAGACCCTAGGCAACTCTTTTTGTTTCAAAATAGAACCATTGCTGGCTTTGTTAGTCACAAAGAGACATAATATTTAATCAACAATTTTATTATTGTTTCTACTATTCTATTATTCTAGTATATTATTTTTTCTTATCACCCAAAGGATATTGTTTATGTTCTATATTTAAGTTTTAAAATTGCTTATTTGAGCACTTTTTTATACAAAGCCTCCAGACACTTTAATATAATTGACTAGTTTCATTCACAGCTATATCCCCAGCACATAGAAAAGTTCCCAGCACAAGTTAGGAGGTAAATAAATATTTGTTAAAGGACTTAAAAATTAAGTAAGTGAATAAATGAATTGGTAACACCTTGGGAGACTCTTGAATAAGGGTGTGAATAAAGGACAGAAAAGGGGTTACAATACAAACCTGAACATTAAAAACACACACACACAAATAAAACCTCTCAAATTCTTCAGTTCTTTAAACAGAGATGGCAATAAATGGAGCTCACACAGTAACACGAATGCAAAAGGCCAATGTGTGCGTTGGGAGATGTTAACCATATGCTAGATATGATTTCTCAACATGCCATTGCTGTAGAAACTAAGGCTGGCACAATCTAGGGGTTTCCTAATGAAAACATAGAATTAAAAAAATGGTAGCACCATATTTCTCTTCATTAGATTGATCATATCTTAGACTCAGCGTGCTTTAGGCTTTGACAAAGAGGAATCAGTTTCTAAGATAGCTGAGCAATAGAACAATGAGAGATACACAAAAAGATATTTCATCTGGAATACTGTCTTAAAACACACACCTGTATGTTGGTCATACAATTACAGGAGACATCCAAAGGAAATATAATATTCAGACAAAATTCAGGTAGATCATTGTACATAACTTTTCATCCTGTACCCAATTAAAAAATAATCCAAGTTAAGTAGATGATGGTAGGAGAGTGTTTAATAAGCTGTGATCAGATGCATCTACTAAAAGTGTGTCTAAAAACATTTTACAGACTTTTGAGAAATCTTGTGACATATATCAGTGAAAAGTAATCTGGGCTCACAGTCATTAACAAAATAAGTTCAAAATATGCATCCCGATTTTTCTCTCCACAACCAGATGAAACTATCCCCAAAGTATTAGAAATGGTATTAATTTTTCTCCCTTTTTAATAATGCTTCTGACAGTAATATTTTTCTATTCAAATTAGGAAAGGAAAGTTTATGCACAAGCAAATTACCTATATCTTTTGTTCCCCTTCTCTGATGACAACACTAAATTTTAAAATATATATTTTATTGATTTTCGACAGAAAGGAAGGGAGAGCGATAGAGAGCTAGAAATGTCGATGAGAGAGAAACATCGACCAGCTGCCTCCTACACACCCCCTACTGGGGATGTGCCCACAACCAATGTACAGGCCCTTGACCAGAATCAAACATGGGACCTTTCAGTCCACAGACTGACACTCTATCCACTGAGCCAAACCGGTTTTGGCAACACTAAAATTTATACCATTTCCTGACCAACCCTCTCTCCCCCTAAAAACCAAGAAAATATGCTTGGGGATTAAACATTATGTACTAATTCAATGTTTTTATTTCCTCCTCTGAATTTGCAAAAGAGTATTATCAATTAGAACATGTTTGCTTTCTGAAAATTAATTCAGCTTGCTTTAAAAAATGCAGGAAGAGTAAAAAGGCTAAATTATGTAATGTAGAACAAAAGGAAAGAACCCTATAAGTAAATGGGGTGAGAAAATAAAAAATTTGAAAGAAAATCTTACTGGGCAAAATGCAGCAGTTGAACCTAAATGCCAGTGTAAGCTTCCTAATAGCTTGTGTGAAAAAGGCAACACATTATTCTAATTAACCACTTTTAAAGTACTAGTTTATCAGGAGGAAATTGGCATATATTTTGAAATGTTTTTCATATTAACTTATTCATGCATCTACTCAACAAACAAAAGTTCATTGACCATATATTGCATGTAAGGAACTAAGCTAGTGCCTTAGGCGAGGGGAGAAAAATAGGGAATGCAATAGCAAGTGAAGGTGGGATTATGGTAGATAAAGGGAGACAACCCAGGGCTACACCACACAGCATCTCTGTGGTGCTGGTCTTTGTTGCAACAGTGAACGTGTTTACAAAATTTGTGTTATTTTATAAACCCCTTAAAGGCTGCTTGATACATGCTCCTTGATTATGAAGCTATGTTGAGGATACATCCAGTTATTTTAAGGACTATCTACATAATATCTGCCTTGCTCATTTCCCAATATTCTACAGTCTCTTCCCTTACAACCTAAACTCAGGAGTTGCATATGTGCTCACGTTCTGTCTATAGAGTACATAATAGCAACTGGTTTCACAACTGAACTCAGTAACTATTCCTTTAGGTATTGATGAATTGGTTGAATGAATGACTACAATCTTCTTCTCTCTCTAAGGCTCATATTTCAACATGGCATTACTAATTTATAGTTATAACTGCTGTTTCGTTTTAATAGCATTGCTTTGTCTAACCACAGTCAGTTGCATACTGACCAACAGAGGGCTTTTGCAAGTTATTTCCTATTGACGACTCAGATTAAAAATTTGTGTAGGCCATCTATACATCTGTTAGTGCAGATTTAAAATGAGGGTTGTATATTTTCACAAGAAACTCTCCTTTATAACATCTTCCTTTTTCATTATAATATACAGACTGAATTCTCCTTTGATTCCCATAGTCTCTATATCTATGCAAATGATATACACATTTTAAGATGTCTGCATAAAATGTAAAATATTTTATTCCTCAATATGCATTCATAGTTTTCAAATATTTTTTTTTACCATAAGAGCTTTTCATCACAAGAAATCCAATGGGAAACTCTTTATCTAAAGCTTTAAAAGCTTCTCTCATTGAAAGGATATAAGATAATATGTGATATTTCTTCTTTCTCATCTCATTTTTTTCTTCTTCCTCCCCTCACACCATTTGATGCATACCCTTGGAAATTTATGGATTCTAAGAGTTAGAACACACCAGTAGAATGCAAGTTTCCTCTAATGAGAAGGTTGGATCAATCTATTTGACAACATAATCATCTTAAAAATCTGTCCCATGAAAACACAACAGGTTCTAACTCAGCCTCCATAGCTCATTGTAGACACTAAAGAGAAGCAGTTTGGCTCAGCACTTTAAGCAATTGGACGGCAATTCATGGGCTCGTGGTTTTCCAGTTGTTTTTGCTGATGCATTTGACATTGGGAAAGTCATTGCTTCTTTTTCTCTGTGGCTTACTCATCAATAAAGCAGCATATGATTCACTGACTCACCGCGTGCTCATCAAGTATTTACTCCCTAGCACTGATAATGTACTATTCCACTTATGCAATTAATAAGAAAGGTTCTAAGGAGCAGGTAAAACTGGACATATTTGTAGCTAAATAACAACGTGAAGGAAACTTACATGCTGAAGGGCTTCCCATATGTAGTAAGAACAAAGACACTGGCTAATTTGGTAAGATTTCAAAATAAACATGATTTTCAGGGAAGATGCGCTAAGTAGCTTGAAATGATTTTAGGTTTACTGGAACTGGGGAGAAGACCAGCATTCGGGTTGGGCAGGAGGTATGAGCAACAGCTGGGATGTGTGCTACAATTCTAATAAGAGAAATACGTACTGCTCTCAGGATCTTGAAAAGAGAAGTTTTTGGTATGCTGAAAGTTTAACAAAAGCTTTTTGCTAGTTAGTTCTGCCAACTGGGATGTGATAGCTAATTTTTAAAAAGTCTATCCTTGCAAATTGAACATTAGGATGCTGCTTTTGAGTGCTAGTAAATTGAACCCTTAATTCTGTGCTTGAGAATGATTAGCTATTCTCTAGTAAGAGAATACTTAAAAATAAAAAGTGAAAAACTTAACAAAAATGGCCATTCTTTATCTCGCATTCAAGGTAATCACAGTGCATGTGCTAAGCAGCAGTTCAGTGTCTTGCTCTTAGTCATGTGTAGAACAAGCTTAGATTAAGGGCTGAATTATCTCGGCGAAGATCTTGAACTTCATGAAAGGTCACTTCCTTAGTTCAGAATGTTTTTATTACATTTCAATCACTTTACATTCTTATCAATTCCCCCTCTGAGTGGATCAAATCACTTCACCAAATGATCTTGCCAGATGAGGTAAGTCAACCATCTTTGGGAAATTCATTAAAATAAAGGCCACTAGGGCACCATTTGTTGGTTGAAGTACTATTCACACAGGCTCAAGTAGTTAATGTGCTTACAAAAGTGCTCACAAAATAATTTATTTTCTAGAAATTTTCTCCCTAAAACTCATTAATTTCTTTAACAATATTGCAAAGCAAGTATATTAAAAAGATTTGAATCCTGATCCACAAGATAAATTACAGAATGTTCTAGGTGGTATTTTATTACATTAAGAGCCAAGTCTGGGAAGACACTGTTTGGAAGAGGAAAATACAAATACCTCAAAAGTAGCATAGATAGATTGAAGTCTTGACCTTGATCAACTTCAATCATTCTGCATATGTTGACCATTATGTGCTAAGATGAGAATGCAAAAGTGAGTTTTTGCCTTGAAATAGTCACAAGCAAATGAAAAAGACACTTTAACCTTAGAAAAATAGCTCACTTCTTTCTTCATAATATCAAAACAATAATGTATACTGCATATTTTACAACTTACTATCTACAATAATAAAAGTGTAATATGCTAATTTAATAGACTGGACAGCTGAACGAACTTCTGGACATCCTTCTGGATGACCTTCTGGATGAAGCCAGGGCTACTATGGCCAAGGCAAGCCACCACAGCTGTGAGGGCCCAGCCCCTTGCATGCATTTCGTGCATCCCTCCTCTAGTAGTGTAACAATGAAGAATGCAGATGTGAGCTAGCGTCAGATAGCTCTCAACTTGAATCCAGAGAATATCCATATCTTGACTCAGTATGACTATGGGTAAGATACTTAATTCATCTAAACATGAATGCCCTTGCCTTTACATTTCAGCATTACTTAGCTGAAATGTTTATTGTGTGCAATTGCTGTGCTAATACACAAAGTAATTAACGCTGGGCCTGGCACACAGGAAGATACCTAATCATACACAGACCATACTTAGATACATACTGGTTCTATACATATTTAAATACTAAGTCTTGATCAAATATTATTTGTTTCTTTTGTACTTATTATATAGAAAAATTATTGATGGTAATCATATGAATATACTTATTAAAAGACTTTAAAAATAAAATTTTTATATAAAATGAAACATAAGATGAACAAAAAAGTTGTGATCTTTATTATTTTACTTTTTAAAAATTGATTTCAGAGTGGAAGGGAGAGGGAGAGAGAGAGAGAGAATCATCAAAGATCAGCTGCCTCCTGCAAGTCCCCCACTGGGGATTGAGCCCACAACCCAGGTGTGTACCCTGACTGGAACCATGACCTTCTGGTTCACAGGTCAACTCTCAACCATTGAGCCACCAAGACTGGGCTAAAGGTGTGATGTTTAAAGGACACCAGTTACTTCAGTCATGTACTTAATCTACTTCTAATACCTTATAAACTGGAGGAGAAAGCTAAGACCATCTGCCATTTCCTTGCTGAGGCTCACATAAAATTGTCATGTCGAATATGACAATTATAATTATTTTCCCCTAAAATCCAACAGAGCTGTTTGTTAACAGGTCAATAATGAATGCTCATCTGACAATCAAGTGAAAAGGAGCTACTTCTATGGCAGATAAACCCCAAGGTGACCCCAATAAATCCATTTCCCAGCTCCTTGTGTTTGTACCTTTGCCTCAGTCCCTCTCTTGAGGATGGACAGGAGCTGTGCCTTGCTCTTAACTAAGAGATTATGGCAAAGACTAAGCAATTTGCAGAAGTCTTTAGGTCCTAAATCAGTTGACATGAATACATCAAAAGGGAGATTATCTTGGGTGGGCATAACAATCAGTTGATAGCTCTCAAAACTGAGACTGGAAGCTCCTTGATGTCAGAGAAGCATCTGTCTATGGCTAGGCTTGAGAAAGTAAGATACTATGTATGAGAGGGCTGGGGAGAGGGTCTCATGACAGGGAACTGAGGGTAGAATACTAGGATCAGAGAGCAGTACAGTCAACAGCCAACAACAAAACAAAACAACAACAACAACAACAACAAAACAATCCAAAAAAACCTCATAGTCACAGACAACATTATGGTAATTATCAGAGAGAAAGGGACAATGTACAGATGAGATATTATAGACTTGTACACCTGAAACCTACATAATTTTATTAACCAGCTAGAGGCCCAGGGCATGAATTTGTTCATGTGTGGGGTCTGGCCAGCCTGTCCCAATTGGGGCAGATCTGGCTGGCCCTGTCCCTGGTGGAACTCCTGGTCAAACTCCCAGTCCAGGGGACAATTTGCATATTAGCCTTTTTATTATATAGGATGTCACCCCAATAAATTAAAAAGGGAAGAAAAAACAACAATAAAAAAATGAGGACCATGACCTTTAGTTCTATAACCACAAGAGAAAGAATCCTGACAATAAGAACAACTGAAGGGAGGCTGGAGGCACATCTTTTCCCAGCTAAGCCCAGGTGACACCCAGATGGCAGCCTGACCAGACCATGAAGTGGGGTGCCAAGCTAGGTAAGCTGCACCTAGAATTCTCACCACAGAAAGTATGGGGTGATAAATCTACCCAGGGTAGCTCAGAAATGAAAGGGACTTTAAGGGTCTTTGAGTCTAATTCTTCCTTTTCCTGAGGAGAACACTGAGGACAAGAGCTGGTAAATACTTTTCTATTATCATTCAACAAGTAATTATTAGATCTGGGAATGGATCAAGGTTCTCCTGGTTCCCAATTCAGTATTCATTTGCTGGGCTTTTGTTTAAAGTTTTTTTTAAAGAGACATAAAGAGATGAATATATATATATATATATATATATATATATATATATATACATTTATATGCATTTAACAGTTATACATTGGACTAGATTATTAAATTGCATTTTAATTAAATACATGCTAGATTTTATTTAGTTATATAATGATTTATTGTACAAATTAATATATTATATAAATCAATATATGTCTATTATTTGTTTATTATATAATTGTTTTTATTATTATTATTATACTTCACAATTACATATTTAACCCAAAAGATCCTTCAAACATCATCTAAGACAGCAGTCCAATATTCTGGTTTTCCAGATTGGGAAAACTGAGAGCCTAAAGGGTTACATAACAAAAAGAATTTTTCATAATGAGTCACAAGTGTTTTGTTTGAGCTGTTGTTTCATTTTCCATTCTATCTCTTTTTGGTATTTATGATGACAAAAATATTCACAGGAATTCCCACAGTGCAGACTCCTCTGTGGCACTCCTGCTTTCTCCTGCTCAGCCTACGAAACGCCTGTGGTACTCTATCACCTTTGGCTCATCAACCTTCTTTCCCTCACCTCACAGATCAAACCTTACCTGCCCCCTATTCCAGTCCTTTGGGATCTTTTGTCAAGTCATTGCTTTCTAAGCTCTGATAAAGTCATTCTAAAGCGTTACAGGATTACTGTTATCCCTCCCAGAGATACATCCATTTAAAAAGCAATCCAAAGCATGCCATGTCTCAATTTCCTAAAATAATTTTCACAAAGTATTAGAATTTCTACCTTGTTGAGAAGGTATTTCTGGAGAATGTATTAGAGAAAAGGTTTTGGACAGCACCATAAAACCACTTAGAAATTTAAATAGATCTAGTTGCTAGGAAGTTACTTCTAAAGATAAACTGGGAGTAACCTGGGTACATGGTTTCAGAAACTAATGCCTTATATAAGCTGCAGACACAGATACTCTCAGGACCTTTCTATTTTCAATGTGGAACCTGAAATGAATCTAAAGTGCTTGGCTTGGCTATAAAAAAATCCCAGAGCACATGTTGTTTAAAGTGTTTTGTGTGTCCCCGACTATTTTTAATGATATTTTTTTTCCTTAGCAGAACAACCCAGAGGCTGAGCAAATGCAACACAAATCCTGTGGTTCTTTTTAAACTCAGCTCGAGTCTCAGCTCTCTCCCTGCTTCTTCCAGCCCCCCACTTAGTTGCCATGTTCAGCAACACTTCAAAGGTGTGGCTGGCTTCATTTCTGGGCTCAGATTCTGTTTCAAGAAGAAACTAAATTAGAATCAGTTTATCACCCTTGGCTAGGATTTTTAACAGAATTTAAAAACTAAGAGGAACCCCAGTCACATCTAAAATGATACCAAGTGTATCAGCTGGGTGCTTGATCTTCAAAGCAAGCCGCAGCCCTGCATCCAGCCCACTGTTCTCTGCTGGCGCAGCATCTTGAGCCTCCGAAGGCTCTGTTTCATGGATACACAGGGCACTTTCAGTATTTTCACTTTATTTTTCTTTACAGAGGAAGAAAGTAGGCTTATTTTTTTCATATTTTTCTTTATGTGATGATGCTTTTATTAAAATAAAAGCAAATAGGGAGAAATGAGTACTGGGAGATACACAAGGAGAAAAGATGCTGAAATTAAACTTCTTTAATTAATTAGAAATTGGGTCAGCAGAGGTAGCACTGAGAGCATACACCCTAACCATCAAATCCTTTTTGGGGGATAGAGAAAGCACACCACCACCGAGCTCCTTCACCTAATTGGCTATGGCATGGAGACTGCACTCAGTAGAAAGCAGAACAATTGTTTTGAAGAAAAAAAAAAGCAGATGGCATTTCCTACATCATCTTATTATATCTCTGCTCCGCTTTGACTAACATATATCTTACATTTGACAAAGCGTTTACATGCCCTACAATCAGTGGCTTGAACACAGTATTTTATCCTTTAGAAGTGTTATATGGTTTAAAGGACCGTTTACTTGAGATGAATATTGAGTGAAGGACAGGTATATCCCTATAGGATAGGATTGGGAAGCTCTAAGCAAAGATAGTAGCATGAACAAAAGCACAGTGGGATGAAATAATGTGTTAATTTTGTGAAACTGCATGCATGGTCGAATGTCTGGTGAGTAGGCTGGAGGCAGAGGTGGAAAGGCTAAGAAGCAGGGAGAGGGATCTTATTATATTACTCAGTTTAGACTGGCGGCGTGTGGGGAGTGACTACAGGTAAGGGCAGCATCTAGAAAAGAGGGAAAGAAGAACCATGGGAGCAATTAGAGCTCAGTAGGGAAGAATAAAATGCATCTGGAAGAATAGTGTGCCCACATCCAGCACAGACTTGAATAGAATCAGTTGAAGAGACGATCAAATAATATAACAATACCATGGATAGCAAAGTCAGTGTTCAGGAATAAGATAAATTGAAATAAAGTGAAGTACTGAATAGGTAATCTGGCATTTTCGGAAACTAAATATGAAGACATGGTGATGGCACCAGGGTTCTCTATTGATGTAGAGCCTCACACAGAGAAGATGGGAAGGCTCCTCGTATGTGCATTTGTTAGGGTATAGATTCCGTGGAAAGCCACGACTTACTTTTGATGCCTGGAGACCCAGGTTGATTTGCTATATCTGTGAAACCTGGAGAAATCATTTAACTTCTCCAAGCATGGTTTTCACGTGTACAAAATGAAGAAGAATAATACCACTTACCCGCCCAGCCAGTTGGGCTCAGTGGTTGAGCCTATGAACCAGGAGGTCACAGTTTGATTCCCTAACAGGGCATATGCCTGGGTTGCATGCTCCATCCCCAGTGTGGGGCGTCCAGAAGACAGTGGAGCAATGATTCTCTCATCATTGATGTTTCTATCACTCTCTCCCTCTCCTTTCTTCTCTGAAATCAATAGAACTATATTAAAGCATAATAATAATTCCACTTACGCCACAGAATATTGTGAATACTAAATAAATGAGTGTGACATATCTGACACACTTTTGGGTACACACTGAGGGCTCAATAAATGTTAATTTTCCTTCCTATAACAAATATCCTGTGAGGTATGTGTGCACTCTGCAGAGCGTTACAGAAGTTTGTAGTAAAACAAGATCCAGAATGGTAGGCAGGAATATATAACTACCACGTGAGGAAAATGAGACAGAAACTGCAATAAGGGTAAAGTCAACTCTGATCCAGTAGAATAGAATTTATCAACTTCGAGCCTCAGGACAATTGTAAGAGAGAGATGATCAGAGAAGCAGACTCCTTGATAATTAGGGCCTATGGTCCTTCTAGGCTGACACATTATATATATATATATATATATATATATATATATATATATATATATATATAAGCTTATCCTCCTATATTTATACTATGGTGCTATTTGAAAAAAACAAAAACAAAACACAAACAAACACACCTATATTTCTTGCTTTAACCCAGTTATGAGCAACTGAAATAATAATTTCAGTCATCAAGATACTTTGCTAAAATGCTTTATATCACATATTGATTAGCTTAATCTATGAACATAATTAGTAAAACAGCTTTATTTTAATGTAATTTAATTAAATAATCTATCATAATATTCCTACTATGTACTAAACACTATGTGAAATGTTGTGTATAAGGGATACACAAGAGCTCGGGGCCCTGTTCCTCAGTGGTTAGAGTGTTATCCCATGCATCAAAGGGTCTCAGGTTTGATTCCTGGCCAGGGCAGGGCACATACTCAGGTTTCTGGTTCAATTCCTGGTCAGGGGAAGTATAGGAGGTTTCTGATCAATGTTTCTCGCTCACATCAATTTCTCTATCTCCCTCTCCCCTTCTCTCTCCCTAGAATCAATGAAAAAAACATATCCTCAGGTCAGGGTATAAAAAGAGGATGCATAAGGTGTACCCGAAACCCTCCAAGACCTCATGTTTTAGAAGCCTATTTCACGATTTTTCTCATCATGGACTCAGGGGATATGAGTAAGTTTAGATGCCACTGTGGTCATGCTAGGGCAAAGGAAGAGTTAATAAACTGGACAAAATGTCCTCCTCCTTTACATTATTTTTCAAAAACCAGTCAATATTCCTCTGTACAGATATTTTATCTTGGCTTGAACTCTATATCTGAGTGTCAAAAATCAGACTGTTGACTTCCAGAATCAATTACTTTTTTTCAGTGTGAGAAATTATTTTACTAGGCCCCAAAATCCTATAATAATAATAATAATAACAATAATAATAAAAACTACCTTTTATGAGCAATAAATATGGTCTTTAAAGACAGGTATTATTTCTTGCTCTACTTTCTCAAGAGCAGTGCTAGACTTCCCAAGGTAGCTTACCAAACTTGGCTTAGTAACACTTCTCCAAGGCTAGTAGATAGAAGGATAGAACTCTCTCTTACCCCTAAACATGCATTTCTCCTCCTGATAAATAGCCTTGACTTCTTATTTTTACTCTCTCATTTCACATACCTGATGTCTAACAATGATAATTTCTAAATATTTCTTAAATCTATGTGTCTTACATCTCTACTTCCTCTATATCAGACCCTTACTTATCTCCCAAATTATTGAAATAGCTAAACCAGTTTTTCCTCATCCTGTCCTACTCTATGGATGACTCACACAAGAAACTCTGACCATGGCTTCATTTGCTAAAATGTTCCAGTGGAGCCTTATTGCCTACAAGATAAATTTCAAGTCTCCTGTTTAAAATAAAACATCTTCCACAAACTGACCCTTTCCTACATGTTTAGCCTTTCAGTATGACACTTTAGTTGCAACACTGGAAAACTGTATATACTAGCAACTTAGTATTTTGCAAGAATCCCCACTCCCCAAACCGATAATATGATTTTTAAAAAGGTGCTTCTGTGTTGATCATTGAATATTATTTAAAACTACTGCAAAGCTGGTAAAATAGTTAAAAATGAATTAGATAATTAAATTACAAGGTGACAATGATTTTATGCCAACCTGATGGCCTTCATCTATAAACCTAATTTCATTCCTCTCTATCTGTGCTCATTCTAAAAGCTCTGTTTAAAATATTCTCTCTCTCTTCTACTTCTTCACTTGACTATCTTCTACTCATATGTCAAGAGTAAATTCATGCGTCATTTCTTCCAGGAAGCATTCGCTGATAACCTTCCTTCAGGCAGAGTCAAATCCTATTGCTCTGAGCTTGAACAAGTTCTCTGTGCATCCTTTTATCATAATACTTATTATTGAAATTTTCCTGTATAAACTCTGACTTCCTTGATGTAAAAAACCATTTGTCTTTAGTCTTTGTGTCATTATCTTCCATTTGCCTGAAATATGATCATCACTGAATAAATATTTTATAAAGCGTACCAATTTTCCTCTCTTTTTTTCTGTAATATACACATTGTACGTATCATGGTTGCCATTTTCCTATTCATACTTCCTTCCCCCGCTCCATCTTAGTAAGTTAATTCTGACAACTCTAACCCCAGATTATGTGATACTTTATGAGACTTGGTGCTAGCTTTCCCAGCTGTTCAGATTTGGTTGTTTTTAAATATTCTGCATTTTTAGTCCTTAATTACTTTTATAATTTGTTAGAGTATTTTACTCTAGAGTTATCAGGTTTTGTTTTTTTGTAGCCTGTGGAGAGAGACTCAACAAAACCCACTCCTTCAAAGAATCTTGACAATATGAAAAAAATAAAACTTGCTTTTGTGATAATTACACTAATGTGATCTTGATAAATTTATTTATTCTACTCAGGCCCTAAATGACAAAATCTTTGTTTCAGAGTAATCAGGGACCAAAGGCTTAGTGCTTTGCTCTGGATTTACCTCTCTTGAAAGTGTTGCTAAACATGAACATAAGTAAAAAAACAAACAAACAACAACAACAAAAAAAAACAAAAAAAACCTCATGAATAAATCTGAGGTTCACAGCTTTCTTAATTTCACTATCTATCACCTCTCTAAGGCTTCTTCCTTGTAGCCTTAACAGGCCTTCTGTAGAACATAGAAAGGCCGAGAGCACCAATAAATACTGGCTAAGTAGTTTTTATGTTTGTCTACATAGACTTGATAATCTAAGTGTGAAGAACTTTTAATTTGAATTTTAATAGTGTAGCTTCTACAAAAACTAAATAAAAACATATTAAGGTAACCAATACTTGTGGTTAGATCTTATAGGAGATTCCTCGAATGGAAGACATAAGTACCAGCAAATGTGCCTTAATTTAAGAGTGAGTATAAAAGGGGGCATCTGGGAGAACTATCCTTATACTGTTTTCTAACACATAAAATGAAGGCATGTTTAAAAAGAACAGTATTCTTATCTGCTAGCAAAAAAGCACAAAAATGTTACAATATGACTCCTTTAATTTAGGGAATTTGAATTTTTTATATCTATTGTCCCCATATCAAGTGAAATTGCCTTTTCATTCTGTGGTCATAGACATGAGAAGTGGTATTTATGCTTCAGATCAAATTTTCTGGCAGCAATGTTATTTCAACTTAAAATGGCTCTGTTTTACCTAATATTAAATCTAATCTTTCCTATGGGTCAAAATGTTAGGAATATACTTACTAGCAACTTACTATTTTGCAAATATTTCCACTCTCAAAAATATAATAATCTCATCAAAGAGGGTGCTTATGTGTTAGATACTCAAGTTGAATAATAGTTAAAACTACTGCAAAGCAGGTGAGATAGAACTGAAAATGTATTAAGTAATTAAATTACAGGGAGACAATTATTTTACATCAACCTCGTGGTTTTCAACCTAGTTCTAATACACTGAGCAAAGAAAGAACTCCCTAGCCTTAAAACAATGCACATTTCAACAATTCCCTCAATGAAGAGAGGAGGATAAGAATATTCCAATAAAGGGGACTTTGGGGAAATTCTAGCCCACTGTGCATTGGAATAAAAAATATGTATCCAAGTAACCAAATAATTCATATAGAATTCTGACAGTTGGAAAAAAGAGAATAAAATGCCCACTGGCAAATGACAACAATAGTTATTAGATAGTTTAATTGATTTGGGTTTTGGTATGCCATGCTCCACTGTCGCATAGTTAAGGGACACTAACATTTCCTTGGGTGACACTAGCAGCATGATGATAGCTGCCCCTACTATAAGAAATATTAAGTTATAGTATTTATTATAATTTATCATTTACTTCAATTCAGTAAGCTTATGATTCTGGACACAAGAAAAGCACCTGAAATCACCAAAGGACATGTAAAACCAATGGATAAACACAAGTTGTAATGTATATTAGATTTTCTTTTATATGAATTGACATATATGAGTGAACCAAAATTCAGACTAACATATATTCCTTATGTCCTCTGATTTAAGAGATACATTTATGCTGTTAATAATCTTTGCTAAAATATATACTTATTACAGATAATTTGAGTTTTACGCAATAATTAGAAAAATATATTTTAAAATCCACCACTGAAAAATAAGTGCTATTAATATTTTTAAAAGATTTTTAAGTGAAGCATACATATGAAAAAATTATATACTTTTTAAATTCTTTTCTATACTACAATTTTTCACAAGCTCTCAACCAATATCTGATGAACCAATGGGAGTTTAGATACATATGGCTCAGCTCCCTGAATCCTTTTTTAAGGTGATAGGAACAACTATAAGGAATGGGTTTTAACTGGTTCCCAACATGTATCCAGTGCTATTATTAACACACAGGTTAATAAACAGATCATTTTGACTATTTTCCTTTCATTTTTATATTCCTGTACTGGTGGTTAATTCATCAGCTAAATAAACTACTAGCACTTGAAACCTTAAGTCAAAGTTTGGATAATTGAAAACTAAGACAAATATGTTATAGAAAAAAAATATTGGCTCTATAAGAAGATTAATAAAACTGATGCATGACTTGAAAGATGGTTGAAAAGGGAAAAATATAAATAGCAGTGTCATGAATTTTAAAAGATAGTATTTGTGCAAATTGATAAGCATTAAAAAGATAACAGTGTAATAATATGAGAAATTTTGCGACAGCAAATTTGTCAACTTAGGTGAAGTGGATAATTTCCTCTTAAAGTAAATGTATCAAAATTAACACAGGAATAAATAATCTGTAAAGTCCTATATCTGTTAAAGTGATTGAATACATAAATTACACCTTTTCCCCGAAGGAAACTATAGGTCTGTATGGCTTCACCAATAAATGTTATATATTTTTAAATTATATGTTTTGTATTTAGAAAACACAAAAGTAATATATTTCTGATGTATAGTATTTTAAAAATTAAATTTAATGGGGTAACACTAGTTATTAACATTATATATGTTTCAGGTGCACAGTTTCATAATATATCACCTGTATATTGCTTGTGTGCTCACCACAAAAACGTCAGCCTCCTTCTGTTACCATATTTGACCCCTTTTACTCTCTTTATCCTTCTCCAACTTCCCTTCCTGTCCCATATCCACCATTGCATTGTCTGTGTCTCTGAGTTTGTTTCATTGATTGGTTGGTTTGGTTTGTTGCTTTCTATCTCTCACATGGGTGGGTCTTGAAAATATCATGCTAAGTGAAATAAGTCAGATAGAAAACAACTAGAGCCATATAATTTTACTCATATATGGGATCCAATGTATACATAACCCTGATATAAATATCTGACTCTGGAATTACCATAAAAAATTACAAGTGAAGATAGCAAAACACTCTCATGAAGATAGCAAAAATTATCTCATGCGAAAATACTAAATAGACATATTAACTAATTAAAATCAATTCTATCTAAAAAGGTATGTCATAATTAAACTGGATTTACTCTAGAATAGAAGGTTGGCTTAATATTTAAAAATCAACCAATGTAAATGACCATATTAAGAATATAAAAAGAAAATCAATTAACTGAATAGAGATAGAAAAGCAATGTTTGTTTTTCAGCATGTGGCTCATCCGGGTGTACCCTGTGTAAATCAGGATATGAGATATCTAGTTCCATGTTCTAAGGGTTTTTAACTTGGAAAAAACTTTTAAAGTGAGTTACAAAGTAATTTAAGCCATGTGGCCAATTTTTGCAACCTGGAGCAAGTTACTTCATTTCTTTGCTTCTTAGTTTACATACTGTAAAATTGCAAACCACAGAATTTTCCCATCTCCTGAACTTAATTAACAGCACATCATTGTAAGGATCCAAATTTCAGAAAGATATGTTAAGATATAAAATATATATACTTCCATGTACCTTTATCACTGTAATCTAATTTTATCAAGGTCTTTATCATTACGTGCAGAGATTAAT
Source organism: Vespertilio murinus (assembly GCA_963924515.1). Lineage (NCBI taxonomy): Eukaryota > Metazoa > Chordata > Mammalia > Chiroptera > Vespertilionidae > Vespertilio > Vespertilio murinus. The sequence continues at coordinate 123,587,943 of OZ004708.1, forward strand.
CACAACATGTACATAACATGGTATCAGGTAAGTGCACCATTACATGGAGAGTAGTTTTAGGTAGAAATATCATGGTTCAGTTCTTTAGTTTTATCACTGTTTAAAGGTTTCAACCAGATTTTAAATTCAGCTAACAAAACCCATCTTTATTATTGTTTTAAATGTCTACCTTTGCTAGCTAGAAGAAAGCTGGAAGAAGCCAGCTGAAAGTGAGTCAGTGTAAATGCCATGCACTTTACTAAGTTGATTTGGTTCTCCTTTGTGTTTGACATAATAAATCCTAAGCATGTTGCAGTGTTTTAAAATACTATGTAATCCAAACAATTAGACATCCTGTAGGTGTAGTCAGTCAGTTGAGAAAAGAGGATTTGAGCGTTTCCTCTTTTAAGACACGTGTATAAAATAAAACATGATGTAATCCACAAATCTGCAAGTATTATTTGAGAATTCTGTAAGTTCATAGCAATGTAGGTAAGAGAAAGAAGTATTAAAAAAAAGCACAATACTCTCCACCAGATACTGATATTTATCTTGTTCTTGGTGTAGACAGTATTCTAGTCATATGTCTATAATACTACGTGCCCGCTATGTCTTTTTCATTTGTTGGAATTACTTTCTTGTTCTTACTGCTCTTGACTACCAACTTGGTACATTATAAATATAAACATATTTATTTTGAATGAATAAATGGAAAAATAATTTTTCTCTTTGTTAAAAATATCACACTAAGTTGTTGTCTATTTTCCAATGGAATAGAGCCAATACTGTGATCTGATTAGAATCCAGGTCTCCAAATTATAAGGAATATGTTTAGTTAAAAATCGCTGTTTCTAGCCTGGTCGGTGTTGCTCAGTGGTTGAGCTTTGCCTATGAACCAGGAGATCATGGGTTCGATTTCTGAACAGGGCATATGCCTGGGGTGTGGCCTCTATCCCCAGTGGGTGGAGTGAAGGGGGCAGCCAATCAATCATTCTCTCTCATCACTGATATTTCTATCTCTCTCCCCTATTCTCTCCAAAATTAATTTTAAAGAGTATATTTTTAAAAATCACTGTTTCTTCCTTTCTCAAGATAAAGAAAAAACAGTCAAAAACAGGAATACTGGAAATACTCTTGTTTTTGGATTGTGTACCATTAAGAAACTATCAAAAATTAAAAATACTAAAAATTTAAGTGATCAATCTTGCAACTTACTTGAATAGTTTAAGTAATAGACTAATAAAAGTGAGGATTTGAATTGAGTTTGTTAATATTTGCTACAAATATAGATTGTGTCTAAGAGGTAGGTGAAAACAGACACATAGAGTTGGGAAAGAGAGAACGCTTAGGGATTAGTGAGTAGAATGATTAGGAGTAGTGGAGTGAAGATGTAGGTAATGATAAGTAATGAAGTTGGAAAGGTAGGTTGGGTGATTTTTGAATGCTGTTATAGAATATGACAAAACTATAAAAAATTTGAGCAGAACAGTGATAGATATAAGGCTAAATGTAATTACGTTAATCTGAAGAGTGTGTAGAATTTACATAGGATACAAAGAGGCTAAGAGTAGAAAGATATTTTACTTAAAAACCATAAAGTAGTACTGAGCTGATTTATAATTATGGATATTACGACAATAATGAAGAAATAGTAGATATGAGACCAAGAAAAATTGACTTGGCATGGCCACAAGGGTAAAAAGAAAGATGAAGTATCCACTTAACTATATTAAAATAATTGATAAAGCATTATAAAATATTCATTTTATGATTTAATGCATAATTAAACCAAGCTGTATATTTTGGTATGGTTTAGTACCTTATTCACTACTGTATGTTATCTATCAGAGACTTTAGTCATTTCTGTTTTAACTTTAGTTATTCAATAAAACTATATATTTCAATATATTGTTATTTAAAGTAGCCAGATATGCCCTGAACTTTGTAAAAAGCTCCAGTTGTGGTCAGCCACTGCAATCTATTCCTGACATGGTTGCTATAAAGAAGAAAACTTTAGGGGAAAAGGAAAGTCTTGACAATCTCTTGGGCTTTAGAATTGCTCAACCTCAGGAATTATTTGCAGGGTTCTCCTATTTTGTAGCCTGTATTGAAGTCATTCTCTAAAGAGTTCTTTCTTTTTTGAGCTATGCATCCCATTTCATTTCCTGCCTTCTATCTTATGTTCTGGGCAAAGAACTCTTTGCTTTTAAAAACAGCTACAACCTAACTCCATAGTTCTTCCAAAGATGGTGGGTGCATGTGTAGTGCACTGCACACATCATTTTTTAAAAGCTGGAAAGCCTAACCTAGGAAACAGAAACGTATCCTATGTTTCGGCTGGACCCACCACATCAGCAATTCATTCTCTCCCATTTTTATTTTGGCAGTCTCATGGCAGAAGGGATTATTGCTAAGGCAGTGTGAGCCCTCCCATGCCCGGTACACTGAATTTCTTTGCCTGCGGACATTATAATTGCTAACAAAACTGCTTTAGGGATTATAGCTGAACCCTAATACAAATTTGTGAACGTCTATGTAAAACAATCTTTCCATATTGCTGAGTCAATACATTGGTAAAGTCTTCACCAGAAGTAAAGCCCGTTTGGAATCCATTGAGACCTTCTGTCCTGGGTCATTTATCTTCTTCCATGTTGTTGCCTTAGTTTCCATGATCCATCCTGAGCCACAACGTGATCTAATCTGTGCTTTAAAAAAATCTCTAGATATCATTGCATTTGCACTTATTTTTGACTTCTAACTTTCTAGCTGTTATTTAGCAGTTAGTTTGCATTGTATGTACAAAGTTTTTGACAAATTCATCTCTAAAATCTTAACTATTTTTGTTGTAATTTTTCTGTTGGACAGATCTTTTCAATGCTCATGGAAGCTTGGAATCCTCAGTGGCTGTTTTGCATTATGCCACTTGCTTGCAATTCAAAATTTATGTTTTTCTGGCCTCCACCATCTTTTACTTTTTTCTGCAATAGTTGTAATTATTTTTTTAACAATATATTCCTTTTTCTCATGGTAAAATAAAAACCACTTGGATGAGCACTACTTGAAAAACTTCTCCCAGACATAATTAACTCTGTTCCATGCTTTATTTTCTATTCTAAATTTTATATGTTTTTTATTGAGGAAAGAGAGAGAGATATCAATATGAGAGAGAAACATCAAACTGTTGCCTCTAGCATGTGCCCTGACTCATAAATCAAACAGTGTGGTGTTCAATCAAATGAGCAAGACTGGCCAGGACTTCTTTTCTAGATTCTCACCTCTTTCCTAGATTCTCACCTCTCTGAGAACAAGGTGTAGATTCTTTCTTTATAGACCTGGCACCTGATGCAGTTCCTGGCAAGTAATATGGGTTCAGCAAAGGTTTGTTGAGTTCATTAATGAATTTGTCTTGCCCATGCATTGGGCTTCATAATCACCAATCCGGGAGAAAATAGTTGGGGGGGAAATAACCTTTTTGAATTGTTGTTTTTTTCTACTTATCTAATTCCATAATTTCATGAATAGCTTAATTATCAAAATGCATTTATATGCATTCTGCCCAGTCTAATGCAAAATTATTATATACTGATTTAAAAGGTTATGCCCTTCTGAATCATAAAAGTTGGTATTTTCACTTCAAGGTGACCTTTTTGGCAGCTCTCCACAGTTTTGAATATAATCTCAAAATGCCTCTACTGGAAAATCATATCATAAGAGATTCCCCCCCCCAAGCCATATTCCACTAATGTTTGCAAAACCCTAACTACATTAAATTTAAAGTCTAATGTTTTTAAATATGAATAAACTCTAACATAGCCAAAGGTGACCAGTTTGGCATTTACAGTCTGTGGCATCTACAGAGAGACAAATCTTTGTTTACTGACTGTCTGACAGTTTGGCATCTTCAGACAAGGCAAACGTCATCTGTGTTTCAGCAGGAAGCACACACACCAGACACAGCGCCTGGACAACTGCTTTTAGGTGGCCTTTGATTATACTTTTTAGTATTTTCAAGGTCAAGGATTATAAAACAGATAGCAAACTCCATCCTTAGAAGAAGTCCCTGGGAGGCTTTTCTAGCTTTGGCAGTGATGTACTATATGCTGCAGGCTTACCATATCTCTTTAGCAAGTCATCTATTTTCTTTTATGCTCAGCTGAGTAGCACTAAGATCAGTTATTAAATCCCATTGCCATATTATCCATTCAAGACTAGATTGGTAATTGTTTGCTACTTTTGAAAAAGCCTTTCAGTTATACAACATGGGAGGGATGGAGAGGTAAGGCATATTTATTTCCCCTGGAATGTTGGGTTATAAATTAAAATTAAATAAAATCATGAGTGTAAAAGTCTGCACTCCAAAGAAAAAGACCTATTTTATAGTTGAAGTGGTATGCAAAGGAAAAATAGAGTAACTATAGAGTAACTAAAGATTTCATGGTGAAAATTGAACTCCTGACGAGCAACCTGTTTTTTCTATTTTAATCCAAACAGTAAAATGGTATGAAATTATTTGGGCACATATGAAATAAGGAAAGAAAATATAAAATAAAAAGCATTTGGTATTATTATTATTATTATTGTTATTATTGCACTTAGTTTTATTGTACTTAGCTTTCTTGTACTTTGCAGTTATTGTGATTTGTACAGGTTGAAGGTATGTGGCCATCTGACATTAAACAAATCTCTCAGTGCCATGTTTTCCAAATGCGTTTGCTAGCTTCGTGTCTCTGTGCTGCATTTTGTTCATTCTTGCAACATTTTAAACTTTCTTATTATTATCCTTTATAATAAAAGGCTAACATGGAAATCGAAGGAATGACAGAATGACCAGTTGCTATAACACACACTTACCATCAGGGGGCAGATGCTTACCATAGGAGCTACCCCCTGGTGGTCAGTGTGCTCTCAAAGGGAGAGTGCCACTAAGCCAGAAGCGGGGCTTATGGCTGGCAAACACAGTGGTGGTGGTGGGAGCCTCTCCCGCAATGATAGCACTAAGGATGTTTGACTGATGGCTTAGGCCCGCTCCCCATGAGGATGTCTGACTGTGAGAGGACACTGGCCGGCCTGAGGGACCTGCCACCCATGGATGAATTCTGTGCACTGGGCATCTAGTTATTATTATATTTGTTGTGGTGATATGATATCAGTGACTTTTTTTGTTATTGTTGTTACAACTGTAATAGTTTTGGGGCACCACAAAACATGCCCATATAAGACACTGAGCTTAATCAATAAATGTTGTAAGTGCTCTGACTGTTCCATTGAGCAACCATTCCCCCATCTTTCTCTCTCTCCTTAAGGTTCCCTATTACCTGAGACACCGCACTATTGAAATTAGGCCAAATAATAACCCTACAATGGAATCTAGGTGTTCAAGTGAAAGGAAGAGTCATGTGTCTCTCACTTTAAATCAAAAGCTACAAATGATTCAGCTTAGAAGGAAGACAAGTTGTAAATTCAAAGGAAACGTTTTTTGAAGGAAATTAAAAGTGCTATTCCAGTGAACAAGTGAAAGAAAAGAAAGTGAAGCAGCCCATTGCGGATGCAGAGAAAGTGTTAGTGATCAAACCAGACACATTCCGTAAGCCCAAATCCAATCTAGTGCAAGGCTAACTCTATTCAATGCTATGAAGGCTGAGGGAGAAGTGAGAAAGCTGCAGAAGAATGATTTGAAGTTAGGAGAGGCTGATTGATGAGGTTTAGGGAAAGAAGCCATCTCTATAACATAAAAGTACAAGGTGAAGCAGCAGGTGCTGATATAGGAGGTGTAGCACATTATTCAAAAGACCTAGCTAAGGTAATTAATACATGTGGCTACTTCAACAACAGATGAAGTAGATGAAACAGCCTTATATTGAAAGAAGCTGTCATGTAGGACTTTCAGAGCTAGAGAAGAGAAGTTAATGACTGCTTTAAAATCTTCAAGGACAAGCTGACTCCCTTTTAAGGGCTAATGCAACTGATGACTTTAAAATAAAGCCAATGTTCACTTACCATAACAAAAATTGTAGAGCCCTTAAGAATTATGCTAAATCTATGCTGCCTGTGCTCTACGAATGGAACAAAGTCTGAATGAAATACCATCTTTTTGCAGCCTGGTTTATTGAGTATTTTTAATTAAATTTATTGAAAGGGACATTGGTTAATAATATTACATAGAATTCCAGTGCATAATTCTACATCATCTGTATATTACGTTGTGTTCCCACTACTCCAAGTCAATTCTCCTTCCATCATCACATATTTGACTCCATTTATCCTTTACTATTCTCACTACCCACCCCCTGCCCTTCCCTCTGGTAACCACCACACTGTTTCTGTGTCTATGAATTTTTGTGTCTTTTTATTTATTTGTTGCCTTCAATTTTATATCCCACATATTAGTGAAATCATATGATTCTTAACATTTTTTGTCTGACTTATTTTGCTTACCTTAATATTCTCAAAATCCATCCTCGTCATTTCAAATGGTAGTATTTCATCTTTTCTTATAGATGAGTAGAATTTCATTGTATATATGTATCACATCTTTAGCCAATCACCTAGTGAAGGATACTTCCATTGTTTCCATGTCTTGGCTATTGTGAATAAGGCTGCAATGAACAGAGGGGTGCATGTAGTTTTGGAAATAAATGTTTTAAACTTTTTCAGGTAGGTACTCAGAAGAGAGGTTGCTGGGTCAGTGCTCACTCTCACCACTCTTATTCAACATGGTACTGGGAGTCCCAACCAAAACAATCAGGGACAAGGAAAGAAATAAAAGGCACCCAAACTGGGAATGAGGAAGATATGACTCTTTATACAGAAAAATCCTAAGGACTCCACACACACACACACACACAAAAAATGTTAATGTTAGAAACAATAAACAAATACAGTAAAGTTACAGGGTATAAAATCAATGTATAAAAATCCACTGCATTCCTATACATTAATAATGAAATTTCAGGGGGAAAATTTGGGGGGAAAAAACAAACACACACACACACACACACACACACACACACACACAAAATTTATTTAGCAATTGCAACAAAAAGAATAAAATACCTAGGATTAAACTTAACAAAGTATATGAAGGGTTTATATACTTAAAATTATAAAGCATTATTAAAAGAGATTGAAAATACAATAAAATGTAAAGATCTTTTGTGTTCATGAATTGGAAGAATCAACATACGTAGTTAAAATGGCCATATTTCCCAAAGCAATATGCATTTTAATCCCTATCAAAACCATAGTGACATTTTTTAAAGAAAGAGAACAAATAATCATCAGATTCATATGGAGACTACAAAAGACCCCACTAGCCCAAGATATCTTAAGTAAAAAAAAAACAAAGCCAGAGGTATCACACTCCCTGACTTCAAATTATACTACAAAGTGATAATAAAAAAAAAAAAAACAGTATGGTATTGGCAAAAAACAGACACAGAACAATGGAATAGAATTGAGAGCCCAGAAATAAACCCACATTTTTATCAGCAAATAACTTTTTATAAAAGAGTCAAACAAAAACATACAATGGAAAAAAGAAAGTCTCTTCAATAAATGGTGCTTGGAAAATTGAACAACCACATGCAAATAAATAAATAAATAAATAAACAAATAAACAAACAAACTAGACCACTGCTTGTACCCATATACAGAAATTAACTCAAAATTAATTAATGACATAATATAAAACCCAAACCAATAAATTACATAAAATAAAATATAGGTCCTAAGCCTATGGATCTTGGTCTAAAAGAAGAATGGGTTTACTAAATATTTTAAACCCACCATTGAAATATATTGCCCAGAAAAAAAGATTCCTTTCAAAATACTAGCGCTCATTGAAAATGCACCTGAACACCCAACAATGCTGATGGAGTTGTACAATGAGATTATTATTGTTTTCATACAAAATAAAACATCCATTCTGCAGCCCATATTTCAAAGAATAATTTTAAGTCCTATAGTGATATCTCCAATTGATCTGAGCAAAGTAACTTAGAAAATTACTAGAAAGGATTTACAATTCTAGATACCATTAAGAGCATTTGTGATTTATTAGAAGATGTCAAAATATGAATGTGAACAGAAATTTGAGAGAAGTTGCTTCCAACTCTCATGGACGACTTTGAGGGTTTCAAGACTTCAGTGGAGAGAGTAAATGCAAATGTGGAGGAAATAGCAAGTAGAATTAGAAGTACAGCTTGAGGATGTGATCGAATTGTTGCTACTTCACAATAAAACTTTAACAGTGAACAGTTACTTCTCATGGATGAACAAAGAAAAGTGCTTTCTTAAGATATCAATTCTTGGTGAAGATGCTGTGAAGGATGTTGAAATGGCAATAAAAGATTTAGAATATTACATGAACTCAGTTGATAAAGCAGTGTCAGAATTTGAGAAGATTGACTCCAATTTTGAAAGTTCTACTGTAAGCAACCTACTATCAAATAGCATAAAAACACCACAGAGATGTTGTCTGTGAAAGGAATAGTCAATTGATGGTGCAAACTGCATTGTTGTCTTATTTTAAGAAATTGTCACAGCCACCCCAATCTTTAGCAACCATCACCCTCATCACTCAGCAGCCATCAACATTGAAGCAAGACCCTCCATCAGCTCAAAAGATTGTGACTTCCTGAAGTCTCAGATGATAGCATTTTTGAGCAATAAAGTCTATTTAATTAAGGTATATGCATGGTTTTTTAGACATAATTCTATAGGCAATTAAGTAGACTAAAGTTTAGTGTAAACATTACTTTTATATGCATTGGGAAATAAAAAAATTCATGCATCTCACTTTATTATCATTTTAATTTTATTGTAGTGGTCTAGAGCTAAACCTGTAATATCTCTGAGGTATGCCTGAGCTATTGCTATTTTTATTAAATTTCCTAGTTAAATACATGCATGCATCAATTAACAACATGGATACAGTCTCAGAAGTACATTGCTAGTTGGTTTTATTGTGTGACCATTATAGTGTGCACTTATACAAACAGAAATTGTATAACCTACTGTATATCTAGTTTATGTGATATAGCCTGTTATTCCTGGACTACAAACCCATATAGCATTTTACTGTAGTGATAATGTAGTTAACTGCAGCATAGCTGTAAATACCTGTGTATCTAAATATAGGCTGCTACATTAACTAGTATCAGTCTTTTATTATCATTATCAAATATTATGCATTGTACATAGTTGTATCGCTATACTTTTATACAAGTGGCAGTTCAGTAAGCTTGTTTGCATGAGCGTCACAACATTTCTGACAGCAATGATGTCACTAGGCAATGGACTTTTTTGTTTTTAGCTCCATCATAATCTTATAGGGCCACCTATAAGGTCGTGTATGTGATTTATCATTGACCAAAAAAATATTCAATACATGGCACTAATATATATCTATCTATATATAAAAGCCTAAGCGACCATCCAACTGTTTGACAGGCAGACTGGTAGGTATGATGTGCAATGACCACCAGGGAGCAGATGCTCATCGCAGGAGCTGCCAAGCTGTGGTATTTTGGCAGCTGAAGTTCTCGGGGATGCACCCGGAACTAGAGAGGAGGGAGCCCACTTCTAGGATGCATCACCCGAGAACTGCCTTCTTGCAGTCCAGGACCCCTTGGGGGATGTTGGACAGAGGGTTTCAATCTGTGCACTGGTGGGGTCCAACCAGTGCACCCCACCAGTGCACAGATTGCGCTGGGCCTCTGGTTTTTATATAAAGTGTAACTAGTAGAGTAAACTGAATGAAAGATACTATTTATGCAATTTCAGTGAATCTATAATTTTTCATAATTAAAAGTTTTTGAAAAGTCACATTTGTGGATACTCAAAGTCAAAATGTAACAGGGATTATAGCATGGATTGTGCTCATTAAAGTTCTAAGAAATTCCTTAGTTTGTACTTTTTATAGAGTAAAATAAAATGTTTTCGATTGATTGAACAAACAGTATATATCTAACAACATAAATTGGTAATGATGGCGATAAAATAATTTGAAGCTGTGTTCTTCTTAACAATGAAAAAGGCTCTACTAATAGTGGTCTGCCTTGAATAAAATTGTGAAAGAAAGTAAATTATTTTCACAACTCCTAAAACAATAGGAAAATAATGTGTAAGTTAAAGTGTCTGAATCTCAGAAGGAATTAAGGGGGGAAATCAGAACCTAGGTAGAACAATGCACTCCTGAATACATGAGCCAGAATTGGCTTGATAGATAAGATTCAGAAAAGCATGTTTATTTAAATTACCCTTTCTATACCTTCAAATTTATTTCATAGTCCTAGTGTCTAAATTAGCAAATAAAAATATTATTATTAAATTCAAAGAAGTAGACAAAATATGACAATGTGAGTCTAAGGAATAAATGAATTAGCTTAGCAATGAGAATAAAAATTAAATTCACAAATTTGAATGCCAAAACATGGTATATTTAATAATTAAAATATTAACCTGTTCTTAAAGTGGCATACAGTTAAATGTCTAACCACTAAAATATGCAAACCATTTTAAAACTAAATATGGTAATTGTAAAGGTCATTTAAAAATAATATGTGAAAATAGATAGAAAGACTCTAAAAAGGAATAATGAGGGGTGATTAGTTCAGTCATACATTAACAAATAATAAAACATTGCAGTAGCTCAAACATTTGATCTTATTGCATTAAAAGACTTAACTGAATATAGAATCCAGTGACATTTTTTTTAAAGGAGTTCAGTCTATGAAAAGTTGGCTTTTCAATTAGTGACAAAATTGGTTTTACCAACAGTAAAATATGTATGTGTATGCATATGTATGTATTATTGGGACAACTAGTTAGCTATGTGAGAAAACATACATGCATTTTATCTGACTCTGTGTGCCAAAATATACCCCAGGTGTTGCGGAAATTTAAATATAAAATAGTGGAACCACGGAAAAAGAAAGGAATGTTTAATATTCTTGGAATGAAATCCCTGAAGCCATAAACAAAACCATAAAATGCTAAGCCTGACTAGGTAAAAACGGAATACTTCTGTGTAGCAAAACTGTCGTCCAAAAACAAAGTCAAAGGCAAAAGATGAACTAGAAAAATAAATCTGCAACGCATTTTACAGACAAAAGGCTCATCTTCTGGGAAGAAATATCTTTTATTATCTGATCTCTGGTTTCCTTGACAACATACATTTCTAACACTGCAGCCTTTGCTTGCTAGTTTCCAGTCCCAGTCCTCCTTGTTTTTGTAAACATTACCAACACCCTCCAATCTCAAGGCAGTGGATTACTGGTGCCTCTAACTAGAAGGTGCTGCTTTCAGATATCCACATAGCCTGTCCCTTTTCATTCCTGTCCACATGTCCCCTCTTCAGATACTTTCCTAATTATTACAACCACATCTGCACCCTGGTTACTCTTTATTTCTTTTTTGTTGTTGTTTTTCACAGCACTCTTATTGCTTGACTTTGTTTACTCTTTACTTACTTGTCAGTCTTCTCAACTATTCTCAAAGTTCTTGTCACCAGGAACATCATGATTGTATTTATCAGACCTTAGCTGAGCCTATTACCTTTTTGCATCTATGAATAACACATACCCTTGAAATGTGTGAGTAGTTTCCTTTTTCCCAGACCTCTCAGGGCACAATCACCTACTATAGCATGGAACCCTTCATTGCTCTCCTGTTGCCCAAATACCATCTATCTGTGCTGCAAATGTTAATTACTAACTATCCTATGTCTACCCATGTAATCCAGACTCAGATATTTCCCTGATTGGCTTTCTCCCACCTCCCTAATCTACCACCCATGAATTTCATCTAACCCTCTTTATCACTTCTCCTTTGATTGGGATGTGTAAATAAACAGCAAAAGTGCCATTCTTCAGAGCCTTTTCACAATCTATTGAGATTTTATGTCCCAGCAACTATCATCAGTTTGACTCAAATAAACTCACACAAATTCTCATAGGATTGGACATGTTTTACATGGAAAATTGTATAAATATATACCTCCTAGTGAAGAGCAGTTACATAAATGAATTAACCTTTAATAATACCTATTATTTAGACACATAATCTGTGTCTTATACATTTAAGTTTTAAGGACCTGTTTTATTTCTCAGAAAACATGCTGTCCAATATAGATATGACACTACCAGGGAAACTTAATATAGCAAACCTACAGTTGTAAAGATAAGTTAGCTCATTTGTAAAGTTTTCCAATCATATTGTCCAACCCCTTAAAAAATATTGTCTGAGATGAGAGAAGAATTAGACAAAACTGGTTTCGAAATCTGGCTCTGCCAAAATTGGCTTTGAGATTTGCCTTGAATTTCATCCTTTCAATGGCTTCCCATTTTTTCATATAAAACAGATTTAGTATGACCTTTTAGGTTCTTCATAGCCAAAATCTGGTCCCTTCACCAGCCTGAGTATGCCCAAGTTTGACTTCTGCCCTACTCCTTCTTCTGTCTCTCTTTCATTGTGATTGTTGATATAGCTTCAATGACACATAGAATAATAAAATAAATTGTGAAAAAGGCTCAGTAGACTAAAGCCAAGTAATCCAGCATGATGAAGTAATTAAATAGGAGTCTTAGTAGATTGTACTTGTTAGAAGAATTGAGTACTTCTTCAAAATTGATAATTTATTTTTCCTATATTTATAGGTAATAAAAAACAGCTAATATTTATGTATAAGTTAGTTACAATGTACTATGCACCTTGCATGCATTATTTCACTTAAATTTCCAGGAAAATCCCATGAGCTAAGAACTAATGTTATAACTGGATTATGGATTATAGGATGGAAAAAGTAAATGACCTGCCCAAGATGACACTGTTGGTAATAGGGAATGAATATGCTATTTTTATATAAAGCTACCCATGTTAATCTTAGTAAATGTTAAACCCAGTTTGTTACTCTAACCTGATTTTTCTATTGAAACTAGAACTTGCATGTTAAAAGTTTTTACTTTCTGTGTGAAGTTTCAGTTCCTGTGTGAATAGGAGCTGCCTGAGCGCAAGGCCCTGGCTCCTGCTTACTGCCCAAACACAGGAATTCAGCTGACAAAAACAAATGGACAAGTCAAGGACTCTGATAGTGAAATCAGTACTGACAGAAAATCACTGCCTCCATGCCCACAGCCCCTCCCCCTGTTCTGCTTTCTCTCTCCCACCTTACAAAAACCTCTGCCTGCACTGAGATGTTAAGGTGGGCTTTGGGAGGAGAGTCCCCCAACTCTGCAGGGAGCCAGCACTTGAATAAACCACTCGCCTTCCCATAAACACCTGTGGCAGGCAGCCAGACCTGGGTTCAGTTGCACTGTTAATAAGTGACACTGTTGAGGTAGGAAGCCAAGTTTTGCTGACACCAGAATCTATACTTGGCTCTTAATCTACTTCTGCCAGTAATTTTTGCATATTCCAAATACTATAGAGCTACAAGCATAATGGTAGAAAAGAGAAACCAGAAAGCTAATGCTTATCTGTCGAGTTGAAATTGCTTTTTTGAATAGAAATATTTTTCAGAGAATGACCAAATTCTGTGAGGAACAGTTGTATTTTGTAAACTCTTCTTTTCCCACAGTTCAGTTCCTGCCCTAGGCTAGACAATTTCCTCCACTATATGCTGTTTGCCTGGCTGGCTTATCCCCACCCACATGCTTTTATTGATTTATTTATTTTAAATTGTAATTGGTCTACTTAACATTTGCTAATGTTCTAACAAATAATTTACTTTTGTAAATTGAGCCATTTTAGCTATCATATAGAACAATCTATTTTAGATAATAAACAATAAAGATGTTTACAAAGTAACTTTCTTTCTGGCTCTTTCACCAAAGGAATCTGAAATGATTTTTCTTTGAGTTTGTGATGACTAAGCAACTAAAATTAAAAAAAAATAGTTTAGTAATATATATTTCATTTGCTATTATTTAATACTCTAAAAGAAAATATTATTCTACCTTTAGTGTTTAGGCCTGTGTGTTTTAAAACTGTTTTCAATAACTACCTTGTAGATGGAAAAATATTTTAGCTACAATTTATGTTCATAACAATTACAGTCTATTAAAACTCCAACCTAATCATTTCATTATACTAGATTACTTGGTTTTAGTCTGCTGAGCATTAGTGCAGCTTTTAATGTCACTGGTTTTTATATCCTTATAATGAGCTCCTTTGTTTTACTACAGGAAATTATCTTAATTATCTTATTGATGTGCTGAGGTAGATACCTACCATAGAAAATCATCAAAATAAAATGAGATTTTTATTTGATTTGATTTCTTCAGTGAATTTGTTACCTTACTTTCTGGCTGCAGGTGTTTTTGTAGATAAACAATTGAATTAATTCAGAAGCTTTAGACTCCTCACTCACTATACATTCCCAAGTCAACAGTATCCACAAGGTACATTGTAAGGACTCAGTCTCATAGAGAGATAAATCTAATATTAAAAATAAATGAAATTCACCAAGAAATTCTTTTTCACAGGATCAAAAAGGCAATCAACTGAGAAAAATATACATGTTTGGGAAAATATAGTAGGGACTAAGAGTTGCATAAATTAACCCCCCAAAAGAAAAGTTTGAAATTGGCTTAATAGGTACTGAGGGTATAAGATTTTGGAGAAAAGAATATATATATATATATATATATATATATATATATATATATATATATTGGTTGGAGCATTGTCTTGATGCACCAAGATAGAAGGTTAGATCCCCAGTAACGGGACATACTAGAATCAAGTAATGGATGCATGAGTAAGTGGAACAACAAATTGATCTCTCTCTCTCTCTCTCTCTCTCTCTCTCTCTCTCTCTCTCCCCTCTTTCTCTGAAATCAATCAATGAAAAATTTAAATAGAAAAAAAGGAAACACTAATTTACATATTATCTAACCATTTCCCCAAAGACAACATCAAAAGTAGACTGTTCACATAACCACTGAAGAATCCCCTCTACTATATTATCATATTCAGACAAATATATGCAAATTTGGAGATCAGCTAGAATAATTCTTATACCCATTCTCTTAAATGTACTTGTTCCTAATTAGTTTATCACACTCATTTTTATGTCCTTATCCTATCTACTCTTTGACAGAAGACCCTGAATTTTAAAGCCCACAGAGAGGATTTAGTTTTGGATTGGCAAAGAGAGGAGTTATAGTTTATGTATGGAAAGAAGCAGTATGGAATTTATATTAGTAAAGATATGGCTTGAGAGTACTGAAATCCAGGAATTTTATAAAAATTCCCATAAGATGCTTTCTATTTTCTCTGGGGGGAAAAGAAAAAGAAAGAAAAGTACTCAACTGTACAGGATAGCAACTGTAAAAATTTAGAAGAGTGACAAAAATATAGCAAAACATCTGATCAAGATAATTAGGAGAGGATGCAATCAGAGAAAAATAAACATCTTCTGGCTGCACTTGATGACCTATTGAACTCTGCAATTATATCTATATGGTGACACTAAAATCTAAGTTTTAGTTGTTTTTCATAGCCATTCTCTGGAACGCACAGGCAGTAAAGGCAGATAAACAAATGTGGGAATCAATATAATCTGGCTGGATATAATCTGGCTGAAATGGTCAACTATAGCTTGAGGACAAAAAGATAGTGAGGAAGTGTAATGGAAATGAGTTAAGGATGACAAGGAAGGCAATGAAATATTGGGAGAAAATGTAGGGTCCAAAGAAGACCTCTGAACATTCTCTACTCCATAAAATAAATGAGAAAATTGGCACAAAAAAATCATTATTTTAAAGCGTTAGAAATTAACCGAAGTCTTGTAGTAGTCACAGGAACACTTATTCAGGAAAAAATAGCTGTATCTTGCTAAGGACTAACTGTTTCGTAGTTTTTTTACCTTTGTATAATCCTATTCCTTGCTCTTCCAACATTTGCAAGTGAAAATCAGCAGGTCAGACACCACAGAGAGCTAAAGAGGGCTAGATTCTTTTCTAATTGCCATTCTCAAGGAACTGCCCTTATTTACTAGGTGTACTTGTTATAAAAGAGAATGTTGTAATAAAAGAAAACATGATAATTTCAAGAGAAACATCAAAAATGCTTTATTCAAAGTAATGTCCATCGTTAACTACATCTTTCAGGTAATTTGTGGATTCTGTCTCAAAAGAACTTTTCTTGTTTTGAGGCAAACCATTCAGAGGCCAGATTTTCCACTTCTTTGTACATTTTTGAAGTGCTGCTCAGAAAGTGCATGTGTCATCGATCGAAACAAGTGGTAATCTGAAGGAACAGAGTCTGGTGAATACAGCTTTCAGGTTAGTACTTCCCAGGCAAGATCTTTTAACGTGTCTTTAACTGGTTTTGAAGTGTGTGATGGTGTGTCATCATAAAGCAAAATTACTTTGCCGTGTCTTCTGGAACACTCTGGTCGTTTCATGATCAAGACACGGTGCAAATTGACTATTTGTTGTCGGTAGTGATCAGTATTAAAGGTTTCACCAGGTTTTAGAAGCTCATAATACACCACAGCTTCCTGATCCCACCAAATGCAGAGCATTGTGTTCTTTCCAAAGTGATTTGGCCTTGCAGTAGATGTTGATGTTTGATCTGGATCAACCCATGATTTTGTGCATTTGGGATATTGAAAATAAATCCATTTTTCATCGCCAGTCACAATTCAATGCAAAAAAAAGACTTTCTTTTGTGCTGTTGAAGCAATATTTTACTGATGACTTTTTGGTTTTCCATTTGTCTTTTATTCACCCATTTTCCTTCCTTTAAAATCTTTCCCATTGCTTGTAAATGATCAGAAATTTTTTGCTGCCGAAACCGGTTTGGCTCAGTGGATAGAGCATCAGCCTGTGGACTCAAGGGTCCCAGGTTCGATTCCAGTCAAGGGCATGTACCTTAGTTGCAGGCACATCTCCAGGAGGGGGTGTGCAAGAGGCAGCTGATAGATGATTCTCTCTCATCGATGTTTCTAACTCTCTATCCCTCTCTCTTCCTCTCTGTAAAAAAATCAATAATATATATATATTTTTAATTGTTTGCTGAAAAACATTTACTCTTTCTGCAAGTTGATTTTGAGTTTGACATGTATCTTCATCTGATAATGCTTGTTGGTCTTCAAACTCTTTTGGTTGACCTGGAAGTCTTTGTCTTTCACAATGAAATCATCCTTTTTAAAGCATTTAAACCAGCATTCACAAGTATCTTAAGCTGGAGCATGTTCATCATAAGCGTCCCAAAGTATTCAGCAGATTTGACATATGTGGTCTTGAAGCTTGTTGTCAATACAACAAAATAGCATACATATCAAATCAAATATATATGAACATATCTGTAACTCCATCTATTGAAAAAAATCCGCATTATTAACTAGTACACCTAGTACTTGACTTGTTTGGTAGTTCCCTACCACAGTGGTCGGCAAACTGCAGCTCCAGAGTCATATGCAGCTCTTTGGCCCCTTGAGTGTGGCTCTTCCACAAAATACCACATACCCTAATTAAGTTAATAGCAATGTACCTATCTATATAGTTTAAGTTTAAAAAATTTGGCTCTCCAAAGAAATTTCAATTGTTGTACTGTTGATATTTGGCTCTGTTGACTAATGAGTTTGCTGATCCCTGCCCTAGAAGACCACACTTTCAAAGCTATACTGACTTTATTTGGAACTCAATCAGGGTGAAAACAATTTCCCTGAGGGATTTGTTGGGGAGGACTTTTGCCATGAAAAATTAAAGGCAATTGTTTAATTTCATAGTTTCTTGAAGTAGTAGGTAAGAGTTGGGGCAAACAATAGTATAGACAAAATCTTAAGAGGAAAAGTTGGAAATAGATGTGCATAAGACTTTGGAAAGCTCTGCAATATTACTTGAAATCTAGATGGACACATAGATGTGAAGAGCACATGCCCCAGGCTATTCATTCTCTCTCAGAAAAAACTAGGAAGACTCTGAGCTCTATCCTCTGCAGCTGAGCTTGTGAATTTATAGAGCAGTTAGTGAAAATAATCACAGAGTTAATAAATACCTGGTTGAGTGTTCAAGATATACCCCTCAGCAAACACTGATTGCATTTTTTGCCAAAATTCATGTACAGTGGGGATCTGCTTTTGGACTCTCTGTCATGTTTCACTGGTTTATAACACCAGAGGCTTCTGATTGCTATAGATTTATAATTTTTTTTTCCTTTTTATGGGTTTGTTATTGTTGTTCATTGGGAACATTTCATTTCATTGGTTATGAATTTAGAATAAACTTTATTTTATAAAATAAATATTTTTCCCCAAAAAAGATTGCATTGAAAATATAGTTCAATCTGTGGAAAATTGAGAGCAGTGTTGGGCCATCTGACCAATGAACAAGAAATATATCTCCATTTATTCAGTTTTAAAATTATTCTCAGCAGTGTTTTGCATTTTTCAGTGTCTAACTCATTCAAATATTTTGTCAGATTTATTCTTAAGTAATTTAAATTTTATGCTAATTTAAGCAGATTTTCAAAATTTTAATCTCATATTGTGCATAAATATAATTGGTTTGTGATAGTGATCTTTCACTCTGCAAATCTTGCTAAATTCATATACTAATTCTAGTATCATTTTCCTACAGTTCACCTATGATTTCCTACCTACATGGTTATGCTATCAGTGAATCAAAAACAGTCAAGACTTCTTCCTTTATGTTTCTTCTTTGTTTGCACTGGTTAGAACATTCACTACAATGTGATAAGACTGGGTTTCCTGGGCTTTCTTACTGTCTTAGGGGGGAAAGTTTTAATCTTCTACTAAAAAATATGAAGGTACCTTTTTAATAGATTTTTTTTTTAGGTTGAGGAAATATCTTTCGTGTCCTAATTAGCTGAGGGTTTTGTTTTATTTTGTTTGTTTAAATTAGGAATTAATATTTAACTTTGTCAAATGTTTTTCTTTGTCGATTAATATATATTTTAGTCTTTTAATAAGGGGAAGTATATTGATTTTTGAATGTTGAACCAGTCTTGTCCTCTTGGGATAAACTTCCTTTTTTCAAGAGGTACAATCTTTTAATATTTATCTAGATTTACTTTGCTAATGTTTTGATGAGGATTTTGTTAAATATACCCATGAGGGGCAACTTCTATAGTTTTACTATTTCGCTCATTTGGTAATGTATAATGCTGGCCAAAAGGATAAATTTGGATGCATTCTCATATCCTCAATATTCTGGAAAAGTTTTACAGAATTGGTATAATTTCTTCTCTAAATATTTTGGTAGAATTTTCTAGTATAGTCACCTGAGCCTGAAGTTTTCCTTTGAGGAAGGTTTATACTTATACTAAATACAACATACATAATAGACATAAGGCTGTTCTTGTTTTCTTCTTTTTGAGTGAGCTTTGGTAGTTTAAAAAATTTGCCTGTTGCATCTAGATTGTTGAATTTATTTCTATAAATTTGTTTATAATATTCCATTATTATTCTTTTAACATCTGTCAAACAATATTTCTCAACTTTATAGTCTTTTTGAAAAATTTTCCTTAATTGCCCCCTATAACATTTTAATTCCACAGATATACAATATAACTGTTTTAAATATTATATATAATATGTGCTTTATACATAAAACAGAATGATTTATTTGGCTTCCAAAAACTAATTTTATCCCCTTGGTGGAAATACCACCCTCATTAAAAACTATATAGAACCTTAGTGATTTCACTTCTCTCATTCTTTTTTAAATTTTTTTAATTTTTATTTTTAAAACATATATTATTGATTTTTTTTTACAGAGGGGAAGAGAGAGGGATAGAGAGTTAGAAACATCAATGAGAGAGAATCATCGATCAGCTGCCTATTATACACCCCCTCCTGGGATGTGCCTGCAACCAAGGCATGTGCCCTTGATCAGAATTGAACCTGGGACCTTTCAGTCCACAGACCGAAGCTCTATCCACTGAGCCAAACCAGTTTTGGCTATTTCTCTCATTTTTTATGTCTTTTGTAATTCTCTCTCTCTCTCTCTCTTTCTCCCTCTACCCCCTTACTCCCCCAAAGATTTGTCCAGAGACTTAATCTAGTTTCTCTCTGTCATTAGCATATACTTTTATTCAAGATTAAACTTTAGAAAATTTTCAGTCACAAATAAATTACTTAGGTTTTCCACGAATAATAAAAGTAACATACAATTGCTCTTTTCATGAGCTTTATACTTAGTTTCCCTTTTTCCTTCAGATCTTAATTTTACTTGACTTGTCGTATTTTCAGAAAAATCTCAATTTTACAGAAAATATAAGCCTTATCCAAACAAAGATATGATAGAAATTTTAGAATATCAGGACTAGGAATCTGTGTATTCATTATCTGAGCACTTCCAACTTCTGAATTTCTTCTTCTCTTCTTCTTCTATCAAATATGGAGGTCAGACTCATGGAAAACTATACTTTTTAATAAGTTAAAAATAGAATATATTGCCCAGCTAGAGTGGCTCAGTGGTTGAGCAGCCACCTATGCACCACGAGGTCACTGGTTCAATTGCCCATCAGGGCACATGCTCTGGTTGTGTGCTCCATCCCCAGTGTGGCGTGTGCAGAAGGCACCCAATAGATGTTGATGGTTCTCTTTCATCAATATTTCCATCTCTCTCTATCCCTTCCTCTCTCTCTAAAATCAATGGAAAGATATATATATTTTAGAACTAGAGTATATTGTAAGGAGAATCTCTGAAAATAAATAGCCACTAAAATGACTATACCTTTATAGTTCTGGTATGTATAAAAATTCTCATTTGTTTATGTGAGAAAATATAGTGTTATTCATTAAGAAGAAAAAATATTTGTGTGTTGAGGATTTGGCAGAAAAGAGAGAGTGAATAGTATCAACAGAAAATTTTGCTGGTGGTGAAACCTTGGGTACCCACATTTCCCCATTTACAAAATATGAGGATAAAGTGAGATAATGCTAATAATTTGCTAAGAATAGTGCCTGGAACATAGTGAGTGTTTTATAAATCAACTAGAGGCTCGATGCACAAAATTTGTGCAAGGGGCTTGGTCCTCACAGCCCTGGCTGCCTCACTCGCCCCCCCATCCCCCACTGGTCCATCTGAAAGGTCCTCCTGCCATCTGGTCTAATTAGCATATTAGCTCTTTATTATAAAGGATAATTAAATATTATTATTTTTTAATATATTTTATTGATATTTTACAGAGAGAAAGGGAGAGAGATAAGAGAGCTAGAAACGTCGATGAGAGAGAAACATCGACCAGCTGCCTCTTGCACACCCCCTACCGGGGATGTGCCTGCAACCAATGTACATGCCCCTGACCGGAATCGAACCCGGGACCTTCTAGTCCGCAGACCGACGCTCTACCACTGAGCCAAACCCGTTTCGGCAGATAATTAAATATTATTTACTAAAGCTTAGCATTTTCACAATTTGTGCATATCCTAGAAAACAATAAAAGCATCGGTTAATAGGGGAATAATGTTTATCTATAGTCTTCTTTCTGAGAGACAGTTTGATGAAGATCTCTCTAAATGTATGAGAGATACTGTTACAGACTGGCAGGAGCCAGTTGTATTGATCAGATAGGCTATACATGCTATGATCTCAAACAACCTTCAAATCTTGGTGCTGACAACCACAAAGACTAATTTCTGAATTACATTTTTTTTTTCTATCACAGGTTGTCAAGAAGAGCCTACTCAGTATAATCAGTCAGGGAGCAGGTCTAATAAAGCAGCCATATTTCTGGTTGCTGTGCTAGAGGTAAAGAAAGCTCTGGAAGGTTTCGCCCTGTTGAATCGTTCCACTCATTTCATTGGCTAAAATTGGGGGATCCATATTCCCTAAGTGAATGAGAATTAATATATGTGAACAGCAATAATGTCATGATGGCCAGTATGCAGAGTGTGGGGTTGGGATGGGAATAAGGGAAGGATTAAGTGGAAGGGCTGCTTTAGTTCTGGATTTGTGCAGCATTCCTTTCCCCACCACTATAATCCCCTGTCCTTACCAGCACACACACTGTCATATACTTCATGTGAGGCAAGCATTCTCATGCAATTATCTGTTTTTCAGAGAGACAGAAAAAAAGAAAAACACTCATTTTAATCCCGCATGTACCTGTGCCCAGATCTGCTAATGTCTATAGCTCTGTGAACTGGAATTATTGTCTCAGCAGTTTATACTATGGCATCATCAGGTACAACTTGATTTATCTTATAAATAAAATTAATAGAATTTTATTTATCTAGTGGGTCAGGTTGTGACTACTGGAGTGTCAAACTGCCTTTGAATTAAAAAAAATAAAACCTAACATAGGAGGGGTAAGGGGCAGTTTCACTAAAGTGAAATTGAAAAAACACACACACACACAAAGTCCTATGCATGTATCAGCCTTCATCTCCCATGACCTGTTCTAAGCATGAGACCTCACACGTCCACTGAGCACCACTGGCCCTCACATGAAGTTGTACCTGTTTCAGATAATTCTTACGATTTCACTTTATTTCAATTGCCCAAAAGATTTAGGGGAGAGAGATTGAATTTCTTGCCTGTTTAGAATCCTGAATCCACATAAGGCCAGGAACCAATTACTAACATATTTGGGGACATAGAACAATAAATTGGTCACTATCACATAGGCACAGATGTGCTGCTTTATCTCAAACGTTGCCCTTAGTAACGAAGACTTGTTTCCCCTCCAGCATCTTTCATGGAAACAGCATAATTGTAGGAGGAATTGGTCCTTTTTAATTAACTTTTTACTTTCAACCCTTAGGCACAAAAGAAAATAATGAAAAATCATCATGAAAGAGTTGGTAACACCTACTGATTTTTTTTTTGTGTGCAATATTTCTAAATGTTTTGTTTCTATGTACAAACACTTTCTACCTTAGCATTTTAGTTATCAGAGAGATTCAATTCTATTACGTTAAAGAAAAATGGTAGAAAAATGTTACATTATTCTCTTTTTCATTACATTTTCTATTTAGGTTTCCTTTTATATTTTCCTTCACTCTAATTGTATTTCATTCAGTTGCATATGTTTCCTATATTTTTTATAACACTCTGAATTCTGCTCTACCCCAATCAATTTTTAAGCATTTATCTCTCCTATCTCAACATAAGTAAAAAACACTTGATATTTTTACCTCTTCTCTTAATATCAAAAATGTATTCAGTTCATTTATATTTGCTCATTTTTTATATTTATTCAATAGTTTTTGAACAGGACACTGATATATTTATTTTATTTTATTTTATTTTATTTTTCACAGAGAGGGATAGAGAGTTAGAAACATCGATGAGAGGAATCATCGATCAGCTGCCTCTTGCACACTCCCTACTGGGGACGTGCCCACAACCAAGGTACATGCCCTTGACCGGAATCAAACCTGGGACCCTTCAGTCCACAGGCCGAAGCTCTATCCACTGAGCCAAACCAGTTTCGGCAGGACACTGATATTTAATGAGCTGATAAATGATTTTTGAAAATGCTTACATTTGATTAATACATAGTGCTTAGGATGCATGACAATATTGGCATGTCAATATGTAATATCATTACTGATATTTTTATTTGTTTGTTAATTACACTGATACATTGATAAATTGCACAATGGCCCAACAAAGTCCCCCCTTTTTGGCCCTTTCTCTTCCATATAGGGGACTTAAATTCAACCTTCCAAATCAGTTCTAATATTAACACTTCTTTGGACCTTCCCTGAACACAGGTTAGAATAGATTTCCTCCTACATTATGCTGTCACTAAAGTATACATACTTGTTTACCTTCTTGCTTATAAACAGTGAACTACTTGAAAGCAAGGGCCTTTTCTTTTTCTTTGTGATATTACTGATCCTGGTAATATTAGATATGATGCATATGTGTGCTGAATGAATAATTCACAGTTTTAGTCATTTAAATACATGATAACTTATTTTTTGGTAGGAAATAACTATCAGGGCCAATTGTCTTCTTTCACTGCTTCTGAGTTTAAGATGCTAAAAGCAATGTTTTGAACTTATAGTTTGCTTTGAGTAATATGGGTATTTTAACAATGTAAATTCTTCCTATCCATGAGCACAGTATATGCTTCCATTTATTTGTATCTTCTTCAGTTCTTTTCTTCAGTTTCTTACAATTTTCTGAGTACAGGTCTTCATATCCTTGGTTAATTTTTTTTTGAGAATTTCTATAAAAATGTATTTGAGCCAGAGATATGCCTGGAAGCAAAATCTCCACAGAAAAATGCTCCCCCTCGTTGGTTAAAGTTATTCCTACGTAGTTTTTAAATGTAATTGCAAATGGGACTGTTTTCTTAGTTTCCATTTCTGATAGTTCATTATTGGTATATAAAAATACAACTAGTTTCTGAATATTTATTTTGTACTCTATACTTTATTAAATTCACTTGTCAGTTCTAACTTTTTTGTGTGTGAAATTTTAAAGGTTCTCTACATACAGTATTATGCCATCTGTAAATAATGACAGTTTTACTTATTTCTTTCCAATGCAGATGCCTTTTATTTCTTCTTCCTATCTGACTGATGTGGCTAAGGCTCCCAGTACTATGTTGAGTAAGAGTGGTAAAAGCAGGCCCGGCTGGCATGGCTCAATGGTTGAGTTGAGTACCGACCTATGAACAGGAGGCCATGGTTCAGTTCCAGGTGAGGGCACATGCTCAAGTTGCAGGTTCCACCCACAGTGTGGAGCATGCAAGAGGCAGCCAATCAATGATTCTTTCTTATCATTGATATTTCTATCGCTCCCTCTCCCTTCCTCTCTCTTAAATTAATAAAAACCTATATATTTAAAATAAATGAGTGGTGAAAGCAGACACACCTCTTACTCTTCAACTTAAGGGAAATGCTTTTTAATTTTTTCCCATTGACTATGATTTTAGCTGTGGGTTTGCCATATATGATCTTTATTATGTTGAGATATGTCCCCTCTATTCCCACTTTGCTGAGTTTTACCATGAATGGGTGCTGAATATTGTCAAAATTTTTTTCTGCATCTATTGATATGATCATATGATAACTGCCCTTCATTTTTTTAATGTGGTGTATCATGTTAATTGATATACAGATGTTCTACCATCTTTGCATTCCAGGATGCAATTCCTATCAAAATACCAATAGCATATTGCACAGAACTAGGGGATAAATTCCAAAAATGTAAATGGAATGACAAAAGACCTTGAATAGCCACTGCAATCTTAAGAAAGAAGAACAAAGTTGGCAGAATTATGCTACTTGATATCAAACTATTACAAGGCCACAGTAATCAAAAGAGCATAGTACTGACATAAAGATAAACAAATAGATCAATGGAACAAAATAGAGAGCTCAAAACTAAATCTAGGCCTATGTTGTCAATTAATATGTGGCAACAAAAGACAAAAAACATACAATGAGGTAAAGACAGTCTATTCAATAAATGGTATTGGGAAAATTGAACAGATAGATGCAAAAAAAATGAAAGGACATGTTCTTATACCATATTCTAGAATAAACTCAAAATAGATTAAAGACTTAAATGTAAGACTCAATACAATAAAAATCCTGGAAGAAAACATAGGCAGTAAAATCTCAGACATTTCTCATAGCAGTATTTTATCTGATATATATCATTGAGCAAGGGAAATAAAAGAAAAAATAAATAAATGGAACTATCTTAAACTATAGAGTATTTTTCACAGCAAAGGAAACCATAAGCAAATAAAAAGACAACCCACTGAATGATTGAACATATTTACTGGTGATACATCTGATAAAGGATTACTATGCAAAATTTATAAAGAACTTGTACAACTCAACCCCCAAAATCCCCAAACAATCCATGTAAAAAATAGACAAAAGACCTGAATAGACATTTCATCAAAGAGGACATACAGATGGCCAATAAGCATATGAAAGATGCTCTATGTCACTAATTATCAGAGAAATCAACATTAAAATCACAATGAGTATCACCCTATACCTGTCAGGATGGCTATAATTAAGAAATCAACAAATGAGTACTGGTGGGAATGAGGAGAAAGGGAACTCTGGTGCACAGTTGGTGGGAATGTAGATTGGTTCAGCCACTGTGGAAAACAGTGTGGAATTTCCTCAAAAAATTAAAAATGGAATGCCTATGACTTATCAATTCCACTGCTCATATTATATCCAAAGAAACCTGAAACACGATTTGAAAAAACACATGCACCCCTATGTTCATCATAGCTCCATTCACAAATAGTCAAGATTTGGAAGCAGCCCGAGTATCCATCAGTAGACAAGTGGATAAAAACGCTGGGGCACATTTACACAATAGAATACCAGTCAGCCATAAAAAAGAAGGAAATCTTACATTTTACAATAGCATGGATAGATGTGGAAAGTATTGAGCTAAATGAAATAAGCCAGTCAGAGAAAGAAAATTATCATGTAATTTCACTTGTGTGTGGAATCTAGTGAGCAAATTAAACAAAATTGAAACACACTCATAGATACAGAGAATAGATTGACAGATGTCAGACGAGAGGAAATTTAGGGATCTGGGTAAAATAGGTGAAGGGGTTTAACAAAGAAAAACTAAAAATCTCATAGAAACAGACAGCAGTACGGTGATTACCAGAGGGAAAGGGGGCTGGGGAAGGTAGAAAAGGGTAAAGGGGAGACAAGGCAATGGCAAAAGGGAGATAAATGACTCTGCCATCTGAAAAAACTAATAGAGATGATGCATTATAGAATAGTACACTTGAAACCTATATATAATGTTATTAACCAATGTCACTCCAATAAATCCAATAAAAATAGGTAAATGAATACATAATAAAATGAAATAAAAGCTATGTTTTGCATGTTGTATTGGCAGGAAGTGATGAAGAGAGAGGAAAAAAAAAACCAAAAAAACCCAGAACACAAACCTCCAATGGTAGATGTTTAATTTTAAATGGAAGAAGAGAGTCAGGAGAATAAATTAAGGAAGCAGCAGGCTTGGTAAAATTCTGCACATCAAAGAGGAAGCCTGGTATTTTAGAGAGACCAAAGAGGAATATTATGTATCTGCCTCCTACCTTAACTCTGCAATTGCTGTTAAAATTGGAAAGTCTCTCTTAGACGTATTTTCTTAGCAAGGGTCCTAAAAATTGCTTTCTACTGTCTCACCATTGACACTGCTCTACAATCATCTCTCCCAATAGACTGAGTTAATTGAAGTCAGTACCCTGGCTTTATTTATGTTCCTTTTTCAGGCTAGAGAATCATAATTTATTTGAAGAAATATGTGGAATTTGATCATTTTTAATAAATACTTTTTTGTATTAGCTAAATGGGGTGTGGCCCAATTTAAATCAAAATTTATGTAGAGCATAATAGTGCTTTATATAGAATAAGATTATGACTATTTTTAATTTTTAAAAATTGTAGTATTTTAAATAAGGAGAAACTTTGAAAGTTTTTTTTTACATTTTGAGAACTTAAGTATGATGACATTACAGGACAAAAACAGTTGCCTACATGAAAGAGGTTACTATATGGTTTATGTATTCAATGTTGATTAAATATTTACTAGCATCTTGAACATTTCTATTTTGTTTTTTCATATCAGCCCTGTCTTAAAGCAACACAAGTGTTACAATTGTCTAGATCAGAAATCCAATACCTCAATATTGCAACTCAACATTACCCAGGGTTTCAGAATATCAATGACATATGCATGTTGTCACATGGCCAATTGAAATATGTTGCAGTGGCCATGACCACAACCAGCAAGCTGCTGTCATCATGGCTGACATATTTAGCAGAGGTGCAAAGGATTGAAAGAGCTTAGAAGATTTAAGTGCATTGGTATCTGAAAAGAGAACTGCTTAATGATGGCATATGGCAGGGTCAGGGTTAAGCAGCAAATGCTTGCCAGTTATAGATAGTGAACACTGAGGCAGTACCTCATGGACTGGGTTGTAACGTTAAAAAACCAGTGAAAATGGCAATTGGAAATTTTTAAAAATATATTTTTTATTAATTTCAGAGAGGAAGGGAAAGGAAGAGATAGAAACATCAATGATGAGAGAGAATCACTGATTGGCTGCCTCCTGCATGCCCCCCACTGGGAATGAGGCTTAAACAGGGCATGTGCCCTTGACTGGAATCAAACTTGGGACCCTTTAGCCCACAGGCAGATGCTCTATCCACTGAGCCAAACCGGCTAGGGTGGAAATCAGGAATTTGGAATTTGGTAGAATAGGGACTCTGGCAAATACTCACTCACCTAAGAGCACCAAGGATATACTTCACCTTTAAAACTTTCTCATGCTAGCATTTCCCCTGGAAAGAATGTCTCTGAGAAATGTTGAGAAATCAGCCAATTCTGGAAGCTAGGAAAAACAGTCAAAACTTCAAGTGAAACCCAAATTGTTTTTCCTCTTTAAATGGTTTCATAATCATGAAAACATAAATATTTGGAAAATTCTTCTACAAGACAAGATGTAAGCATAATTAAATGTGGAAGATTAGGTGACAGTATTAGAACTCCGGCCCTGACCCTGACACAGAAGTGTTGAAGACGAGTCATTCCCTAGTGTCTACCTTACAATTCTCCTTCCATTATACAGACACAAGGCCCATGGGCCGCCTGGTTGGTGATGTGGCCTGTGCGTGCGGAGGTGTCTGTGCGTGAGCCTGTGGGTCAGTGTCTGCAGGCCTCTGCCCTAGCTGACAGAAGACCTGGATGTGTCTGAACTGGAAAGGAGCCTGCACTCCTTATTTCCCCCTCCAGATTCAGCTTCTTACCTGCCAGGATCACATGTCTTTACATCCACAACCAGTGGTCAACAATTCAACCCCCTGCCGCACCCACCCCTCCCTTTGTTCCTCCTGTCTCCTGCTGTCTACACTGCTGGCACTGCCGTGCCTTTCTTCATTAGGAGGAAACCTGGGGTTGTGCCCACAGAGAGGAAATCATAAGAAATGAGGAGGGAGGGCGACTAGAACCCTCCAAGCATCCTGGAAAGTAAGTCACTTAGAGAAGCAGTGTCCCTAAGTCACTGTGGACGTCCACCTGATCATAAAGGGCCGTGGTGGTCGGCCTCTCAGGGGCAGCGGGAGCCTTTGGCTGCCAGCAGCCCTGTGTGGCCTTGGGGTTCAAAAAGGAAGATGCAAATAAACGCGTGGGAACCTGTGGGGAGGGGGAGCGTTAGTGCTTTGTGAGCACTCAGAGTAAGGACAAGGATTCCCGTGGCACCAAGGCGTGTTTTCCCCGCCTAACTAACTACCTGTTCTCAGCCCGGTGGGGGCACACTGTCTTAATTAGGCGCCTCGCTCCACACAGAAAGAACAGCACAGCGGTGCCGCTTCGTGTTTGTATATTCTGCTCAGTCCCCTTTGTGTAGTAAGAGCTGTTTTGGATACTAAAGCTGATTTGCATCTTCTTTTTCTTAACCTTGGCTTTACAGTTGGCCAGCTGTGTGCAGCTGCACTCACCTCACCAGAGGGGCCATACCTCACTAGGCTGACAACTCTTTACGTTCACCCAAAACAAAAACAGTTGGGATTGAGGTCTCTCACCATCACTCTATAAAACATGACAGGCAAATGGGCAAGGCATTGAAATGACTGCAGCTAAACACCAAGGGGGGGAGGAGGGCAATCCTATATAATAAAAGACTAATACGCAAATCAACCAAACAGCCCACAACCGGTTGCTATGACATGCACTGACCACCAGGGGGCAGATGCTCCATGCAGGAGCTGCCCTATAGGGGGAGCACAGCTCAGCCAGAAGCCGAGTTCACAGCTGGAGAGCCCAGTGGCAGTGGTGGGAGCCTCTTGCGCCTCCATAGCAGCACATTGCCAGCCATGACCCTGGCTTCTGATTGAGCGGCGCTCCCCCTATGGGGCAGCTCCTGCATGGTCAGTGCACTTCATAGCAACCATTCATTCTGCCATTTGGTCGATTTGCATATTGACCTTTTATTATATAGGATGAGAGGGAGACTTCATTCAAATTTAAAAATGCAGCTGGCAAAACCCCTCAAACCTGTGAAAACACTGCATGGCAAAATCCCCCCCACTTTGCAGGGAACTCAACCTTCACAGACAGTCCTTACATAAGGGAAGGAAGGAGATGGACTTGTTTTTGATGCATCCTTGTTCTGATCTGAAATGTCTTGACATACACTTGACAGCTCTGGCTATCTTTGGCTTTTGGGTCATGCTCTTATCTTAATCCCTTATACCGCTGAGTGTTTTGGAAGGAAAAGCGTTCATAACTTCAGATTGCACTAGGGAATATCAGGACTCTAGTGTGTATACAAAGTCACATATCCCCCTTTTTAACGTTGGCAGATTGCATTACCTTTTAGAGTGGACTGTAATTTGCGGGAATCAGCAAAGAATGCTCAATGCTCACAAGGAATGAGCTGTGCTGGTTTAAAGTTATCCAGATGCTTTAAAAGTGAGCCACCCTCCTTCCCTGGCAGGTGTTAGACATGTCACCAGGAGAGAGCTGGGAGGGCTGTAAACAGCAGGTTAAGCCTCAATCAATCATGTCTGCAGCAGCTAAATCGTAATGACAGAGAACAAGAGTGCTAACTATAATGGCAGACAATGTATTTCGTACCTCTATGCATTTCAAAACTTGATTCATCCAAAGTGATTTAAGAGGTTTGCAAGCTTTTAGAGGCAGCGTAGCACAATCCACTTCAGGCTCTGATAGAGGAGATAAAGCCATCTTTCACAATCAACTTCATAGGTATTTTAAATTAATGATCTAAAAAGTGACTTGAATGTTTGAAAGTACTACATAGATTACGTGTTGTGATTATGTGTTTTTGAGGACTGTATTTAAACTTTTATATCTAATATGATGAGCTAGAAGCAAAAATAAGTCAGCCCAGGGGGGAGAAGAGTATTGAGATAAAAATAAGCAGTTCTAGTGGCAGGGAGGAAATAGAATAGTAAACTGGGCCAATGGGAGTTCCAATGAATGACTTGATTGGTTATAGTAGAACCACCTATCATCCTTGGCAAGGGCTACCTCAGATTCCCTGTTTTTTCTGCACTGATTTGAGGTTGAGAACCTCTAGCAGGATCGCCTAAGACCATCGGAAAACACAGATAGTTACTTTATGATTCATTAACAGAAGCAAAGTTACAGTTATGAAGTAGCAACAAAAATAACTTTATGGTTGGGGATCACCACAACATGAGGAACTGTATTAAAGGGTAGTGGCATTAGAAAGGTTGAGAACCACTGACCTAAGGGTACCCCATCCATTCCAAGATCAAAGACAGGGAAATTCTGTCCCTGGATGTTCCTTGTTAATATTGCTCCCTAATGAATAGAACTGAGATTTTGAAATTAGATTGGACAAAGTCACTTAATAGTGTACTACTTCATCTTAGGCTTAGTAAGTGGGCCTGTTTTACTTTTTAACTGGTCTAAATATTTCAGAAAGGCAAAGATAAAAGGAAATGAATAGTAATATTAATTTTGTGTACCTAGCTTAAAAATGAGAAATATTTGATAGTATAACTCCATAATATCCTAAAACATTGCCCCTTCCTAATGTCACATAAAATGCATGTGCAAGTTGAAAGCAGAAATGGGAATCTGTTCACTTTATTTGGAGTGGAATGCTTAAATGTATTTGTTTTTCATTGTAGAGTAACATGTGAGAAAAAAATCACTATAGTCACTATAGATATATATGTATTTATTTTAGATATTCTATTCAAGAAAGTCTGCTTTAGTTGTAAGTGGCTTGTTATGTGATTTGAATTTATCAGAGATGATTGTCCCTTGGAAAGTAAATTTTCGTGTGTGTTTATGGCAAGAGAAAAGAAATGAAATTTTTATTTTTATTTTTATTTTTTTGTTAAGGGTTAGGAAGCAGTGAATTTTCACTCTAAAGATAATGAAAGGTTTTTTTGGTTTTTTGTTTTGTTTTTTTTTTGTGTGTGTGTGTATGCATTTTGTAACAGCCTGTCCATAATTTTAAATCCTGGTTTTGAGGGACTACAATGTTAATTGTCTAAAATATGCTCAATGATTAAATGAGTTTTTGGTGTGGAATGAATAATGTTTGATTAAATCCATTTTTTTTTTGCTTACAGGATAAAATATTGTATCTGACAAAATTTAATTACCTCCACATCCCACACATTAGCATAATGTGGATTTTCTAAGCTGCTTTTATACATGAACTAATATAAGCATTCATGAATGAAAGTAAGTTTATTGTAGTAGCAGTTTTTCAGTGCTTTCCAGAAGTTTTGTACAAAGAAACTTTTTGTACAGTGTGTATACAAACTGTACAGAACTTTTTTTGTACAGTTCTTTGTACTTGAAAAAGTTGATGGTGACCCAGTGGGAAGTTATGATATATTCTCTCAGGTGAAAGTGTGACCACAGAAAACTGAACTATGTCCAGAGAAGAACTTTACTTTATTATAATTTACTAGAGGCCTGTGCACAAATTTGTGCACCAGTGGGGTCCCTCAACCTGACCTGTGGGATAGGGCTGAAACCAGCTCTCTGACATCCCTTGAAGAGTCCTGGATTGCAAGAGGGTACAGGCCAGGTTGAGGGATCTCATTGGTGAACAATCGGGGCTGGGGACACAGAAGGTTGGCCAGCGGGAAGGTTCCAAGGCATGTCCAGCCTATTCATTCAGTCCCAATCAGTGAGACCCCAGCAGCAAGCTAACCTACCAGTTGGAGTGTCTGCTCCCTGGTGGTCAGTACATGTCATAGTGAGGGGTTGAGTATCCTTAGCATATCATTAGCATATTATGCTTTGATTGGTTGAACGGATGACCGTACACTTAGCATATTAGGCTTTTATTATACAGGATTATTTCTATAAAGACACCAAGAAATTAAGTTAAATTATTTCTTCTAAGAAAAGATCCTTGAAGAAAGTTTATTAATTAGTTTATCAGAGCTCAAATGTAGCAAAACATTTTTTTTCAAAGGAGGAGAGGTGTGAACAGATCTCTAAGAATGTGGAAAAAATAAATTATAGGACAGAGCCACAATAACAAAACTGAATATTTATGTTTTCCCCATACTTAATTATTATCAGTGATATATCCATTTCCTGAGCGTTGATGTTTTACAAATAGTTTTATTGAGATATAGTATATATGATGAAAAATTCAAGTATTGGCATGTTCATTTTTATTAACTTTGACAAATAATTGCCGTTGTGTTATACAGCACTACAACCAAGCTAGAGGACATTCTCCTCATCCCCAAAAGACCCCTTTGAAGTCAATATCTTCCAGAATACATAATAATAAAAGTGCAATATGCTAATTAGACCAGACATCCTTCCGGATGACCTTCCGAAAGAAGCTGAGGCTGCAAGGAAAGCCCAGGTCCCTTGTGCTAAAGGGAAGCCGGTGCCAGCAGCTGGGGGAAAGAAGGTCTACTCTTGCACTAATTTCATGCAGCAGTCTTCTGGTGTTACATAAACATTATTATAGAGTATGTAAGTTCCAGTTGCTCCACATTTTTGTCATCGTTTGACATTTTATTACTATTAATGCTATTTTAGCCATTCCATTCATGTGTCTTGGTATCATTGTGATTTTATTTTTCATTTCCCAAATACTGTGATGATGAGCCTCTTTTTATTTATTTATTTATTTATTTATTTATTTATTTATTTTTGTGGCTTTACTTGAAGCATCTGTTCAAAAATGTTTCCATATCTATTTTGTATAATATATCTTCTTATTGATATATAACAGTTCTTTACATATACTGAGTATCAATCCTTTGTGTTTTTCAAACATCTCTCCCAGTCTGAGGGTTGTCTATTTTCTTAATAGCATGTCTTTCAAAGCTCAGAAGCTTTATTTTGTTGCGGTCCAATTGATCATTCTTTCCCTTTATGTTTCTTGATTTTTGTGTTATACCTAAGAAATGTTTGTCTAATTTAATGTGAAACTTTCTATGCTTGGTTGTACATATTTTATAAATCATTTTTATTTTTCAATTACAGTTGGCATACATTATTATATTAGTTACAAATGTATACTCCACTGATTAGACATTATATAACCTACTAAGTGGTCATCCCAATAAATATTGTACCCATGTGATACCATACAAAGCTATTAGAATATTACCCACTATATTCCTTAAGCTGTACTTTACATCCCCATGACTATTCTGGCACAACCAATTTGTACTCCTTAATTCCTTCACATTTTCCACCAAACTCTTCAACCCCACTCCCATCTGTAACCTCCAAAATGTTCCTTGTATCTATGAATCTATTTCTGTTATTCTGCTTGTTCATTTATCTTGGTTTTTAAGATTCAATAGTTGATATATATTTATTGCCATTTTATTGTTCATTTTTAAATATTTTTTCTTCTTCCTAAAGACATTTTTAACATTTCATATAATACTATAGCTTTTTCTTGTATGGGAAGCTCTTTATCTATCTTTGATTCTACATGCTAGGTTTTTTCACAGATCAAGGCACATACAAGAAAGCAACCAATGAATGCATAAATAAGTGGAAGAAAAAATCAATGTCTCTCTCTCTCTCTCTCTCTCTGTTTGTCTCTGTATCTGTCATCTATCTATCTATCTATCTATCTATCTATCTATCTATCTATCATCTATCAAACATCTATCCCTTCCTCTCTCTTTCTAAAATCAATCAATAAAAATAATTAAAAAACAGATTCTATCTTTTGCATTTTAATTATGATATGTCTTTGTGTGGTCTGTCATTTTATCTTTCTTGGGACTCCCCACCTGCTGGACATATATGTCTATTTCCTTTCAACACATTAGATAAGTTTTCTGTCATTATTTTTCAAAGTGGGTTTCAATTTCTTGCTCTTTCTCCTCTGCTTCTGGGACCCACATGCTGGAAGTGTTAGTAAGGTTAAAGTTGACCAGAAGTTCCTTCCATTATCCTTATTTTTGGATTCTGTTTTCTTTCTGCTGTTATGATAGGATGGTAATTTTTGCTTCCTTATATTCCAAATTGCTGATGTGATTCTCAACTTTATCTATGCTATTGTTGACTTCCTATAAATTATTTTTTTCCAGTTAAAATAACCTTAATTTCTGACTGGCCTTTTTTATGCTTTTGAAACTCTCACTAAGTTCATTGAACATCCTTATAAAGATTGTGTTTGTTTTGTGTTTTTAAATCCTCACACAAGGACATGGTTACAGCAAGAGAGGGAGTGAGAGAAAAATAGTTATGTGAGAATGTGAGAGAGAGAAACATTGATTATTTGCCTTCCGTACATGCCCAAACCAGTAATTGAAGCTGCAACCTAGGTATGTGCCCTGACTAGGAATCAAACTGTCTACCTCTTGGTGCTCAGCCAACTGAGCCACTTGAGCCAGGTATAAGTGTTTATTTGCTTATCTTCATTTTGTTTGGTTCTTTTTCCAGAATTGTGTTTTGTTCCTTCATTTCAAACATGTTTGTTTATCTCCTTAGTTTGGCCTCATTCCTGTGTTTGTTTCTCTGTGTTAGAGAGAACTGCTATGTCCCCAGGCTTGGTCTAGTGGCCTAGTGTAGTAGGTATTCTATAGGGCACAACCTCACTGATCACCCAACCTGGAACTCGAGGTGCATCCCTCTCCCCATATGGGCTGTATACACACTCTTCTTATAGTAGAGCCTTGATTCCTATTGGCATATCAATGGAAGGGATTTACCTCCAGGCCAATTGGCTATAAGAACTGGCTATGACCGCCAATCATTGACCTCTGACCACCGTGGAGTGTCAGCTATGCAGGGGATGACCCCCTAGTATAGGACTTACTTCAGTGAGGCTCTTGTGTATGCTGAGTCTGCCACTTGAGTGTATCACTTGTGAAGGTGGTTGGGTGCTAGTGGTTTGACATGGTCTTAAGTTTTCCACTGGGTACACTGGTGCTGGGGCCTCCCAGGAGGTGCAAACCAAGGCCAGCTGCCAACTCTATTCTACCCCAGGGCCACCAACATGAGCTACCTGCAGATAAGTTCTAATTGTGCTTGGCTTAGAGGTGCACAGGTAAAGCCAAACTGTGAACCATGGCAGCTGCTGCTAGGGCCACTTGGGGAGAGGAAGAAGCTTGCTGAGGCCAGATGCTACTTGTTTGAGAGATTTTAGCAGAATCTAAAGCATGAGACAAGACAGATCATTCATATAAAAAAACCACTGAAATAGCTTGCATTGGCCCAAATGTTGGGTGGAGAGGAAATCACCAGAGTGGGGCAAACAGTGTGAGCCAGATTGATGGAGTTTCAAATATGGCACCACCTCCTGGTGCTGTGGGAGGATAGCTCATTAAAGAAACAATAGCCTCCAAAGAACTTCTGTCTGAGAAAAACCTGCTCCCAGTTCTCAGCCTGATGCCAGACAATTCAGTTTTTTCTCTGTGTTTCTAGTGCCTTTCAAGCTGCTGCCCCAGAGATAGAACTCAGAAGGAGTGAGTCCAAATAAGTCCAAGAGCTGACCCTTTAAGAGGAACTGCCAGGGACTTCAGGAGCCTTCAGTATTACTCAGTCTCAATTTCCACTCTTTTTTACAATGAACAGTTATGGGGACTTCTCTTACAGCCAGCAGTTATGGGGCTGAGGATAGAGGGGATGGTGGTATAAGGTTGGGACCCCTCACTCCTCAGAGGGGGCCTCTGCAGCTGAGATATCTCTCCATCTTTTTCCCACCACATGTAGGTGTGGGACCAGCCCATTCCACCTCTCAGGCCCTCCTACCAGCCTCAGTGTGGCTCCTTTTTGAATTCCCTTGTTGTAGGACTTCCATTCAGCCAGATTTCAGGCAGTGCTGAATGATGGTTTTTCTGTAGTTTAGTTGTAATTTTGATGTAGTTGTAGAAGGATGCAAGTACAAGTACCATGTTTACCTATACTGCCATTTTAACTGAAGTGTTTTTCTAAACATTTTGTAGTCTTAGGTTTTACATTTAGGGCTATAACCCATTTTACTTAATTTTTTGTATATGGTGCAAGGAATGGATTATGTTCCATGTGGCCACAGGGCTCCAGGGTCATCCCCAGGGACTGTCAAGGTCTTAACAAAGGCAGGCTCAATGCAAAAAAAAATGTATTTTAAAAAATACTCTGTTATGTATAAAATTCTCAAAAGTAGCTACAAGTGGCAAATTCAGATAGCTGTAATTTGGTGAGTGAGGGATTAGATATATTTTGTTAACAGAGTTCCTAATTTCTCTTAAATTTATTTTGATTTATATAGTCTCTTGACAAAAGTATTTCAAGTCAAAATTCAGAACTGTAGATCAATGAATTGAATTTACAAAATGCTGAGTTTTTAACATAATCTGTAATAGTGGTTAAAGGAACTTCAATCATTATTCTTCCTATTGGATTTTTAGTCAAACACAAAGTGGGTCTAGTATAAAACTTACTACACTGGATTGGCTGCTTCATTTAGAAAATATAAATTATAATGCTTGCAAACTCTTTTAAAAAAATATATTTTATTGATTTTTTACAGAGAGGAATAGAGAGGGATAGAGAGTTAGAAACATCGATGAGAGAGAATCATCGAACAGCTGCCTCTTGCACACCCCTTTCTGGGGATGTGCCCACAACCAAGGTACATGCCCTTGACCAGAATCAAACCTGGGACCTTTTAGTCCCCAAGCCGACGCTCTATCCACTGAGCCAAACTGGTTTTGGCTGCTTGCAAACTCTTTTAAGCACAACCTAAATGTTATTTATTTTTATAAACTACCTTAATTTATTTTTGATGACTGTAAAAGTAATTCATGTTACTTTTAGAATTTTTTAAAATGAAGTACCTACATTTATATTATCCAGAGGTAATTTACATTTACTTTTTGTGTATATTCTTCCAGTATTTATATGTGTGTGTGTGTGTGTGTGTGTATTTGTATGTGTGTATTTCTCGTAGAAGAATATGATTCAATTTTTTGCTTAATAAAAGAAAACATATCTATGTGCATGTGTATAAACTTCTAGTAGATATTAATGCATTATATTGTTTTTATAACTTTTTAGCACTCTTATATCTGAAAAACCCATGTAATGTAAATTCACAAAGAAAAAATAGTAGGAAGCTCTTTGGTCCTGCATATGTCAGATATGTGTTTTATTCTTCTTTATAAAAAAAAAGATTTATGGAATATTTTGATTGTTTTTCCAACAGTTTCTGAACCACAGTGTAGTTACAATTTGGAACTAAATCATAGCTGACATCACTTCAATAAAAGTACATTGCTTAAGATGATCCTTATTCTTTGCTTTAGAAATGACTCTGGTGTCTTAAATGTGACTTCGTAATAGAACGACTGGCCTTACAGACTGCATAGAAAAGAGACAGGACATCAAATGGCTACATGTAACCTACAGTATATTAGCATACAAGTTTTCAATTTATTTTGTCTATATACGGACACTGATACTTGGTCCAGGGTCATGCAGGTAGCTACAATTCCTCATGGAAATAAAGCATTGTGCCTTTGTTTGTGGAATATGACTGAATTACACCTCTAGCAAGTTGAAAATTTTGAGCTTTTTGTTAATTATTTAGTCACATGGATATTTATAGATCACACTCTCATAGACTCAAATAATTTTCAGTTTTTACATTATGATGACAAGATTAAAAAAGATCAAATGTTACTTAAATTCACCATCACAAATCTGTCAAAAACATTTTCATTTTGTTTTCTTTTAAGTCTAATTAAAACAAAATGTTCTCATAGTAGAACATGTTACTTATTTGTTTAATAAAAACAAAGGTTAAGTATGTTTATGTATAGATATAAATACATATGTAATATAAATTATTGTAAAATTGCAGAATAGCTTGTAAGATTACAGTATGAGTAAGTTGTTTATAGTAAATTAAGGACTTTATAAGGTAGTTTTTGAATTGATAAGAGAACATTTCTAAAACATCCTAAATTAAGGCAGGGGGAGAGAGAAGGGAGATTAATCAGTTATCAGACCTAAGGCCCCAAACCAACAAAAGACTGCCCACATTTCTGGTTGTATGTTGAAACTGAATCAATTTCCAGGTGACTTTCAGTTCTTATCCTGGAGAGAATAGCCAACCACCAGATGCCATTGGATCCTGCTGATGCATGAACTCTGGGGACTACTGCCCACAACCAATCCAAAAGGAGCAAATGTTTCTTCCATACAAACTATGCACCTATCCCAGAACTTCCTCTGTTTCTCCTTTTCCTACTTCTTTTATCTAGAGCCAATGACAATTCTTTCAACACAATTTACATCTTTCTTCTCCAAACTCATTGTCAACTCCAGAATGGCAGCCATGTTTGTCTTCTCATCTAGTTCCACCACTGATGGTTTCATACATATCCCAGGAACTAGTCCTTTCCCTGGCTAGCAGATAGCTCAATAAACCTTTTTTTCTCCGCAGAAAAATGTTTGGCCTTGATGATTTTTGTAAAACAGAATCAACAATTTTTAAAATAATTTTAAACACTTTTTCCCCCCTCAATTATGGAGCTAATGAAAATTTTTGTCTTTTGACTCATCATAATTCAGCTAGAGGCCTAATGCATGGATTGGTGCATCAGTAGGGTCCATCTGCCTGTCCTGTGCCCTTTCGCAAGCCAGGATCCCTCAGGGATGTTGGACTGCCGGTTTTGACCAGATTCCCCACAGGCTGGCCTATGGGGATCGGGCCAAAGCTGGCAGGCCGACATCCCCTGAGGGATGTAGTAGTGCGCAAAGGGGCAGGCGGCTGGGGAGGAGCCCAAGCTCGGGCTGGGCATCCATCAGCTCACTCCTGTTCATCCCAGCCCGCTGCACCTGGTGTTGCCCCTGCTCAGTAGTGCTGCCATGGAGGCAAGAGAGGCTTGTGTCTCTGCAGCTGCGTTTGCCAGCATGAGCCCAGCTTCTGCATTGAGTGTCTGGCCCCCGTGGTCAGTGTGTATCATAGCTACTGATCGACTGGTCATTCAGTTGCTTAGGCATATATATATATATATATATATATATATATATATATATATATATATTTGCTAGGCTTTCAAAAACACTGTTATTAACATTACATTTGTCAGAGTTATGAGGTGAGAAAAGGTATCCAATCATATCCTTAATTTTACTTAAGTTTACCAATGGGACTTTTAAAATAAGTTATTTAAACATTGGTGATATAATTATTTAAGAGAGTTAGAGATGTGTACTCTATTCAGAAACCCAATGAAAGTTATTAAAATCAGAACATACAAATACATTTCTTTTTATCTTGAGTTTCTAGCACAGTATCTGATGCATACAATAAATGCATACAATTAAATGACTGAATGAAATAATATGTTAGGTAACCTTTAAAACTGTTTTAATCCATAAGATCCATTCTTTGGCCATAAAGTGCAACTTGAAAAAAAAACATACATAGATCGAGCAATTTCTAAATTACCTTGCAGCTGAAATTTGCTTGTATATATAATTTGTGTAAAACAAATCTTTAGGAAAGTCCAATTGATAAGAGAGACAGCAAAGCAATAATCTGAATAAGATAGTCATCTCTCAGCATTTTTACTCTCCCTGCTGGGAAATTTAGAACACACCTCAGGCTGATGCATTTACTTCTTGTAAACATTTTGGTAACAAATAGTTTTGTGATGAAGCTAGAGATATGAATGTGAAAATGATTTGAAAATCCTAAAGTTATGGATAAGTACAAGGGTAATTTTTTTAAAAATTGGAGTTGAAAGAAGCTTACAAGCTTAAATTCCATCCTTAATTCTCCCCAATTCAGACGCTGCCCCTGGTGGTAGCTCTAGAGGTGTCCTGCTCAGATCTCCTTTCAAGATAGAACTTGTTATTTAATTACAAGGAGAGCAGTTAGCAGCTTCCAACTACAGCACATTCAGTATCCACCAAGCATCAAGAGGTGCATACTCTTCCTGGGAAGCTCCCAGCCAGTAAGTAAGCATCGCAGGGCTACTAAAGGCGTGGCCACTTCCAACCAGCTGTGTCCTCTCTAATAAGCACTATGCTTTGGAACTCTCCATCCGCTTAGCTGAGACTTTGTCAGACCGGAAGTAGAATCTGAGATTCTTTTTGCCCAATTTTTCTTCCTTTCCTCTTTCCTTCCACAGGTGTCAGATTTTCTTCACAGTCTGAAGGGTTTCCCTGTTCACCCCCACTCCCTTTCCTTTCACTTTATCCTTCACAGGCATTATCCCCTCCACCACTCCCTGAAGAAAAGGATAAAATCTTTTTACACCTAACCTTTCCTCGGTGATGGCATCTGCTTCCTGGAGGACCCAAACTGACACACTCCCCCTTACCTGACTATCTCATTCCATCTTCCACTCCAGCTTATCAAGCCTCATTGTAATTTCTGAATTGCTCTCATGACTTGGCTTGCTTTCTGTGGATGAGGCATGTGCAGTTGATGCTGAAAACAGGTTCTTTGCAGCGTTGGAAGGAAGGAATGTGGAGGGCCAGCAGGCACTAGTAGCAACTGCCCAGAGACTCCTGGTAATCCTCTAGGTATTTCTTGCTCCTCCCTAAGGAGCCCGCAGTCATTCAAACGTACAAACATCCAATCTACTTCCTCTTTCTTTTATTCTGGGAGGAGAGTGGTACTGAGATGGGCCCTCCCTCTAACTAATGTTTTTTCCTAGATTTTCAGGGGTTCTGTGCTCCTTATCCAATCACATCATTTTCCCAGGCCAGGCTCCGCCCCTTCATGTTGTCATTTTGGCTTCTACTGTGCATGCCTTAAAGTGGAGGCACCTCCCCCAGCACCATGTTGGTTACTACTAGGCATTAGCCCTACAGAAGAATTCCATCCCCACCCCCACCCTCATCTTCCCCCAATAATCCTGGTAGCTGCCCAGTTGCATCTTAGGGGAGTCTCTACCTGCTCTCCTGGAGGATAAAGTCCTGAGGGTGAGGATGCAGCCACTTCCTGTGAACAAGCCTATGAATGCTATGAACAAGTCTAGTAAATCAAGCTTATTAGAATGCTCTAACTTTCTAACAAAGCAGGCCCACTATCTGATTCAGTTTCCCATTTTATTAAGCTTAATAGTTTATTATTCTCAATGTAAGATTCTCAATGTAAGCTCCCTTTCTTTATTAATAACTAGCTAACTACCTAGCTAACTCAGCTGCCTAGGACTTTTTACTCAGAAGCTAGGTTTAATGCTCTTCTGTTGCCATCTTGAAATTCTTAATAATTTTTAAATAGGGTACGTTACATTGATTATTTTGCACTGGGCCCCCAAACTATGTTGCCAGTCCTTTCTGCATTAAAATTATTTTATTAATAAGATTAAAACATAGTGTTTGCTACTTTTGATGAGTACCTTAGTTCTTTGAAACATTTATTTCCTTTTGGTGTCTGATGTTGGCACTTCTTTTGTATTAAAGTTAGGAATGTCGCCGAAACCGGTTTGGCTCAGTAGATAGAGCATCAGCCTACAGACTCAAGGGTCCCAAGTTTGATTCTGATCAAGGGCATGTACCTTAGTTGTGGGCACAACCCCAGTAGGGGATGTGCAAGAGACAGCTGATCGATGATTCTGTCTCATCGATGTTTCTAACTATCCCTCTCTCTTCTTCTCTGTAAAAAATCAATAAAATATATTTAACAAAATAATAAATTTAGGAATGTCTTGCCATTTTGTACTCTGATTTGGGTGATGAAGAGTGCGTGTCTTCTTCCCTGAGATCACATTTGAACCTGTTCTTTATTGCATATAAAGTTATCAAGTAAATATACAGAAATGTCTGTAAATATTTTCTGAATAATCACACGAAGGCCCCTTAACAAGAAAGGAGAGGGCACAGATTTAAGAGGGGCAAGGTTAGATGTGTGAATAAACTAA
This sequence comes from Vespertilio murinus, assembly GCA_963924515.1. Lineage (NCBI taxonomy): Eukaryota > Metazoa > Chordata > Mammalia > Chiroptera > Vespertilionidae > Vespertilio > Vespertilio murinus. The sequence goes on from OZ004708.1 coordinate 123,630,727, forward strand.
AGCTCAATGCTTCAGAACTCTTCCATTCTTTCCCTCTTCCTCATAGGGTAAATGGGGAGAACTTACTTTCCAGCTAAAACTCGGTTTCTTCCAACTAAAACCCTCTCACTTCTGCTTGAAACAGCTCATCTGAGCCCAGGCTTCTTGGCTCAATGGTTGGGCATTGACCTATGAATCAGGAGGTCAGGGTTTGATTCTCGGTCAGGGTACATGCCCAGGTTGCAGGCTCCATTCCCAGTGTGGGGGGTGCAGGAGGCAGCCGATTAATGATGCTCTCTCATCATTGATGTTTCTATCTCTCTCTCCCTCTCCCTTCCTCTCTGAAATTAATAAAAATATATTTTTTAAAAAAGAAACAGCTCATTTGAGAGACATTCTCACTCACTGAAAATTCTTTGTCTTCCCCCTCAAAGAGAATTTATGTTGTCCTTCAGAAGGTAAAAGGACAGCCCTATTAAACTTAAATAACAAAAACACAAATTTCTATGGGCCAGGCACTATTCTAATCATTTTACACTTAAAATTTTATTATTCTTCATAAAAGTTCTATGAAGGTGTCACTACTGCCAATCTCTCCAAGGAATGAATTATGGTTTAGAAATGTTAGACAATTACCAAACAGAGCTGGGGTGGCACAACCTGAGTTTAATTGCCCCAAGACCCAGGGAATTAGCCAGTACTCTTTTATCTCAGACATACATGTCTACCTGATATTTCTTTAGCAAAATATACAGCTGTCTCCACAAATGTATTTCTTTCTAAACACAACTGGGTGTGTGGGGGGGAATCTTGAAGCTGCCCATTGGAGTGCACATGGGCAAGAACATAAGACAAATCTCAATTAGGACATTTAAAAGAAAGGCATTCATAATTGGGCAAGAGATATTTCCTACTTTCAGACCATCAAAGGCATGACATATTTCCCTGGTGCTGCCAATTACCTGAGAGACTTATCTACGGAAGGCAGACCTAATCTCCACAAATGACCGCCGTCCTGAGAGCTTCCACAGCTGATATGAAAGGTGGCTGAAATTCAAAGTAGACAATGCAGAATGTGCTGCAGGAAGCTTTCAAAGTACAAATTAACTCATTCATCATGTCTGCGATAATCAGAGTAACATGTTTAGCCTTGTATACTATTTCTCAAGCTTTCCATAAACCCCATTTTAGCATCTTTCTGGAGGATTATAACTAAAAACTCATTCCTGATACTGAAACACATTTTGGTTGATGGGGTGTAACTGTTTTATGAGGCCTTGCAACTTGGCAGCTGGCCTCTTTGATCACACTTTTTAAGCAGGACACGCCTCTGAAAGAAGGCAGGCCCCGTCCTGCGCCCTGCAGTGGGATGGGACGTGCTGGGTATCTCACCGAGGCACACTTCCTTCAGCAGAGTGAGTTTTTGCAGATGGTTACATTTCCTCACGTAGTGCTACCAACAATTACATTCCCTCTTCTGGTTCCTATAGGCCAGCTATCTAAAATTAAGTTAGAATGTGCACATTTTTGTAAGTAGAACAGACTTGATTTAAATGGACCATAATAACTAATCATTTCTTCCTTAAAACATGCTGTGGTCGGCATAGACTCAGTGAAAACTCAGCAAAGGTATTTCAAGTGTCATGATTTTTTTTTGTTTCATTGTTATATAAAGAATCCCCAAATTGAATTATTTCTCTCTCTCTCTCTCTCTCTCTCTCTCTCTCTCTCTCTCTCTCTCTCTATCTCTCTCTCTTTCTCTCTCTCTCTCTCTATCTCCCTCACTCTCTCTCTTTCTTTTGTACAATAGGAGAATGTGATTCTCCTTTTCGGGATTACAAAACATCTTTTAACACATTAAAGCAACACTTTTCTATTTGAATAGGTGTAAGTTGTTTTGCCTCTGCCTTACCACCCTACCCAAGTTTGGATCAAATATACTTTCTATCACCAATATAATGTGGTTATGTTACTGGAGAAATGCGTGGATGATCTTTCTCTGTTGCTAGTGGGAGTCGGGTTCTCGGGGCACCATGGGAATTCAGTATTTCCAGAGGCCTCCAAGGGAGAATGAGATGTAGTACAAGGTTTTATTTTCATGGAATTACATCCTTCAGTTTCTAAAGTCCCATTTTCCTTCAGCCAGTCCTGGAAGAGGTGCAGAGTGGGGGTTCCACAGAGCTAGAAGCTATGCCACTGTCCCGAGTTTCCACGCCTTGATGGAGCTGGGCCCAGGTTAGCACTGGGCTAGTTGCAGTGCGTTAATCCATGGTGTGTGGGGTCTACGTGGCTGTGGGCTGTGTGGGCAAAAGCAGGGGAGCTAAGAGAGTTGCACCCCCTGCAACAAGAGTCCTAACCGTCCTGTGCGAACCAAGGGATCGAACCCCTTTGTGCAGCCAATGACTTGTTCCCAGTTGTGGCTGGCAGACAAGAGCCTTCCCTATGTCACACAGACTTTACACTGCAGCTTCCTGGCCGCACTGCACCAGTGACTATAATATGTGGCCTTCCCTTTCTTCTTCCCAGTTAGTTACTAATTGGGTTAAATCACAACGGTATCAATTCAATCTGCTAATATTCCAGTTGCTCCTGAACAATAACAGAGCAGACTTGTGAATTCGTTTTTGTGTCAAAGATCCAGTAACTGATGTTTCTGGGATGAGCTATGGGCAGATGTATGCCCAATGAGTTAGTCTTTACTCATCTGGGTGTCATATTCTCCGGCGATTTTGAATTTCAATTTTCTCAAATTCTTCCACTTAACGCCTTTCAGTTCCTTCCCTGGTTGTATCTCTTACATTTTAAATTATACATAATAGTGGACCTCGTGCATTTGCCAGTGACCCACAGGCATCCCAGAACACTTTTGCAAAAATTATAAGGATAAGATTTATATAAAGTGAGTGGTCATATTTTTATGACAGACTCTTGAACTACAAATTGAATCTGAAATATAGCTTGATAATTTTCACCAATTTGTAAAGTTCTATTAAAAATCAAATAAGAAGCAATATTCAGGTTGAAACAAGGACTATATTCAATGCATTTCAAAGAATCGGTTGATTCTATTGTTACAGGAAACAGAAGAACCAAGCAATAGAGTGATGGAGTTACATTTATTATGTGCGGATCCAGTGGAAAATGTCTCTCAAATTCTGGGCCCCAACATGGAGGAATTTTCCCAATTTATATGTTTTTACCTTCCTTGTCTCCCAAATATGAGGTGTTTCCGGTCTCTTTTGAAAGTTCTTAAAAGAGACCCTATGTGCTGGGGCCTCGAGACCCCAACCAAAGGCCTGGCCTGGTGCCAGCTCTGATAATTTCATCCAGGGAAGGTTTACTGGCCTCTCTGAAGTCTTCTTTTCCTTATTATTTAAGCAAGCATTTACAGAAGTCAGGTAGCAGGGTCAAACAGCAGTTTTTAGATAATATGGATACTTCACTATATTTCTATAATGTCACATTTTCTTTCTCGTATGAAGTCACTTTCCTAACATAATATTTGAAGTATACATCCCTGAGTAAGAAATCCACCAGTTAATTTGGATAACTTTCATAAAGTTATCAAAATTTATTAACAATGAAAGGGAAAATGAGTCTTATTTACAACTTGTCCCTATCCTCACAACTTTCAGAGTCACACCATTTTAGAGTTTAACAGCATTTTAGGTTTCTGGGGGGAAAAAGAAAGAAAAAGAAATATCACTACCCCTACCCCTCATCCTCTGCAACTTCAATTGTTTTTAATCACTTTAGTATTTTCTCTCTTTTATTTCTTAAGTAAAGTTACAAGTGCCTTCTTATTCTTACTCCACACTCTCCACCTCTTCTTGTTTAATGTGCTCCCTCTGTCTTTTTCCCTTGAGTTTTAATGGTCAATGTCAATTAAATGTAATAAGTGTTGGGGAGGACTAAGAAACCAATTCCATAAAATTTTTGAGTTAGAAGCATGCTGAAAATTTATCAAATAGTTTTGTTTTGTTTTATTATCAGTCATGATGTAAAATGAGAAACATTCAATTCCTCTAAATATATCTATTTTTAATCCTCACCAAGGATAAGGATATTTTTTCAATTGATTTTTTTAGAGAGAATGGAGCAGGGGAGAGAGAGAGAGAAACATGGATGTGAGAGAGACACATTGATTGGTTGCTTCCTGCATGGGGCTGGGGATTGAACCTGTAGCTGAGGAACATGCCCTAGACCAAAAATTGAACCTGTGACCCTTTGATATGTGGGCTGATGCTCTAACTACTGAGAAAACTGGCCAGAGATAAAATATATTTTAAGAAAAAAAATAGCCCAACTCTAATGGGCAAAATTTTATTCCAAGTCTTTTTTGAAAAGTTTTTTTTTTTCAAAGTTAAGTTCAATACCACAGTCTTCTGATTCTGCCTGAGTGGCAGATAGTTTGTGTAAACAGCATGTATCTGGATGTAAATGCTGAGTCTTTCCCTTCCTATTTGATCAACTTTGACATGTGATCCTCTGGATGAACAGTGCAAGCCTGGCAACATTCGTGAGTAGTAAATTGTTACAGAAAACTGAAGAACAAAGCAATACCAGAGAGATGGAGTTACATTTATTATGCATGGGTCCAGAGGAAAATATCTCTCAAATTCTGGGCCCCAACATGCAGGAATTCTCCCTATGTATATGATTTTTACCTTCTTTGTCTTCCAAATATGGAGTGTTTCCGGCCCTTTTTGCAAGTTCTTAAGGAGGTTGAATGTGCTGGACCTTGAAACTTCAACCAAGGCCTAGCCTGGCGCCAGCACTGATAACCTTGTCTGGGGAAGGGTTAATGGCCTCACTGAAGTGGGAGTATTCTTAGCAAGCAAGAATTTACAGAAGCCAATTAGCAGGGTTAAAATTTCAAACAGCAGTTTTTATATAAGATGGATGCTTCAAAATGAGATGACACAAATACAGTACCACAAAATCAAGATCTTGAATACATGTTAATTTCTCTCACCCCAGTGGAATCAACTTGTCTGAATTAATGTTGCTGATAGGGTTTTGGCAGTTAACAAGGAAATGAGGGCTATTGATTGATTTACATACTTTTTGTATCTCTATAACTTTGACTTCATGATTGCAGGTATAAATTACATTACTTAGATATTGCTTTAGAACTCACAAACTCACTTTACTTATCACATATTTTATTTAAATGGAATTATGAGAAGGTAACTACTATTATGACTTATTAATATAGAGTCAAAGTGGTTACATGTTACAGTTAGCGATGGACAAGCTCAATCCAAAAGTCAGATCTCTTAACTTTTATTCAAATCCTGTTTCTAATATACATACATAATTAAAAATTAGAAAAATGTTTATCATAACACATGGTAGATGGCATTGTTTCATGATTATCAATATAATAACCAAGAACATGAACTCTAGATCCAGAGTGTGAAAGTTCCACATTAGCCTCTTACCAATTAAGTAAGCATGGATAATTAACTTTAGTTTTTGTTGAAAATAATTATAAAGGCAAATCTAATGGTAAATAATGAAAATCTATTACATCTGAGCTATAATCATTTTTATATTTCATTTTTATTTACTTCTTTCAGTGATAGATGTGTTACAGAAAACCTGAGAAGAACCAAGCAATGCTTAGAGAAATGGAGTTACATTTATTATTATTATATGTGGGCCCAGAGAAAAATGTCTCCAAATTCTAGGTGAAGTCACACAGGAAGTTTCCTGTATTTATACCTTTTTACCCTCTTTGTCTCCCAAATATGGGGTTTTCCAGTCCTCTTTGCAAGTTCTTAAAGAGCCCTATGTGCTGGGGCTTTGAGACCTCAGCACTGATAACTTCATCTGGGAAAGTTTATGGCTTCTCTGGAATGGGAGTAGTCTTATTTCCTTATTATTTAAGCAAGCAAGCATTTACAGAAGCCAAAATAGCAGGGTTAAATTTCAAACAGCAGTTTTTATATAAGATGGATGCTTCAGATGTGGATTAGCCACATTTCACAAATGAGGAAATTCATGCTAAAATAGTAAAAAAAAAAAAAAAATCCATTCACATTAATGCAACTAATAAACATTATATAAAGTTTAAATGCAAAATCTATCTTCAAAGCCTATATACACTTTCCACTATATGACATGATGTCACTTAGAGTTAATCTAGTCTTTTACTTTTCACATGAGCAAACTGGGTCCAAGAGAAATACCCATGAGTCCTAGAAATGTTGTCTAGTTAGTTATAGGCCTAAAGTAGGACCCAGGATTCCTAAGTCAGAGTTCAGTGTTTGTATGAAACTAGGCTATGACCACAATAAATATGATTTTTGTTTTGTTTTAATTGTCCATAATCTTATGTTAGTGTTACTGCTTTATGTTTCAAAATTTACTATAGAAAACAAGGAGAGAGAAGCATTTTTTTAAATTAATGAGGCATTTGTTCTCTATATCCACAAATCCTAATAAAATGACAGGCAGACTGATACATAATTCATAGAAGCTAACAAATTACAGTGCATTTGCAAAAATGACCTGTTCTTTCCTACTTATTTTCTACATGGTACATTAATGTCAAAAATAACAGTGGTAAATAAAGACAGCATAACAACAATATTGGGATAATGTATTGATATAACCCATGCCAGAAATGCTAGCAGAGTAATTACAGGGCTCACATCTTTTTAAAATGAAGTCAAAAGGCCAACCAACCTTCTATTTCAGTAAATATTATTTTATGCATTTATTATTTTTAGTGCAAGTATCCAAAAGTTTATTACTAGGAAGATCAATCAGATATTCCAAATTCAATTCTTAAATTCTAGTAAATGGAAATTATTTATGCTTTTAAGAGTCACATGGACATGTTAAATATATACACTTATATCATTAGGATACACATAAGTAAGAACTATAACTTACTTTCAAAATGACAGAATGTCTGATCTGTTCCTTGACTAGACATAATTAGCTATAAAAGAAAATATTGTAGGTAAGAAAAAAGTATTCTCTCAAGGTTAAAGGGTACATTTTCACTATTATTTTTGCTTTCCAGTCCTGGTGAAACAGGAATTTTTAGGGGTGTAAAAAACAGGTTTCGGGAAATTTTAGAAATTAAGGGGACATGGAAAAAACACGGGGTGCAGAGCAGCAGAAGGTATATTTCCATAGAATAGAATAGGGGAGCTGAAAAGCTGTAACAGGTACATTTTCATAAAATGAAGGAGCTGGGATCAGCAAAGGGTCTATATCTACAAAACAAAGGGAAGGAAGCCCTTCTTCCAGAAGGAGAAGAAGAAAGCCCAAAGCAAATAGGAAAACAATAAGGAAGGAGAGGTCCCATGTGAAGTTTGACCTTTTGAGCTCAGAAGTTACTATAGTAAGCAGTCTAAGGGAATAGTGACAAATCAGAGGGGATATCAAGGCACCAGGATCTGCAGCCTTTATAAGCCATGGGGAAAGGGACCTCAGTGGGACCCTTTCCCCCTCCCCACATGGGAGTCTGTTCTGTGGGATTCTTCCTCTTCCCTACATGGGAGTCTGTACTTGTTCTTTAATAAATCTCCACCTTTGCTATACCATCTTCTGTCTCTGGAGTCATTCTTTGACTCCAGCCTGGATAACAAGATAGATTATGGATACCAATGACAAAATTATGGGCTTTTAGACATTGGGGAAATACCAAAATATATATGAAAGGTTCTCCCCCTCCCAAACTGGTGGGCGGAGTTTAACATATGACCCCTTAAGGTTATCTCCCCCTTCCAAACTGGTGGGTGGAGCTAACAACATGACTGACACCTGCCAAGGAGACATCTCCAAGACAGTGAGCCACCAATTAACATGGGCCATGGTGCCCTTGGGCCCATCCCTTCCTGTTCCACCCTGGGCCCAACCCCCTCCCTTTAAAAGGAACTCCAGGCCGGCCACGTGCGCTCTTTGGACACCATCTCCATTGGCCCGGTTGGGTTCCGATCTCCTGTCCCCTCTCCCCTAATTCTGATCTTTACCTCGGTGATGGCTCCCGCCCATTACCGGGGAATAAACTCTCTTTAAAACTCCCTGTTGTTCTGTTTCCTGTTTCCTTTCAAACCTAACAATATACACAAATAAAAACAATCAGATAAAAAGATAGATGTTTTAAATAATGATAGTTGGGGTCCATGAAAACATATGCTAATAAAACTTATAATTAAGAGAAAGAATATAATTGTTACCCTCTTCACATAATATTAGCCTGTAACACGTGCAGGCTGAAGAAATGTCAATGACTCAAAACTGTAGACTAGGATTCTGACATCTGTATGGCACTTGCCATGTATGGCTATTCCTCTTACTACTATTGGACATCGGAAAAAAACACAAGAGGTGCTTATCTCATGCATACACATATCAAAACTGATGATTAACTCCCAGTAATGGCAAACCACCACCTTAAATACCATCTTCAGCCTCTGAAAAAAAAGATGTTGGAGGGTGGAGAGCAAACAATGAGAGGTTTCAGGCAAAGCACTGTAAAGGAGGGTATGGTTGTTATGTAGATTTAAGTGATTTAGGTCTGGGCCTTCTCTACTTATAAGAGTTTCTAGAGATTTCCTCATCATTCCCTTCAGAATACAAATGGAGATTTTTCTTGTAAATATCTCTTACCAAAGGGCAACTTTACTAGGTTTTCTGAGATTTTCCTAGGTCTGCTGTTTCTTAAAAATAACCAACTCAAGATGATCCTTATGCCAAAGAAGCATATGTTGGGGAAAATACTGCTCCTCTTGATAGATTTGCTCAGGGTCAGGTTCCCTGTCCAGTAACCTAAAGAATAGGACTGTGAATCAAAGGGTCTCAGGTTCGATTTCAGTCAAGGCATGGACCTCGGTTGCATGCTCCTTTTTGGCTGGGCCCTGGTTTGGGCTCATATAGGAGGCAACCAATCAATATGTTTCTCTTACATTGATATTTCTCTCTGACTTTTCCTCTCTCTTCCACTCTCTCTCAAAAATCAATGAAAAAATATCCTTAGTTGAGGATTTAAAAAATAAATTAAAAAAGGAAAAAAAGAATTAGAAATGTTGTGGAAGATGGGTGTAGATTCTAGAACAGGTATGGGCAAACTACAGCCCGCGGGCCAGATCTGGCCCATTCATCTGTCCTAAACTATTGAAATAAATAAAATAAAAAAGATCATACTCTTTAAAGTAATGATGTTTACTTTGAATTTATATTAGTTCACACAAACACTTCATCCATGCTTTTGTTCCGGCCCTCCGGTCCAGTTTAAGAACCCATTGTGGCCCTCGAGTCAAAAAGTTTGCCCACCCCTGCTCTAGAATGTTTAGCTTAACACTTCCAAACAATAGGGGAATACACAATGTGAGGGGTGTATTCCTTTGAATGAGATGGCATATTCATTTCTTACTAGAGGCCCGGTGCACAAAATTCATGCACAGGGGGTTTGTCCTTCAGCCCAGCCTTCAACCTCTCCAGTCTGGGACCCCTCGAGGGATGTCTGACTGCTTGTTTAGGTCTGGCACTGGTAGGATTTGGACTAAAAGGGCATTTGGACATCCCTCTCACAATCCAGGACTGCTGGCTCCCAACTGCTCACCTGCCTGCCTTCCTGATTGCCCCTAACTGCTTCTGCCTGCCAGTCTGATCACCCCCTAACCACTCCCCTACCAGCCTGATTCCCCCAAACTGCCCTCCCCTCGCAGGCCTGGCCACCCTTAATTGCCCTCCCCTGCAGGCTTGACTGCCCCCCAACTGTACTCCCTTGCAGGCCTGGTCCCTCCCAACTATTCTCTCCTGCTGCCCATCTTGTGGCAGCCATCTTTGACCACTTTGGGCAGCCATCTTGTGTATTGAAGTGATGGTCAATTTGCACATTACTCTTTTATTAGATAGGATTGCTGCTGTAAAAATTTACCACCAACTTAAAAATAATACAAATCCATCCTCTTACAGTTATAGAAATCAAAAGTCCAAAATGGGTCTTTTGGGCTAAAATCAAGATTGTCAGGGCTAGTCCCTTTTCCAGGCTCTAATGGAGAATCCATTTTATTCTTTTCCAGCTTTCAGATGCTGCCCACATTCCTTAGCCCGTAGCCTCTTCCTCCATAGTCAAGGCACATTCCTATGACCTCTGCTGTATCACAATAGCTCCTTTTTTATTTAGACCCTCTATTCCTTCTTATAAACACCTCTGGGATTATCTTGGTTTTGCCTGGATAATCCAGCATGATATTTCTATCTCAGGATTCTTAACTTAATCATATCTGTAAATTTATTTTTGCCATGTAAGGTATTATATTCATAGTTTCCCAGGATTAGCACACAGATGTATTTAGGGGTCCATTTTTTGATCAACCACAGATTTGAACTCATGAACAGCGGTCTAAAGTTTAAGTGCCTAAGTCCTACAAGACTACTCAGAAGCTCTAGAACTAATGCTTTTTGAGAGACATTTTAATAATAAATATTTTTTCAGCAACTAATATATGCCTAACAAAGTGCTCTGTGGTGGAGATAAAAGTTATATAAATCCAGTTCCTGATTTTAAGGAAATGTCAGTCTAGCGTTTTTTTTTAAAGCTTTTAGACTGTGACCCATTGAAGTATGAAGGCTACTTTATGGTACAATGCAGTTCACATCTACAACCTATATATGTGTGTGTCTGAAATAAAATTTCATATCATAATTCTCAGCCTAGCAATACTCAGTGTAGTATTTTCTATTCTCTCCTCTTTATTTAAAGAAGAATGTGTTCATCAAAACACTCTGCTTTTATTGATTAAACAGACAGGTAATGAAATATGTAAAATGCTTATTGTTTTTATAGGCATTTTATCTAATTACATAAACAGACATGTATAATAATGCAATAAAATATTCAGACATGTCATTTAAAGTAAATTTTAAAGGCGAATAAACATTGGCAGTCACAGCCAATGGGTAGACTAGTCCAAGCAACAGAGTAAAAAAAAAAAATCTAAAAATATTACAGAAAGAGGCATATTCAAGAAGCTTCAATCCTGAGTTCAAAATGGATATAAAATTTGACATATCTTCTTATGTTAATTTGAACTTGTAAAGAAATGAAGGTAAACAGATAAAATAATCATAGGCCTGTTTGAAGGCCTTCCATTCATTCAAGTTCTACCTGTGATATGGTCCAGTTAGATCTAGACCAGGAATAAAGCGATGAATGGAATTGTCTCTCAAGGATTTTATATTCTAGCATTTGGTTTATCCTTTAAACAATGATAAGCAATTCAAACTTTATCATATGGGCAAAGATTAAGTCACTGAAAACAAACATGACATTAGTATTTTAAAAAGATAACTAAATTTGAGAATGGATTTAGTCTGCACAAACAAAATCTTCATGTCTAGTGAGAAATAGTACCAGGCCATATCAGTGGTATGGTATCTCAGAGTGGATGGATTTTTGAAATGTTAGTGAGATAAAACTTGTAGGAGGCAGAGATTGGATATGAGAGTTGTGGGAAAGAAGAAATGGCAAATAATTTTTTGTATTTTAAATTTTGGTGAGTGGATAGAAGGAAGCACCCACTGATCAATGAGAAAAAAACATACACATTAAAATAAATGTTGGGATAAATGGATATTAAGTTATTAATGAAAAATCAAATACATATACACAGGAAATGGAAGACTATATAGAGCTAGATCAGATCACAGGAAGCAGTTGGGGCTCATTGTATATTGTTAGGTGATAGGTGGCATTTTAGAACATGAAATTAGCATAAATCACCCAGGAAAAGCATGTAGAGAACAGAGAGAAGAAGGAAAGATTGCTATAGTTGGCATAACTTAAGGATAATTAGTATGGAATTAACCAGATCATTTTGTAATGAGAGTTCCACTCCCATTATCTTTATATATAAAAGCCTAAGTGACCATTATGGCGAAATGACCAAATGACCAGAATTCCCAGAAGCTATGACATGAACTGACCACCCTGATCGCATGAACAGGGCCTACTGGCCAATTCCTGGTCCCTCCCCATGGCCAGCAGGCACAGATAGCTTGATGGGGAATGGGGAATGGGGGGTGGGTAGTGGCAGGCGCAGGTGGCACAGGCCAAGGTGCGGGTGGGGCCAGCTGCCAGCAGCTGGGGAAAGTAGGCCCCAACTGGCCAACGTCCTGGTCCCTCTCCTGGCGGGTAGGCCCCAACTGCCTGATGGGGAACGGGGAACCAGGGGTGTGTGATGGCAGATAAGGGGGCTCCAGGCCAAGGCAGGTGAGGGCAGGGGGTGGGGCCGGCTGCTGGCAGCCCGGGGGAGGAAGGTCCCAGCTAGCCAATCTCTGGGTCCCTGAAGGCTTTTGAAAAACCTCTTTCTGGGGAGGCTTTTCTTTTCCCCCTAGTGGCGTACAATTCAAAGGCCCTAGGCACAGAGCTTCCTGCCATGGAGCCACCCAATCTCTCCCTGCACCCGTCGGACTGAGTCTGGAGCGCAGCGGGACAGAACACCTGAGCCGCTACCCGCAGGTGGGAAGCTGGAGGGGGTGGGCCATGGATGCAGGGACCTCCCAGCCCCAGCACACTCTCCACCTGGAGGAATCCAGCTACAGACCACTGACCCCATAAACTGGATCAGTGATGGGGTGGAAAGCGACCCAGGAGGGTGAGGAAATGAAATTTGGGGTGAGTACCATGGTGTAGTCCCATTGACCTTCCCCTCCCAGGATAATGCTGCACTCCCTAACCTCCCACGTGCCAAGAGATAAATGTGGCTTCACAAAGAGGCAGGACCTCAAGGGGCTTCAGCTGGGGGATGAGAGGAGTTACTTCTGACACCCCCACCCTTGGCTTTATAGCTGCATTCCCCTTCCTAATACATGTTGCTTGAAGTACATGATGGTTTGTGTTTAGACATGCAATAAACGTGAGGAAAGCAAAGTTTTGTGCTTTGTAACAAAAGACTCTGGAGTCTTTGGGGGGTTATTTCTCTCTCTCTCTCTCTCTCTCTCTCTCTCTCTCTCTCTCTAACACACACACACACACACACACACACACACACACACACACACCTTAGACTGGCGAATCTTCATGCAGAAAATTAAACCTAGCTCCTCAGAACTCACCCTCGCTGGAGTGGCCTCAGTTTGTTTTATTTTTTTTTTTCTCTCACAAGGCTTTTTTCTAACCTCTAAACTGCCAGTCTGACATTTCCCAAGGGGTCCCTGATTGTAAGAAGGGGCAGGCTGGGCTCAGGGACCTCTCTGCCCACTGTACAAATTTCGTGCACCAAGCCTCTAATATTATACATAATATCTAATATAGCTGTGTGATTTTTAAAAATTTAGATTATATGGAGTGGTTGAAAGTGGATCCAAGATATATATCCAGCAACTGAATGGCAAAACAAACAGAACGACCAATTGAGCAGTCGCTATGATGTGCACTGACCACCAGGGGAAAGACACTCAATGCAGGAGCAGCTCCCTGGTAGTCAGTGCATTCCCACTGCTCAACCGGACTGGAATGAGCAGTGCTCCCACAGTAGGCCAATCCCCACAGGACATGCCCCCAACCAGTGCACAAATCCATTCACCAGGCCGATAATATAAGATAAGAAGTGGAGTGTAAAGCCTGTCAAACTAATTTGGTTATCAGGATATCTCTGGGAGCATTGGTGGAAGTGATGTCTTAGAACGGTGAGGATTGTGGCCAAATTTCCATAGACTGAAGAATAAAGGAATAAAGTTACTAGAAGTGTACTATAGCCTGTAGTTTTCATAAGCTTGAAGAGAGATAAGAGGGAATTGCTATGAAGGGAGCATGGTATAAAAGGTTTTCATTTTTAAGAAGGGAGCATTAGAAGTATTTTTTTACTTGGGGAAGAAAAATGTGGGAATCAGCTTAGAGATTTTTAATGAAGTGGCTACATAGGTGCAATGAGAGCAAGAAGGACAAAAGGTAGATTGGGCTAAAGGGCCCTTGCCCTTTTGTATGCTGCTTGTATATGCAAAGCAAAACATCTCAAATGACTTTTCGATTTTTAAAATGATCATAGCAGAACTTGAGAGCTTTCCACATTAATTTTTGGTTCTTTTCTCCTTCCTACTGTAAAGCACCAAGGACAGTTAATATAAACAGGACAGTGATACCCCTGACTTTGCAAGGTAATTAACACAGCAGGAAGTGCATTCTGGGGCAGACAGTTCCTGGAAGAGTGGGCGGAATCTTAATGGGAAAGAGAGAAAGAATAAGCAAGTTAATAATTTCAGACTGTATGTAGCTCTCATATGATTACCGTCTTAAAACTATTTTTTTTAAAGGCCAACAAATCTGAAGAGATATTTTTTCATCTGTTCTTCAGTATTAATGGTGGCCTGGGCTTTCGTTGTTGTTGTTGTTGTATCTGATTGTGGTGTGCATACAGACTTTCTAGAATAGTTTAAAAGCAAGCCTAATTGCTAGCCTTGCATGACTTTCCAAGTTAGTATTTAAGCAGTAATGACCTTCAGACTGGATATTTTCTTGGCACTCATGGTCTCCAGGTGAAGCTAGAGACCTTTAATCGAGCCTGTGGTGAATGGCCAGAAAAATGCCTAACTGCGAGGTCACTAGTGTGATTATAAATCATAACAATGCAAAGGAAAAGGCAGCGTGCTCACAGATGAACATCAAGTTGCCATGGATACTGTCTTTTCCTAGATACAACAACCCTTACTACTCAAAGGAAGACGATTCTCAATTCTTATGATTTTATTTAGGGTTATAATTGCTGTTCGGGCACAGATACTGTCTCATAGAATCTGAAGCTAATATTCCTGCAGTATAAAGGTAAGAAGAACCTTTGGACGGAAAGGAGCGTGGGGAGTTTATTTCCTTCCAATTTGTACTGTTACAATTATGATGGGCTGAGCTACCCTCCTAACTCCTTACGTTTATAGGTATCCAGAGCAGGAATGCATGGCGGGGTGGGTGCAGTGTTTGTGGAGCCTGAGGCTCATAGATTTTTGTGATTACTTTTAACAGAAAAGAAATCCAAATTACTAGTATAAATACTTGTTTTTCTGTCATATTTTTTTCTTGTGTCAGGAGCATTGACAGAAAAACTAGTATTTTAGTAATTGCAATTAAAATGTCTTACTCTTGCAAAATGTACAAAATCATATTACTACAGTGTTACATACATGCACCCCCTCTCCCTGCCCCCCCCCATCCCAAGTGCATAAGATGAATGGCCTTTTCAGTCTAAGGCTTGATTTGCTTCATAGTAAATTCTCCCTGGCCTCCTGTCAACAATCCTAGAGGTAAAAACAAAACAAACAAACAAGGCCAGTCAGCCAGCGCAACACTCTCACTGTAGATGAGCGAACTCAGTGTTCAAGTCAGGAAGTTTAAGCTAACCAAGTCCCCCTACTTCATATGTTCCTGCACCCGACTTCATTACATCGTATTGGTTTTTACAGAATAAAGACTGGCTGGAGACTAAGCTATCATTTTTGGGAAATTTTAATGGAACAGTGAGGCAGGTCCAAAGGGACCACGTTGCATAAAAGTTGTTGAGAGAATAAAGCATCCTAGAGAAAAGAGATCAGCTAATGGTTACTTTAAAACACATTGTGTGGTGGAAACTACCAGCTGTTACACTAAATCTCTTCTCCCCTTTTTTTCATAGAAAATGAACTGTAGCTCCAACATCCCCACCTGAGTACACCTGCATGCCCTGGTCCCACTTGCAGCTAGGTGTTGCTTTGTTTGGTGGGGTCAGTGGAAAAGAAGAAACCTAGAACTTCTCTTTAAATTTCAATGCATTGTGACAAACCAGTGTAGCCACTTGATTTGAAAGAAGAATGTCTGGGCACTTCTTCTACTAAATATTTAAAGACTATTTCCTTCATAGTACTGCTAATCAATAGATGTTTTCCTTGCCCATTTCAAAACATATTAGTAAATGTTTTGAAGATCAATTGTAAAGTCATGAGTGTTCAATGAAACCAACCAGTGATATCACAGTTTATTAAAACTTTCTTATTAACTTTTGAAGATCATAGTTTTAATTTTTAGATGATCATATTGGTACTACTGTAATTTATTTTAAAAAGATGTAAGTGAGCAGAAAATATTTCCAAATAACATTACCAAATCAGCTCCTTTCAAGTATAAAAGACAAATGATATAAAAGCACACACTAAAATCAGTTTATATGATGAAATGAAATAATTGTGAGGATAACAGTGAAATTATCACATAAATGCATTTATTTTTTATACCCGATACACATACATATACTGGTAAGATGTATTGATTTTTCATTTCTTGATCAAAATTGAATTTGTTTGAAGAGAATTTCTTGTTTGAATAAGTTTTGAAATTGACCACAAGGGAAGAAAGTCGATAACTGCATAATATACCTCCACACAGAAACCAAGTGTCCAGACTTCTGTCAGCTGCGCCTCATCAGACTAGCCTGGATGCCCATGAGATTGGCAGCTCTGCAGGGCTTATCTGAAGGGAAGTGGATTATATAAACTTATGAAAAGTTTCAGGAGAAAACAAGAACTAAATGTTCTAAGCTAACTCTCAGATCCCCTAGTACATCTAATGACTAAAGGTACAGAATTGCTGTATCCAAAGGAGGGATTTCACAAGGTCAAATGTCTACTCCCTTCTCTCCCACAGCCTGTGGTTTTGAGACTGGACCATTTCTGAATGTGACATTTTCTGAAACCAAACTTTTAGAGAAATTATTACCTTGTACATTCTAAGTTTTACATCCCAATATAATTTATTATCTATTCCACCAACTCTTTTCCATAGGAGGTAACAACCACTGAACTCAGATCAAAAGGAATATTTTTCACCCACAAATTCATCAGACTTAAAAGTCAAGTCTTGTACAAAATAGTCCCTTTGAACATGATGTTCTTTACTTATTTTGGATTAGTGCAAAAAACTAGAACTGGCTCCTGGTGATATGAGATAGTTACTTTTGATCACTGTTGCTTAAATTGCAATGACATTTTTAAAAGTTCTCACTCCAAGGACATTAACCTGTGGCTGTTGGGTTATGTCTGAGAAAACAAAACATAGGACATCAAAAGAAGGAAACACACAGGCTGGTTATGCAGAGAGTAACACAGCTGCCTCAACACCTTAAGGATCTGGGTTTGGAACCAGCTAAGCTCATTGCTCCAAGGAGTCTAAGGTCAGTTTCTGTCTGTTTTCTACACATTGGAAACTATGTCACTAGTCAGCGTAATTGACAATTACTTCTCTAAGGGATTATGCACTACAATAGAGTTTTCTCTGCATTAGAAAACAATAACAACAACACCAATATCCAAACACCCACACAATTCTGATAGTTTTGGGGAGCTGACTGTATAATAAAGTCTCTGAATTTTATTTTAAGCTTCATTTTGATAGATTAATTAAAGAAAGTAGCTGAGACTGGGAGGCCAGGACACAGGCTTTTATTGGAGATGGGTACCCCCCCCCTCCCTCCCGCCGGCTGCTTCCAGAGGGAAAGAGGAAGGGATTGGAAGAGGCCATAAAACAACCGGGGATCTGCTTTTAAGGGGAGGATAGGGGGCGGGGCTTAGGGTACTTAGCACATGCTGATTGGTGGTGTGGGACTTAGGGGCTTAGGAATGGGGGGGGCTTAGGGTACTTGGCAGGTGTTGATTGGTGGTTCAGAGTTCAGATATGTCTGGCCACAGGTGGGGTTTGCGTCTGTCAATCAACTGGGGGAAGGGAGGATCTATCATTCCAGGCTTCTGGTAATATTTAAAAAAAAAAAAGTGAGAGTCCGGGTAGTCAGTGGGTGAAGGTCAAGCCTGGAATGAAATTTTGGAATATATTTTTCTGAATATAATCTCTATATTGGTCTTTTCCCCAAAAGAAGGTGCCCTATATCTGTATTTATTATATTCAATGTTAAAATAATTTGAACTTTTTTGGGGGTTCTTTAATGACAATATTTATTGATAATATCTCATCATTTACCTCATATTCTTATGAAAATTTCTAATCATTATCTCCACTAATCCTTTTTGTAAAGCCTTTCTTCACCACTCACTATTTATTTATTCATCTTTAAGTCAATTTGCCCTTATGCTCAAACAGTAAAATACATAGTACGGTTTTAATAAATAACAGCTACGATCAGATCTTGTGTTTCTGAAACATGACATGCTTTTTCATTCCTGCATGGCCTAGGACAGGGTTTTTCAAATTTGGCACTATTGACATCCCAAGGTAATTGTTCGCTATAGGTGGCTGTTCTGTGCATTGCAGGAGGCTTATTAGTATCACAGATCTCAAACCCTAGATGCTGGTAGCATTCCCCATCCATCCCATTGTGACAGCCAGAAATACCCTTGGATATCAATAAATGCTCCCGGGGGAGCGGGGGGGGGGGGGATTGCTCCCAGCCGAGAACCACTGGCTTAGCACATCTTGCTCTTTGTGTTAGGAATGACTTCCTTGGCCTTGTCCAGCTGCATGTTAGTGTTCATGCATTGTGGCATCATCTTGAACTGTCACCTCCGCCTAGAATCCTTAGTTGTATCATGTAGGAGGAGATAAGTTTCTTTTATTCTCTTTTCTAACAGAATAGCTTCATATCTCAAAATTACTAGCACAGTACATTTGACTTTCTCTGCTTGTAAAGTGGCTTCTTCCCTTATTGCTTATGCTATTTGAATGAAAAAATTAAGGATAAGTATGTTGCCTTTTACATGTGATATTTCTACATCCTACCATAATCACTGTTATATAATAGACATTGAGCAAATGTTTATTAAAAATGATAAAATAAATGTCTGACCAAATCAATGGATGTGGGAAGTTTATAGTAAGACAGCTCATAAATATATTTTGACCTTTGTATAAAACACTTGGCTGGAAATGAATATTATTTTTAAAAATATATTTTATTGAGTTTTTATAGAGAGGAAGAGAGAGGAAGAGAGTTAGAAACATTGATGAGAGAGAAACATTGATCATCTGCCTTTTGCACAACCCCTACTGGGGATGTGCCCACAACCAAGGTACCCTTGACTGGAATCGAACTTGGGATCTTTCAGTCTGCAGACCAACACTCTATCCGCTGAGCCAAACCAGTTTCGGTGGAAATAAATATTCTTAAAATAAGTTTTGCTACATTCTGCATCAAGAGGGTTTTGAGATGATGTAGGAAATTTACTGGGCAGAGTTGAGAGTAGAGTATAGAAAATTTTTATAAATAAGAAAGAGATTTTTATAAATAAGAAAATTTGTATAAATAAGAAAGAGATTTTATACATCAAATTTTATAAATATTATTTGATGGGATTATCACTTACACTAATGATACTGGTACCTGACAGGAGCCCAAGTCAGATCCTTTATTCTCCAAAGCTGAGATACTAATTAATGTTCATTAGTAATGATGAAATGCAAATTCGTAAACAGAAATATTTCCTTTCTTGCTATTTTCACATAGACTTTAATAAACTGTTTTGGAAAAAAAGTCTCCTTCAATTAAAACATTTCAGTGCTTTTGTAGACAATATCACCTAGTATATCATTGTGGTAGGCTAATCAACACATCCCTTCTCTCCCCTTCCTGCCCCCCCCCCCCCAGAAAAGCCCACAGCCTAATTAATCCTGTAAACCTGTTACTTTATACAGCAGAAGGGGCTTTGCGGGTGTGATTAAGTTAAGGATCTTGAGATGGGAAGATTACCCTAAATTATGAAGGTGGGACCTCTATAAACATTGGGAACCTTGTAAGAGTTTGGCAGAGATCAGAGAGACCAACAGCAACATGACATATAGGTAGAGAGAGATTAGAAAATGCTATGCTGCTAACCTAATATTTGAAGATGGAGGAAATGGTCATGAGCCAAATATGCTAGTGGACTTCAAAAACTGAGAAAAAAAAAGACAAGGAATATAGGCATGCCAATAACTTCATTTTAACCAGGGAAACTGAATTCAGACTTCTGACCTCAGAAACTGTAAGAAGATAAATTTGTCTTGTTTTGAGCCACTAAATTTGTGATAATTTCAATGGCAATAGAGAACTAATACAATGATCTTGGGAATTTTAACTTACTCTTTCTAAGAATTTTATGTTGAATGTATTACTAGTACAGGTGATATTGATGGCAAAACACCAATTGTAACCTGTGAAGTTGGTCCTCCATTCTTGAATTAGGCAAAGAAAGAATTCAGAGCCAAGAACTCAAATTACTAGTAGAAGAGGAAATTTATTGAGAAAGGTACAGAGGTAGGAGCTGTGAGCCAGCTGGGCTTCATGCACTTAGGAAACAAGATACAGAGGCAGAAGAAGGGACCTTGGAACTTAGCAGAAAGGCAAAAGTAACACACCTGAAAGGAAGTAGAAGGGAAGAGAAAGGTGCTGCATGTTCCTTGGGCTACAATTCCTTTTTTTTTTTTTTTTCTTATCCTAGTGACCCGGTGCACAAAATTTTTCATGGGGGAGGGGTGTTGGGAGTGTTTGTGTGTCCCTCAGACCAACTTGTGCCCTCTCCAATCTGGGACCCCTTTGGGGATGTCTTACTGCTGGTTTAGGCCCGATCTCATAGGGATCGACAGTCAGACATCCCTCTCACAATCCAGGATCACTGGTTCCTAACTGCTCACCTGCTTGCCTACCTGATCACCCTTAACCACTCTGCCTGTGGCTTTATTGTCTCCAACTGCCCCACCTTCCAGCATAATAACCCAACTGCCTCCCCTACTGGTCTGCTAGCCCCCAACTGCCGCCCCCAACTGCCACCCCCCAGCCAGCCTGCTTGGCCCCAACTGCCCCTGCCTGCCAGCCTGATTGCCCCCACTGTCCTGCTCTTTCACAACTGCCCCCTCCACAGGCCTGATCACCCACCCCTGCCAGCTTGACCACCCTTCATGCTCCCCCCTGCAAGCTTGCTCTCCCCCAACTGCCTCTGCCCACTGGCCTGCTGGCCCCCAACTGCACCACCTGCTGGCCTGTTCCCCCTCTCACTCCCACCACCTGCTGGTTTAATCGCCCCTAACCGCCTCTGCCTTGACCTTGCCACCATGACTTTGTCTAGAAGGACTCTGGAATGTCTTCTGGAAGATCTCCTGGTTTAATTAGCATATTACCCTTTTATTAGTATTGATCTCATTCTTCCCTTAATGAGCTAAAAATGGAAGTGATGATAACTGAAAACATCTTGTTTCTCATCTCAAATTCTTTGTGCAATTAATTTATATATGATGGTGCTATAATTGCCGTTTACTCTTTTATTGTGGAATAATTTGAACATAGGACAAATAGGATTTTCTGATGTATTTAATGTAGTAGTGGGTGAAAGGAAAAAATATTACTTTAGCTTGGTGGAATGCATTTAGTAGGCAAGAAAGATTGGAGGAAATTATAAAATCAAGAGCTCAGCTTGAGTCTATGGAATTTGAGATGTATACTAGGCAAGTGAACATTTAGAGTAATCTATTATATAGATAAGTCTTGATTGTAGAAGAAAGGATCAAGTAAGAAAGAAAAAAGAGATGAGTCATCAATGTATAAAGGTTATTTCAAAAGACTGATAGAAATGCCATGGTATAAATACCGTATTTGCCGGTGTATAAGACGATTTTTTGGCCCTGAAAAATATGCTTCCAAGTGGGGGTAGTCTTATACGATGAGTATATAACAAACTCTGTATTTTGAGTGGAAACGTTAGGGGGTCGTCTTATACGCCAGCAAATACGGTATTTTCAGGGCCAAAAAAATCGTCTTATACGCCGGCAAATATGGTAAGTAGTTTAAGAAAAAGTTGAAAGAAGTTTGCCCTGAGGCACTCTATAATTAAGGATTTGAGTTGATGAAGAGAAGCAGGAAGTCTAGAATGACCTGCTAGAGAAGTAGTAGGAAAACCAGAATGAAGGAAATATTGAAAACAAGAGTAAAAAATATGCCCCGAAGAAGGAAATTTGCCTAATCTCCAATTATTACTATGCAAATAATGCTTCTATAGACATCCTTAAGTCTATATCGTAGCTCACTTGTGATAGTTTTTGTGTGTGTTTGCTTTTGTTTTTGTTTTTAGAATAAAACCCTAGAAATAGAATTTTGGTTTAAAATATTGATAGGTATCATACACATTTACATTTTTATCCCTTGTAGAATGGAATACTATAGGGAAATACTGAACTTGCCTCAGATGCCTTTCAATAAAAGAGAAACTTTGGGAGATTATCAAAGACAGAACCTAAAGTATTTTGCCCATTCACAAACCCTGGTTAGGTCATCTTCGCCTTTAAATTGAGCCATAAACAGAAAGCACATTGAACAATCAATTCCAAAATCTAACATAAAAAAGGCATGTAATTGGCTCTCAGTAACGGAGACTCATCCTACAGTAAGCAAAACAATAGTCTTGGAAGCCAACTGGGAGAGGATTATCACATCCATTTTCAAAGCTATGCTTTTCTAATCGTAAGACATCTAATTATAAGTTTCATTATTTTTATCTTACATAGTATATGACCTGTACTTATAGCAATTTAATATCTTTAAAATCAATTCACTTTAACTTTTGCTTAAGTCTACTTTAGAATATATATATATATATATATATATATATATATATATATATATTTATATATATACTGCGAATGAAGAGGAAGTATCACTTTTCATTAAAGATAACTGAAATAAATATAATCAACACAAGCAATGTTATTAAGTTTAAGGTTGATGTTACTGCTTGCCAAAGGCTTTGAACCTATGTCCCATAAAAAGGAAATAACCACGAGAGAGAAGAGTTTAAGATACAGTTGTTTCCATGAGGTATTCTTACAGAATTGTAAAGCCATGAATTGAAAGTTAAAGTCTGATTGTAACTTGTCATATGGTCAGCACATTTTATTCAGGGCAGTATCCCCATTTATTAAAAATAACTATTTACTCTTATTTTTTCCATTAGAACTGTAATTGTTCTTGGGTGTGAATGTTAGTCCACAGAACTTGAAATTAATATCAGTGTCTACCTCATAAAACTACTATTAATAAGAATTTTGATCTAAAAAGGGCCCTGGGAGTCAGTTATTTTTAACTCTTCTCTTCTTTTTCAAAAAAGGCCTCCAGAGAAGAACTTTTTAAAATTCATATTTACATTAATAATTTCAAAACACTTTTTATAGTTGCAAAAGGACTCCAGAAATCATCCAGTGCAATACCCACCCTTTTCAGAAGAGGAAACTAATCTGCAGACATACTGGCAGGTGTCTGAGAGCCACAAACACTGTGATCAGACTGCAAGTTTAGAGTTAGCATTTCCTGTACATAGTACTAACTTTACTTTATCACATCCATTTTGTCTATTTTTTCCTTTATCTCAAGTCTTAGAAAAATATATTAGCTTTAGTTGCTTTAAGAAGGAATAGGCAGATGATTATACATTTGCATTAATTTTGGAGATATTTATCCTAGTTGGGAAATTTGAAAGATAAGGACTGTAGCCATATGAGAACACAGAACAGAATTGAGTGACACATAGGGGAATAGCCTGGGTTGAACAAGAAGAAACCAATGCTTTCTGTTATGATTTTACACACTGAGATGTACTCTGTTACACCAGTTTATGGCTTCACAGATTTTGTGTGTGCATATTTGCAGGTGTTTACAGAGTAGACTAGCTATGAAAAAAAAGGAATCTTCATAATAAGAATAATTATTCGTTATTTTATATAATAAATAAGTATGGGATGCTTACTATGTTCTAAGCACTCTTTTAGGTGCTGGGTAGATAGTGTTTAATTGGAGAAGCCAGAAAGGTCAATACTAAAACAAGATTGTCTATTAATTTCACCTTTTGATGAGTCAAGAAAGAACTGTCTGAATCACCATAATCATTTATCAAGTCAATAAACAAATTGGTGCAGGCACCATTTGCCAATGATGCTTACTTAATGACAAAGAGCCAAAAGGACATAGTACAGTGTAAGAGAACGTTGGTATAAATCCCATAATACTCATATCATATGTACTACATTTTATGTTGTTTATTTTTACCTTAACTTTATGCCCGATTGAAAAATAGCTTTTGCTAGGATGGAGTTGCATTAGCCATTATGACTTTTGCCTTTAGCTAGTCCCATAAATCTTTCAAATTTCATGGGTAGTAAATGCAGCTAAAACTAAGTAAACAGAAAAATGCCCATGAGAATTGTTTGTTTGTAACTTTAAGCATGAAAATGTCTCTTTTGAAGCCTGACCTATTTTTACAAGGGTAAGAATCTATAGTATTCACATTTAATATGGCAAACAAATCTCCAAAATCCCCTACTAGAGAGCATCAGCATTTTAACATTGATGAAGCTTAGTGCTGAGATGCAATCTCCATCTGATAACTGTTCTGTCTGGACACTTTTTGTGTTTTCTTTACAGTTGCCATATTTATTCAAAGTAAATGGTTTTGCTCAAGAATACAAATGCAATGAAAGTATCAGGGTCCATTTTTTTGCATTTGTCTACATTCTCTATTACTCTTCAGTTTTCAATTACAACAATTTACTTGTAGACAATTTTAAAAGTTCTTAGTAAATTCGTTCCTGAGGAAAATAGCACAGAACTTTGTAATTGAAGTTATAAGTGGTATACAAAACAGACATGATATAAAATAAAAAGCAATTTACTATAAACATTAAGCATTGACTACAGATAAATCACTTTCTATATAGAATCAGAGTTAGACATGAACACCCAATTATTGTGTGTGTATTTTCATTGCAAAATGCTTAATGTTAGAAACCAAAAAAGAAATGAGAAACACTCTCCTCAGACTCCTGTTGAGGTTTATTTTACCAGTGGAAAATAATTTAATATTCTTATTTATTATTTCTGTTATGGTAGCAGTCAACCGGTTAGCGAGATTTATTAAAGAACTATTATTCACTATAATGGTTGATTCAGGGAGAATATCATGATTCCTGTCTTCATATTGTGAATTTTAAAAATTCAGTTTCATTATTTATTAATAAATGCCTATAGATATTCAGAGAGTATTAAATACAGGTTGTAAACTATGCTCTATTTTATTATATTAACTACATTTATGTACATATAATTTATTTATATATCAATGTATGAATAATGAATACATTTTATATATATACATATATAAAAATTTTAATAATGGTTTTCATTGGGTGCTGCATTATGAGTGCATTTTTATTCTTGACATTTTTTATTTGCCAGTTTTAAACAATGAAAATGTTTAACCCTTATTATCATATTAAAATACATTTTATATTTTATTGTATTTTGTGAAGCATAATTTAACTCATACAAGTGAGGAATTCCAAAAAAAGCAAGATTAAAGATCCAATTTAACCATGTATTTTTGGATTGCCTCAATACTGTTCATATATAAGGGACTGTATAAAGTGGGAGAATCATAATCCCAGCTGGTGTTTTTTTCTTCTTCTTTTTATTCAAGTCCAAGAGTAGCAAATTTCACATTACATTGTACATGGCATTGTCTGAGGCCTGAGCTTCTTCTAGAGGTGTCTGCATAAACCCCTTGGTTTGGTTTATCCAGCCAGCCAATAGAAATCTACCGAGAGTGAGCTTTAGCACTTTTAACTCAAAGAACTGACATATCTGACACTCTCAATCTTCCATTTTTCACAATTATGCTTTTAAGGCTATGTTCATTAAATATGGAAGCTTTATGGGGCTTTGTTCTTAGTCCTTTTCATCTATACCATTTTCTCTCTTCCTAAAACAACTCACCCAAGAGTTGGATCACTATTAAATTCCCTAACCTAGTGGCTGACAAACCGTGGCTCACAAGCCACATGCGGTGCTTTGGCCCCTTGAGTGTTCTAACACCACTTCTTCAAAACAGACTTGCCCAGACCGAAAACCTTCTATGCATGGCCATGAAGTTTCAGTCATACTGGACTTGTGCGCACGCATGTGGTATTTTGTGGAAGAGCCACATTCAAGGGGCCAAAGAGCCACATGTGGCTTGCAAGCCACAGTTTGCAGACCACTGCCCTAATCTATTAACTGTGGTTCACATGATCTTTGATGTATTTCTGGCCAAACGTCCATTCAAACAGTCTACCTGGAAATCTCATGAGAATCTCAAAAGAACATATTCAAAAACTATGTCTTCTTCAATAAACCTTCATTTGCTTAATTGTTCAATATATAATCCCATAACTTATCCTTGGCTCCTGCCAAACTTTATTCAACTCAGCAATGCTCATTCTCTTTGATCCTAACGGATTTTCAGTATACGTGCTGTTTACTATCCTCGTTGTCACACCAAAATCCCAATTTTAATAATTTATTTCTTAGACTGTACAAATAGACTCTAACTTATATCTTCACATCTACTCATCTACTTGTGACTATTTCCCAATTTTCACATATGGAGTCTCTGAAGTAATGCTAAAAGCATCTTTTTAAAGTTGCAAAATAATTTTCTAACTCCCCTGATACAAACTAACCAATAAGTTTCCATTACTTTGAAATAAATTACAGAATCTTTAACATGAATTGTAATACTCTGTATAACACAGATTCTACCTTCCTCTCCAGCCTCATTTAAAAATATTCTATATATTTCTTTCTTCACCTCAGCTCTATTGAGTTTTCTTCAAGTTCTTAAACATAACAGACTTTTGCTCAAAGTCCTAGCCTTTTATATCTGTAGGGTTTTTTTCCCCTTCGGGCTAATTTACCCTTTTTCTATTTAACTAACTCATATTCATTTGATAGTGTTCAATTAAACTATTCCTTTGCTTATTAATGCAAAAAAATTGTTGAATCAGGCACACTTATGGATGCTGGTAATATAATGTTGAGCAAAAGAAACAGGTATGTTTTCATGATCCATAAGCCTAGGTCAGTGGTCGGCAAACTCATTAGTCAACAGAGCCAAATATCACCAGCACAACTATTGACATTTTTTATGAGAGCCAACATTTTTAAACAAACTTTTTCTAATGTCACTTCTTCAAAATA
Source organism: Vespertilio murinus (assembly GCA_963924515.1). Taxonomy (NCBI): domain Eukaryota; kingdom Metazoa; phylum Chordata; class Mammalia; order Chiroptera; family Vespertilionidae; genus Vespertilio; species Vespertilio murinus. The sequence continues at coordinate 123,657,672 of OZ004708.1, forward strand.
GACTCGCCTAGGCCAAAAACTGATTTATGCGCATGGGCCATGAAGTTTCAACCGCACTGTACGTGTGCGCCCGCACATGGTATTTTGTGGAAGGGCCACACTCAAGGAGCCAAAGAACTGCAAGTGGCTCATGAGCCATGGCTTGCCGACCACTGGCCTAGGTTATTCATGAGCTGTTATGAATATTTTTTCATAGCAATTACATGCTTAAAACAATTTTACTAATTAGATTTTTATTATTTATTTGATTTTTGTCTTTCCCACTAAATGGTGTTTTATGGAAGCAGAAATCAACTGTTTAGTATGCATTCAATGAATATTTGTTAACTGACTGCTATGAATACACTAAAAGGAAAACTCCCAGGATGACAGCCAAACTCCTTGTCACTGTGTATAAAGCCATTAAAGTCCTGACCACAATGAAACTCCCTGCATTCTAACCACAAATTACATTTAGTTTCTTAACCCCATTCTGTTTCTTATTTCCAGCTTTTACACAAACCATTTCCTTTATCGTGAATGCTTCTTCCCAACTTATTTGTTTGAATTTATACTTCCTTTCAGTGTCTATTTGACTACACATCCACAAGTGACACACTCAAGGGCAGATTCAGTGAACACCAAAACCCCACTGAAGCAAGTTCCGTCTCATAGAGGTGCCTCCTGCACCACAGCTCTTCCACTCACCTTGCAGCTGGTCCTCAGAGAAAACTGGTCTGAAGGTGAATTCCAGGGATGCCAATAGCAATCAAGGCTCAACTACAACAAGACCTTGTACACAGCCTGCCCAGGGGCGAACCTACAATGCCCAGCTCAGGTGACTGGGGAGGCTGAGCCAATGGGCCCAATAGGATACCTACTACACAAAGCTACTCTACTAATTCCAGGAGACCTACCATGTTTCCCTGAAAATAAGACATCCTCCGAAAATAAGACCTACTTACAGGTTTCCTTCTGAGTGAAATGTAAGGCATCCCTCCAAAAAATAAGGCCCCCAGGCTCTGTCTCAGAATGAAAATTAATTTACCTTAAACTAGTCGCTAGGGCCGCCCTGACTGGTGTCTAGCAACCAGTGACTTTACACGGAGTCCTGACATCACTGCTGTGTGAATGGAGAGAAATCAGCGTGGAAACTTTGTGAACCTAAACTGCAAGTTGTGACTTGGGTGAAGAATTCATGGGAGAAAATCACTGACAGTTGCATTGCAAATGCACTGCGAGCAGGCTACCTTGACAAGAAATACTCATTTAAAGACAGTGCTATTGCTAAACATGAGAGATTTGGTCCACTGATTCTGAAAGAAATGGAGTCACAAGAAATTTACCAGGAAATTCAGGAATTGGATAGTTATGATGATGTTCTAGAAGATGATGACATGATTGTCATTGAATAAATGAGTAAATTCTTGATACTGTAGGATTCACAGTTTGTCTGGTTTGTGTTGACAACTACCATACTACCGTACCGTATACAGGTAATAAATTTCCTTTATTTTCATTTAACAATACATGTGTACCGTATTCTTCTTCATAGAAAAACAAGACATCCCCTGAAAATAAGACCTAGCGCATCTTTGGGAGCAAAAATTAATATAAGACACTGTCTTATTTTCGGGGAAACAGGGTAGCAGTTCTACCTAACACATAGAACTAAACAAAGGGAAGCAGCCAAAATTTGAAGGCAAAGAAACATGTAACAAAAGAACAAAAGAAACTCCCAGAAAAAGAACTAAATTAAATGGAAGCAAGCAAACTACTGGGTACAGAATTCAAAGCAATGGTTATAAGGGCCTGATATCCCCAGTCAGTCTGCCCTCTTTTTTACAACTTCAGGAGTCTGCCTTTGCTAATTTGTGGTGTTATGTCCAGGGTTTTTAGTTGTAAAAGGGAGAACCTGGAAAAATGTTGCTACTGCATCTTGATCAGAACTGAAGTCCTCCAAACATTGCTTTAAATATTAGAATATATTTATATTTTCAATATATAGTATAATGTTATGTATTCAATATTTGTTACAATTTTAAAGAGTAATTAAATGCTTAAATGTAATTATATTTCTCTTTACAGAAAACCAAACATCTGAAATAAATGTTTTGGTTCCATTGTTTTTAAACTATTATGTTCAGAAATTACTACCTAAAACTTTATAATTTTATCATTATTATGATCTTAAATATATCTGACATGTGATAAGTTTTATTTTTTATTATAAGACTTCAAGTATTGTCTGAGGACATTAATTGTACATGTTGTACTTACATTATAAATACATGATCATCCTGCCACATGCAAATATCTCTAGAAATCTTAGAATTCTATTACCTGAATGTTTCATGATCTATGATAATATTCACATCACTAAAGTCATAGATTTTATCTAAACATATTTTAAATTATTTCCTGTTCCTTGTGTGTGTGTGTGTGTGTGTGTGTGTGTGTGTGTGTGTCTGTGTGTGAAATCCTTTGGGAAAGGATTAGTTCCAATTTTTTTTTTGGTGTTAGTAGTTTAAGCATGGAGATTCATTTAACCACTTAAAGCATAAATGTAAACTAAATTAATGTTTTGAAGTTTTTCTGATCTTTTTAATGAACTTTTACTGTGACATTTTTTCTTCCTGTTGGATTGAGAGTACATCTGCTATATAATTGTTTTTACACTAGCTGTTGTTCCATTTATAGTATATTGCAACAAAAATTGGTAATTCTTAAAATAATCTTTAACATTTGCAATCTCAATGCTACATTTGCAATTGTGCTATTATATAAGATCATAAAAATATCTATATTAGTAAGTTATAAATGTTACACAAACCCTCGATGGGCCTCTTACGATTTAAGTAATCTCTTAGGTGGCATTCTGGATCCCAGGCTGGCTTCTCATTCATTCTTTATTTTCTAATTGCAGGTTACAGATATTTAAGTGTATTTCACTAGTTTATATAACTAGTTTTTTCCTTGAAGCTATTGAAAAGAGGCTCTTTTATTAAAATTCTACAGGCCTGGCTAATCATCTCACACTTAACATGTCCACTAGCAAATTTTTGATTTCTTGGAAAAACCTTGTTTCTTTCTAGTCTCTCCCATATCAGTAAATGGCACCTTCACTCAAAATATTGTGTAGACCAAAATTTCAAAGGAATTTTTAATTCTTGCTTTTCCTACACTCTATATCCAACCCCTAATCAAATTCTATCATTTCTACATTCAAAATGTATCTAGAATCTGACCATAACTTTCCAACTCCAATTATTATTTTTTTAATTCTCTTCCAGGCCACCAGCATCTTTTATCTGTTTATGCAATAACCCCCATACTTGTTTCCCTGCTCTTTGCTACTACAGATGATTCTCTACTATAATAATCCTTTTAAAATGTATCAAATTATCTTTATTCTCAGGCTAAGAGTAAACCAAAATTCATGTGTTTAGTCTGACTTCACATTATAACACTGAGATTTTAAGATGATCTCATCTAGCAGCCTCATTTAGCCAATGAGAAAAGATAGCTATTTTTTCTATAAATGATCAGATAAGCATAAACGAATTTAGTAAGACTATAGATAAAAATAGGAAAAATAACTAAATAGGTATATAAAAGAATATATCCAAGAACTAAAAAAATATATTTTTAATTTAATAATATATGTGAAACATTTACAAAATTTTATCATATTGTAAGCAAAAAGTGAATCACACAAAAAATTTCATATAACTTATATGGAAATTACCAAAACTTGTTTAAAGGATGAAGAGAAAAGACCCATATGTTTGGAAATTAAGAAATACAGTTCTAGTGTCCCCTTGGCCAAATAAGAAATACTAACAATTAGAAAATATTTGGAGTTGAATAATGAAAATATTGCATATAAAAACTGGCCATGAATGACATCACTGAAAATGGAGGAGGGCTCTGTCATTCACAGAAAAAACTTATAAGCTGAAAAACAAAACAAAACAAACAGCATCAACCTTTACAGAATGGAATTTAGTAAAAACAAACAAACAAACAATATTCAGGGGAAATCTTAAGGAAGAAAGGATTTGCTGCGTTGTGGTAAGAGTGGTCTTTTCAATTGCCCACCTGTCATCTCCCACTTACCAGCTTGGCTGCAGCCATAAGATGGTAACCCACACGTGTGGCAGATTTCTTGTGCCAGAGAGAGCAATGTGGTCGTATTTGCAAAGCACTATGGTTGTGTTTTTGAGCTGTCTGGTGGACTGACATAGAGGCTTGCCTTTAGTTCAGTACTTGAAGTGCTTCCAGGGCTGAGGGGACTTCCTTGGTGGCTGTTTGTCAGAAACACACAAAGGCAAAAGCACTGGCTGCAGCGAGATCACCAGGACAAGAAAAGACAGTCTTCCCAGAGAGAAGCTGGGGATGCAAGTTTGCGGAAAAGACATGTAAAGGAAGGAGCGCTTTTTGAAGGCTCGCTCATATACTTGGAAATGGGGGAGTTTGTTGCATAACAGGGCTAAATGCATGTTCAGAAGAGATTGAGAAGACCCTAAACATTTCTCTCTGGCTCCCCCCTCCCCCCAGGTTCTACGCAAATAGAAAGGGAAGGCTCAGGCAGAGCTTTCAAAGGCCTCCCTAAGTGTGGTAGGAGTGAACCAACATAGAGCCATCTGTAAAGACCCGGAAAGGAGTTTTTCTTTTCTTTTTTGTCTTTTTTATTTTCTCTCTTCTTGGCTATAAGCATTTTAAGAAAATTATTAAATCACTAGCCAACCACTAAGGTAACAGAACACAGACTTCAGTGGACACACAAAAAATAATGCAGAGTTTACATGAAAAAGCATGGAAAGACACCAAATAAACCAGACCAGTGGTCGGCAAACTTTGGCTTGCAAGACACATGTGGCTCTCAAGACACAGTTTGCCGACCACTGAATCTACCAGACCAATATCCTCCCTCATATCATATCCAAAAAACATTACTAGTTGTATGATGGACTTAATTGTGAAAAGCAAATTAAAAATACACTCATAGGTAACACAGAAAACATCTTCATTACCTTGTTGTCATACAGGATTTTTATTAGACAACATACAAATATTAACCTAAGAGGGGAAACAATAAATAGACATTTAAAATTAAGAACTCCTGTTTACCAAAACACAATATCAAAGAATGAAAATGCAAGCCACAAAAGGAGTGAAGATATTTGCCAAATATCTGCCTGAAACATTCCTATCCAGACAAAAAAAATTAAAAATAACAAACTTCTAAGAATAAAAACCAATAGAAAAAATGTGCAACAAAATGGCACTTTACAAAAAAGCCATCTAATTAAACAATAAATATAAGAGAAGGTATTTGACAGTAGCAATAATAGGAGAAGTTATAATCATAACTACAGTAAGGTTTCTACACACCCACAAGGTTAGCATAGTTTGCCAACTGATGAAGATATAGGTTATTATAACGGTGTGGTGTTAAACAGGTGTAAACTTGAAAACAATTTGTGGCTATGAAATTAAGTTACTGATGAGCATGTCATGAGATCCAGCAGTGAAAGAGTCTCAGGTGTTTGCATGTGGACCAGAATCCTTATACACAATCTCACAGCAGCATTGACAATGGAACTTAATGCTGGAATCAATCCACCTGTTCATCAATGGTATAAGGAATTAATAAAAATCTATATTTTGACATGGAACTACTTTTAAACAATGAAACTGAGCTACAATGCTAACAGTGGATTAATTTTTTACCTATGCATTTGAATGATAGCACCAATACATAAGATGATTATGTCGATGATTTTTATTTTTATAAAGACTAAAAAAGAGAGGGGGAAACGGAAATTAAATTATATAGGAGTGCATACAAATGTTAAAACTACGGAAAAGCCACAAAATAACTATTAACAATGACAAATAGTGTGTAGTGGTTATTTGGATGTTCATCATTAGTATATTGTTCATTTAAATGTCTGTATTAAGTTCTATATTTTTGTTATACAGTTTACATTGTAAAAGGGTACAGAATATTTATAATATCTATTTAAAGTCATCAAAATGCAAACAATACCTCTTGGTGTTAACAGTGGGACATTTTACCCTTGCCGCCATATTGTCCAGACAGGTTTGTAATATGGAAGTGAATGGGACATTATGTGGAACACACATTCTTGGGCAACTGCTCTGGCACTGCTCAATTATAAGTACATTGTACATTCATGTAGAGCACCTGGCAACTAAGAGGGGCACGAGCCTTCCTAAGCACTCCCAAGTGTAAGTGTTTATTATTATTATTTTAAATATATTTTTATTGATTTCAGAGAGATAGGGAGAGCGCAATAGAAACATCAATGTAAGAGAGAATCATTAATGGGCAACCCCCTGTATACCTCTTATTGGGGATTAAGCCCACAATCCGGGCATGTGCCCCTGACCGGAATCAAACCGGGACCCTTAAGTCTGTAGGCTGATGCTCTACCCACTGAGCAAAAGCAGCCAGGGCTAAGCATTTATTATTACCTTATAGCCAAATCATACGCTAGGCTGTGTAGCTTGGAGGTATATCTAACATAGTAACATTAGGCAAATAAAGGCAAGTCTGACTATTTTATATTCAGTATTTTTCCAAACCATCTCTCTATCCATAATTGATAAAAAAAATCATTATTTTTAATTTTAATAATATTTATTGTATTATGCATGGAAAGTAACATGCTCATTAAAAATTTTTTTTAGAAAATTGACAAAACTAACATAAAAACTTAACTGACAAGGTTGTCCCAACATCCAGATTATGTAATGCATATATCATGGACACATACTTATGTAGGATTATGACATAAGAAGTATCCTATATAATAAAACCCTAAAATGCAAATCAACTGAATGGCAGAATGACTGGTCGCAAAGATGCTCAATGACCACCAGGGGGCAGATGCTCAATGCAGGAGCTGCCCCCTGCTGGTCAGTGCCCTCCCACAGAGGGAGCACTGCTCAGCCAGAAGCCAGGCTCACGGCTGGATGTCGAGCACAGCAGCAGTGGCAGAAGCCTCTCCCACCTCTGGGGCAGCACTAAGAACCCCTCAGAGGACTTCCCCCGAAGTGTCCCAAACTGTGAGAGGGCGCAGGCTGGGCTGAGGGACCCCTCCGGCCCAGTGCATGAGTGTCGTGCGCTCAGCCTCTACTCTGTTTATAAAAGGTCAAGTCCTTTGAACTGATAGTGCAAAAATTGTTCTTGGTCATAATTTGTCTTCAACTTGCATAGTATTTTTCAATGCAGTTTTTAAACTTTAACATTTTCATGTAATCACTTCATCAAAATTTTTAAATTATAGTCTTAAGTAAAAATAGTGACCAATTATTCTAACATCTTTATTTAAGTAACTTGTCCATTATATAAATGCTGATGCTTCCATTTGGGTTTGTCTTAGCCTAACACATTTTTTCACTAACGAAGCTATAATATTGTTAGAATACAATACGGCTTTAATTACCAAAGGACTGTAATAAATTTAAAATTGTAACATGTTAGTTATTTTATTAAATTTAAAAATTCTTTCTTGACTATTCACATTAATGTGTAGTGGGATTGTGTACCTGAAACCTGAATAATTTTGTTAACCAGTGTCACCCTAATAAAGTCAATAAAAATAAATATAAGAAACTTGACATATGTATTTTATGACCATATTATCAAGTTCCAAAACATCTAGTTGTGATTATGTTTGCAATTGTATTTACATTTATGATTGTGTTAGGAGAGGATCACTTTCTTTTTTATGTTTTATCTTTCCTTCATTATAATGTGTCTATATTGTTACTCAAATAATTTATTAAATATCTTACCTTATGCTTTCTCTAATATTTGCATTAAATATTTTTATGAAATTATTAATGTTATTTTAAACTTTTGCTTGTTTTTCAATATTGGCTTTCTCATCCTTTTAATTTTCAATTTTATTTTCTAACAAATCTTTAGTCTGATATTATTTCTTATGAGCACTACTTTTTGAATATTTATTTTCTTTACAGTACTTAAATTACTCAGTATTTTATTTAGTTATAACCACTATCTAGGTAGATAGTTTCAAGACAAAGAACAGTGCATAATAGTGTGTTTAAAATAATTGGTAGGTATTCTTGAATGAATTAGCTTTTTAGTATTGTTATTTATATCACTCATTAATTTTCTGTAATATCGAGTTAGCAAGTTAGTCTTTAGACTGCATTTGGAAATTGTTACTACATGTTTATCTTATTATGTTCTTCCTAATGTGCATTTGTGCCCATTAAGGTATTGTTGATCTCTCAGCAAAGCTCTCTTTTCATTTTAACATGTTCTACTATCATCTCCTATCTCATATTTCATAAGCCAACATATTCTTAAAGATTTTTGGGAGTATAAAGTAGGAGTTTTCTAAAATTTATTTCTAAATATAGTATTTTATATTTTATATAAACATAAAGTTATTTCTATGTTATAGAAATTATATATTTTATTTTGGGTATAATATTTACTATATGGAAATATCACCATAATTAATGCCAAACAAGTAAATGACAAACTCAAAAAGCATCTTAAAACTTAATCAAGAATTTTCTGCCTATTAATAACAAAATGGTTGATAACACAATTACAAATAGGAAGATCTGAAGGCTTAATTCAGAGGAAAGTAAATATAAATGACTTTCAAATGTATAAGATACCCTATATGATTCATTAGGAGAAATTAAAATTAAGATTATAAATAATAATATATTAATTTATCAAATAATTTTCTTGATTTTCTAAAAAACAAAAATTTATTGATTGAAGTTAATTTGGTAATAAACACCATAAAATATTAATGCATATATTCTTGGAATTACAATTCCACCAGAGTTTGCATATGTAGTCTGAAAACATTTGTCCAAAACATGCCACAGAAAGCCCTCTATTATTTTCCATTATTAACATGAAATATTATTTCAGTGATGCCCTATATGAAATAGTGATTGAGACCTTTAAAGTATATCTATGTTCATGAAATTATTTGAACATAGAACTTGTCCTGCAGAACTTGGTCATATATATCTCCACGTTTGATATGGTTCTTCTCCTCTTCTCCTTGCCATTGCTTTAGTTTAAGGCTTCTCTTGGTTGAAAAATTCAATCCCCTCTTCTTCATCTACCTTAGTTATCTTCCTACTAGTAAAACATAGATATAATTCATGTTCCATAATAAGGTCCAAATTCCTTTGCATAGCATTCAGGCTCTGCAGTTTGAATCTTATTTCCTGCCATCAAGCCTATCCTTGAGTCACTGCTCTTTGAGGAATAGCCCCTTCTTTTCTTCTTCAGTGACTCTGCATGTCTTTTCTTGCCCTTTATATCCTTTGTAAAATGCATAGTTCTACTCATCTATATTACTGAGAAATAATCACTATCTTCTATTTTTACAATGTCTCATACATTGGTGTCATAACATTATATCATAATTGTGGTTTTATTCTTGTCTCCTCAAGCCCACTCTGAATTTCTTGATAAAGGGAGGTATTTTACTTATATCTTCTTCACTGACAGTGATCAAATTATTGTTAAATAAATAAGTTTTTGAAATTAAAAACAACTGTTATAGCCATTTTATTATTTTGTCATTTTATTATTGTATTATTGAAGTATATTCGACTGAACATATTCCAAGTATGTAATTTGATAAGTTTTGACATATGTATAAACTCTTGATGCTCTTACCACAATCAAGATAATGACCATTTTTACCTCAAACGTTTCCTCATGCCTCTCTCTACATATTCCCCACTCAATCATCTAAATATCCCCAGGAAACTACTGGTTGATTTCTATCTCTAGATTAGTACTCATTTTCTAGAAATTTATTAAATGGGATCATACACATTCTCTCTCTCTCTCTCTCTCTCTCTCTCTCTCTCTCTCTCTCTCTCGGCTTTTTCTCTCATCATATTTTAAAAAATAGTCCCATGATACTGCATGTATAAATGTATCAATAACTAGCCCCTTTTTATTGCTAGTTAAAATTGTATTGTGTTCATATAAAATTTTATTGTGTTTATCCAGTCACCTGTTGAAGGACATGTGTGTTGTCTCCAGTTTTTATACAGCCATTTAACAACTAAATAAATGCATGTGAAACATATTAAGGAATTTGCAAAAAGTCAAAGGGTTAGAAGATAATAGGATAAGAACTCAAACCCAAGTCTTCTAAATTTAAACATTCTGGGCATGCATTAAAAAGAATGATAACAGAGAAACTTAATGAGTAGTGTAAATGTATTTTTATTTTAAATATATCTTACTGATTTTTTACAGAGAGCTAGAAACATGGATGAGAGAAAATCTTCAACCAGCTGCCTCCTGTACATCCCCTACTGAGGATGTGCCCGAAACCCCCTTGACTGGAATCGAACCTGGGACGCTTCAGTCTAAAGGCCAATGCTCTATCCACTGAGCCAAACCAGATAGGGTGTAAATGTTATTTTTACTTTTTAACTCATGTTTAAACTATTGTGCCTCTTTAAAAATGTATTATGTAAAACAATTATTTTGTTATTAAAAACAATAGCATGAAAATTTTAAATAGCATGTGAATTCATTTTGTATCATAGGAAACAAATATTAAACATAGTGAATAATTTTATCTTTAGAATATATGAATCTTTTAAGAGAAACATCAATTATGTTTTATGTAACAAACTATCCCAAATATTAGCATGTCTCATATAATACATATTGATTGTCACTCTAAAACAACAATCATTGTACTTGTTCATGAGTGCACTGATTAGCTACATGGGCACAGCTGGGATGACTTAATTCTCTTCCATGTGGTGTCAGCTGAACTCACTCATGTGACCATAATTTGGGCTGAAGATTTCAGATGGCTCATGCCTATGTCTGGCTCTTTAACTGGGCTAGCTCTGTCATTTTCTGGGACTTTTTTAAGGGGGTCTTTTAACCTCCAGATCTCTGTCTCCACATGGATTCTCCAGTAGTTTCCAATAGTATGAAAATAGGTTTTCATGAGTTTTAACCTGGAATTGGCATAACCACAATTCAAAACAAGTCACAAGATCAGCATAGATTGAAGGGAAGAGGGGATTCAACCTCTTGATGGAAGGAATGTTATGCATCACTTTTTAGAAACAAAAAACAAAAACATTTTTATTGATTTTTTTTTTCTAGAGAGAGAGAGAAGAGAGGAAGGGAGAGGAAGAGAGGGAGATGAAAACATCAGTGATGAGGGAGGATCACTGATCCACTGCTTCCTACACACCCCCTTCTGGGATGAAGCCTGTAAGCTGGGCATGTGCCCTGACCAGGAATTGAGCTGGGATCTCTTGGTTCCTGGATTACTGCTGAACCACTGAGCCACACCGACTGGGCTGTCAAGTGTCACTGATGGTTGTCTCTGCACATAATCTATCATAATTGATGAAGTTCCTTCAATAGGGAAAAGGATGCATGGATTGCATTATATTAACACAGAGATGAATAAATACATCTAAATGAGTACTGTTCCTTTTAAGGTAGTCAATTGAATGCAACTCTTTAAATTTTAATATTATGCCAATTTGTCATTCCATTATTATGTATCTCCTTCCATTATCTTATTAACACAAAGCAAGCAATTAAAGCAGAAGGCCCGCCAAAATCAGTAAAGAAGACTGCTTGTGAGGAAAAGACTCAGAGAAAAATATGGTGACATATTTATTACTTTCTTATTTATTTATTTATTTATTTATTTATTTATTTGCTATAGAAAGTAAAAGTCACATTTAGAAATATTTTGTTGTCCAATGAGGAGTAAAAACATTATGGTGACGCTGAGGAAAACATAACCATACATTTCCCTTTTACAATTTTGCCCATCAAAGTATGTATTCTGCTCTTGCTCAGTGGATTAAAGAAAATTGAAGAGCTAAGCACCAAATGCAGTCAACCAGAACAACAGAGCTATGAGTAAGAACGTAACCACACAAAACCAGAAATTTTAGGGAAACTAGACAGAAACATGTTGGGAAGTTATTACAGAAAGAAAACATGTATCTTTGTCATTTTTGCTTTCTTTTTAAAAAATATATTTTTACTGATTTCAGAGAGAGAGAGAGAGAGAGAGAGAGAGAGAGAGAGAGAGAGAAACATCATTGATGGGAGAGAATCATTGATTCGCTGTCTCCTACACTCCCCACACCGGGGATCAAATCTGCAACTTGGGCATGTGTCCTGACCAGAATTGAACTGTGACCTCCTAGTTCAGAGGTCATTGTTCAACCACTAAGCCATGCTGGCTGGGCTGGGCTGTCAACATTTCTTAAGGTGAAGGATGAACTTTTACATATTTGGAAGCTAGAGCATGAAATATTTTCAGTTTCTTTATTTTATTGGCTCAACTAACACTTGGTGTTATTATTTTTTTTGTAATTAAACACCTTTCTGAGTGCTAGTGAGGGGATAATACCAATGGATGGATACTACCCATCCATTATAGCAATCATTTTCTGCAGTCCCATGTAATGGAAATATGCCAACAAAGGCAAGTTCTCTAGAAGACCTAGAACCTATAGAACTGAGAAAACCTACAGAATATAAATACTTGAAGAATGGACCTGAATAAATATATTTTAAACTAAATTTAATTAAACTCATTAAGAATTTCAGGCTATTTGGATAAAACTGTTCTTATTTATGATGCATTTTGTTTTTTATTTCTTGTCTGTTTTGTTTGTTTGTTTCTTTCTTTCTTTTAGGCAGGATTCTATGACCCTGAAAAAAATGCCTCTTAAGCTAAGGATGATATTCTTAAAGTGTCTTCCTCAAAAATACAGAGACAGCCCTGAACAGACACCCCTACTTCCTTAGGTTGAAATGTTGCATACAGAGGAGACTCATAGACTTCATTTATTCTATGGTGAGCTTTTGAATCAAAATCAAATTTAAAAGCCTTGGAGATATGCCCATCCATACAAAAGGCAGAAATATTGGCATATAGAAAATACAAATTTGCAAGCTGGCACAATGCCTAGTAAAAAAACATTAGAAAATCTGGGCTCATTCCCAAGTCCATTGCTGACTTTCTTTATAACCTTGAAGTTTATCATTTAACTCTTTCAAAACCTTCTTTTCTAAACTCTATAATGTGATTTTTAAGAAACTAATTTATTTTATTCACATATAGCTGAGTATACATAGGTGTTTTATAAAGGTACTCAAGAAGTTGACAATATTGGCTGCTTCTGTGGAGGATTCATTGGTTGCTGAGTAACAAGGGTGTAAAGGAGACATGCTTATCACTGTATATTCTTTTATTCCTTTTGCATTTTGTACCATGTGCAGCATGAGTTATTGATAGAGAGAGGGGAGGGGAGGAAAGGGAAGGAAAAGAGGGGAGGAGGGAGGTAGAAATTAGGGAAGGAAAGTTTGGGCCTGTTTACATTAATAAATAATCCTAAAGCACATATGTATATTTCATAAAAAATTGATATTATTTTGAAAAATAAGATGTCGATAATATGCCTATCTTAACATCATTTGGTATAACTTTTTCATTTACATACTGTCTTGCTCATTTTACCAGTGTATTGTTTTCTACTTATCTCACTTATCTCCTCTAACCTAAGAAACCAGGTAAGCAGGTGCACAGCAATCCATTAAGAGATCACCGTGGAATAAATATCAAAGCTGTCAGATCGCCTATTACCTATTAATATAGAAGCATCTGTTAGCTGTTAATACAACATATAGGGATTCCATGGAATCCTGCACACTCTTGAGTAGGGAATAGCCACGCATCACCTCTTAGCTCACAACTTCTTGATCATGTCATTTGACTTTTGAGTAGAAGCTGAACTCATCGAAGGGTAGAGAGAAGGGATGGATGGACACAAGGCATATCTAAAAGGAGAATTTGACTGGATATAGGAAATGAAAAGAGGGTGAGTCAACAAATGCTGCATGCCTTTTATGTTTGGATGCCACTGGGAGTTCGGGGGGATAATGGTGTCTCTTGCAATGAGGAGAAGTAGGAAAGATTGTGTTAAGGGTCCTGACCTAGCTGGAGGTCTCTCAATTCAATTGGGTATGGGAGATGAATGGTTACTTGGAAGGAAAGACTGCAAGAAAAGAAGTCTTGTGGGGGCAAGAATTCTAATGTGTAGAAGGCCACTACACTTCAAAGACAAGCACCAAATCTGAAATGTTGCTGCACCGAGGTTTGCATGTGGCTGTGAGACCCAAGCTCAACCGTCCTCCAGCTTTTGAAGAGAAAGCAACAAGGGGGCAAATCAAGAAAGACATCAAAGTGCCTGCCCTGAATTTCCGGGAAAAGGTAAACCTGCGAGTGGCTGTTAATAGTGCTCTGTGAGCCCAGGCCACAGCCAGAGGATGGAACACAAAGGGCTCTTCTCATTAGCTTTCTGCTTCTCCTTCAGAAACCTCCCGGTGGGCAGCGACTCCTGCCAATGAGCCGGCATCCTTGCTCCTTAACTGGGAATCCCTGGCTGTGCAGTAGCTACGATTGCAGGTGCTGACCCCTCACTGAGGAGGAAACGGATTGTTGGTATTTATTCATGAACTTCCTGTAGACATTTTCAAAAATTCTTAAAAACAAAAAACAAAAACACACCTCCAAACTTTCCCTTGAACTATCACACATGATTGTTGCAATGATTCATGAAATACTACCATTTCCAAACTCCCAGCCTGTGCAGTGCACATTTAAAAGTGTACTTAAATCTAGCATCCAGCCATGTAACCGCTTCAGAAGACTTGGAACATTTAGCGCTCAATAAAGCTTTATATGGGATAACCAGTGGTCCTTAAGGGCATAATCAACATGGTGCTTCTTATTTACCGCTTCTTATTTACCGCTTATTCAATAATAATACGGCTTATTATTATTGTAGTCAGGATTCACTTCCCGAAAACCTATTATGTGCCCTAAACATTGTTGGCACACGAGTGACTAAACAGTAACCTAGTTTCTGACTTCAAAAACACTTAGAGAAGCTCTGGTAAGGTACTGAGTGCTTCACATTCATTCCACACTGACAGAGTTTGCCTGTTTCCTTAATATTCAAAAGGTTTCTCTATT
Organism: Vespertilio murinus; assembly: GCA_963924515.1. Lineage (NCBI taxonomy): Eukaryota > Metazoa > Chordata > Mammalia > Chiroptera > Vespertilionidae > Vespertilio > Vespertilio murinus. The sequence goes on from OZ004708.1 coordinate 123,672,743, forward strand.
ACCTCCCTGATTCCTCTATCTCTAATTTATTCCTTTCACAATTTATCCTTCTCACCATCTTCCTCACATCTGATTTCCTAGACATTTGTGATGATGTTATGCCCATAGGTGAAAGAAATATTAGTGAGTTCCCATTGGCTCTAAGTAAATTACAAATTCTTTAGTTTTGCTTACAAACTTATGGGATCATGACTTTTCTGTCCAGGCTTTCTCATGTGCTTCAGAAGCAATGGAATATTTTGTTTCCTTCATACCCAGATTTTTATTACTTTTGTATCTCCTGGAATGTCCTTCCTTATGTGTCCTTACATGTCCATGTGACAAAACCTTTAACCATCTGCCCAGGCCCAATTTAATTATCCTCTCCTCCTCACAGTTTTCCTATTACTTCCCCCATTACCCACCTGAGAGTTTTTGCTCCTGCACTTGTATTCCTATTTCACTTTAAGAGACAAAGGGTAATATAGTCAATAATATTGTGATAAGTTTACTTGGTGACAAATGATTACTAGAATTAGTGGGTGATCACATTGTAAGGTATAAAAGTGTTCAATCAGCTCTAGCCAGGGTCATGGGTTTGTTTATGGATCAAGGGGATATACTTAAATTGCAAGTTTGATCCACAACCCAGTTTGGACACCTGCAGGAGGTAATCAATCAATGTGTCTTTCTCACATAGATGTTTCTCTCTCCTCCTTCATCTTTCCTCCCATTCTTTCTCTAAACATTCATTGAAAAGAGTATCCTCAGGTAGGGATTAACAACAACAAAAATGTTGAATCACTATATTGTACACCTGAAGCTAATATAAGCAATATAGATTGTATACCAACTATTCCCTAAATTTAAATTTAACTAAAAGAAAGGATAAAGCCCCAGGGATGTTCTGTATTTCCCTGCCAGTTTTCACCATTGCATTTTATAGTGGCTGTTTATAAAATTAATATATATTAGATTCACTAAATATATCTGTGTTTTATTGACTGTAGCTATGTTTTTAAAAATTAGTCTAGGTAATTATCAAGCAGGCCTGTAAGATTCACTTATATTGCAAAGGCTATATATAATGAAATAGAATAAATCAACATATTTAAGAAGCAATTGTATAAAAAGTGAGCACTGTTAGCTTCTTAAGAATACTATTTCTGAAATGTTTCAACCATTCCTCCTCAATTTTGGAAAAGAACAAAAAAAAATTGGTCAAATGTCAATGAAACAATCCCTTAGTTAAAGAGCAAAGCAGGCTGGCTGGGAAGCATGGGCATCAAAGAGTTTCTATACTAATCGCTCAAGACCACGTACCATGCTTAGACTTGGGATTTTCAGGATTTCCCCCAGGTGCTTCCACGTTGCTCTTCAGTGGATGGCTGATGCTGCAGACCACGCTGCAGTTTCATTTGAGCTTTCACTAGGACGGGAACAAAGAAGCTCCAGTGTCCTCAGGCAGGAAATGTCTCTATCCTGAACCCTTTCCCCAGTTCTAGAACTATAGAAGATCTACATGGTTCCTTTAAATAAAAATCTGGTTAAAATGTCATAATCCATAGTTACTCAATTATTAATTACTTACACTGACAAAGTCAATAACTTTTAATATATAATTGGCTCCGACACTCAACTTATAAATCATATAATATACAAAACATGTTATATAGTTGGAAAAGCTGGTTCACTTTCCCTAGTAGATAGTTTTATAAATATTCATTAAACTGATACAAAAATGCACATTCTTTTAAATTTAAAAAGATGGTTTTCTTTAATGTTATTCACATCATATTTAGTAATATTATTTTAATTTGTCTGCAGTTGAATATACAATTGTCAATAACTTGTGTTGCTGGTTATTTATATGTAATATTTAGTGATTTTAAAAACTTTAATAAAAAAGAAGGTAACTTATCTAGATTATCCAATATTATTTTGCCACGGGAGGAAGGGAACATTTAGAAAATCTACCGTATTTGCCGGCGTATAAGACAATTTTTTGGCCCTGAAAAATACCGTATTTGCCGGCGTATAAGAGACTGGGCGTATAAGACGACCCCCTAACATTTCCACTCAAAATACAGAGTTTGTTATATACTCGCCGTATAAGACTACTCCCCACTTGGAGGCATATTTTTCAGGTACTATATACGCTATTTTACATAGAGTGTATATAGTACCCTGAAATAACTAAAACTACTAGGAATTTTTTGAGTATATGCTTATGAGAGAAGAAAAAAAGCATCTGTATCAGTTCTCAGCCCTTCCTTTTATGTCTTCCTAGTAGAGTTTCTGCATTTTTCCATCCACGTCAAATCAATCTTGATGACAAGCAAAAACGTGCCTGGCCAGGGTGGTTCAGGGTAGTCCCATGCACCAAGAGGTCACAGGTTTCAGGCTCAATCCCCAGTAGCGGGCATGCAGCAGGCAGCCAACTGATGTTTCTCTCTCACCAATGTTTTTATCTCTTTCTCCCTCTCCCTTCTTCTCTCTCTGAAATCAATAAAAAAAAAACATTTTAGTACATAATAAAAATTGCATGTTTTCTAGTCAATCCTGTAAATTTTTGAGGGAGACATTAACAAAAATGCCAACACATACTTTAAATTATATATATATATATATATATATATATATATATATATATATATTCTTGACAGATTGAGTCACCCATTTGCCATACTATTTTGATGGTAACCATGACTACATTCTATGATTCTGATTGTCCAATATCTGCTCATCTCATCTCATTCTCTTCCTGTTTACTTCAAAGAGCTGCAAAAAGTCATTTTTTTGATATAACAGTGAAAATAACAAAATATTATAGTCAGAAGGATTATACAAATAAAGGGCCCTCTTCATATCTTCTGTATCCAAGGGATTATTTGAGATTAAGAAAGACTCATAGCTTTTAAAAATGATATAAAAATATTATAAGAAAAAAAGCAATAAGACAGTACCTAAGCCAAATGATGAATGCATTGACATTTTCAAAGTACACACAAAGTAATAAATAAGAAACTAATCAAAAAACAAAGCAAAATAAAAATAATATTATTTTCAGCAGATAGAGCTCTTTTTAGCCTATTAACATAAGTAATAAAGTAATAAATAAGAAACTAATCAAAAAACAAAGATTCAACTGATTTTTTAAAGCAAAAATTCAAATAAATTCAATTTACTTAAATTTTTAAAGTAAATTTCAAATAAACCCATGAACAATAGACCCCATATCACAGAAAGAGCTCCTCAAGGAATGATAACAACTGTTCTGTTGTTGTTAATCCTCATCCCAGGATTGAAGGGGGGGGGGGAGAGAGAGAGAGAGAGAGAGAGAGAGAGAGAGAGAGAGATGAATGAGACTTATCCATTGGCTGCCTCTTGACTAGGCATCCAACCTGAGACCCTTCGAGACATGGTCAACACTTTAACCACTGTCACACCAGCCAGAGCAGGAATGATACAATCATAAAACACATTTTCCTGAACAAGTTATAGTTCACTTTGAACATTGGAAATAAAATCAAAGTAGGACCCAGTTCAATAACCATTTGTATAATATAAGGAAGCAGAGTGTATCCTGAACCAGCTCACACCTGCTTGTATAGTCTTGTAATATTAGAACCACCAAACAATTCAGTGTCTTGAAAACATTATTCGGTAGTCTATGGGTTGAAATTCTGTATTTTTTATGGGTTCTGTGACTGTGGGCACGTGATTTTAGCTATTTTTTCCCTAGTTTCTAGGCAGTTGTATATTTTTATATGTTCTACATGTCTGATTATAAAAATAAAGTATGCATCTTTTCAGAATGGCTAAATTATCTTACATTTTCTCACACTACCTTCTTAAAACATTCAGAAAAGGTAAAGCTTGGTAAAAAGAGAGAAAAAGAGAGACAGGAAAAAGAAAGTCTGAGATCTGTGACTGCCAGATTTAGCGAGTAAAGTTATAGGATGCCAAGTTACTTTTGAGTTCCATATAAACAAATAATTTTTAGATATAAGTATGTCCATGCATCACATGGGATAACCTTATCTAGTAACCCAACTTAGAACAGAAATAGAGCAATAATGAACAGCAGTTAAATGGACTGAACCCGTGGATCTGCTGGCACTGTTGTTTGGAAGCAGGTGGTATCAAAGATTTTAGTGCCCATGGGGTGAAGGAAAAAGCAAGGTCTAATTCATTTGGCATAAAGAATAGAATTAAAAATAATACTAAAAAAAGATCTCTATTAAAATTAACCTTCCATTGTAAATAAGTGAATAAATATGTTACAATAAAAAGATCACAGTATAAACAGTTGATATATGAATTCTATCAACATAAAATTAATTCATTTTAACAGTTCAAAATTTTCTAACTATTTTGTAATAATTTGTTCCTTAAATATATACTATACATACATTCTTTTAAAAAATATATATTTTATTGATTTTTCCACAGAGAGGAAGGGAGAGGGATAGAGAGCTAGAAGTCGATGAGAGAGAAACATTGACCATTTGCCTCCTGCACACCCACTACTGGGGATGTGCCTGCAACCAAGGTACATGCCCTTGACGGGAATAGAATCTGGGACCTTTCAGTCCACAGACCGATGCTCTATCCACTGAGCCAACCAGTTTTGGCTATACATACATTCTATTAAAGAGGAGTAATAAAATATTAGGAGGAAAGAGAAATATAAGAAAAATAAATGTTAAGAACCCATTATGAATATACTAAAAGCAATTGAATTGTATATTTTAATGAGTGAGTTATATATAAATTATTATCACAATAAAGCTGTTAGTAAAGAAAGCAATTAAGAATCTTTATGATATATTAAGTGTTATATTTACATAAACCTGTGTGCAGAGAGTGTATAAATGTATGTATATTTGTATATACAATTTTTATATACATGCAATGAACACATTTGTACGTTTGTGTGGTATGGCCACATTTCAGGGGAGAAAGAGAGAAAGAATATATTAGTGTACTTAAAAATAATCTCAATATGAATGACATATAAAGAGATTAAAGATATCAAAGATCACTTACAAGTCACTTATAAGGGCATTTAGGTTGTCAGATGATATCTCCAAAGCAATGATGGGGAAATAAAGCAATGAATAGTATTTCCAACATCTGAGAGAAATCACTGTTAACCTTGGATTATATACATACACCAATCTGTCTAAAGAATGATGCGGCATAGAATGCTCAGAGGGCATCAAAACAAGGTTTGAGCATATAAGCTATTTCTGTTCACTTGGCTGATATTAGCAGGAGTCATGTGTCTGAGTTCTGGACAATAGAAAATGAACAGGATTTATGTATACCACTTCCTGGAATAGCATGTGGTTGCATAATCCTTCATTGTTCTTTTTACTCATATGCTTTTATGAAGTGAAGAACTTGGAAAGCTTAGTGGATGTTAGAAACACAGGTAAGGAGTATCCAAATCATTAAATTGAAGACTGCCTGCTGGATACTCAATTCTGCTATTGATATGAGTGTGAAAAATAAACTTCTATGGTAGTGAGCCATTGAAATGTGGTGTTTAGTTTGTTATAGAAGCATACATAATAAATATATTTTAGGACAAACAAAAGCTGTTATAGCATCATACATAATAAATATATTTTAAGACAAACAAAAGAGGCAAAGTCAATAGAGGTCAGATCTTAGAGTTGTATGGTGGGCTCCAAGGAATTTAGAGGACAGAATAGATGTTTGACAGTAGTCAGTTTGGACTCAATTTGGAGAATTGAATGAAGGTAAGGAGAGAATGAAATCAGTGAGAATTAATCTGACTATTTCAACAACACAGGTAAAACATATTGTAGGTCTAAACTAAGGTGATAGTGATGGGTCTGGGAAGAGCGGAAGGAGATAGAAATGTCAGGACTTAGAATTATGAAACAAACTATTCAAGTGTTCATGTAAGTGGCATTTTTATTTGTGAGTTTAAATAAAACTTGACTTTTCTTTTTTTATTGTTGATCTTGTTATTTGTTTGTTTGTTTTAGAGTATACTGTGAACAAAATTTTAAAGAGGGTAAAGTTTGACTTTATATCTCCTCCAAGTTCAAATGAACTAATTTCCTTTTGACTTGCTAAGTTGCTCAAATAATAAAGCAGCAAGATTTGAAGGTTCTCCAACTTCAAGTCCAAGTCCTTTCACCAAACATCTGTGGGGAAGCCTGCAGTGTACTGGTACACCAGTATGAAGGCATGCTTTTTCTCAGTGGTCTTCTCCAGGCTCTTCTTGGGATCATCTGGCTCATGATAACGCCACTCTGATATTTGCAACTATTCCTTCTCTCTCGCTGACCCCATAATTTCTAGACATACGCCCTTCTGTCTAGAAATTGCCATGTGTGCTCCTGGGGGGATTACTGAAAAAGTCCCTCTAACTACCCATCCTCTTACTCAGTACCTTTACTGTTGATATGCTGATAAAGCAGTATTACCAACTACACACCCGCCTTCAGCTACCCATGACAAATGCCTACGATAAAATAAGTATGAAATCTTGAACACAAATGCATTTATATATAGTAACTAAAATAAATGTTATAGTATTTACTAGCTAGCTAACCATGTTTTTGAGAAAACATTTGCTTCAGTAAACTTTATTAATTTTTTTTCTGTTCTAGAAAAATGTAATATGATAATTATGCTTGTCCAAATGAACATGGTGATATAAATACCTCCATAAATTCTATGTTAATTTATTTACTTTCATATCTAAGTAAACTTTTGCTGAAAGCAATGAGTTGAATTTTAGATAAGATAATATCAGGTCCACTCAAAACAAATTAAACAACTGTTGATCACTTGTACCCCAATGAAAACTTGCACGATCTCCAGGGATTTGTACATTTTTAGGGACCCAGAAAATTCATGATGAATGTACTTAATAAAGGATAATTGAAGTATAAGAAGCAGAAAAGAATGACGTACTGATTCTGAAATAAAACATTATCAATTATTTGAAGTAGTTGATAATTATTGTTTTGAATTATCAGATACCTTTCTAGTCAACTTTATCTTTTACATTGCCTCTTCACCCCTAAAATCATTCACTCATTTAATTGATTAACACAAATAAATATCTGACATATAGCAAACATGTTTCATGTGTCTCAGGAACTGTGATAGGAATTGGTAATAAAGCAACAAATAAAACAGCCATGATGCTCACTATCACAAAGATTAGAATCTGGCTGAAGAGAGACATTAAAGAAATGAAGGTGTGAAAAAAATTATTATAATTGTTATAAGTGTCATGATATAAATAATCACTGGATGGCAATAGGGAAAACAAAATATGTATTAAGGATGTTGAATTGGGAAGTTTGTATGTCAAGAATGTGATGAGTGCTGAAATATCTCAGAAAGGAAAGACCGTAGTTGAACTACTATTAAACAGAGAATCAAATAAATAGAATACTGAGTAACCAATATTAGGATAGAGTTTATATATATATATATATATATATATATATATATATATATATAGAGAGAGAGAGAGAGAGAGAGAGAGAGAGATACTCATAAGATGAATACCTAATTGGGGATGAGAGGAATGGGATTACATAGGGGCATCCTGGATGAAGAGTGGTATTTAGTAATGTAGAAAAGCCTTAACAAGCAAGCACAAAGGTAAAGCAAGGCTCAGTAAACAGTGGACTACAGCACAAATGCTATTCATGGAATTGGCAACGGGCATGGCTGGAGAGGTAGACAGGGCCAAGAGAGTAAGTGAGAGTCTTGTCTCTCCTGACTGTGGATGCCAGCTGTCATGGCTTGGCCATATAATCAGAATTGTGCTGTGCATATTCTTATACGTGGCTCCCAGAGGGCAACTTAAAGATGGGCTTTTCACAATAAATCTGAATGTTCTAGCAATTTATTCTTATCAGACACTCATCTTGGTATAGCAGAGATTTCAGAGCATGGAAATACCAAGTATATGCCAGGTCTTTCCCTTGAATGTAACAGCTGTTTACTGCCACCGTGTGGAAGTCTTTAAGTTTATTTAGCATGATATCAAACATGTTCTAACAGGTAGGTTCTTTTAGACCTACATTTTTAATTTCTGAAGAAAAAGCATCAATGTTTTAAGTAAAGGAAAATTCAGTGGGTTTTTCAATAAGGTTCATCTGTGAGCCTTCGAGTTAGATGTATGATATTGGACTATAGAGTATTGCTAATTTCCATTATAATATGTTATAAACGAATTTATGCTTAAGGTTAAATTTGTTAGGCTGTTACTGTCTTGTTTCCTTGTTTTATACTAGAGGCCTGATGCATGAAATTTGTGCACTGGGGTGGAGATCCCTCAGCCTGGCCTGTTGCCCTCTCACAGTCCAGGACCCCTCAATCCTTATGGCCCCCACCTGCTTGCTGCTCCCTACCGCTCAGCTAGCCGCTCCTTAGTGCTGCCGTGGAGGTTCCCAACATCTCTGCTGTACTCACCAGCCATGAGCCGGGTTCTGGCTGAGTGGTACTCCCCTTGTGGGAACACACTGACCACTAGGGGGGCAGCTCCTATGTTGAGCATCTGCCCCCTGGTGGTCAGTTTAGGGTGACCAGTCATTTCACTGTTCAGTCAATTTGCATATTAGGATTTTATTATATAGGACAGAATATTGAATGTGAACTGTAAATGAAAAATAAAATTTAAAAAAGAACTAAATAAAATTTTAGATATGAAAAAATTTATATATATATATATATATATATATATATATAGTCTCACCTGAGGATGTTTTTTAAAATTGATTTTTAGAGAGAGAAACATCCATGTGACAGAGAAATACCAGTAGGCTGCCTCTGCACCTGCTGACCCAGTGGGACCTAACCTAAACCTAAGTATGCGCCCTAACCTTGAATCCAACAGGAAATCCTTTGGTGTACAGGTTGAGACTCCAACCAATTGAGCCACCTGGCCAGGGCAGATCTGAAAAAAAAAAATTCTAGTGTATCTCCAGGCCCTGATCGGTGTGGATCAGTAGAGTGTCCTCCCATGCACCAAAGGGTCATGGGTTAAATGCCAGGGGAGGGCACATACACAGGTTGTGGGTTCCATCCCTGTCGGATTGCTTGGGCAACTGATCAATGTTTGTCTTTCTCTTCCCCTCTCCCTTCCTCTCTCTCTAGAGTAAATGAAAAGAACATATCATTAGAGGAAGACTTAAAAATAAAAACAATGCTAGTTTGGTTCAGTGGATAGTGCTTCTGCAGGCAGACTGAAGGGTATTGAGGTTGGATTCTGATCATACCTGGGTTACTGGCTTAATCCAGGGCCCTGGTAAGGGATTCAGCAAGAGGCAACCAATTGATGTCTCTCACGTTAGTTTCTGTCTTTCTTCCTCCCTTCCACTCTGTAAAAATAAATAAATAAATAAATAAAATAAAAAAATCCATACAAAAATGTCCTTAGGTGAGGATAAACCAAAACAAACAAACAAACAAACTAACATCCATTCCCAGTGTGATTATTGAAGGTGCATATAAGTATTTGTTGAATGAACAGGAAGGGATGGGACTTTGCTTTCTAGCTGTTTTACCAACTCTGCAAGCCAGAGGGCTTATTTTTATTTTTAGTATATTTTATGACTTTTACAGAAAGGAAGGGAAGGGGATAGAGAGTTAGAAACGTTGATAAGAGAGAAACATCGATCAGCTGCCTCCTGTACACCCCCCATTTGGGGATGTGTCCTCAACCAAGGTACATGCCCTTGACAGGAATCGAACCTGGGACCACTCAGTCCACAGGCCAACCGCTCTATCCACTGAGCCAAACCAGTTAGGGCCAGAGGGTTTATTTTTTTATTTTAATATTTGTTGATTGATTATTTTAGAGAGAGGAAGAGAGCGAGAGAAACGTAAGTGTGTTGTTCCACTTACTATGCTCTCCTTGGTTGCTTTTCTTGTCTGTGCCCGGAACAGGGATCCAACCTGCAACCTTGCTGTATCAGGAGGAGGTTCTAACACACTGCGCTGCAGGCTGCCTGTCAGGGCCCCTCACGAAAACCCCTCTGGCTGCCCTGGCCCCTGCTGTGGGCCGGAGCTCCTGACACAGCAAAGGTTTGGGTTCCATTCTGTCAGGGCACCTACTTAGGTTTCGGGTTTGATCCCCGGTCAGGTCAGGGCTGACTGCAGCTCAGGAAGTGACTGATGACTGTTGAGGTCTGTGTGCTCCAGTGATGGGGCGGGGAGCTGGGGTTCCCCTGCTGACATGGCCGACTTTGATCCCCACTACCCCCATTCCTCAAGGGCGACTTCAACTACGGCAGCTGCATGGACTCTGGGTAGGCTGCCCTCTCCGCGGCTCGCCAGGCCTGGCTGCTGTGCAGCCACCCTGGGAGGCAGATTTCCAGGTTCCGAGGGAGAGAGCCCTCAGCAAAACGGACCCCCAGGGAGAGCAGGGTCCCGGAGGGAAAGCACTTCGGGGCTCCTAGGTGGAGTGGAGTGCACGCTGCTCAGGGCTCAGCGGGGAGAGCCGCCCCAGGCGTCCTCCTAGCTGGGTGTGAGAAACGAAACTGGAGCCCTTCCTCCTTGAACCCAGTCGTCTTCCACATGTGAACGCATTTTATTTTATTTGAAGCAGCCTCACGCTCTTAGCCTCGAGTGGCATGCAGCCATGCCCACCCACTGCCCTGGGATGTGACCTGTGAGGGTGTCCTGGTTAGTTAGCATCTTCCTCTCTTCATATATAGGATTACTCATTTTTATAAACTCTAACATTGCAGGCTTAGCAACTCTCCATTCCAATATTCTGCCTCTCGTTTTTCGTGTAATAACTGATATCTTGAAAATCTTTATTCAGTTCTATCTCCTCTAATATAATTTTAACTCTGTTTTTCCTACAAACACTAAACTGTTTAATCATAAATTCCCTTTTCCACAATCCTGTTGTGGGAGCAACAAAACTAGTTGAATCTAAGGTGCTCTTATGACTACAGGCTTAATGTCTTGAAGGTTGCCAGCCCTAATTGTTACTTTAAATGCATACCCGTGGACACATTCAATGGGGTGGTGTGGATTGGGGGTGGGGGTGGGCAGAGGATAGGGGAAGGGTGGAGGGTAGGAGTGGGCTGGAAGAGGTTAGTGGGGGAGAAAGAGGACCTACTAGTATGTAATACTTTCAACAATAAATATATTTTTAAAAGCTCATAGATTAAAAAAAAATAAGACCTTGGAAGGCCTAATGCCATAAGTTTATGTGATCTGTTTATTCTAGGACCTGAATTTTATAACTGCAATTCATTTAAGATCATTTTGTCTGAGAATCCCCCTGTATCAGACAGCCACAGCTGCACATTAGAATCACTGGGAGCATTCTGGTGCTGGCACTCCCCAGGTATTTTAATATACAGGTAGCATTGAGAAACACTGTTCTATATCAAAAAGTTTATTTAATTTAGTACATTATAAAAACACCTAAATATTTGATTGAAAATAATTGGGCTAGAAATGTTGGATGATACTACATAAAGCTCAATATTTGGTTAATAAAAATCTATAAATATGATAAAATGAAATGAATTTTCTCCTTTCCTTTTGAGAAATTGAAAAACCTCTTATGTAGTAGATGTAGCTAGGAGAATTAATTCAGCTTAAATATGTTCCAGATTTATCTCGTGATTATAGTAGTCAGCTTCTGCCACATCTCTTCATTGAGTTTCAGCACACTCCAGTATCACACCAATTTGTAGTGGGAGACTTACTTCAGTATATCAAGGCCCTCGTTTCTATTTAAAATTTTATATTTCTGCAAGAATTTCAAGTTTTACTTTTAACAAAGAGAGGGTTCATCTCCTCCTTTTAAATAACTGAGGCATCTTTGAGCATACTATTGACTTACATTTCACATTTGTGTTCTTGGACATTCATAAGGTAAGAGGGGGAAGTGGTGGGTCCTATAATTCTCCCCTTTGGTAGATCATAACTTCCAAATGTTTTGCTAAAAATGAATTTACTTCTCTGTCCTTACAGATGAAACATAGCTGGTATGACACTGTCTTTGTAACATAATTTTGAGTGACTGATGGCTGGCTGCAGATATGCGAACTCTCAATAAACTATTTTATGGTCAGTCTAATGTGTAAGTACTAATTTTTTCCCATTTCTAATTGAATATTAATATCAACTAGTGCACTTTTTGTCTTTTGAATAGATAACGTTTTTCTTTTAATTTCTCCTCCCATTTATTTATGTCATTCCAGTTTGTTCTTGATATTTTCAATAGGTTCTGATAAATTTATTTACATGCAATATTAGAAGGTAAATAAAGCATTCCTCCTCTTAGTGTTATACTGGCCTCTTATAAACCAATAAAACTTTGATTGTCTAAAGAATTTATCTCTGAGAGTAGAATGTACCTTAGAATGCCTGGCTAGTTAGAGGAGAGAGAGCTAATATTTTAGGATGAAATTTTATTCCACAAACTTCTTAGACCACTTTATTTACTTATAAGGCTTGCCCTGCTCTAACTCAAAGTTGGATTCTCAAACATTTATAGATCATCTAAAATATGACATGTGGTGAGAATTCATAACATACAGCTGTACTCTTATGTACATATATGTAAAAATATAACCTGATCCAAATACAGAGATATGGCTCAGGTTTATAGGGTATACGACACATAGATATGCCATCTAGAATTAGGGAAAGATTTTTAGGAGAATACCAACCTAAAGTGGATTTTAAAAGGCAAACAAAAAAGGAGAAAGATTACCAAGTGGGTGAATTAATATAGCAAAAGCGTAAATACCAAAGTCTGAAAGACAAAGCTACCTTACAGGAGATATAAGTAGTTTGGCATTGCTGAAATATAAAATGCAAAACAGAGAGCTGCTAGAGGTGATGCTCCTTAGGAGTTTAATAAAAGTTACTGGATGCATTAAATATCTTGACATATAATCTCTGTCCAGATTATTTTCAAATTGTGTCTTCTGGTGACCTCTCTAAAGACATCATGTATTCTGGCTCCATGTCTTCTTTAACTAGACCAGCTCAATATCTATTTATTGATATTTATTTACATTGATACCTAGTATTTTACTTAACCAAAGCCTTTTGAAACTAAAGAAAAAACACTAAAATTCAAACTTATGCCATAAAGAACCTTTTTCTTTTAAATGAGAAGTTTATTATTATCAGATTATCTTTTAAGTAGATGTCTCTGTTAGCTCTTGTAGATTATGAATTCAGGGCCCAGACCAATGGCTAGAAATCAATTAGCAGGTCAGGCCTAGAATATTAAACGACTTGCCTGAGTGGCCAAAATTACAACAAAAAAAGTTAAAATTAATTTGCTGATTAATTACTTGATTGTTGTATCGCTTCCCTTTTATATAAAGGATAGGCCCCCAGTGAGATCATAACTGAAGCAAGGTAATTAATATACTTGTTAAGGCAGTATGCATCTACTTTTACAGTTCTCCAATTATCCAACGCTCCTAACCAGTGACCATGCTAAGTGCTTTTTTTTATTGTTGAAAGTATTACATGTCTCCTTTTCCCCCTATTATCCTCTCCCTACCCACTCTGCCCCCAGCACATGTCCCCACCCACTACCGCCTGTGTCCTTTAGTTATGCTTATAGGCATGCATAGAAGTCCTTTGGTTGATCTCTTACACCCCCACTTCCAACCTCCCCTGCCTTCCCTCTGAGGCTCAACAGTCTGTTCAAGGCTTCTCTGTCTCTAGATCTATTTTTGTTCATCAGTTTATGTTGTCTATTATAGCCCACAAATGAGTGAGATCATGTGATATTTATCTTTCTCAGACTGGCTTATTTCGCTTAGCATAATGCTCTCGAGGTCCATCCATGCTGTTGCAAATGGTAAGAGTTCCTTCTTTTTTAGTATTCATTCCATTGTGTTTTTTAAATTCAAGGTTTTTTAATGCACTCATCTGCTGATGAGCACTTTGATTCAGTAATCCCACTTCTAGGAGTATATACCAAGAAATCAGAAACACCAATCAGAAAGAATATATGCATCCCTATGTTCATGGCAGCACAATTTACAGCAGTTAAAATTTGGAAACAGCCTTAGTGCTTGTTTTCTATCCCTATATTACTTTTACAGATTTGTCTGGGTGCCACTTGGTCCTATTCTGAAGGGCTTGAGGTGGGGGCTCCTGGGACAATAGTAGAAACTGGGCATGTGTCTCAAGGACTTAGCTGGCCAGCCCTGTTCTTCACCTGGCCCAGGGGCTTCAAACAGGAACTGAGAATAAGCCCCAGTGCACAGTGGTTTGTTAATGTTCCATTGAACCAAGTCAAGTTACATAATAAAGCCCAGACTCAAAAGATAGAGAAAAAGATGCCACAGCTTTACAGGAAGAACAATGAAGTCTTATTGCAGAGGTATACATTCAGAAATGAGAGGAAATTATGGACAATTGTTTCTTTTTAATTTTTTTTTGCATTCTACCACAGAATATGTTTCGCCCAAATATTTTATTTGCAATTAATTTTTTATAAAGTCTCAGATAATTTTTTTCAGTGTTTCCTGAGAGTACCTTAATATCCCTGGTTATGTAGGCAGTAACATCATTAGTATGGAGGCACTGATACCCACAGATCATTTGTTCTGACTTCAAATGGCTTGCTTCACATTTTGTTCCATCTCTCCTATGTCTTGACAATGGCTGCCCTGAAATCAAGGACCATCAACAGGCAAAGAAAATGTATTCTTTTTGAAACTGAATACTATGTTTATATTGAATGCACAACCTGGACTTTATCAAACACTATTCTCAAAACAATTGAAATAGCTGTCTGAAACTGTCAATTATTAGTATCTTATCATAATTATTGATTATTATTTTGATATCTGTACTCACAATAACAAGATTGTATTCATGCAATATTTAACAAAAATACATCTCAAACTGGATTTTTTATTAGGATCTTTGGGAAGATTCTTTAAACTCACTGCCTTAAAATTATACTGTTTTCTAAAAAAAGCATCATCTAATTTCCTCTCCCAGTGCTTAGCCTAACATGAGTTCCTGCATATATATGCTAAGTGCTCATGGAATTAGTAACTCTTTGAATGCTGGATCTACAAAAGAAAATCTTACATGTAACATAATCTAAAATCCTAGTTTTTTATGAAGAAACTAAGGCTTATATAATTGTCTTATCCAAAGTCACAAAGATACTTATGCATGATGCAAAACTCTAACTTGGCTTTATTGTTCCTTCTCTGGTGCTTTTTCCCTAAAGGACCTAGGAATTCTCTTTTTTCCCTCAGTGGTATGTCTAGAAGTAATGATTGCTTCAAGAATGATTAGTTGGTAGTATAGTATATACACACACAAAAAAAAATTTAGTTTTCCAATAACCTACTGTATTTTATATACTCTGGTTTTCTAATAGAAGATGCTTCCAAGACATTTGGTGCTTATTTTGCTTGTAGCATATAAAATTAGTCATTGTTTGTATGCCACCTACTTTAAGGCATGTATTTAATCAGAAATAAATCCTGTAGGTTTTTTTTTTTAAAAAAAAACTCCTATGTATTCTTGGTTCTCTTAAGTATCTGTGTTTTGCTAAATAACAACAATTCAGACTTTATGTACTCCAGATATTAATTTCCATCTCAGGCAATAAATCTTGAAGTGTTTAGTTCAATTCTAATTGAATAGGAAAAGTGATAATTATGGGAAGTTAGTTTAAGAACATGTAGGTCACTCCTCTAGGTAGTCTATGACTCATTTTCAGATCAAGTTATAAAATTTAAAAAGTTGGACCAAGCTAGTCTTAGAGGCTTACAGAACTTCCTTCAATATTTTACATTTTAGTGAGATGGTAGATTTCTTGGAACATTACTATAAGATGCTTTCTGTTGTATGTTGTCAAATGTTGCTAATTATCTCCTGTGTAGCATAGTGTCATTTTTTGATGAGCTCTGTAAAGAAAAATTATATTAGAGCTAATAGCAAGAAAATATGATTTCTCTGAATGACTAATTAGAATCATGTAGCTAAATATGCTCTGACTTTCAAAAAAAGTTAGAGCAAACTATATGACTCAGCTCTATGGCTTACATAAGTCCTTAAGACCGTTCAACTGTGTGTTGTTCACCTCTCCCCGAGTTGCCCTACATTTCCTGATCTATATTTTTGTTTCCCAAAATTTGATATCCTATATTTAGTTTTAATTCCGATAGACTATTCAAGTTCACTATAGAACAAAGCAAAACTTGAAAGTATGAAATGAGTGAATACATACATACACAAATGTATTTGTTTTGAGTAAGTACTATGGCCAAAGTATTACCTTATGTCATTATGTTATTTCTACTCAAGTTTTATAAAACAGGTACTATTACTTTAGACAAGAATAATGGAATTTAAAAGAGTTCAATGGCTGCTGAAGTTCAGAACAGTGTTTTTTTTTTTTTTTTTTTTAAGAAATCAACACTAAAATTCAGGACTACTGATTACAATGCAATTCTCTTTTTGTTCTATCATGAGGCTAATAAAATTTCCCATGAATTGGAGATAAAATCAGCTCTTGAAATTGAATGCTTTCACTAACACAAATCCTCTGAACACCACTTTGACTAGGTCTAATCAATGGGTTTCTGCTTTCTCTGCATAGAATTAGTTAGATTTAAAAATGTTGTCGGATAACATGTCATAGAATTTGGCCAAAGTTGATTTTATAGTTTATGTTTCTCAACCTGCCATTAAGAAACATATGACCAAAACAGTTTCTATTCTTAAAGAAAAGTACTAAATTATTCTGTGATTTTGTGCAATTTACTGATTTATTAAACTCTAATCTTTTATACGAAAATTATGTTTTTCTTAGTTTAGCAATCTAGTTATTGCTGATTAATGTTAATAAAAATGCTGATAATAAAATGTAATAATAGTAGTTACAGTTTCCTATGTGTGAATAATTTATCATGTATTTTTTCAATTAATAATTCCAAATAATGAATAGACATGATGGTTACATAATATTATGAGGAACTCACAGAAGAGCAAAGATTTGTGTTTGCATGTGTCTGACTAGAAGGTCCATATTCAATACATCACAACTATTGCTACCACCACCACCAAACATTACACCATGCTTACCCTAGACAGACACTGTCCTCAAAGATTTATGTACATTATGTACATTCATTTATTTAATTCTGAACATAATCTTATATGTATCCCCACTTTACAGAAAAGGAAATATGATCTCAGGGAGTTTAATTAACTTGTGCAAAATTACAACCATTCAATCACACAACCCATATTCTCATGCAATCTGATCAGAAGATATGCACTTATCTACCATGTTAAATTCTCTCTCAATTGCAGTCATTGCTTCTCTAGTTTGCTTATCAATTGCTGTGACTGATTTCCAGAAATTTGCTTGTTCTCATTTCATGAGATGGAGCCCATTTAAATGTCACCTGATGTATTCACTCCTAAATTCCTCATTTTTAATTGTCTAGTGGTCATGCTGATTTTATTTGTAAATACTATAAAAACCGAATGGTACAGAGGCCTGGAGGAAAGAACCTGTAGAAGCTGTACAGCTTCCTGGATACGTTGTTAATGGAAAAGCACTCTGTGACACAATGTGTGATTTATCTTGCTGAATTTTAAAGGTCATACTTCGTGTTTGGCAAAGGTAAGTTTCCAACAAATTTTCAAGCCTCACATTTAAGAAAGTGCCTCCCAGGCAGCAAGTACACAAAACACTGTTGAAAGTTGACTGGCTGTCATTTCAATGCCCCTAAGTTTGATGCGAAGGAAGCCATAGATTAATTTGATAACCAAGAGCAAAAAATCTCCAATATGGCCTTGGTAAAATTTCAGATGATTAATACATTATTAAAATGTTTGTGGCTTTGTAAGCAAACTTTCTTTATGTAAATTATAATTGGGAAAGTAAAATTTGTTACCTAAAACCCATAATTTCTATATTTTTTGTATCAGCTGATCTTATTTTCTTTCTTAATTACAAAGACTTTAAATCCTGGAGGAAAAGGTAATATTTATTTAAAAGTTGAGCAAAAACCCCCAAAAAATGCTTATTACAGTGTTCAATTATATAAGAAAATATTGGGGGGAAAATGCTTGTAAGGAAATTAGCTAAAATATAAAATGAGCTCTTTTTCAAGATGGTAGTAATAGAGTTTTCTTTTTGTTCTTTTCTGGTTTATTAACTTTATTTACAATAAATACGTATTGTATTTATAATCATAAAAGAGTTAATGTTCGTTATTTTAGAAGAAATGTACATTTCATAGGCTAAGTTCCACATAGCATTTCTATAACCAGACCCTTTCATAGTGTGAATAAAGTTAAAATTGTATCTTATTTCACACAGAAATATAATCACATAACCCCCTTCTGTACTAATTTTTAATTAATATGTATGAAAAGAAATTTTAAACATAAAAAGTACAGGGGACATCATAAATACCCACTTCCAAGTTGTAATACAGGTTAATGTATTACCATTTTTTTTTATTTGTCATAAAATCTTACAGATAGAAATGATGCCTCCTACTTCCTATGCCCCATCTATTTGCGTCCTTATTTATTGGTTTCTCTAGGGATTACAAAAGGAACACTTAGCTTTCACAATCTATTTAGAATCAAAATGGTACCACTTCAATTGGTATGTAGATACTTAGCACCAACTAAATTTCCTTAATTTCTCTACATAATGCTGTAATTATTTTATATGTTACATCTACATATCTGGAAAACCATTTCAGACAAAACTATATATTTTGCTTTCAACTATCAAGTGTATTTTAAAGAACTCAACAGGAAAATAGTTCATTAAATTTATTTTGTTTTGCTTTTATTCTATTGCTCTTCATTTCTCATTTCCCAAATGTCCTTCTGGTACCAGTTCCCTACTATCTAAAGATTTTCCTTTGTGCAATAGCTACAAATTGTCTTAATTGTCTTTCATCTGAGAATGTTATTTTAATTTCTGAAGGATGATGGCATGACCATCCTACCAATCCTCAAGGTAGTTCAATTCTAAGATGTGTAAAGAATAGCCTTTTATACCTAACCTCCCATGTTAAAATCTGTGATTTGCAGCAAATATTTCCATGTGTACTTCGAGTGACCGACTTGTAAACGGCAGCAGTCATGTATTTTGAAAGTCCCTTTTAGGTCTTAATGAGAGGTCTTCCATGCTTGACAATAACAATTAATACATAGTTCTTTGACTCCCATCCTTTGGGGAAAAGAAATATACTGTCCTGTTACAAGTATGTTACTGCTATGCTTTTGGACCAAATGTAGCATGTCTTTGTAAAGTCTGGAAGAGTGGCTGATTATGCATCTCAAGAGCCCTTGTTCAAATTTGGCTTCTTTGAAGTGCAGGACATACATACACGGCAGACACAGCTATTGGAGAGAGACCCTGCTAAGTGATTAGTCTCTGCTCGCTATGGCTAACCCATCTGGCAGGCACCACAGTCTTCTTGTCCTTCATAAGCCTAAATTTGTCCCATATGGAAAACAAATAGTAGACCTCTATCAATATAGAAAATCATCTAATCATGCTTCTTGACAATTAAAAAAAATCACAGAAGTGTGTGGATCAATTTAGTATATGATATTTCAATTAGAATCATTGAGTACTTATTTGTTTTTCAGAATATGTTTAAAACAATTCAACATCAAGGAAGAATGAGTACTCCAGATAATGGTACCTAATGTTTCTTTTTATAATGAATATTTAAGAAAACCCGATAGATCTTATTTGGTCTTACACATTTATGTATGGAAATTAGGAAAGTCATTTCCCACAGTGAGGCAAAAATAATTTTTTAAATACAAACCTAATCATACCATTTATTACATACCTTACAAATATTATTTTTTAAAATACAAAGCTATGTATCCATTGTAGCACTTATAAGGTATGCTAGATAAAATCTATGTTTCTTGTATGGTATATAATCTTTCTATTGAAAAATCAGCATTGCCATCTATGAATTTACTAGAAATGTATATCAGGCTCTTCCCCCAAACTTTCTAATTATGATCTTCATGGGATCTCAGGTAACTCACACATATTAACATGTGAGAAACACTGTAATATAGAACTCCTTATAACCTTTACCTAACCTGACACTTCTTGTCTGATATCCAATATACTTTCTTCATGTTTCTTAGCCAAACCTGAGTGTTCTAAAGCCCAGCTCACTAATCCAATGTATCTTGGAACTGTCCTTTTTCCTGTGCCTACGCCTTATTGTTTACTCCTTTATCACTTGACATTCTCCTCATGCCAAGCTTAAATGTCACCTCGCCTTCCTCTGAAAGAACTGTTTTCTTCAGTTTTTGTATGGCTCTGCCACTCCTGTACCTCTATTATTGCCATGGCATTGTGCTCATGCACGAGGGAGGCAGGCAGGATGGCTTGGTGTTTGAGTGAAGCTTTGGTGTCAGTGAATCTTGAGTTTGAATGGCAACACTGAGTCATGACTCGGGAAGTCATTAAGCTCTGTGTTAGCTGTTTTATCTAGAATATGTGACTAATAATAGCACAAATCCTGTTGGGTTGATTTGTAAATTTTTTTTTTCATTTCTAGAAATTTTATGTGCTCATTTAAAAAACCTGTTACATTGCATTTTTAGAGTTTTTAGTTTCTAGATATACTTAAAAGTGAATCATTTATTTTTTTTTATTTTTAAATTTTATTGTTTAAGGTATTACAAATAGTACATCTCTCTCTCTCTCTCTCTCTCTCTCTCTCTCTCTTTTTTTTTTAACCTACTGACCTCCCCCAGGCCTCCCCTACTCCCTCCTCGTTCCTCTGCCCCCAGTGCCTTGAGTCTGTTGGTTGTGCTTATATGCATGCATACAAGTCCTTCGGTTGATTTGTAAATTTGATTATGAATACAGGATATATACAGTGCATGTCACATAATGGGAATTGAATAAACTATCATGCACATCGTGACTGCATTTATGTGACTGTACCTCTACTAGACACTGTAAAGTGTGAGTTCTTTAAGGGCAAATGCTGTATGTTAGCCTGTTGGGGAGCACAAGAGACTTGGTTGGATAGCTGTAAGGAGGACAATCTGAGAAAAGGGACATGTGTGGAAGGCCACCTACCCTGCTTATCGGAATTCTGACTTAGGGAAGACTTAGGGGGTGTTGAAGGGGGCACCTCTAATTATTCTTTGACCTTTCCAAACAAGCCTGTGCATGTGCAGACCCCGGGGTGTTGACTGGAATCCTTGTGCTTAATCCCTGAATGCCCTTGCCTAGAGGACAATGTGAACACTTATGTCCTCCCAAGATTACTCACTCTACTGATTGTATCTGAAGATAAAAACTACAATAAGAGGCTAATGAGGCAGGCAATTGAGGCTGCTCCGGCTGCTAGAGCCAGCAGCCCCTTAGCCCTCTCTTTCACAGGGAAATTGTGTTGGAGTAATCTGTTCATCCATTGTTCAGGGGCTGCTGGTCAGACCCGGCCTTAACCATTCTGTTAACCATTCTCGCCCTGTTCCTAGTACATAGTAAACATTTTAAAAGTGATAAAAAATGAGGAACCAGTGACTTGCTCAGAAATATAACAAAAAGTTATGAATAGCTATTTGACATTGATATTGGGACTCAAAAGAACTGTTGGCCCAGAAAGGAGCTCACTACAGACTGATTCATTTGCCTCTCAGCATAACCATTAAGGCTTGTCGCAGTTTAGGTTCTTACAAGGGTATTTCTTGGATCACATGATCTCACACATCTAGAGGAAATAATGAACAACATAAACTGATGAACAAAAACAGACCCAGAGAAAGAGAAGGAGCGATCAGACTCTCAAACCTCAGAGGGAAAGTAGGGGAGGGTGAGGGGAAGGGGAAGAGATCAACCAAAGGACTTGTGTGCATGCATATGGGCCTAACAAGTGGTCATGGACAACAGGGGGGTGAGGCATATGTAGGGAGGGAATTGGGATGGAAATGGGGGGAAAAGGACAATTATGTGATACCGTAATCAATAATTTAAAAAAGTTATGAATAGCATCAAAACTAGAATCCATGTCAACATATTTCTAGTGTAGAGTCCTTGGTACACACTCTCCTAAACAGTGCACAGATACACATGCATGCATACACACACATGCATACATTTATACTAACATGCCCATATACTGTTAGAAAATTGCAATGCAGATACCTTTAAATTGTCTCAAGGAAAATAGACAATAGAATTTTTGGATTAACTGACAGAATAGCTGCAGAAAGAAATATGTATGTCCACAAGAAACAATAAAAAGTGGATGGTCAAGTAATATGTAGAAAAATTCAAATTTTGCTGAGCTCTTGCAAATTAACTAGATGCAGTTGGAAATGGAAACCACTGGTTAGGATCATATTTTCCTGATAAGCTTCACTGACCCTCCAGCCTTGACTGTGACAAGTAAAGGAGACTCTATTCTTCCCATTGCCATTGTTATTTGTTTGGTATTGTTACTGCACTGAGTATTAGAGAAGTGTCAAAGAGTTTAAGCATAAATGATGTGTCAAACAGCTATTCAATTATAGTTGAATCTTAGCTGTTTTTTTCTCAGTACAATATTTTAGTACTACAATTCAAAACCAAGAGAATGAGTACCGCTTACATTTATTAAACACTTTTCCTGCAGGCCAAAAGTGGTTTGGGTTCCACTGATTTCTCAGGGCCATTATTAATATATGTTTTTTGTTTGTTTTATTTAAAAAAAAGAACACATATTAAAAATTCCAATTAAAATTTTAGGACCATGGACTTTCAATTAATCTCATCAACCTGTATATCAGCTTTTAGAGACTGAGAAATCTGAGAATCCAGCAAAAGAAGAAATTCATTTATATTACTCCACCTTATACGCACAACAGTCTTAGAATAATAATAATGCCACCGTCTTTAATATAATTACTGAAAAGAGATTAACAATTCTTATTCTAGGCTCAATCCTGGCCATGATTGGAGCACATGCAGGAGATAAACAATTGATCTCTCTCTCTCTCTCTCTCTCTCTCTCTCTCTCTCTCTCTCTCTCTCTCCCATTGATGTTTCTCTGTCTTTCCTCCCTTCCACTCTCTCTAAAAATCAATGGAAAAATGTCCTCCAATGAGGATTAATAAAACAAAACAAACAAACAAAAAAAGAATTCTTGTTTTAGGCTCTAGCCAGGTAGCTCAGTTAGAATGCCAAGTATGCCAAGATTGCAGGTTCAATCCCCATATCCCAAGTCAGAGCACTTACACATAAATAAGTGGAAAAAGTGGAACAATAAATCAATTTCTTTCTTTCTCTCTCTCCATCACTAAAAAATATATATTTAAAAAAAGAATTTTTATTCTATTCTTTTTATTCTCATGTTATACATGCAGACTATTGTATCTTAAAATCATTTAAAATAACTTATTTCTGCCAAAACCGGTTTGGCTCAGTGGATAGAGCATCAGCCTGCAGACTGAAAGGTCCCGAATTCGATTCTGGTCAAATGCATGTACCTTGGTTGTGGGCACATCCCCAGTAGGGGGTGTGCAAGAGGCAGCTGATCGCTGTTTCTTTCTCATCGATATTTCTAACTCTCTGTCCCTCTCTCTTCCTCTCAGAAAAAAAATCAATAAAATATATTCAAAAAAATAACTTCTTTCTGTGGTCATGCCACAACTTCAGAGACAGGCTTACTTATTTCATTATGCTCTAATTTTATGGATTTTTGTGTACATTTAATATTTTATAAAATTATTCAAGATATTTATATAGTTCCAGAGTCAAATATAAAGTTAGTTACACTCAAAGAAATCAAACATCAAGCCCAACCACCTCTTTCCCCTCTAATATGTAACTGTTTCCTTTTCAGAGAAAACCATTCTTATTTTGGGCTTTGTTTTTTTAATTCTTCAAAACAAAATATTAATGCTTATTCCACACACAGGCACATATTTGCATTCTTCCTGTTTTACCTGTTTTTAGATAAATAGTACCTTATTATGTATATCTTTGTACACCTTGTTTTGTTAAACTTTCTGTATTTTATTTTGTTCAATGAAGAAAACAGGACTTTAACTCCTATTACTAGGTTGATGTGGGAATCACATGAAATGATGTGCAAATAATGCCCCAATTATTTGGCATAAAACAGCTATTCAGTGACTGTTAATAAACCTTGAATATAGAGGGAGACTTTATGTCTATTTTTGACATGATAAGGTAGAATGGATAAGTACCAACTTTGTCATCAAATTTGGTATGTGGTCTTGACAGGTCTGACAAGGGTTACAGTGTATAGTGTCATCTTATAAATAAAAATTATCAGGGAACCAATTAATCCAAGAGGAGATTTTATGAACTGTAAGGAAACAGATCAGAAGGATAGATAAGGGTCTTCTAAATCTGGTTTCTGCAGTACTCTCTCTGGCCAAATCGTCACCTCTAATCTGGGAAACCAAGCCTATGAAAAGTTATCAGACAAAAGCTGACTTTTCTTATCCTTCTTTATAATGAAAGGATAATATGCAAATCAACTGAATGGTGGAATGACCAGTCGCTATGACATGCACTGACAACCAGAGGGCAGACATGCAACACAGGAGCTGCCCCCTGGTGGTCAGTGCGTTCCCACAAGGGGAGCACTGCTCAACTGGAAGCCTGGGCTCACATCAGTTGAACATCCCCCAAGGGCTCCCGGACTGAGAGGGCTCAGGCTGGGCTGAGAGACACCCTACCCCCTCAGAATGCACTAATTTTGTCCACCAGGCCTCTACTGTTCAGATAAGCATGCTTCTATTCCACAGACAGCACTGGCATTCTCTATTTCCTTAGGCAGTTGATTTTAAATGTTCATAGTGTCCATATTTCTAATAGAATGGAAGGAAGAAAAGGATTATAAAGAAGGAAAGGAGAGATGAAAGAAAGGACAGAAACAATGAAGATAGGTGGAAAGGATGCAAGGAAAAAATTATTGATTGCTTGCTGTGGGCAATAAGTTTCATTCATTTATAAATTGGCCAAATAATGCTCATTGTGGGCTTACTCTGAGTCAATAACTAATTCAAATATTATAGGTAAAATGGGGTATGAGACAGACATGGTACCTATCCTCAAATTGCTCTTATTCTAGTAGTGACCACACACATTAAACAGAGGGAACAGATTATATCACCATCCCTTCCAAAACCCTCTTGGGACTCATTAAAATAATCGAAATAAAATGCTATATTACCATGGCTTTAGGGCAGTACTTTCCCTGGCTCTTGCATAATCCACTGACATAATCACTTAATATTTTCTTGTTCTCTCCACTCTAGACATACTAGTCTTTCAAACTCAAGTATGTCAATCTTGTTTCCACTTTAGTGACTATGCACTTGCCTAATTCCTTTTCCTTGTGTGCTCTTATCCCTAGATCTTTACATGTTACTTTTGTTCACTTCTGGGTTGAGCATAATAATGCACCTACCCCAAAAGGTATCCATGTTCTAATCCCTGGGTCCTGTGACTATGTCACCACACATGGCAGAAGGGACTTTGAACATTTATTAAAATTAACAACTGAAATAGAGATTTACCAGAGAAACATATGATAATAAAAGAAGGTAAGAGATATGCGATATGATAAGACATGATCTTTTGGCTTTGAAGATAGAAGAAAGGGGATATGTGTCAAAAAATATGGGTGGCCTATAGTATCTAAAAAAATGCAAGGAAACATATCCTACTCTAGACATCTTAATTTTAGCCTAATATGACCCATGTCAGACTTCTGACCTACTGAACTGTAGAAGAATAAGAATGTATTGTTTTAAGCCATTAAATCTGTGTCAACTTGTTTTAACAACAATAGAAAACTAACACAACTTTATTTAGGTCTCTGAATAATATCACCTCCTTAAGTAGGCCTTTTGTAATATATCTAACTACAACAATTACTATCCTTTCACTCCCTATCAATTTGTTCTCTTTATTTTGCTTCTTCAAAAGCACCACTTGAGATTATATTACCTCCATGTTTTTCTCTTTCCAACAACAGAAGATACACTCAATAAAGGCAGAGGCTTTGTTGAGTATTCTAGATACTACCCACTACCTAATCTCTGGCACATGCTAAATGGCACTCACAAAACATCGATTCACCCATTTATTGGTGTAAGGTGCTCTAAATGTTGACAAGAAGAACCACCTCGTCTGATGGTTCCAGAAGAGTATCTTGGAGTCAGTGAATTGTAAACTGCATTAGATATTTTAATTATGCATAATTATATCAATGCCAATGTTAAATGAAAAAGGAAAAGATGCAAAAATAACTCTTCATTCAGACAAGCACTGTTGTTGTTTTCTTGAAAATAACACCCAAGGTATTAAAAAGATCCAAGTGTTTATCAGATGAAAAGAAGTAAAACAAAGGCTATTAGAACAAGACTAAACATGTAAGCTGACTTGAACTACCTGGTTAAAGGTTTTCTGGGACCACTGTCAACAAGTTAACCACCGGTTTCCCCCAGAAAGGTGTTTGGCATTGCTGGGACATGGTGTTGAGTTGTTGTTTTCGCAGGTTTCCTTCCATCACAATGCCTGAGTTCATGTTACTGATGGGCTAAGCGCTGGGCTTGCATATGAGCAACTGCTAGACTTCCCTCATCTGCCTCCTCTTTGCCACTACTCCTGTTCTCGTCTATTTACTATCATGTCTATGCTCCGTTTTAAGTAGTTGCTTGTTAATTCTGCCAGAAGGGAGCTCGCTGTCTATTTTTACCATGCGTGACAGTCATTAGCAAAAGTAACTGATTTGTATTGACTTTGTACTGTTTTGTTTATCATGTGCTTGGTGACTTATGTTCTCTGATGGCACCATGTGGCTGTTCTCGGGTCGGTGATATTTTTATTCACACACAAAACAAAGAGTCATTTTAACAAGTACCAACTAAATTCTCTCAAATGTGTGTCACATGTAATCATGTCAAAGTCATTTTGGTTATTTTATTCTTTTATAATCCTGATGCAGTTTCTTGGATGTTTTCACAGCAAGTTTTTTTGTAACTATTTATTTGACCACTTTTGTAATATCTGAAAATAAGTTTTTATCTTTAAACTGTCAGTTGATAGAAAAGTTGACAGTCTATTTTATTTTAGTAGATGAACATGCTCTGAAATGTACACACAGGAGAACATCTTGAGTGTCAAGCTAATAGCCGGACTTGAACAAATACACATTTCAAGAAAATGAAATCTGAATTTAAAGAATTTATAGATGGGAAAAAAGTTTCCTGTATGATATATTCTGATACTATTCTTCATACAATAGAGGTAAAGTAATCTCATTAAAACATGATTTGGTCACATAATTGATCAGTCATATGATGTCTAAATTCCACTGTTATTTAATTAAACTATTTATTTTGAGGTAATTGTACATCCACATACAAGTGTAAAAAATAATACAGAAAGCCCTGGCCCGATAGCTCAGTTGGTGAGAGCTTCGTACTGCTACAAAAGGTTGTGGGTTCAATCCCCAGTTAGGACACATGCAAGAATCAACCAATAAATGCCTAAATAAATCGAACAAGTCAATAGCAAATTAAACACTCTCTCTCTCTCTCTGCCTGAGCTTACCTATCCTTTCTCTCAAATACATATTAAACAAATAAAAAAGAAAGTATACAGAATTTCAAATATACTTTAGTCAGTTTCCCCCAATGATATCTATAGTACAATATTACAACCAGGAAATTGAAATTGATATAATCCATAAATTTTATTGAGATTTCCTGCCTGTCTGCCTGGTTGCCACTAACTGCACCCCCCCTCCCCCCCCCCCGCGCCGACCTGATCGCCCCTCTCTGCCTCTGTGTGCCTGCTTGATCTCCCATAATTGCGCTCCCCTGCCAGCCTGGTTGTCCCTAACTGCCCACCATTGCTGGCCAGATCACCCCAACTGCTCCCCTGCTGGCCTGGTTGCCCCACTCAGCCTGCTTGTTCAGTCTTTGGTTGTCCCTCAGGCCAGCCCTGGGCGGGGCTAAGGGGATTGGGTGCCGCCATCTTGTGGCTGTGGGTACAGCCATCTTTGAAGGTATGGCAGTTAATTAGCATATTCCCTCTTTATTAGATAGGATGCCAAATTGTTTTCCAGAGTGGCCTTACTCTCACATATTGCACACCCACAAAAAGTAGTATATAAGTGACCCAGTTTCTTTAAATCTTCTCCAGCATTTAAAAAAAAAATGTAGCCATTTAGATGGGTATACAGAACTATGACATTGTGGTTTTATTTTTCATTTGGCTAATGGTAATGTTGAACATCTCTTTATGTGCTTATTTGTCATCTCTACAACTTTTTGAATGAAATGTCTGTGCATAACTTTCGTCCATTTTACATTTGGAATGTTATTTTACTGTTGTGTTTTGAGAGTTCTTTATATATTCTAGGCACCAGTCCTTTTTTGAACATGTTGTTTGCAAATGTTTTCTCTCAGTCTATAGCTTATTCTTTTCAGCCTCTTCACAGGGTTTTTGGAGAAAACATTTTAAATTTTGATGAGATCCAATTTATCATTTTTTCCATTTATGGGTATGGTTTTGGTAACAACTTTCAAAAGCTCTTTTCCTTTTCCTAGAGTAAAAGTTTTATAATTTTATGTTTTATATTTAAATATATGATTCATTCTGAGCTAATTTTGAATAAGTTGTGAGAATTAGATCAAGGATTTCTTTTTCTTTTCTCTTCTCTTCTCTCCTTTTTTCTAACTTTGTTCTCTTGCAATGTTATATAAGCTATTCTAGGACTCTCTGCATAAACTAGAATCAGTTTATTGATATGCATAAAATAACTTACTGCAATTTATATTGGGATTGAATTGAATCTATAGATCAATTTAGGAAAAAAAGACCATTTCAACAATATTGAGTCTTCCTATCTCTGAACATGAAACATTTCTCTGTTTATTTAGATCCTTGATTTCATTCCAGCATTTTGTAGTTTTGCTCATATAGAACTTGTGCATATTTTTTTAGGTTTATACCCAAGCATTTTATTTTGGGGGATGCTAATGCAATTTACATTGTGTTTTTCATTTCAGATTCTACATTTTAGTTGTTGGTATATAGGAAATCAATTGACCTTGTACATATTGTATTCTTCAAATTTGCTTATTATTCCAGGTGGGGGTTTTGTGTGTGTGTGTGTGGGGGGGGTGGCGGGGTTAATTTTGGGGATTTCCTACATAGATAGTCATACCATCTTTGAACAAAGACAGTTTTATTTCTTTACTAGAGGCCCACTGCAGCTTTGTCTGGAAGGACACCTGTAAGGATGTCTGGTCTAATTAGCATATTATGCTTTTATTATTATAGATTCTCAATTTGTATACCTTTTATTTCCTTTATTGTCTTATTGAATTAGCAAGGGTTTTTTTTTTTGCTTCTAGTATGATGTTGAAAATAATTATGAGAAGGGACAACCTTACCTTATACTTGTATGAAAGCTTGTTTCTCACTATTATAATGTTAGCTATAGGTGTTTTTTTTTAAATTGTCATCAAGTTGAGAAAATTTCCCTCAAATATTAGTTGGCTGAGAGCTTTCCTCATGAATAGATGTTAGTACTGTTATCTTTACAGATTATTGTTTGTCTCCTAAGCACTGTTCCTACCATCCTTGAACTTCTGTAACCCATTTCTTACATTTTATTTTTAATTGCAATTGACATCCAATATTGTATTAGTTTCAGCTGTACAGCATGGCGGTTAGAGAATTATTTAATTTGTGGGGTCATTTCCTCCAACCCTGATAACTCAAGTGTCCATTGGACACCCTACATAGTTATTACAACGCTAGAGGCCCAGTGCACAAATTTTGTGCATGGGTACGGTCCCTAGGCATGGCCAGCGATCAGGGCCAATGTGTGGGGTGACCATTGGGGAGATTGGGAGGCCCTTGCTGTTACCCACCTTGACTGGTCTGAGGCTTGCAGCCAGGGGGAAGCTCCTGCATTGAGTGTCTGCCTCTTGGTGGTTAGTGTGCATCATATCGCTCTGCTGTTCCACTGCTTGTCCTGCCGTTATGTCAATTTGAATATTAGGCTTTTATTATATAGGATGCAATCTATTTATAAAACAGATGCTGAGTGATACTGATAAAACTAACATCAAAAGCCATCATTCAACACCCTCAACAAGTTTCCATCTCACTCAGAATAAACCCCCCAAAATTTATAAAGCCCTAACAAGTCCTAAATAATTCGGCACTTTCTCCAGGTCTGATAAGACTTTGATCTCATCTCTTTTTACTCTCTTTTTAGAACATTCTAATATAACACCACTAATATGCTGCCTGTTCTTAAGATAACCCAACCATTCTGTGTATTCAAGGCCTTGGCTCTCAGTGTCCCCTGTGTCTGGAATGGCCTTCACTGAATACCCTTTTGGCTTCGTCCTCATTTGCTTCAGATTTTGTTGTGTTGTCATTTAACAAATACTTATTTTAAATGCAAGGATTGGTGGTCAAACATGCAAATTTCCTGTAATCCATAATATGGCTTCAGAATTTTATTCAAAATTCAAGTTCTTACTAAGGCATTTCTGGCCATCCTTGTGATCTTTGCAAGTTGTGTTTCATATTTACTTTTTCTCCTTAACAATTTCTATTATGGAATGCATCACACGTGCCAGTTATCTTTTGCCACACAGTGCTGCATAACAATAAACACAAAGCCTCGATGGCATATAATAACGAACACTTATTTTTACTCGTGACTTTGGGTAGCCTGGATGGTTCTGCTGATTAGTCCTGAATTCAGCTGTCATGCTTGGGCTCACCTACCACCTGGGGTCTACTGTAGGTGTGGATGGGAGCACTTGGTCCAGGAGGGCCTCTCAGTGTGTTCTCATGGGAGAGGGAGCATTTTAAGAGAGGAAAAACATGAAAGATTTTTTTTAGGCCTAGGTTTGAAACACACTGCCATTTCCATCACATTCTATTTTCCAAAACAAGTTTAAAAAATAGCCCAGATTCAAGGGTTGTGCAAAGCCACACTGCAAAGGGGCTTGGATACAGGGAGATAACTAAGGTCAGGTATCTCATCAACCCACCACACGACATACTTACTTACATACTTCACTTATTCCAGTCACCTTTATCAGAATATAGGCTCTAAAAGGCTGAGAATTATTCTGTTTTACTAAATGCTTTATTCAAAATGCCTGTAATTTTCCTGGCATACTACAGGAACTCAACGATTACTTGTTGAAATGGATGAATGGAAACTGCTGTGTTGAACTGCCCTATATAATACCTTAACAGAGGCCCTGAGGTCTTACCATTCATTTAAAAATTTAAAAAAATCCATAGCTGAAACAAAGCTAGACATATAAATGGGATATAGTAAATGTGTTTAGGATTAAAAAATGAATAATAAATGACAATAGGTCCTAGGTAAAAAATTAAAAGAAAGGGAAATTTCCTTCTAATGATATTAGCTTGTGATTTTAGATGGATTTTTGTAAGTATTTTCCTCTGATTCAAATCACTTTTTTGGAAATAGTGTTTCCAATACATAATGGAGCTCATGGAATCTAAAGTAGTTTTGGCAGTCTTAGGTGCATATGGCATATAAAGATAAGAAAATAGCATCTGCATAAAGCTATGAAGAAAAACTATGAGCATTAAGATGTGCTATGTACACTTAATTGGGGATATTAATTGTAATTGTAAAAATTAAATTATAATTTGAGTTTCAGGATTGTCCCTTAAGTTTCATTATGATCAGCATAACTTGCCCATAATTGTTTCTACCAACGTGGCATTGCCAGACTGCCCGATGAAAGAGTTAGAGGCTTGGTTTAAAATTAGGTTTCTTAGAAACAAATGACCTAGAGAGGTATCATTATTTTTATTCTAAACTACCCTGAATATCATTTTAGTATTACTCAATTATTCCTTGATTTTCATGTTAAGGAAAATAGTTTAGGAAA
Source organism: Vespertilio murinus (assembly GCA_963924515.1). NCBI lineage: Eukaryota > Metazoa > Chordata > Mammalia > Chiroptera > Vespertilionidae > Vespertilio > Vespertilio murinus. The sequence continues at coordinate 123,704,705 of OZ004708.1, forward strand.
AGCATGATATATATGTTGATCTATCTATCTATCTATCTATCTATCTATGGTACTTTAATAAAATAATTATATATTTTAATAAATATTTCACATTTCTATATATACATACTTACACATGTATATATCATGCATTAATATTTATTTTAAAATCTAAAATATTATTTAAATGTATACATGAAATAATTAAAACACTTGAGAAATATTACGTCAAATTTTGAAACTAATAAAATGTGCCTATTCTAATTCCTATGTCATTTTAAATGTATTTATAAATCTAGACTTGTATTACATGAAAAAACATTTGAATGTTTCTTAAGCTTTTTTTTTTTTTTTTTTTTAAAGGGGCTTAATTCTCCTTCACTTTGAATGTTTTCTTGATTTTCTACATCTCCCCGGGCCTTCATTTCAGCCGAGTGAAAAGGTTTGTGGTACAACTTATCAACTTCTTCATACACCCAGTCAGTTTTTCCTATTATAATGAAGAAAATTATTTAACCCAAAAGTTAATATTGAGAGATGTTCTATTTTATTCTCTATCTATTTGCATTAATTCCCATGTAAAAGCTGATATATTTAAGTTTTATAAATCAACATCCTATGTTATTCAAGGGGAATTTACAAATTGTCTCAATACATCACAAAATAGTTTGTCAAGATGGGGGGAAAATACCACATGACATGTAGATTGAAAACACCATGTGACTCCACAATAATTTTTATCCACTGCTGAATAAATCTCTCTCAGTGAGGGACTAAACAATTGGCCATGTAAACAGTGCCATGGCAGTGAGAAGCTAGTTTTCACTGACCACCAATGTTTACATGAAAGTTGCAAAAAGAGCTTAAGAAATGAAGTAAAACAGCAATGAATTCATCTGACTGCACTGCGACAATGGCATAAACATGCAACCTGTTATTCAGACCAAGAGCTACATTCCCAGTTCACGAGCCAGCGATTTCAAGACAAAGCAGAAAGAGATGTGTTAAAGATTAGACTTGCAAATCTCAGAATACACAGTGTCAGTCTTGGGATGCTAAAACATCCATTTAGAATAAACTCTCCGAGTAACTGCGGCATGTTACAAAGCGAAATCATGAATATGCAATCAGCAAATGGTTCTGGAGCCCCATCACCAACTCTTGTCAATTCTCGCCATCACTTTCCATGGTGGCAGCGTGGCACTTTGACAGTGATTACACCTTTACATGAGGCATTGCAGATAGTATGCTTCAGTTGTTTACAAATAGAATCATATCTTACTCTCTCAGTGGGAGAATAGAGTGTTTTAAGAAATGAAAATATTCCTCATTATAAATCTTCCATGCAAGTCACTCGTGCATGATCAGACTGGAATACTGTACGAAGCCACTACCTGCATGACAAAAGCAACCTCTTAAACCCCTGTTTCTACTATTCCCTAAAAGGGAAGGAATAGGGAGCTTTTTTAAGTTTACCAAAGAGAAACTGCATAAAGGGTTATTTGACAACATGGCACCCATCACTCTGAAGAGGCAGGCTAGTCACAAGAGAAAATAGTTTTCAAATATGAAGCAAAATCTAAGGCAGAGGCATTGGTGCCAATTGAGATAAAATGATCTGCTTGAGGTATAGTTTGGCTTGTTCTTTTGCCCTACCAAAGATCAGTTATAAACTTGTTCGTAGGTATTAACTTTTTCCCTCAAATGGTTTGCTTCAGGTGGTACTTTTCTTCAATGTTTAGTTGCCAAAATTTTAGGTAAAGGTATCAGGAAAACTAAATCACATAACTCTTCAGTTTGCCACTTAATTGTATTTATGCATCTGCATAAAGAAAAACTCAATAGTTAAGGCTGCTAAGGAGTTTGCAAACCTATTCAAACATATGGAGATAACATAGTTGAATGCTAGATTTCATTATTTGTAATTTTCTACTTACATAAAGTTTTATAGATTTACCACTTTGTTTATCCATTAATTCAGGATGTCTAAAAATTCATAGCTATAAAACACTTTAATGAAAATAAACTATTGAAATCCTGTATTTTAAATCACTTTACTCTCACTACCTTCCTGAACAAACATTTTCAGATAAGAATCAAATTTGCTATAGGTCGCACATCTAGGGTCAAAACCAGATCTTCAAATCGGAACTGTGGTTTCACAATCAAGTGTCATTTTCACCTAAACCACCTTTTTTATATGTTTAATGTAATGATATAAAGGAATGATTGCTAAAGGGAAAGGGAGGTTAAAACAAAAAAAAAAAGGAAAGTAAGTTATGGAATTGTGTCTTATTGTTAAAACTAAAGCCTTAGATCCTAACACCTAATTGTGGAATGCTCTTTATCTTGAAAAGTTCCCTCACAACAATGGAATATTTCTCCCAGACAAGATGAACTAAAGCCTGGAACGGGACATTAAATAAAAACTTAGGGGGAAAAAAGAACAGAATACAGAGCTTCTAATAATAACTACTAGCATGCCAGTTCATCTTTTTCTGTAGCATAACCTCCACTAGTTTGTAGAAGAGTCCTAGCACACAAAATAACCACTCACAAAGTAGGGCTCATTTTGAAGGAATGGTTTATTGTCCAATGAGGAGAAAAATTACCAGAACTGCTTCAGATTAAAAAAAAAAAAAAAAGAAAGCTGTCTCACAAAGAATAAAGAATTCTACTTCACAGATATATAAAAAAGGGAAAAAATAGAAAGAATATAGCATGGAAAACGTAGACCAAGTACATAACTCTGGAGAAAATATTCATGAATTATGAATTACTACTAATCACTTAAAAACTTAGAACAATTCAGTAAGAATTTTAACAATATTTATTTCAAACATGATATTAAAATATATATTATTATTATTGGCAAATAATATATATTTTTAATATCTGTGTCAAAGCTATTTAGTTTGATATATTCCCATTCATTTTTGTTTGCCTTCACTTTGCATGCCTTTGAGGTCAAATTCATAAAATCTTCTCTAAGACCCAGATCCTTAAGTTTAATACCTATGTTTTCTTCTAAGTGATTTGTTGATTCAGATCTTATATTTAGACCTCTGATCCATTTGAATTAATTTTTTGTGCATGGGACAAACTTGCAAACAACATATCTGATAGTAAATGTCCAAAATACATAAATAGCATATGCAATTCAACACAAAACAAACAATCCAATTAAAAAATGCAGACACTGCTCTAAAGAAAACGTACAAATGGTCAACATATATATGAAAAGATGCTCAGCAGCACTAGCTATCAGGGAAATGCAAATCAAAACTGCAATGACATACCATCTTCTACATGTTAGAATGGCTATTATCAATGACACAAGTAATAACAAGTGTTGGAGAGGTAGTAGAGTAAAAGGAACCCTCGTTCAATGCTGGTGGGAATGTAAACTGGCACAGCCATTATAAAAAGCAGTATGAATGTTCCTCAAAAGAGTGGAAATAGAGTTACCTACCTTATGACCCCTCTTCTGGTTATCTACTTGAAATTTTTAAAAACACTTGTTTGCCAAGAAATATGTACCCCTATGTTCACTGCAGCATTACTCAAGGTTGCCAAGATATGGAAGTCATCAAAGTATCCTTCAATAGATGATTGGATAAAGAAGATGTGGTACATATATAGAATGGAATACTACTCAGCCATAAGAAATGATGAAATACTGCTATTTGGGACAACATGGCTAGACCAAAGGGCCAGAAGCTGGTTGGGCAATGGCTGCTCTTCTGTGCCAAAACAAAAATGAGTCCGTCACTTAAAAACCATATGATTTCAATCCTATGTGGATATAAAACTGAATAGCAAATGAACAAACAAGAAAGAAAAACCTCATAGATGCAGACAGCAGTATGCTGGTTATCAGAGGAAAGGGTGGTAGAAAGATAGTAAAGGGAAAAGGGGAACAAATGTCAGATGATGGAAGATGATTTGACTTTGGGTGGTGGGCAGACAATGCTATTTACAGCTCATGTATCATGGAAATGTGCATTTGAAACCTGTATAATCTTATTAATCAATGCCACTGCAATAAATTTAATTAAAAAAACAAGAAGGAAGTGAAGAGACAAAGTACAGACTTGGAGAACATATTTACAATAAAAAGTTTAACATAGGAATAGAATTTCAGACTCTACAAACAATTTTCAAATCACAAAAATAATAAAATATATATTTATTATTTTTAATATATTTTTATTGATTTCAGAGAAAAAGAGAGAGAGATAAACAGTAATATGATAGTCATTTATTAGATGCCTCCTGCATGCCACCTACTGTGGTTTGAGCCTGCAACTCAGGCATGTGCCTTGACCAAGAATCAATCAGTGAGCCACACCAACCAGACAATATACAATTAAAACTTGAATACTGCCGAATCTGGTTTGGCTCAGTGGATAGAGCGTCAGCCTGCGGACTGGAAGGTCCCAGCCTCGATTCCGGTCAAGGGCATGTACATTGGTTGCGGGCATATCCCCAGTAGGGGCTGTGCAAGAGGCAGCTGATCGATGCTTCTCAATCATCGATGTTTCTAACTCTCTATCCCTCTCTCTTCCTCTCTGCAAAAAATCAATAAAATATATATTTTTTAAAAACTTGAACACTTTACAAAAAATTATCTAAGAATAGGAAGCAGATACATGAAATGACAGTAACATTATCCATTAGAGAAATGCAAATTAAAATCACACTGAGATACCACCACACACCTATGAATTGTTCAAATGAAAATATACTGACAATCTAATGACTAATGAGAATATGGAGCAACTGTAAATCCTTTTCTTTTTTTATTTGTTGGTGGGAAACAACATGCTTCCGCTGCATAGTAGTCTCTCACAACTGACAAATAATCCAGCAATCCCACTCCTTTTTTGTTGTTTTTTCCAAGAGAAATAAAAACTTCTGATCACACTGTTGGTAGCTCTATGCAAAATCACTCAATAGGACCTCACCCCTAATGGAATTCCCTTTCAGCAAGTAAATGGATAGACTGTGGCACATCCATAGAGTAAAAAGCACAAACTATAGATATACACACACAGCAATGTGGTTGGATCTGAAGATTTTCTCCAGAGTGGCAAATGCCAACCTCCAAAGTTACATATTCTGAAAAGACAAGATTGTAGCCATGGTGAACTGATGAATAGTGCCAAGAGTAGGAAGAACTGGAGGGATTTTTTTTTTTTGGGGGGGGGCGATGTGGACTTCAGTGATGACAACATGCATATTTTATTGTGTAAGATTTGTATAACTACAACAAAAAGAACTAAAGAGCCAATTTTACTGTATAATGATTCTTTTAAAATGTAACCTTTGCGAACATGCAAAATTATTTTATGGTTTAAAAAAAATTTTTTTAAAAGATGTTGAGTCCAAGGAGGCTTAATGAACCTTATAAAGGTTACTTTCCTGTCCCTTGCTTAGGTTCCTTACCTAGAGCTTCTCCCCAGACAAGAGCACTGACCTCACTCCTGACCAGAGCACTGACCTCACTTCCTGACCAGAGCACTGACCTCACTTCCTGATGATGGAGCCCAACAGAAAGGAATCCTGGGAACCAGGCAGTTACATTCTATAACTGCCCCTACACGGGTCATTTGACCAGAGACATTCATCCCGAAGGGATCCCTTGCTGTTGTTTGCCCAAGACCCGAAGGCGAGACCGCTAAAGAGCCAGTGGTGATGGCGTGTTCTGTGCTGCAGTAGCAGCTGGATCCTGACTCAGCCCAGATTGCCTGTGGCCCTTTTCATGGGGGAATGCAGAGGTAACGCAGAGAGGTCCAGGGTGGTTCTGTTTGGACCAGGCCTTCACCCTGAGCAGTCCCATGTCCCCTCAGTGTGTGTGTGTGTGTGTGTGTGTGTGTGTGTGTGTGTGTGTGTGTGTAAAAGGGGGGGTCACGTGGGGAGGGCCTGCCCTGAGAATAAACAAACAAACAGGCTAATAGGAGAGGGTCGGGAGCCTGGGGGGCCTGTCGTGTTCACACCCCAGGTCATGCTTGACTGGGTGAGCGTAGACTGTGGGCTGCCACCCTCTGCCTGAGGCTTATCCCGACCCTGGAGGTGCATCTCATTTCCCTGGGGGGAGGTATGTGCAGACACAGGGCTGGGCCTGATCCAGGAGCAGAAGGTCCAGGGGGCAGAAGCAGCAGTGAGTAGGGCTTGGCAGGGCTTGAGGCTGCCCAGACAGTGGCTGATCACCGACATTGCAGAACTCACCCCAGAACACCGGAAAGCAGGTCAATAAAGACCCTTCTCTATCGCCACCAGTGCAGGATGGGTGCGCCACGCCAATGAGGACCAGAGAAGGCTCAAAATGAATGTTCCCACCCCGGGGCTTGGGGCACCAGAGCCCATGGACGGGCAGAAAAGGAATCCTCCCCCAACGCCGCTCAGACTCCACAGGCAGCTCACTTTCCAACTCCAACCTGGAGTACTTTGTTGTCTACAGTCAACCAACAAGAACAGAAGACATGAAATCCATGTCTTGGGCAGGCAGAGCCCAAGGGTGAGAAGGTGGGAGATGAGGGAGTGGATGGGGGTGGAGTTGCATGTGAGCTTCTGGGAAGGGATAGGTTCCAGACACACAGGGAGCACCCCAATGGCTGGCCAGGAGCAAAGACCAGCCTCAATCCACCTGTCTGCTTGATGGCTGGTGCCAGGGGTAGGGGGGCGGTGGGTAGCAGGGGGTGGGGTGGGACGGGGGACATCATGGGCTGTGGCTGAATTCTGTCTTGGGGGAGGGGGACACATGGAAATGCAAGTATGTGGGTGACTTTTCCTCACCTTTCAATTTCAGCAGCTGCCTTGGTGGTAGAGCTGGCTCATCATACGTCCCGTCCGAGGAGCCCAATGCAGAGGCAGACCTTGAAGCTGTCCAGTAGCTCTAGGGGATACGCCTGCAGCAGCTGTGCCACCCCCAGAAACCTTGCTGGCTGCAGCCTTGGAGCTGGGCTGCCTATGCAGCCTCTCCTGACCTAACTAGAGCCCCAGCACCCCTGCCTGAAGAGCCCTCACTGAACCAGGTTCCCACTACAGAGGACGGGCACCCTCTGGAAGGTGGTTCCTGGCCAGCTCCAGAGCCACTTGTTGTTCAACCCCCTCTCCCTCTCCCGCCAGACGTGGCCTCTGATCTAGTTGCAGAATGTCCCATCACGCCCCTAGGAGACCTTACACCACCTATGCTGCTCAGTTGTCCTGCCCCTGATCAGCTTTCTGGCTCTGCTCCTTTACTTATTAAGGATGTTTCCTATAAAGGGAATCTTAAATAATGGGTGTCCTTTTGTGTCTACTCACATTTGTGTTTATCTTTTTATCTGGAGTAGCGTTTTATGTACCAAGATGTATTTGAAAGAGTGTTGGGACCCCAACCAGAGTACGCCAGATGTTAAAGGCCCATCTGCCATATGCATGTGCAAAGGCAATGACACAGCAGTTTCTCTGTATGCGCTGCACGGGCACGCCTCTCTATAGCCCAAATGTGTAACTAGTTATATGTAACACTGATGTAACTATTTGGCACAAAGCCTCTCTTGTCTGAATTACTATGAAATGTGCTACTGACCAGCCAGTGGCTGGCTGCTTTGTTTGTAATAAAGCATGCCCTATCTACCTGCAACTGCTCCTGTCTTCTTCCAGATCCCGGCTCCCAAGGAGGTCCTCTCCCTAGCAGAAGGGCAAGGACCCAACAAAGAGCAACCCTAGATGGATCAGAGATAAGATGTAATAAAAGAAGCCCTTGATGAATGACGGTGAATGTGTGCATCATCTCAGGGTAGAGACCAAAGGACCAGGAGCTGGTTGGGCAAGGGCTGGCTCTTTCTGTGCCAAAACAAAAATGAGAAAAATGCAGAAACCTGGAAAGACAAACCACAAGCTGGAAAGAGTGCCTCACAACCCATGGCCAGAGAGAGGTATCACCTCCCTGTTGTGCACAAAATGCTCAAACGTTGGTTCCATATAAGGGGACAAAGGGCAAACACAATTCCAATGAGAGGCAATACATGCCAGAGATGTGTGACCACCCTGATGGGGACAAGCACACTGTAAACACCGCGGAAGACAGTCCTGTCCCCATCAGGCTGGCAGGCTTCTGGGCTGCTGGCTATCAGCTCTGAAGACAAGGGGAGGAAGCAGAGGCCCCAGCAGGTCCCCTAGAGCCTCCCTGGGGAGGACAGTGTGCAGGACCTAACAAAGTTCCACAGGTGCACGCCATCGCCTGGAGGGCTCATCCTAGGAGGTTATCCCAGAGAAATTTGTGCACAATTGTTCAAATACTTATTTTATTGACTACCCATCAAAGTACCTATGAAATAACCAGAACTGGTTAAAAACATGAATGTCCATGGCGAGGGGATGGGATCCACCAATTGTGGTCCACATGGACAAGGGAAGCTTCATAGCTGCTAGAGTGAGAGCAAAGGTCTCTATGTGCCAACAGACAAAACCTCAGGCTCCTCTCACATGAGACACGTGGACCAACCTTCAGCATCCTGGATTCCACCTGTTAGACCAGCGGTCGGCAAACAGCAGCTCTGGAGCCACACGCAGCTCGCGAGCCGCAGTTTGCCACTCTGTTGACTGAGTTTGCCGACCACTGTGAAACGTGTTCCTCTGACTGTCTTATTTTGCTTAACATAATATTCTCTAGGTTCCTCCACATTGTCTCAAAGGACTATAGGACTAATTTTTTTTTTAACCAATGGGCTGTGAGTAGAAGTCACCTATGTCATTTTCAAGCCAAAACCTAAAATTGCTAATGCTTGACCCTGTAGTTCACTTACTTCTCCTCTGCAAATAGTCAGCCTGGTGCTCTCCTGGTTGCAGCTATAGGATGAAGGTGTTCTTCTCAACCCACATACCAAAAAATCTGTGTGGTGTAAACCTCCAATTTGCTCACATTATATATATATAACATCAACAGAAAATAAACTCTTCTATGAAGCCACTGAAGCTTTAAAATTGGTGGTTACTGCTGCATAGGACAGGCTATTATAATACATTATGAAACTTTGGCTTACAACGTTCTTATCACAAGTGAAATTAACATAACTGATCTTTGCATAGATTAATGAAGGTTTTTTTTTCACATAACACATGGGTTAATGATACCTACTGAATAAATAATCTCAGCAATGCATGAGATCCAAAGCACAGCAGTGAAAATAAAATGGAGCCATCCCTTGGTACCTATGGGAAATTGGTCCCAGGACCCCCATAGATATCAAACCTGTGGATGCTCAAGACCCTTATGTAAAATGGCATGCATAGTATTTACCTATAACTTGTGCACATCTCTGCCCCCTGTATAATTTAAATAATCTCTGAACTACTTATAATACCTAATATGATGTAAATGCTGGGGAAATAGTTGTTATATTGAATATTAGTGAATAATGACAATAAAAAAACTCTGTACCTGCCATCATAGGTCTAACTACATAGAACACATCAGCAACAATGTAATATTTTTTGCATATTACTTACCTACAATTGGTTGAATCCACAAGGGTAAAACCCACAGATATGAAGTGAAATTGTTAAGGAAAACAATAATCAAGGATGTTGTCTCCATAAAACATATTACATTATTTTTTTATTTTTTCAACATATACTTATCGACTATGTACTATATTCTACTAGACTGTTCTAAACAAAATAGTTAAATTCTTGCCCTCAGTTATGAATACTTAGTGATATAAATAGTAATGCATCTGCATTTAAATGAAGCTCAGTAGTCATGTATAAGAATGATATGCATACACAAGTTCACTCACATTTGGTTTTACTATTTTCTCACCATATTTTGAAAAATTTAACCATTTTATTCCTTTTCTTGTCTATAAGCAAGAGTCCCAAGACCCAATGACATTGCCAAAAGACAAAGAGCCAAAAGAAGAAGGAAAGCAACGATGGTTAGCACCGCTCCACTGGGTAATCAGTTCTTGGAAAAGACAATTGACTACAAATTGAAAACCTGAATTAAAATGACAGCCATTTGCCGAAGAGTACAAATATCAAGTAAGAACTCTCACAAATTTTGCCTTTACATGAATTAAACTACCCCACCTGGCATGTGGGGAGGAGATAGATACCTCTGATTAATAACTAACCTGGGTCGATTCTGCTTTCATTTCTAGGATTACCCGTTAATAGAGAAAGAAAGGTAACAATTCAAGTAAAAGAAAATGCCAAAAATGTAAGGATGACCCATTTTTTCTGTTATTGTTCTTAGTTCATTTCACCACTAATACAGTTTAATGGTAACGAAGGTCCCCTGGTCCTGCCACAATGTTAGAAAAAGAAAAAGACTCAAACAATGGCAGATTGCTAAAGAGATACAAACCCTCGTCCCTCTAAGCTACACACACCGTTTCTGCTTTTGTTAGTTGCCTTGGTAAAGACACTCTGTACCGGTTCGAAATCTATGCTGTGCCTATTTGTGAGCCTTCAAACGGTGTCACACTTGCTAATTCATGAACCGTTTACCTTGGTGTTTATGCTCCAACAAAATGATGGCTGTTTAGCCAGCCAATTATATGGCAGATGTTATTTACCCCCAGAACAATTGTCAAAAGACCAAATCGGCACATCAAACAAATCAAAATGTACTGTATTCAATTGCATTTCACAGGCAGCACCCTCTATCATCTAGCTATGGGGTTTGCATTATGGTAATGATGGAAGGGGCAGCATCATTGAGTATAACAGCTCATCAGAAATCTGCTTGTCAAAGTAAGTAGGATTAAAAGAGATGCAACTGAGTATATCTTACCTGGAGTAGAAACAGGGAACTGTCAATAAACATTTATAAAGTCCTTCAAATTTGCTAAAAGTTATGTACTGAGCATTCACCAAGCCATTTCATGAAGGCAGATGGGAAAGAGAAAAGATCCATTTTTTCTGTTCATTGACTGAGCTGTAGTCAATGAAACATTTTCCCCACCAAATTTATGTACACTAATAAAAGAGAAACATGCAAATTGACCATTACTCCGATATACCCACCAGTCAATCAGGAAGGGATATGCAAATAAAAAGGACAAAAATGGCAGTTGCCCAGTTGCTCCAGGCACAAAGTGGATGGGACGGGCAGGATGCCTTCTATGAGAGGGAGAGGGGATCGGGGGAAGAGGGGCAAAGGGATCTACAGGAGCAGCACTCTGGCTCCAGAGAAGACTAAGATGGCAGATTCAGGCCTGAGTCTGCAGCTAAGACAAAGATGGCAGACTCTGGCTAGAGCCTGCAGCAAAAACTAAGGCGGCAGACTCCAGCCAGAGTGAAGACCTGGGTCCTGGATGCCGGAGGAAAACTGGTGCTGGAAGCCAAGAGAAAGAAGGCCTATTGCACGAATCTCTTCATGAAACGAGCCTCTAGTAATACAATAAAGGTGGAGACAATGCCTTGAGCTGGAAGGTTACCATAACATAAATCTAGGAAGCATGCTGCAATAAACTTGTTTTGTGTGTTGTTTAAACTTTTCTAAGCTTGCAGGAGCATGTTATTATGGCTAGCCCTTTCTTCAAATAAAACTTGCCAGGAGCTCTGCTCTGGCCCTTGTTTATCTAGTGCGCTGGAATCATGCCAAGGTTTTTAATAAGGAGAGAAAAATAAACACTCTTAAAAGTTTAAAGCTCAATAATCCAGGAACTAAAATCTGATTAAGTACAAAATAAACTCTACAATTAAATGATTCAGTAGCAGATAAAATGGAAGCAGAGCCTAAGAAGTAACATTTACCAATTTAATTTTGTGTGCCCCCACAAATTGAGATGACGTCTCTCTACTTAGCACAGAAATATTGAGGCAAAAAAAATGGATCCTCATTTATTTTAGTCAATTATATTCCAATGAGAAAGATCAACTGCTCATCTTTCTACTGGGGTTATTTCTGTAAACCCTCCATCTCCATAGCTTCTCTCTCTAATAGATGACATAGACATATATACATAGACATAGACATAGACATAGACATAGACATAGACATAGACATAGACATAGACATAGATATAATCCTAAGTGACTGGTCGACCATTTGACTGGTTTCTATGATGTGCACTGACCACCAGGAGACAGATGCTCACCAAGGAGCTTCCCCCTGATGGTCAGGGTGTTCCCACAGTGGGAGTGCTGCTCAGCTGACCTATGGGAACCAGATGCCAGGCTCACCGCTGGCGAGCACAGTTGTGGCAATGTGAGCCTCTCCCACCTCCTCAGCAGCACTACTGAGCAGCAGCGGCAGGTGCAGTGGAGTTGGATGAGTGGGAGAGGCGCAGTGCCCAGACCAGGCTTGGGCTCCTCCCCGGCCCCACCTGCCACTTTATGCACCACAACACCCCTCAGGGGATGTCAGACAGCCAGTTGTGGCCAGATTCCCACAGGCCTCTGAGGGGTCCCAGACGGTAAGAGGGCACAGGCCAGGCTGCGGGAGCCCACTGGTGCACAAATCTGTGCACCAGGCCTCTAGTTTCTACATAAGATACTAGTTTTATGAAAAAAGAGTAATTTATAAACCACTCCTGTAGTCCCATTTATCCAATCTATTAACCAGTATCTCTGGGAACAAACAAGATAACAACCTTGCTTATCTAGGGACATGTGCTACCTAGAGTTTTGTCTTTTCTGGTACTTCTTGCAGTAGGAACCTCATGTCTGAGACACAAGCATCTGCAGTTTATGATTAAAAGTGGCATCAGCAACAGTGAGAAAAATGGTCTGTCAGGAACAGCAAATAAATAGTAGAGCTGAGGGAAGTTAGCAGATTTCTGAGCATTTATTTTTATATTCCAAAGCACAATGATAAGAATTTACTTAAGCCAAAACCAGTTTGGCTCAGTGGATAGAGCGTCGGTCTGCAGACTGAAAGGTCCCAGGTTCGATTCTGGTCAGGGGCATGTACATCGGTTGTGGGTACTTCCCCGGTAGGGGTTGTGCAGGAGGCAGCTGGTCGATGTTTCTCCCTCATTGTCGTTTCTACCTCTCTCTCCCTCTTCCTTCCTCTCTGTGGAAAATCAATAAAATATATATTAAAAAAATATTAATTTACTTAAGCCAAACTCTTACCATGACTTTCTTGTTCCTTTCCCCCCCCCCCCCTCAGACTTGTCTCATATATTATTTTATCACAAGGACATAATTTGCTAACTACTAATTCTATAACCTGAAGTTGTCCTGAAATTATCTGAGAAAGAAGTTACTTTTCTAACTTTACTGAGGGACAAGGTGCTACTTGAGTGAATACTAATAAAAATGTGATATATGTTTCTGATAATACTGATAATTAAAACCGGCATTTATAAATCATGTCCTTGACAAAAGAAATCACACCTTCTCTAGCATCTTACATAGGCCACTGCATTTTTCTAAATTTACCAATCAACCTAAGTCTCCTCCTACCAGATGGTGGTATTTTTTTTGTGTAAACTTCAGTTGATATAAGCATGGAATTAGTTATAGCTATTGTCTTCCTTTCTTTTATATTCTTTCTGCCTTCCTATAGGCTTGCAAAGAAATCCACTATCTTATTCTGGTAACCCCGAGCTTAGACTTCATGAGAGACTTCTTTTCACACTCTTTAAATCTTGCTCCATCAGCCAATTTTACATCTCTGGCATCATTTTTCTCTGCCTGACAATTGTCTGAATGTATTATTATAAGAGTTCCCTGACTTGCCTCTCTGCCTCAGTTTTGCCATCCATTCTTTAAACTGTTGCAAAAGGCCTTACACCCTTTCCTGTCACCCTAACTCCTCTGACTTACTAACAGCAAAGAGAAATGTATATGGCAGTCACCACCTAACCAAATGATTAAAAGTGGCATCAGCAACAGTGGGGAAAACCTCATGACACAATGCATCAAAGACAGTTCACCTGGTAATTTTCTTGACAAATACGCATACTTAAAACCTAATTATGAGAAAATAATTTTCCAAGTTCACAATGTAAGATCCTATATAAGAAAACTAGCTGTTCGAACTGTTGGCCCAGAAAGGATCTCACTACAGACTGATTCATTTGCCTCTTAGCATAACCATTATGACTTGTCTCAGTTTCAGTTCTTACAAGGGTATTTCCTGGATCACATGATCTCACACATCTAGAGGAAATAGTGAACAACATTAACTGATGAACAAAAACAGACCCAGAGAAAGAGAAGCAGCGATCAGACTTTCAAACCTCAGAGGGAAAGTAGGGGAGGGTGGGGGTAAGGGGAAGAGATCAACCAAAGGACTTGTGTGAATGCACATGGGCCTAGCCAGTGGCCATGGACAACAGGGGGGTGGGGGCATATGTGGGGAGGGGTTTGGGATGGGAATGGGGGGATGAGGACAATTATGTGATACCTTAATCAATAAAAATAAAGTTTAAAAATAATCGCCGCTGGGCTCCTGGTGGAAACATATAATGACAAAACAAAACAAAACAAAAAACTAGCTGTTGTCTTCCCTCCCTTCCCCCCCCAAAAAAAAATCAATATTAGAAAAAATTCTAAGAACTAGTCTGCAATCTGGTTGTTTATCAAGGAAGTGGGTCGTGCAATTTGTTTTCCCCGTTTTGCTCCTTACTCTGCAAACTGTTAAATATGAATTTTATTTGCGAAAGGTAATGTGTTAAAAAATCTTCAGAGATACCCCGAGAGTTCGGCACGCAGTCCTTGTTTGGAAGCAGTGCGTCCCTGGTAGCGCCTCAGGGTCAGAGTGCACGGCAAACATTTCCCACAACAAATGCTCTGTCGCAGGGGAAGCTGGGCAGGAGCATCTGTCCGAGTCCTTTATCAGGATACAGGCAGGTGTTGCCAGCAAGGGCTTTTCTTCATTATAAAACAACAATCTTCGGTAGAATTGGAGTTACTCAAAGCAGGAATGCAGCTTGCTTGATGAAAGAGGCTACCTTTTCCGTAGCCAAGAAATCACCAACCTGATGTGCAGCTTCCGCTATTAGTCTTTCCTCAGCTGCGCAGGTGGCAGCCGCTCCAGGTTCCAGTTCGGCTCCCCAAGGTTACAGCTGTGAACCCGGGTAATGACTGTGCTTACTCTCTGCCAGCCTTAACAGTCTTCGGGGGAAAGCTTTGCTTCTGTTTCTTGCTGCTCATTGAAAATCCCTCCTGGAGCAGATGTGCCTCTTCCTGACTCCTGTAGTTTCTGCTTGGGGTTAAGTGAAGCGTTTTGTTTTTTGTTTTGTTTTCTGTTTTGTTTGTTGGGGTCTTTTTTTTTGGTTTGTTTGTGGCCTAACTTTCTAACCGCTGATGGCATAGCCAATTTCAAAGTTAGTTTCAGTATATCTGATGCTGCTTCTCTGGTCCCAGTGCAACCAAGTCAAACTGTCTTCAAAGGTGGGCAAACTTTTTGACTCGAGGGCCACAATGGGTTCTTAAACTGGACCGGAGGGCCTGAACAAAAGCATGGATGGAGTGTTTGTGTGAACTAATATAAATTCAAAGTAAACATCATTACATAAAAGGGTACGGCCCGCTCTTTTGGCTCCACGCCTTGGCCAGATAGAACAGCTGAACAGGCCGGATCTGGCCCGCGGGCCGTAGTTTGCCCACGGCTGGATAAAGAATATCTCCCTCATTTATCCTGTATTTCTATCAGCAATTACTAGCCATTCTCTACCACTTTACCTTCTTTATTTCTATCAGCAGTTCCTAACTAATCACTACCACCCTAAGGATAACACTGTTCTAATACTAGAGAAAGGATAATTAACAAGAATAGAATAATATGGTGGTGGCCTCATGCATTTGGTCTAGCAGGGATAAAAACATTAAACAAATAGTCACAAGCTTAATGAGTGTGATAATTGAAGGACGACAGGGTGTAATAAAGACAAGTACAGGGACCCAGTTCTAAAAACTAAGAACCCAAGAAGGCCTTCCTGAAAAAACTGTGAATTCGGCCATTACTATAATATATCGAGTGAAGAGGAAAAGTAAAGAATTCCAAGTAGAAGGAAGAGTAGAAGGTCAGCCTATCACTGCATTAAGTCTGTAACCTGCTTTTTAACGCAGTGAGGTGCATATGCCAATTCATAGATTTCTCAGTAAATACATTCTTAAATTTATGCTTGCAATAAAACGACAGTTATAAAATGAACACCCACTATCATCCACTTATCAGTGTGATCTATCAATTACTGAATATAGCATATTAAAATCTCTATTTATAAGGGTGGAATTATTCACTTCTTTTATAGTAATTCCCCATAGGTCTTAAAGCTATGGAGAACATGAATTCAAGTTTGACTGTTTCTGTAATCCTAATGAAATCAGTCCTGTGCTTATCTAGTAACTAGTTATTGTTTTTTGTTTGTTTTTTTTTTAAAATATATTTGTATTAATTTCAGAGAGGAAAGGAGAGAGAGAGAGAGAGAGAGAGAGAGAGAAAGAGAGAGAGAGAGAGAGAGAGAGAGAGAGAGAGAGAGAGAGAGAGAGAACATTAATGATGAGAGAGAATCATTGATTGGATGCCTCCTGCATGCCCCATGCCAGGGATTGAGCCCACAACCCAGGTACATGCCCTTGACTGGAATCGAACCTGGGACCCTTTAGTCCGCAGGCTCCATCTTCTGAGCCAAACTAGGCTAGTCAGTAATGAGTTTTAACTTAAATTCTCTTTGTCTAAAACAAATATAGATGCATACATTTTATTTTAATTTTGACCTTTTTGTGTCTGTATTTCAGATGCACCTAAGGTAAAGAGTACATTGGCAAATTTCCTTCTGTGAAATAGTCCTCTGGACAATCATTGCTGTTTTTTTTTTTTTTCCACTGAAGAGCTTAGTCCCATTATTATTGCTACTGCTATATTTATATAAATTTCTGCTGTTCTATTTCAGGATTTTGCTTATGTCATCTTTTTATGGTTTTTTTGTTCCTTTGTTGTTTTCTTTGAATTTTTTTCACATTTTGTTCTTGTATTTTATTTGTTTTCTATTGTCATTTTTGGTGGCACCTTCCCTATTCTAGTTATTTTATGTTAACCTTAAATAATTTATCATGTTTCAATAAAAAATAAAACTATATTATATGTTTGTTTTCCATAAAATTGCAAAGTTGTTTGAATTTTTTAAAGCTGATCATCCCTCTCTCCACTTAATAAAATTTTTGTTGGCTGATTTAATTTTTTATTTATACCTAACTATATGACAGTTATAAAAATATTATCATTGTGATCTTATGTTTAGATTTACCAGCATATTTAGTAATATTTTTGTTCACTATATTTCTCTTTGCATTTTATAAATTCAATCAAATCATTTTTCCTCTGTCTTACACTTGTTTTTCACAATTTTTGTTACTAAGGCACTACTAGAAGTCAGATGTCTTTGTTTAAAAAAAAAAAAAGCTTTAAGTTTTCCCTTGGTTTTAAAAGATATTTTTCTGGGTATATAATTGTAAAGGTGAAAGTAACCTTTACTCAACTCATTGAAGAGATTTTATTGGGTTGAAAAGAAATTATCTACCAATATAAATTTACTGCTATATAGTTTCTTTTTTTCTCTTTGGTTGGTTTTATGACCATTTTTTTTTGTCTTTGGACACTATTGGCTCACTGTGATTTGTGTACATGTGAATTTCTTTTTATTTGCTATGATAGGAATATATTGGGCTTTCAATTTTGAAAAACTGCAGCCATTATCTTTCTCTTCAAATCTTGTTCCCCTTCCCCTCTCTCTATTATCCTGGCCTCTGATTCATCTTTTTCACTCTATAGTTTAGGTGTTTTAATTCATCCTTCATATTATTCTGATCGTCTTCTTAAAAGTTGCCTCAGATCCTAAGTCCCGTTTATTAATGCTCTTTTCAACTTTGATTTCCCTGCTGTTTAATATATCTTTATTTTTTTTAAATCTTGAAATGTTCTTATTTCTATAATTTCCATTTGGTTCTTAGCCAAATATGCTTGGTCATCTTTAAAGTTTCTTTAGAATTAGAAGCAATCATATATGGTCAGGCAAACAAAACAAAGTTTATGGGATAATCACATTACGGGCCAACATGAATTTTCCTAGCTGTAAGGTGACTTTTCTCCATGTGGTGATTCAGGGAGCCAGGCACTTTGCATCTTGTGGTTTCAGCATCTCATAGACTTGATGATATTTAAGTCAAAAGACAGAAGGTAGTATGTAGAGGGCCAAATGGGAAGACACCTGGATATTCCTTAGATTGCTGCTGAGTGGGCCCGGGATATTGGGGAAGTCATGTCAGTTGCACTCCCGCCCTGGGAGTGCGGAGATGTTCTTAGTTCCTGGCTTGTGTTTGTCCAGCAGGAAGGAGTGGGTTGGACCTGGGCCCTCCCAGGCTCCTTGTTTTCCTGTGAAACCCCCTTGTTGGATTGGAGTATAAATAGATGTGCTGCGTGGCTCAGAGGGTCATCAGTCTGCCTCTCCAACAGAGGAGGTCGGCGGCCCTCCCAGCTCCCAGCTCCCAGCTTAAAATCTATCTCTGTGTCTTCTCTCTTTATTTATAATATTTATCAATCCCTGGCCGCCTCCATTTAGGACCAGTTTGTTCATCTCTCTTGCCGTGTGGGACGCGGAAAAGGGAGATCCCGCCACATCAGGCCCTTGCAGTAGTAGTCAATAGGCACACCTTTTTTTAAGCCTCTAAACTGGTTTTACTCATGACTCTTTTAACACCATATGGGTGGTGTTTTTTCCAACACCAGAAAATTCTCCAATTATCCAGACAACATCTAAGTGTACTACTATTCAATTCAACCCTAACCCTAACACGAAGGACTCAAGTTAACACAGATCCCACAGGTTAAGGATTCAGCCCTACAAGATCCTCCCGACTTCAAATGCCAGTTGCAAGTCCTAGATTGTCAACTGCACTTCTGACCAACCAGATATAATTCAGGGATTTCCATGATCCTCTCCTCAGTTTTTACAATCTTCTGAAATGTCTCACAGAACCCAGGAAAACACTTTACTATAACCAGTATATTCCAAAGACAACTCAGAAACAGCTGGATAGAAGCAATGCATGGGGAAAGGTATGGGGAAACAACACTTAGATTCTATACTCTCTCCAGGAGTATTACTCTCCCAGCACCTTAATGTGTTGTACCCCATTGTTTAAGGTTGTTTCTGGAGTTTTCATTAGGTAGGCATGGTTAATTAAATCATTGGGCATTGGTGATTTTCTCAATCTCTACACCTCTGGGAATGAGACTGATTCAGAGATCAGGCAGGAGGGTGTTGGTAATAACAGCCAACATTCTAATCATGCCTTGGTCTTTCTGGCAACCAACCCCCATCCTCATACTATCCAGAGGCCCACCAAGAGTTGCCCCATTAGAACAAAAGGTGCTCTTATCACCCTATCACTTAGGGCATTCCAAAGGATTTAGGAGCTCTGACAAGAACTGGGGACAAAAATCAAATACCTACTTCTTATTGTAACACAAAGCTCTTTGGCTCCAAACGGTGCATGCAATTTCTACTCATATCTCTTTGGCTAAAACCAGGTGATAAGGCCAAACCCAACTTCAAAGAAATGTGGGAATTTTAGATGATTAGTATATCTTAGAATAAAAGTAATTATGTCTTTCAAAACAGCTGGTATTTTTCCAACAATAGGTATTAATATCTAGAGTCAAAGCAAAATTCTGTTTTATTCCAATATCTGAAGTAGAACTAAACCATTGTTCTACATAGTTCAAAGTTAAAATTAATGTATAATACACATTAATTATTAGGAAAGTTAAACTTCTGCTTAGGCAGCACATGAATAGTAAATTTAGTATGTATAATTTATGTTTTATAACCATGGTAGCAAACTAAAGATTTTAGCTCAAAGTAAAGATTCTGAATGTATGCATTAGAGCAATTACTTCTATAAGTGATTATAAGTTCTTCAAGAAAAACCATTTCATTGATGGAGTTCCCTGATCCAGGGTGTATGTGAATAAAATAGTTGAAATGACTCAAATGCTTGGTAGCAGAAACCTATAAAAGTCCATTTAAATCAAGTGCCAAGCACCACATTTGGGCACAAATTCTTCCTGAGAGCAAAGAGAAGCAATATGACAGTTAAAAGGAACATAGTTTAACAATGTCATGTTGCTTTGTCAGGGATGTCTTTGTAATGACTAAGAAGCAGCTTAATGAGATGATTGGAATGAAGGCTAAATACGACAAAAGTACAAAGCGCTTTCCTCGTGTCATTCCTCAGAGAAACGTGGGTGGCAAACATTATCTCTGTTTTGTAGATTGAAAAATGAAATACTTTATGCACTTAGAGAAATTTTGCTGGCTTCTCATTTTTAAACAGGTGTAGAGTATTCTTTTGTAGATATATAATCATTGTTACATCAGCTTTAGATTCCTGTAATATTTCAAACAAAAGCATATCTAGGATTATTGAGATAATCAAGGTGTAATTCTATATTATTTTTCATAAACCCTATAACTCTGCTTAGGTAATAAAGTGCTGGACAAAAGTGAGAGTGTTATGCTTGACTTTACCTACAGAATCTGTAAGATTTAGAGTAAGATTTTTTTAAAGTACATATTTGTAAGACTATTTATCTATATATAAAAACTAAGTGACCATTGCAACCAAATGGATGACCGAATAGGCTGTTTGGGGTGACCAGGCCAGCGAATTGGGAGGTGGGGGGGAGAGAGAAGTGAGGGGCAACCAAATGACTGAACAGCAGGCTGGATGGGGAAGCCAGGCTGGCAAGGGGCATTTGTGGGCAACCAGGCCAGTGGGGGGAGGGGTGAAGAGGGCATTTTGGGGCCACCAGGCCCTCCGGCAGAGGCAGTGAGGGGTGATCAGGCCAGCAGGCAGAGGCAGTTAGGGTAACCAGGCTGACAGAGGGCAGTTAGGGAGGATCAGGCAGACAGACAGGTGAGTGCTTAGGAGCCAACAGTCCAGGATTGTGAGAGAGAGGTCCAACTGCTGGTTTAGGCCTGATCCTGGCAGTCAGACACCCCCAAGGGATCCCAGATTGGAGAGGGTGTAGTCTGGGCTGAAAGGACCCTCCCCCCACACATGAATTCCATGCACCGGGCCTCTAGTATAACTTATAATACTCTTATACAATTGGAACCCAAAACAAGTACCTAAAACATTTACATTTGCATTTTTTTTTTTTAGCTAAATGCAAGAATATCCAGGAATTTGGCAATTTTACTTAAAATAAAATAGAAAATGAAAACATTCTTGAAAAGCCCCATGTTTAGCTCTAAATTCACCATTAAATATGGCATAATTCTGCATGCCAATTAATGAAACTTAAAGGGAATTACTGAGTTAAAACTTCAGTACTCAGCAGTCAGAAGTTATGTGAGTCACAGCTAATAGCAATGGCCGCCTTTGTCAGTTGATGAGCTGCAGCATGTGGGTCCTACCATTCTCATTTCTGATCACAGCAACCTTCTCTTAGAACCCTGGTAAAGCTGTCCTCTTCTAATATTTCTCACCTCACCAATTTACCTCAATTCGTAGCTATAGTTATGAACATCAGAGCACTCTTCTGACTTGGAAAGAGAATTAGAATACTTTTCATCAGCCCTAAATGACAGGAATATTTGCTATTATAATTAAGATCATATTCCATATTCTGTATCTATAATTGGCTAAAGGTTCAGCAAAAACTCTGCAAAAGTTAAACTGATTTGTACAAGAGTGGCCAAAATGTCACTTGCTTCTATCAGTTTCCCTAGGGGAATAGATAGAAATGAATTTCATCAGAGTTTATTACCTCCCACTCACTTTTAGGAATCAATTATATGACTGTAAAACTTTAACAAAAAAAGGGAGCGTGTTAATAGCAATTTATATATAGCAATTTAAAAACAAGTTAAATTAATTAAAAACTCAATTTCATTATTTTTGTTGGCCTTTAAATCCCATCCAAAGCAATTAATATTCACCCACCTTTACTTAATAAATGTTACATTTTTAAATTTTTTGTTAAATATATCTTATGAATATGCAGCTTAGAATTTGATATAATTTTAATAATAAATTTTGTGTTGCATTATAGAGAATGGAAACTATAAAATAAAAATGATATCATATGTGTGGTAAATATTTTTCCCTCAGTATTAACTTCATGTGCTTAAGGCAAGTAATTATTAATTATTTTCACAAGCAAATTAATTTTAATACACTTAGCTTTCTGGATTTCATAATTACTTTTTCCCAAGCAATATTGATTTCCATCCTTTGTCCATTGTATTTAACTCCAAGGACTCAAAGTTTTATATATTGCATATGTGGATAAGTATTTAAATTCAAATAAGCAGCATTTGTGTCTTCAATATTTATATATTCATATTTTATATTTTGTGTTCAAATTTTATATTAACAGACATGAAACACTGATTATATTATAGTAACTGGTTAATACTCATATGCCAAGTGATTTAATATTTATTTTAAACATATTTATAAATATTTTTACCTTTTGATATTTTCTACTATCAACACATGAGTCACATAGTTTATAATGAATTTAAACTCCCCTCTCAAAAAATACAATAGTAGCCAAAGTTGATCTTGTATTCCTATGTTTTTAAAAACGTTATTACATTTATTAGGGTGACATCTATACTAATAATAGAGGAATATGCAAATTGTCAGGGATGCTGTCACAGTAATGACCAATCAGAGGGTGAGCACAGCAGGCAAATGTGGGGACTTGCAGTGTTGGGGGCAGGGCCTCAGAGCAGGCCTCCATGCGTCTGTGCCAGGGGTCCTGAGTTGCTCAGAGGTCCTCAGGCCTCTGCCACCACCCAGCCCAGAGTATAGGCCAGTGAGGAGGCCTCCGAATGCCTGCACTGGGGGTCTTGAGGCACGCAGGGATCCACAGGCTTTTGCAATGGCCTGGCCAGGGGCGGGGCTGCAGAAGGGGCTTCATGCACTGGAGCTGGGGGAGGGCCTGATCAGCAGCTGCCACTGCTGCTGTGAGGGCCAAAGAGAGAGACAGAGCTTGATCAGCAGCCAGCGCAGCTGCAGCAAGGCTCAGGAAGGGAGGTAAGGCCTGCTAGGCAGCCCTCATAGCTGCTGCGCCATGGGCCTAGGTCTGGGCTCATGCAGGAGGAAATTAATCGATGTTTCCCTCTCAAATTGATGTTTCTCTTTGTGTTTCCCTCTCTCTTCCATGCTCTATAAAAATCAATGGGAAAATATCCTCAGGGAGGTTAGGAAGGAAGAAGGGAAGGAAGGAAGGAAGGAAGGAAGGAAGGAAGGAAGGAAGGAAGGAAGGAAGGAAGGAAGGAAGGAAGGAAGGGAGAGAGGGAGGGAGGGAGGAAGGAAGGAAGAAAGGACATATCCTATGAAAGAGACATCTTGAAAATGCCTAAAGAAAGTTGTTATATATATTTTTTGCGGTGAAGGGACTGGAGTCCATGTTGATGAAAACACCTTGATGGCCGTGAGGGCTGAGGGCCAGCAGCTGTGGTAGCCAGCAGTGGCAGTGGCAGCAGCAGCAGGGTGATTGGGGCATCGCCTTCCCCTGCTCAGCCCAGTGGCCACCCTCAGAGGAAGGCCAGACTGTGGCTTAGGCCCGCTCCCCTTGGAGAGCTGGTCTAAGCCATCAGTAGGACATCCCCTGAGAGCTTTCAGACTGTGAGAGGGGGCAGACTGGGCTGAGGGACTCTCCCCAGTGTGCAAATTTTTGTGCACCAGGACTCTAGTGTGTATATATATATATATATACATACATACATACATACATATATATATATATATATATATATATATATATATATATATATATGCCTAAACCACTGAATGACCAAATGACCAAATGACCTGTCAATCAGTCACTATGATGAACAGTGACCACTAGGGAGCAGATGCTCAAAGCAGGATCTGCCCCCTGGTGGTCAGTGTGCTGACTGACCATCCCAGAGGTCCACCAGCCCCTCACTTTCTCAGTAGTCCTGCAGGTCCATATCCACAGAATGGGCTAGGCACCACTAGACCAGCACTGCTGGCATGATCCCAGCAGTGGATCCTGGAAGTCAGCCTCGGGCACTGCAGTAGCTTCCCCTCCCTAGATGCTCCACAAGGAAGAAACAATACAAAAGCAGCCACCAGGTGGCTCCTGACATCCAGCTTGAACCTTAGTGGAGCAGATCTGGATTCCAGGCCAGCAAGGGTATCTCATGCCTGCCCAGAATGGAGTTCATCCCAGCCCCCCCCCTCCCCCCGGACCCCATCCCCTTTAGGGGCCGCTAGACACAGGGTTCATTACTGGCGAGAACTACTGCAGCAGTGCCAGCCTTTTCTGATCAGGAATCAACTGGGCACAAGCCTGTGGTGGCGCAGTGGGGCCGGGATGAATGGGAGCAGCAGGTAGGAGTGGCAGGTGGCATTGGACTGCCGGTTTCAGCCTGATCCCACAGGCCACCCCAAAGGATCTCACCCATGCATGAATTCATGCATCAGGCCTCTAGGTTAATATAATTATACCGGTTTCAAATGTACAGTTCTATAATTCATCATCTGTATATTATATTGTGTATTTACACCCCAAATCAATTCTCCTTCCATTACCATTTATCCCTCTTTATTCTCTCCTATCTCCCCTCACTTTTCTTTCCTTGTGGTAATCACCATACTGTTTTCTGTGTCTATGTGGGTTTTGTTTTTCTGCTTTGTTTAGGCCCTTCACCTTTTTTGCCCTGCCCCCCAACTCCCCTTCCTTCTGATAGCTCTCAGCCAATTCCTTTTACCTATGAGTGTGTTCTATTTTGTTTGTATATTTTTTTCATTAGATTCCACATATAATTTAAATCATATGGTATTTGCCTTTCTCTGACTGGCCTATTTTACTTAGCATAATACTCTGTAGGTCCATCCATGCTGTCACAAAAGGTAAGCTATCCTTATTTTATATGTTAACAGACCACAGCTTTTTTTTTTTAATCAACTCATCTATTGATGAGCACTTGGGCTGCTTCCAAATTTTGGCTATTGTAAATATCACTCCAAAGAACATAGGGGCATATATTTTTTTAAAATTAGTCTTTTGGGTTTCTTCAAATATCTTCCCAGAAGTGAAATCATTTGGGTCATAAGGCAATTTAAACATACTGCCATTATCTCCTTATTTAGATCTGCCAACTATCTCTCTTTAACTTTGTCCAGAGTAAGATCAGTCACTCTTTCTTCTAACTACAGCCAGTGGTTGGTCTAATCTTGAAGAGATTATATAAGAGTTTGTCCGAAAACTTCTATGGTTCAGTCATAAAGGATGATTAAGTATTAATAAATTGAGAGTAGGAGATGAACATTTTAGTAAGCAGTGGAAATATGTGAAAGACAAAGTGTGTTTGGAATGATGATGATAATTTTGGCCTAGAATATATGAGGATAATGACAAGAGATTATGTAGTTTTACAATCAGGTATAAGCAATTTGTATCTGTGTGTTATTACACACAGATCCAATGATTGTTAATATATAACTCAATACAGAAAAGAAGGAAGTGAAGAAAAATGGAAGTAAAAAGAGATGGAATAATAGATAATGAAAAGAAGAAATAAGGAAGAAGGAAGGAAGAAAAAAGATAGAAGGAAAATAAGAAACAAGGAATAAAATTCTGTATCCTGAGAGAGGTCTCACAAAGCAATAAAATCTTCATTACTCAGTGTTATGGTAGTTCAGCTCCTATAACCAAGCACCAACAAATCCAGTTGTACAATCCCAAACCAGAAAATGTGAGCCAGTCTAAACACAAAATTAAAAAACCTAGACTGACACTGAGATAACTTAGCTGTTGGAATTAGTAGATAAATACACAGAGTGGCCATATTATTATGATCTCTGAATGCATAATAATCTGGCCACTCAGTGTATTTGTATCTCACATGGGTACCAAAAGTAGTCTAGACTTTTGCTGGAGATCAACCACCTATTTGCCCTGAGCTTTCTATCAGCCAGTGCAAAGAGGAAAACTGATCAGGTGCATAATTTATAGTATATGATATCAAATAAATGAGGTACTCAAGAGATGTAGGAGTGGCCAGATTATTATGCATTTAGAGATCATAATAATCTGGCCACTCAATGTATTTTATTTTTTATTTTTAAAAATATATTTTATTGCTGAAACCGGTTTGGCTCAGTGAATAGAGCATCAGTCTGCGGACTGAAAGGTCCCGGGTTCGATTCTGTTCAGGGGCATGTACATTGGTTGCGGGCACATCCTCGATGTGGAGTGTGCAGGAGGCAGCTGGTCGATGTTTCTCTCTCATCGATGTTTCTAGCTCTCTATCCCTCTTATTTCCTCTCTGTAAAAAAATAAAGAAAATATATTTTTTAAAAATATATACCGTATTTGCCGGCGTATAAGATGATTTTTTGGCCCTGAAAAATACATATTTGCCAGCATATAAGACGACTGGGCGTATAAGACGACCCCCTAACATTTCCACTGAAAATACAGAGTTTGTTATATACTCGCCGTATAAGACTACCCCCCACTTGGAGGCATATTTTTCAGGGCCAAAAAGTCGTTTTATACGCCGGCAAATATGGTATATGTATATTTTTTTAAAATTGATTTTTCACAGGGAGGAAGGAAGAAAGATAGAGAGCTAGAAACATTGATCAGCTGCCTCCTGCACACCCCCCACTGGGGATGTCCCCACAACCAAGGTACATGCTCTTGACTAGAATTGAACCCGGGACCCTTCAGTCCATAGGCCGATGCTCTATCCACTGACCCAAACTGGTTTCATCACTCAATGTATTTTAAAACCAGTATTATATTATATTCAGTGAAAATAAAGGAAAATATACTTATTAAAAATTAAAAATATATATATAATCACAAATTAAAACTGTGAAACAGATTCAAATAGAAGTTTTGGAAAATACTTAAGTTAGAACCTAAATTAAACATTCACTTGATGAGCCCTACAAAAAAATCCTATATAATAAAAGCCTACTGTTTTATGGTCAGCCATCCAACCAATCAAAGTATAATATGCTAATGCTATGCTAAGGCAAATCAATTGCTTGCTATGATGAGCACTGGCCACCAGGGGGCAGATGCTCTGACCAGGTTAGCTTGCTGCTGGGGTCCTGCCCATTGGGATTGAGCAAAATGGTCCAGCAGAGCACTGCCTAGAGCCCTCCTGAAGTCCCTCCCTGGCTGGTTAACCTTCCACACCCTCCCTGGCCCTGATCGTGCACCAGGGGTATCCCTTAGCCTGACCTGCACCTTCTTGCAATCTGGGACCCCTTGAAAGATGTTGGAGAGCAGGTTTCAGCCCAATCCTGAACACCAGGCTGAGGGACCCCTCTGGTGCACGAATCCGTGCACCAGGCTTCTAGTGAAGATTATAAAGCAACAAAGGACTGGAAGATAAATAAATACAAATACTCAAATCTGAAGGACAAATAGAAAATACTTTGGGAGGAAAAGTGTCAAAGTCTCAGAGTCATGTGAAACCATAATGAAACTATAATATGTATAGAATTGTAGTTCCTGAAAAAAAAGAGAGAAACAATGAGGGAGAAGGTATTTAAATAAATAGTGACTGAAAATGTCAAGAATTTGGTGCATGATATATTACATATTCACAAACACACTCAGAACACTACATTCTGAAAAGTTATTTTTTAGCATCTGTGAAAATAATTACTTATCCTTCCTTACAAAAATA
The DNA here is from genome assembly GCA_963924515.1 of Vespertilio murinus. Classification (NCBI taxonomy): domain Eukaryota; kingdom Metazoa; phylum Chordata; class Mammalia; order Chiroptera; family Vespertilionidae; genus Vespertilio; species Vespertilio murinus. The sequence goes on from OZ004708.1 coordinate 123,732,334, forward strand.
ATTGTGGATATAGAAATCAGATAATTAAGCTTTGTTGTACTTTGCTATTTAATTGATAAAATTGTCTTTTCTTTGATTAACTTGAAAGAAAGTCAACATATTTATCAAAGACTAAATGACATATAGTAAGAATAAGGAGAGTTATGATTATGACCAAATGTCTAAAATTTATAAATACTTGTTTCTGGAGAAACTAAGACAACCTCTCTTTGGGGAGATTATGCAGTCTATATTGCAGAAACATTATGATGCAGAAATTGGTTGTTTATAAATATTTTATTATGCAGTGGAAAGATAGATTAACCTAATATTTTAAAACATAGTTTATTCTTGACCTCATGCTGAGATTTTTCTGTTTCCCTCTCTATACTTTAATCCTCAGTTATCAGGAAAGAAAAATGTCACTCAACGAGCATAAACTGGCACAAATAGTGAAAGCGTTAGTCAGTCTGACTCTAAAGGCTCTCATATCTCACATGTAACAATATAAAAGGGAGAATAAATACATACATACTTATTTTCTACAATGAAAACAACAATAATTGAAATGTAGCAAATGCCATCGCAGATTGCAGAGTGTAGAAAATGACATGCCTAGAGCACCATTGCAAAACCTGATTAATGCACGAAGCATAAATGGGTTCCTACCAAATATGTATTTCTGCAATTTTTTGTTTTTAGTACTACCAACCAAGAGACACTATAGTAGTCTCTACAACACTAAAAATATATCAAGTGATTTGCTTGACAGCTAATGCACTGCTATAAAGCATAGTTATTTTATGAATACCCGATCAAAGCAGGAATATATCTATTTAAAATAGCTAATTATCACATAGGTAATGTTTTCTCAAGTAGTTAAATCATAAAGTTCAAAACCTATTCATTCTCCACTATTAATAATACTGTTTAAAGTTATTCCTTTTTCCTCTAAAGTAGTTCTTAGAGCTTTGGAACCTCTATCTTACAGAGACTCTGAAATATTTTCGTATTCAAGAGAGAACATTTCCAGTGCCATTACCAGCAAAGCATAGTAATATTTGGGCAGAGTGTGTTCTGTGATAGTAAGTTTATACATGACTAGAACACAAAAACAATATTTAACTTTCATCTCTGAGTTTAGTGAAGTGGAAACCATGCAATTTTTTCTGTCAGTGCTTGCGAGCTTTCACAACTCTGGAGTAGCTCATCCATAAAATGGGCTGTACAACTACCAGGGGAATGTTAAGGAGGTAGCATTAAACTAGACAATCTAGCTATATCATTCTATTTAAGAAGCTGAACTTTTAATAAAGATCCCTTTGAACACTAAAAGTTTTTTGTGCAGATGAATATTGATGTGCATGAATATCTAGTAATTTTAAAAATGTCACTATTCAAAACTTTGTACAGGAAGCTACTATTTAAAGCATAAAATTGCTTTCTCAAAATGTAAAACCATCCATGTATTATTAATCAGTATCTGTACATTACTTTTAAAACATTATTCCACAAAATATTTTTAAATTTTGCCTCCTGAAGAAAACTATTTTGAATATATATTAAAAAAAAGAATAAGTAACCAAGATTGATTTGGAACCAAGATGGATTTGTAATGGGATACAGAAATAAGTATTGCATATATAAACCTTGGTATTAATGGTATTAAAGTGAGGAAGGCATATCCACATTAACGTACATGTCAACAATTTTTCTATTTTTTACTTCATCATATAAGTAAAGATGAGTTCTATGAAGTAGAAGGATAAGTACAAGATTCAAGAATGATAAGGGGTTCTGGGAACTGGGTGGTAGGCATGTCATATATTTTTAACATTCCCCAAATACCCACTTAAAAATAAACCTAGCAACTAAACAAAAAAGCCATAACCCTATGGACAACCTTTCTAGTGAAATAGGTAAGAAGGTACCCCTATGAACCCTAAGATAGAGTGAATGCGGGGGGAAGACAGTAATAGCAGAAGCCCTGCCAAGTTTCAGTGTTTTTGCAGGAGAAAGCAAAAAGAGTAATAAGGAATCTGATAGGTCTAAGAACAATAAAACCCAAATAACCAACATCTATTTACTAAAAATCACTATACATCAATCTGTAAGCAGCAGCTAAAATTGGAAGGGAGAATCCCTACAGCAAAATTGGGTGAGTGCAGGAGTTTGTGAGAAGGTATGAAAGGTCTGGAGAAACCTCTCAAAATTGAACATCTAGGGAATCACTACAGAATTTGTCATTGCCTCTTGGGGCAAAAGCTAATAGTTGAGGCAAACAATAGACAAACCTAAAAGCTTGGGAGGAAAGGATAGGGAGCCACATGTAACTGGGAATAAGAGTACAGGACAGCTTCCACATGCTCCTGGGAATATAAAATACCACAATATTCCGAAACCGGTTTGGCTCAGTGGATAGAGCGTCAGCCTGTGGACTGAAAGGTTCCAGGTTAGATTCCTGTCAGGGGCACATACCTTGCTTGCAGGAACATCCCCAGTGGGGTTGTGCAAGAGGCAGCTGGTCGATGTTTCTCTCTCATCGACGTTTCTAACTCTCTATGCCTCTCAATTCCTCTCTGGTAAAATCAATAAAATATATTTTTTAAAAAATACCACTATATGCCCAGGGCTGGGTACATGCTCAGAAAAGGCCTGTGAAGGACCCAACAAAAGTGAATCATGTGGCAAAGTTGAAAACTACCTTCCTGAGTATAGAAGTTGTACCCTGGTATACAATCAGAGCACAGCTGCAAATATTTGGAATTGGGTTTTCCCCCTGGTATTCAAGGTATCACTGTCAAATTACGACTTGAATACCATAAAAATGAAACAGAAAACTCAAGGGACACACACAACAAATATAAACATTACAAAATTAATGTGAAAAACTCACTGAACAAATAAATAAATAACCATAGCAAGCAGAACCAGAATTCACTAGGAAGTGGGAGAATATGACACTAAGTTTTGCCATATTAAAATCTTCAAGATATCTACTTTCCAATACAAAAATTATGACACATGCAAAGAAATAAGAATTTATGACATGTATGACCCATATAGCAGAAAATAAAAGTTAATTTTCTCCAGGAGGAAACCCTGATATTGAATATACTAGACAAAGATTTTAAGTCAACTATTTAAATTATAATCATATTGCTAAAGAAAATCATGGACAAAGTACTAAAGGAAATAATGAAAATAATATTTCACCAAATAGAATATACTGAAGATATAGAAATTAAATAAAAGGAATCAAATAGAAATTTTGGAATTGAAGAATATAATAGCTAAAAAGAAAAAAATACTAGTAAGCTTCAATAACAGATTTAAGAAAATATATTCTAACTCAAAGATAAATCAAATGATTAGGAAATCAGAGGAATTCCTTTTGGGTGCACATAGAACATTCTTCAAGTAGATTATATATTATGAAATCAGAGTACCAGAAAGGAAATACAATAAGGTAAATGAGCAGAGTTTAAGAGACCTGTGGAACACCACTAAATATGTCATACTTATACTAAGAGTTTCTAAAAGAGAGGAGAGAGAAAGAAATAAACAGTAAGAATATTTGAATGAATACTGATTGAACTGCCCACATTTGATGAAAAATAAATATCTACATATGCAATAAACTCAATGAATTTCAACTATGATAAACTCAAAGAGATGAACATTGAGACATATAACAATAGATTATTAAAAGCAAACAGAAAGGAAACTCCTGAAAATAGCAAGGCTTCTCCATAAAATTAACAACTGATTTCTTATCAGAAACTATGAAGGCCTGAATGTTGTGAGAAGTCATATCCAAAGTGCTAAAAGAAAAGAAAAATCTATCAACCAAGAATTATATAGCTGGTAGAACCATCATATAATAATGAAAGAGAAAGTAAGACATTCTCACATAAACAGAAACTGAAAGTTTATATCTAGTAGACACATCCTACAAGAAATGCTAAAAGAGCCGATCAGGCTGAAATGTATTTTCTTCACAATTTAAAATAAGTTAAATAAAAGAATAGTTATAAATCTTTGTTGAACACAAAATGTATAAATATTAATTTGTGACAATAACAACACAAACAGGCAGCTGGATAGGAGCAGAGTTAATTTATACTTTTGGATGATATTAATTAAATAATATTGTTATAAATTAAGATGTATTTGTAATCTCCACAGGAACCTCTAAGAAAATAATTAAAGATCATTTAATACAATAAGAAAAATAATCAATATGGCAACTAGAAAATAGTTATCTAATATAAAATAAGAGAAAATGAAGACATAGAAATCAAGTAGCAAAATGGCAGAAGTTCTTCCTTATTAGTAATTAAATTAAATGTAGATAGATTAAAATGTAAATTAAAAGAGAAAGATTAATAGAAAATATTTTAAATGATCCAACTGTATGCTGTCTGCAAGAGATTAACTTCATATTCAATGGCACAAATTGGTTGAATGTCAGAGGATTAAAAAAATATTTTATGTCAACAATAATCATAAGTGAGCTGGAGTGGCTACACTAAGCAAATATCCAGCAATCAACACTTTAAATTCAAAATTGTTATAGAAGACAAAGAAGAATATTATGTAACAATAAAATATTAATTTATCAAGGATAGATAATAATTATAAATATATGTAATAACAAGAGCTTCAAAATATATAAAACTGACAATATTGATGGGGAAAATAGGGAGCAATAATAGTTGTAGAAAAAACTGTATAAAAGATAAACAAATAAATATGACGTGTGACAACAATAAAACCTAATAGACATCTGTAGAACACTCCACCCAACAACAGCATAATAGACATTCCTCTTGAGTGCACATGGAGCATTCTTCATGTAGTTCATATTTTGGGACACAAAAAAAACCCCAATGAATTTAACACGATCAAAATAATTCAAAATATCTTCTCTAATAACGATGGAATGAAATTGATAATCAATAACAGGAGAAAATTTGAGAAAGCCACAAATCTGTGAAAATTAAACAACACACTCTGAAACAACCAATGGGTTAAAGATGATAACAAAATGCAAATTACAAACTACTTTGTAATAAATTAAAATGAAAACACAACAGATCAAAACTTATGAGATAGCCCGAAAGCAGTGATCAGAGGGAAATTTATATCTGAAAAAAAAACCTATATTGAAACAAAAGAAAAAGCCCAGCTAGCGTGGCTCAGTGGTTGATCACCAATCTATGAACCAGGAGGGAATAGTTCGGTCAGGGCACATGCCAAGGTTGCAAGCTCGATCCCCAGTGTGGGGGTGCAGAAGGTAGCAGATCAATAATTCTCTCTCCCTCTCCCTTCTTTTCTAGAATCAATAAAAATATTTTTTAAGAATAAAGATCTGAATTCATTAACATAAACTTCTACCTTAAAAAATTAAGAAAAGCAAACTAAATCCAATTCAAGCAGAAGTGAAATAAAGATTGTAGTAATTAAATAAGTACATACGTATCTTATGTATTCTAGAACTAAAATTAAATGAGAATTAAAAGAATCTAATATATAATAGCCTATATGTCCTAACAATGCTTTTATAGCATCACTATAAAAGTTGAGTCTATTTGCAAAGGTTATACTTTTAATAAGAACTTGCTGATTTCACTTAAGTTTTCAAGTTTATTGAAAGTTAGTAGGACTAATCTCATATATTTTAATATTTTCTAAGTATTCAGTTTCATCTCCTTTTTATTTCTAATGTTATTCATTCAGGTTTGCCTTTTCTTTCTTTGTCTCTTTATCAGTCTCCCAAATGGTTTATCTTTTTTCGTATTCTTAGTGAAAAAACAATTTATACCTTTGATAACACTCTATTGCATTTCCCCCACTAATTTCAGATCTTACCTTTCTTATTTTAATCCTTATATTTTCTGTTTTTGTTCTTGGTCATTAAAAAAATATTCTGAAGTTAATGAACAACTTAACCCATTAATTGTTAGCCTTTCTTTTAATCCAATAAATACTGAAGCCTAGAAATTTCCCTCAAAAAAATCATGTTGTTACATTCTCAAGGTTTTGATAGGTATTACTTTAACTATCATCAATTTTTCATTGTGAGTTCTTATACCTGCTCAGGTTACAGACTTGTCCCAGCCCTCTGACCAGCATGTGGACCATTAAAATCCAGCTTCTTGGTCCCCATGGGTTTTTGCTGTTTCCAGAGGTGAAGCTGACCCCAACATTCTCTTAACCTATATATTAGTTCTTGTCTTTTGTGTCCTTTACATCTTGCCACTTATTTGAAAATATGTTACACACTTTACAGTTGCTTTTTCATAAATTACTCTGTGCATCTCACCCATTGTAATCCTTTGAATATCTGTGACTCTTTGCACTTCTAAAGGGCACAGTTTGTTCCTAAATCATCTTTTCCCTCGGTTGAAGGTCTAACACGGTGCACTATATTTTGAATTGTGAGTAAATGAATGAATTAATGTTTGTTTGGAAGAGCTTGTCAAGTAAGTAGAAACCAAATGAAGAAAATCTAGATAACATTATCAACTAAAGTTCACTTATTTTATAATATGCACCTATAATTTAAATTCTTTAGCCCTGGTGGGTGGCTCAGTTGTTTGGGCCATTGTCTAGCACACCAAAAAGTTTGCTGTCACAGTCAGGGTGCTTATCAGAGGCAACAAATCACATCAATGTCTCTCTCTCCTTCTTCCTCTCATTATAAATAAATAAATAAATAAATAAATAAATAAATAAATAAATGCAACCATATCCTCAGGTAAGGATTAAAAGAAATTTTAGCATAATTTAAAAGGAAAATTCTAGAATCTGATTTTATTAGAAGTATTTTTTTATTCAGTAAAAAAGCAAGCCTGTCTAATTTTTCAAAAATTCCTTGAAAAGAACAATAGTCATTCTAGTTTTAGTAGTTTTCCAAAGGCACTAGAGCTAGATATCATAAAAAGGGTTTCTGAGTTGAGTTTCTTTACAAATGCAACTTTAGTTGTGAATTTCTGCCTTTATCAATAAGATATCAAAGAGAAATAAAATACCCTGACCTGTCAAGAAAGTAAAGAGGTATATTTTTTCATAGCTTCAATACAACATTTATTTAAAATACGTGCACATGCATTATGCATAACATAAACATAATTTCTTTCTTGGAATCTGCCTGGAAGTGCAAATTTAACTCCTTTAGGTGAACCTAAATACCACAGGGCTTGTGGATAACTCACTGCTTTTCTCTTGCTGCTTTTAAGATTCTCTCTTTGTTTTTTAATCTTTGGCATTTTAATTGTGATGTTTCTTGGTGTGGGCCTCTTTGGGTTCATCTTGTTTGTGACTTATTTAAAATAGAAGGTCAGATAAAGAGTTTCACAAACAAGAGAAAGCTTAAGGAGTTCATTACCACCAAACTCAGTATTACATGAAATGCTGAAGTATCATGAAGAAGGAGAAAAAGGAGAAGAAAAAGTAAGGAGGAGGAGGAAGATAAGGAGGAGAAATATGAACAATAAAATGGCAATAAATACATACCTAGCAACAATTGAATCCAACAGTCGAAATAAATGAACAAGGAATCTAATGAACAAAGTAAACTGATTAATAAAATAGAACCAGAAGCATGGAAACATGGAATAGACATGAATTTCAGAGGCTGTGAGTCACAACTGACTCAGGTACACACCTGCTAGTACATCTCTCACAACACACTTTCCTTAGCTTCTAAAATCTGACAAACCAAGTGGGTTCAGTTGCACAGTGGCACAGTTAGGCTTAATTTACTTTTTCATATCCTCACCCTTCATCATCAGATTCATTGTCCATGTTACTAAGAGTTTTTCTAAATTTCCTATTGCATTCATTTCATTCTTACTTCCAAATATTATAACTGTTTTTCTTTTCCCATTTTGTTTTCTTTGTTCTCTGAGGTCCTCTAAAGTTGTTTGCTGTTAGCATTGAACTTCTCTCCCTTATCAAGGTTCAATTTAATCGACTTGGTGAGAGGATATCCAAGTAAGACACCTTCTAAAGCTTGCTTCCTGTTGTTTAGGCTAAGGAAGAAAAACTGGATAAATCTCACCTTCAGCTGTTAAAGGCTGTAATTTCCTTAGGAGCTTGAGTTTGATCTCTTCAAGTTTTGTCCTAAAGCACATTCATTTCACTCCTAATTGATATGTCTCCACATCCAGTCAGAATCCGATTCTCCCCAGAGCCCAGAATAACTTCTCTCCACTTGATGCTGTCTTTCCGTCACTGTTTATTCTTTCTTGTCAAAGTCACAATGCACTTTCATCCACTGACCCCAGTTGGTGTCTCTTCTTTTTTTCTTCATGATTTCCATGCTGAGTAATGTTTTTTGCATGGGCCAAATGTTTTGTTTTGGTTTTTTTTCTCCTGCAAGAATAGACCCTAGGGATCTAATTAAGGTGTCCACAACTTTCCTAATAAATATGTTAGTTTTGAGCACGGTGTATAATGCACCTAGAAGTCTTCAGAGAGAACTGAATCGCCAGTTCTGTCCTGCTGCTGTTCTTTAGGGTGTCACATTTCTGAATCTGTGCTGAAGAGTTCACTTTAGTTATATGCTTTAAAGGGTTGTTTTAACGTTATATATTTTCCTGTATGTCATCACTACCTAACAGTAATTGAACATCTACCATGTACCAGAAACTTTCTTAAATAGCTTACAATGTTATACCATTTAATAGCTGTAGAGATGCTGTGAAATTAGTACAATTGTCCACGTTTTAAACTTGCAGAAGTAGAAGAACAGGGAGGTACGTGGGAGCAGGTGCCATCTGAACTCTGTGGTCCAACTGCAAGTCCTTGCTTTTAGTCATTATTCCACAGCTGCCTGCTTGGATAATCACGATGAGCTTGAATTTGGGGATTTCACATTTAAATAGCAAGTGCCCAGTGCTTTATTATTCGGTTAGTTGCCCTTCTTACCAGCCCTCAGGAATAAAGAAAATATTGTCATTTAATTTAATGGCTGGTGAAAATTAAGCAGTTTGATTTTAGGTTTCTTGATGTTCCCCACTAATGATTCCCAGTCTGCTGCTTTACAGACAAGCAAACCTTTTACTTCTCCATATAGCATGAGGCATTTGGACTTCATTAAAAGAAGAGTAGTTATCATATCTAAATTAGAGCAATATTTTTCACATTTTTAGATTAGGGAAAAGCAAAAAATAGAGAAGTCTAAAGAAAAATAGATGTAGGTATTCAAGTAGTCTTACCAAGTTACAAATAAAACTGTAAACAAAAAAACAGAAGAGTGAAAACACCCCTTAGGCACAGAACCCCCAAAGGTAGCTAGCACTAATAAAGCATCTGTCATGGGGTGAGCATGGTGCAGGTGCAATGGGGAGACTGCCATCGATAGGGAAGGAATTGCGATCACATGGAGGGCTTCATGAGCCTCACTTTTGTATGTAATTGGTCATACACAATCCCCTCTCAGAGGTAGGGGAGATGGCAAAGAGAATTCAAATAATCATGACGGAATGTCATTTAAAACAGACTACAAATTCCTCTTGAACATCAATTTTGGTCTCAGTGGCCCCGTAAACAGAGATGGAAAAACATACAAATATGAACAGACTAGGAAAGAGAGCAGTTAAATGCAAATGGAAATTGCTAGGATGGCCAAAGCAGATGCACAATAGAGAGAAGGTCAGAGTCATTAAGCCCTCCATTAACCAGCTCCGCCTGAGCTGCCCCCACTTCCCCACTGTCAACTCCCTGTTCAACGCGAGGGCTAGACATTTGACAAGGATCTCGTGAGCATCCTCCAAATACTTGAACTAATGTTTATTTTAAGGCTTAGAGTGTAAGAAAAAGCGATGATTAAATCCCAAAGTTATTTAGAATTAGCTGTGGAGAAGATGTCTCTCAAATTTTCCCCTTAAGATTCTCACTCCTATTTGCCGCCATCCTGCAAGTCTGACAGTGGCTGAGAGAAAGCAATGATTCTCAAGGTCACCTATTCCTAGGCACTCAAAGTGCAGGCCGGAAAAGTGCTACTCTCCTCAATTACGCCAACCACAGAGTTCCTGGAAAGCTCATTAACAGCTTAATCAAATGGTTATGGCAGTTTTAATTCCTTGGACTCTTTCCGGCCTGCCTTTTAGTAAGTAGATGGAACTTGAACAAGCATGCATTTGCTGTATCATCATTAGCAGAGGGAATGTCAGTGCATTTGTTATTCCAGAAGAATTATAAATCCCTGAATATAATTAATCATCTATGTCTACTCAGAGAAAGGCAGCTGGAAAAATGAGATCAGAAGTTGAGAGAAATAGATAATTTTTTTTTTCTTTTAAAGAAATAAAACAAAAATTGGGAGTATTGGCCTTAGTCATACAGGAACTTAACTCTGTATTTCACCTTCCTCCTTTCTTAGAGACAGCGAAAGTAAGACACATGGAGTCATCCCATTCAATCACTGACATGGGGCTGTCTTACACCACAGTGGCGCAGGCAGACAGTTCACCAGACTCAGTATGGACATGACCAGTGATAGCAAAGATAGAAAAGAAAAGAACCACTCATTCAATTGCTTCAGAAATCTAAAAAGAATAGTTTAAAAATAAGTAAGGGCTTTTTTATTTTGAGACACTTCTATGTTAGTAGTGACCCTGGACATAACTCCTACATGTGATGGACCTTCACATATTTTGAGACAATTGTAGTCAAACTCAGTTATCCCACTTTTCTGCGGCTAAAATCTTCAGTTCTCAAAGTTAAAGAACAAAACTTAAAAAAAAATGATATTGCTCATTACATAGAGTTCTTATTTTTTTAAATATATTTTATAGATTTTTTACAGAGATGAAAGGAGAGGGAAAGAGTTAGAAATATCCATGAGAGAGTAACATCGATCAGCTGCCTCCTGAACACCCCCTACTGGGATGTGCCAGCCACCACGGTACATGCCCTTGATTGGAATTGAACCTGGAACCTTCAGTCCTCAAGCCGATGCTCAATCCACTGAGCCAAACTGGTCCGGGTAACATAGTTTTTAGATTCTTCACTACCCCGGTCACTCCTTGGACATTATGTTAATGCTTAGTGGCTCTCAGCCAAGGGCAGGCATGGCAGCATCAGACAGGCCTCAGTGTTTCCAGGAGCAGCTCTGGAACTCACACAAAGCCAGGGTGTTCTTCTGCTAGACATAAACCATTTCACAGAATGCCAGCATAAGACGAGGCGGACAATTCTGACTCTGATGGATTAAGCCAAAAATAAGACTACTTGGTAAAATGAGCAAGAATTCTTTATCCTAATATGAGTACCTGCTTTTTTTTCCTTCTTTATCAACTACTGTTTTAGTCTCATTCTCTTCTTCCTATTTGCTCAATAAAAATTACAGCCTCCTGGTGTGGTTCAGCGGTTGAGCACAGACTTACGAACCAGGAGGTCACAGTTTGATTCCCAGTCAGGGCACACACCATAGAATTAGCTGTGGAGAAGATGATTCTCAAATTTTATGATGGAGTCCATAACCACACCCAGGTTATGGACTCCATCCCCATTAGGGGGCATGCAATAGGCAGCAGATCAATGATTGTCTCTCACCATTGATGTTTCTTTTTCTCTCTCCCTTCCTCTCTGAAATAAATAAAAAATAATAAATACATAAATAAATAAATTACTAAGATACACGATCATAATGTTGGCAATAGGGTAATGGCAAGGCACACACACACACACACACACACACACACACAAAATAGCAACAAACAAAAGACATTTGATATAGAATCCAAAGGCTAAGAAAGCAATAATAGTAGTAGTAGTACTACTACTAATGTTGCTATTAGTATTACTACAAATGATAGCATAATAAAATTAGAGCTATTACCTATTACCTATAGGAGTATTCATTAAGTGCTTGGTCTGGATTGTGGCTAGGCTGTGGCTAAAAATATTTACCTACATTATTTTTTCAATGCACATAATTTATAAGACTAGTTATACTCATTTTAAAGAGTAGGGGAAAATGAAGCTTGTGAAAATAATTTAGTACCAAATCACTAAGGTAAGAATTCAGTATTGGAACCAGGATCCAAAATTTACATGCCAAGATTTCATTCACTCAGCGTAAGTCACTGAGTGGAGTTGACATTCCTGAAGTGATTTTGTTTAACCAAAAGAAGGCTGCCTTTTAAAAATGTGTTTGGCCAGAGGATATGCTTATCACAAGTGCTCAGAAAAGTGCCTCTGTGCCAACTATGAATCCTCTCAATATGTGAAAAACCCATGCCAGTCTGGCTTCTTTAAAAAATTTCTACGAAGTTTGGTTAATTTTTATTATTTCTATTAACTCAGTTCCAAATACATCTGTTAATTCTCTTTTGCCAAGTACCAACCAAAAGGTTGTTCTCTATCAGCCAAATTTTCATTTTGATCTAGCTTTCACTAAGCTTTCACTGCCTCATCAAAAGTTGGAAATATTGCCGAAACCAGTTTGGCTCAGTAGTAGAGCATCGGTCTGCGGACTGAAAGGTCCCGGGTTCGATTCCGGTCAAGAGCATGTACATTGGTTGCAGGCACATCCCCGGCAGGGGGTGTGCAAGAGGCAGCTGGTCGATGTTTCATTCTCATCGACATTTCTAGCTCTTTTTCTCTCTCCCTTCCTCTCTGTAAAATATCAATTATATATATATATATAAAGTTGGAAATATTGTCCTGGCCTGTGTTACTCAATGGTTAGAACTGTGGCCCATGTACTGAAGTGTCACAGTTTCAACATGAGTTCAATTCCCAGACAAAGGTGAGTACCTGGGTTGTGGGTTTGCCCCCACTCCTGGTTGGGGCTTATGCAGGAGGCAACCAGTTGATGTGTCTCTCTCACATCCATGTTTCTCTCTCTCTCTTTCTCTCATCTATCTCCCTTCCTCCCTTCTACTATTTCTAAGAGCAATAGTACAAGATCCTTAGGTGAGGATTAAGAAAAAAATTGGAAATATTGATTAGTGTTCTATTTCATAATCAAGGTTATCATTTGTTTCTAGGATCTTACTCTGAACAGGAAGATTATGCTAGTTTATAAAATCTTTTCCAGCACACTTTTAGAAATTCAAATATTCTGCCTGATTATTTGTATTGATTAAGAACAAAGTTTATAATCTAACTCAAGCTTGTTAATAAAGGCTAGAAGCAAAACTACTCACTAAATACACATCTCCCATCACAAAATTCACAAAAATCACAAAAATAATTAGTGACACTTCAGTGTATCAAAAGCACTAATGCTAAGAAAGGACTTCAAGTCCTTCCTACAAGCAATAAGGATAATCTGTGTAGTTGTCCTTTCCCAGAAAAGTCAATAAACTCTGTTAATAATTTCAGAAAATAGCTAATACAAAAACTCTGTTAATAATTTCAGAAAATAGCTAATACAAACAATGGGATTTTCTGAGAAAAAAATAAAAGAATTTAGTTGTTTAGATCCAAGTTACTATTGCTTGGCTCCAATTTTCTTTTAAATGGTACAAGACAGAAAGCTTCAGGAATGGAAATCATTTTTAATTCCTGGATCATATATAATAGAGAACAGTTTTTACAGTTTTATTGAGCAATAACTGACTTAAGGTGTACAGCATGATGGCTATATTTATATATACTGTGAAATGGTTACTACATAGAGATGAAATAAAAAGAAAGAAAAAAAGAGAAAAGGAAAAAAAGTTTTCTCCTTGTGATGAGAACGTGGGAGATTTACTCTCATAACAACTTTCCTATGTTATACAACATTGTTGACTATATTAATCATGTGCATTCCCTCCTTAGTACTTATTTATCTTAAACCCGAAAGCTTGTGTCTATTGACCACCTTAATTCAACTCCCTTTCACTCCACCCTCCATGTCTATTAACCACAATCCTATCTAATAAAGAGGGAATATGCTAATTGACTGTCACATCCTCAAAGATGGCAGCACCCACAACCACAAGATGGTGGTGCCCAGTCCAACTTTGCCCCCAGCCACCCAGGGCTGGCCTGAGGTGCAGGCAAGCCTCAGATGTCGGCTTCCCAACCGTCCAGGGCCACCTGAACCTCAGGTAACCAGGTCTGGCCAAAGCTTGTACTACTGGCAGTGGCAGCAGCAGAGGTGTGATGGAGACGTTGCCTTCCCCTGATCACTGGGTCACCTCGTGCCCCTGAGGGCTCCTGAACTGTGAGAGGAGGCAGGCCTGGCTGAGGGACACCCCCCTCCAGTGCAGTCATTTGCCCTGAAGCTATATATAAAGCTATGGTAATCAAAATGGTGTGGTACCAGCATAAAAATAGACTTATAGACTAATGGAATAGAATTGAGAGCCCAGAAGCAAACCTCAGAATATACAGTCAACTAATATTTGACAAGGTAATCGAGAATAATCATTGGAGAAAAGATATTATTTTCAATAAATGGTATTGTAATAATTGAATATTCACATGTAAAAGAATGATACAGATAAGTTACTTTATTATGCTGAAATCATGTGGGTTTTTTTTTTATTCTCACCAGAGCAGTGGTTAGCAAACTGCAACTCATGAGCCACATGCAGCTCTTTGGCCCCTTGAGCGTGGCTCTTCCACAAAATACCATGGCCTAGGCAAGTCTATTTAGAAGAAATGGCATTAGAAGAAGTTTAAGCTTTAAAAATTTGGCTCTCAAAAGAAATTTCAATTGTTGTACTGTTGATATTTGACTCTGTTTACTAATGAGTTTGTCCACCACTGCACCGGAAAATTTAAATTTTGAGAAGAGAGAGAGAGAGAGAGAGAGAGAGAGAGAGAGAGAGAGAGAGAGAGAGAGAGAAACTTTGATGTGGGAAACATCAATTGTTCCCTTCCCTTCCCCGGCAGCTGCATGCATTCCAAACAGGGACCCAACTGCAGCCCATGTATGTGCCCTGACCTGAATCGAGTCCACAAGCTTTTTGGTGTGTGGGACAATGCTCCAACCAACTGAGCCACCCAGCTGGGGTTCAAATAATTTTATAATGGGTTCATTTCATTCATAACTAAAAGAGTTAACAATACACTTTCTTGTACAGATTAAGAAACTAAACTTGAGATAATGGAAGTGTCTTATCCATCAGGCTTAATATTTTATAGTATCCATGGCCCCTAACTTCCAAATCTTTACACCATGCCATGCTAACGGTATTAAATAAAACACTTTATTTAATAGTCACTATGCTTATTAAAGACATGGAATATTAAAATGGATACCTATCATTTTGTATTAAGCTAAGATAATAATTTTCCTGAAGAGAATCAAACAACTACTTCTCCAAGAGGCATCCCTTTTTCTCAATTATGTTCCTACAAAGATGAGGCAGAATTTGAGTCTCTGAGTTTATTTGGCCATTTAGTTTTCTGCTGAGATTGTCCAAAGAGGGCCAATTGTGCCCAAAGGATAGTCTAAGAAATAAATTAAGTAAAATTACTCACTGAAATTCTTATTACCAGAAAGAGCACTTGTCCATTCAGCAGGTAATTTGAAGTAATGGTTAGTAATTGATAGCAATTTCTAGTAATTAAATTCTGAGCCATTTCTTTATGTAATATTGGTTTCTCTTAGTAAACCCCATCCTAAGAAAAGAAATTAGTGGTTGATGGCCATGTCTCATATTTAAATGCTTTACAAAGCAGAGGAAATAGAGAATTAAGGAGAAAGTGGCTGATGTACAGAGTTGAATTGCCTAAGTGGTTTTGTACTGAAAAAAGTATCTCCGATTACGTGATTAAGAACTTTGGGACTGAGTAAAGGAAAAAAAAAGAATACATATATGGACTGCATTAGGTCTTTAATGGATATGGATTTCCAGGAAAAGTATTTAGGGTTCACTCCAAAATCTTCATACTTTTTAGGGGGAAATAGTTTAAATCTATTAAAAGGTTCTAAGAAAGACACTTGAGACCATTATCCCAATTGACATTGCGATAATTTATGGATCACTAGATCAGAGTGGAACTTCTGGTTCTAGAATGGAGTTTCCTTGGTAGGAGCAATTTGTAGTCAGGATTATATGTATCATGTATTGAATGCTATATAGTTATCAAAGGATTCTATATAATCACTGAACTATCTTGATTCTAAGCTCTGATTGGCTTAAATACCATTAATCTATTTCTTCAGAAATAAGTTTAATTTGATTGTTTGTAAAAACATATTGTAAGGTTTTCCCCCCTCCCAACTGGTGGGCGGAGCTATGACATGACTGGCATCTGTCACAGAGACATCTCCAAGACATTGAACCATGGATCAGCACTTGCCAAAGTGTCCTGGAGCCCACCCCTTCCTGTTTCGCCCTGGGCCCAACCCCCTTCTGTTCCAGCCCTTAAAGGGACCCCCAAGCAAGCCAAGTGCTGCTGCTTCTCCATGCCCATGAAGCAGTCCGGCTGGGTCCCCTGCCCCCTCCCCACTTCTTCAATCCTGATTTCTCTACCTCTGTAATGAGTCCTGCTCATTACCGGGGAATAAACTTTACTTTAAAAGTCCTTGGTGGTTTGTTTCCTCTTCCCTTCAAACCTAACATGTTAGTATCTGCTCCCAGATTGCTGAAATGTCTCCGGTGACTATAAACCTGCTCCTGCTCCATCCCTACACTGGGATGCCCTCAGTTCTGCCTCTGCCTGACCTAACACCCTCCACCCTCTTTGCCCATGCTCAGCAGGAAGCAGTCAGATGATTTCACTGCCCCCTATCACCAAAAGGCTGGGATGTTAGGTCTAGGCAGGGGGGGGAGAAGCCCAGAGCAGATGTAAGCATCTGTGGGATGGATGGTGACAAAGATAGCTGACTAGCTGGTGCCTTCCTAGACCCCTGGCCCAAGGCAGGA
The DNA here is from genome assembly GCA_963924515.1 of Vespertilio murinus. Classification (NCBI taxonomy): domain Eukaryota; kingdom Metazoa; phylum Chordata; class Mammalia; order Chiroptera; family Vespertilionidae; genus Vespertilio; species Vespertilio murinus. Next base: position 123,749,142 of record OZ004708.1, read on the forward strand.
ATTCCACACCTCTCATGCCCTTCACCCTCCCCTCCCTAAACAGCTGTATAAAAGAAATACCTATGCTGCTTTTTGGCGCAAACTTCCCTGGCCCACCCTCGGGACCAGAGAGCTTCGCCCGGGAGCGCAGATTAAAACCCCATTTCTTAATCGCCTGGATTCCGTGTCTTGCTTCTGCGTTGCAAACCTCTGCTGGGACCTTACAAACCTCTCCGTTGGGACCTTACAACCTTACACATATATCATAAGATACAGATTTTCAAATCAGCTATTTTATTTCCTCTTTGGAGTGCTGTCCACTGGATTATCTTTTTGGTTCTTCCCCTGCTGGGGTTCTTTTTCCCAGCCTTACAAAGGGTTCAACATTCTGGAGAAAGGGCTGCATTTAGATGATTAAGAAAGAGTCCCTGGACAAAATATGTTTTTGATAGGCATTGGGGGTCAGAGGAGCTTCCAGCTGAAGGAGACTCTCCTCCTTGACCAAGGACCCCTGCTTTTATTAAACACAATTTGAAGGCAAGGTGGAAATATACAAACTGACAATGTTTAGTCAGTTTGGGGAATAGCCTACAGCTGTTCATGTGTTTGGCCAACAGGAGGCAATAAAATGCCCTGAGCTGTCTGGCAGGTAACAATCCCCCTATTCAGGTTGGCAGAGATGCTTTGTAACTCTTTCCAAAAGGTAAACTAGATGTGGCTCAACCCTGATGAGCTCTCCAAGCTTCACCAACATTTTTTCAAAAATCCTTGTAATTATTACATGCTGGAATAGGTTCTTGGCACTCCCCCATTTCTGTCCCTTTTCCCACTCTATCTTGCAACTATGGCTTCTTATGGGGTATTGTATACTGTTGTTTCATTACCTACTTCTTAGGTTGTTTTTTTTTCTTCTTCTCTCTTTTGCAAAAGGCCTTTGAAACTCTAAAAATTTAAGTGTTCTAAAAATTCAAGTGCTATAATGTTCAACAATTAACATCTCATCTTGAGAAGTTTGAAAGGTCCCTGAAGAGCATCTTTAAGCATTCATTTCTTCTAAGAAATAACAGGAAATTTACATATTAGTAATTTAAAACCCTAAATATTTTAAAGCACATATAAATAAAGCAATCGGTAGTTAATAGGACATGCCAGGAATACTGTGAATCAGTGATTATGGATGGATATCAAACCATTTTTTTATTACACTCTCTTCATAGTATGAGTATTATTGGTCTGGGTCACTCATTGAAATTGTCCATTGAATTCCTTTCAGTCTCTAAATATCTCAAAGAAAATAATATTGTGGCACCATCAGTAAACTGGGATGACTTTGAAAGACAACCAAAGGGGAAGAGCCCTTGAACTCATGAATCCTCCTGGGATTCATCTATTTAAATGCATGTGGTTGAGCTATAATCAAAATGTAATGACCTCACCTGTCATTGAAGCCAAGCAACTGTATTTAGGTCAGGAGAAATCTAGTTACATGACTGCCTTGAAAGGCAAATATATATATATATTTAGACATATATATAGTGACAGTAAAACAACAAGCAGACTGTCAAATGAGAGCGGGGGTGGGGGTTGGGGGGTGGGGGGAGGGTAGGGAGATCTGGGGGAGATAAGAGATCAACCTAAGGACTGGTATGCATGCATATAAGAACAACCAATGGACACAAAACTCTGGGGAGGGAGGGCATCTATGGAGGGGGGCAATGGTAAGCTATGTACACAGATAATACCTTAATAAATTAAAAAAACATATATAAATATATATTTATTTAAAACATGATTAGCTCTATAAAAAATTATGTAGTAAAGGAACCTACCTTCTAGGGTCTAACTATTTTATACCTCCTCATTCACAACTTTTTAAACTTTTTCTAAAATAGCTTAGAATATCTACACTGCTCTAACCCATCTAGCCCCTTCCCACATCCCCTCTTAATATTGTGTATTCTGATCCAATTATTTCTTTTCATAGCAAATAGTTGGGGATACTGTTTCATAACTGACAGAAATTCCTAATAATAATAGGAAATAAATAGTGTTCACAAGTGGGCTCCATGGCCAGGCATTTATATTCGGATCTCTCGTGTCTGCTATCTGTGTAGCCTGAGAAAATTGCTTTATCTCTTAGAGACTCAGTTCCTCCCTCTCCTCAGCTACTCCCTCTCCTTCCTTCTCTCAGTACTTTTGACTTTCTTACTATAAAATGAAAATGAAAATCATCATGTGATGTTATATTGAAAAAAAATGTGATTAAGTCTGAAAAGAACCACACTCAGCTAATTTTACTTAAATTTTCACATTTGTATTTAGCTAGCTATCAAGGAAAAATTGCATTAGTTATACTATGTAATATTTATTGAGGGCTTACTATGTATTAACAGTTAGGTTTGAAAGGAAACAGGAAACAGAACAAAAGGGAGTTTTAAAGTACAGTTTATTCCCCGGTAATGGGCGGAAGCCATCACCGAGGTAAAGATCAGAATTGAGGGGAGAGGGGACAGGAAATCGGACCCAGTCCAGGCTGATGGTGATCCACATCCAACAGCAGCACGTGTCTTGCTTGGGCTCCTTCTTAAAGGATGGAAAGGGAGGGGGTTGGGCCCAGGGTGGAACAGGAAGGGATGGGCCCCAAAGGCACTCTGGCCCATGCTGATTGGTGGTTCACTGTCTTGGAGATGTCCCTGTGGCAGATGCCAGTCATGTTGTTAGCTCCACCCACCAGTTTGGGAGGGGGGGAACCTTACACTGGTCATGTGTTAAACTCCACCCACCAGTTTGGGAGGGGGAGAACCTTTCATTAACTGTCTTTCAAGGCCTATTGGAAGTGTTGCCCCCTCCATAAATTATTAAATAATATCCTCAGTTAACATTATCTCTTTTTTTCTTTGGTAATTTTAACACTTTTTGTGTGTTGTGAATTTATTCATATTTGCATTTGTATAACTTACTCTTCTTTAAGAAATATGACTTCTTGAAAATATTACTCTATATGGATATCTTTTTATCTCCTGTCTAATAACATAATTTTAATGTAGAATTGTATTAAGCTAAATTAAATTGAGTCAAGTTAAATTTAAAGACATGAATAAATAATATCATGTTGAGGTTTAACTTCTTTCACATACATACACAATCACACATGTGAACACATCCTATAATGATGAATTCATGAAACAAAAATAGTTGCTAAAAGAAATGTTTTGGATGCATGTAAGTGGTGGGGCAGTGTCCTAACTTACATTCCATAAATTAACAAATTACTTTTTCAACTGTTACAACTCAGACTCTTTGGCATTGCAATATGTCAACCTTGGTCATTATATTATTTTTTTTATATATTCTTTATTGATTTTTTTTAGAGAGACAGAAAAGGAAACAGAGATAGAGATAGAAACACTGATTAGAGAGAAACATCAATTGGCTGTTTCTGCATACCCTCTAATGGGATGAAGCCCACAACCTGGGCATGTGCCCTGACTGGAAATGGAACTGGCAAACTCTTGGTGCATAGGATGACACTCAATCCACTGAGCCACACAAGCTAAGCAAATCATTATATTCTTTTTGTTTATAAAGCACACAAATCTTTTTTCAATTAATACAATATATATACACTTCAGGAACTCTGTAAAAGAAAGAAGTATAGGGAGAGAAGCTTTGCCATCATCAAAAGTTGTTATTGAAGTTACAATAAAAAATATTGATCAGAGCATTTTATAATGAATTGCAAAATAAAGTCTTGGAATTCAGAGTCAAGGAAACAGTAATTTCTATGGGAAAAAGTAGGATTTCTATTATCTTTATATATAAAAGCCTAAGCGACCATTATGACCAAAACTACCAGAATGACTGGTCTACCAGTCACTGATGTGCACTGATTACCAGGGGCCAAACACTCAACACAGAAGCTGCCCCTGGTGGTCAATGCGCTCCCATAGCCAATCTCCCGTGCACACTCTTCCATCCCTCCCCAACTCCGGCTGGCAGGCCCCAATTGGCCCTGATCACCATCCAGGACTAGGGATCCCACCTGTGCATGAATTCATGCACTGGGCTTCTAGTTAGCTTATAAAAACATTGTAAGCATTTGTGCTTCTCTAACTTCTTTTGCTAAAAGTCAGACTTTGGTTCATGTTCAAGTAACTTACTACCCTATCCTCATTTTTTATAGTCCTTTTTTGTTCACTAGGGTTTCAACATTTTTGTGATATCTTTCCCTTCTAGTAAACTATTATCAACTCTTTCATGGAGGTGCACAGAGAAAAGATAATAAATAAATGAATGCAATGCTTATTCTTTTCCAAGTCCCTACCTTCACTGTTAAACTGAATACTTTTTAATGACACTGATAGACTTTGTGATGCACTGCCAGCTTTTACTTCAATGAAGTACTTGCTACCCAGCTCATAGAAAAAATTTGGCAAAAGCTTCCTGCTGTCTGTCCCTTCTGGAACTGCCTCAGTGGCAGAAAACTGCATTATCCAAGATCACCTTTCTTCCTAGGACAGCCTACAAACAATAACAAATCATTGAGAGAGTACAAAGTCCAAGTCTTCTCAGCACAACTTGGGACATTTCTCATTTTGAGTGCCCAATGTGGTTGTATAAATTTGTCATTGGGTTTTCATTACAGAATAAATTCTCCCTCTGTTTAATTATGCTTTCTTACACTCTCTTCCATAAGTTCTGATTCCAAAAACACTTCTTGGTAAAACGGTTATACACTAAATTTCATCTCAAAGACTCCTTCTTAAAGAATAGAGCTTCCATCAGTTGCTACCAGGGACCTGTTTAATTGATAAAACTTTCACTGGTATTAAATTGGATTGATATTATGCTATAAAGGAATATATTAGTTGGTTCAATGCATGAAGAGAAATATGGGTGAGATAATGTTTATTAAAGCTATGGATTTGAATGACTAGGAAACTCTAGTGATTTTCTGAACTAGACAACAAGTATCTAAGAACAGAAAGCTAAACTTGTAAGCCATAGAGGGACTCCCTGGTAGCATACATAGGACTTCTCATTGTCTGCAGAGTGAGCAAAAAGAAAGTTGAGCACCAGGTCAAAACTCCCAATCAAAGAAGACTGATTTTGCTAAAGCCAGGATTTGGGTTGGAAAAATATAAGACACCACCAAATAAGTTGAAAATGTTGATAATGATATCAACAAATATCTAGAATCTCCAAATTCCCCTGAATCTTCTGAGTCTGCATAAGTGGCATAAATATTTCTATTTAAAGCTAGCGCTTCCCTCTTGCTTGAAGATGATTCAGATAACATTCAGGGCAACATGTGTACCCCCACCCATTTTGTTCTGCATGTCCATAACCAGAGTTAAGTCACATTATAAAATAGCTATGGAAGTGATGAGAGGTACAGTGCAAGTTGTCATGTTACTTGACATTATAATCTGGAAGATCTTGTGGCATAAGAGGCGTTGATGATAAAAGACGCCATGTGGATATTATGGCAGGCACTAATGAAAGAATCATAACACAATTGCTGGGAGTTTAGAGCAAGGCCATACCATCAGATTTGTATGCCTTTTTAGAAATAATTCTTGAGACACTACTGGATCTAGTATAGATGAAGGGAATGACGATGAGATACCAAGTCACAATTGAGCCACAGCTGCTGGTCATGAACTAGGAACTGTCAAATTCACTAAGTTGTAAATGGGAAGAATCCTTTAACTATTGATTGAGGGTTCTAAGTAGTACACCCACGATTAAGATCAAGTAGAATCAGAGGGTCCATGTGAACTATACAAGCAGATTTCCAAGTCCCCCATGTCATTCACCAGGTTTGCCCCAGAACCTCTTTACCGGATCACAGCTGTGGCCATATAGGGTATCCTTCCTTACCCAGCTAATGGGGGAAGACAAAGCACAAGATTGCTTCATGAGTGTCAGTTCAGTCTATGGGTGCAACCTGAAATAGGACAGCAGCTGCATCACAGCCCCACTCAATGAGGACTTTGAAAGAGCAAGGAGAAAAAAATTATCCCATTACAGAGTCTCAGATGGAGCACTTGGTTATACATGTTGTATAGAAATATAAGCTACATGAGTTTTTATATATCTGGATTCAAACACAGTGACAAATGGCACGGCCAGTTGATCCAGGGCCTGGATGAAGAAAGATAGATGAAAATACAGGGGAAAAATAGCTCTGGGAGTAGAAGCATGTAGAATGGACATATGGAAGAGATATTTAAGCACGAAATCATTTGACTTGCAAGCTCATACTCACTAATGGGTAATAAATATGAATAGTGTCCGGTGGACACTAGACTCATCAAGGTGATCAATTTGTAAGTTATATAAATGCATAATCACTTTCTATACCTGAAACCAATGTAACATTGCATGGGAACTATAATTGATATTTTAAATAAATAAATAATTAGGAGTACATCTATTAAAAAAGAAAACTTTCATCCCCTACCACTGTCCCTTAGTACTCAGTAATTCTTAGCACAAGGAGTATAACAGAACAATTAACTTCTGACAGTGGTATGAATGTAGGCTTATTAAAACAAGGATTATTGATATTCCCTCATGTTATCAACCTGACCTAACTTAACCAACCATAAAGTACAATAACATAGAGACCTGTAATTTTGTGGCTTAGATGAAATCCCCAAAGAAAAAGACGGGGGAGGGAGAAGAGGGGAGAGAGAGAGAGAGTCTAATAAAGTGAAATGCAGTAATCATATTTCATTTTCTTATTTAAAATATATGGAACACTCCATGAATTTGTGTGTCATCCTTACACAGGGGCCATGCTAATCTTCTCTGTATCATTCCAATTTTAGTATACATGCAACCAGAGTGAGCATGCATTAATCATATTTTAAAGAGTGGGGTTTTGCATTTTATTTATATCATTTTATAGCCACAATGATACTGTAATGATTGTGATAACTTCTTACACTCTTACATTGTCCTCAAAATAGATGGTTATTAAAATTCCATAAGCCTGGGCTCTAGCCAATCTTTGGGGGGGGGGGGACCCTCTCTCAGCTCTTCAGCTATTAAACAAAAACCAAAATAGTTGATGTGTCAGTGCAATTTAGTGCCCTTATCTTTCTTAGAGGTGGTGTTATGGCTGAAAAACTGCTTCTCTTACATGCATTTTAGAGAAGCAAGATAAATCTGCCAAGTCAAGGAGAGAAATGGGGTGTTATTGGAAAGAACATCAGCTTTTAAGAGTTGAGTTCAAAACTAAGTTTTGCCTCTGATGTGCTAAAGAACTCAGTAAGTCTTAACTTCTCTGGTCTTCTCTGTTTCCTCATCTGTAAAATAGAGATAAGATGGTAACATCATTGGGTTTGCATCTTTACCCAGAGGATGTCATATAGTAGGTGTCTAATATTTTTAAATGATGGATTAATTATATTAGACTAGAGGCCCAGTGCACAAAAGTTATGCACTTGGCCAGGAGGGGGCGGGGTCCCTTAGCCCAGCCTGCACCCTGTCACAGTCCAAGAGCTGGCTTAGGCCTGTTCCACAGGGGGAGCACTGCTAAGAATTACTGAGTATTAAGGGACAGTTGTGAGGGACAAAGGTTTTCTTTTCTTTTTTAATAGATGCACTCCTACTTATTTATTTACATACATATTTAAAATTTCAATTACAGTTGCCATGCAATATTGTATCGGTTTAAGGTATAGAAAGTGATTGTGAATTTATATAACTTACAAATCGATCACCTTGGTAAATCTAGTGCCCACCTGACATTATTCATAGTTATTACCCATTAGTGAGGAGCAGGGAGTGGGCCTAAGCCAGCAGTCGGACATCCTTAGAGCTGCCGCTAAGGTGGGAGAGGCTCCTGCCACCACCACTGGGCATGCCAACCATTAGCCCCGCTTCTGGTTGACCAATGCTCCCCCTGTTTGAGTGCACTGACCACCAGGGAGCAGCGCCTACATTGAGCGTCTGCCCCTGGTGGTCAGTGAGTGTCATTGCAACTGTCCATTCTGCTATTCAGTCGATTTGCATATTAGTCTTTTATTATCTAGGATAATTATGTAAGATATATTAAGTATCCAGCACATAATAGGAACTGAGTAAATAGTTGCCATTATCTTTTTTTTTAATGTATCAGTCACTACTATTTATTGGTATTGGGTCAGCAATATTTCTGTAAGGGAAAAAGTAAAGCTTTATCAAAAAGTCAAATCATACACACACAAATTAAAAAACAAGGAAAAGATCAGGTCAGAATCAATTGCTTTGTATGTATATTGCTGTAAGCTAATTATTTAATTCATGCTTTTCCCCTGTTTAATTTTTTTTCACTGCAGGATCAGACTGTTAATACACTTAATGAGGCAAAGAAGCATTGCAGTATATCTGAGCAATTAAAGCCCCGCCATTCAGACGCTAATAAAACCTGCAATTGTCTCCTTTATGCCTGGAAGAACAACTTTATAGTTTATTGAACAAGTAAGATTTGATTTTTAGCTCTAGCTCTTCTCTCAAAAGTCTCTGCACTTTGTTGTCCTCAACCTAATTCTTTGCAAGGATTTTGTTTTTTTAATAGAAAGGAACAGTCAGTATTATCAGGATGTATCCAGGTTCAGTGCATTCTTCACGCATAAGTGCTATTTGTGATCATCCCAATGAAACAGGCTCTCTTACTTGCTGCTCTTTGCCAGAATTTGCTCTTGTTTCCTTTCCTCAGTATGAAACAAATCAGGTAGCATGCAGGGACAGCTATAATGTTTACTCCATTCTAAAAGTTGCATTCTGTCCTGGTAGGAAAGTCACCTCCTTTACCAGACCATTGGACTGGCAAATCCTTGCCTCATCTAAGCATATATATATATACATATATATGAATAGAGAATATATATGGGCCTGCTTTTATTTTGAACTTTCTGATTGACTTGCCCTGGGCAAGCACCTTTGCAGTACTATGTACAGTTCTGCATTCCCTGGCCTAAAGGGTGTCTGGAAAACTGCAGAGGAAGCTTAGAAGAGTGCCACAAATTGACTGAAAGTGTAGAGATAAAGATAATGGAGCTGGACTTCTGCTTCCAATTAAGCAGGCTGCAAGAGGGACTGTGCAGTGAGAGTAAAGAATGTCTCAGAAAATGGTGACACGTGCCCATGTTCTCTGAACAGAGTAGAAGGAGACGGGTTTAAATGGCAGAATAAAGGGCTCAGTAAGGGTTGTTCATAGCTAAATGGGTTCTCTAAGGGTGGCATTTCCAGTTACTTTGAGTGAACTAGGTTCTTGCCTGCCCTAGGGATGTGAGGAGATCTGTGGAGCCTGCTTCCTTCTCCGGTGGCTTTTAATCCTGTGGGTACAGTAACTGTGCAGAGAAACATAAGAACAAGAATATGGGGGAAATGAGAAGAGGAAGAGGAGAAGAGGGACATTGAATTCCTTAGATCCACCAGCCAAAGCCATATTGTCTTCAGAGGCCAAGATGGTTAGGCATCTATCTCACACCATCTACAGCAAACACTTCAGGCCTGGGAAAAAGCAAGCAGCCAGCCTCCATGTGACATAAAACAGCACCCACTAACAAGGAAATGAGCCTCATTGTCATTCCTCAGGCACAGAAAATTATGTGAACATTAAAAAAAAGCACACGCACAAACAGCATGTTTACACACTCATCTATTAATATCAATTCCGGATGGAAGAAGACAGGCCTCCGGAGAGCAGAAGTGCCTGAAATTACCAATCAAAAAGTAGCCCCGTCGAAATCTCTCTTCTCTTCTAAAGATAAGCAAACATTTCAATAGCAGCTTCATAATGACCACGTCTTTCCGGCCACAGCAGGTTGCCGCCTGGTCCCTGCAGGAAAATGACAAATGAATGCTGTTTAATATTTTGCTTGAACAGTTTTTTCTTTCAGAACTATTTGCAATGCGATAATGAGAAGAGCATAGCTGCAGAGAGTAGCATTTTGTAAGGATGACTACCTTTCTAGGGCATATCATCTGATACACACTTTGTTTATCCAGAGTGAATTCAGTGGTTAAAATGATTAATTGAACCCATTTTGGGTTACTCATACCAGCTCTTGCAAGGGAGGTGATTGCTATTTTTTTTTCCCTTGGTGACTCATACAAAGACGCCAGCAGTATTCTGGCAATAACAAAATGACATTTCTAAATTTAGCAGTTCATAAATCTTTTAAGATGCCAACCACATTGAGTTCTCCCCTCCCCCAGGCTCCTCTCCCAGAACTTGCTCGTATGTGCAAAAAGACCTAAATGTGTACGGAGACAGGAAAGAGACTTCCTCAGGGTATATCTCTCTGCTCCTCCCTCAGTACCTACCAACACCTCAATGCACTCTGGTCCGAGCAATGTGTATATTTCCCAAGTGATAGCTCTTATTATCCCATTAAGATGCGAACCCTGTCTGGTATAAACATACACAGAATATGTTTCCAAAGGAGTCCAACTCAATGAGTTATTTTCAGGGGGCACTGTGGAAACAAGCAAATTTTCTCCTGTCCTTTTATGTTATCTACTCTGTGACATGCACTAGGCAGTGATTTCACAGCCTCAGGAAATGGAATTTTCTTTGCTTTTATCATTTTCCGTGGTTAACATAAGGCACTTACCAAATGCATCTGCCCTGCTGATGTCCTTGTGCCCATGGTTCCGAGGCTTAAGGGCTACCATTTTCCTCTGGAACTTTTACCAACACAAGGCTCACACAAATAGTGTGCAAACAAGGGAATGTAAGAGAGTTGGTGCACTGAGCATCCAAACGGCTATAAAAAGGGATTTTTGAGCAAAAGAGACATACAGGTATTGCTTTTAAATAGTTAACTAATTTTAATCCTTTTCAGTCAAACCTTTTCACCATGTAGATCTACCCGTCATTGAGCGAAAGAGCACACTGATTACTTTCCATCTACTTGCAATGACTTTCTACAAGCACACATGATATATATATATATATATATATATATATATATATATATATATATATATATATTTGCCTCTCCTCCATTTTTCTTCACAGACCCTGTTTAAAATACAACCTTTTTCAGGTCAATTACAACAACATTATCATTTAAGAGTAAATGCAATCAGCACATATATGATGAGCGCATCAAAATCTCAGAATTAATAAGAAAATTCTTTATAAAAGCTGAAGTGTAGAAACACAAAGCTTTATTTAAAGTGGGAAAGGTACATTTTGAGATTGTATATCCTTATGTCAAGGGATTCTCAGCTATGCTCTCTTTTTCTTTTGTCTGGTGTGCTTACTGTTTATATTACACAAAACAGAATGTTCTATATTTTGGAGCAGTTGAGCTGAACACACAATTCTTGATTTAGATTATTTGAGAAAAAATTTTCAAAAAAAAAAGCAGATAGTGTGACATATGATGCCTGGTGGCTTCTTAGCTAAGTAACTCCATGAAGAGTATGCAAACTCTACTGAATCTACTGCATTCCTTTGCCTCTTCATCAGTAAAGTATTTGGAAAACTAGATTTATTATGAAAATAAAGGCATCTTAGTCAAGTGTCCCTTCTGGCTTAGGAAGAAAAAATATTATCAAATTTTTAATTGGATTGAATAAATTGGTTATCAGTATAAAGCAATGAGGTCAGATTCTTCTATAAAGAATTAGGTAATTTCCAGGCTCCCCTTTGAAGATCCACTAGAGAAAAATAGAATTCCCAATTATTTTTAAAGATAGAATGTAGAGGATAAGTTTAAAATCTACATCTTTAAGGTGATTGTTTGCTGGTTTGCTACTGAATTTATGTCAACATTTTAACTAAAATTAATGCCACTTCCCTCTATCCCCATTTTCTTGATCTTTAAAAATGACAAAAAAGGCAAAGTTAACTTTTTCTTTGTTGTTCTTACATCTCAAGATGTACACATCTATCCTGTTATTCGTGGCTTTTCGATATCGATGGATTATATAGAATGGATCAGGTTTCTTTACAACTGGTTCACTGACTTCCTTCTCAAAGCAATGTACCAAATAATGTGTTGGATATCAGCAGTGCAGTGGCTGTGTACTTCTCTTCTTCCTTTTTTCTGTTTATAGTCTATGGTGGTTTCTGCTGTGAAATCGTAATTTGGCTTTTCATTAGCCAGGAACAAACCTTCCTACTTCCCTCCCTTTCATTCTCCCCGAGAGAGAAAGATTGTTGGCTAGATGGTCTCTTTGTTGATTTAGGACTTTAACTGGAGATTACATTTTTGTTCAGGAGATCTCTGTATAAAGATGGTAACCCATCAGCTAGGTCTGTGTGGGCTCAGGGGGAGAAGCACTGACTCAGGTTTCAGGTGTTGATGGAAGGCTAATGTCACAGGAAACAATGATATGATGAGCTGGTCTACATGGATGAAACTGAGCTATTTCCACAGCTAACGTTAGTAAATACGGGCAGCAGAAAAACTAAGCTGTCGGTTCAGTTCTAGCCTCTATCCCCAGATATTACATTTGGCTCTGGAATTCTAGGAAAAGCAGATGCTCACTCTGCTCTGGACACAATGTCAATGTTTACTGGCAGAACTGCAATTTATTTAGGCCACTCCAACCCCTTTAAACTCAAAGCTTTCAGAATAACCAAGGAAAGAGGCGGGCATGACTTGTCATGGCCAAACTCATCAATAAACAGGAAGGCAAAATGCCTTCTACTTAGACAGAGGTTGCAAAGCTAATGTGTGAAGCTAGTGTAATTTTGGTTTTTATTTATCACGATCACGATGAATACTCTTGTGTTGCAGAAATTCTAAACCTGAACAGTGCAAAAAAAATAAGTAAATAAGGACTTTGATCTTCTATAGTTATAATGTGCATCACAGACCTTTATTGGTCTTAAAAATGTTACAACCTTTTCCTTTAAAATGTGAAATCTGAGATAATTAAAAAGTAGCTCAAACTCTAATCTATATCTTTTATAAGGAGCTACTCAAACTCTAATCTCTTTCCTTTATAAGAAATAAGACCAACAGCCTCTCATGAAATTAGCCATAAATAAATAAAAATTTAAAGCTCATATTACTGACAAATTAGTTAACCTCACGCCAGTATCTGAAGTGAGAATTTAGTTCATAGCACATGCTTGCCTTGTGTGGTGAAAGATAAACTACCTGATATGTTTAGGAAAGCCAGGGGTGTGATAATACTTCTTATTAATTAAAAATAAAAATACCCAGAAGAGATTTTTAGAAACAGTCTAGAGCAACAGCTCATCTTTAAGATAAGCAAAGTGGAACAGAGGGGAGTCAGTGACCTGTGTGTATTGTCTAACTTTAAACAGTTATTTAACATCTATAGCTTAACTTGAAAAGTTACAAGGTAAAATGGAATAATTCACTGTTCATAGAAGTTATTAGTAACATAACCTTGCCTTCAAATTAAAGTATGAGAGAAAAAAATGGTTTAGAGCTGAACAAAGTAGTCATTTCCTCATTCAGAAAACCTGACCAGAGTTACAAATCACGTCTCTAAGGGGGAGCCACTCTTTGCTTCTGGATTGGTCCAAAGGCTCAGAAAAAGGAGAGGGCAGTTGTCATCTGTGACCATCCATGCAATGCCCAGGAAATGAACATCTTGTCAGGAAGACCTTTAAATTCTAAATTTGATCCCCTGATCAAATAACCACATGCTATAGAAATTGATACAGTGGGTCCTCAAAGCCAGAACAGGACACACTTTTCTAACTATTAATTGAGATGCTATTGTTGATGTTGATTCACATAGCTTGTGTTCAACCCATTATTCAAGAAATGAGCTATTCTCTTTTTAAAGTCCTTTCTTCACCTCTTTTGTATCAATGAATGCCAGAATAAAGAATTTTCAGGTGCACTGTTAAGGAAAGCTTTGTATGGTTGTCCATTTTGCTTTTTTAGTGAAGATTATATCATATTTATTAACTCAAATGCTGTAGTCATCCAATTTCTTAAGGTAGATTCATTTTCGTTCTTGCTTTCTATCACCTATGCAAAGCCACTTATCTCAGAATAACTAATCTTCCTTTCCCCCCCACTCTGTATTCTTCATAAGATATATTTCTATTGGTAGTAATGTTTTCATGTTATTGTTACCTCCTGACTATAAAAACGAAATTACATGCCAATGGAGCAAACTTTTCACTCTGCACATAAAAGTTAATGGCTTTTAGAACTCCATGAGTTTCAATCAGATAGTTTTGTAGCTAACATTAAGTTGGCTTCTTGGATGGTTGACTTAGAATGCCGGCTACCCAACATGATGATACCAATTCAAGTAGAAAACTGAAGTGATAATTACAATTCAACAATAGCTACCTATGAATAAACTATAATTACAGAAAAAGGTATGATCTTTCTCTATCATAGATGTACACTTAATGTGAAATATAAAAATGTTATTGTTTCACAGTGGCTATTAATTTTATGAGCTATAGTAGTGTTTGAAAATATTACAGATAAATATAAAAATAAAAGGGTGTTTTTTAAATTTTTTAAATAAAGTAAAATAAAACATTGACTATTAAAATGTTTTAAAGAATATAACGTTATGTTTTATAGCTTCTGTCTGTTCTAATGCTTTTGCTTTATTTTTTCCTTTCAATGACGTTAATGATAATTATATCTGATCTCATCAAATAACTTTCTGTGAATTACATAGTCAATTTCCATCGTACTTCTCAAAGGAGTTGTAAAACTGGGGCATCAGGTCTTGTTGATTCCTCAGAAAACTGTGGAGCTGGTTTCTTTGTAACCCAATTGGCGAAAACAAAGATACTGTGCAATTACTGTCTTCTACCGTTTTAGAAGACGGTAAAGGACAGGCACTCAGAGTTAATCAGCAGAAATATGACTAGATAAATGCCATTTTAAAAAAACAAACTTAGGCAAAGTGGTGAATCAGTTATTCTGACATTGGATTAGGTGACTGAAGGGTATAGAGAAACTTTAGTAGGGACTAAAATAAAAATAAAAATGTGATATGACCAATACATGTTTTGTGTTTGCTTAAAATCAGTCTCTTTAATGCATAAAATAAAATTTAAAAAAAGACTATAATTTATAGGTGAGTTCTTTTGTTTTGTTCTTGATTGGGATATTGGTACTTAACAAAAGAACAATCTCAGAAAATTATTTAATTCTTCAGTCAAACAAAGTTTATTTTAGTATAAATTGTATGTGTTGGTGAATAAGAAATGAGATTGTTAAATTAGTTGATAATTTAAAAAAAAACTGTGTTTTTTTTTAAATAAAGCAAAAGTACTTAAAGAAAATGGCATTAAAATTATTTTGTTATTTTTTACTCTCAATCAGTGCTCTACATTACTATTACTTATATTTTTCTTTTTTATTTATAAACAAAAACTTTATATGATCAAACCTAAAAGAAGTAGGTTTCTATTAAAATTTGGTATTAGGATGGATGAGGATAAGATCTGGGGATAAATTACCTGTGATGAAAAGAAGGGGAGAATGGGTAAGAATCCCAGCAAAAAGAATCAGTGGGCCAGTAGGCCAAATTGAGGAGGACTGTGTAAAAAGTGGTAAAGTGGATAACATAAAGCATTCTATAGTCAGATGAGCTGATAGTAAATGAAAGTCAGACTGAGATGTGCACTAAGGTTCAAGACCATCTGAGAGAAAGAGGGAGAGGAAGAGAAAGGAAAGGAGGGAGGGAGAGAAGGAGGGGAAGAAATGAAGAGAGAGGGGAAAGAGAAAGAAACTAGAATGGTCACAAAAGCTTAACCATTAGAAAATCTCATTAATCCATGATTCTATGACTAGAAGAGGAAAAAACAAATTGGGGTTCAGGAGGTTGCCAACAGTTGCTATATGGTTGCTATATGATGTAATGTAAATTATCTATCCTAATTTTCAGATAGCAGTGGGTCTTGATGTGTCTTCTTTAAGTAAAGATCTTATTTTTCCTGGTCTATCTGAACATCAGATATTTAACTGTGTCATCTGGATTCCCCCATTTTAGGTTAACAAAACCTGAAAGGGACTTTTCCTTCAAACTTTACAGTCAAAGGGAAGCTTCACTGGGAATGGTTAAAACAATATTTTGGAAAGAATTGTAAACAATTTAGCAGAGAGGTAAAACACAATGAGCTAGGGTTCAATGGAGCAACAATTCATCACTGGCAATATAGTAAATATTCTAGAGAAATCTTGAAAGTTGTTTCAGAGGAAAGCTTGACAGTTGTTTCAGATGGGTAGATTTGGGGCACATGAAGAGTAGGGGCAGTATAGTTTGAAGGGCAAATTTCAGTGGTGTAGCAAACTGTATGTAGACTCATATACATGCACTGTATGTGTAGACTGCATATATGTGGTAAACAAAAGTAGGTTTATAGTTGTGAGTACGTGAAATACAGACTTTACTCTTGTATTATTATTTATTAATTATTGTATTTTTTGCATGTGAACAATAATAAACCTAATTTTGTGCACTCTTTTATAATCATAAACTAAAAATATATACATTTAAATTTGGGTATTAATTTTAACCCCTAGCCAAAATGGGATAACAAAATTCTCTCTTTCACCTCCCTATTTAAATCACTTTTTCATCACATTGGTTTTGCATTATTCATGAACCTGCTTTAATAATCCATATAGTTCCAATTTGTATTCTAATCATTGCTTTTTTGTTATCTCAGCTCATATATATAACTTTTAGTGTCTCTGCCATTATTTGTTCATGATCACATTTTCACTCATCAACTAAATATCTGTAGCATTAGCTACCATTATTCTTAGGTTTCTACTAAACAGAACACTAGTATTTCAGAAATTGTGTATTCTTCTGATGTCTCTGCAAATACCAGCTATGTATTTCAAAGAAATGATTTCCCAGATACATTTGAAAACTCTCCTGTGTTTTATTTAAAACTAGTGACCCAGTGCACAGATTCATGCACATTGAAAGGAAATTAATTAGACGGTGGCCCGCAGGACAGGCCAGGGCAAGACAGTTTGGACATGCCCTGGAGCCAACCTCCTGTGGTCCCTCATCTGCCAGCTGCACCTGTG
Organism: Vespertilio murinus; assembly: GCA_963924515.1. Lineage (NCBI taxonomy): Eukaryota > Metazoa > Chordata > Mammalia > Chiroptera > Vespertilionidae > Vespertilio > Vespertilio murinus. Next base: position 123,766,136 of record OZ004708.1, read on the forward strand.
GTGGTGTTGTGCCTCAAAGGGTATCTGCAGAGTGTGCAGGGTCTCTCTGGCAGGTGGGGTATCTTTGCCTCACCTGTGAGGATCCGACTGAAACTGGCTCTCCCAACATCCCCCAAGGGGTTCCAGAGTGCAAGAGGGCACTTTGCAAAGTTGCTGTCATACAGGGTGTGGAACGCAAATACAAGTGTGCAGTAAACCAGATTCAGGGCTGACAGTGCCCCAGCAACAACATAATCCATAGCAAAAGAGGAATATCAGTCCCTACAAAGCATCAAGCTCCCTCCTCTATGGTTTCAGGGTGTGTCAGCCAAGAACCACCACTGCCAAGTCACTGCAGTCCCACAGCTCCTGTGTTGAGCATCTGCCCCCTAGTGGTCAGTGTGCATCATAGCAACCAGTTGAATGAGCTGAGGGACACTTAGCATATTAGCCTTAGATAGATAGATAGATAGATAGATAGATAGATAGATACCGTATTTGCCGGTGTATAAGACGATTTTTGGCCCTGAAAAATACCATATTTGCCAGCGTATAAGAGACTGGGCGTATAAGACGACCCCCTAACATTTCCACTCAAAATACAGAGTTTGTTATATACTCGCACTTGGAGGCATATTTTTCAGGGCCAAAAAATCGTCTTAGAGGCGGCGAAGATGGCGGCGTAGTGGAAGGACACGTCCAGAGCCTAGTCCCAGAGCGGGTGGAGGGAGCAGCTGAAACGAGTGGAATTCAGCCCAAATTTGGTGAGGAGACACAGCTGGTGAGATAGTTTACACCCAGGAAGGGCAGAAGTTCCGGAAGTAAGGTAAAATCAAAGATCAAAGCGGGAGAATCTGCGGAGCCTCAGCGACCAGAGGCAGGGGGGGAATCCACAGGGTGCTGGGCCGCGTCCCTGAGGACAGGCTAAGCATTTCTGTGAGAAAATAAAAGGGAGGGGGACCAAGGGACTTAGGGAGGTCGGGGATTCTGATCCTAAGTGTCTGGATTTAGATCTGAGCAAACTCTGAAAGGTAAACTGGATCTCACAGTGCCGACAAGAGAGAAGCTCTTAGAAACGCAATCCCTCCTCGCGCTGGTGCCTGTGCCTCCTCCCACTAAACCTGGTTCGCAGGACCTTTGAGATACACTTACCCGTGGCTGAGGTGCGGGAGAGGGTGTGGGCTTGTGGAATTGGGGAAGAGTGGGTGATCTGGGGGAGGTGGTCACAGACCTGGTGCTGAGTCATCTCCGTAAGCACAGTCGCCATTTTCTCCCGAGAGACAGCTCCGCCCTCCAGTCTCCAGGCAACCAACGTAGCCACACCCCGATCACACACTGAGTAAAACAAGGAATCTGAATAATCCCTGAGGATATAGCAACCAGGAAACTGATAGAACAATACAAACGGAATCATAACCCAGCCAAAAGAAGACACTCTACTTTTTTTTCCCCCACTTTTATTTTTATTTTTCCTTTTTTCTCCTTTCCTTTTTCCTTCCTTCCTTCCTTTTTTTTCTATTTTTCTTTCTTTCTTTCTTTCTTTCTTTCTTTCTCCCTTTCTGCATTTTTTTCTTCTTTTCTTCTTTGTTTTCTGGTTCAGGTCTGTTACTTTTCTTTTATATCTGTCCACCTTATTTCTCATCAGTATTTTTTATTTGCTATTTTTAATTTTTTATACCATTTTTGAAGTTAATTTCTTTATGTAAATTTACCATTTTTTAAATTCTCTTTCCTTTCATCCAATTATTCCCTTTCTACTTCCTTAATACTAAATTGAGGCCTTCCCCATAGTCATTCAATTCTCAATCTTATTTTCACTATATAAGTTTAGCCTCTACAAATTCTGCTTCAATCCTCTTATTCTTCTGTCTTTTTTTCCATATATCTTCCTCTATCCTCTATAGCATTTGTGCTTTCTTTTCGCTGTCCAATATCTCTTTTCTCAGGGGGTCACTTATACTGGGGTTTTTGGTGTCGTGAGCACATCTGTGTTTAGTTCCCTCGGTGTTGAGTCTTGTTGGCCCAGGGAGCAGCAGCTGAGGGAGCATCCAGATCCATAGCAACCTCATAATCATCCCAACACCGCCCAAGGAACAGAAGCTATACGAGCAACTTCCCCCACAAACCAGAGGAGGCACCATTGCTGCGAACAGCACCCACCAGAGGAACTGCAGCTAACTGTAGCTACTGCCATAGAGAAACTGCAGATAGAGAAGCTATTGACACCCAAGGAGTAGCCCCTGCAAAGCTCAACATCTAGATCAGTCAGTAAGACCAAAAATGGGTAAGCAAAGATCTCACCAAAGGAAGGAAAATGAGGAAACACCAGAAAGACAGCTAAGTGACACAGAAGCCTGCAATTTGCCAGAAAAAGAATTCAGAATAAGGATCATGGAGGTCTTAAATCGGTTGGAAGGAAAAATTAACACCATATGCAAGAAACAAGAAGAAATGGATGAAAAAATCAACAACTTATGGAAAAATCAAGAAGAAATGAAGAATGATATAGATACAATAAAAAACACCATGGGAAGCTTCAACAGTAGACTAGGAGAAGCAGAGGACCGAATTAGTGAATTAGAAGACAGGGAAGCAAAACACAGCCAAGTTGAATTGCAATTGGAGAAAAAACTTAAAAGACAGGAGGAAAGCCTAAGGGAGCTATGGGACAACATGAAACGAAGCAACATAAGAATAATAGGGGTGCCAGAACAAAAGGAAGAACAAGGTTTAGAAGAAATATTTGAAGAAATAATGTCAGAAAACTTCCCTGAGGTAGCAAAGAAAAAAGTCATACAAGCCCAGAGAGTCCCAAACAGAATGAACCCGAATAGACCCACACCAAGACACATCATAATTACTATGGCAAATATTCAGGACAAAGAGAGAATCTTAAAGGCTTCAAGAGAGAGACAGAAAGTTACATACAAGGGAACCCCCATTAGATTATCAAATGATTTCTCAACAGAAACACATCAGGCCAGAAAAGAATGGAAAGAAATCTACAAAGTGATGCAAACCAAGGGATTAAATCCAAGAATACTCTATCCAGCAAGGTTATCATTCAAAATTGAAGGGCAAATAAGGAGCGTCACAGACAAAAAAATGCTAAGGGAGTTTATCACGACCAAGCCAGCAATGCAAGAAATGCTAAAAGGGCTGGTGTAAAATAAAATGTTAAGAAGGAATAGTCTCAAAAAAATAAAAATGGCTACAAACAATTTCATTTCAATAATAACCTTAAATGTAAACGGACTAAATGCTCCACTCAAAAGACATCGAGTGGCTGAATGGATAAAAAAACATGACCCATATATATGCTGTCTACAAGAGACCCACCTCAGAAAAAAGGACTCATATAGATTGAAAGTGAAGGGATGGAAAAACATATTTCAGGCAAATGGAAATGAAAAAAAAGCTGGGGTAGCAGTACTTATTTCTGACAAAATAGACCTCAAAGTAAAGGCCATAACAAAGGATAAAGAAGGCCACTTCATAATAATAAAGGGATCGATACAACAAGAAGATATAACCCTAATAAACATATATGCACCCAATGTAGGAGCACCCAAATACATAAAAAATCTCCTGGAAGATATCAAGGGAGAAATCGACAACAACACAATCATAGTAGGAGACTTTAATACGCCACTGACATCAATGGATAAATCAACTAAACAAAAAATCAGCAAAGAAACAGCAATTCTGAATGACTCACTAGATCAGATGGACTTAATTGATATCTTCAGAACATTTCACCCCAAAGCCACAGAATATACATTCTTCTCAAGTGCACATGGGACATTTTCAAAAATAGACCACATTTTGGGTCACAAACAAAGTCTCCCTAAATTCAAAAAGATTGAAATCATTCCAAGCATTTTCTCAGACCACAATGGCATAATATTAGAAATAAACTATAAGAAAAACTCCCCCCAAAATTTAAACACTTGGAGGTTGAATAACATGCTATTAAACAATGATTGGGTAAACAATGAGATCAAAGAAGAAATTAAAACATTCCTGGAGACTAATGACAATAAAAACACAATATCAATACTATGGGATACAATGAAAGCAGTACTGAGAGGAAAATTTATAGCTATACAGGCATACCTCAAAAAACAACAAAAAGTGTTAATAAATAATCTAACTCAACAACTCAAAGAGTTAGAAAGACAGCAACAAGAAAAACCCACAGTGAACAGAAGGAAGGAAATAATAAAGATCAGAGCAGAAATGAATGACATAGAGACCAAAGAAACAATACAAAAGATCAATAAAACCAAGAGCTGGTTCTTTGAAAGGATAAACAAGATTGATGAACCACTAGCCAGGCTCACCAAAAAGCAAAGAGAGGGGACCCAAATAAACAAAATCAGAAATGAAAGAGGTGAAATAACAACAGACCCAGATGAAATACAAAAGATTGTTACAAAATACTATGAGCAACTCTATTCTAATAAACTGAACAACTTGGAGGAAATGGACACATTCCTAGAAAAATACAACATTCCAAAACTTAATCAAGAAGATACTAAAAATCTCAATAGGCAGATAACTATGGATGAAATTGAAGCAGTCATCAAAAAGCTTCCAGCAAACAAAAGCCCGGGGCCAGATGGCTTCACAGGAGAGTTTTACCGAACATTCAAGGAAGAACTAAAACCTATCCTCCTCAGACTACTCCAGAAAATTCAAGAAGAAGGAACACTTCCAAGCTCCTTCTATGAAGCCAGCATCACCCTAATACCAAAACCAGATAAAGACAACACAATGAAAGAGAATTACAGGCCAATATCCCTCATGAACATAGATGCCAAAATCCTCAACAAAATTCTAGCAAATCGGATCCAGCAGTACATCAGAAAGATCATACACCATGATCAAGTAGGATTTATACCAGGGATGCAAGGATGGTACAATATCCGCAAATCAATAAATGTGATACATCACATAAACAAATTGAGAGATAAAAATCACATAGTTATATCCATTGATGCAGAAAAAGCATTTGACAAAATCCAACACCCTTTCTTGATAAAAACTCTCAGTAAGGTAGGGATAGAAGGTTCATATCTCAACATAATAAAAGCCATTTATGACAAGCCCACAGCCAACATCATACTCAATGGGCAAAAACTAAAACCATTCCCTCTAAGAACAGGAACAAGACAGGGATGCCCACTCTCACCACTCCTGTTCAACATAGTGCTGGAAGTACTAGCTATAGCGATCAGACAAGAAGAAGAAATAAAAGGCATCCAAATTGGAAAAGAAGAAGTAAAACTGTCCTTATTCGCAGATGACATGATACTATACATAGAAAACCCTAAAGAGTCCATAAAAAAATTATTAGACTTAATAAATGAATTCGGCAAGGTAGCAGGATACAAAATCAACGCCAAGAAATCTATGGCATTTCTATACACCAATAATGAACTTACAGAAAGAGAGACAAAGAAAGCAATCCCATTTACCATCGCACCAAAAAAATTAAGATACCTAGGAATAAACTTAACTAAGGAGGTAAAAGACTTATACGCAGAAAACTACACAACACTGAAAAAAGAGATAGAGGAAGATGTAAACAGATGGAAGAACATACCATGTTCATGGATTGGTAGAATCAACATCATCAAAATGTCCATACTACCCAAAGCAATCTATAGATTTAATGCACTCCCCATTAAAATATCAACAGCATATTTCACAGACCTAGAAAGAAGTCTCCAAAAATTTATCTGGAATAAAAAAAGACCCCGAATAGCCACAGCAATCCTGAGAAAGAAGAATCAAGTAGGAGGGATCTCTGTACCAGACTTCAAGCTGTATTACAAAGCCACTGTTCTCAAAACAGCCTGGTACTGGCACAAGAACAGACATATAGACCAATGGAATAGAATAGAGAATCAAGATATTGACCCAAGCCACTATGCTCAATTAATATTTGACAAAGGAGGCATGAATATACAATGGAGACAAGACAGTCTCTTCAACAAATGGTGCTGGGAAAATTGGACAGATACATGCAAAAGAATGAAACTAGACCTCCAACTTACACCATACACAAAAATAAACTCAAAGTGGACACAGGACTTAAACATAAGACAGGAAACCATAAAAATATTAGAGGAATCCACAGGCAGGAAAATCTCAGACATATGCCGAAAGAACTTCTTCACTGATACTGCTCCTAAGGCAATGGAAGCTAAAAATAAAATAAACAAATGGGACTACATCAAAATAAAAAGCTTTTTCACAGCAAAGGAAACCATCAGTAAAACAACAAGAAACCCCACTGCATGGGAGAACATATTTGCCAACGATATCACTGATAAGGGTTTAATCTCCAAAATTTACAGAGAACTCATACAACTTAACAAAAAGAATATAAACAACCCAATTAAAAAATGGGCAACTGAGCTAAATAGACACTTTTCTAAAGAAGACAGAAGGAAGGCCAAGAGACATATGAAAACATGCTCAAAGTCATTAATCATCAGAGAGATGCAAATCAAAACAACAATGCGGTACCATCTTACACCAGTCAGAATGGCTATCATCAACAAAACAGCAAACGACAAGTGTTGGCGAGGATGCGGAGGAAAAGGAACTCTTTTACACTGCTGGTGGGAATGCAGACTGGTGCAGCCACTGTGGAGAACAGTATGGCGTTTCCTCAAAAAACTAAAAATGGAACTCCCATTTGACCCAATGATTCCACTCCTAGGAATATATCCCAAGAAAATGGAAACACGGATCAGAAAGGATATATGCACCCCTATGTTTATAGCAGCACAATTCACCATAGCTAAGATTTGGAAACAGCCGAAATGCCCATCAGCAGATGAATGGATTAAAAAACTGTGGTACATCTACTCAATGGAATACTATGCTGCGGTAAAAAAGAAAGACTTCCTACCATTTGCAGCAACTTGGAGGGAGATGGAGTCCATTATGCTAAGTGAAATAAGCCAGGCAGAGAAAGATAAACATCACATGATATCACTCATTTATGGAATATAGTGAATGGCATAGACTGATGAATAATAACAGACCCAGAGACTGAGTAATATTGATCAGAACCCCAAACACCAGAGAAGGAGGGGATCGCTGGGAGTAAGGGGGAGAAATCAACCGAGAGACTTGTGGGCATACTTATGAGCCCCATTAATGGCCACAGATAAATGGGGGTGGAGTATAGGTGGAGGGTGGGGGACAAGGGAGGGATAAGAACACATATGTAAAACAATAATAATATTATTATTATAAGAGAGAAAGAAGAGAGAGAGAGAGAGAGAGAGAGAGAGAGAGAGAGAGAGAAGAAAGTGTGAGGTAACCAGAACCCCAAGAACACCTGAGAACGCCTTTACCGCCAGGCTAGCAGGAATCAGCTGTACGGTAATATAACCTGGGGCTATTGGGTAAGTATTTCTGGAACTATGTTCCTAATCCTGCATGGGTGGGAGCCCTTACCTGGGTTGATCCTCCTGCCCAAAGTAGTCACTGATGATACTAAACACCTTAGTCATCCAGGAGGACTACTGGTGGGACAAGGAAGTATAACTACATAGAGCGCACCACCCAGCTCCCCTTTTGTAGGACACAAAATTAAGCTATTGCTCCTTTGTGTGTAAAATTAAATAGAAGATTCTGGCTTGTGAGGACACCAAAGGAAGGGACCATCACTACTTCCTCCTGGGAAAGGTGTAGAAAATGAAACAAAAACCTTGCCTAAGCAAAAAGAAATTGACAACCAGTTTAAAATGGAATTTCCATGACCTAGAGCAAAGAATATCCTTACATGATATTATTCTACAAGGTCATTATAATTGTTCCCAGATTTGGGTTATCCCCATTACCTATAACAGTATCTCCCATCAAGGACTATCAATAAAGAATGATTTATTTTATTAATACACACACACACACACACACACACACACACACTTTGTTGGCGGTTGGAGACAAAAGCAACACAGCTATAGATATTTTAGAATTACAACAGCATATTGTACAATTATCCCCAAAAAACATACAAACCAATCCTTTGAATGTCTGACAGCAATTTAAAAACTACATGAAAGGACCTCATCCCTTCCACTAGGCAGAGGGCCTCCTGAGAAGGCACCTGAGCATTCTATATTGGCCTGTCTTGCCCTTGTGGCCAAAAATGAACCTTTTCTCATGGTCCAGATGCCCACAACTGTTACCTTACCTTTTAGTTCATGCCAAGGCTGAAGCACCAACGTGGCTGGCACCACGGATGTCCCACCCGCCCAGTGGGGGGAGCTAGGCCCTCTCTGGAGAAGAAACATGGAGTCCCAAAAATATGAGCTCAACGCCCGGACCTTGCCAGCAGGTGAGGGGTTCCCGAGGCAGGTGCTGGGTGTGGAGCCCATGGGGCATAGGTCACCAAGGAGACAGAACTAAACCTCACATCACCCTGCTTGGCCCCGGAGGATGGCTGGTTAGCCAGAGACGGGTAAGATTCCTCATGGAAGGAACAACCTAAGACAGGCACAGTCACAGAGGGGCCATCAGGAGAGAACTTGGGGAGCAACGGAGGTGGGGCACAGACCCTTACCACCCCTCCTGCAACCTGGCAGGCGCCTGAACATTCTCCCATTCTGAGGGAGGTCTCCTTCCCCCATGGCTGCTTCACTTCCCATGCACAGCTCAAATTGGGACCCATGTAACAGAGACGTGGCTGACAGCAGCTGCCATTTCACTGCAACAAGACTTGTTTGAGAGGACTTGTACCCATGGTGGGGGCAAGTGGGTTTCTAATTTCCAAGTCCAGCCTAATAGCTGGAATGCTCAGGCCCTTCTCAAGAAGCCAAACAATCAATTCCACTAATACACACATGGTAAATAAGATAGTTGCTAGAGTGTTGAGTCTGACATATGAATAGTACCCAATTTCTCAGAGAAAATCAATGTGGCTAATAGAAGTAAATTAATATTCTAGAAAAACTGAGTGTACTGTACAAAATGCTGTTCCTATAGTATTAACAAAAATTCTTATTGGCAGAGCGCCTCATGGTAAAATTGCACAACATGTTATGAACCTAATGCAGTCATAGTGTAGCGCAAATAATTAAAATGTAAAAGATATCAAGACTAACAATAAAATCTCCAGAAGTCTCCAATTATCTAAAGTAAAAAAGGGGGTGACAGTGGAAGAATATCATGTAAGGAAAAATATACTGAGAATAATTTACATCTAAAAACTTTTTTTGTACTTAAGAAAATTAACCTTTATTTGAAACGCTAACAGCAAGATATCCATAAAAATACACACATGGAGTCAAAATAAGCAAGAGGAAAATTATTTGGGGGAGTGGGGTGGGGATGAAAAAGAATCCCAAGTCAAATTTAAAGAGAATATCTCTGTATTAACTTTTGGTCGAGAATATGTTTGTATAGTTTCAGAAAACAACTCTGAGACCACCTGGAATCCAGTAACAGAGAGGAATAGACAGAAGTGCTCCAGCCATGAACACAGAAGAGACAATTCAGAGATGGAAGATGCTGAGGACGCCTCACCATACCAACAGACAGCGGCTGCCTATTGCTGAAGGATACCCACGATCAAACAAGAGATGGTCGGACCTGCATTACCACCATTTGTCCACCAACCAGATCTGAAATATCATGGCTGACATGTACACACAAGGAACTATTTGACATTGAAACTGGGACTCAAAAGAACTGCTGGCCCAGAAAGGAACTCACTACAGACTGATTCATTTGCCTCTCAGGATAACCATTAAGGCTTATCGCAGTTTAGGTTTTTATAAGGGTATTTCTTGGATCACATGACCTCACACATCTAGACAAAATAATGAACAACATAGACTGGTGAACAAAGATAGACCCAGAAAAAGAGAAGCAGCGATCAGACTCTCAAACCTCAGAGGGAAAGTAGGGGAGGGTGGGGGTAAAGGGAAGAGATCAACCAAAGGACTTGTATGCATGCACTATGGACAATAAGGGGGTAGGGGAATATGTAGGGAGGGGTTTGGGATGGGAATGGGGGGATAAGGACAATTATGTGATACCATAATTAATAAAAATCAATTAAAAAAAAAACTATTAAATTAAAAAAAAAATCGTCTTATACGCCGGCAAATACGGTAGATAGATAGATAGATAGATAGATAGATAGATAGATAGATAGATAGACAGATAGATGATAGATAGATAGATAGATAGATAGATAGATAATAGGGATGGATCTGCAGATCTTACTGTTGTCAACTAAAGAACAACTATCTGATTTAGTACAATTCACAAAATGGAAAAAAAATTCTTTCATACTGTGCAGTTATCATTAATTCTGTTTTTTGCTCTTTTTGCACTATAACACCTTCCATGCCTGCCACAAGATCAGTAGTTCTCAGGTCCCCCCAACTTCTGACCAACTTGCTACATATTTAGGAGTTACCACAATTCCCTCAGGTTTGAATAGCACTTGAATGCCTCACAGAACTCAGGAAAGTGCTATAGTTGTGACTAGTTTTATTATGAAGGATACAAATGGGCACCAATCAAAGAAAACTCACATAATGGGAGGCCTAGGGAAGCCCTGAGAGTCTTCTCCCATGGAATCAGGGCACGTCACTGCACAGCAAACTGATATGTTCACCAAGTAAAGAGCTCCCCTGAGCCTCAGTTTCCAGAGGTTATATTGGAATTTCATTATGTAGCCATCATTGATTGAATCACTGACCACATGACTGAACTCAGTCTCTAGCATCTCTCTTCTTCCCAGTGGTTGGGCTTATAGCAAGCAGTTCAAAGCCCCAGTTCTCTAGTCACAGGAGTGTTCTTTCTCCCATGACACCATCCTGAGTCAACTTGATAGCATAAACTAAGAATCCATAATAAATCATCTCATGTATAAAAACTCAGTAATCATCCCAGGGACCAATCATGAACCACAAAGATTCCTATCACTCAGAAAATTCTAAAGGTTTAGAGCCTCTATCCCAGGAACCTGGAACAAAGACCAGACAAATTCTTACACAATACACACACATATATGTATACATGCATGTGCTTATAGACATATTTGTTTAAATGTCAAACAGCTAAGTACTTGATATGTAGCTACTGAGAGAATAGGAAATGGGCCCTGAACTTGAACTGGAAGTTTGATTACTGAGCTAAGTGAGAACAGCATGATGCCAAGATTTCTAATAATGTTAGGTTCTGGGAGGAAAAGGTAAGCATCAGAGACTATGAGCAGCACAGCAGTAGCCCACTGGTCTTGCCCTCACTCTTTCTCTAGCATAAACCTAAGCACAAAGGAGAATGAGGACAGAATTCCATTTTCCCAGTAGGTTTCCTCTCTTTAACTTCATTTATCTGCATAAGACCAGAGAAATTATAACTATGAAAATTTTGATTCACTTAGATTTTATTATGATATAATTAATAGTTAGGAGGAACTTTACTAGACATTTGGAATGAATAAACTATTGCCTAATTATCAGACTAAGAAATTCCTTCTTAAAAAAAAAAAAAGGTTTGGGTCTCCAAATCACTTCGGAAACTTAAAAACACCGTTTTAAATGAATTGTCATGGTCTTTACATATTGAAGCACTCCAAAAGATGTGTAAAACTGGAAACTATAAGACTAAAATGAATGTTTTAAAACCATTAGCACATTGAGTTAGTTTCTTGTTAATTGTGCCATTTCATATATAGTGAAAATTTAGAACAGCTTGTTTCGCATGCATGAGAAAAGCCCTTTTAAATTTAAAATTTGATTTTATTTCATTGCACTTTTAATTTATTGGTTAGTACTCTGTTAATATATCCATTGAGCTTTCAACATTTTTGCAAATGCCTTTTATTTTTACTTCCCCCAGAGTCTCTAAACCAAATGATGGTGCATAGGCAAGGCACTCCAGCTCCACTTGTCTAACCACAGAAGATAAAAGGCATTCGGCAGAGAAAAGAATCATTAAAGGATCTTTCACAGTTGGCTGAGGGATTGTTATGATTGGGATGGGAGGGACATTAACTTGCACATTACTCACAGCAAAGTATAATGACACATTTACAAGTTAAAGAGGCTTTGCATTCTGACAAGATCATTTTCAACAATATAGGAGAAACAGCTGAGCAGTTTCAGAGTATCTCTTTTTAAAAAACCTGTGTTGGATTTAAGCAAAGCTGATTTCTAATAGGTGCTAGGTTGTAGACACAAATGTCCACCATCAATGCAGAACTTACTCAAATATGCTAGAACTACCACCGCCTACCTCTACTTGAATTAACCTGCTTGGATCCTTAGACCAAAAGTCCTTTTCCAACAGAGACACCTTCCTGATATTCTGGCAAAGGGCAGCCCCAGTCTGTGGTAATAATCCCATCATAATCTCTTGCAGGGGAAGGGGTGTTAACAAGTAGATTAACAATCAGGTGACTTGTTGTTAAACCCTTTTGGATCCTGTTTGGTTCTCCAATGCCACAAACAGAAAAGAGGTATCGACACAGTAAGTGGTCTTCAGCACATAATCCTTGCAAATATTGGGATAATTCAAACTGCACAACCACTTTTTTTTTTCTGGTTCAAGAATATCCAGGGCTTCTCAAATATGATTGCTCATAGCCCTTACAGTGCTCTTTTACACCTGTGTCACCCAAATATCCTGCTGGCTTATTTAGAAAGTCAAAGTGCAGAGAGATAAAGAAACTTGCTCAAAGTCATAGTTCTAGTAATGAGTGAAGCCAGAAATGTAATTCGCATTTCCCCTAACACCACAGCCACTGTTCTTTCCCCTACACTAAGTTTCCACCCTGCATGATTTACGGAATTGCACTTCATCTAAGGTTAATCTAACTTTGCAACCACCAGACAAATGGGATCATCTTGCTTTATCTCTTAAGGTTCATTCTATTCTGATTGTGTTGTGGTTGAAAGGTTTTTATTACAGCTCTCCTGCTAGTTTTCCCTAGTTTGAAATAACTCAAGAAATCAGCCCTATGTTCAGTTAATGAGCAACGTTTAAAGGAGTGCTTATTACATGCAAAACTCCACTCATTCTCAGTGGAGAGAAAGACGTGTGTATGAACAGAACCATCAATCTTACACTCACTCACAACTCACATATACGAGGATGTCAGCCGTGAAACTGTAGTCATATAGATTTGGAAGCACTTTAATAATTTTCTATGTACCACCAGTCCTTTGCAATCCATCCAATGAGTTGTTGCAATTTTAATTTCTGAAAGCCTAGCTGTGGTCGTTCCTAAACACGAAAACTGTCATTCTTTACTTCCTTTCCTCCTTCAGTTCTCCTCTTTTATTAAATAAGTATAAAACTCCTCACTTACCATCCAATAAGCAATTGTTTGGGCCTTTAGAGATGTATATATGTATGTACATATCTCAATCCTGGATGAGTAGGAGGGTGATAATAGTCCAGCGATGTTTTGCATGGCCCCTCCCTATGGTTTTTAAATATGTATCACTTTACTGCCCAGGCCCGTGGTCGGAAAACTGCGGCTCTGGAGCCACATGCGGCTCTTTAGCCCCTTGAGTGTGGCTCTTCCACAAAATACCATGGCCTGGGAGAGTCTTTTTTGAAGAAGTGGCGTTAGAAGAAGTTTAAGTTTAATACATTTGGCTCTCAAAAGAAATTTCAATCGTTGTACTGTTGCTATTTGGCTCTGTTGACTAATGAGTTTGCTGATCACTAGCCCAGGCAATTTAGGACCTATCAGAGAGGATTAAAATATAGTTTATGTTATAATCAGGAGCTTGTGGTTGTTGTTGTTTTAATCCTCACCTTAGGATATGTTTATAGATAAGAGAGAGGGGGGGGGAGGGAGAGAGAGAGAGAGAGAGAGAGAGAGAAAGAGAGAGACCAATCAGTGGCCTCCCTTCCAAACCCAACCTGTGATAAAACCCAAAACCTAGATATGCACGTGCCCTGACCAGGAATTAAACTCACAGGCGTAGGGGACAATGCTCCAAACAACTGAGCCACCCAACCAGGGCAGGAGCTTCTTTTTAGTATGCTTCTCAGATTTATTTCTCAAGATGGATCAATAGATGAGAAAAAAATTCTAATTGTGGTAATTTCTTTGTGGGAGTTATGGAGTGGTAGAAAAAATGGAACAGGCATTGCCATCATTTAAACCTGGATCCTTAATGTCAATCATATAGCCTCACACTCAGCCCACAAGTCATGTTTCATTTGTTTGAATCACAACTATGGCCAGGGTTTCTATCCATAGTAATCCTGGGGCCTCAGAAACCAGGCAACATATACAGATCAACATGTCAGGATTGGTATGTCCAGAGCAAAAGAAAATATTTGATGGTTCTATTTTCCTCACACAGGAGTAAGAGCTTGGCTTTAAACTATCAAAGTGCCATCTTTTTATATCAAAATAGCAAAGTCATGGAAACAGGCAAGTAGAGACCCAGAAGGAGGAGAGGAGAAAGGACATGTGATCTAACTTTATATCCCTGCATAGTCAAACCAGAGCAACCTGCTACCATAACACCTTACATTAGCATTGCCCATTATCTCACTTAGTCTGAATTTTTATTTTTATGTATTTTTTTGCATTTTGATAGCACTATGATTTCAGACATGTCTGAATCCTAATTTCCAGAACCTGTGACTACTTTTGGTTACATAGAAAAGGGCAGTTTTTATTGCTGATGGAACTGAGAAAGCTTATTTTGGATTATCCAGATGGACTCAATGTGATTCCCAGGGCCCTTAGAAGTGGAAAAGAAAGGCAGATAAATAGAGTTGGATGTATATAAGACTCTAATAGAAGAGCATAGGGAAGTATAACATCAATGGCTTTGGACATGGTAAAAGGTGGCAACAAGCCAAGAAATGCGGGTGACTTAGAAGTTGGGTAAGGTAAGGAAATATCCTCTAGAGCCTCCCTAGGGCACACAACCCTGTGGTGCCTTGATCCTAACTCAGTGAAACTGATGTCACACTTCTAAACTATAGCCTGTGAAATAATAAATGTGAGTTGTTTTGAGACAATGCACTTATGGTCTTTTGTTACAGAATTAATTGGAAACTCATACAACAGCCCTAAGAAGTATTCCATCACACCCTTTACTTTAGCATCTATATTCTCCCATCTACTGCATGAGTATTCCCTGAAGGCAGGGTTGCCTTAGTCATTTGACATCTTTAAAGCTATAACATTTAGCACAGTATTTAATAAAGGAGCATATAACTGATATGACCTCATGCTTTTTACTTTGTGAGTCAAACTTTCAGAATTTTGGTACTGTGCTTTGGTGGTTACATATCAACTCCCAATTTCTGTGATTTCTGAGATTACCAAGTCCATGTTTCATTCATTTAGTGCCTGGCATATAAAACAAACTTAAGTTTGTTTCTTATGTTTCTTAAGTTTATTTGATCAGCGCATTCAGGAGCATGGCATATATTCAAAGTTAGAAATCACCTATGCATTGTCAATTTTAGCGTGAAAATTCTAATAAAATGTGAATTATATGATGCCCTAAGATTTTGTGAGTAATTGCTTGTTTTAAACATAACTTTAATATTATTAGTAAGCTTAATAATGACCAAACTATTTTTAGACTTGGTACCTGAACTCTGCCAAAGATGCTGATAAAAATACTTTAGGAAATTTTCTAAACAGGAGATTATGGAACCACTTTGTTCCACTACTTGAAATTTTCCTATTAGCCTCACTTCTTCTTGGGTGTGTTTTTTGTTTTGTTTTGTTTTGTTTTGTTTGGCATGCAAAACTGATTTGTTCCTTTAAATCATTGGCATTTTCATAAAATGATCTTATAACCAAGTTTTAAGATATGTTTTTAAAATATTTTTATTGAATTTTAGAGAAAGAAGAAGGGAGAGGGAGAGATAAAGAGAGAAAGATTGATGTGAGGGTGAAACATCAATCGGCTGCCTCCTGCGTGCCTCCTATAGGGAATCAATCCAGAACATGGGAATTGAACCAGCCATTTTTCAGTGCCTGGGTTGATGCCCAACCAACTGAACCATACCAGCCAGGGCTGATCTAATGTTTCATCAAACACAGTTACTGATTCACTAGCTGCAACTATATTTTCCTTTTTTAGTGGAAAAACAAAACAAACAAACAAACAAACAAACAAACAAAAAACAACCCAACATTGAGAGCCTTATATTCATTCTTGTCTAATTTACATTCTTTTAGGTTTTGGCCTTAGTCTCCTCTGCTTCCAAACAAAAGGGAATGCTTCCAATATGTAGGTTTCCCTTCTAGTGAACTCTATAAAACCAAAGGGGACATTCACTTTTACAGATGGATTTAGTTTTAAATTACCTTTCCAAAGTAGCTAATTCTCCAGGCTCCCCCTTGAAATGATCTGCCGAGCCAGCCACTTTGTTAGCATCAGCATGGCATCTTGAATTTGAGAACTGCATATGTTGAAGGCATACAAATTTAGTGGTAAGGAAATCTGGCTTCTATAAGGATCACTAACCAGCACCTAGGTATTATAAAAGTATTTCTCATTTCCCTTTTGATTGCAGGCACAACGTGAGTCTTAAATGATTTACTAACAGAAATCAACTCCTAGTTATACTTGTCCATTCCTGTCTGTTCAGCAGGTTCTGAACACTAAAAGAGAAAATCTTTTTCATTCTAAGTAGGTCACAGATCTGAATACTATTAATGAGTTGAGCATAAGGTATTTTCTATTAATAATTTATTTTATCACTGCAGTTCCTTCATTCTTTTTACATCTCTGTTCTAGTTTCTACTTTATGACTGTATTTACAGTACTCACAAGCAAAATTATGCCTACCTTCTTCTATTTATAAGTCACAATTTCCTAATTTTGGTATCTCTTGCTTGAGCAGAAATAATCAATTGACCTAAACATGTTTAAATATTGGCTTCTAGCACAATAATGAAAAAGAACTTTCTTTTCTAGTTTTGGAGTTATGATTTCCATTTCTTGATTTTTCCTATCTAATATTAGTTGTCAAACAAACTGTTTGCCCTTCCTTAGTCTGTAACACTTTTAAAATAAACATAAAACTTATTTTCATGTGTTACAAAATAATTTTAAAAATAAATGTTGTCTAGTTAACTAATAATTTATATTTTTTTCATAAAATCCTTATCTTCTAATGGGCATTTTCCCCCTCAAGGTTTAAAGACAACCACACTAAGATCTCAATATTTACTACAATGGGCATATTTGGACCATCACCATTTACTTGAGAAAGTCAGTAAATCTTTTTGTTTTAATATATTTTATTGATTTCTACAGAGAGGAAGAGAGAGGGATCGAGAGTTAGAAACATCGATGAGAGAGAACCACCGATCAGCTGCCTCTTGCACACCCTTACTGGGGATGTGCTTGCAACCAAGGTACATGCCCTTGACTGGAATTGAACCTGGGACCTTTCAGTCCGCAAGCCAACGCTCTATCCATTGAGCCAAACCAGTTTCAGCAAAAGTCAGTAAATCTTTTTTAATGGAGAAAGATTCTTCATTTAGTTGTTTCTACGGGTAGGGTCCCTAGCAGCTGCCGGATGCTGGCCAGGGCCTCCTGTTCCTGGCTGCTGGCTGGGCCTCCCTTCCTCAGCTGCCAGGGGCCTTTCTTTATTCCACGTTGCCCCCTGGTGGTCAGCGCACATCATAAGGAGCAATCAAACTCCTGGTCAGTCTAACTCCCAAGAGGACACTTTGCATATTAGGCTTTTATATATATAGATTAAATTTTTACTAATGATAGAGAAAAACATTGCATTAGAATGTAGATTTTGTCACCGAGTAGATATTTACTGTCACTTGCATATTACTCTCCCCAGAAAGGATTATGTGGGGATGGGGGAAGAAGTAGAATCAACATCATGTTACAAAATTGTTCAAAGATCTAAATATTTAAAAATCATTGTATCCCAGGTGCACAAGCCTATAAATTCATGGGAGAATTAAGTATGTAAACCACTTAGCATACCCTCAAAACATTTATATGTTTTTTTTTAAATTAAATAAAACATAAGCACCTTTTAGATTTTAACAGTAAAACATGTCCATTTTAGAAATGCTAAGAGAATTTAATCCTCATTAAAAAAAACCTATAAACTAGGTACTGTAATTATTCCCAATTTATCTATGATTATGCTCCAGTAGAAATGAAAAAGTTAATTGGCTCAAAGTAAAAGAAGCCAGAACTGGTAGAGTCATGGAACCTGAATTGTTATCACATTTTTTCATTACATTGTTTAGGGTATCAAACAAAAGAAACATATTTTTTCAATATGAATTTTGTTTTCACTTGGTTTAATATTTTCAATCCCATTATTAAATTTAAAATGAACTTTACTGTCCATAGTGCCTTACATCTCACTGCTCACCATTTCCATCCCCATCGAGTAATCTTCTTCAATCTTTATGATCACATAGGTAATTTTTTCCATACACTATCTTTGTAATTGTCCTTCATTAAGCTCACCCTGGCATCTTCAGCACTTTGAAATGATATGTAAGTACTCAAAAATAATAGAAGCACAAGTACCATCTTATTTCACTTTATTTCATCTTGTTAAAAAGAGCTGTATTTTCAAATTTTAATTTATGAACATTTCATGTATAGTTGGATATATCATGTAAAAATAACTAGTGGAATATATTTCCACACTTCATTCAAACTGCCCATTCTCAGGTCATTTTACTTTTTAGTTAAGTTTACTGTCTTTATGGTTAGACTCTCAATTCCAATAATTACAGGTTGTTGTTCTTCCTTGTGATTAAGCGCCGTTAGACAAATATGAATTAAAATACTGTTCTACTATTTAACAACTCTGAAACATCCTGTATATTACTTAATCTCCCCCTGAATTTGTGACCTTGCCCTTAAAATGGGGATATTTTATTCCCTCTCAAGTTTGTTGGGAGCATTAAATTATATAATGAATAAAAAGCACTGAATTCAATAACTAGCTCATGGGTCTAGTTCAATTATCATATTATGTCTTACATATAGCTTAAACCTTCCTAAATAAAGACCTCTTCCTACCAGAGAGATCATCTTTTGCTTTAGATGGTGCCATATAATGCAAAAAGCACAAATGTCTAGAGTTGAAAGACCTCTCATCCACTCCCAAGATGGATAACCTTAAATAAAATACATAGCCTTCTCTCTAAGTGCTGCTAAAGCTTTTGCGCATAAAGGCACACAGAAATTAATGGAGTTTTTATGGCTCACTGAGGTAAATAGAAGAAACTCTTTGTAGCCAGCCATCCCAAGTCTTACCTCGCTGCTCCTTCTGATGATGGAAATCAACATCTCCATTAGCCTATCTGCATGGGCTGCAACATGACAATAAGGATGACCTACTCTAAGCCAAGATCTAAATGTATAAAAATGGCAGCAATGGCACCAAACTCATAGGGTCTTAGAAGATATGGAAAGATGACTGAAAAACAGTTGGCAGGCTGATCAGCATATAGTGGATACTCAATTATTCTGGCCCCTTATTCCTTTACTTTGCCCTTTACAGTTTATTTATGTCAAGCTACTTAAACATCTACAAGACAGCCATGCCTCATGTATGTTCTTATATTTTCTTCCTCTGGGAGGAAGGCTGCATCAATTATCTATTTCTATGTAACAAATTACCACTAACTCAGAGACTTATAAAACAATACATTTGCACTCATTACCTTAGAGTTTCTGTAGGTCAGGAGTCCTGGTGTGACTTTATTGGGTTCTCTCCTTAGGGTTTCACATGCTGCAATCCAAGTATCAGCCAGTGGACATTCTTATCTGAAAGTTTGGGTAAGAATTTTCTTCTAAGTTCACTTGCTGGTCCAAGCCAGACAACTGAATTGTTACACAGGCAAAACTAGGGCAATTAAAATGTCCTATTCATTGAGAGGCAAGCCTCACTTGGTCATATCATGCCTCTCCCCTGTCCCTCTGAATTCTGATGGTGGGCAACAAACTAGCTATAACCTTCTCTTAATGCTGCTTCTTCCTAAGGTATTAAAGATAAACCCCAACCACGAGTTGCCTGGTGGAAGGTCAACAAAGGGAAATTCTGGATTACTGGACTCTCTGCTCTGAGGTTGAGCCCCTCCTCTCTTTCTAAATTCATCTGGGCAGACACAAAGGAGAGCAGTGAATAACATTCTGTGTGTTCTCATATTTGGTGGTTGGAATCTAATTGAATAATCATATGCATACTAATGATTTCAAGTCAATGGGAAAAAAAACTAACAATGTAAAGAGAGGAGCTATAAAATCAAAGCTAACATATGTGGAAAGTAGAAGTCAAAATGAAAATATTTACACCTCAGAAGTCTTTCACAGAAAGGCCCATACTTAGAACACCCTTGCTAGAAGAGCTTAAATAAAATAAAAGAATACCGTCATAAAGTGTTTGTAATTCCCCAAATAACAATACTCATAAAAGTGAAAATCAAAGAACAGGGCAATAGATGGTCATCTTATGTGCCTCCCCTACATCTCTATCACAGGACTTCCCATTGTGCTGTGGTGTAATCTGCTCAAATGCATGTTTCCCCTGATAGTCTATAATATTTCTCAGAAGAATAAGCATAGGCATATTTTATCTTTGTTTTCTAAAGATTACTCAAAAGTACAATCTATCACAAATCCTGGCATGTAATAGGCATTCTCTATACACTGGTTAAATGAAGCTGAATTGGCTTTTGCCTACTTCTCTCAATTATATTGCTTTTCCTTAATCTCTTGAGGCCTTCTGCTTTTCAGAACTCAGGATCTAGTTGACTTTACCTAGCGATTTTGCTACCCTTCTGGCTAGCTGTTTGCCCTGCCATTGTGCAAGGCTGCCTCATTGTGACCAATCAACCTGACCTTCTGACCTATTACATTGCCTGATGATGACAAACAGAAGCAATCAAACATATACACACTAAGCTTGCCACCCTATTTATGGGCCCATGTTTAGAAAAGTGTTTAGAAAAGTGTTAACTAAGAGACTAGAGGAAAGAATGAAAAGAATGAGAGAATGAAAAACACTATCAGACACACTGCACAAAGTATTTGGAGGAAACGTGGAATCAGACAATTTTAGGAATAAATCAGCTCCTTTCTTATGTAAACTTATCCAGAAAATAGAACATATAGGCACATCCTGGAGAATTTGGGGGCGATTGGACCTATTTTTAAGTTTTCCTGCCTTGCCTTTTACATTTTTCAATAATTTCCCTTACTGTTGATTAGTAATTAGATGTAGAATTATCTTTGCAGTTAACTTTGCATTTGAAGTTCTCACATTGCTACTATCTTCCTAAGTCAATTAAGCATATCTTTATCATGCTTCCTGGTGGGGTTATTCAGGAGGCACTAAATGGTTTAATTAAAATCTGTCCTCTTTCCCTAATGCCCATTTGGAGGAATACCTTTCTCAATATAGCAATTAAATATAAAACAATTCATTACTTGGGAAGAAAAAAGAATCACCAATTGTCCCCTGAAGATAAACAAGTAGATTTTCAATGATCTCATTTTAAATGGTACTTTACAAATATATAATACCATTTTCACTCCCTTTGTAACAGCATTATTTAGTCAAAGTAATCCTCAGTTGGGAATTTTGATGTCTTATAATAGAAATTGTCCCATGAATATCATTAGGGTGGATGGGAAATATACAATGTCAAACAAAGTGATGTTGCCAATAGGAAAGCTCAATAATATGGTGAAGAGAGAGGGTGTATAGATGAGCCTCACTAAGTCTACCATTGGGCCAGCACTCTGCCAAACTTTATAAATCCCATGGCAACCTTATAAACTTTAATATTACTATCCCAATTTTTTTTAAATGATAATGAGGCTTTGAGAGTTTCAGTGGTTTCTCCTAAGCTAGTTAGCTATTAAGTGGTGGGAAAGAATTTGAATCCGTAGCATGACTCAGAATCCATAAATATTTCCCAATTCCTTTCCAGGAAAAACAAAACAAACAAACAAACAACAACAACAACAACAACAACAAACAATGAAAACTTCAAGTATCTAATGTGAAATCAGTAAGCCAGTGTATGTCACACATTACTTTGGCAGAACTTTATCTTATTTCTTTTTCCTAAAATCTGAATTTAATTTCTGCCCCCTCATAAACTAAGGATGTCACATTAGGCAAACAAGAGCACCACTGTTGGTCTCAGAGAAGGTGGAATTTCATACTGTACGATTCCTTCCCAAAAAAGAGCATAGCAGCGAGAACATGCCTATGGTTTCTTAAAGGAATCAGCAATATGTCAGAGATCAGATCCATACAGAAGAATAAAAATGGAACCTTGAAGCAAGGAGATGAGCCCGAACCTAAAGGACAAAGGAGGTGTAATACTTGGGTTAAGAAAAAGTGCTGAGGTCCTCAATCTTTACATTGTTGTAAGAAATTGTAGCCAAATTCTTGGCTCTCCTTTTTTTAAAAAAAAATGAGATCCTAACACAATATGGTTCAATATGCTTTGAGAAGTCTAATACATGCTTGTTTCTGGTACATCTTATTTCTGGTATCACTCCCAAATCATATCTAATGTATACTGCAGAGCAGCGCTAGGAAATCCTAAGTAGCTAACCATTTCTGCTAGATCCATTATGTAGGAAACAGAAGATTTAATTCTCTACCACTAGACTGGTGCATTTTCTTCCAACAATAAATTGACTATAAATGAACAGAAAACATTAAATTTTAAACCCATGAATATCTTTAAGTGGTTAAGAGCACACTAGAATTGGTTGTCTTTGTACTTACCAAGTCTAATGATTGAAAATGGTATTCTACATTCAATGATTAATTAAAAAGTGTTCCAGGAGTCTCTACTTTTAGCTCTTTCTTCTGTGCCTAATAAAGCAATCCCTGAATACAGGAGCCTAGAATTCGCTGCATACAGAAAACAAAAGCCCAGGCATGCTGGTTCAGGTTATACTGGGTCCTGGAAATGCATTTTTTAACAGTATAGCTTACAAAGGGAATTGATGCTAATCCTAGAAATCACATTAGTTTTCCCAAAGAAGCATTGTTTAAATAAAAAAATCAGGAACATAATGAAAATTAAAAAAAAAACAGAGAAAGTAGTATAAAGGCTGCTGCTTAAAGATCTGTCTTGAAGGACATATATTTACTTATATTATAGGGTACAACTAATGTGGATTCAAAATTCTTTATTTAGAGAGTGAATTTACAAAAGCTGGGGCATGAGGAAGAAAACATAATCAGGGATCTACTTGAAAAGGTTTGCAGAGCAAGTTTATGACAGCAGAATGGGAAAGAAAACAGCATTTGAAGTGGTAGGTAGGATTCATCCAGGATCACATAGAATTCTCTCAGAAAACCACAGGAAAGAAGCCTCCAAATAAAAACAGCTCCCTCACTCAACTCTGCTCCCATGGGCATCCCAAGGCAATAGATGGACTTTCTCACACCAAAGTGCCACTTTGTCATCTTTCTTTTTCCCTCCTGTCATTTCCAGCAGTGTGTCACGGGCTCCATCCCTATAGTAAGGTCTGCCTCAGAGTCATACAACTGTGGTAGAGCAAGAGTAATGGTTAGAACTGTTCTCTCTTTTGTTCAAACACCAACTAGTTCCCTCCCATGTTACCAACCAACCTTTTCTTCACCCCCAAACCAACAAATGCAAAAATGTAATGTAGGGAGGATGACGCAATTAGAAATCAGATAATCACCCCCCAAAAAGGGTCACTTCCATTACATGTTTTAACACTTCCCTTCATTCTATATCCTTAATTATGAATTTCAAGCATGAAAAGAAAGAACTTTGCATCCTGTACAGAAACTCTCTAAGACACTGTTTTCAGGGAAGTGTCATAAATGTCTCATCTTTTCCCAGAAAGGCCAGAGAAGATGCCCGTTCAGCTGCTCGGCAAGGGTTGCTCACCCTTTATAGGCTCAAAAGCTTCCATGCAACATAAAGAAATTCATATTTTATTGCCTCCTATTCTCTCAGCATGAAGAAGAATTTACATTTCTTAATTGGATTTCTTTCTCTCAGAACAAGAAATTATGACTATCTTACTAGACTTTATAATTTAGGCAGCCCCCAAGAAGCCGTTGTATAACTTATTTATAAGGCAGGATGTAGGGCGAAGTATTTCAGTAAAGTCCTAAGACTTTTCTGTTAGGATAGTCTGAAATGCATTGTGTAAATGCAGTCCTAAGATCTATTCCAGAGCTACTGATTCTAAGGTTGGGAATCAGGTATCTGCACTTTAAAAATTCTGTATGGGTTGGCCATGTGGTTCAGTGATGGAGTGTGGAACTATAAACCAGGATGTCACTGTTCGATTCCAAGTCAGAACACATGCCTGGGTTGTGAGCTTGATTCCCAGTAGAGAACATGCAGGAAATACTTATCAATGATTATCTCTCATCATTGATGTTTCTGTCTCTCTCTCCCTCTCCCTTCCTCTCTAAAATCAATAAAATATATGTTTTAAAAAGTTCTATATGCTTTTTGTTTATGTGTAAGTTAGAGAATTACCAACTTAACAGAAATGATAGAAATGGGGAAACCCTGACTTTAACTGTTGTTGTTTATTTCTGGGTTGATCAGTATGAAATGGTGACTTGTACCCATGCTCCTTTAAGTTATAAGGCTATGCTATTTAAAAGAGATAGACTTAAAATTCATGCAGTTATAATTCTGAACTTTATAAGCCATTTAAAAAAGCTTAGAGTCACTTCTAAGCCCATTCATCTATATTACAGACACATATAGTATCTTCTCTTTAATTCTCAACTCAGGAGGAACAATCTTATGCCTTCAGAATATTTTCTAAAATGAATCCCTGCTCCATTTCAAAGTTCCAGAGAAGATGAGCATTGTTACTCAGGATCTGTCATGTATCACAGTTACTGGGTTTAGTAATAGGACCAAATCTTAGCTGCCTATTTGAACATTTAGTAGCACTTATATCAATAACAGCACTTCTGCTGGACGCTGCAAAGATGTAGTGGGACAGATCTAATCATAATTCTTGCTTTATGTGCCGTTTAGGTTCCTGTAATTGTATGAAAGATATAGTTCTTGGAAATATTAAATCACTAAGCTGAAAACTCCTAACTTTTTCCTATTAATAGTTGTCTCAGATACTACAGGGAACTGATATTGAGAAGGGGAAAAAAAAGAAGGGTGAAGAAAGTGTGTCAGTTATTTATACATATTAGTCCCTGTGTTAGATGTATATATTATCTCAATTAATTCTAGCCATATAGTGTGTATACTATCTCCATTTCTGAAGGAGGACACAGAGCAGTTTTAGAAAATAATTTTTCTCTGGCCACATTTTTATATGTGACCAAAACACAATTTGAGCTCAGATCTGGCTGACTGGCCCTATAGCAGGTGCTTTCTGCGGACAGAAAAAAAATGAAGAAAGGAGATTACCAGAAAGAGAGGGAATGAAGCAGAGCAGTCTGTATATATCAGAAATATAGAAAGAAATCTTATTTCTCTAAAGAAAATGAGAACACTAATTGGGAAGATCTATGGACCCCTATGCTCATTGCAGTATTACTTACATTAGCTAAGCTATGGAAGCAACCTAAGTGTCCAGTGATAAGTGAGTGGATAAAGAAGATGTGATATGGTTGGGCAAAAGTAGGTTTGCAAAAACAGTTTAATCTTGTATTATTATTATTTATTAATTACTAGAGGCCTGGTGCACAAATTTGTGCATGGGTGGGGTCCTTGGCCTGGCTGGTGACCAAGGCCTATGTGGTGGTGGGGGAAGAGGGGGATTGCAGCTGGCAGGGAGAGGGACCACAGGAGGTTAGCTGGCCACAGGTGGTTGGCTATGGGAGCACACTGACCCCCTGGTGGTCAGTGCGTGTCATAGTGACTAGTCAACTGGTTGTTCCAGTAGTTCTGGTCATTCAGTTGTAATGGTCACTTAGGTTTTTATATATAGATTGCATTATTTTTCATACAAACAACTGTAAACCTACTTTTTCCCTTTCTTGTATAGTCAATGGAATATTATGCCACAATTTAAAAACAAAAGAAATCTTAAGCCCTGGCCAGGTGGCTCAGTTAGTTGGAGCATTGTCCCATACACCAAAAGGTTGTGGGTTTGAGTCCAGTTCAGGGAACATACCTAGGTTTGGGGTTCAATCCCTGATTCCAGCATGTATAGGAGGCAACCAACTAATATTTCTCTCTCTCAAAAAAAAAATAAACACATGCTGGGATGAAGATTAAAAAAAGGAAATCTTGCCATTCATTCTAGATGAATCTAGAGGGTATTATGCTAAGTGAAATAAGCCAGGCAGAGAAAGACAAATTCTGCATGTTTTTACTTATGTAGAATCTATAAACAAAACAAAAACAGAATCCTAGAAACAGAAACCAAAGGGATGGTTACCAAAAGAGAAGGGATGGGAATGGGTGAAAAGTTTATATTGTGATGGATGGTTGCTGAAATTAGTGGGGTGATCGTGTAAGGCATAGAGATGTTGGATCACTATGTTGTACACCTGAAACTAATATAACAATATAAGAGCATATGACAATTACACTTAAACAATTTTAAAAAAAATTATTTTAAAAGAAAGAATGACCCCAAATGAATTTTCATGATCAGCTGTTCTGAAATTAAGAAGTTTCTAAAAAAAAATTGTAGTGAGCCAATAGTCAGAGAATAGGGCTTACAGTACATATTCCAGTTGAAGGGAAAATATGCTGTAATGGTGTCCATAAGAATCTTTTATTCACCGAAACCGGTTTGGCTCAGTGGATAGAGTGTCAGCCTGCAGACTGAAGGGTCCCGGGTTCGATTCCGGTCAAGGGCATGTATCTTGATTGCGGGCACATCCCCAGTAGGGGGTGTGCAGGAGGAAGCTGATTGATGTTTTTCTCTCTCATCGATGTTTCTAACTATCTCTCCTTCTCTCTTCCTCTCTGTAAAAACTCAATAAAATATATTTTTTTTAAAAAAGAATCTTCTATTCCTCAAGAAAAAGTGCACCTTTTCCCTGGCTGGGTGTCTCAGTTGATGGGGGAGGCAAATGATGGATGCTTGATACTTCTTTCTCTCTCTCTTCCCCTCCGACCCTTCCTTCCACTTTAAAACTCAACAGAAACATATCCTCAGGTGAGGATTTAAAAAAAAAGAGTGCAGCTCTGGCATTACATTCTGGCATGAACCCCACACAGTTACAGCGACTTATCAGAATGCCTTTATTCATTAATCCAACTGAGAGAGAACAAAAATATCCACTAGCCATCCATTTTTGCAAATAGAGCTTAAGTGTTTTCCAACAATGTTCTTTTTCTATGCATAATGTCAACTAGCGACATTTTGGCTCCTATCACAACATTGTCACAAAGTGCTTTCAGTTAAACTTTTTTTTTCTTTCTCTTGGCTAAAAATAGTTTTAGTCTCTAAAAAGTAGAATTTCTTTGAAAGTAATTTTCCAAATTGCTGGAATCTTTATACATAGAAATTTGTAAATGTCAATGATTCTGAAGCCAGCAATCAGAGCCCATGACTTTTTTCTGTGTTCTTAAGAAAGACTCCAAGTCAATGTGAATGCCTCATATTTCAATAAAGTTATAGCTCCTTCAATTATTTCCCTTTAGGTTTTGTGGATAGGATAGAATAATTACAACTAAGAAGAAAAAGATCGGTGAGCTTGACTCACTGATAGCTGAATACATCTTAGCCAGAACGTTATTTTTCTAAACTTTGAATAAAGATTCCATAAAATACCAAATAATATATATATATAAAAGCCTAAGTGACTGTGGAACCATCTGACCATCCGAACATTTGACCTTCTGACTATTTGACCAGTAATTATGATGCACACTGACCACCAGGGGGAACATCCTCAATGCACAGGCATGGAAACATGAAACAGACTGATGAATCTCACAGGGAAGGGGGGAGAGGGAAGGGTGGGAAGAGATTAACCAAAGATCTTATATGCCTACTTGAGGCCCAGTGCATGAATTCATGCACTGGGGAGGTCCCTCAGCCAGGCTTGCAGGGATCAGGCCAAAACTGGCAGTCTGACATCTCCCAAGAGGTCCCGGATTGCAAGAGGGGACAGGCCAGGCCAAGGGACTCCACACCGAGCCCCTAGTGTTTTTGTAAAGACCATATCTTCCTTCCTAAGAAGCTCATGGTATCTATAAGAAAAGTTTCTATATTGACAATTATCAAAAGACAATGAAATAGTGATCACAAATCACTCTTTTGGGTGTTCCAAAATGAGTGTATCTGTTATATTAATAGTGGTCAGGGCCAAAGTTAGGATGTCAAGAAGAGCCGCTGTGTGATGTCAAAGTGATTATAGAACCGACTATTCAGGAGCTAATTTACAGGCTAACATGTTCTTTAACTGCAGTGGACTATTTCCGAGTTCTCTGCATTTCTAAAGTTCTTGGGTGCATTATTGGCTACATGAGGGAAGTGAAAAGGAGAAAAATTAAGTTAGGGGAATAAGGACCTATCAGCTCACACTCCAGAACCATGAGTGCTCACTCATATAGGTTATATATTGGGTTCCTATGTGATTCCTTTTCTTAAAAACAGTTTTATTAGTTGCAGAGAAGATGGGAGAGGGAGAGAGAGAAAGAGAGAAACATCAATGATAAGAGAGAATCATTGATCAGCTGCCTTCTGCATGCCCCCTCACTGGGGATCAAACCCACAACTTGGGCATGTGTCCTGACTGGGAATCAACCTGTTGATCTCTAGTTCATAGATTGATGCCCAACCACTGATCCAGGCCAGCCAGGTCCATGAGATTCTTTTAAAAAGGGCTTCCACTAGCCAGAAGAGTGAGGGTGAGGATACAGGATCAATGTTAAAACTTTGGCTCCACAACACTGTTGAGTTAATACCTTCATGTCAATCTCCAGTATTCTAGCCACCTGAAGTCAAATTCTTTTGTGTCTATCAATTTTATTTATACATTGCTAAATAGCAATTTCCTAATGTCCATTTGTTCTTCTCCTCTCTCTCATAAAGTCCTGTTTAATGTTTTACAATGAGACAACATGCTCCTACAAGAACATGATAAAGTCAAGCAGAATTACTCATTGTCCCTTTCCCAATTAGAATACTTTCCTATTATCATCAAATATTATTTCAAAGTGCTTTTAAAGTCAGCCTGGAGAGAAAATTTGGTAAATGGCATAACAAAATAATTCACATAAGAAAACAAATAGGCAATATATTTTAACAAATATTTATATGTGTAACAAAAAAAGAAACCATAATGATGTATCATTCTTCACCTATCAAATTGACAAAGAGTAGTAGTTGAAACTGAAGATGTCAACTTTATTATAAAAAATTTAATTTGGTGAACAAGAATTAGAGGAAAACCAATAGATTATAACAATCTAGAAATTAGGCAGTCTTCCAATTCCAGTTACACATAGTGCTGAACAAAGACGTGTATGCTCATTGGTCAAGTAAAACCTCTCTCCTTCAGGCAGCTCTTTTCGAAGACAAAAGGGAGGGAAGTATTTTGAGCATGTTTGACTCATTCTCTCCAAATTCATCTATCACAGTAAGTCTCTCAACCTCCCCAAGTGGCTAATGAAAACAAAATGGAGAGATTTAAGGATATAACACATGGATAGCTACAATCACTTAGAAAGAAATATCAAGATTTTGGTCAGAAGTTTCCCCCCAAAATTCCCATACACAAAGGTTTTGCCACTTAGTATATCATTCTAAAAACCCACTAGTAGAGATTCATTTCTTTGAACTATGACTTAAGTAGAGGTTTTTTTTAATTTAAATTATCCTACTAGAAATAATATCATTAACTCCCAAAATATCTACTATTTTAGCAGATATTTAGCCTTAATAAAGAGAAGGATCAGGCTAAAGACTATAAAAGTGGACAAGATAGTGTTGTAATAACTGGGCTAGGTTAGTTTCCTTAAAGTTTCAGAAACTCTGTGATATTAGGGTTCCATACAATATTAACTATCAATATTGGGGTAAATGGAAGTAAAAACAGAGATGAGACTACAGTCAAAGTTGTTGAGGATATGAGAAATTTCAAAGGAATGCGCAGCAAAATCAGACTTACATAAAACATTTTCCATCTCTTTAGGGAATCTCAGCTATTTAAAGTTAAATACAGATTTGCTTCTATTTTGCATTTTCATCAATCAGTACAAAAATAATTTGGAAGAAGTAAACTATATTTGCTCATTTATCTTGGATAGCATACACAGTTTACTCTCTTAATCACTAAAAACATAAAATCTAGGGAAAATGAAAGTAAGAACTTGTAAGTGCACACAATAAATACTTTATAGACATGTGTGTTCTACTCTTAAGCCAGGGTCAAAGTAGAGTTCTCTTCACTGAGAGGAACAGAAAATAAAAGACTAAATGAACAGCCTGTGGTGGAAGATTCATTCTAAGCTGAAACCTGAATCACTATAATCACACACAGTTCATAAGTGCAAATGATACCCATTTCTTGGCAGATTAAAAAGCCTAGTGATGAGAAATGTCGCTGAGCTAAACATGCCTATTTAATAAACCACTCAAATCAACACTCTGGTTATCCCTTGATACCTACACACAAATTGTATCTGTAAAGCCTAATAAAATCTCATTTGTTTTACCTGACGGTTCTATGAACCACCTGCTCCCTTTCTTTGCACTTCTATTAACTTATGCTTAGTAGAAAGTTAGGCTTTTACATGATTATTCTTTCCATTAGCTTTAAATTACTAAGTCAATGTATACATTTAGACAGGAATCCAATATAAAACTCTTAGAAAAAGTTGAAAATACTGAATCATTTTAGCAATTTAGACTATAATCAGAATCAGCACCATGATTTTTTTGTAATGACAGTTTTTTTTAAGTTATCTTTACAATGCTAAGTTATATTCACAAACCCTTGTTCCCAGTTTTAGATTCTGATTAAAATCTTGATGATCTCCTGGTTGGTGAATCTATAAACATTTCAGTATGTCCATACCACTATACATCAATATAAAATCCAATTTTAGCTTTGATTTAAATTTAATGACATTCTTGATGGGGAAAAGGGGGCTGAGGAGGAGAATACAATGAATATCTTCAAACTGCTCAGGAATAAGGTAAGTTTAGTAATTAGAAAAAGAACCTGAGAAGTTTCTTGAGATACAAATTTTATAGTTGTTTATTATTTTGTGTTTTTAGAGGAGAAAAGTAGTAGCCAACTAGCTGCTGATAAGACCTTTTAAAAGTTGTATTTTAGATACATAATTAGGAAACAAAGTTGTTTTCCTTGAGGAAATAAGCCATACTAAGGAAAAGTCCACTAAAGTAAAGCTTTGTAGGTCAAGCAAAAAAGATTGCCCTTTTCACAGGCTCACTTACCTCAGGCTTCATTGAGAGGAATGGAAAATAAAAGACCATGTTCCATAGGTGCCTCCATGGAAAATTGTTCAAAGGTAGCATGATATGACAAAAATATTTCCAGATTATGTTGATGTAGGAGCAAGACTATCAAGTATAATTGACAGGTCACCAACTCTTGGCTTCACACTTCCCATTCTGTTCGTTTTATTTATTTATTTATTTATTTATTTATTTATTTATTTTCATTCTCCATTGTCTCTCTCAGCTGGGACTTTGGATGCCTTATGACCTTCTCTCCAACCTTTCACCAGTTCTTGACAACAAGGAGGGAACTGACACAATAACTACAGGCTTCTGTGTGGCATCTTTTCCAGCCCTACCTGTTGCTGGATCATCTTCTGTGACATCCTTGCCTTATTGCCTTCACTTTCCAGGGTGTGTTTTTTTAAATCTTATTTTGAAATTATTTTAGAATTACAGAGAATTTCACAATTAATTCTCACTTGCCTTTCATCCAGCTTTCCATAGTGTTACCATCTTCCATAACCAAAGTAAACTACTGAAACCAGGAAAGAAAGACCAACATGATATTATTATCTACTGCATGGATCTAGCCAGTTTCCCCACCAATGTCCTTTTTATGGCCTAGGATCCCACATTACATTTAGTCATTATGTCCCCTTAGTCTCATCTGATCTATGATAGTCCAAGCTTTACCTTGTCTTTCATGACCTTAACACTTTTGAAGTCCACTCTTGAATTATTCTGTAGATTTTATCTGATGTTTCCTTATGGCTGGATTGAGCTTATACATTATTGAGGATACCGCAGACCAGAGTTGATGTGTGCTTTTTAGTGAATCATAACAAAGGGTTAATGTTAATATATATCACTGGTGATTTTAACTTTCATAACTTTTTAATTGAATGTTTTGGGATGACATTGGTAAATAAAATTCTATTGGTTTCAAGTATACAACTATCTCTTTCACTCCTTAAAAAATCTCTCTCCAACTTAACTGAAGCATATACATGTAAAAATTATAATAATAATTGCATGGGTAAATCTCAGAGGCAAGTAATAACCAAACATTTTCTGTAAATCTGCTATGCGCCAGGTGCCATGTACTGTGCTTTACATAAGTCATCCCATTTAATATTCTCAACAACTATAGGATATAACTCAAGTGCGGAACAATAACTGAGATTAACTACAATTTAATCTCAAAATAGATTCTCAATTTGCCAAGCTAAAATGGGTTTTCAACAATCCTTCATTTAAAATGAAAAAATATAAAGTGAGGTAGTTTATTTGACAAAAGAAAAATAGAGTTTCAAGTAATATGTAATCTAGATTCCATAAATTTAACTAATTTATTAAATTGTTATTTATGAGCAAGCACTTAAATCCTTTCTTGAAACACCAGTTATACTGGAACTGAGAATATAATTTATTTATGGTTAATATTTTGGGAATCTAGCATCCTTATCTCAGTTTCTTTATCAGGTTTACTTACTTTAGGATTTTTGCTACTGTTTGCCTGTTTGGAGGGTTTACTCTTGTTTTCACACTTGACACATAACAGATTTCCTTATAAATCCCCTCAGCTGTGTCTGGTTTTCTGCCCCAGTCAAATAGGCCAGTAGTCAGCAACAAAAAGTCCCTAATGTAAGAAGTGTGAACAAGAAAAGGAAATGGGTAAAGAAGAGCATTTTGTGATCTGACTCATCTTGTTTGTAATCTTACCTCATCCTGCTATAGATAGGAGACCTGAGCTGTTTTCATTTGCTTGAGATTGCTTTGTGCAATTCAAATTTTCCCAAAGAAAATTTGGGGTGGGGGCGGGGGGATACTGCCATGTTCCACCTCACTCAACTGCAGATGAATGCAGTTATCCCTGGGAACTCCATTCACACGAATTGTGTTTACTATATAACTTGGATTGGAATAGGTACCGGATTAGAAGATGAGCATGTGCTTTGGGACATGTGTGTAAATAACTGTCTAACCACTGGTCCATGATATGAACATGGTGTTCTCTTTTCTCGCCTTAAATTCCTTGAAATTATGCATTGCATTCCTGCCCACTGCTTCACCACAGTGTGAAATAACTGGGGGGGGGGGGGGGGGGGGGGAAGAAGCTGGTAATAATAAGCACCTGGAAGTCAGTAGCTTACCAGTAAAGATAAAGTGAAATCTGTGGATGGTGAGTGAGTTGGGTTCCTGAGCTGTGAAGTTAATTTTTAAATAACATTTCTAGTCCAATGACAGCAGAGATTTCACTTTTGCAGGCTCTGTTTCCTCTGAAAACAACAGTGAAGCTTTTCATCCAATTGAATGAATATGAAAAAGGCACTTCCTACGTGTACTTTGGTAGTGGATACTAGAAATAATTGCTGATATGGACATATTAAATTATATGTCCAAGCAACATATTAAGACACTTACACACACTATCACATGTAAGAAAGCTACTCTTTGGAGAAGTAACTTGCCCAAGTATGATAGCTTCCAAATGACAGAACCAGGATTTGAACATAGAACAGTTTCCCTTCAGCATCTGGCTTCTTTACTGCTACTCTTTAATGCTGTTTTCCTAAAAAACAGCAACCACTAAATTTGTGTTCTCGGCCTACAGACTCATTTTCAATGAAAGATATGGATAGCTACAGACATACAGAGGCAAGCAAAACATTAATGAAGACTTCAAATCATAGATGCAAACAAACTGTAATACAAAACTAGCAAAGCATCATACAAAATAAGTGAAGGAAAGGATAATTCCTAATGGGAAACTAATATCCATTCTGCCTTACACGGGGCCAGAAGTTGTCCCATATGTTCCTAGGCCCTCATTGCCTTTGAATCTATTCATTTTCCTCCATCTTGCAGGAAACCCTCTCTGTGATGGGTGCTATGGATGATCTCTCTCAGGATATGTTTTCCTTTTTACAAAAGCATATCTCCATGTTTTATGTTTGCATTTGGCTACCAGCAATAGAGACTAAATTTCAATGTGATTCAATTCTGGCTGGTGGAATGTAAATAGAAGTGTATGCAATACCTACAGAAAGTTTTCCTGATGGGAAGAGTATTCCCCTTAGCTTTTCTCCTAGATAGTTAGAAAGTGGAGCTGGATCAGTACCTTAGGCCATAAAGTCAACTTGGGAGTGGAGGGACCACAAGGTCTTTGAAGTCTGACACAATGGCTTGCCCTACTTTCCCTGTAAAATTTTACCTAAAAGTGAAATAACTCAATTTGTCTTTTTATAAAATAAAACCTTGTAAAACAATAATCAAAACCTTATAATTTCTGCTTTCTTGGTCTCATATTGAGCCTAATTCTAACTAATCTACCCTCCTTTTGGAATCATGAGTTTATCAAGGTATTACTCTTACCTGCTCTTATCTGTCAATTTCCTTCAGTTGTTCATATTTATTAAGGATGTCCACTCTAATTTGTGCCATCACCATATATAACTTCAATATCCTGAGCCATGATCTCCTTGGGTGCAACACTCTTACCAACATTGTACTTAAGCATTACTTGCCCAATCTTCCCTAGCACTGTTCTATGAGAAGGCCTGCGGATAACAATAGCATTGGTAAAGAGCACAACCAGCTCCTAGAACTTGATTTCCTAATACTATTTTCAACTAAAAGAAATCATTTTCCTGAGGAAAATAGCAAGTTTCAGGGCTGTATAAAATAATAGGCACCTGTTATATCTTCTTGTGCCAGAAATCAAAGAAGTACTCAAAAATGATGAGGGCTTGTCAAAGGGACATTGAGACCCGCTTTAAAGTGCTCCCACTGCTAACTGTTTCTTTTTTTGATATCAAAATACAATTAATCTTCATTACTCACAGATTCCATACTTCTGAATCTGCCTACTCACTAAAACTTATTTGTAATCCCAAAATAAATACTTATGATACTTTCATAGTCATAGGAACACAAAGAATAGCACAAAATTTGACCTTCCCAATGAATGCACATGTTCCCAGCGGAGGTCAAATAGGATGACACTCTGCCTTGATTCAACTCTCATACGTAAAAGAGAGTAATTTTCAGTCTATTTAGTGCCATCATTCCCAGATTTTGTGCTTTTTGTTGATGAATACACTGTTTAAAATGGTCCTCAAGCATAGTGCTGAAGTGTTGTCTAGTGTTCCTAGGCGGGAGAAGGCTGTGAAATGCCTTAAGAAGAAAATAGTGTATTGGATACATTTGAACAGGCACGAGTTATAGTACTATTGGGCATGAGTACAATGTTAATGGGTCAACAAAATACAGTAAACCAGAGGCCCAGTGCATGAAATTTGTGCATGGGGGAGGGAGAAGAGGGTTCAATCAGCCCAGCCTGCACCTTCTCTAATCCGGGACTCCTTGGGGGATGCCCGACTGCTGGTGTAGGCTGAATCCCAGGGATAGGGCCTAAACTAGCAGTAGTACATCCCTCTCACAATCCTGGATCACAGGCTTTTAACCACTGGCCTGATCCCCCCTAACTGCCTCTGCCTGCTGGCCTGATCATCCCCAACTGTCCCCCCCCCCCCCCCCCCGCCAGCCTGGTTGCTCCGAACTTCTTCTCCTGCTGGCCTGGTCACCCCACATAGCCTGCTGTTCTGTCATTTGGTCATCTCTCACTAACCTCCCTGCCAGCCTGGTTGCTCCATGCAGCCTGTTCAGTCATCCCTTCAGTTGTGATGGTCTCTTAGGCTTTTATATAGATAGATATATAGATAGATAAGGTCCTTTTAAACAAACAAAAACAGGCTTATTTTATTGATTAGCTAATTAAAATGTTGTAACCAGATGTAAACTGGTACAACCACTATGGAAAACAATATGGCACTTCCTCAAAATATTAAATAATATTAAGAATATTATTAATATTAAGAATAGAGTCACCATAAGACACAGCAATCCCTCTCCTGGGGGATTAAAAAAATTATTATTCACAAAGATAAATGCACCCCTATATTCATTGCAGCATTATTCACAATTGCCAAGACACAGAGATAAACCACATGTCCTTCGATAGAGGGTTGGATAAAGAAGATGCAATACATACAGGCTATGAAATACTACTCAGCTATAAGGAATAATGAAATACTGCCATTTTTGACAACATGGAATTGTGGTAGTCAGACAGACATGAGCGTAGCAGTAATGATAGGCCGGGCACAGAAAGTCACCATGGTGGAAAGCCTGGGGTGCTTGGCAATAGGCAAAAATGGGTAAACAAGGACTTGGCCCCCCAGGGTCAGCTTTCATTCTCTAGCATATCACTGAGTCACATGGTTTAGAGCTCCTGGTCATGCAGTTTGGACCCTCCCCTGACCTTTCCTCCTCTGCATGTTGCTAGTCATTTGGGTTAGACCCCCTTAGAGGGAGAATAAAAAGGGGGTCAGAGAATAGCCCTTAAGGATTAAGCCTCCAGGACAATGAGGTCCTGACCTGCATCAAATACATCAAGGCTTCAGTTGTGTTTCAGTTCCAGGGCCCAGAGAAGCAGCAAAACCAGACAAGTGATGCCATGGCTGACCTCAGGATCAGCTGCATGGACTAATGACCCCCATGCCCTGGTGCGGACCAATCACTGGAGACTACAACCCTGAAAGGCCACACCTGAAAAAATCTGATGAATATTCTATTGCAATCCTCCCTCTGAGGCCCCTCTTAAAATGTCCACCCTTAAAAGCCCTTAATACAGAGAACTCAGCACCTTTCCCATCCACCTCCTGCTCCCCTCAGGTGTGTTATCTTACCTTCCTTTCTCCTTAGCCTAAAGAATGCTTCTTTTGCCTCTGTAACTTGTTTTCTGAGCCCATTTCTTCTAATAACTACTTCTATCTCTGTGACTTTCTAAATAAACCTTCTCTTGTAGTTAGAGTCTTGGCTCTGAATTCTTTCATAGCTAGAACTCAAGTACCAAAGTTGCTGAACCAAGGTCCAGCCTGACCCCAATGGTCTAATACCATTCTCACTGCTGCCAACAGATGGACCTTGACCTTGAGAATATTATGCTAAGTAAAATAAGTTGGTCAGAAAAAAAACTTATATGACTTCACTTATATGTTGGATATAAAACTGAAACTCTTAGACAGAAAACAATGTGGTAGTTTCTAAAGGGAAGGTGGTGGGGGAGATTAAGGGGTAAAGGAGGCCAAATATATGATGATAGATGATTTGACTTTGGGTGGTGAGCACACAATGTAATATACAGATCACGTGCTATGGGAATGTACACTTGAAACCTACGTGATCTTATTAACCAACGTCACCCAAATGAATTTAATTAAATTAAAAAAAATTTTTAAAGCAGCCAGGGAAGGGGGTGAGGATCATTTTGTCTACTGATTGCTTTGAATTAAAAATAACTATATAACCAGAGACTCATAGGAACTTATCCTTGTAGGTTACAAGCCAACAGATTGTTACCACTTAAAATAATGGAAAACTATAAATTATATAAATATGATTTAATTAATTAATTAATTGAATATCTGGAGAAAAAATATATTTTCATAGTCTCAAATTATTTCATACTAGATATTTAGTTACGCTTTGCACTACCTTGTAGAAGGTATGAGAATGCAGCATTTCTTCTGTGATAAAAGTTGTATTTGTTCCTCTAATGATGAGGAAACACCAGTCAAGCCCAAAAGTGTCAAGGTTATGAAATAAAGAAGACTGAGGGACGCTTCCAGAATGAAGGACACTATAATGATGAGAAATTCATGCACACAAGATTATAGAGACTGAAAGATTTTACTATAAAAACTCTAGGAAGTGGCTAGGGTTAAGCCTCAGACTGACCTGTTGGCAAAGCCACAAATAAGTCCCAGCTTAGAGGGCACAGCCCTCTTAGCATAATTAACCTTGACCTTATGATGCTCCCTAGATCTTTCCAGGATAGCTAATGGGCTGTGGGAGATGCATCAAGTACTGTCAAAACAAGTTAAACTCACAAGAACATTGTAACTATGGTGACCACTGCCTTGTTTACCTCTGACAATAAAATAAAGACTCAGCTTGCCATATGGATCTTTTCTGTGTGGCCTCACCTAGGCACAGGAAGATCCACCTAGACCCAGTTTATTCTCTTTGTCTGCCTTTTCTAAATCCTTTGCCGCCCTCAATCAGACTTGCTGAACCCTTGGCTGTGCTGGCACAGCACAAAAAAAGCACTATTTGGACAATTGGTAAAATTTGAATGTGGTCTGGGGATTAGTTGGTGGTAAATGCATTAGTTTTGATCATCACACTTTTATCTCTGTATTGTGGTTATGTAGATAATACCTTCTTTGTGGAAAATAGGAGTGCTGAGAATATCTAATGGTTCCAACTTACTCTCCAGTGGTTCAGAAGAAAAAAGTAATTTTCACTGTCCTTACAATTTTTCTTTAAGCTTGTAAAGTTTTCAAAATTAATATGTCTTTATAAAGAGACATCTTGGTTTAAGTTTTTAAAAAGTTATACATGCCGTATCTTCTACCAAAAAAGACCAAAAAACATTATCTTCCTCCATTTTGTTTTAAATAGTAAGCCAAGGAGCTTTATATTCTGAAGACTATCACACCCTATCTAATAAAAGAGTAATAAGCAAATTAACCATCACTCTGCTATATCCATAAGCCATGCCCACAAGCCACACCCACAAGCCACACCCACAAGCCAATCAGGCACAAATATGCAAATAAGCCCAAATAAGATGTCTACCGCCACGGAGAGCAAGATGGAGGCTTGGGTTTCCCCAGAAATGGGGAAGCCAAGCTTTCTGCCTGCCCTTGCTGGCCTAGGCCTCCACTCAAGGCTACAACGTTTCAGTGACAAAAGATACATAAATCCCAACAGAAATGGCAGCAGCCACAGAGCTGTAAAAATCAGGAGGCTAGGGTTGCCCCTGGCAATAGAGGAAGCCAAGTTTTCTGCACACCCTGGCCAGCCCACGCCTCCATTTAAGACTACAAAGTTTCAATTACAGAAGATACTTAGTCCCAGCAGAAATGGCTGCTGTCATGGAGCAAACAGAAGGCCTGGACCTGCTACAGGCTACAAAGTTTCAGTTGAAGAAGATAAATAAATCCCAGATACCAGGGCCTCAGCTTGAGTCACCAGGTGGCGTGGCCAGCCTGAAAACCACCACAGGCCCCTCGCCCAGGCCACCCCACGCCACAAGGGAATCCCCACCTTGATCAGGAACACCCTTCAGGCAAACCAGACAGCCCCCACCCGTGCACCTGGCTTCTATCCTATCTAATAAAATAGTAATATGCAAATTGACCATCACTTCAACACACAAGATGGCTGCCCCCATGTGGTCTAAGACCCTGCCCCCAAGATGGCCACCACAAGATGGA
The DNA here is from genome assembly GCA_963924515.1 of Vespertilio murinus. Classification (NCBI taxonomy): domain Eukaryota; kingdom Metazoa; phylum Chordata; class Mammalia; order Chiroptera; family Vespertilionidae; genus Vespertilio; species Vespertilio murinus. The sequence continues at coordinate 123,805,860 of OZ004708.1, forward strand.
ATAATTGTAAGTAATATGAATTGGAATAATTATAAGTAGCATGAATTTTATCATCTCAAGTTATATGAACCAGAGTCTCTCATACCTTATACTTTCCAAATTGCATCACAGTCTCTTCATGAAGTCCCATAAAGACATTTAAAACAAAATGAGTTAATATATAAAGATATTTATTTGATATGATATATAAATTAAATGTTGCCATTATATGTCCTGTGCAATCAGACTAAGACTAGTAAAGCAAAATGAGACATCAACTGGCCATATCATGTAGAATAAACCATTGTTTCCACTAGAGGGGGGCTTTCAAAAGTTTCAAGTTAAAAAATAAATCATTGATGTTTCTATCTCTCTCTCCTTTTCCTTTCTCTCTGAAATATACATATATATGTCCAAATTAACCTTAGAATAAAAGCTTCTATGGACTTGTCCCAACAATCTTAAAATCAAGGCTCAAAAGGATCAAACTACTTATAATTCAACACTACGTATGTGAAGAAATAAGGAACTATCACTTAAAATCACAGAAAAAAATTTAAATAGTCACAGAAATGTTATATATGGTAAAATTAATAGACACAGTTATTTTTAACATCTACTCTAGATAATCTTAATATATTTTAAAAAGTAGAGGAAAATGTGAACATTATGAAAAAAGAAAGTGAAGACCTGGGAGGTCCAATAGAGCTTCTAGAGGTAAAAAAATAGAACTAAAGAGAAAATACACAGGGTGTGATTTACAGATCAGCAACTTGAAAAGAAATAAATCAGACTTATTAAAAGAAATAATCCAAGTTAAGTACACAGAGGAAAATTAAAATAAAGGGGGAGGGGAAATACACAGAACATCAATAGTGGGGGAAATATCAAACTATCTAATAGACATATAATTGAAGGCACAAAAGGATAGTAAATAAGATTACAGAAGAAAGTATTTGAAGAAATAATGTACAAAATTTGCTCAATTTAATTAAAATTTAAAAAAACACAGGCGCAAGCAAGAGGCAGAAGGAACATTTTTTCATATTTTTTATATTTCTACTTTTGGTAAGATTATTGTCTATTTCTACTTATATTAAAAATTTCATAATATTTTGCTTTTATTTTAGGCAGTCAGTTATCTTCTAAAAATGAAAAACAATAAATAAAATAAGAAATGCTTACTTTTAGAGTTCATCCTGACACTTTGCCTTCCTTTTTGAAGCATTGTCTATGTTGACAAATTTATTTTTTACATAGCTATCTTAAAGATAACCTTATTATTGCCTTGTACCTTGCATTGCTTTTATATAAATTAACATAATTAGTTATCAGTGTTCCTCTGCATACAATGTGTCTTTTTGTAAGGTTGTTTTCAATATTTTATGTTAATATTTAGTTTTCAACAATTTGACTACAATGTGTTTAGGTATAGGATTTATTATGTTTATTTTAGTTGGTATTCCTTGAGTTGCCTGGTTAGATGATTAGTATTTATTAGAAAATTTGAAAACATTTTGGTCTTTATTTCTCAAAATTTCCCTGCTCCAATTTCTCTTCTGTTTCTCAGATTTCAATTGTATACATGTTAGACTGGTTTATTTACCGTATTTGCCAGAGTATAAGACGATTTTTTGGCCCTGAAAAATACGTATGTGCCGGCGTATAAGAGACTGGGCGTATAAGACGACCCCCTAACATTTCCACTAAAAATACAGAGTTTGTTATATACTCGCTGTAAAGACTACCCCCCACTTGGAGGCATATTTTTCAGGGCCAAAAAATCGTCTTATACACCAGCAAATACGGTACTTATTTATTCATTTATTTATTAATTAATTAATTCATTTATTTTGCAGATCACTAAGGTTTTTTTATAAGCTTTTTAAAAATTAGTTTGTATTCTTCTCTCTTCATGTTTATTGATCTTTTTGTTTTATAGTATACAATCTGCTATTAAATTCATCCACCAATATTTTAATTTATATATTGTATGCTTTAGTTCTAGAATTTTCATTTAATTTTCTTTTACAGTTTTTATTTCCCTCAGAGATTACCCATCTGTTTATCATATATTTTTATTCATAACCTTAAAATGTTTAAAGTAACTGTTTTAAAGTCCATTTTGGCTAATGTTAGACATTTCTGTAATGCTTATTTATTTATTTATTTATTTATTATTGGTTTAAGTAATATTTTTTGAATAACATTTTATACACCTCTAGTAATTTGAATTATATTCTGGACATGTGAATAATACATTGAAAGTATAGATATTTTTGTCTTCCCTTTAAAAAAAAATGTTGAGTTTTGTTCTTGAGAACAAATCAATTTACCATCAAATCAACCTCTGTGTGTGTGTGTGTGTGTGTGTGTGTGTGTGTGTGTGGTGAGGTTTTATGTGATCTCATGTTTCTCCATAGGAGTAATGATACTGCTATAACAATTTCTGGAGCTCTTCCCCTATGTGCCTCTTACCTGACTGAGACTCTGCACATACCAATTTGAGCTTCTTCAGCAGCCCCAAACTCAGATCTCTAATTTCTAAATTCAGTGAGACCACTAAAATGTACCTGATCTCTACTCCCTTGCACTGTGATCCAGGGTAAGCATCCAAGATGAAATCTTGGGCAGTCATGAAGATCACCCTTTTCTTAGGGATCATAGTACTCCACTGCCTGTTGTAAATTGCTGGAACTCCAGAATCTTATAGTTTTTCAGTTTTATTCAGCTGTTTATATCAAGAGGACTAGGCAATTACTCATTGTTCAGCATGGTCCGAGCAGAAGTCCACCTAAAATCAATTTTAAATCATAAGATAGAAGGCTTATTCCCCCCCCACGCCCAAATTGAATTGCAATCAGAGTGATTGTTACCTATCTCAAGCAAAGAAGATTTCAAAGAAATTACTTTCAAAGGGATTTTATAAGAGCCCTAATCTTACATTCTGCTTTATCTTAAATCTCTCTTCAATTCTTGTGTTGATATAACTTAAGGTAGAGAATTTAGCGTTTCCAAGTCTCCAAACACTAAGTAGACAGCCTCTCAATCAATGTGGATTTCAAGCTGCAGATTGAAAAGACTGCTGTTAGAAATGTTGCATTTTCTTCTCTTTTCCCTCTCAGATATATCTTTTTTCAAAGCAAGATTATTTCATGTAATCCTAAAGCCTAAAGGAAGGGTACACTTGAGTCATGTTTCATCAGAGTTCTGGCTGTGAGTCTCTCGATTTCCTTCTTCTCATGTATGTCAGCCCCATTGCCTGGTTGATTTCCTTGATGATGGCAACATGACTGCAGGATTTCTAGACTTTACAACGATACACCACAGCACTCAAGAAAGAGGAATTTTATGTGTAATAGAATTTCCATGAAAAGTCTTGACATGGAACCCAATGATTGGCTTAATTTAGATACCATGCCCCATCATTAACCTAGATTCCAAGAGGAGATGGAATTCTCAGGAAAAGAGAACAGCAGCTGAATGCTTAGGAGACAATCATCATGATTATTGCTATTGCAGTCTGATTTTATTTGTTTAATATCTATCTAACCTAATAATAGAGTAATATGTGAATTAAACATCACCCCGTTACACCAGCCACACCCACCGGCCAATCAGGGAGAATATTCAAATTAACCCAGCCAAGATGGCAGTTAATTTGCATATCAAGACAGTATAGAAAGAAGGCAAGCCTGCAGAAGGGAGCAAAGCTGTGGAGAAACAAGCGGGGCTGTGGAGAAGGGAGGAAAGCAAGTGGGGCAGCGACCTTAGCAGGAAGCCCTATTTCAGGAATTTTCCTGCAACGGCCACTAGTATGTATATAAAAGCCTATGTGACCGTTATGACCAGACAACTGGACAACTGCCCAGTAGCTATGATGCACACTGACCACCAGTGGGCAGATACTTAACACAGGAGCTTCTCCCTAATGGCCAGTATGCTCCCACAGCCAACCTCCCACAGCCAACCTCCCACAGCTAATCTCCCGTAGCCCCTCCTCCAGGGACTGGGCAAGATGGCCCAGATCAGCTCTGATAGCCAACCAGGCCGAGGGACCCCACCCATGCACAAATTTGTGCACTGGGCCTCTACTTATTTTACAAGCACATTTACAGTCTTTTAAAATGTTTGTTATCATTTAGATGCAATAAATTATACTTTACAAACTCATAATATTTTGAAAACTGAATTATTTTCTTGAAGTTCCGTGTTTTTTATTACAACCATGAAAGTGAGTAAAGGAAGATGTTATTACCCCCACTCCCAATTTACAGATAAAATAATTATGTTACAATATGCTCAAATGGCTAGGCCAAATTCATAGAGAGACAAGTACAATCACAATTAACACACTAAACTTTTACTCATCAACCCATCAGACTACACTTCCTTTAAAATATCAATATATGCTATGGAAAATATAGACAAAATCATAATTTCAGTCAGTTTAGTTACATTTGAAATAAAATAGTTTCAACTTGTTCAAATGGTTAAGACAGGATATTATTAATTAGTCAAAAGGGTATAAAATGGCAATTTATTTGTGATGGTTAATTTATAGCACATTTTAAAGATATGAAATCTTGTATTCTATTGTTCTGTCAATCATTACCTATAAATGATGATGTTCTATAAGATATGCACCACTCGGGGAACATCCAAGATGGCGGCCTAGGCAGTCTCCTAAGCTGCCGCCTCATCAACAATTTAATTAAAAAAACAACTAAAATCAAAAAGGACTTCACCAAAACCTCAGGAAAGCTGGCGGAGTGGAATAGCTACAACTAGAAAGAAAGAGAGAGGCTCACGGATCAGACTGGGAGTCGAAAAGCGCTGAGGTAGGAGATGCTCGCGCACGCGGCCGCCGAATACCTGCCTGGCGGGAGGGAAGGAATTCCCCGATTGCACAGAACCCTTTCCAACTGTACTGAACCCCAGCCCCGGCTGAAATTCCGTGGTCCCAGGCTCATCCGGGTGGTCTGGACTGGAGAGAAAGGCACCCAGAGACTCAGAGACTGGGAGACCGGGGACCAGGAGCCGCAGCCGGCAGGGTCTACAGTCCTGCACGCGCGAATGAGAACGCGCTGAGGCCTGACCGCCGCCTCTCCGCCTCTCCGTAGCGGAAGGAGTCAGAAGCTCCAGGTCTGGTCACGGAGGCTGCCGCCGCCTCTCTATACAAGGTGGCGGCCTCTCTGTAGCGGAAGGAGTCAGAAGCTCCAGACTACAGAGACCAGCCCAAGTCTGGGCGAGCCCCTGGGGCACCCACGCTCTTGCTTGGGGAAACTGGGCCGGTCAGGCAGAAACTCAGGCGAGCGCACAAGGGCAGGGCAGAAGCCAAGACTGTCAGTTCAGCCCTGAGACTCCGCCCCATCCAAGCTGAGCAGAGGCTTCTGCAGTTTTTCAAGTCTGATCCTATAAGACTGTCTCCAATACAGAAGTTATCCCAGAGTAGACACAGCTGATACCCACATCCAATTGGCCTGAAGGTCAATTCACAACAATAGAGACTTAGCTACAACAAGGCTGTGCACGCAGTCCACAAAGGGGATAACCAAGAGTGTCTACCTCAGATAACTGAGGAGGCTGACCCACTGGGCCATATAGGACACCAAACACACAAAGCCATCCTACCAACTCTGAAAAATAGTGATAATGCCGAGACAAGGAAATAGATCTCAAACAAAAGAGATGGAGGATATAGAGTTCAGAACTACGGTTCTAAGGTTATGCAACAATATCCTAGAAAAGCTCGATAAACTTCATGAGACCCAACTAAAAAGTATAGATAAACTGACTAAATTGGAAAATATTATGCAGAGATCCAACAGCAGAATGGAAGAACACAAGAATCAGGTCAAAGAGCCAAAAGACACTCCGCTGGAGAAGGAAGAAGAAAAGAGGATCCAGAAAGTTGAAGATAGTGTAAGGAGCCTCTGGGACAACTGCAAGCGCACCAACATCAGAATTATGGGGGTGCCAGAAGAAGAGGGAGTGCAAAATACTGAAAACATATTTGAAGAAATAATATCAGAAAACTTCCCTCACCTGGTGAAAGAAATAGACTTACAAGTACAGGAAGCCTACAGAACCCCAAACAAGAGGAATCCAAAGAAAAATTCTTCTCGACACATCATCATCAATATGCCAAGGGTAAAAGACAAAAAGAGGATCTTACAAGCAGCAAGAGAAAAGCAGTTGGTTACCTATAAGGGAGCACCCATAAGACTATCAGCTGATTTCTCAACAGAAACCATGCAGGCCAGAAGGGAGTGGCAAGAAATATTCAAAGTGATGAATAGCGAGAACCTACAACCAAGATTACTGTATCCAGCAAAGTTATCATTCAGAATTGAAGGGCAGATAAAGAGCTTCACAGATAAGAAAAAGCTAAAGGAGTTCATCACCACCAAACCAGTATTATATGAAATGCTGAAAGGTATTACTTAAGAAGAGGAAGAAGATCAAGTGAATTAAAAGTCTGAGGAATAGAATAAACTGGTGAATATAATAGAATTAGGGGCAAAGAAAGGGAGTGGATAGATAATTATCAGGGTGAAAGGGGTGTGGGGTGCAGAAAGAGACTGGATTAAAATTGTATAACCTATGGATGAGGACAATAGTGGGGGGAGGGGGTAAGGGCAGAGGGTGGGGTGGGAATCAGGTGGAAGGGAGCTATGGGGGAGAAAAGGGAGAAACAATTGTAATAATCTGAGCAATAAAGATTTATTTAAAAAAATAAAAATAAAAAACATCTTTTGGTTGTTCAAAAAAAAAAAAAAAAAAGATATGCACCACTCATTTCTCTGAAAGTCTTTAGGTCACTCATTTGAAATTTGGCCCTTCTTCCTCCTTGCCCTCTTCTTTGTTCTCTCCTTCCATGTCCTCTTTCCTTCCCCTGCCCCCACCTATTATTACTGCCACAAAGACATAAACAGCTAAGATGAAAAGATGGGATCACCAATAATTCATAAAAACCTACCACTATATCAAATAAGAGTATCACTACAATTGTATTACAACTACATCCAATCTAAGTTTTTGCCAGAACAATGCACAACATACTACAATACTCTACCTCAATCATATAAAAATTTCTTACATAATTTTCATCACCTTATCCTCATGCTTATCTTGAGTAAAAGAAAGAATAAATCAGATAATTTATACAAAATACTTAGCAAAACACCTGAATAAAATAAGCACCTAATGAATATTACCAATATTCAGGAGTGTTATTTAAAAAAAAGTACTTACATTTAACTAAATTATACCTGAAATCATCTTCTTTAAATATAGAATAAAAATTTCAATAAAAAAATTCCCCAGTGAGCCAAAACTGGTTTAGCTCAGTGGATAGAGTGTCAGTCTATGGACTGAAAGGTCCCAGGTTCGATTTTGGTCAAGGGCATGTACATTGGTTGTGGGCACATCCCTGGTGGTGTGTGTGCAGGAGGCAGCTGGTCGATGTTTCTCTCTCATCAATGTTTCTAGCTCTCTATCTCTCTCCCTTCCTCTCTGTAAAAAACATCAATAATATATATATATATATATATATATATATATATATATATATATATTTTTTTTTTTTTTTAAATTCCCCAGTGAAAAGTTATGCTGCTTCCTGGTCTTAAGTGCTGTGAGGTCATTTTGGCTTATGGATGGCACTCTTCCTCAGAGAAAAATAGTTTTTCACCATTCCCCTCATGAACCAGGTGCATTCCCTAGTTAGGAATTTCAGGGAGGAAATCCAAGTCTTACAAGAACTGTGATAAATACAATAGGGGAATCTAACTGGTGAACAAGGAAGAGATTTGGTTATTAGAATGGCCTGCGAATTGATATTCCTTAACTAAATTACACATTTTAAAAGAATGATATTCAACCAGTCTTGTTTGAGCTGTTTACTTTATCTTAGTACTTTATTCAAATGCTAAAATCCTCTGAAAATTGCACAAGATGAAATGGTTTGCATGAGGCCAGAGACTTTGTCACCTTAAGTAAGATTAAAGAGCTTCTCTCTAGAGGCTCAACTTAGACATACCCTGAAGTGTTTTCCTGGGCCTCTGACCTGAGAGAGAGCACCCCAGCTCAGCCTCCCACTGGGCTACTGGTTACAGCCCCCTCGCTGTGGGCCAGAATTAATTAGTGTCTCTGAAGCTCTTCCAAACTACTGTCCAAAGGACATACATAATAGTGGCCCCTCAAGCTTAATCATCCTGTCAACCTTTCACCACCCCACAGCCCATTAACACGGCTGCTGTTTTAGCACTTTGTAGTCCTGCGGTGTATTCAGCACAGCAACGTCCAAAGGAGTATTATTCTTCAGAGAGAGCCTATCTCATATTTTCCTCTGTAGATTAGCAACACTCAATTTACTCCTTCCTTTGTGCTTTTCAGTGTAGCTTGGTACTTGGTCATGTGATCGTAATCAAAATGTTTTCCTGAGCAGCTGAAACACAAACAGCATCAGGACCATTTCCAGGCAGGGCACCAAATGAGGGCCAGTCAGAATAGGGGATCACAAACGGTGCGGGGACTGAAGACAATGGCATGCACCCCATCCATCCTGTTTCTGTCTGAGGCACAGAGTGGGGAGAGTTTGTGGCCTTCGCTGCTCCTGGGAGGGAAGAGCCGACCAATCTAGCCATTTCAGCAATGTCCGCTATGCCTTCTCCTCTCGGGTCAGGTTGGCGATCTGGAGCATTTCTGCAGATGATCCCTGCCCTTCCATCTGCATTGGCATCTGTGCCAGGAGCAGGAGCAAAGCTCCACAGCTGTGGTTTCCCTTGCCCAGGACCAACTCTGCATTGCTTTAAGCACAATATAATCGGGATATTCTCTCAACCGCTGCTCACATGCTCCTTTTGAGTAATGCAGAGAGAAAAATAGGATTCATCAAAGTAATCCTAAAAAAGGAGGTGACTCCCCTTTATCCAAAGAGACACAACAAATGACGAAGGCAAAGAATTTTCTAAGACTTTTGCTAAGGAGGATTCAAACATTTCGTGGTCTCATGTGGGATATGTAGGAATAAACACTCTATGGTACTGAAATAAGAAAATAAATGTAAATTAGAGCAACTTAATTTAGATTTTTTTTTTATTCTAGAACTAGAGGCCTGGTACACGGGTTCATGCCCAGGTGTGGTCCCGAGGCCTGGCCAGCAATTGGCAATTGAAGCCTGAGCATCTGGCATGGAAGGTCAGGTCCCAGCTGACCTCTGGGCCCTGGCAGCAAAGAGGCCCCTGAGTCCCTACAGGAGATGCAGTGAGCATGACCAGACGCCACAGGCCAGGCCACATTGTAGGCCTCTGGGCCACCCAGCAGTGCCACATGGAAGCCGAGTGGGCAGCGTGCTCTCTCCTGGCCAGCCTCACAGATCAGCCCCTGTACGAACCCACTGGGAGCCCCACCAGCCCCTACGGTCTCTGCAGCCGCAGCCTGGTTCATCTGGAAGACACTGCACAGGTGCGGGGTGGGCTCCTCACAGGCCCCTGGCACTTGAGCTTGGGGGTTTCCCTGGCACACAAGCCCTGGAATCCCAAGGGGGAATAGGGAAAGTAAGAGCGAGCTCAGCATACAGCCCACATTCTCACTGCACCTCCATCCCTGTCACCCTAGCCCCTAGATAGCCCGCACCCCTAGGTAGCTGATGAGAGGTCACAGCACATCGCCGATGCCCCCCTGGTGGACAGCACGCATCATAGTAAGCAGTCAAACTCCTGGTCTAGGGGATAATTTGCATATTAGGCTTTTATTATATAGGACTAGAGGCCAGGTGCACAGTCAAGGAGCCCTCAGGGGCTGTCCGACTTCTGCAAAGGCAAGAAAGGCTCCCACCACCACTGTTGTGCATACTAGCCATGAGCTCGGCTTATGGCTGAGCTGCTCCCCACCTGTGGGAGCACACTGACCACTAGGGGACAGATCCTACATTGAGTGTCTGGCTCCTGGTGGTCAGTGTGCATCATAGTGACCGGTTATTCCCCTGTTCAGTTGATTTGCATATTAGCCTTTTATTATATAGGATTTGCTGTGTGTGTTTGCAGAAATAATACATGATAATTGTAGAACCTTGGAAAAATATGGATAATTATTTCGAATAGGGATTGGAAAATTCTAGCCTCAAGGCAATTTTGGCCTGCTGATTTTTTATAAGTTTTATTGGAATGCAATCATGTCCCTTTGTTTACCACTTTTCTATGTCTGTTTTTATGCCACAACTAGAAGTCTCCTTAGTTGTGATAGAGACAGGATGGCCAACAAAGCCTAAAACAATTATTATCTGGCCCTTTACATAGTCTCTGGCCCTTTATATATAACATGGCTTCTTATGTAACTAACACTCTTAGCAATGTGTACTCTACTTCCTTCCACTCTAAGCATACAATCCCTTTAAAGCCTCGCTGGAGATTCTCTTCCTTATCAAAGCCTTTGCCTACTATATAGTAGTGAAGTGAACGTTCCCTTCTTTGTGTCTAAAAATACTCATCATCTATTGCCATGGCTAGCCACTTGGCATAGAAAATCGGGTGCTATTACTCTGGTTTTAGGTATTGTGTGTTGTCACTACTCATTCCAGCTATAAACATGATTTGTTTTCTTCTACAACTACAGCATAAGTTCTCTGGGCCCACTGTCTTATACATTTCTGTGTATCCTCCAGAAATTAGACAAAGATAACAACCAATAAAATTACAGCTTTCATCTTTATGACCCTGGAGGGAAGAACACTGCTGTAGCCAGCATGCATTTGGGAAATCCTCATTTGCTAATGAGGATGAATAGATATCTAACATTTTTTCTTAAATGTAATCATATTAAAATGTTTCTGCTTGTTTGTTTCTTAGGTTATAATTTTTAAAAACTATTTTATGGAAGAATTTCTTCAGCTAATATGTCCAAGTTATATATACACTTACATAGAAAAATCATTTTCCTCCTCCCATTAAATGATATTTGGAAATGATTTTTAAAACTGGGTTAGTCTTTTCCCGAGCAAGAAATGCACCATGTTTCCAATATGATGATTTATTAAAGTGAAAATGAAATATTGTATGCATCGCAGCATAATGGATTTTTGTGCTGCTGTTAGTATTACTCTCATCTTATTTCACTCACAGCCTGCTACTTTACTATTATTGCCTAAATAGCTGGAATAATGTATGTAGCCAAACAAAAATCACACTCCCAATATTATTGAAATGCATATAATTAATTCATAAATATCTATGAAACTGGTAAAACGTTAGATCTGACAAGGAATTATTGTTTCATTTGTTTCTCATAAAATATGTTTGTGGAATTGAGAAAACACTCAATAAATAATGACAGATCAAGCTTAAGATGTAGCAATTCTGGATGTTAGGCATAGACGATACACACAGATATGAAAATATACTATTTTACCCTGGCCTTTATCTCCTATATTTTTTTCTATGCACAGTTAAGTACAACCAAAAGAATTCTATAAACTATTAATTTTATTAAACCACTGTTTCATAAGAATTTCATAGGACTTTTTCCTTAAAGCTTTTGAATTGAAATAAGGTGACTAAGAGAAACTAAAAAATATTTGCAAACCTATCAACATAATAAAATTTAAAAGACAGGCTTTATTCTTAGAGCATTTTTCTTTAAAGGAACAGATAACATATTAGACAGAACTTCAAATCTGGTAGAGGAGAGAGAGGGAGGGTTCACTCCTTCCCACACCAGCAGCTCTCCGGCCATCTCCCCCTTCTTTGGAGTAATTCTCTCTGCATAAAGGAGGCTAAAAGGAATTGCTACAAGTGATGTTGCTGTGTGAGCACTGTGAATGTGGTCTTCCTTCAAGCAAGGCTCAGATTCCACCGAACCCTAACCCACCATGGTTCTAGCCCACCATGCCAGGGTGCTGCTACTTCCCTGCCATGGTGGGGATGCCTGCTTTGCTTGGTTCCACCAAATGGCTCTTGAAATAAAGTGTTTAAGAAGGGAATGAGAGGGGGAGGAAAAGAGAAGAGAATGAAAGAGAAGGGGAAAGAAGAGGAAGAGACCTAGTCATTTGTTATAAAGTCTGTAAAAGAATTAATCATGTAAAAGTTGGTGATAGTCCTTGATTTCTGATTATATGAAGTTTTGTTTTTAATTGTGTTATTTTTTGTGGAGCTAACTGAGGGAATTGCCACCATGGGTAAAGTTAAATTAGGCAACATAAATGAAGATCTGTTATCCAAATGTTTACTGATATAGGTAGCACACCCCAACCCCATGCTCAAAGATGTCAACATTAAGAATTTATTAGATAGCTACTTTCAGAAAAGTTTATCCCAGTCACAATAAATAGCAGCACTTCAATCAGTCAATAATCTTCAAAAAGAGATGGATTTTATCCCTTAGTCTGTGCACACAGAGGGAGCTGGGTGAGGCCCTTGGAGCTGAATTTATGAAGGCGCTGGCTAAGGTGGAAGCTCTGGCACTCTTTTACCTGAAGCCCATAGTTGACACTAGGCCAATTTTTTACCCAGTTCACATTTTCCAAACAAGTCTGATCCCCCGGGGTGTTTTGCTAGAATATCTATGTTTAGTCTTTAAAGACCTGACCTTGTAGAAGCATATACTTTCTTAAGGATACTCGCCCTGCTGATTGTTTTTAGAGATTAATTTGAGTTCAAGCTGTTGTTACAATAAAAAGCCAATGAGGCCGGCCAGCAGGACTGCTTTTACTACTGATGTAAAAGAGTCCCTTAGCCCTCTCTTTCACAGCAACCTGTGTCGGAGTAATCTGTTCACTCATCACTCAGGGTCTGCTGGTAAGCCCGGGCAGGAGGGCATCCTAGGGTCAGGTGTCAGAGCCGGAGCAGAGTGAGGACAGCAAACCACGCACAGGACAGTGGTGAAAATGGCCTGGTGTGCCGAGCCTGAATGAAGAGGAGACCATTGCTTTGTGCAGGTTTCAATCCATCAATAACCAGTTGTGACTGGATGGCCCTTGAGGTTCTTATTAGGATTGCAAGACATCCTTCAGCAATAAGCATCAGGAAGCAGTTGAAAAACTAAAGGACCTGAGAATTACACAGCACACCTGGGACCACACAGCGAGGATGTGGGTAGAAAGAGCAAAGGCACACGCCTGGGGTTCCGCTTTTTCTGGGATCAAAGCTGGGAGCCTTAGTTCTGGAGGACTCACTCTTTGGTTGGTGAATTTAAACACGAGATTGGGAATTGAAAGCACAGGAAGAGAAACAAACCCAGCAGCCCCAAGGTCAGTTGTCAATATCAACCAGGATCTCTAAAACAAAGGAGCTTCCGTTGGGGGAGGAGGCCTGGCTCTTTAGTCAATGTGGCTGGCGATATTTATTAGGGACACCTCACTTGAAAAAAGATTCCTTCTGCAACCGAAGTTTGCATGAGGCACTTGCATTAACAAAAAGGAAAATGTCAGGTCTTACACTGTAAGAGTGTCAGTCCGTTCAAGAGAAGTACAGTTGGAACCTGGGGCAGGATATCAAAGCGGAAGCTGGGGAAGGAGGCCATCTAAGTACACTGTGAACTAGACAAAGCAATGGCAATGGCAGTTAGGATAAAAAAAACAAAATGAGAATGCATCAACTACAGTGAGGATAATGGGAACCAATTTTCTCAGTCAGAGGAGAGAGAAAACTAGAATAAACCCTAGGTGTTGGATTTAAGTTCCAGATACTGGCTTTAGCACATGGTTTAAAATATACAAGGATTTTATCTATAAAATCTATAAATGTAATTTCTAGTCCTGACTCTGGAACTCTTTCTGTCTATTGAAAGCTAAGTAGCAATCCTCCCCTAGGAGAAGCAGACCTGCTTCCCAGACCTGAGTTTCTGAAAACCATTCTACACAATAAGAAACCATCGATGCCTGGAAAAATAACTGATTTTGGGATGGGAGCAGGCAAATATAAAAGGACTCTGAGATACCGCTTTGTGCCAGAAGTAAGAAGGATTCAAAGAGTGTTGAGGACAAGCCAAAAGGATGAAGACAGGGACTGAGGAAGCTCCTACTGAATGAATATATCTAGGACAGTTTGAGCATCAATAAAAATGACAAATAACAAGCCAAATGAAATAATATTCCTTAAGTCCACAGTGATATAAAAACACTGAAGTTTTTTATGAGGATCACAGTTTTATGTAATCTCAAAGTACCTAGTAATTACAAAGGGCAAAAGAATACATTTACTATGGAAAAGACTTTCCGATCCTTCCTTAATCTAGTTATTAAAATGAACATCACATATAATAAAACAAATACAAAATGTGTTTCACATGAAGGAATGAGAATAATATAGTATTATTTCGATACTATTCTTGCCAAAGACACATATTCTCAATCTAATTCATGAGGATACATGAGAGCAGAATAATCAAGCAACCCAACAACTGGTCGCTATGACATGCACTGACCACCAGGGGGCACACGTGGAACATGGTGGGTATTGGCCACAGCAGGATGGAGTGGGTGAGTAGGGGCACCAACCAAGGCAGGGTGCTGGTCACTGTCATCAGGGCAAGCCTCAGGTGGTTACTGAAAATTCACTGCTCCTGCACACAGCAGTTCCACCCAGTGCTCACACCAGCTGCTGGCACCCAGTGCAAGCCCCAATCACTCAGTGCCATCAGTAGGTTCAAGCTGTGGCTGCCAGCGCCGATCACCCCTCAGGGCTTCTCCACTTCCCCCTGCTCCTGAGGAGCAATCAGGGTCTGCAGCAGCCCTGCTCGCACCCACTGCTGCTGGCGCTGGCTCCAATGACTTTGGTGCAAGCAGGCATGGCAGTGTCAGCACATGGGAGCGGCGGCAGTGGGAGCGGGGCTGCCAGTAGACAGGTGACCAGAGGCCACAGCAAGAGGGGCCAGGCAGGGATGCAGAGGATGGGCCAAAACCCACCTACCTCTGTGCCCACTGCAGTCTCATAGCCCACAGTTCCTTTCAAGGTGAATGAGATCATGAACTGAGCTTCTAGTAGTAATATAAAACAGGGATGTATTTAAATAAAAGAGTTAGGAGATGGCACAGTTCTAAGACAACACAATAAAGAATCTAAACAGACTCGAATACTTAGCTAGAGATTTCACCAATTAGTGGATAGAATAAAAAAATATACAAAAATTATACTGTATATGATTGTCATATACATAATTACATACATTAAATATTTAATTATATGCATATGTATTTGAGATTTAAGTGTGTATAAATATATATGTATACATTATATGGTTATATACGTAAATTAGATGAGTTGTTTCAACTTGAGATTGATGATAAACACAAATTGATGGAGATAAATGGATGCTGTTAATAGAGATAAAATAAAATCATTGCATTGTATATGCTATATTATATATTATAAATTATATTAAAACACATATTACATATGTAATCTATAATAATAAAAATGTAATATGCTAATTAGACTGGACAGCCAAATGACCTTTTAGATGTCATTCCTCATGTCCTTCTGGATGAAGCCATGGCAGCAGAGGCTGAGGCAGAGGCATATTGGGGCGATCAGGTGAGTGGTTAGGGCGATCAGGCAGGCAGTCAGGCAGGGGAGCAGTTAGGAGCCAGTGGTCCTAGATTGTGAGAGGGATCCCTGATTGCTGGTTTAGGTCCAATCCTACAAGATAGGACCTAAACCTGGAGTCAGATATCCCCTGCGGGGTCCTAAATTGCAAAAGGGTGAAGGCCAGGCTGAAGGACCCCCCTCATTCACAAATTTTATGCACTAGACTCTAGTATATGATAAACATATGAGATATATTTCACATCCAATCTGTGATGATTATTATATGTGTCAACTTGGCTGGGAATGTTTTGAATGTTTCTGTGAGGGTATTTTGGATGAGAATTATATTTAAACTAGAGGCCCAGTGCACATATTTGTGAACCTTCAGAGTCCCTTGGCCTGGCCTGTATCCTCTCACAATCTGAGACCATTCGGGGGATGTTGGACTGCCAGTTTCGGCCCGATCCCCACAGGCCGAGGGACCCCACTGGTGCACAAATCCATGCACTGGGCCTCTAGTATGCATATAAGATCTTTGGTTAATCTCTTCCCTCATTCCCTGCTCCTCCCTTTTCCTCTGAGATTCATCAGTTTCTTTCATGTTTCCATGCCTGAACATTGAACGTCTGCCCCCTGCTGGTCAGTGTGTGTCATAGCTACCAGTGGAATGGTTGGATTGTCAAACAGTCACTTAGGCATATATATACCCAAAGTTAGGAATCATTCACTCTGAAGGGCTATCTCAAGCTCAGCTTTTCCTTCAGAGTCAAATGCAATTCAACAACTCGTTAATCTCCATTAATTTTATATTTTTGGCAATTATTTAATGCTCACCCACATATTTTGCTCATATCCATTTTATGATACCATCAGATAACCTTCCAGATCAGGAAAAATATTAATATATGCTTTGTTTTGTTCAATTTTTTTTCCAGAATCATAGTACTTGGAAAGTTAGAAGACATTATAGAAACAATTAATTTATCAGATGCTAGCTTAAAAATCAGAATCATATTTGTGATCAAAGAGGCAGCCATGAATTAATTAAACCAAGTCTTCAGATAGTTCAAACTGTTCTCAAAACCTTGAGCATCAGAATTTTTCTTAAAATTGTACCATGTGATTTGCATACTGTAAATTTACGTCTGGATCTCTGCCTATGACTAATCTTAGTTGACTATCTTCTTTTGTTTCAGGTTAATAACTCTGGATCTCTCCTTCTTTTTGCTCTTTCTACTGTCCCCAGAGATGGTAATTATGGGATCCCTTTTAATTAGTGACATATAGAATAGAACATGATACAATTCAGTTGATAGGTGGGATTTGGAGACTCGTCCTATATAATAAAAGGGTAATATGCAAATTGACCCTAAGGGTGGAATGACTGGGTGCTACGATATGTACTGACCACGAGGAGGCAGACGCTCAACACAGAAGCAGCCCCCTGGTGGTCAGTGTGCTCCCACAGGGGGAGATCCATTCATTCACAAACTGGGCTGATGGCTACAAGCTCAGCGGCAATGGCAGGAGTTGGACATAACCCGAGGGCTCCTGGGCTGCCAGAGGGATGTCTGATGCCAGCTTAAGCCCAATACCCCAGGGACCAGGCCTAAGCTGGCAGGTGGACATTCTCCAAGGGTTCCTGGACTGCGAGAGGGTGCAGGCCAGGCTGAGGGACATCTACCAAATGCATGAATGTGAGAGGGCAAGGCTAACTCCTGACTAGAACCCTGCCACCTTGTGGGGGAGGGTGGAGCTATCCTCTATTTTGTGTAGCTGGACCCTAGCCCTCACCCAACCAATCAGGGTCAGCCAAAGCAGTGACATCACCACTGGAGTAAAACCCCAGGACTTGTGGAAGTTCCTGCTCTCCTCCCCCATGCAGTCAGCGTGAGTGGGACGGAGCCTATGTTAACATGGAAGAAGCTCTCTTGTTAGCTGCATGGGATTTGGCTCCCTGCTGGTCTTTGGAGATCATGAAATCTCGGCACAACAAATGTCCATGCTCTGGGCCTCTAGTAAAGTATAAGAAATTTGCCCAAAGACAGGCCCAATGATGAGTAACGATAGAGCTGAGTTTACAATTCTCGGTTCAAAGTAAAGTTATGGGGTTGGCAGATTCTTGAAACTGAACTTTTACCTGGGAAAGATCTATCTTTAACAATATTCCATCATATTTTACTGTAATTTAATATGGTAGAGGTCAGGAAAGGGGGGATAAGTGAGGATGGAAAGAGACTTTGCTTGGGGTGATGGGCCCACAATGCAGTGTGCAGTTGATGTTTTATTAAGTTGTACACTTGAAATCTGTATGGTTTTGTGAACCAATGTCACCTCAGTAAAGTCAATAAAAAATAAAATAAAATAAAGATTAAAATAGGAAACTATCTCAAAATTACAGGTCATTTTTAATAAACATCTATGTTCCCAGTGCAATAAAAAACAGGCTTGTGCTATTATAAACTGAACTAATTGAGAAAATAGACCAGATTCTATCTTTGTGCATCTAACTTTATAGAGTGTATCAGACAATTATAGATATGTATGAAATAGATGAAGTAAAGCCCTTGAGATAAATGAAGGAAAAATATTGTTCTAGATATGAACAAAATTGTCAAAGTGCAGCTGTGTTCTTACTTTCATTTCTGGTACATTCTTTATAATGTATGACCCTAAGGAAAAGGGTTACTTGGAAACAGAAACTAAAACACAAAACAAAAGTTATATAAAACAAGAAAACACTCAAGGAAGAAAGAAATGGGGTCCCTGTCAAATTCTACTCAGGAGTAACATCTCTCCCAGACAACAGCATCGAAGAGTTGAAAGGGATGCTTGCTAGACTGTTCCTCTGGTAACTTTATACTGGTTAAATTTAACAACATATGTATTAGCAAGTAATATAAAATACATGTTTATGCTGCATGTTTTTATGTTTAAATTTACTTAATCATCATACACATGAGGTATTATTTTTCCAAATTTATAGAATAGACAATAAATATCAGGAGGTCCAATACATTTTGGTGAGAACATTAGAGTAAGAACCTAAATCTGGCATTTTATGAAATCAAACCATCCCCCCCCCACCTAGTTCTTAGCCACTTATGCATAAGTAAGATTCTGTAGGAGTGTCAGCATGCTATCTAATTGGTGACCTTAACATAACTTGTACGCCATGGGTTTTCCTCTGCTTCGGATTCCTGTGAAACCAATACCTATTTAAAGAGGTAAAGAGAGAAGCATCTATGGCAGCCGTGGGCAAACTATGGCTCGCGGGCCAGATCCTGCCGTTTGGCTATTCTATCAGGCCCGTGGAGCCGAAAGAGCGGAGGGTTCTCTTGCTCTCCCCTCCGCTCCTTCCCCAGCAGCCGAAGATGAGAGTACCAGCATGGTCAGGTTGTTTTGTTTCGGCCCTCTGGTCCAATTTACGAACCCATTGTGGCCCTCGAGTCAAAAAGGTTGTCCACCCCTGATCTATGGTCATATAAGAATTTATACCCACCGAGGGACCTGGAGAGGATTATGTTAAGAAAAATAATCCAGTCTGGGAAAGACAAGTACCACGTGATCTCATTTATATGCGGAATCTAATGAAGAAAATAAACTCAAAGAACAAAACAGATCCAGAGACATTGAAACATACAACAAATTAATGTGTTTTAGAAGGGCTGTGGGGAGAAGAATGAAAAGAAATGAAACAAAGACCTTATATGTATACATGGACAAACCTTCAGAATCTTACGTATGTATAGATGGCTAAGAACTAACGGGGTGGAGGGGGGAAGAGAAGTACTAATTTTCTCACCATTTCTTAAACATTAGAAAGCCTTTCTGACTTATTTTTTAGAAAAGCATTTTACTAAAAAGCAATTATTTCCCAATTTAGATATTTGTTGACTGAACCCAGTTGTGCTTATCACCATGGTTGTCTCGGTCTAAGTTAAACATAATGGTTTAGGGATTTAGAAGATTCTTAGGGCTCTAAAGATTGCATCTAATGGAGCCCAAGTGATGCCACATTATTGGCTATCATCCTGGAACTAATGACAGCAGTTATTGGGCCTATAATCTCCTAGGAATTAACATCCAAGCTCTTTTCTTTTCCCCCTCGTTTGCAGGACATCACCATTACCATTAAAAGCCAGTTAAGATGATAATGTGCCACTGTAATTCATACAAGTGGTCAGTAAAGGGTTAAAGGTGAAAGTGTTGAGATAGCAGTCCTGACTCAAACTAGAACTTGAATGTTCTTCCTCTTGGATTGCTGCTTGGAAAAATATATTTAAAGGGACAGAAAAATGGGTACCCAAGATACATGTTTTGTGTGTTGGCTTGATTCTTCGGGATGACTCCCTTCCTAGTGGCACTGCAGAAAGTCAGTCCTCTTCCACTCAAGTGACAAGATTTCCTATGGGCCTGCTTATTCAAGGATTTATAATAACAACCAAATATTTCAGAACAAAGAAATGCAATTATAAGCACAAAAAGAGTAGAGAAAGCAGCAGCTGGAAGGAAGGAACAACTATAAAAACTACCCAAGATAAGGAAAGACCAGGTAGGTGCAGAGTGCAGAGTAGAGGGAGTGAGAGATAAATGCAATTTACATAAATATTCGTTGACTCTCCAGTGTGCTGTAGGCATTCTGTTATACATAATAGATAATATAGAGGAGATCACAGCCTTTACCATGCTTTCCCTCTTGAAGCTTACACTTATCTGAGAAGATAACACTTGTGACTAATATAAACACACATGATAAATATTTTATGGAAGTGCCTGCCATAGGTACACAAAGCAAGGAAGTCCAAGCAAATCAAAGAAAGTTACTGCAGAGCAGCACAATAACAGCTGGAGAAATTAAATGAACTAACAGGAAGACTCAACTATATAGTTGCTTCACTTGACTAATACACTGAATTTGAATGCCCAAAACTGAATGGAGAAGAACACCAAGATTCAATAGCCAGCTCAATTAACAGAATCAAAAAGACAAAAGGAACTCAAGTGAACACTAAAGAATAGAAGAAAATACAATGACATTTGGGCCTTTAATTGATGAACTCTTTATTATGAATTTGCTATTGAGGTAGGATTAGAGTTCAAATTCAGGTGAATTTATATAGGTTACAAAAAGATCATAGTCAATATTCATTTAGCATGTCCATAAATCTGCAGCCTTAATTCCTGAAATTTTTTAATGATTTATAGTTTTAATTGACAGGTGTACCAAACACATTTTTTAAAAAATACTTTAAACAAGGATGATATCATAATAGATAATTCACTTATCAACTAGGGGGGAAAGATCAGAAAGAAATAGTAGTTGGGAAATGTCAAAATTTTTTATTATGGAGGGGTACAAAAAATATGAGAAGAAAATTTTCTTTTGAGACTTGTAGAAACAAAGTCAAAATAAAAAATATGAGCTATGATATATAGCCCTTATTTTTGTCTTCCAGAAAAGCAACCCATTTAATAAGAAGAAATAAGGTTTATCTTCAATCTAAGCATTAGGAGAATTTACCACCAGGATCTTCATATAAGACAAATTGAGAAATATGAAGAATCTCTTAATAATTTACTCCAAAATGATCTTATTAGGTTATTTTCAAATGATTTCTTTCTTTTCAAAATGTATGGGAAACAACTTTTGAGATGTCTGCCTAGCATATTAAGCCACCAGGTTAAGCAGCTAGTGACTAAATCTCTGCTGACTTGTGCTGGATAAATAACTTAAATTATGACAATAAAATTTAAAAAAAGAGAGAGAATTTGCATTGTTAAACTGACTAGGAAAGAAGAATGGGTTGTAGAATGGCAGGGCTTGGAATCAAATTTTGCCTATTCCTTCTCCCGTTGTCCCCAGGGCCCCTCCCTTCCTAAAGCCTGGTTCTTTGACTCTTGAATTCCAAGAGATGTTATAGAAATCTTCAACAACAACAAAAATTCCACTTTTGTAAGTTAGCTTGCCTTGGTTTCTTTCATTTGAAACACATGTCCTTAATTAAGACAATTTAAGAACCATAGTTGGGTTTTTCTTACAGAATAGCTGAACCAGTATCGGTCCTGCTCACCAGCTACTAGTTTTAGCTTATCAGTTAGCTTATGCTCACTCTGAGGCAATTACGACCAGCCCTATGCATCTGACAGAGGAAAAGGCAAATAGAGATAATGTCTACATAGAAATCAGCACAGCAAATGGTGCACTAATCAAGGTTTGGATATAACTCTTTCTGCCTTCTCTTTACAATTTCTAACAAGTATCAGATGGCACTAATGTTAATGGAGAAGTTAACGCAAGCAATGATGAGAAAGAATTGTATCATTTATTGAAACCATCTTCTACCAAGTTTTATGTCAGATATTTTGCATAAACTTTGTCTTTTCTTAAATAAATGCAAATACTTGTATTAGTGTTTGTTGGGTTTTAAAAGCCTTTTGTCCCTTAAATTCTGTATCCTTTGAGATACAGCAATCGAATATCCATTAAAGTAGCAGATTTGGGCGGTGGGGGGAGATGGTGTTCATATATTTCAGCTTGGGCCCAAGGACAATATGGTCTTTCTATTCTGTCCCTTTAGCTCTGTTCAAGAAAGATGCATCCGAAATCCTAAATACTTTGCCAAAGTGGATTTGAAACCAAACAAGTATTTCAGTCCAAATCCCATAACATTATCTTTTAAAGCGATGCCACTCTGGACATTTTGGAGTAATAAATAGTGTCCGGACATGGGAATGCTGAGTTCAGAGAGATAAAGGGCAAGAGCAAAACAAGAACATATGTGCATTTAATTAAAACTGGGAGAGACAGCACAGTAGGTGGATGTGCTGTGTTGGCAGGCAAGAGAGTCGCGCTCCAGCAATGCCTCAGCAAATCATCATCTGTGTGATGTGGCCTGCCTGGAGCAAAACACTGAAGCCCATGTGGCCTCATCTCCCCGGTATCTCATGGGTATTTGAACATGCCATGAAAGAGTTAAGTGAAGGAAT
Organism: Vespertilio murinus; assembly: GCA_963924515.1. Lineage (NCBI taxonomy): Eukaryota > Metazoa > Chordata > Mammalia > Chiroptera > Vespertilionidae > Vespertilio > Vespertilio murinus. The sequence continues at coordinate 123,828,356 of OZ004708.1, forward strand.
CGTTTCCAGTCTGCTTTCTCCTTTACTTTGGTTGTGTCTCCTTTGAATGTCTTCATAAAGCATGGTAGAAGAGCACATTCCCAAGATAGTTTATAATCAGAAAATTGAGATTTTTGATGCCACCAATTCTTTACAAATCTGGGATATATTATTGAGTCAGTTACTGTCTTCTAAAACTTCATTTCCTTGCCTCCACTTCCATCTTAGCCCTGTAAATATACTTCAACCCAATTATGACTCAAGCAGCCATTGCATTACTATCCTCTGAAATGGAGAAGACTGGACTCCTTTCTGTCCTGGGCTTGGTTCTAGTGCGACTGAGGCTACTAAGCTGAACGGCCTTGCTGACAGGCCTACACCTCTAGTTTTTTAAGTAAGCATTTCTATGGGCTGACGAACTAAGACATAATAGCACCCACTTGCTTATAAGGATTAATGGTTAATTGTATCTGTTGATGGTGTATCCTTTCCTCCACATCTGACTTCCTTGTATATCATCTGGGGCCTGAAGCAAGCTTGCCCTCGCTCCCTACTTCTCTGCCGATACCTCCTCTACCAAAATTGGGGGCTGTGCCATTTCTGCTAATCCCCGTGACTCCTTCACCTCACTTTGCCCCTTTCTCACTGGCATGCTACCATCTTCCCAGCACACTCTACAGCCAACCCGTCCCACTTCGTGACCACTTTATGCTTTGAGCCTTGTGTTTTTCTACTATTTAATAAGAACAGTGGTGGGGGGGGGGGAAAGAAAAAGAAAGTATTTCCTAAAACTTTGAAATTAATTCTTAAGTTTGCATAACTCACAGACTAAATCACTCCAAATATTCCTTTAATTTCATGTTTCCTCTTCCAAGCCATCACATTCTACTCATTATTATAAAATATTAGAAGTTAAGGGACTTTTTTCCCCCTTCATCTTTCTACCTTGCCCTCTTCTCTCTTTTCACTAACTTCACTCTTTCTCCCAGTGGCTAATGACATATTTTGCATCTAAGAAACACTCCAAGTTTATCCAGTTAAATTGAAGGGATTTTCCTTAGCAAGGAAAAATATACAACAGTGCTTCAAAGAGAAGGACAGGAAGTTATTTAAAAATACAGGGCCAGGATGGTAGTGATAAAAAAAAAAAAGTAAAATTCTCGATATTTAAAAAATCAAAATCCAACAGTATTTCCTGAGAAATGGGATTAAGATATGAGAGGAGATAGTGTGAATATCATTAAAAGGTTCCCTAATATTTCTATTCTCCATGCTTTAGAGTACACTGTAAAATTCTTTCTGTGATAAGATGTGTTGTTGTTTTTTTCATTTTTTTTTTTAAATTCTGACTGAATGGAAGCCTCTCCTGGGCTGAGCATTTAGTTAACAGATCAAGAGCAGCGTTTATTTTCCCTGTCACTTAGCATAGAGACCATCAGTGTTTGAGATGGCAATCCCTTCAGGAATGAGGAAAGTCCTCCAGCTGGCTCATAATCAACATATAGCTTGAAGCACTCAGATTGAAGATTGATTCTTACAGCAGAATACCTTATCCTTCTTTATTGATAAGAATTGTCCCCTAGAAATACGGTTACTCTAATAAAACCTTAAATGCATGGCATTGCTTGTACCAGGGTAGTGTATAAAGAAGTTAGAGTTATATTAAAGAGTAAAAAGGTGGTAGTTCATATTTTACAAAAGCACAATATTTGGTAAAAATGTCACCCTGACTGACTTGAAATGAAGGGAATATGCCCAATGAATTTGTAACTTTACTGAAACATCAGTAGTGTGGTGGCTACTATTGGCAGCTTTTGACAGAGTGACATAGAAGTAATTAGAAGAAAAACAAAAAACGACTATTTTGCATTGCAAGATTTTTAAAAAAATTAAAACAGGTCAAAATTGGGGATTTGTAGGACTGGAAAAAGCAACTTTAAGAGGAAACAGTAAATGAAAAAATTATTTTTAAAAAATGTGTAAGGTCCCAAGACCCCCGGTGAGTCCGACGGAGTGGGCGACGACCCCAAGTCAAACGCCGAGACCGAAACTTGATGCAAAAAGCATGAGGTTTTAATACAAGCGCAGCGCAGGGGCGTCTCAGGCAGACAGCAACAGTGTTGGCTGCCTGAAGCCCCGAGTAACTGCAGAACATGAGTTTATAAAGGCAAAGACCACACGCAGGTGGGGTTACACATGGAAGGGGAAGAAGGGAACAAGGAAATTCCAAGAAGTGGAGCTGGGCTCGTTAATTACATGTTTAATCTTGCAAGCCCCTTTGTCTCTCCCCTTCCCATTCCTCTGGGTAAGTCCTCAGGGTAGGGAGTTTCTGGGGACTGATTTCTTTCTTGCCTAATCTTCAACCGTAAAGAACTGACTTCATTCCTGTCTAATCTTTAACCATAAAGGTCACATCCTGGAACAGGCAGTGGGGAAGGTCAATTCCTCAATCTTGGGACCTTACAAATGGATGACAAAGGCCAATCAAATCTCAGATTGTGACAGGGAGAAAACCAAAAGTCTGGTCATCATGGAATTTTTTAAATGCCTGAATGAATTAACAGGTCTAATGAAGTAAGGTGGCATTGAGGAAATCCTAGCAATTCTACAAAATATTTTTTTTGGAAAAATGTTTAAAATGTTGCTCTCCCACCAAATTTTCAAAAGCTCAAAATACTTTCAATTTAGTTGAGAAAGCAAAGTAAATAAATATCACAAAGAAAACCATGCGCATGGTTATTTACACATGTTTCTTACTGGAATCAAATAGATGAAAAGCTAAATACATTTATGAATAATATATTCTGATTTTAAAATATCATCAGATAAAAAAGCTTCTGTACAGCAAAAGAAACCATCAATAAAATAACAAGAGAGCCCATTATATGGGAGAAGATATTTGCCAATGAGACATCTGATAAGGAGATAATCTCCAAAATTTATAGGGAGATTATAAACTCATACAATTTAACAAAAGGAAGATAAACAATCCAATTAAAAAACTGAGCAAAGGACCTAAAAAGACACTTCTCAAAAAGGGACATAGAGAAGAGTAAGAGGCATATGAAAAAAATGTTCAAAGTCACTAATAATCAAAGAGATCCAAATCAAAATGACAATGAGGAACCATCTCACACCTGTCAGAATAGCTATCACGGACAAATCAACAAACAAGTGCTGTAGAGGATGTGGAGAAAAGGGAACCCTTGTGTACTGCTGGTGAGCATGCAGACTGGTGCGGCCATTGTGGAAGGCAGTGTGGGTTTTTTATTCTAGTAGATAGCATTAGCAGTTAGAGCAAGGTTAACAATAGAAGTTAATTTCTTAAGAGACTCCACTTTTTTTAATTTTACTGACATGTTATTACCTTTATTTTTTTCTTGAGCATTCTGTCCTATATATATATATGCCCTTAAGTGACAAAATGACCAGCACTTCTGATACATGAAAACCAGACAGGCTTATGTTTGTTTTATTATAATAGAAACTCTTTCAAGTAACAATGTTAGAATGATTCCTTTTGGAATAGTCATAGGCTTAGACTGACATGTAATTTGTTTTTCTTCCACAGTATTTTATACCAAGATTTAAAACATAATGAGAAACTGCGGTGAAAGAAAAGAAAGATCAACCTATTCACAGACTACAGACATTTCTTGGACTTAGGATCATGCATTTGTTTCAATAAATATCGTTACTGAGAAGGAAATAGATGAAACCACAAAGACTAAAACCCATTGGAGCAGCCAAAATTATTTGAGTCTCTTAAGGACAATGTCACCTAACACTATTTCTTTTATCCTAGTGGAAAGTGACAGCTTCTTCTCATACCCTACAGCCTATTACAAATTCTGTGTTTGGAGATCTAACTTCTAGAGCCTAAATCATCCTCAATTCAGAATCCAACAATGTGAGTGAAAACAATAAGCTTTTCTACTCAATCCAGTCTGGTAAAAAAGTAAATAATGAATTTAACAGGTTGATTTTTTCCCCCAGATCATATGTTCACTCTCTAGTCTTCCAATGAGGTAGGTGATATACATAAAGGCTTGGAAAAAGCAAAGCAATGTTAATAATTTGGATTGCTTAATTGGCCATTATCAAGTGATAAAAAAAAAAGACTAATTCAGTCAGTTAACATCTAATTGGATGTAGTCTAAAATCATCCAGTAGCATTAGACTGGATATTAATATTGCAAAGAACTAAGATATTGCACACAAAGCAGTTCAACTTCCCCATCTTTCTTTTTTTCCCCATTTATTTGTTTCATTGATCCATTGCTTCTGTTTTATAACTGAGGAATCATCTTTTTGTATGTTTCATTGGGACTGTCCTATCATGTTCTTTTTTCTTATAAAAGGCCATTATTTTCAATGTGAAATATGAAAAATTATACTCTATAAATCCTCCCTCATCTAGGCCTCATTGCTAAGGATCTGTCAATTAATTCAACTACTTGAAAGAGGCAAAAATAATAAGTTAGGTCTTCAAATCAGACAGACCTTAGAAAGTTAATCAATCTCTTAAAGGCTCTTTCTTCTATCTGTTAAATTAGTATAATAATATCTACATGAATGCTGACCATATGACTTTGAATGAGATGATGCATATGCAAACAGCCTACTGATAAGTTAGGGTTCAACAAATGACAGCTAGCTCATGAGAACATAAAAAATAACACAGGGGTGATGGATCTTTATCAGAATCATAAGTAACTCTTTGAAGTTTGAATTAATAAGTTATTTGAGGTTAATGATCATGATTCATACAAATGTTGGGTGCTTCAGACCAAATATCATGTCTTGCACAAACTATATATATATATATATATATATATATATATATATATATATATATATGGCTAATATGCTAAGTGTCCAACCATTTGACCAGTGGCTCTGACACACACTGACCACCAGGGGGCAGACGCTCAACACAGGAACTGCCTTAATGCGCACTGGCCATTTACAGAGAGATGGCACTGTGGACCTGGTGCCGACAAAGCTACACTCAGCTTCCCCCAAGTGGGACAGAGGCCCCGCCACCACCCTGGAGTGACAGCCCACAAATCACAGCCAATGCTGCTGAGACCCCCATGGCATAAAATGCAGCCCGCAGCCCACCCCAGAAATAGTTGTTGTGGGCTCTTGGTGATGATGTCATGTAGCAATGCCCTACTTCCTCTCCATAGGATTAGTCTCCTTGGAGTTTCTTCAGCCGAGGAACACAGCTTGCTTTATAACCAGGTAGAAACATTTCACAGTTTAACCAAATGTCTGTGAAGCCTTTTCCCATGCCTCATCTCATTTGATCCTTACAGAAGTCCTGAAGTAGGTAGATAGGAGACTCTGTAGAATTCTATTTTCTTTTCATTAGTGGGAAAACAGTGATTTAGAAAGCTTAGACACTTGACCCAACTGAAAAGAAGTAAGAAATGGTGGACCTTAAAAATGACTTCAGGTTTTCTCGCTGCGCAGAATATAGTCAAACACTGCTGCAGTTACATAATTTACACTTTGTTCTATCTGTGTGATCTATAATAATAATGTGCTTCATGTTGATATTTACTGCTGTGTTGCTCACAATTACCTGAAAGAGCAGTTGGGGTGCTTCAGTGGGCTGGAAAAAGTTTATCTAAATCAGAAAGCAGATCTACTAGTAATTAAGCATGTTTATCTATTATATAAAGCTCTCACTGGTGCCAATTGCACATATGTTTCCATCTGTCATTGTTGATTGTGAATTTGGTTGACACTTCTATTATAGAGAAAGGGTGAATAGCAATATTAAAATATTTCTTGTAATTAATTTCCCTTCAATGTGCATGAATCTGTGCACTGGGCCACTAGTATTTTATAAACGTTTGACATGGACTGGATTTTCACAACTATGAAACTGAAATTTATGTCCATTTTGCATTTTTATTGCAAGTTTTTGTGTGATGGTGTTTTTACCCTGAGTCTACTGATTTCATAAAGGTTTTGTATGGCTAGAAATAGGAAGGCATGGAAATGAGAATAGGACTGTTTGCAGCTCTGTTTTTATCTTTTGGCTATGGACTAGTGGGTGTCATAAATTTTTCCATACTGAGAGGCTAGTAAAATACAACCCAAACTTTGGGGTTTCTAAATTTATTCTTATTTGACAAAAAGAATATTTTCATTTTCCAAAAGGACTTAAAATGCTCAAACAGTTGCAAACAACACTTGAAATGAACATTTAAACAAGACAAATGTAAATATATGTAAATAAATTAAACCCACACAAATTAACTTTCCATGCAAGTATTTATAATTAAGAAAAAATGTGTCTGACAGTAGAAAATTGGGTTTTGCTTAGCTTTAGTTAGCCAAGAAAAACTAATTATGTCCAAGATTATCCTGAATCTTTTATGTAAAAATGCAAAAATATCACTAATTTTCTTGGGCTTCCACTAGCAGAGTAGCTCCCAAGCTAAGGTCAAATCCAACCTGCCCAGGGACTCCATACACATCCAATCCATGTTTTATGTTTTCTTTGGCCCAATTCAGGGCAGCAGCTAATGAGAGAACAGCCCAATTCAAGAAAACTAAGCCTAAGAGACAAAAAAAATTCTCCAAAAATAGCAATTCTTCACCATAGTTCATGCTTTTTACACAACCATTAACAAAATGACTAAAGAGAGATAAACTAAAGGCTCCTTATACTAGTAATACCAAGAGTCCTGGGTCCCAACAGCCTCAAGATGCGGCAACTTATGAATAATACTAGCCCTCTTTCCTTCATGTCATTACCATATATTCCTAACATTTGTAGGTACCCCAGCTAAATGAAAATCCATCCTCAAGATAGCCAACATAAGTCTGTTCTTCATTTCTCTCATAACATAGACATCAATTTTTAAAATACATATATCTAATATGATCATTCATCCTGAGAATTTCTTTCAATTTCCATGTTGCTTTGTCCATCCCCATTTTGTGACCTCCTAAGAACTCCTTCCTAAACTGAATCTAAACTCACATTATATTTTAAAATTCTCCAAAAACAGCAATTCTTCACCATAGTTCATGCCTTTTTCACAACCATTAACAAAATGACTAAAGAGATAAACTAAAGGCTCCTTATACTAGTAATACCAAGAGTCCTGGGTCCCAACAGCCTCAAGATGCGGCAACAGTTCCAAAGCACAATGATGACATGGAAGAGAGACAATCACTCTATTGGACTATTCATGTGGCTTCCTTTCTCCTTTTAATAACCTAGAAGCTCTACATCTGAGAGTTATCTCATTAGTACTAGTGATAATAAGAAAACTAACCTAAAAACAAACAAACAAACAAAAAACCTGTTGTGTGAGTTCCTGAAGCTCACAGCTCAAATTTCCCTGACCAGAAAGCTTTTTTTTTTTTTTAATTACAAAGTGGATAGGGTGCCTTGTCCCCTGCCCCAGTTTCTCTATAAAGATGTAAATCAAAATGGATATAGGTTCTCCCTTCTGAGCACTTTCCACTGGGTATCTAGCACACTCCAATCAAGCATTCCTTTCCATGGGATGACAGTTTGGGAGTCCTGCTGACTCTGTTTATGTTTTCACCCTCAATAAACCATTCTTCACACTTTAGGGGTGTTTGGGCTTATCCTCTGGCTTTGCAATGTGTTTTTCCCAATAAAGATCACCTAGACCAGGGATGGGCAAACTTTTTAACTCAAGGGCCACAATCGGTTCTTAAACTGGACGGGAGGGCCGGAACAAAAGCAACCTGACCATGCTGGCACTCTCATCTTGGGCTGCTGGTGAAGGAGCAGAGGGGAGAGCAAAAGGACCCTCCACTCTTTCGGCTCCACAGGCCGGATAGAACAGCCAAACAGGCCGGATCGGGCCCATGGGCCATAGTTTGCCCACAGCTGATCTAGACCAACATCTCATCAAAGGCAAGATCTCTGTCTACAGCATACTATCTAATAAAATAGTAATATGCAAATTGACCACACCTTCACTACACACAAAGCAATGCTCACCAGCCAATCAGGAGTGAGTATGTAAATTAACCAAACCAAGATGGCTGTGCCCATTGAGGGAGCAGGAAGTTTGGGTTTCCCCAGCAATGGAGGAAGCCAAGCTTTCCGCCCACTCTGGCCTGCCCTGGCCTCCACTCAAGGCTACAATGTTTCAATTATAGAAGATAAATAAATCCCAGATACCAGGGCCTCCGCTTGGGTCACTAGGGAGCATGGCTGGCCTGAAAACCACCACAGGCCCCTCTCTCAGGCCACCTCATACCCCAAAGGAACCCCACCCTGATCCGGGACATCCTTTAGGGCAAACCAGCTGGCCCCCACCTGTGCACCAGGCCTCTATCCTATCTAATAAAAGAGTAATATGCAAATTGACCATTACTCCAACACACAAGATGGCTGCCTTCATTTGGTCAAAGATGGTTGCCCCCATGTGGACACAAGATGGCCACCAGGAGATGGCCAGCAGGGGAAGGCAGTTGGGAGGGACCAGGCCTTCAAGGGAGGGCACTTGGGGGCAATCAAGCCTGCAGGGGAAGGTAGTTAGGGGTGACCAGGATGGCAGAGGAGGGAAATTGGGGCAACCAGGCCTGCAGGGAAGGGCAGTTTTTATGTGTGTGTGTGTGGGGGGGGCGGTTGAGGGGGGACCCAGGCCTGCAGAGGAGAGCAGTTGGGGGGGACCAGGCCTGCAAGGGAGGGCAGTTAGTGGCAATCAGGCTGGCAGGGGAGCAGTTAGACATCAATCAGGCTGTCAGGGGAGTGGTTAGGCAGTGATCAGGCTGGCAGGCATAAGTGGTTAGGGGCAATCAGGAAGGTAGTCAGGTGAGCAGTTGGGAGCCAGCAGTCCTTGATTGTGAGAGGGGTCCCAGATTGGAGAGGGTTCAGGCTAAGCTGAGGGACAAACCCTCACACCCCCCGTGTATAAATTTTGTGCATTGGGCCTTTAGTCTTCAATAAATTTCTTAGATCTTTAATGACTTTCTAATGCCTATTTTTTCATTGTCATTCACTACAAACAAATTGTTAAATACCCACAAGTGCTTTAGTTAGGCCCTGTGCTACTAAACAGCAATTAATAGTATTAACATAATCTCTTAGTATTCAAAATCCTCTGTGGTCTGAGAACAATCTACATTTTTTAGCCTCATCTTTCACTAGTGAAAGGACACTGAACATGGTATAAAATACCCATATGGTCCAGATGTCTTACATTATAGTTCTCAAAATCAACCTGATAACACTGTGAAAGAGGCGTATAGGGAGATACTAATTTCCTATACTAATATTGTAACCCTTCCTGTAGATAGACTGATTCTCAGTAGCTGCTTTTTCTTCAACCCCTTTTGCCAAAAACAAACCAACTGAAGTTTTAAAGGTTATTTTCCTATGTGTTTTCACCTACCCAGTAAGTGGCCAAACAGAACTCAGATATGCAGATTCAGGTTTCTCTGCTTCTAGTGCCTTGAGCTTCCAACTGTAACACATAGTACCTATGCCTAGCACAAGGTAGTTGTTTGAGAAATATTTTTGCACAAAATTAAAAAATAACAACATTTCCCATTTTAAAACTGCTTTTCAGCTGAGGCTCTTGGAAAAATTTTACATTACTTTCTGTACAAAAGAAATTATAGTAAACATATGTTCTCCGACAATTTCTGAGGCATACATTTAAAGATCATTTTTTTCCTCTACTTTTTTTAGTGATCTCAGAAATTGTTCTCAAATTACCCTGTGTTCCCGTCTTCTGCCTTTAATAAATGGATTGCCAACTACCACAAAACATTAGCTTTAAAGTGGATAAAAATGCTGCTTGACTCATAGGTTCGCTGAGCAATAGAAGTGTGAAGGCAATGTGAGGCCACTGATTAATTTTATTTACTGACTTAAGGAAAAAAATCATCACTTAATTTATAAGGCCTGACCTAGATGAAACCCCCAAGAGCCAGGATCTTACTTGAGAATGCACATCAGCATCTTCAGATTCGATTAGTGTGATTTTCCGAGACATAACCACGGCTCCCAGCAAAGTGTCCAGCCGCTGGAAACACAATCAATCACGCCAGGCATCATAGGTTTAATGCTAGCCCCCTGAGTGCATCTCAGAGACATTGGGAAAACAACCACAAAGAAGTGAAGCCTGGCTAAGTAAACATAATTCACACGCAGAATTTCAAACCGCCCTTCTACTCAGTGGAAAAAGATCGCACACAGATGATAAATAGTGGAGATTTGATACCTGAGCAAATATCTGCAGATATCCTCTGACAAGGTAAGAGGCTAACCAAAGAAAACATCCAAGAGATCTCTTCTCATATTGGCTTATAAATAATATGGTCAGTCACTTAACCTCTCCCAGCCACCCCCCCCCACCACCACCCCAATGCACCTTTAAGAGCATTCTTTTACAAAGAAACAAGTCAAGCAAGTAATCTGTCTGAAGTTATCAAACTCAGTGGGATCTGGGCTAGAACTCACATGGGAGTCTCTGGACTCAGAGTTCAGAACGTTGATCACGCTATCATGCAAGGTCCTAAGATGCACAAAACGTCATGCTAGCTAGGGATGAGGACAAAGAGAAAATGAGTTCCTGCTGTCGATGAGCTTATATCTAAAATGATGTACTCAGATCTGCTAATGCACTTAACAGATAATCTACCCCTGATTTTGTAGATGAAAAAAAAACACAAGACTAAGGTCTTATAAATACAAATGTTTACTTAATTAAGGTTGCACAGTTAGCTACAAAGTCTGGTCTGAAAATCAGTTGTCCTAAGCCCCTGCTCATTTCCCCCCACTTCACCATGACGTCCTATGGCTGGGATAGTGGATGCTGGTCCTGGCTCAGGCAGATCTGTGATGTGGCTGTATCTGCTGAGTGATGTTAAGAAGTACTGCTGAACCCATAAATGCTTTGATGCCATCACATCCACAGCTGGACTTTGATATCACGAGAATGTCTGATGGAGAGGGTATACATCTAAATAAACCAAACTGCCAGAGGAGACTATACAGAACCTCCTCCTGACAACATCATATCAACCCCCTGTGCATGAAGGTATCAGGTATAATGAGCCAAACTGATCAACAGGAATTAAAGGTTGAGGCAAAAGCAGTTTAGAGTAAGCAGTGGCTCAAACCACTTTGTTCAAAGTGTATCATGCCTTAGCAACCCCCCAAATTACTTGAGAAAACATGAGGCTCTAAAATGGGGATCGAACTCCTATTATTACACAAAGAGTGACTGATAGTGTTACTGGAACATTGCTCTTTGTCCTCATCTAGTTATCCTTGAGTAGTTCTGTTTACTTTTTTAAGTATCCAAAATAACAGTGGGGTATGCTTAATAAAGAGTAGGATCAGCCTCAGGGACCGAGCGCCAAGAAATCATAAAAAACAGCATTATGAGTTAGGCAGATCAGGATGACTACAATGATAAGAAAAACCAGTTTACAGAATTAATGGTAGAACTGGAGAGCAAGGCTGAATAATGGAACTCCATAATCTTTATTATCTCTTTTTGATTCTTGGTAATATTAGTGAATTCAGACTAGAAAATACATTCTAAATCTTCTAAGATTCTATATATAGGCCTCTTTTTTAAAACAGCATATGACATATAATTTTAAGTGAATTTAAATATCAAGACACCTTCTGAGTTTATTAGAGAACCCCTGAGGGGCAGAGCAGGGGTGGGGAAAGTAGGTCTGGAAATTGCATAAGATACAGGAGTTAAGTACTACTTAGTCATTTATTTCTTCTAGTCTATCTCTAAAACAACGTTTCTAACTTTAGAGATAATTCTCTGTGCAGTGGTAAGGAAAAATTTTATAACTAGAGAGAATGCTAGTGATAATCTAACTCATTTGTTTTTAATCTGGAATGGGTACCAACATCATACATGGAACCCTAGAAATATCTATACTTTATTACATGCATGGCCTCTGATTTATAAAAGCTCCATTGGTGATTTTGAAGTGCATCTCTGATTAAGTAACTTTTTATAAAAATTTATCTTTATTATTGAAAGTATTAAAGATGTTCCCCTTCTTCCCCTCACTCACCCACCCCACTCCAGCTCCAACCCCTAGACCTACTGCACTATTGTCTGTGTTCATGAGTTATACAAATATGCCTATAAATACTTTGGTTAATCTCTTCCAACCCCCCTTTCCCCTCCCTTCTCAGAGTCATCAGTCTGTTCCACACTTCTAAGTCTCTGGATCTAGTTTGTTTGTCAGTTTATTTTATTCTTTAGATTCCACATATGAGATCATGTGACACTTGTTTTTCTCTGACTGCCTTATTTCAATTAGCATAATGCTCTCCAGGTCCCTCCATGCTGTCTCAAAGGGTTCTCTTGTCTCCACATCCTCACCACAACCTGTCCTTTGTTGATTTGTTGATGGTAGCCATTCTGGCAGGTGTGAGTGATACCTCATTGTCATTTTAATTTGCATTTTTCTGATGATGAGTGACTTTGAGCATTTTTTCATGTCTCTTGGCCACCTATGTGTCTTCCTTGGAGAAGTATCTATTTGGGACCTTTGCTTATTTTTTTTTATTGAATTGTTTAACTTTAATTGATTCTGTAATCCTCTCATCATACCTAAATGAATAACTATACTTAGCTTGATATACCTCAGATATACACTATCCCCATTTTTGCATAGTTTGAATAATTGGAGGATTCCTCCATAGGCTAATTAATGTTCTATTTCCTTGCATTTTCTGTTTACTTATCTTAGCTAAAAGCAATAAAGTAAAAGTCTATTGCCTCCACTATAAATCATTCCAGCTTTCAACATTTGCATATGAGAGAACTACAATTTGCAGAAGTAATATGAGTCATGTCAGAGTGTTATTAGAACTCATCTTCAAACCTTAGTTCAGTGCTCTATCCACTACATAGCCTTAATTCTAAACTTTTCCTCACCACTAAAATACTACGAACTTTATCTATTCCTATGGCTGTGGTTCTCAACCCTATAATACCGATACTCAATATCCATTCTCATAGGAGATATTTTAACTCATTTTTACTCTCTGAAATTCATGGATAATGATATAAAATATTTTAAAATATTGTGCATTTCAATATAAAAGTTTAGGCACAACTAAACTAGTTTATTAGAATGTTTGCATGTATGTGTAGAATCAGAGTGAATATGACAGCTACAGGTGCAGACTAACTCAGGTGTGTTGTAATATCATGAGTGCCCCTGCAGAAAGTGGCATGCTTTTCTAAAATGATGAATAACTTTAGGTAAAGAATAAAATAAAATACAATGTTCCCAATTTTCACCATAGTAGCAATCCTGAAAAATCACTTATGTTTAAATTACTATGTGCAAAATTGTTTTGCCTTTATATATATACAAGGGAGTTTATCAGCTCAAATTTACAAACAGGTGTTTCATGTACATTAATGTCATGTGGAACATTCAGAACCTTTGAGAGAAGGAATGCAATTTATCATGTAGGTCTCTTGAGCATCACAGTTACCTGGCATCCCTAGTGCCATCCACCAAATGCCAGTAGTGCCACCTCTAATTATTAGAACAATGAATGTCATCCCAACAAAATTTCAAAATGTCCCAGGAGAAGGGGACTACACACCAAACCACAGTATAACAGATTATTCTAAGAACTATAAGAGATATCCTGGTTCTAATTTCTATATAAACTTATATCAATACTCAAAGAGAACTTAAATTGCAGCAAATATATCTGGTCACATGAGGAAATTTTAATCTGGACCTTTGCAGACATAAGACACAAAGCACATTAGTGAAACTCAAGCCTCCTGATTCAAACCTCAGTCCCCAATAGTGATCAGGTAACATTATACCTCTCTTATTGTCACATGTTTATAGAAAATTTCTATGACATTTTAGAGAAAGAATTTAAAAATGGCCCTATAATGGGTTATCTTTATATCTTTATATATCTTTATAAAAATACTTTTTATATGATTTAAAATTATGTATATTATCAGAAATGCTCAATATACATAAGATCTAGGAGAGGGGTGAATTTTAGAAGCACCAAACAAGTATAGAGGTAGCCAAGAATGCAGGAAGCCACCCACTGCCGATACTATCATGAGAGTGCACCAAGGAACACAGAAGGCTGATGGACCTTGGGCGTTGGCAGGGCCAACTCTAAGCACCATTGTTCATGTTGAGATAGCGGTGGCTTGAAGCAATTTCCTGAACTAATAGTCTCAAAGTAAATGTTTACTGGACCTTACTGGTCTTTACTGATCTTTATTGGCCTTAGAGATGGTCTGTCTGCTACCCATTTGCTGTGCTTTTCTGAGAGCAAGATGTGTATCTAAAACTGAATAAAAAGCAGGTAAGGCCAGGTCTCAGTGTGCCTCTCCAGGAGAGAGGTCTCCACCTGTCTTCCCCCCTCCCAAGACCTTCTAAATTCATATTTCTTATCTAGTGTTTTCATTTGTGCATCAGAGCCCCCTTCAGATCCTGAACCCCACCGTGAAGGTCATGGCACAAGAACATCCAGGTGATGGAGAGAGTGAGCCTCCAGATGTTTGCACACTGACATTTCTAATTCAGCACCTGGGCATCAAAGCTGAGACAGTATTGCAAAGCAAGCAGACATGTAGAGCTGGGGCAGTCCTTCTGTCTTTCCATGGCCTATGTGTTAGAGACCAGGAAGTCTTTGCATATGTACAGGAAAAGATAGGAAGCTTTAAGAAGACTCCCTGGACCCAGAGAAAAGAGGCTGCCTCTTGTGAGAACTTCGAGCTCAAAGACCAGTGGTTCTAGATCCCTGGGCCCCATAAGGAGGACTGCATACTTATCTAAATGGAAACTGTCAGTTGCAGTATGGCAGGCATCAGTCCCAGAAGCAGACCACATCTGCAACGAGTATTAAAGAACAATAGGATGACCAGAGGTCTCTCCCTTCTCTGCTGCCATGACACCATCAGCCTCCCTTTCCCTATATATGAAGCATTTCCCTGCAATGGAGCAACTCTGAAAGAATGAGTCCTTTTCCTTACCTACCCAAGAAAAGTTTGGGTTACAGAGAAAGTCAGTAACATTGTTGATCACCACAAGATCATAAAAATAGATCATTTCTTTATTGTCACTCAGTGGATTAGAGCTCTTAAGGAAACCAGAGCAATCACAGACAGTATAAGTAACCTATATATTTTTTCATGTAAAAATTACTATGTTAATCAATTTGGAGCCCTGATAGGCATTAATGCTTGATCAATAGGAGTACATACATCCCACCAATGTCCTCCTGGAGCTTCAGTCTATCGGTGGTTCTCAACAAGGAATGGTACTGCCTCCCTAGAATGTATTGGAAATGCTAGGAAATGTTTTGCTTTTCAAAATGTCTAGGAAGTGCTCCAGAGTTCAGTGCCTGGGATCCAGGGCTGTTAAATGTCAAAAATTAAGAAGCAACATTCTGCACTTAAATAAGGCATTGTTTTACTCCAATTGCCAACAGAACACCTATTGAGAAACACTAAGTCATGGAGAAACTATAGAATAAGCCTCACCCATGAGGCTTATTCTATAGTTTCTACATTTTTATTGTAAGAAAATGGCTCTCTTAAACTCATCTAAAAGCTCTGCTGCAGGGCATGGCAGGCAGTGGTGACTGTGGCTACAGGGGAGGGAGGCAGAGGATGGGCAGGTGGTGAAGATGATGAAACTTCTCCTTACTCTGTAAAATTACATTTCCCAGTAAAAATATTAGCTTAATTGCCACTCCGTGACAAAAGATGGGGGAAAGACCAGTAAGAGGATTTAAATTTCCGTTCTTTGAGCCAAAAGCTTCTTGAGATCTTTTTTTGTATTTTCCTTTTTAAACACATGTTTACAGTTACTCTTCAAAATCCCAGACTCACATTCATTTCAGAATCATCCATGTGACTATCTTCCGTCTCTCAACTTTCTATATTCAACTACCAACAGTATCAATAGATGTAAAAAAAAAAAAGAAGGTCTTAGTTCCATAGCACATTCTGGAAGTATGGAATGTTTGCTATTATGCTCATCAAATATACATACTGGTATTTTACTCTAATAAATATAAACCAATTCAAAGGAGTTTAATCCTACTTTCTCAACCAGACTAGTCAATCCATTTTAATAAGTTATAAACAGAACAGACTTTATATTTAGGGAGAAACAAAAGCCTTTCATCCACTGCACTGAGATAAAACATCCATGTGCTTTTAAGTTCTTGCTTTCGTATGGTTTATCTAATTAGTATTTATAACCCTGCTTTGACCTTGAACTCCATTTTTTCTTTCCTTTAAGGTGTTGTTTATACATGAAAAACAATTGCAACCACTACAAAAGTAAACACTAACTCATGTGACCAGGCCTTCAAAGAAATAGGGATAAAAGGAAATAAAGTAGTGTATAGAAAGACATTGAACCTATTTTGATTCTTGTGTTTCATTTCCTCCTTGTTTCCTTGGAGTTTATTCAGGATCTTAGAGAACAGTACGAGTAAATGCTTGCAGTCTTTGAGCACAGAAATGTGGAAAACAGTAAAAGGCAGGACCAACTGGCTTTGAAGTAAGCTCAGTAATAAATGCGGGTCTAACTGAAACGAGGGACTCGGGGAGCGGATCTCCCCCTTGTGGGTTCTTGTTTCATGAAGTTTGAAGAATAAAATTTGCAGACTAAAAGGACTTGTTAGTAAAAAGATGAAAATGTATCAGGAGCAAATACAAACTCCCAAGTAGGGATGGGTTTCCCACGGGTAACCCAGTACAGCCCCTTTTTCGAAGATTTATGAATGCGGTAGTTCTTTGTCTCTTCATGCTCCCTTATAATTGGACCCCTTCCCTATTTTATGACCCTGTGCTTCTCTAATTGATCACTCTTTTGCAGAATATCAGCTTCAAAGTCCAAAACCCACATGATGCCCCCTTCTTTCTCTCCCTCTTATCTTGCAACATTCCTCTATCACATGAAAATATGTTTCCATCTTTCCTGCACCTGTCCACAAGTCTCTGTCCTCTGCGAAAGTATGTTCCCTTTTCCCCCATACTCTGTGACTTTTCTTTATCCTCTGTGAATGTATGCTTTCTGGCAACTTCAAGTCCTCGCCTATGAATTCATCCCCTTTGGACCCTCTTTATTCCTAAGACTCCCTAAACCTGCCTATTTTGTCCCTAGAATTTCTTTCATAACCAATTCAACTCTGTCAATCAATTGTCTGTATTTTTTAAAATATTGTTTTATTGATTTTAGAGAGATAGAAAAGGAGAGGAAGCGAGAAAGAGAAACAACAACATGGATTGGATATTTCTTGCATGCTGCCTACTGGGGATGGAGCCAGCAACCCTGGCATGTGCCCTGATGGGGAATAGAACTGGTGACCTTCTGATGCATGGAATGATGCTCAACCAACTGAGCCACAATGGCCAGGGCCAATTTGCTGTTTTTAAACCCATTTGGACTGAAAAGAATTATCCTGATTAATTAATTTTAACTAATTATTGTTTCTTCATATTATATCTTTGAGAAAATAACATGTTAAAACAAACCTTATGCCTTTACAAAGAATGTTGACATATGAGAAGCTTGATCAACAGAGTTTCCTGCTGAAAATTTAAGATTTAGGCATTTTTAATATGTATTTATGAAGCAAAAAATATTTTTATATTGTCATTTGTCTTTGACACATGTGCTTAGAAAAAATTTTGGAATTTTTGGAGATAAAATGTTATCGTCATTTTAATGACCCTTTGTTACAGCAACTTAGCGTCTGCATTAATTCAAGCAAAATAAAAATTCATTTCTCTCTTGAATACCCATCCAGAGTTAAGCTGTAGAAATAAGATGGGCGAATTCTGCTGTAATCAGGAAAAGTTTCATTTGCTCTGCCATTGTCTACATAATTTAGGTGGATTGCCACACCTTCAGTCACTTCACAGCCCATGGAAAAGAAAATAGAGATAACAGAATGTAAAATATATTCCTTTTAAATCCCACAATTTAGAATATATATCACATTACTAATGTCCTATTCACTGGGGTTTAGTCAAGTGTTCATGTCTAACTTATAAGGAAGGCTAGACAAAATGTGCTGAGCTAGGCATCCATGAGGCCAGATAACATTTCCTTAGTCAGTTAACAAAGAGGAGAAAGCCAGTTTGGAAACTGGGGGATAATAACAGTTTCTGACATGAGAGTGATTGCCTCAGGAAAGGGAGACTAGAGACTTAAAGCCTTGCTTTTCACTGCATTCATTTTGTGTTTTCATATTGTATCCATGTATAGTACCTAGAATACTATCAATATACTTATGTGCACTTTTATTCTACTAATTATTTCACTTAAAATTTGTTCGTTAAAATTATTTAAATGAACATTTTAAAGAGTTAAGTAAAAACATAAAATGGCTTTTCTCCATGAGTTTCATATTCTTGACACCATCTGAAGCTTGCTCTTTTACTCTAAAATATAAATGCATGTGATTTATGATATATCACACACTTTACATTTTTTGTCATTAATTCCAAAATTGTTTCTAAAAGCATTTGTCAAGGACTAATTACAATATATAACCCTGAGAGCATTGGAAATTACAGAATTTTATAAATCTAGTATGAATTCTCTTCCCATTCAATCTTTGATGTATTGATATTGAAAAATCAGATTGTGGCTGCTCATAAGCTTTGGAGATTGTATCTATAGAATATTTACAATAATAAAATGCTCTTTCATTTTATATGTCAATACTATGTATATCACTCAGGGTTTTATTTACCTTAAAGTTTATTCATCACTCTTTGAAATCAAACCATCCTTGGTTTCCAAAAGCCACAAGTTCTCATTTTCAATATCTACCAATAAAACAGGACCAGCATCATGTTTACTATCATTTTCTTCAGGTAAAACTACACTTGTTTTTAATATATTCTTTTCCCAGAATCTCATTCTTATTTTTCTAATACTGAGTAAATACAACTCTTCTGAAAAGGCAATTTTACCCCAAATAAAAGAATATTATAATTTATAAGTTCAAAAGAAAAAAAAGGAAGAGACAGAGGCTTTTTTATAAAGGAGAAGTACTTAGTAACCTTGGCTTTAATGAAAAATGTCTAGTTTTAAACTCCAGTGTTTATTCTCCATTCTAGAAATTAGAGATTTTCTAAAAATTAGAGATTTTCAACACTCCCTTTTAGAATACTCACTCAAAACTAGGCACACTGCTTCTGCTGCCATCTCCCTTAGCCATTCTAACCTCAAAGGAGTCTGGAAAAGGAAGTATGTACTGTAGATAAGCATGTACCAGACAAGTATCAGCAGTTCTATTACTGTAGGAACTTTTCAAATTGGCACCTAATATACCTTCTGGTGGCTTCCTTGTCTCAAATATCAATTCCTTCCCTCAATCTCTCCCCTATGCTGCAATTTGAGGTATCTTTCTCAAATGGCTTAACTTTAATGTTTAAAAAAAATAGTGCAAAACCACTACCTTCATATACATTCCTCTTATCCTTTTTTTCTTGTCTAGTGAAGTAAATATATGCACACTACTACAATGATATGTAAAAATATATAATTTCCTTTATTTCTGATAAAAGCATTATCATGTTTTTGCAGCTCCATTCCTCTGATATTAAAAAAAGTCATAAAGCTTAATAAATTAGTATGATTCGTTTTAATGCAGTCTCATTTGTAGAAATTGTAAGACAATTTATAATTCATGACCCAAAATGGGTTTAAATGAAGGGAAAGTATACCATCTTGAAAGAGGACTAGGAAGGGGTATTGGACCCTAAAACTGCCCTCCTTCGTGGCTCCATTCCCCTAGGACAGTGTTCCCAACACTTCTCTCATGATGAGAATCACCTGGTGGAGTTGTTAAAATACAGATTCCTAAATCCCAACTAGGAAGTGCTACACTAGAATTTTTGGGAACATATAGGTATACAATTTACCTATATGTTCCCAAAAATTCTAGTTATACAATTTCACTTATATGTTCCCAAAATTCTAGTTATACAATTTTACCTATATGTTCCCAAAAATTCTAGTTTAGCACTTCTTAGTTGGGATTCAGGATCTGTACTTTAACAACTCCACCAGGTGATTCTCACCACGAGAGAAGTTTGGAAGACACTGCTCTAGTATTTAGGCATTGATTACCGCCCTGCTAATATCCACCAGAGTGTCTGCAGCTGCTATAAATCGTCAGCCTTGACCTCACATGGGCAATGCCAGATGATGGCTCCCAAGGCACCTGACCCCCTTCCCTGTTGACCAGGCCTTCACCTTCTACTGGGCTGACACAGTAGATCCCCTGAAGCTAGGCAGTTATTCCAAATAAATCCATTTAAACCTATGTTTTCTCTGCAAATATCTTATACTGTGTCTATTTTCATACCTCCTAGAATTTTATTTTTCATTTATAACAAGAGGCTTTGGAATACAGAAATTCCTTTTCTCTTTCACTGAAGTTTCATTAATAAGGCCATGGTATCACTAAGAACTCAAAATAGGCTTTAAATCTCAGGGCTAAACAAACAATTTATTTGTTTTGGGCATCGTGTTCTTTAGATACTACATGCAAAAGGTGCAAGGTCCTATTATTTAAGGGTAAATATATATAAATCACTTAATAATTTAAAAACATTTCCTCAGTATAATCATTTTCATGCCATAATGCCCACAAATAATAAATGCAGCTAATGTTTTTAAGCATTTATTCTGTGCCAGACACTGCTCCTTTTTAAGTACTTTATCCATGGCAATTTAATTTAAACTTCCCAACAACTTTATGATTATGATTATTTCTGTTTTATAGATGAGGAAACTGAAGCACAGATAAATTCATTGGCCAATGTTACACAGGTTGTGTTCAGAGCCAATCTGGCTCCAGAGCATGTGATACCAATACTGCTTTTCAAATGACTATGCCCCATAGATATAAATACCATCTACAGTCTGATGAGTTCTAAAATTTAAATATCTTCCTTTGAAATCTCCACTAAATTTCAGACATAAATATTAAAAGTTAACTTACATTCACTTGGATCCCTAAGAGTCATCTCAAATATAGCACATCTATGCACAACCTCTTCCTGCTCGCACCTGTTTTCCTATTGTATTTCTCTTTCCAGTAAATAGCCTCATCATTTTTCCAATTGCTCAAGCCAAAATAATGGGATTACTTTTTATTTTTCTCTTTTTCTCACATTCCATGGACAGTCTTTTTAAAAATATGTTTTTATTGACTTTGGAGAGAGGAAGGGAGAGGGATAGAGAGATAGAAACATTGTTGAGAGAGAAACATCATCAAATGGCTGCATCCTGCATACCTCCTACTGTGGATCGAGCAACTGGGCATGTGCCCTGACTGGCAATCAAACCATTGACCTCTTGGTTCATGGATCAACACTCAATCACTGAGCCACAATGGCCGGGCCATATGCAATCTTCCAGGTAATGTTGTTGGTGCTATCTTCAAATTATATCCAGAATCCAACCACTTCTCAATACCTCCACTGCAACACCTGTTACAACACACCATCATCAGCCTCCTGGATTACTGAAAAGCCTCCTAACTGGACCTTCTATTTCTACTCCTCCCCTATCTACTAACAACATAGTAGCCATAATGATTGTTTAAAACATGTAATTTAGATCATGATATTATTTTGCTTAAAGCCTTCTGATATACTTCCATATCACTGAATAAGAGCAAATGTCCTTAACATCAGTTGTGTGGTGCTCTGTGAGTTGGCCCTATTGCTCTCCTCTTACCTCATTTTCTAGCATTCTCCTCCTCATTTACTCTGCACCTCACTCATTACCTCCTCTCTCCTCATCTCTAGACCCCTTGACTTCCTTGCTGTCACTCAAATGCACTAAGCACGTTTTCATCTCTGGGCAATTGTATTTGTCCTTCCCTCGGCCTAAGAGGTGCTTTCCAAGTATCTGCTATCTCCCTTACTACTTTCAGGTCATTTTATTCAAGAGGCCTTCCTGACCACTTTATATGGCACAGCAATATGCCCACTCCCTTCATACCTTGGTCCTTTCTTTGCCTTGGATTTTGTCATCTTACTTATTACCACCTAACATATCATATATATTAATTGTGGGCCTCTTTATACTAGAATGTAAGCAGGGAATGTATGTCTTAAACACAGCCATATCTAAGCACCTAAAATTTACTCAGCACATGACAGGTATTCAAAAAATACTTGTTAAATAAATTAATGACGCAAATGTTTTTTACAAGTGTTTTATATGCCATCTTTACATGCTCTATTTCCTCTGCAACAATACTTTTTCCCATGTCTTTCATCTAGCAAACTCCTGCTTTGACTTCAAAACTCATTTTCAGAATTGTCATATCTTGGAAATATTGTCTCTATCTAGTCAATTCTTATCATCTGACACTGTCTTTGTTGATTCATGTGAGGTTTTCTCCACTGGACTATAATTTTCTTAAAGGCAGGAATCCTGTTTTGTATAGTTTTACACCCTCTATATAATTAACACAGTTCAAGATATCAAATATGTTTCTGGACTGACTGCATATGTTCCCAAGAGTTAGAGCCAGAATATAAATCTCTCAGGGGCACTTCCTCTAAGCACTGAAAAGGCATTCTGAGGGTGAAAATATTTGTGGAAATCCACAGCCAACGAACATGGCAGAGAAGCAACCAAAACACAGCACAGCTCACTCTATGACTCTGACAACTCCCTGACCCACCTAACTTCGGGTGCATCCTATTCCTGTGAAAATCTGCTCCAGGTTAGTCCACATGTGTGTGTTTTTCCTGTTTGTTTTTGTTTTCCAAATAACAATATATTTCTGTTCCCATGAAAGTTGTTTTACAGGGATAACTGACTTGGCTTCTTTCCTTTTTGCTCATGCTTAGAACTGTAAAATGCTCCAAATTTCTAATTTCTAGTGTTACTGATTGAAGGCCAATCTTAATATATGAGGGATAACATGAGATATAACCTAATTGACAGATTTAAAATCTATAGGTTTTTCCCACTATCTGTTTAGAAGAGCTTTTCAAATACCTGGTTGTTTTCTTATTAGAGATCAAGAACAATTCTGACTCACTAGAAACCCATGGCTGTTTGTGTGATTGATGATACAGTGCTTGTTTATGTTGACATTATAGGACACAGCACAAGTGTAGCACATACTAGGAAGGGAATAAATAACTCTTCACAGACACACTAATTGGGTACTTCTATACTTACATAGTTTCCTAATTGGCTATAAGAAGATAATGTCTTATCTATCAAGAGAGGTCTCTTACCATGGCAGAATTTTGTAGAGGAATTCAAAGTCATGCCACTATTTTCTTAAGGAAATCTTGTACTATCAATGTGATTATTAGCATTTGCTTTTCATAATTATTTTATCTATAAAATTTTAAAGTTGGAATGAATGACCTTTAAGACTTCCTACTTTCAAAAATTCTCCAATGCAATGACATGCAAGAGCCATAATCAATAACCATGGACTATCAACTGAGAATATACAGTATCAGCTAAAATTTGGCATCTTTGTGGCTCTATTTTCACCTCTCTTTTTGTTAGCTGGGGGAAAAATAGTGGCTGCTTGGTAATATTTTTTTATCAAATTCTTTTGATTATGGATTTATTTTAATCAATCAACTAAAATAATCAAGTGTCTAATGGAATATTTTATGTCTAGTAACACAATGACAAGTGTTTGATTAAACATAGATGAGATCATGCACACATAAAACACATAACTTGATCATTCAAGCAATATCAGATAACACCCAGAGTTTTTAAAAGAGTAGAAAATCATCTTTATAAAATCCCCAAAGCCTTTTGGAGAATAATAGTCTAAAAAGAATAGGCCATAATAACAAGATAAGTACTTCTGTGGAGGAACTCACATATTTATTTAAACAGGGACAAAAGGAAAATGTGATAAACACTCTAGCTGCCTTAGGTCACAGCGTGTGGCTTATAACCTAATAGAGAAAAGAATTTGACAGAATCTACAGGTTAGTCATGATGGAAAGAATTTTCATGACTTAGCTGACTGGTCCTTTAATATTTTCATTGTAGATAAAGTGGAATGGAGAGATATATTACATTGCCTAGCATGCTCTCAGTCTGATTTTATTCCTTAGCTTTATTTCCTTCTCTAGTTTTCTCGAATTTTATTTCATTCTGTTCCCATTGGAACGAAACAATAAATCACTTGGTTTGCTTCTCAAATGACTATTATAGGATTGAAATAAGAACAGGAAACTCATATTAATTCCCCTGTATCTGTGACCGAGAAGGCATTTGAAGCTAGGCATACTGTGTCTTTATGCAAGATTTCATCAGATTCTATGATTTTTGTGGTAAGACACACCACATAATTCATGGAGTCAATGCTATCACCAGCAGAGTCATTTATCAATATACCAAAACTCTCTGAGCTTTATTTTCCTAATGTGAGAAATGGGAATGAAAATTGTACATCTCTTTTGCAAATGTATTGAGATTAAATGAGATAATGTCTACAAAGCACTTAATAAATTGCCTTGTATATATTCTTTGAACAGACATTTCCTGAGTTCCTACTATGATCTAGAATCTAAAACATAGTAAGCTCTCAATAAATGCTAGCCATTATGTTTATTACCAGTGGCAACATTAGCCCATTAATGCCAGCAGAGAAACGTTCCAAACAATTATCCATACTGCGATCTCAGGAGTTCTTTTGTTGGTGGGAGTGGAATGATAAGTAAAAAGTTTCTTTTAACCTACTTAAAATGGGATGCCTTAGAAGATTAAGCTATGTTGGTGCTTCTTCTTCTAGATCTTTTTTTTTAAATCTTCACCAGAAGTTAGATCAAGAGGAAGGGAGAGAGACAGAGACAGAGACAGAGAAACATCGATGAGAGTCATACACATCAATCGATTGCCTCCAGACCTGGAATCAAAACCTGAAACCTAGGTATGTGCTCTGGCCGGGAATAGAACCCAAAACCTTTTGGTGTATGAGATGATGCTCCAACCAACTGAGCCACCCATCCAGGGCCGTCTAGATCTTTTTGCTAAAATTACTTGGATTACTTCTGATTTTGAAAGCAAAAACAGAGGCTTGGTGCTCCATAATAAATGTGCAATGACTTGATAGCATATATAGCTGTTGTTTTTTAAGTCTATTTTGCTATTAGAAAAACAAACAGACAATACAGGTTGTCTTAAAAGAGGATACTTTAAATCTGGCAAGGGAGAAGAAGATGTATAAGAATCAAAGCATATGATAAGTGCCTCATTGAAGGTACAATGTACTAAGGAAGATAGCTATGTATTGGTGTATGCTAAAAATAAATATAATAATAGCTGTAGTCTCTGACTCCAATCTAAAGTTGAAGCCTTAACCCTTCCCCTCTCATACAATGTGACATCATTAATCCAATAATTTCTTCCAAACAAAATTCCCAAAGAGGAAGCAGAGGACCTCAAAACTGCCATCCTTGGAAGCTGCTGGCCTTCAGACATTATGTAACTTTTCTTTTGAGACTGATTGGGAAGCCTCCATTTTAGTGAATTTCTTTGGTTCTGCTCCTCTTTCTTTGTAACAAAGGGATAGTTATTTTGAGTCAATCCCTTGATGCCAAGTGAAAAGAGAACAATTTTGTATAGGAGAATTAGACACATTTAGAAGCTAAATATGGCACTCCTGTTAAGCAGTCTTGGACAATTTCAAGGCAAAGGGATTCATAAGGAAATTGCAGTTGGGAAGAAAATAACAAGCATCTGAAAGTCAGAGAAGAGAATCAGATAACCAAGGCAAAGTATATACAGTGCTTTAAGTTTTTTAGAAGGTAGTTACCAGAATACATATATAAATTAAGTATTATTAGCTCACACTGAACTTTAGCAATGTAATTAATACAAGGGGAAAATAAGGAAAGATCATAAACACAAACTAGAAACAATTCATTTAAACTCCATGTATGTAATTGTCCCACCTGCATTTAAGCTCAGCCGGAAGCCACCTTGAAGACTTGCTTTGCCTCAGCCCAAAGTCCTCATCTGCACTAAACGTGTGGGTAACACAATTGTGGAAAGGCCCCTGTACAGTTACATCTCAAATCCTAGATATTTATAAAATATAAATTAAATCATGCACACAAAAAAACCTGTTTCTAAGTAATAATGTAGAATTTAAAGATCTGTGAAGTACCTCCATAAATAAACCCATGCTGACTGTGTCATAATCTATGTTAGTCCTGAAAAGGCTGACGCCTCTTTTGTAAAACTACTGTTTGAAATCCTCTACTATTTAGATAGTCCATTATTCTGTAAAGTCAACTCTACTATTTTAAAAAAATATATTTTATTGATTTTTTTTTTACAGAGAGAGAAGGAGAAGGATCTCTCAACATCAATGAGGAACATTAATCAGCTGCCTCTTGCACACCTCCCACTGGGGATGTGCCCGCAACCAAGGTACATGACCTTGACCTGAATTGAACCTAGGACCCTTCAGTCCGAAGGCCGATGATCTATCCACTGAACTCTGCTATTTTTTGACAGCCCCATATTCTGAAAAAATAACTTTGCTTTCTAGCCTGCTTGAATAAGGAGGAAGATAAACTTGGCTGTCTGACCTTGTAGGCCAGAAACTAGATATTCCTGTGCTCTCATGTCATGCCAGATGTATTTCTTAAATGAATAGAACTGTATTGTTTCCAAGGCCACAAGCTTCCAGTGATAACCACCAAGCACACATAGGGCTGGCTCTTTAATAAAAAGGAAACTTCTGCTTGTTGCTCTGCTCAGAATTTGAAATTCATTTTTCTCTGAGCCCACTGGTGTATAATAAGGTGGAACTCCAATCTCTCTAAGTGTTGCTTGGTTTTTTTCTTTTCCAGTCTTCTGCAGCAGTCCAAGATATATTCTTATTTCTTGTTTATAATCTTGGGGATAAATCCTGGGCCACCTAGATTGCTCCCTCTACCGTCAACTCTCAATCTCTTTCCCTCTGGAAGTTCTCTTGTGATCTCATGCTATTATCCGGTCGTATCTTGCCAGCACAGATTCCATTTCTAAACAAGACCCTAACCATAGCTATGCCACCCTCTACTCACTTTACCCCCTGGATGCTGTAGAGGCACTTAAGGCCTAGCATAGCCCAAACTGGGTTCAGAGCTTGACTCCCATGCCCTTCCTCCTCCAGTCCTCATCATGGTACAAACAGGTACCACCATGCACTTACCTTCTGAGCATGGTTTCAACAGCTGTCTTTGACTGCCTCTACAAAACCATCCTACTCCCTGCCTCCACCAAATCTGTATATCCTATTCTCTAAATGTCTTTAATGTGTCTAGAACTTTAATAATAAGAGCAATAAGAGCAAATGCTTAGTATATAGTTTTTTACCCTGTCCCAGGTACTTTACATATATTAACTCATTTAGTCCTGTCAATAATTTTATGATGAAGTATTATTGTTGTTACTAATCCCATTTTTCTGAAGGGGACATTCAGGCAGGAAGACATTAAATAACTTGCCCAAGGTACCCTGACTGGCCCAACGGAAATAGGATTTGAATCCAAACCATGTGGTGCCAGGTTCCATGCCCTTAACCATTATGCTAGTGATGCCCTCCCCCCGCCAGAGTTGATACCAGAACACGGAATTCCCAATGAGCTATTAGAGGGCTTCAAAAAATCCTGGACCTGCCGGTGTTCCGATGTTGTGAAGTTTTTATTTTAGTGAATTTCTTGCCTAGGTTATTCAATAGTGTCCTTACTTGTCTACTCTTCTTACTACTCTTTGTGCTTTATACTTATCTGACAGACACACTTCATTATAACCAGAATGAGCATTTTTAAATGAAACTCTAGTCAGGGAACACTCCAGTAATAGATAGATAGATAGATAGATAGATAGATAGATAGATAGATAGATAGATATTCTTCCCTCTCTCCCATTGCACTTACAAACAAGGCAAAAATCCTGACCAATGTGATTCAGCTCCTGAAACTCTTTCAGGCTTATCTTCTGACACTCTAGCTGACTACACTATAATTTTGCATCACATTCTTAAATACAATGTTTTCTTCCTAACTCTAGGTATTAAATTATGCTACCCAAGTTTCAGTTTAGCTAAATCCTTCTCATCCTTAGGTAAGCATTCAAAAATCATCCCCTAAGAAAAGTGATACCTGGTACCCCAACCAGATGTTCTGATGGAACCATGCAGCATTCATATCAAGTTTAATTAACCAAATACTCACTTAACATGAGTCTGTCACAATAACCTATGTTTTATAAAGACAAGAACTCTATGTCTATCTTGTTTTCTGAGGAATCATTCAGTGCCAAGCACAATGTATGGCCTTTTGGAAGCATCTGATGAGTATCATTTCAATGACTAAATAAATGAAATAATTTCAATTATGTGCTGATTAGAAGAAATGTGAGCTATATTCACATAGAAACTATAAAAATTTCAAAATGATAAAAATAATTTCTCCCTTTCCTCACCCCCAAATAAAAATTCAACAAGTGATCATTGCTACTAATACATAGTGATTGTTTTGGGTATTTCTTCACATAGTGAGTTTATTTTTTGTTGTACTTTACACACACACATACACACACACACACACACACACACACACACACACACATGAAAACACACAATTTTTCATCTTATGTTTCTGCATTCCTTATAGCTCAATATGGTTTAGTTCTTATGGCTAACTCCTACTCTCTCTCTCTCTCTCTCTCTCTCTCTCTCTCTCTGTCAGGAAATACATGTTGCTATGTTTAAGTTATAATCAGCAGATAATTATAGAAGTTCTAGTTTATATATGGAACTAAACAAGAAATTCAAGTTACAAAATGTAAAAATCAAATGACCCTTGTTATCAGATCATATGGAATACATTTTCTGACACATTTGATGAAACACAATGTTTAAAATTGTGATTTATCTGAGAAATAATATAAATGATCACTACCTATTCACAGGCTTCTGTTCTATAAGATCTCATAGCCATGTGCATACATGGAAAGATTAGTAAGAAATGTAACAAACTATTCTGAATGCAGAATTTTTTCATTTGAGCTACTGGAATTCAGATGTTTGAGATACTGGCATAGGCTAGGATAACCGTGGCAGGCTTCATGAAGGAGGAGGAACAGGAGATTCTCCAATAGTGTTTAGAATGAGTTCGTGAGTTAGCTGTAGATGATTTATATGCTTCATGAATCACTCTTTCAATATTCTTTTATGGTGAACAATCATAACTTCCCCAAAAGTCTCATTTTCAACTCCATTTTTCATTATTTTCCTTTATACTATATTTCCTATGGTTACCAAAATATACTAGTGCCACATAATATTTTACACACACACACACACACACACACACACACACACACACACTCAAAATGGGGTACAATTATGTTTAGGTCAAACATACTGCAGACTACTTCTGCTTTAGGGTAACCATACCCTTCCTCAGCCAATTCAGAGCTCCAAATAGTCTCAGAGTAAATTAAATAAACATGTTTAGTTTTATTTAACCTGGTGAATCCCACACATCTTAAACCATGAACCCTATATTTAATGAAATAAATATAATATCCATGAAAAAAAGTATTGAATAAAATTCACTGTGGGAAATGATGCAAAAGACAAACAGGTAGCAATTGCAAACTTCATAGGTTGATGCTTGCAAATATAACTGGAGAAACTCTTCCACAGGTATATGCTTCCAGTCTACCTACTTTACCAGTTTCTATACTATGACATTCTCTTTTAGAAAATAGCTCTAGTAATGCCTGTTATTGTTTTGCTTATATGCTGTTTTTTGGTTTCCAACCCCACTGACTTCAAACAGTTTCTTTTTTATCCACTCCAAAATTCCCAGATATTCTTTAATGAATCAAGCCATACCATACAGCTTAGTACTTTATCACAGAAAGATTTGTAACGAAATAGTTTTAGTTCTTGTCTAAATATTCCATACCACATGCCACCTGAATTTTTTCCTTCTTCATATGCTTCCCCCCCCCCCAAATTAGAAGGATTTTTTTGTCAGTGCTATAGAACATTCCCAAAAAAGAAAAGAAAAAAATAGAGTACAAAATTCCACATCTCTTCTATCTTGGTGATATAAACTAAATAATTTTAGGTTAGAGATATAAGATAAATACAGTTACAAAGTAAATACAGAGGGAAAATATGAGAGCATAAATGGGAAAAGAAAACAAATTTGTATATAGAATGTAGGCTTAATAAGTTCTTCAAAAAGGAGAATGATAAAAAAAAGTATAGAAAAACAGACAAAGGTATAAACAATTCTAAATGCTGGCTTCATGAACTTCTGAGCCAGATTAGGAACCAGCTCAAATGTAACTTCTCTGAGCTCATCATCCTCATAGCATCCTCCCCACCCCCCTCACTTCCTGGTGCAACAAGAACTTCCTCTCCCTCATCTGCCTCCTATAGCATTCTGTACACTTTGGACCTGCCTTTTCACTAGAGTGTGTTTCACTTTCCTGACCCCACCAGAAGACTAGTTTCTTCTCCCTGACTTGGAGGGCAGAGTTGAAGAGGGCAAAGCACTGGCCTTCAGAATAAAAGAGAACCACGCTCTGTGACTTACTAACTGCAAGGTCTTCCTGACTAACCTTGGATGTAGCGTAGAGGCTATAATATCCCTCAGAATTAAAGGAAGAATTAAATAGGATAGCTTATATAAAGTTCCTGATATAGACATTCTGTAAATGGTAGAAGCTATTATTAGCTTTTTCATAGTAGATATACTATCAGTTGTATCTCAAGAAGAACGAAGGAGCCCAGCATCACTGGCTCAGGGGGTGAGTGTCAGCCTATGAACCAGGAGGTCACTGTTCGATCTGGGTCAGGGAACATGCCTGGATTGCAGGCTCTATCCCTAGTGTGGGATGGGCAGGAGGAAGCAGATCAATGGTTCTCTCTCATCATTAATACCTCTCTCTCTCTCTCTCTCTCTCTCTCTCTCTCTCTCTCTCTCTCTCTCTCTCTCTCCATCTCCCTTTCTATCCAAAATCAATAAAAATATATATTTTTAAAAAGAAGGAAGGAAGGAAGGAAGGAAGGAAGGAAGGAAGGAAGGAAGGAAGGAAGAAAGGAAAATAGGGAGGGGGAGGGAAGAAGGGAAAGAGGGAGGAAGAGAGGGAGGGAGGGAGGGAGGGAGGGAGGGAGGGAGGGAGGGAAAGAGGAACAAGAGGAATGAGATATGGTCTCAATGTCAATCACTCAGTGCAGGGCTCCATTCTTTAATGAGGTTGGGACAAGAGGGAAGATGGGTTACTAGAAAGGAAGAGGCACCTAGATATAAACCTCACCCTGCATCATAAGTCCAAGATCTTCCTGGTATAAGTGGGGTACATAGAAGTACTGAAAATTAGAAGTCAATATTCAATTTTTGCTGCTGGTGAAAGAAATGGGGAAGAGTAACACAGAAGTCTGGCTACGCAGACTGGCTTCCAGATTCTGAGTATATGAATTCATTCCAAGGTGTTGAGGGTGTGGTCAAGTTATGAATATGTCCATGCAGATGAGCATGGAAACCATGGTCCATTTCAGCCTGAATCTGGGGGCCTTTGGTGCATACAGTGACATTTATATCTGGGGGAATGAGACATGGGAGAAACAAAATGCAGCCTGAAAACTGAGGAGTCTATACCAGAATCAAGCATTGTGAAGTCCAAGAATTCCTGGGGTGGAGTCAGAGTGTGTGAAAGAGTTCCAGTTTGGAGACTAAGCCCCTCAAATGCTTTTGGTCTCTGAATTCTCAGGAATCACCAGAGATCTATCTCCCAGCCTGTAAGCTGGGAATGCTTCCAAGCATCAAAGAGTTTTCTATGTAAATCATGGTGCCAAAAAAAATTAATACAGTTACCATAAATGACCCAGACTTTCCTAAGTTGGTCCAGAATTAAACCAATGAACACTCACATACAATACTACTAAATAGCACAGGGCATGTCAGGGGATGTGGCCCAACCTTGGGGCAAGTTTCTTGCTGCTTCTCCCAAGAAGAGTTGAGTAATGATGCTTTACAGCACAATTGGGAAGATGTATTTAGAAGGGAAATAATGGCAAAGAGTTAAAGGGAAAGTACTGATGAAATGGTTGTGGGGAGTGGGGGCCTTGAGATGAAGAAAACAAAATAAACTAATAAATGAAATGGAAGCAGGCTCAGATAGAGAAAACAGACTGACAGATGTCAGAGGGGTGGGGGTTTGGAGACTGGGTGGAAAAGGGAAAGAAAGAAAGAAAGAAAGAAAGAAAGAAAGAAAGAAAGAAAGAAAGAAAGAAAGAAAGAAAGAAAGGAAGAAAGGAAGAAAGGAAGGAAGGAAGGAAGGAAGGAAGGAAGGAAGGAAGGAAGGAAGGAAGGAAGGAAGGAAAAGAAAGAAGGGAGGGAGGGAAGAAGGGAGGGAGGGAAGAAAGATAGGGGAGGGAAGAGGGGGGAGGGGATAGGGAGAAGGAGAGGGAGAGGGACAAGGAGAGGGAGGGGGATAGGGAGGGGGAGAAGGAGGGAGAGGGGAAAAGGAAGAGGGAGGGGGAGGGAGAGGGAAGAGAGAGGGAGAGGGAGAGAAAAAGAAAACTCATAGACACAGACAACCATATGGTGATTACCAGAGGGAACGGGCATGGGGAAGATGAAACAGAAGAGAGTAAAGGGAGGATAAATGGTGATGGAAGTTCGTTTGACTTTGGGTTGTAAACAAACACATGGTACAGTAATAAGATGATGTATAGAATTGTTCACCTGAAGCCTATATCATTTTATTAACTAATGTCGCCCCAATAAATTCAATAAAAAAGATCCTCCCCAAAAAGGAGGACACTGACTTCGAGGTCATGAAATGAGAGTAGCCAGCTCTCCCACACTGCAGCTGCTCATGTGATCAGCCGGTCCTTGGCCCTGTGGCTGGAGAAAGGGAGATGAACACGCCCCAGTGTGATAAGCCCCACAGAGCTGGGGGGAGACACCTGCCTATTTCACCTGGGGCTGCGGCTTACCCCCTTCTGCACTGGGACATTTGAACTCCTCCTGCTCCTTCTCACAGAAACTTTTAGCGAACAGCTCTGGGCAGCCCTGTGGAGGCCTTTTTCCTAAGGGGTCTGTCAGGGGACTGCCTCTTCAGTACGGTGTTTAGTTGGATTCATACTCAAAGTGAACTGGAAAAACATTCTCATTACCTTGTATCTGACAGGAGGAGTCCAGTTTACGCTGATTGTCCTGGGAGCATGGTGCAAACACAGGGTCTTTTTAGTGCTGCTTCCTTTCTCCCTCTGCCTGGCTCCGTCCCCTTCCTGAAACCTGGCTGTGATGAGTGTAGTGGGAGCACATGCACCAGCGGTGTCCTTCTGGGGGGAGAGGGAGGCTACGGGGCGCAGAGACCACATTTTCAGAGCATGTTCCCAGCTCCGCTGATGCAAGTCCCATTCCCTTTCAGGTGGTAGCTGGCGCCCATGAGATGCATCGTTTTCACAAGTCCTCCTCGGCCCAGCGTTCCATTAAAATGAGGGTCATGGCTTTTCTTGAAACACTGAAGTATTTTACATAAAGAAATTTAATATGGCTAGAAAAGAAATAATTGCTTCTGTTCTTGAGATGATGTAAAGGATTATGTTGCCTGTGATAATCTACTCAGGGAAATATCTCCATAGCTTGAAAGTCCCATATAACTTATAAGTGGCCACCAGCTCTGAGGGTTGCGGTGTTGTTTTGTTTTAATGTATTAATACACTGCTTTCCTTTTAAAGTGAATGAAAAATGAACTTCTTAGGCCTAGGGGTTTATTTTCTTGCTTGCTGTAGAGAAGAGCTGATAGAAAAAGAGAAGTCAGTGATGCCCCCCTGTGGCGAAAGCATGGCATAGCGAGCTCCCTTTCACAGTGCCAAGAAGCAAAGCACTTCCGGCTTACCTGGTCTCTCTCCAGTTACAAATTAGATCGTTTGAAGCAATCTGCATTAAGCCCAGGAACACAAATGATCCATAAGAGTGCAATATGTTTAAATAAATCCAACCAGTGCAAAAAGCTTACACTAGTATACATTTAGAGAAGGCTAAAGGTGGCAGAATTTTAAAAGCATCACTTTTAATATAAAGAATGGCCCACTTATGGCTTACAGAAACCTTACAGAAATCTTTAAAGGGTCATTAATAATGTATTCAATGATAAAAAATAAATTAACATTCCTTCTTTATTCAATTCTTAGAAATACTAAATATGTAACTCAAAAGAAATTGTAGAGCAAGATACTGCCTTGGAAGCATTCATGCCGTGATCTCTTCACAGAGTCAGCTTTATTAGTGAGTGTATGGAGACAACCCCAGACAGCCATTAATCGGGATGGAGAATATTAGTGGCTTAATCATTCTGTCTGCTCATTTTGTCCTTTTAAGTTGTATCCCTTAAAAAGGAAAAGAAGGAAGGGAGAAAGAGATGGGGGAGGGTTTAAGGAGAGAGGGAGGGAGAGGGAAAAAGAGGGGTGGAAAGGGAGAAATATAGTCTGGTGGCATGAAGATCCAAATTTCTGGACTTTCTGTGCATTTAAAAATATGAAATAGGGCCCTACATAAAGTGGGCACTTGAAAAACTTACCAGTTTCTTTTTTAATATATTTTATTGATATTTTACAGAGAGGAAGGAGAGAGATAGAGAGCTAGAAACATCGATGAGAGAGAAACATCGACCAGCTGCCTCCTGCACACCACCTACCGGGGATGTGCCCGCAACCAATGTACATGCCCTTGACCGGAATCGAACCCGGGACCTTTCAGTCCACAGACCGACGCTCTACCACTGAGCCAAACCAGTTTCGGCAAAAACTTACCAGTTTCAAAGAAAACTAATATATATATTAGCATGTGGGAGCCGCACTGGTGGTGGGAGCAGGGCTGTTGGCAGACAGGGGACCCGAGGCCACAGTGGGAGGGGCCAGATGGGGGTGCGAAGAATGGGACAGGCCCTTGGCCCCTGTACCAACTGCAGCCTCACGGCCCACAGTTCCTTTCAAGGTGCATGAATTCGTCCACTGGGCCCTAATGAAATATAAAATCCAAAACACAAACAGCATTATTTACCATTTTCATAGAATGGAAAAAAAAGAGGGCTAAGATCAAGTTAATCACATTTACAGGTGTTATAATAACTAGATATTAATGTATAAGTCATTTGAACAAATAATCCTGTGTAAGCTATAGTTCCTCTGGAATCTAATATTTTTGTGAGTTAAAAATAGGTGCCTATATGGAAACATTCTGTCCACTTGTCTATCTCCTTTAGTGAATTGCACAATCTTTAACTCAAGATGCATGTCTTCTTTGTCCTTATATCTCAGCACCCAGCCCAATTCCTAACACACGGAAGCATTGCTAACTTTAAATGCTGTCATGGAATCCCAAGTGGGTCACATCGGAGAACTTAAACAGCCTTCCTGTCGTTCTCACAGAACCACAAATCACAGTTTCCAGGAGATTTGTTCTTCCTGAATTCAGACGTTCTGTAGAAGTACAAATTAGACTGAGCTTTAAAATATACCAGTGAAGTTAACTTAGTGGTAGAATTTTCTAATACTAATGAAAAGAATTTTAGAGACAACATAGGCAGGTTTAAGGAGAAATAAACATGGGAGAGGAATGCATAGATGGAAGGCTTAGATATGCCAAAATGCTTATCTTACTTGTACAGGGGGAAGAGAAATGCCACAGGATAAAGGGAAGAAGGAAACATTTTCACAGAGAATAGAGGAATGTTCAAGATAAGGGGAGAAATTGAGGGGGCACCACTGGGCTTTGGCCTTTGAAACTGATACTATGTAATAAAATGACCAATGTAGAAAAGCACAGGAGTTCTAAATTAAGAAGGGTCCAAATAGAAATGGTCAGGTTCAAACAAAGAACTGCAATATTTATAAACTGGAGACAAAAGGACATGAGATATAATGTTTTAATTTTTTCCATTAGAGAGAGAAAAAATAAGCTTTTTTCTATCTAGTGGCCCCTTTGGGGACACCCTGCCTAGAAAGAATTTGTATATGTTTCTAATAAACTTCTACATTTTTATGAAGGGAATCTGTTAGTGCATAGATTTAGTCTTCATCTTTGTTGGACAAGGACCTACGAGAAGAAGTCTGTACCCTCAAACCCCACGTTTCATTAATGTAAATGTTTTTGCAAATCTGAGTCCTGCCTCCCCAATGTAAGGGAAGAACTAAAATCCCAGCCTCCCTCATAGCCATATAGACACCTGGGTCCTAGGCTCCAACAGTAAGATAACCCATCAAAGATGTTTCATTAATATGTAAATGTCAGAGGCATCTGGATTTTACTAGAGGCATCACTGGATGCAAGTTAAATGTCTGGTGCAAAATTGGCATACGACTGGCATCACTAGTAGTTGCACAAAAAATGAATTCCTTAAAGATATTGTTTGTTGGTGCCAACAGAGCGGACA
The DNA here is from genome assembly GCA_963924515.1 of Vespertilio murinus. NCBI lineage: Eukaryota > Metazoa > Chordata > Mammalia > Chiroptera > Vespertilionidae > Vespertilio > Vespertilio murinus. Next base: position 123,864,827 of record OZ004708.1, read on the forward strand.
ACGTTCTCCTCATCAATCCCAGAGGAGTGTGGGGCACTCTTCTTAAAAGTTTGCTGTCAAGTCTGTTCCTCCAGAACTTCCAACGATTTTGAGAACCTCTGATATCTTTGAATACATGACCCTCAAAGTGTGGTCCACAGCCAGCAACAGCAGCAATACCTGGAGACTTAGGAATTTGAACTAGCTGGTCCCACTCTAGACTATGGAATCAACACATCTGTGTTTAAAAGACTTTTCACAGGTGATTCTAACGCACGCTCCCAAGTTTGAGAACCATGCCAATAATGAATCTCTTTTCTGCTATTTGCAATTAAAAGCCCTGGTTTGGCAGATCTGCTTTTGTCAGGAGACCGCATTCCATTTGCCGGGCTACTCAATTAAAGGCCTACGGTGTAAGTAATGAATTATATAGGCAGACTCAAATTAAAAATAGAAAGAGATCAGAATATCTCTTATTTAGAAGTAAATGAAGACACATTTCTTTTGAATACCATTTACCCTAAATTGAGTCTGTTAAATGAACCTTTTATAGAAGGCAATGTTATTGTGATTTGTTTTGTTTGTTTGATGTAATTACCCAAAATTTTTAATGAGACATTTTTAAAATATGTTTTTATTGATTTATAGAGAGAGGAAAGGAGAGGGAGAGAGAGGGATAGAAACATCAATGAGAGAGAAAAATTGTATTACTTACCACTTGCACTTGGATTTGTCCAGAGTCTGGAAAGTATTATTTCATTCAGTCACATTTTCTCTAATGTGAAATAGAATTTAAAGAAATTTTAAAGTAAAAAGGTAAGGTAATTTTGATAATATCCTAAATTTAAAAATCTGAATATGGTTTTGACTAATATGGGAAAAATACTATTATTGAGGTGAAAGGTGAAGGAAGAGCCATTCTTTCTTAAGACATCATCCTATAAGCTTGTTACTATGTCTTAAAACCCTTTATAAATTATAAAATATCAGGATGGGAAGGATTTCACCAGTTATCTCATTAAATCATTTTTAAAACTGTATTCACTCTATACCTCTGGTCTTCCATTCTATTCCAACACTTTGATTAAGAACAAATCATCTTGTGGAGACTGATCCTCTTTAGATAATTCTTACTTTTAAAAAGTTCTTCCTTGCCGAAACCGGTTTGGCTCAGTGGTGGAGCGTTGGTCTGTGGACTGAAAGGTCCCGGGTTCGATTCTGGTCAAGGGCATGTACCTTGGTTGTGGCACATTCCCCGGTAGGGGGTGTGCAAGAGGCAGCTGGTCGATGTTTCTCTCTCATCGACATTTCTAGCTCTCTATCTCTCTCCCTTCCTCTCTGTAAAATATCAATAAAATATATATTTTTTAAAGTTCTTCCTTGCTCTGTGGCTCAGTGATTGTCTATCAGTGATGGCTCAGTAATTGTCTATCGACCTATGAACAAGGAGATCACAGTTCAATTCCCAGTCAGGGAACATGCCCGGGTTGCAGGCTTGATCTCCAATGTGTGGCCTGGAGGAGGCAGCTGATCAATCATTCTCTCTCAATGTTGATCTTTCTTTCTCTCTCTCTCTCCTTCTCTGAAATCAATAAAAAGATATATTTTCTTAAAAGTTCTTTATTTTGAGATGTCTTTCTACCTGAAACTTCTCATTGATTTATTTGACTTCTTTTCCTTTGGTGATACCAAAATTTTCTAAGATAACAATTTATATATTTTTCGATGATTTCTTTGGTACATCCTATTTTTGACTTGAGGCCAAACAGAATCTATTCCCTGAAGTTCTGGACCTAAACTCTGTGCAACAGAGTTTGAAGTCTCTTTACCTTCAGTCTCTTTTGAATATGTTTCAGTTTGTCTGATTAGCTCTTAGTTTATTATCACAGTAAAATCCAAACAATTTTAAGAAAAGTGGGCCCATACCCATTTCCACTCTAGATTCTACTTATTAAACGATACATCGACTAAGCCACATTAGCTTTGGGACATCAACATCACATTGCTGATGTCTAGAAATATGACTGTCATCTTCTACCTCTGAGCATTTTCACACATTCTGTTCAGAAGCTACAACTTTTCTATCTTCTGCAAATGCAGCTGTATTTCTGGGGGTTTTTTGACCCAACTGCAGGACCTCACATTTATCCCTGTTAAATTTCATTATGTTTTTTCAGCTCAAAATGTTTCAGCCTGTCAAAATCTTTTGGGATCCTAATTCTGCCCTTCAACACATTCTGTATCCCTCCCAGCTCTGTCATCTGCCAATTTGATTAGACTACCCTCTATAGTTTCATGCAATTCACTAATTCTAAAATGAATGAATATGACAAGACTATGGATACAGCGCTGAGTTTGTCAATAGAAATGTATCTCCAGATGGATGTTTACCTATAAATTGGGTCCTTTGGTTAACATTCTGTCAATTATTAGTTCACTTAATTATAAGGACACAATTCATACTTATCCTTCTTATCCATGAGAATCCATGATGTGCTTTGAGCTAAATGAATCAGTGAAGTGCAAATGCTCTATGCCAAATGCTATGGCACCAGTGTAATAACCTATCAGAGAAAGAGACACAGTAAATCTGCCTCATTTGCTCATCAACCACATGGTAACCTCCATTGCCTACCTCTTCCTATCACTTGCTAGGACTCTAGGACTAAAGAATTCCTTTCAGCTAAAGTATTGAGTTTCATGACTAAAGTGCATGAGCTAAAAGAAGATAAATGTAAACTCTTTTTTTAAAGGTTAATTTTAATAATAAATATTAGTTACTTTAAAAACAGTATATTTTAAGTAAATATATAATAAAATAGTGTAAGTATTTAAAAGTTCTACATTTTATGAAGAGTAGAATATTTCTGATTAAAATTAGGGTTAGGCAAGGAGTACCCAGGGCCTCGCTGGTTTGAAGCTCTGATCCCTGCAGCTATTCATTAGGATTCCCTCAAGAATCTCCAGGAAGTCTCAGAACACAGTTTCAAAAGCACTGCTTTGAGCCATTTATAGCCATTTTACAATATGAATTATTTTTTTTTAAATCAGCCTTCCAAAAACAGTTAGCTGTGAGCAGTCTCTTAAAGCAAAAATACATTTTGATAAGACAGAAAGAAGTAAATGTAGAATAGGATCTGAAAAGAGGATCATGTGCAAACTCTTCAGTTCTTTAAAGGACTGGAAAGGTAAGATTCCTCTGAACTTTCTGACACAGAACATCCAGCAGGCCAGTATATCTCTTCACATTTTAGCCACAGCCTTAGATGTTTTGCATTTACATGAAAACAGGAGCTTTTAGAGACTAAATGAGTTGGAGCTGTTTGCCTGTAACATAGTACATAATATTAAAAAATCTATCATAATAAAAGGGTAATATGCTAATTAGACTTGATGTCTTCAGGACGAAGCCTTGGCTGTGAGAGAAGCCCAGGTCCCAGGTGCCAGAGGGAAGCCAGGGCCAGCAGCCAGGGGAAGGAAGGCCTACTCTTGCACGAATTTCATGCATCAGCCTCCAGGACTTATGTATTTTTAGAATTCAAAGATAATCTTTTGCAATAGCTTTGGAATTCTTTTATTCAATCGACATTTATTGAGCACTTCCTATGTGTCAGAAACCCAATTAAGTACTTTTACAGATGTTGGGTATTATGCTAAGTAAAATAAGTCAGCCAGAGAAAGACAAATACCATATGATTTCACTTATATGTGGAATCTAAAGAACAAAATATATGAATAAGCAAAACTAAAACATACTCATAGATACAGAGAACAGACCAATGGTTGTCAGAGGGGAGAGGCGCTGGGGGACTGGGTGAAAGAGATGAAGGGTGCTAGAAGTACAAGTTGGAAAACACAAAACAGCCATGTGGATGTAAAGTACAGCATAAGGAAGAGAGTCAATAATACTGTAATAACTATGCCTGGCGCCAAGTGGGTACTGGAAATACCTAGAGAAACATTTTGTAAAGTACCTGATTGTCTACCCACTATGCTTTACACCTAAAACTAATTAAAAATAATATTGAATGCAAAATGTACTTGAAAAGCAAAATTTTTAGAAAAGAAAATGATAGCATTATTCACCATCACAAAACAGTGAGACACACATTACAAAATTGAGACTCAAAACAACTAGGTTATTTGTCCAGTTTCACAAACTAGTAAGAAGAGCCACCAGGATTCAATTTTTTTTTTTAAATTGTTTTCAAAGTCCTAGCTCTCAAGAAACTACTTGTATAATCAAAGAAATGGTTGTGTAAATGAATAACTGCATCTGTGGATTTATATTGACAACTCTTCTGTTTTAACCAGGGCTTTCTTCATCTTGCTTGAGAGAAGTATGAAAAACAGCAGGGAGAGCAGGCAGGAGCCAGGAAGTCTCTCCCACTCCTAACAAAGCAGGTGTCCATTGCTATGCTATGTAGGAAGCAGAAAGTACATTTCCTTCACGTTCTCTGTGTTCGAAGTGCTGTCACCTAATAGGCAGCTGCACTGAAGTATGCTCACGACATCTGTTTTGAAAGTGGCTTGCCAGAGAACTACTTTAGAGATTCCACTCTTAAACATCTCCAAGGTGTCTGCTAATGCTATAGTCTTGAAAATGTTAAAGAGACATTAAATCACGTTTATGTCCAGGGCGGCTCTTAAGACCTTGATTATTTTTTTTTCATGACAGCAAAGGGAAGAAAACAGGACCTGCGTTTGGCACCAATATATCCCTGACTTCCTTCCTGTGCCAACGCGGCTATCTTGAAGCATTTGTAGAGGCTTGCACTGCTGCAGACCACCTCCACGTGGCTCAGCAGATGGTCAGAGCTATAGTTGAAGCAACAGAGGCCATTTTAAGCTCCAGGAAATGAAGCAGGTGCTGCAGTTTCCGGAAGAAAATTACACCCAACTTTGCCTTTCATCGTTTTCGTGTCTCTTGATATATGAGATATTTTTCCCCTATCTCTCACCTCTGTCTACACCTCACATGGTAGTAGAGTATGTCAATGAATTTGAGAGAAGGTTATAAATGTGCAAGGATAATTGCCTAGCAATTAAGAGGAATGCTTCTGGGTATTCTTATGGAGACGACTGTGTGTTAAGGTGTTTTTCTACTTGAGGCTTAGGGTATTCCCTCCTAAGAATGCATAATTTCACTTTCCCATGAATCCAGAGTTTGACCTAGGAGGACTCTCATAGGATTTGAGATCAGAGATATTTTAATGAGTAAGTACAGGAAAGTTTGGGGGAGAGAGAGATTTCAGAGGAAGGAAGAGGGAGAGAGAGAGATAGAAACTTCAATGATGAGAATCATTGATCAGCTGCCTCCTGCATGCCTCCCACCTGGGGAATGGAGCCACAGTTGGGGCATGTCTGGGAATGGAGCCATGACCTCCTGGTTCGATGTTCAACCACTGAGCCACAGCAGCTAGCCAAGAGGAACTATTTTGATGGCATTATTTCCTCCTCCTTTTCAAGCCACTCCTTCCCAGGATCCTCATGCACCTGCCCCTTAATAATCTTAATACTGCACAGGATTCCACCCTTGAGTCTCAAATCCTGACATCCTATCAATTCTCCCTAGATGACTCCATCTAAACTCTGGGCTTCAACTACTATCCTTATGCTTATGATGGCTGGAATGGTCTTGTTCCAGATCTGCATTATTGCCCAAATCAAATCAATGGATCCCTGGCTTAACCAATGCCTTTGCCTCCCCCACTCCACACAGAAAATATAGTATTGTTTTCAGATTTATAATCAGGTTTGTCTCTTCTACTATTGACTTTTCTCTGGAAAATTTCTGTGCTTTTCATTTCTAGTGCAGTTGCTTAAGCCCTCACCCCTTCTTGATTAGATTATGCTACTAGCATCTCAACTTGACTCCCCTGTCAGCGATTCATTTTCTATCTATTTTACCTAAAATGAAATCTAAACACATTACTCGCTTATCTATCTGTCACAGTTTTCATCAACCCTCATAATCCAGACCCAGTCAATTTTCTTCCTTCCTTTCCTAACATTCATGAATTCTATATGTAAGCCACACTGAACTATTTATAGCGCCCCGTAAGAGCTAACTTATTTTGTACTCACTTGCTATTTCTTCTGTCTAGAATTAGGTATTTCTATTCTAGGTAGCCTCACTACTCTGGAAATTCATCCATCATAATCGTCAACTCTATATACTAGAAGGCTTTTAGCAAACTGGTAAACCACATGGGCCCTGGGAGCAGACCAAGCCTTGCTTAATTCTCAGTTGTGCCTCATATTAGTTGCATGATCTTGGACAAGTGTCCTCACCCTCACTGTGCCTTTCTGTTTCTCATCCACAAATAATAATTAATAATAGTTCCTATAACTTAAGATTATTGTGAAACTAAGATTATATAATGTGTAAAATGTTTAGAACAAAGCTTGGCATATCCAGAGTAAACAAGACATTGTTGTTGCTAGTATTGCAATAGTTGGCTTACTTTTTATGAGCCTCTTGAATACCAGGTGCATGACCTTCACCCCTATACCATAGAGTCAGGTGCTTCATGATGACTCAACTATATTTCTGTGGAGAGCTTAAAACAGTTCTTTAGACTATGCTTTGCAAAACTCTTCAACAATATTCAAGCCTTTTTTACAAGAAATATTGTTAGCTTCTTTCTGTTTACCAATAACTGTTTTGATAGTGGTTTCCTGAAAAGCCTATAAAGTTTTTATAATTTTTTAAAACATATACTGTCTCAGTAAAATTGGACTGACAAAATGTCTAGACATCTCTTGAGCCTTTGTTAATTATTTTTGTACTCTGTTATTGCCTATCAATTTATCCTAAATTCGTAGAGTTAATATATTATGCCTTGTTTCATCACTTAGCACAATTTCTTATTAAATGTATATCATGTGCTCTGTTTACTAAATACCTCATTATGCAAAATAGTGTTCCCTTCTCATCACAGTTTTTATGATATTACATAGATTGGATATTGCATAAGATGATGAGGAAGAGTGGAATTTGAAGGTGATAAACTTACTCTGTAAATGACAATGACCACACTCAACTCCAACAAACATAATTTAAGAATGATTGTATAATGTAGAAGCAGCAATTCCCTACCAAAGACATATAATAAAAACAGAATAAAAATAATAGTAACTGCCTAACATACAGTCATGCATACAGCAAGCCATACATGTTAAATGAATACAAATTTAGACCCCTTGCCACCTTGAATGATTCTTTAAAAAATCCATGGCAATCATAGAGTTCATGCATCACAAAGACACCATTTATATGTCTTTTAAGAGCTTATATCAATTGCTAAGGTCCACTGAACCAAAGGTAGTCAACAGAATTAATTTGTCTAATATTAGCCTTCAGTGTCTGTAATTAAGGTGTTGATGCTGAACTGTTGATGTTTATCACATTAGCTGGAAAGGAAACAGACCTTCCTATTATGATATTAGATTGGATTAATCACTGATAGAAAGGGCACTGTAAGCAAACACCCAGTTAAAAACAACCTATTGACAAAAACATTCATTTATGTAACAAACGCAGAGGTCCTATTATACTCCTACAAGTTTAATTAAATCTAAACTATGTTAACTAATTAGGATAGCTAGAAAAACATGTGTTTAAGATTTATTAAAGAAAAAATCAACAACATTTTAATAGACACCTTAATATAAACTTCTATACATATGAGCTTGGCAATATTAATTTTCATTATCATCATTATCTTCATTTAACCCACTATATATGTAGAGCCTCATCATCAAAAAAATAACCTATATCAATTGATGCAGAGAAAGCATTTGATGAAATCCAACACCCTTTCTTGATATAAACTCTCAGCAAAGTGGGAATAAAGGGATCATACCTCAACATAATAAAAGTCTTATATGATAAACCTCCAGTGAACATCATACTCAATGGCAAAAAACTAAACTCATTTCCCCTAAGAACAGGAATAAGACTTTTACCACTGCTGTTCGATATAGTACTGGAAGTTCTAGCCATAGCAATCAGGCAAGAAGAAGAAATAAAAGGCATCCATATTGAAAAAAATAAGTAAAACTATTGTTATTTGCAGATGACATGACACTATATATAGAAAACCCCAAAGATTCCATTAAAAAAACTACTAGATCTAATAAATGAATTTGGCAATGTAGCAGGATATAGAATTGACAGATATCTATGGCCTTTTTAAACACCAATAATGAACTCACAGAAAGAGAAGAGGGGGGGAAATCCCATTTATCATTGCACCAAAAAAAATTAAGATACTTAGGAATAAACTTAACTGAAAGACCTGTACTCAGAAAACTACAGGACATTGAAAAAAGAGATAGAGGAAGACAAAAACAAATGGAAGAACATGCCATGTTTATGAAATGATAGAATCAACATTATTAAAATACCTAAACTACCCAAAGTAATCAACAGATTAAGTGCAATCCCCATTAAAATACTAGCAGCATATTTCAAAGAACAAACTCTCCAAAAATTCATCTGGAATTAAAAAAAAGACTCTGAATAGCCACAGAAATCCTGAGAAATAACAACAAAGTTGGAGAGATCACAATACCAGATATCAAGCTATACTACAAAGCCACAGTTCTCAAAACTGCCTGGTACTGGCACAAGAACAGACATATAGACCAATGAAACAGAACAGAGAACCCAGAAATTGACCCAAACCATTATGCTCAATTAATATTTGACAAAGGAGGCAAGAACATTCAATAGAGTTAAGACAGTCTCTTCAATAAATAGTGCTGGAAAATTTGGTCAGACACATGCAAAAAAACGGAAACTACATCACCAACTTACACCATACAAAAAACAAACAAACAAACAAAAAAAAACAAAAAAAAACTCAAAATGGACTTAAATGTAAGATGGGGAGCCATAAAAATCCTACAAGACACCATAGGCAGCAAAATAGCAGAACAGCTCCTAGGGCAATAGAGACTAAGGAGAAAATAAACAAATGGGACTACATCAAAATAAAAAGCTTCTGCACAACAACAACAACAACAACAACAAAACACCAACAAAACAAGAAGAAAGCCCACTGCATGGGAGAACATATTTACCAATGATATTTCCGATAAGGGTTTAATCTCTAAAATTTATAGAAAACTCATACAACTTAAAAAAAAAAAAGATAAATGACCCAGTCAAAAAATGGGCAAAGGAACTAAATAGATACATTTCAAAAGAGGACATACAGGAGGCCAAGAGACATATGAAAACATGTTCAATATCATTAATCATCCTAGAGATGCAAATCAAAACAACAATGAGATACCATCTCACACCTGTCAGAATGGCTATCATCAACAAATCAACAAATGACAAGTGCTGGAAAGGATGCAAAGAAAAAAGAACCCTCCTGAGCTGCTGATTGGAATGCACACTGGTGCAGCCCTGTGGAAGACAGTATGGAGTTTCCTCAAAAACTAAAAATGGAATTCCCATTTGACCCACTGGTCTCACTTCTAGGACTATATCCCAAGAAAGCAAAAATACCAATCAGAAAGAATATATGCACCGCTATGTTCATAGCAGCACAATTTACAATAGCTAAGATTTGGAAACAGCCTAAGTGCCCATCAGCAGATGATTGGATTAGAAAATTGTGGTACATCTACACAATGGAATACTATGCTTCTATAAAAAAGAAGGAACTTTTACCATAGTGCAGCAGCATGGATGGAAACTGGACAGCATTATGCTAGACGAAATAAGCCAGTCGGAGAAAGCTAAATACCACATGATCTCACTCATATGTGGAATATAATGATCAACATAATTTAATGAAAAAGAATAGATCCAGAGACAAATGGTAGGGGCGGGGGGTTATAGAGCAACTAAAGGACTTGTATGCAAGATATTAACATAACCAATGGACACAGACACTGGGGCAGTGGAGGCTTGCCCCTGGTGGGTATGGTTGGGGGTGGGGGGTGCCAATTGGAGAAAAAGAAGACATATGTAAAACTTTGGACAATAAAAAAAGAAAAGGGAAAGAAAGGAAAGAAAAGGAAAGGAAAGAGGAAAAGGAAGGAAAGAAAAGGAAAGAGGAAAAGGAAGGGAAGGGAAGGGAAGGGAAGGGAAGGGAAGGGAAGGGAAGGGAAGGGAAGGGAAGGGAAGGGAAGGGAAGGGAAGGGAAGGGAAGGGAAGGGAAGGGAAGGGAAGGGAAGGGAAGGGGAAAAAAGAAAACAACCTTATGGTGCCATGAGTAGAAAGACTGATAGTGATCCAGTGCATGACATTCAGGAGAGCTGATCAATCATATGTCATGGTTGCCCAGCTCTTTGTATTTTAATGCCTTTATTGCCTTTGCCTGAAAGATTTCAACTGGAAAACTCAGTCATAACACTCAATTCAACTCTTACCTTCTTGAAACTTCTCCATTGACTAAAGCTGTGTTAATAGTTTTGTTTTGTTTTTTTCTTTTTCTTTGGCATGTTAGTGAAGCATTTTGCTTCTATTTCAATTGCAGTACTTACCACATTGTGTTATAACACATTGATTTGTCTCTCAACTAAACTGCCTTACTTATCTTTGCCTGATACACAACAAAATGCCAAACACACAGTGAGCATGCAATTAATACTTTTGAATGAATAAATATATGAAAAAATCAATAAATAATTGGGTTTTTTATAAAAGACAATTTTAGAGTAGTTTTAGTTTCAGAGCTAAATTAAGTGGACAGTACAGAGAGTTCTTGAGTACTTCTACCTCCAGTCCCCCCCACACTTACATACAAAACCGCCCCCACTATCAGCATCCTATCCCAGAGTGGTACATCTGTTACAATCAGTGAACCTAAATTAACACATCACTATTACCCAAACCATAATTTACATTGGGGTTCATTCTTGGTGTTGTATATTCCACGGGTCTGTACAAATGTATAATGACATATATCTACCATTGTGGTATCATGCAGAATAGTTTCAGTTGACAATTTCCTGAAATCCCACTGAAGTGTGTGTGGGAAGGGAATTTAGGGATGGGAAAAGAGAAGCATACCGTGAAACAGGCCCTAAGCAGGGGTGTTTCCCTCCTGCTGCTCAGTACAGCCAACAGTGTGTATCAGATAATGAATGACCTTCTAAAAACTGGGGAATGAGCCAACCATTATTCCATGGCCTTCCCAAATGAAAGGAGGCCAGAAACCACAAGACTCCCCACTCTCTCAGGTAAGGGCCTAAAAATTCTGTTCCTGAAAATTATCTTTGTTCGACCTGTACATCCCTGATTCCTCCCCACCCTGCTGGAAACCACTCATATTTTTGCTCTCTCCATACTTTTGCCTTTTCCAGATGTCATATAGTTGGAATCGTGAAGGATGTAGCCTTGTCAGATTGGCTTCTTTCACTTAGCAATATGCATTTACATTTTCTCCCTGTCATAATTGGATAACTAATTTATTTTTAGTATTGTTTACTATTCCATTGTCTGGATGTATCACAGTTTATATATTCATTACTGGAGGATACCTTGGTTACTTCTAATTTTAGCAATTATAAATCAAGCTGTTATAAACCTCCATGTGCAGTTTTTTATGTAGATATACACTGAGTGGCCAAATTATTATCATATCTAAACACATAATAAGCTGGCCATTCAGTGTGTGTGTGTGTGTGTGTGTGTGTGTGTGCATTAGAGGGAGGCCCGGTGCATGAATTCGTGTATGAGTGGGGTCCAGTCAGCCTCGCCATGGGGAGGGAACATGGGTGATTGGCTGGCCTGCCTGCTGGTCAAACTCCTGGTTGAGGGGACAATTTGCATATTAGCCTTTTATTATATAGGATATACATGGAGTAGCCAGATTATTATGCATTCAGAGATCATAATAATCTGGCCACTCAGTGTAAGTTTTCAACTTATTGGGTAAAATTGCTAGGTGGTATAGTAAGAATATGCATAGTTTGTAAGAAATTGCCAAACTGTCTTCCAAAGTGGCTATACCATTTTGCATGCTAACCAGCAATGAATGAGATTCCTATTACTACACATTCTTGCCAGCATTTGGTGTTGTCAGTGTTTTGGATGCTGGCCACTCTAATAGGTGTGTAGGATTATCTCATTGTTATTTTAATTTTCAATTACCTAATGACATATAATGTAGAACATATTTTCATATACTTCTTTGCCACCTATATGTCTTCTTGGGCTAGGTGTCTGTTTAGGTCTTTGGGCCATTTTAAAATTAGGTTATCCATTTTACTATTGCAGATTTGAAGTATTCTTTGTATATTTTGAATAACAGTTCTATATCACATATGTCTTTAAAAGTATTTTCTTCTGTCTGTGGCTTGTCTTCTTATTCTCTAAAAATCATTAGATTTATATTTAATTCTATAGGACTTCTTTGCATACTTTCTGAAATACCGTCTCATAATTGAGGACACTGAGGTCATACCACTTTAATGTTTCATGCTAGAATCCACCATCAAATTACTATTTCATAACCCAATAGTTCTCAGTAACAAGCACCTGAAAACTAATTAAAATACATTATCCAGGACCTCTGGAATGTGATCAGACGTATTCGTTTTTAAAATTCACAGGTTTTTTCTGATTCCAGTGGCACTCAAAGAACACTTTGCAGCAGGACTTCTCAGAGGGACTCAGGAGCAGTCTTCCCTTGGCGCAGGAGGCATGTGTGAAGACTCAGGTCATCAGGAGCACCTTACAGTTGTGTTCTTTACAGAAACGTATTTAACTGTCCTCTTCCCCTCTCACAGGTCCCCCGGTTTCTGAGACTGCAGTTCATTGCATGCTTCCCAAACCTTGCAGCAATGGTTATATGCTTGCCGTGGCAATTGATAACTTGCATGAAGATTAATTGGTTTTCCTTTCTTTGGATCTCTGACCTCAGATCAGACCAATACATACTTATTGATTTTCTACAGGTATCCGGCACTGTGCACAGTGCTAAGGACTTCATGATAAAAACATGGTCCCTATCTCATGGTTCAAACAATCCAACACATTCTTTTCTGGTCTTTAGTCCCTACCCATCTGTCCCAACTCAGGCTGATCTGCTCACGTTGAGATGATAAATTGTTCCAGAGTAGAAAGCACAGCTTATACACTATGCTTCATAGTGCCTTAACTTATTTGACTCTTTTGATTTAACAATACAGATTTTTTAATGCAATAAACACCCACAATTCTACCATCTAGAATGAATTATTTTGTCACTTTTTATTCAATGTTTTATTAATAGAAAACAGAAATATACTAAGTCAGTCTTTTCTTTAAAGACTCTCCTAGTCTCTCCCCCTCCCAACTGATATTCCATCCTCTAATTCTACCCAAAATATGACTACCAGACACTTGGTATATAACCTTCCAGTCTCTTTGTATATTTTTAAAATACAATCCATAGATAATCATAAATATGTATGTATTATAATTCTATGTACATATGTAATTTTGTGTATTTGTATATATTATAATTCTATGTGCATATATAATTTTGTATATTTATATATGTATATATATATTATAATTCTACATGTTTAAAATTTTCAAAAATGCTTTTACATTGCACATAAAGGCACTTATGTGTTTATTTACCTCAACTTGTTCCACAGAGGAGCTTAGATTAAATCAAAAGTTACATACTGAATTTAAAAATTATTTTATGGCAACTCATACATTTTATAAGCCATCCAGCCTTCTGTAATTCATTCATTTCAATGGGTCAACCCTATATTGCATAAATAAATTCTCAGTTAAAAAATATAGATAAATATAGATGCTGTTGTAGTGATTTTTAACTAGAAAAATATAGATTGTTATTGTCTACATTTTTTCAAGAGGATTCAAAATATTTTAAGTCTCCTCATCGGTGTTGTAATTAAACTTAAAATTCCACAACGGAAAACCTCACCAAGCTCTCCATTGAAATTATATATATTTTTGAAAATATATATACATTGAAAAAAAATATATATATATTTAAAGTGATGTCCCAAATACAAGACAGCAATTATAAATTAAACAAGTAAATTCTTTGTCAAAGAAAATATGCAGCAGAAAACAAATGCGTGTGGAACAAATGTAATAAAGAGAATTATTTAGATAATTCATTGTAGAAAACTCACAAAGTTACAATTTGCAACTTTATGGACTTCATAATTTTCAGTTGATCATATGTGATGTCAGTCCCATCTAAAGTAGTGATCAAAGAAGTGGAGGATTTATGAGAGTAGCCACAGCCCTTACCTCGCTGCATCTACCTCAACATCAACAAGCCTCCTGGGCTCCCTTCCCTTGGATACAGCAATGTTTTAGCTCATTAGTTATGTAATTGGAGATGTTATTTCTCCCCCTGGTGATCTCTTTCTATGTAAGTTAATCAAGCATGACATATGGGATGCAATCAAACTACATCTTTCTTCTTGACCCCTGCCAGCCCTCTGGAATTTATTCAGTAGAGAAAGATTTTTTAACAATCTGTAAGCCCCATGACTTTCTCCTTTTAAATGTTGTTATGTGAACTTTATCGCAATGAAAACAACAACAAACTTTGGATGCATTAATTCAATGAGACACAACCAGCACAGTAACATAGTACTTGAATACTGTACTGCCTGGGCCACTAAAACAGTCTTGCTAGTGCTAAGCATCTCACAAGACCTTTCAGGAAGTTAACTCTCTCCACTCTCTCCCACTGTGTCTGAGAGACCATAAGAGACCCGGGTGTGTAACAGATACCAACCCTCATTCTGCATCTCTCCCCGTCTCCTCAGGAGCTGCAGCCCACTGAAAACATAACGTGTGCCTCCTCCTTCAGTCCCATTTCTTTCCCATCAACATCAGAAAAGCAGGAAAACCACGTGTCTATCAGTTCAAGTGAATAGGTGACCATAGCTGTAGCCAGCTCCCCAATTTAGGATCCAACTTTGAACCAGGAATGACCCACTCATATAATAAATAAGACAGATAATATTATTTGGAAAATAATTTCATACTTTGTGATTATTCCCCTTACAGGGAGCTAGTAGAAAGGAGAGGAGACTCCATGACTTTCAACATAGCTCACAGCAGGCCTTAGAGAAAGGAGAATAATGGTAGGTCTCTTCTCCCTTTCTCTAATGCTCCTCCCCCAGTGTGTTACCTTGACTTCAGACCTCTTTGTGATTATGGCACACAGAGAAAGGGAGTAGAACTAAAAAAAAAAAAAAAAAAAAGACTTTCTGGATCTGGCACTGTCAAAATTGAGCTTTGTGGCATCTGAGTCTGTGGGATCTTTAAAGCTGACTGCATCATGGGATACTTTTGTTTACCGGAAAATCCTAGTTAATCTTCACAAAAAGAGGTGACAAAATCATTCATCATGAGGGTTAGTTACAGCAGCATTTGCACAAAGAGAAGGAAAGGATTATGAAACAAAGCTATCAAAGACCGTCTGTCTCTCATGCCTGCTCTTACTAAGCCCTTCTTTGACACATCTTTCTTTCTACATGTATATCTGAAGTATCCCCTGCTTAGTGGTACACGGCCTTTGTTCTAAGCAATTTATGAAATTTTCACAAACTAAGACAACCTCTGACAGAGTCATTTTCCACCTATCCATTGCCATCCACAATATCAAAACCCAGCACAGGCTGCAGTGCAGACTGCCTGAGTTCCACCCTCAGCTCTGCAGCTTACTAACCAAGGAGCACCGGGCAAGTTCCTTAAACTCGCAGTGCCTCAGTTTCAAATCTGTGAAATAGGGAGGATGATGACAGTATCTACCATAGAAGGTTCTTTTGAACATTAAATGAGTGAATGTGTGTGCATGCATGTAAATGGTAAGCATCAGCAAACATCAGGTATAGTATATCAGCTCATAATAAGTGGCTGGGCCACTGTAATAATGGACAAGCAGAACACTCACTTTTAATTTTTTTTTAATTTTTACTTATTGATTTTTAGAGAGAAAGGGAGAGGGAGGCATCAATCTTTTGTTGTACTTACTTATGCATGCATTGTGTGCTTCTTGTCTGTGCCCTAACCAGAGATAGAACTAGCAAGCTTGCATATTGAGACTACATTCTAACCAACTGAGCTACCCAGCCAGAGTTGCACACATAATTTCTTACCACCACATTTCCTTAAAGGGTATTATTTAAAAATAAATCTTTTAAAACCCTATTAAAACTATTTCATTGTTGTTTTTACCACTTCCACCAACTAAATGTCTATTTGATGGATACATTATTTTGCTTTTAAAGGTTTACACCCAACTGTTTAAATAAAGAGAAACACTTTTTAATCAGAGTATGAAAATTAACATTTTGAAAATATGCTAAAATTTGTTTATTAGTTAATTACAGAAGACACTTGTTTATTTGGACCATCGGATGATGACCAAACCATGTCACTTATTTTTTGGTAGAAAGCCCTCATTTTAAAGTAATGTGTCTAAAGAAAGTAAGCACAATTTGGGGGATTGGGTTTTTAGATGAAGCTTTTATTACAGAAACATTACAGCAGCAGCACACAGCACAGTAAAGCAATAAAGGTGACTACACCACGTTGAGAGTGCTGTGACACACAAGAGAATGTAACTGATATTTCAAAATCAGTCAGCTGTTGTAGCTAGTGTGGCATATCCTTTATATAGAAATGTTAGAACTGATAGTTCAAAAACATTTTACTTCTTAATTAGAACAGTCTTTATGAAATTACCATTGAAAATTGGCCATGGAAGAGAATAATTCCATGGGGAAACGTTTTAACAATATAGCAACAGGCATAGGTATGACAGGTACATGACATAATTTTTACATATGCATGCTTACCTAAACTTCAAAAATGTATCCTCAAATTATTCTCATTCCAAAACTGTGTTACTCCCATTTGGTAACCCCCAGTCTCCTGTGCGCATTTCACAAATCAGTGAGTTTTGGACCACTTGTATTTAAAATCATCAGTGTCTAAATCATCAAGTGGCATGCTCAAATATTTATGCACTCTTTTGAATTAAATTACACTTCAATATGAAATATTTTATTTCAAAAGGCATCACAATTTCAACTCAATTCCATTACAGATTATTTGCCTACCCTTAGGGATGGGGGGGGGGGGTAATGAGGATTCCCCATTCAAATAATTGAAAACAGACTTTAATTATTGGTCAAAATGGAGATCAATGAGCCCTGTCTCCAGAGACACTTTACATAAAGACTCCTCCGAAAGACCTGGTCTAGTTTTTCAATATAAGAAATTCAGTGGCAAATGCCTAAAGACATTAATTCCCATAATGCTCCACTAGATAAGTAATGAAGTCCAATATCCCTAACCAAAAAGTCACTGTGTGACAACACACTGGATATTAAATTCAGTTTTCTGTTTGGGCAAAATCAATAGTAATTTGCTTCCTGTTCCTAATTATGGCTTAGAGTTCTGATGACACTAAAAAAAATGTTAAAACTTCAAAACAGATATATTATTGATCATTTCATTAGTCATCATTTGAGAGGTCTGTAAAATTTTAAGTATCTTTAAGTAACTAGGCATCAATTAAAAATAATCATTTCTGGTCATAACTTAAATCCCAGGCATTTAGAAACATCCTATAGTAGACTAACCGAACCATGTCCCTATCCCGAATTATCTTTCACAATGTTCAGGATATATCCCACAAATTATAAACAAAGCAACCATAATTTTAAAAATCCAAAATCTATTATCTTTTTTTCAGGAGAAACGTATAAAAATAAAATGAGCCACATAAATAACATTCAGTACCTTGCATATGTCAACTCTAAAGTTGCAAGACTTGTGTTAATATTGCTCACGTCTAGGCACAGGCTGATTCTATTCAGCTTTAATTTGGATTTCAGGAAGTGATACAGATTGCTTCACTTATATAAGCTTAGATACTTATTAATATAGCATTTTTAGCATTGAATTAAAAAAGGAGCCAAGGAGTCCTAGTTATATTTGCTTTCACACACTAATCTTGTTATAGGGATTGCCTATAGCCAAAACGCAGCTGCTAGGCTAATTTCAGGCCTACCAGCCTTGACAGCACTCTCCTTTATAAGCAGCTGGTGATTAACCATATGGGAAAGTGTCATTGAACTCCAGATGGAGTTGACTTCTTCATATAGCTCTAGACTAGTCGATTTGGGGACAGATAGATATCTTTAGTGCTACTGATCATTAAATCACTTATTTCTTAAACATTAAGATGATTCTGTGAGGTGTTAATGTGTTAAAGAGAAAAATGACTTAAGAGTAAGACTTTGGTTCTTTTCTATCTGTTGGGAGCAACGAAAACAATGAGAATGTAGAGTTAGGTGCACTCTCCAGCACTGACCCCAGCTAGGAACACACTTACACGCATGCTCTCAGAGTTCCTAATGAGGCAATAAATGTTGTACTACTTCTTATCAATCTTTTTTTTTTAATATATCTTATTGATTTTATACAGAGATGAATTGAGAGGGATAGAGAGTTAGAAACGTCGATGAGAGAGATACATCAACCAGCTGCCTCTTGCACACTCCCCAACGAGGATGTGCCCACAACCAAGGCATGTGCCCTTGACCGGAATCGAACCCGGGACCTTTCAGTCTGCAGGCCGACGCTCTATCCACTGAGCAAACCGGTCTTGGCTTCTTATCAATCTTGAGAAGAAACCTTTATGGCCAGAGAAATTTCTAAAGATATCAGTGATAAGATAGAGCCTAAGTGTTATTCTGGTCAAAAATAAGTTTTTCTTCTCTGGGGAAATCAGCATACACTATCAAAAATGATTAGTCTGTTTCCTCCACACATTATCAGGAATGGCAAAGGCAATGAGAGAGTTAGGTCAAAGCAAGACACTAGAATAATTTTTTTCCTCCTAGAATAAAATAATCAACTAATCATACTTCTGTTAGATTATAACCCTTGAATTTGAAAGATCTCTTAACTTAAAATGTACACATTATTTTCTGAATAAAACTATAATTTACACGCCAAGTAAGTTTTTAATTGCCCACAGACTCGCAGAATTTTGAAGTTAAAAAATGTTTACAGTTATCTGTGTTTATCATCTATGATATGACCATTCATAATTTTAGAGTAAATATTACACTTCAATTTCAGTCCAGAGCTTCATCACTGTAACACAAAAATAATCCCATTGCAGAATTTTTCTTTCATTACAACTTTTAATTTCAAATTAAAGTAATCTTAAACATTGGTGAAGTGAATTTCCTTTAACTTATCTTTTATTTTGAAAAGCAATACTAAAAACTTTTGTTAAGCCGAAACCAGTTGGCTCAGTGAATAGAGTATCAGCCTGTGGACTGAAGAGTCCCAGATTCCAATTTAGTCAAGGGCATGTACCTTGGTTGTGGGCACATCCCCAGTAGGGGGTGTGCAGGAAGCAGCTGATTGATATTTCTCTCTCATCGATGTTTCTAACTCTCTATTCCTTTCCCTTCCTCTCTGTAAAAAGTCAATAAAATATAAAAGCTTGTATTAAAATAAATCTATCACCCTAGTCAGGTTGCTCAGTGGGTGGAGCATCCTCTCATCACCAAAACGGTTTCTAATTTGATTACTCACTGGGACACATTCCTAGGTTGTGAGTTCCATCCCAGGTCAGGGTGCTTATGGAAAATAACTGATCAATGTTTCTCTCTCCCACATTGATATTTCTTTCTCTCTTTCTTCCTCTCTCTCTAAAATCAATTTAAACAATAATATCCTCAGGTAAGGATTTAAAAAATCTATTAAAAGTTTTTAAAAATAAATCTATATGTCAAAGTTCAAATATTAAAGTCAAATGCACTTTAAAAGATATATACAACATATATAATAATTCATTAAATCTATTGCAAGCTATAACTTTCTTGTTATTTTTTTTTCTAGACTCTAAGTCCTGGTATTTATCAAATAGATAATATTCACTGTTGCTCCACCAATTTATGTAAGAGTGCTGTTAATGGATTTATTATACATTTCCTGATAAACACATTTTGTACAACAGGAGTCCTAATATTAACTATGCAACCACAAAGTACACACAAGTAAGAAAAAAACAAAGAGAAAGCCCATGTCAGCAGCAACAATTAATTGACTGAGCTGCCATGAAGGTGGAAATAAAATCAATCATATTGAAATAATTAATAAAAGCCTCTGTCATATATGACTAATTATGCATGACTAGCTTAGAAAAGCATATATATAACAAACACTTCTAAAGAACTATGCAAACTAGCTGAAATATTTACATTAAGGAATACAACACAATACCTGGTTGAATCCTGAACCACAATAATCAAAGACCATAAACAAAATAATTAATTTGTTAAATTAATCCAGGAATTAAATTAACTTATCCCTTGTGTAAATAAAAATACACACAAAAAAGATAACATTGTTGACAGATAGTCAGGCTTTCACAAATACAAGAATGACCTGATAGAGCCACTCAAAATAGCACTGAATCCAACTTTTTCACCCTACATCATGCTAATGCTCACCTTTGAATTTTTCACACCTTGATTCTCTGAAGCATCTCTTTCCAGTGCTAACTATCCAAGTCTTTCAAGGACCACATCTTCTATAAAATGTTCTAACATATTCAAGACAATAGCTTCTTCCCTTATTGCACTGTCTGTGATGACAATGAATATTTTGGTCTTTTTCTTTTGGGAAAAAAAAATTCATCTTTACACTAATAAAAGAGAAATATGCAAATTGACTGCAACTCCACAACACCCATCAGCGAATCAGGAGTGGGTATGCAAACTAACCCAACAAAAGATGCAGGTTAATTTGCATATTCAGGCACAGAGCAGCCAGGTGGGATGGGATACCTGCTATGAAGTAAGGGGAGGGCGGGGGGCAGAGGGAGTTACAGGAGTGGTGCTCCAATCAGAGTGGAGAAGACTGAAGGCTCTGACCAGAGCACAGATGGAGGCTATGGCCAGAGTGAAGGCCTGGGTCCCAGATGCCACAGGAAAACCGGTGGCAGCAGCCAGGGGAAGGAAGGCCTATTGCATAAATCTTCATGCAATGGGCCTCTAGTCGGGGTATAATTCATGTTACTCTTTTATGCATTTCTCTTTTTTTTCTTTTTCTCAAAAGTTTCTTTATTAAATTCTACTTTTCCATGACAAGAATAAAATTGAACAACTTTATATATGTCAAAAAATTCACATTTCTTCAAGTAATCTCTGTTATTTATAAGTAAGATATATTTTATACTTTTTAAGTGATGTTTCACTAATAATTCCAAAATAAATATTATTATTTTACTCACTGAAAGCAAAGCTAGTGGTTTAAAAAAATAAAACTAGAAATGTTTATTTATTTGGGGTTTTTTGTCTTTTTTTTTGTCTTGTTTTTGTATTAGTTTTTCAACATAACATTTAACTTTAATTTCTTTACTTAATCATATTTCTCCCAAACAGAAAATATGCATACAAACTACTAACAAATTTATTTTATACTTTTGTAATTGCTATTCTCTTTAGGGGAAAAATACTATGTTATCAGTGTTGTAGACTTTTCACCAAGGAAATGCATTTCACATTCATTAGGATGACTATTAAAAACGAGAGAGAGAGAGAGAGAGAGAGAGAGAGAGAGAGAGAGAGAACAACAACCACAAAACAAACAAACAAGCAAATAAAACCCCACCCACAAGAAACTGTTGGTGAGGATGTGGTGGACAAATTGGGACTCATACTACTGGTGGAAATGTAAAATGGTAAAACCATTGTGGAAAACAGTTTGGCATCTTTCTAGAAATTTAAAAATGGAAATACCATATGATCTAGAAATTTCACTTCTGGGTATATACCCAAAATAATTAAAATCAATGACTTGAAGTGATTTTTCTACACCCATGTTCATAGCAACCTTATTCACAACAGCCAAAAGATGAACACAAATCAGGTATCCATTGACAAATAAATAACTACGAAAAATGTGGTGTATACATACAATAGAATAGTATTCAGCCTTAAAAGAAAGGAAAACTTGACACATGCTACAACATGGATAAACATTAAGGTGCATCTCACTTGTACCAGAACAGTCTGTCATTACATAGAACTATTAGTAGAAGGCTTTCACATCAATATTAAAGAGAAAAACACATTCCATTGCTGCTTAT
The DNA here is from genome assembly GCA_963924515.1 of Vespertilio murinus. Taxonomy (NCBI): domain Eukaryota; kingdom Metazoa; phylum Chordata; class Mammalia; order Chiroptera; family Vespertilionidae; genus Vespertilio; species Vespertilio murinus. Next base: position 123,886,942 of record OZ004708.1, read on the forward strand.
TCTCCTTTGAAAACAAGTATTTGGATTTCTACCTTCTAGATGAGAGATTATTGAACCGCTTAGAAACCTGAATTGCAAAAACACCTAAATGCTTTGGCCCAGTTTGTAGAAGAAATTAATGTTAATGTGTATGTAAGATTTCTGGAATTCCTAGCTTTGTGCTTTATTTTCACACTAATAAGCCAGTCTTCTCTAAGGCCCCACGCTTAGACTCTCAAGAGAAATTGGTTCTTTAGCCAATTTCCTCTTGATTTCATAGTTTATAAAAAAAATGCCATCTGATATACAAAGAAAATATAAATTAATAAAACACAGGACCAGAGCCTCATATCTGGGTAGAAGATTTATATACATAAACTCTCAAGCACAGGTCCTGAAACAGACCCCAAAGATTGCCAGTTGCCATAGTAAATACTTCCAGTTTTATTGAATGTAAAAGTGTAAACAGATGAGCAGGGTCAGATAAATCATCAGTGTTGCCCTTGTTAACCTCCGAGTGTCAGAAATAAGTAGCACATGCTGTCACTTTCCAAAATAAAATAATCATGATCATAATTTACACCCTTGGCTTCTTGGTCTATGAACGTCTCCCTTTTAGAACCTCCTTCAGTGCCATTTTGCTAATTTCTCATGAAGAGAAAGGTTCCAAAAGTTATTAATCATTTTGTTATTGAAATGGGTTTGAGAACTACACAGCAAACCTCAAATAGTATAAATATGGCAAGCCTACCAAATGCTTTCACTCTGTTCTCTCACTCCCTTGATCCTAAACTGTTCTTGCATTTACCATGGAAGAAGAAGGGTGCAGTGGGGACTAAAACAACTGTTAAAAATGCAAGCCCTCCTCTAACAGGCAACTGCTTTTAGAAAAAAAGGGGGGGAGGAAGGAAAAAGTTTTCCTCTGGAAAAAAAATTAAAGGGAAGAAATGTAGGTGGAGACAGATGCTAAAGGGCTATAACCACTAACACACTTGAACACCAAACTAATGTTCCTTTCTTTCTTTCACAATTACAAATTTATTTCTTCTTTATTCAGAGTTCTAATTCCATATTTAGGCCTATTCTAAAACCTTTGGAAATGACAATAAAAATTAAATAACCAAACATTTTTTCTTTTATGTTTTTGGAGTGGGAAGAATAAAATCTGGAGTGGTAAAAATAACATGCTCAATGTCACATCATTAGTTAATTACAGTGCTAAGATTAGAGTCCATAATATAAATATTTCTTCTTTTAGAAATCAAATGAGAAGATAGAATACTTACTACAGTATTCTTAATGCTATGAAGTTGTTAGAGAAAAGAATGTTAGATTCACTATTTGATGAAAGGGCTTGGAATGAGAAATCTCATTATTGTTTCTTTTACTAAGGATATACATTATAGGAATATGTTGTTAAAACAGTAATATAAAATTCATAAATAAATGTAACAATTGAAAGTCAGACTAGAATGCATTCGTTCATTCATCAGCAGGCCCTCAAATCTTGTATGATAAGATAGTCTTCAGTTTAATAAAACTGCTATCACTTATTGAATATTTAATAAGAGCTGGTCATTCTAAGCACATTAAATTTTACTGAAATTGGAGCATAAGTATTGAAGTCAATGTTGATTTCAAATTTTCTCCTTAGTGCTTAAGGAGTTATAATCTTCGGCAAGTTACTTAATCTCTAAACCCTGAATTTGTTGGCTATTAAGTGAAAGTAATAATAACATCCACCTCAGTGTTTTTCAATGTTACTATAAGATATTAAATGAAATAAATACCTAAAATACTCATCTATAGTAATGTATGAATATTAATGATGATTTTGTATTATTATTAAATTTAATATTAACATTACCAGAGCAGGGTGATATGATTAACCTCATTTCACAAATAAAAAAATGAGTTTTAAAGGATTTAATTAACTAATAAACTTTGAAATATACCTTGTCTTAAAATTTGTTTTTAACAGCCATGCATGATGAATCAATGTTAGAGGTAATGTTTTGAGGCCTGGTTACATTTCTTATTCTTTCTCTGTAATATTGAGAAAGTCCTTTAGTCAATCCATAATTGTTCATTAAACTTCAATAATGTTCTAATGCTTTTCTACATAATCAAAGGGATACAAAAGCAGAGTTCATTACCTCCTAGAGGTTACAATTTATCTAAGAAGACGATGTAAAATAAGAACTCAATAAAGAATTAAACCATATGGTCTCATGTCTAAGATTCAGGATTCAGTTATAGAAAGCAAAGGTTGAGCCCGGCCAGCATGGCTCAGTGGTTGAGCATTGACCTATGAACCAGGAAATCATGGTTCAATTCCTGGTCAGGGCAAATACCTAGGTTGTGGGCTCCATCCCCAATGAGGGGTGTGTAGGAGGCAGCCAGTCAATGGTTCTCCCTCATCATTGATGTTTCTATCTCTCCCTCTCACTTCTTCTCTGAAATCAATTAAAAAAATAAAAAAGCAGAGGTTGAGGTATATGGACATCATTGGAGAAACATCCATAAAATTAAGCTGTTTTAGGAGATGAATATATATATATATATATATATATATATATATATATATATACTCATTTGCTCCTTTCTTTTTATACTAATATGCTCCTTTCTTTTCTAAGACTATAGTCTTAGAAAAGAAAGAAGTCTTTTTTTAATATTAATAGCTCCTTTCTTTTCTAAGACTATAGTCTTAGAAAAGAAAGGAGCTATTAATATTAAAAAAAAAAACAGAATAAGGAAAGATATCAGAGTGCTCATTGAAAAAATAATTTGGAAATGGATTTGGAAGCCCTAAATTATAGAACTGGAAATGGAAAGAAGTGAGTAAATCAAAGATGTAATTGATAGGAAAATTACATAAAAGAATAGAATATGACAGTTAGATAGACAAATAGATATAGGATAGAATAGAATAGCACAAAACAGGACTTAAAAACAGATTTGATAGAAAGTGTGAAGACAAAAAACAATAATGGCTTGAAATGTTCTAGTCTGGAACATGAGAAAATGTATTCATGTACCAGAGGCAAAAGTAGAGAAACTGAAAAAGAGAGCTCTTATGTTGGGCAAAGAAATCATGTAAAGATGATTTTTTTTTAGTTTGTGACTTACTGTATTTGAGAAGCTGCCAAAATAGCTGTTGGTTTTTCTGAAGATTGTTATGCAACAAAGAATATCAGCTCAGATGACAGTCAAGACCTAAAAAAAATAATGTTAAATACTGTGTATGTAATGATAATTAAATACGTAAGATAGGTGTTGTCACTTTGCATAAAGACTGACATCTTGAAAAAATATACTGGTTTGGTAGAGATGTCCAAAATAAGAGTAGTCAGCTCAGCCAGGTTGGTTCAGTGATTGAGCATCGACCTTTGAACCAGGTAGGTCACGGTTCATACCTAGGCACATGTTAGGGTACATGCCTGGGTTGTGCCCAGTAGGGGGCATACAGGAGCAGCCAATTAATTATTCTCATCATTGATGTTTCTACCTTTCTCTCCTTCTCCCTTCTTCTCTGAAATCAATTAAAAAGATATTTTTTAAATGAGTAGTCAAAAATCTGAGGTGGGCAAATTGCAGGCAGAAAGGAAGATAAACAGAAAAGTAGTTTTACAGAAGCCAAGAAAATATCACTGGTGTCTGAAGGATGATTCAAATAGAGCTCTATAAGCTGCTTCCCTCTTACAACATCTGCATTCCCTGTTCTAAAAACAGAGAGTTATGTAACTTTATGCATCTTGACTAGATGAGTATAGGTTTAATGACCCATTGTTAGTGTTTCTATACTATCTTCTGCAACTTTGATGAATCCTAAATCTCTGCTATGTGGACATACCTTATATCCTCATTTGTAGAACAATGACAATTACACAGTCCTTTGAAAAAGTCACAACAAGGTTTCTTAGATATTTAGGGGCTCAACAAATTGTAGTAATATTTAAATTTGTTTTTACTTGAACAAGAAAGAGAACTGATTGTGGTGATTATCCTGCAAACAGGCCCAACTCAAATAACTTAGGTCTGCTTTGGCCTGAAAGGTCTTCAACTTCCTATGTCTAAATTTGGAGTAGTATAATTTCAATCTTGATAGTTTTATATATTTTACATATCAAAAACAATTTCCATGGAACTTCTTTGACACTGACATGTCACTGAATGCATGGAGTGCTATGACACTATCTTATATTTTACCATTTATTGTCCAAATACAGAACTGGTTGTAATGTCCTTTTCCATCTCTATGCCTTCAAATATCCTCCTTGTTATTGAAGGTAAATCCTTAAGACGTCCTAGCCAAGGTGAAGATTCAATTATTTTGTACATGGGGCCTCCTCATTCAACCTGAGTAGTACACTTGTCCTCACTTTGGTATTGCTTAGTACAGAGAGCAATTTTATGCTTAACATATAGGTAGACTCACAACATAATATGTGTATATATATATATATATATATATATATATATATATATATATAAATAAAATGTGTGTATCAAGTTTCATATAATAATACATTATCAAAAACTAAATGTTATTCTCAATAAAAGTACAGTTTATAAAGATATGTAAGTATAAAGAAAATGGCCTCTGGCAATACCAATTTCCCCAAACCCCTTTTTCTTCATCACATATGTACTGTAACTAGGCAAATAATTACTTTTTGTATCACAAAAGTGTTTTGAGAAGTACACTCATCTAGTCTTCTACCAAAGATCACAGAGCATGTCAGAACTTTTTTCATCTAATTTTTTTTTTTATTGCTTGTGTAATGTTAGGGTCAAACAGAATACTGTAGTTCTTCTTCTTAGAGTATGTGCTTAATTCCAAAACTATGGTCATTTTTATCCCAATGATGTTATGATCAGTTTTAATTATGAAAACAAGATGCTTTAGCCTGTTAAAACAATTTACTAAACTTAGCTGGTAGATGCATAATGAATAATTAGAATAATCATATTTCAAAAGTCCATTTAAGAACAAAGTCAATACTCCTATATAAATAAATTTTTGTTTCTTCAAATTTTCTTATTTTATTGTTAATCTTCACCCTAGGATATATTTTCCATTTAGTTTTTTTATAGAGTTTAAGGGAGAGAGTGAGGAAAAACAGAACAAGAAGAAGAGGGAGAGGGAGAGGGAGAGGGAGAGGGAGAGGAAGAAAGACACATCCATTGGTTGCCTCTTGCAAAGGCCCCAACTGAGGCCCAGGATGGAGCCAGAAGCCCAAGTGCACGCCCTTGACTGGGAATGGAATCAAAGACCCTTTGGTGTACAAGCCAATGCTTTAGCCACTGAGCACCACCAACCAGGCTTGATATTTAAAATTTCCACAAAAATAAACTTCAGAAATTTTTGTTTATTCAAGGTAAACAGATATGGCTTGAACCCAATTAAGGCCAACTCAAAGCATCAACATCTGGATATGTATGGTTGACTCTCTAATAATCACACACACACCAGGTACTCAAAAATAATTTGAAAAAGGTAAATGGAAGGAGGATACATTTATAGAGAGATTAAGGTGTTGTATGATAATTTTAGGACTGAATTCTTTTTGGAAGGTTGGGTTTTGCCTCCTTCATAAAAATGTGTTAGTACCAGAATGTTAAGTGGAATTGATTTTATAGACAAATTCACTTTGTTATCTACATATGTTCCTTTCTCCAAACAGAAACAATAGAATATAAATAGTTTGGCTTCTGAGACTATTTAATTTTAAGGCCAGTTAAAACAGAAATCACATAAAGTTCTGATTATTACTAAGGTTGAATCCCAATAGTTTTCAGATTGACCTTTTCTCTGTGTTAAGAGTGAAGTTCAAGTGCATACCTTCACTTTCAAAGCTCTGAAGAGAATCAGTTTAGGACACAAAAACTCTAGCTAGCAAGTCTTTTTAATAAAGACTACAAAATATAAACATGTAAGTCTATATATGTTGGTTTTATCAAAATTTCTTAAAATTTAAAAGAGATCTAATTCTTATTTTATTTCAGGTATCTCTTCAACTTTTTGGTCTCCCATCTACACCCCAAGAAATGATGAAATCTCAGCTTTTCTATAGGAAGGCAAGTATTTTGCCACAGCAAAAGATAACTAAATCATTTAAGTGTAATAATTCTTGGCTACAAATATATTTTTTAAAATATATTTATTGATTTTTTACAAAGAGGAAGGGATAGAGATAGTTAGAAACATCTATGAGAGAGAAACATCTATCAGATGCCTCCTGCACACCTCCTACTGGGGATGTTCCTACAACCAAGATATATGCCGCTGACTGGAATCAAACCTGGGATCTTTCAGTCCACAGACCGATGTTCCATACATTGAGCCAAACCAGTTAGGCTACGAATACATTTTAAGAAGTAATGTACAAAATTTAGCATAATGACATATAGTTGACTCAATCTTCTGTTTCTCTGATCAGTCTTTTAAAGATATTCTGTAGCAATCTATGAAGCTAGAATTTTGTGTCTGTGCATGACCAATACTTCTTTTTTTTTTTTTTATGTATTTTAATCTCACATTTATTAATTCACTCATTCATAACAATTGTGTTTAAATTACTAATGAAAATGTAATGAGTCATTAGACAAGATTAGCCTTCATTGTTTGTCATTTCTTTTTTTGACAAATTTTTTTTTAAATAAGTCTTTATTGTTCATATTATTACAAATGTTCCTCATTCCCCCCCCCATTGCTCCCCTACACCAAGTTTCCATTCAATTCTCTGCCCTTTCCCCATCCCCCATTGTCCTCATCCATAGGTGCACACAGTTTATGTTCAGTCTCTTCCCGCCCCGCCCCACTTCCCATTTCCCCGGGAATCATCAGTCCACTCCCCTTCCATACCTCTGATTCTATTATATTCACCAGTTAATATTGTTCATCATTTTTACTTCCCTTGGTTTTTAGACTCACTTGTTGATAGTTACATGTTCGTTCATAATTTTTATCTTTATTTTTTTCCTCTTCCTAAAGAACCCCTTTTAACAATTCATATAATTCTGGCTTGGCAGTGATGAATTCCTTTAGCTTAAATTTATTTGTGAAGCTCTTTATCTGGCCTTCGATTCTGAGTGATAGCTTTGCTGGGTAGAGTATTTTTGGCTGTAGGTTCTTGTTATTCATCACCTTGAATATTTCTTGCCATTCCCGTCTGGCCTGCATGGTTTCTGTTGAGAAATCAGCTGACAGTCGTATGGGTGCCCCTTTATAGGTAACTACCTGCTTTTGTCTTGCTGCTTTTAATATTCTCTCTTTGTCTTTAGCTCTTGGAATTTTAATTATGATGTGTCTTGGTGTGGTTCTTTTTGGATTCCTTTTGTTTGGGGTTCTGTGTGCTTCCTGGACATGTAAATCTATTTCTTTCACCAGGTGGGGGAAGTTTTCTGTCACTATTTCTTTCAATATGTTTTCGGTATTTTGCTCTCTGTCATCTTCTGGGATGCCCATAATTCTGATGTTGGTTCGCTTGAAGTTGTCCCAGAGGTTTCTTACATTATCTTCAACTTTCTGGATTCTCTTGTCTTCTTGCTTCTGTGGAGGAGTGTCCTCTGGCTCTTTGTGTTGCAAATCTTGGACTTGATTCTTACAATCTTCCATTCTGTTTTTAGGACTCTGTATAATATTATTTATTTCAGAGATTGTATTCTTTATTTCTAGTTGACCTTTTATTATTTCTTGTTGACCCTTTATTATTTCTTGTTGATCTTTTTTCATATCCTCATAGGTCTCATTTATTTTATCGGCCTTTTCTAGGAGATTGTTGAACATCCTTATAAGCGTGGTTTTGAACTCTATATCCCGTCGCTTTTTGTCCTCCATTTCTTTCGTTTGTGATCTGTTTCCTCGTTTCGACATTTTCGCTGCTTCCCTGAGTTGGTAGGTTGGGAGGATCAGCTGTGTCTATGCCAGGAGACAGCCTTATTCCACTAGACTTGGAAACCTGCAAAAGCCTCTCTGAGTTCAGCTTGGATGGGGCGGAGTTTCAGGGTGGAGCCTACAGCCTTGGCTTCCGGTTAGCCCCGCCCTGCCCTCGGAGGTTCCTGAGTCTCAGTGTTCCTCAGTGTCCTTTGGTACTCGCTGCAAGCACCTCTGAGAGAAAGGCGCCCTAGAGCTTCGCCTGCTTCCAGACAGTGTAGTCTCTCCCCCAACAAGCCCACAACTGGGGTTCAGAGCAGTTGGAAGTGGGGTTAAGCACAGTCCGGAGCTTATGTCTCCTTCCCGCTAGGGCGGTCTCTCGGCCCAAACAACAGTCTGTCCTCTGTGCGCGTAAATTGCGCGACTCAGGGGATCTGCTTTTCGCTCCCCTGAGCTTCTGCCTTACAGCCCAGATTCCCCCCGTATGAGGCTGGGGCCCGAGGGTCTTGCCCAGGACTGGGGTTCAGTGCAGTCAGAACTGGGGCTCAGCACATTCCTGAGCTTTTGAGTCTTTCCCGCTGGGGCAATTCAGCAGCTCAGCGAACAGTCCCTCCTCTGCGCGCAATGTGCGCGACTCCGGGGCTCTGCCTTTCTCGCCGCTCGGCTGAGCTTCCGCCTTACAGCCCAGATTCCCTCTGTATGAGCCTGGGACCCCCGGGGTCTCGCCCAGAACTGGGGTTCAGTGCAGTCGGAGTTGGGGTTCAGCACGGTCTGGAGCTTTTATCTCCTTCCCGCTGGGGAACGCCAGCCAGGCACTCAGCCGCCCCTCCTCTCCGGCTCCGTCCTCTCCCCGCGCGCACCGCGCCTTCGTACCTCAGGCTTTTACAGCTCCTCTGGTTTTCCTTCTGGTTTTCTCTTTCCTTCTAGTTGTAGAATTTCCAGTCAGTCAACTTTCCTGTAGTTCTGGATAGTGTCCACTCTATATTTTAGTTGTATTTTTTTAAATTGTTGAGGGCGGCTGCAGTTAGGCTTTTACCTCTGCCGCCATCTTGTTGTGTCTTGACGATGACCAATACTTCTTAAAGAAATCAACCAAAGTTAAAATTGCCTAAGGATGCTTTAGAAAACAGATGGTTATTTTTGAAAAGTTGCAAAGCATTTGGTAGAATCACTCTTTTAACTTCTTAATGCCAAAAGTACAAAATTATCATTGTAGTTGGAATAAAGAGGAGGGAAGAATGGAAGAACTGCATACAAACTGTGGTTGTCATAATGGACATTTGCTTAAGACAAACAGATAAATACTCAGAACCCATAAAACATGCTCTTCTATTTCTAACTATTGAATGCACGTTTTTGCATTTCTTATCATCTAGGAACTCAGACATTTATCATGCAATCTCCTCTGCAAAGCATTTGATAGCATTCATCTAACAGCCTCAGCCAGAGAACATTGCCTAACAATAAAGCATTCAGAAACTCTAGTACATGTTTACAGAATGCTTAACCCACTAGGATTAAAACCAAAATATGGGAACTCAGCTTCCTGTATCATCTATTCCCTCAACTTTGTAGATTTAACTTTATATCACACAGCAGCAAAAATCACTGCTCTTCCCAAAACAAATTCAGCTGAAGCTCTTAATCAGCATCTTTGAAAGCCTGAGCATGGCTTACATATTTATAGATGCGAACATCCTAGTTTCCATAGTCTAAACTGGATAAGTCTTGTCAAGGGACTTTGTAGCTATTGCTATATGCAAAGCCAGTAAGGATCTGCTAATGCTGTTATCAAATGCAGTCCTATCAGCACTAAACATTTGGCTTGGCATTTTGATAGTAACATTTTAAAGAAAATGGACAAAATAGAATTCACCTTTATATGGTAAATAGATAATAAGTAAGAAGTTTTCCCTTGTTGGTTTAGCAACTTAAAAACTAGCTGAAGTCTGTGACATAATAAATGTAAAAGATGACATCCATGATAAATTTGTGAACTGGGTAATGAACACTCTAAATGGATGTTGCTAAATTTGTGCTGTAATTCCAATTGAAGGGCTGTTCATTCATATAACTGTTTCACATGTGATATTTATAGGCTTTGCAGTATTAATAAAGACTCCCCAGCTTTGCCTTTTACTAAAACTCCAGCTTATTCCAGTAAGGAAAGTCTTATTCACTTCTTACAGAATAAAAGAGTAAAAATCTAGCTAGGGAAGGAGCACTAGGCGGATATAGAGGTGGGGATGGGACTGAAGAAAGAAGAAAACGGTGGCTATCTCTTGACCACAGCAAGCCTATCTTTATCCCTCAGCCTGACTCTGTGCCTTCCTGTTGACCTTCCACTGTGCCTTTCTAGCTTGTGGCTTTTCTTGCTTCTTGCTAAAATAAAATGAAAAGGGGGGGGGGGGGGAGGTGCTGTTTGCTGATTTTTATTTTTTATTTATTTGTTGTTGTTAATCCTCCCTGGAGGATAGTTTTTCATTGATCTTTGAGAGAGAGTCAAATAGAGAGGGGAAGACAGATAGAAACAAGGATGTGAGAGAAACACATCAATTGGTTGCCTCCTGCAGGTGCCCAGACCATGGCCTGGGCGGGGGAGGAGCCTGAAACCAAAGTACATGCCCTTGACTGGAATCAAACCCCGGGCCCTTTGATCCACAGGCCAATGCTCTATTCACTGAGCAAAAACAGACTAAGGCATCTGCTGACTTTTAAATCTTTGTCTCACTGATAGGTTTATAAAATTTAAATTTAAAAGTTTACTGTGGCTAAAACCGGTTTGGCTTAGCGGACTGGGAGGTCCAGGTTCGATTCAAGGGCATGTACCTTGGTTGCAGGCACATCCCTAGTGGGGGGTGTGCAGGAGGCAGTTGATAAATGTTTCTCTCTCATCCATGTTTCTAACTCTCTATCCCTATCCCTTCCTCTTTATAAAAATCAATAAAATATATTTTTAAATAAATTAAAAATAAATAAAATAAAAAGTTGACTGTGTATACAAGAGTTGGCAGAGAAGTTTTTCAAACTGCTGCCTATCTGCCAGCGGGTTGGTGGATGGATGTCCTTATAAGCACCATAATAAGCGAGAAAAGAGGTGCAGAGAGGTTGAGAGACTTGTCCAAGGCACTGGATGAGCACCAGGCAAAGGCACACTCCACTGGGCGTTTCTGAAACCACACTTCACCTTCCTCCCACACCACTCTCCTCTCCTTTCAAAAGAAAGGCACTCCCAAAACAGGAATGGCCAGGGTGGTTCTCCTCCTGATCAAAATTTCTGAAGAAACCCAAATCTACAGAGCTACCTACCCTTGGTTCCTTCACCTAAAGTACTTCCCTCCCATCCCGACTGTTCTCCATCTCAGCGCTGTGTTTCCTCTTGTCACGTAGGTAACGTATACTTACCTCCCTGATTACTTACTTCTCTGTCTTATACACTGGAATATAATAACCTCCCTGACGGTGGGAGAGTATCTTGTTTGCTGTACTCACTGTATCTAGCTTCAAGCACAGTGCCTCGTACATAGTTGAGTTGCAATAAGTATTTGTTAAATGTGAGAATAGTTAAATTGCTTTATCGTTTACACAGAATAATGAAGCAGAGTTTCTCTGGATATCACTTAGAATCAAACCCCCCAAGTGCAAGAATCTTCCAATAGGAATAAAACTTGTGGTCTTTAGAACCATAAAGGGCTTACGAAAACCACTTAAGCATTTTGTGTAATCGACGAAGCACTGAATCCCAGAAAGGACACCTACCCGAAGTCACACACTTAGCCACGGAGCTGCAGAGGCTAGAACCCACGGGGAGCTTAGCAACTGTATTTATTTACATGGACCCCGCATTCCTTGAAGAAAGGGTCTAGGGCCTTGGTCGGCAAACTGTGGCTCGAAAGCCACATGTGGCTCTTTGGCCCCTTGAGTGTGGCGCTTCCACAAAAATACCACGGCCTGGACAAGTCTATTTTGAAGAAGTGACATTGGAAGGAGTTTAAGTTTAAAAAATTTGGCTCTCAAAAGAAATTTCAATGGTTGTACTGTTGATATTTGGCTCGGTTGACTAATGAGTTTGCCGAGGACTCACTGGTCTAGGGAGATTGGCTAATAATGCTGAGAAAAGGCAGAAGTTAGTACCCTGAAACAAAGTTCAAGCTCAGTTTTTCATACTGGATATATTTGATTCTGCTTCCAAAAAACACTAATGTACACTAGAAAATAAGGTACACTGTATACCACTGATCAATCATGAATTCTGCTTCAGACCTTAATGCACTTTTTAGGATAAAAGACATTTTAACATGCCTTAGTCCTCCACCTCCCCCCTGCCCTGCCCCCATCACACACACACATACACACACAAAATCTGGCATTTCTGCAATAAAATCATTGGGAAGGTAGGGTAGTTTATCAAACAAAGCACAGATAGGGACTTCATATCCAACTTTCCAATTTCTGCATCAAATTACAGAAAATATTTTTTGTGGCAGAAATAAAACAAAAACAGTCTTTTTCCCACTTACCGGCTAAATATACCATCTTAGGTACACACTAGTATAAGTGATATTCCATCTTCAAATGCAGGCTGCTTGTGAATATACGCCAAAGGTTATTAATACTATTGTATGTGTATGCTTCTGCATAACGAAAGGAAAGGGGTTGGGAAATGCCCAGAGTGGTATCATCTGCAATTCACACCACGGAGCTTAGTTATCACAGCCCATATGGAGTGAAGGTCACCTGCTGATGCAGGTTCCATGAGGGCGTGGCCAGGTGACCTGCGGAAGTGACGTGTTGTATGCTGAGTGGCAGCTGGCTGGGTAAGGGTGCAGAACCGGTGATAGGAAGAGGATGTACAGAAGCTGCCATGCTGATGGGTGAAAACGAGAGGATCAAACCAACGCTGCTGATTCAAAGTTGTTCTCCCACAACAACAACCAGCAGCACCAAATTAGTTGCTGTGGTAGGGAGCATGCTGTGCTTAGAGACTAATTGCTGCACTTGTTAGCGTGTGCAAGAAGATGTTTGTTTGTTTTACATGTGTTTGGTGCCAAGATATCCTGGGGATTTGGAGCTGAAGTAGAAACAGAATGACAGTGTTTAGAAAACTAAACGAGAAAACAAAAGGGAAAGAGAACTTTTTTTTTTTTTTTTTCCTGAAAGTGACTTGAACATTAAACGTACGAAAAGCTTGAGGCTCTTATCCTGGGTGATTAATTCTTCAGTCTCCTTCAGATCAACCCATGGGAGCCCATGCTAGAATAGAGAGTGTTAAGTCTGGGATGCTTTGATGTTGTTACTTTCATTTAGATGGTGAATTATTCAAAGCGGGGAGGATCAGCCTAAGAGCTACCAATAGAAATGAAAGGGAATGAACTCCAGGGGAAGGAAGGAAGTGAAGCACAAAATGTGGGTGTTCAAACAGTTCCACCTGAATGGCAAAGTCTGGTATATGTACTTTGGGGAATTTGCCACACTGTATCTTTCCAGCTTCAGAAATAACTAGATTTTGACTGACATTTTCAAAGGTTTAATGATGGGAATATTTTACTCAACAACCTTGTTATTCTTCTCTCGTATTTCATAGGCTTCCCAAGTCTTCCCTTGTACAGAAATTTGCTACTTCAGAAGTCAAAAAGTACTTCTGGAATATGATTTAAAAGTAAGTTTACCAATGATCCTGGTAAGTATTAAAAACAATTATTGTTACTCATTATTTTTCTTCTGATGTGCAGAGACATGTGAGCACTAGTTAACTTCCCAGGACAAATTTGATATGTCTACATTTTCCATTTGATTACCATATTCTGTGGAATGTTTGTTACTTAAAATTGAGGAATAATTTGAATAATATTCATTATGTATCATATATCATTTTAATGTACCTGTTTTACATAAACTGTAAAAAAATTAAGCTATTAACTAGATTTTTTTATTTTTAAATTACAGTTTACTTTCAATAGTACCCACCTCGAACATAGTTACTGCAGTATTATTGACTATATTCTCTATGCAGTATTTCACATCCTTGTGATGATTTTATAAGTTAATCCTTTCACTTCTTTCATTCAGCAATTACATTTTTTAAAGTTCCCTTTATTACCTCAAAAATGTATACACATATTTTGCTTGGTTTGATATTCTCTCTATATATTTTTTTCTCTTTCTCCATCACCCCTTTTCAGATCTTTAAAATTTTCTCAAAAAGGAGGAATTGGCAACCTTCATTTTTTACACAAGAATAATAATGCAAATCTACATACACCATAAAACATTTTTCATTTTAATGTCATTTACTTTTTATTTTTTACTACTTCCTGCCACATATAGTGTGAATGGTTTATTAATGTGTAATGAAAAATGTATGTCTATTTGGGATTCATGCAAATCATCAATCCTACACAAAAAGCAAATTTTATATCCATGAAAATCTCCAGATTAAATTTTTATTTAACTTTTAAACTATACTTACTTGGTCTTAGAAACATTGTCATGAAGAGGATGTAGTTTGCACCCTCTCTGATGAAAATTAATTTCATCTGGCCTTCTGTATATATAAGAAAATGTGTTTGCAAAAAAAAAAAAAGCCTATGGCAAAGAAAAGTCAACTAATTTACTAAGTAAATGAGCCTCTGTCTCTTATTTAATTCAAAACACATTAGGTAAGACAGCCACATTTAAAAAAAATGTTTTTTATTAATTTTACAGGGAGGAAAGGATAGAGAAAGAGAGATAGAAACAATGATTGGTTGCCTCTTGCATGTCCCACTGGGTATCGAGTCCACAGTGCTGGCATGAGGCCTGACTGTGAATTGAACCAGTGACCTTCTGGTGCATGGGATGACACTCAACCAACTGAGCCACACTGGCTGGGCTAGCCACATGTTATTAGCATATCTGTTACCTCATGAAAGTGCTAAAAGAGAAGAGTACCAGAAAAATCAACAGAAGAACTAGTATGTGTATATGTGTCTGTGCTGTATGATTTACCCAGATATTTGTAATTCTAATCAATTCTCCTTGTTTTCCGTATTCTCTATTTGCAAATTTATACTATCTGCACTTTCGTCACTAAGCACTCAATTCCAAGATCAGGGTGTCACTCAGAAAAATGCTTATCACGTCTCCGTGGATGGACCCAGAACTCTTGACTCGGAGATTCTGCTTGGAGGAAGAAGAGACTATAAAACAGATGGCTCCTGACGTGTCCCAAAGGAAAGGCTTTATTTGTAGCTCAACTTTCTCCAGGTAGAAACAAAAAGAGGGCCATGAACAGACATAGCCTACTAAGAATGCTGAAAGTCAAAGACAAGAAAATCTTGAAAAGCAGTAAAAGAAAAACAATGCATCACTTAAAATAAGTTAGTAGCTGATATCTCAGAAGAAATCAGAAGGCAATGGTTAACATATTCAATGTTCAAAAAACGCAGTCAACTAAGAATCCTATAGCTAGCAAAACTATCATTGCTAGATGAAGGTGACCTGAAGGCTTTTCCATTAAATATCTATATATTTGCTGCTAGTAGACATATCTTATAATAAATACTAAAGGAAGGTGTTTAGGCCAAAAGCAAGTAGCCTCAGATAGTAACTTAAATTCACACAAACAAATAAAGAGCACCAATAGTAATAATTATGTAATTATAAAGGATATTACTACTGCATATTTTTAAAATTTCATCTCTTAACTGACTTAAAAATCAATTGTACAATATAGCACAGATATTATGTATTGTTGGATTTATAACATATGAAAATGTAATATATGACAAATATAGTTGTTAACACAGAAAATGTAGGAGAGGAGAGATCAAAGATGTTATAGATTAAAGAAATAATTACCAATGTTAATTTAATAATGAGCACAATGTACTATTGGATTCATATAATTAATAAATGTAATATGTATAACAATTACATCACAAAAATGGATAAAGAAGCCGAAACCGGTTTGACTCAGTGGATAGAACATGGGCCTGCGGACTGAAAGGTCCCGGGTTCAATTCCGGTCAAGGGCATGTATATTGGTTGCGGTCATATCCCCGGTGGGGGTGTGTGTGCAAGAGGCAGCTGATCTATGACTATCTCTCTCATCGATGTTTCTAACTCTCTATCCCTCTCTCTTCCTCTCTGTAAAAAATCAATAAAATATATATATATATATATATATATATATATATATATATATTTTAAATGGATAATTTTATATTATTTCTAGAATTAAGCTAGCATAATCAAAGCTGATTTTGAATAATTAAAAAATATGTATGGTAAACCCTAGAGCTATCACTAATAAGCATAACTCAAAAGAAAATCGATAATAAAGCTAAAATACAACATCAAAAATAATCATGCAATGCAAAAGAAAGAGAAGAGAAATAGAAGAACAAAAAGAGACATGAGACATTAAAACAGCAGACATAATTTATCACAACATTAATACCATTGAATGTGAATAGATTAAGCAAGCCAATCAAATTATAAAGATCATCGGGCTGGATTAAAAAAAACAACAACAACAACAAGATTCAACTATATGTTATTCATAGGAGCAACACTTTAGACTCAAAGACACAAATAGATTGAAAGTCAATTGAAGGGGAAAGATGCATCATGCAAATAGCAACCACATGAAATCTGGAGTAGCTATACTAATATCAAGCTAGTATCAGACTTTTAAAAATATTAGAGATAAAGAGCAACATTTTATAACAATAAAAAACCTCAGACTACCAGGAATATGTAACAATTTAAATGTATGTGCACCTAATAAGAAAGCAACAAAAATATGTAAGGAAATTTTTGACAGAAATGAAAGGAGAAATAGACGATTCAAAAATAATATCTGAAGTCCTGGCCAGTGTTTCTCAGTGGTGAGAGAGTTGGTCCTTGCACCAAAGGGGGTTGTGAGTTTGATTCTTGTTCAAGGGCACATACCTGGGTTGCAGGTTCTCTTCCTAGCCCCTAGTTGGGGTGAATCAGAAGAGGTAAACAGTCAATGTATTTCTCTCACATCAATCTCTCTCTCTCTCTCTCTCTCTCTCTCTCTCTCTCTCTCTCTCTCTCTCATTCTCATTCTCTCCTTCCCACATTCTCTCCCTTTCTGAATAGGAATGACTCGGCTGGACCATACTACTCTAGCATAATCTGATTGATGTTTCTCTCTCGTTGATGTTTCTCTCTATCCCTCTCTCTTCCTCTCTGTAAAAAATCAATAAAATATATTTTAAAAGGTATCAAACAGCTTTAATTGGTAATCATAAGCTTTGCACAAATATTTCTGGTCTCATGTTTCTAGGTCAAATAGATTATTATACTGTCCTTCCCCCTCCTTGAAGTTAAGCATAGTAATAAGTTGTTTTGGCCAATGAAATGTGAGTAAAGATGATGCCTAATACTTCCAGGCAGAGGAGTTTATAAGCCAGCATATGACTCACCATATTTTCCCCCTCTACTACCAAAGTCAATAACACTGCATCATACTTCAAAGGCAGACTGCAGCTAATTCATTTAATTAGTCTTTCTCAAATCAAAAGAGATCTAAATAAATATGTGCTTCATCTCTTTTTCATCAAATCTAAAATACACATTTTTTTTCACAGTTTAACTTCTTTAAAATGTCACAGTTTAATTGGCAGCACTCTTTTCTGAGTAGTACACAAAATAATAGTGTATCTTAAAATTGATAAAATCTTAGACCTGATGGAAACTGGTATGTTCTACATTTTTTCTTTATTCTTGTAATATTTCAAAGCCATTTAGATGACATTTTTATAGAGTTTTTAAAATGTGAATAAATGTTTGTGATATAATTACATGGGGGGGGACCAGAATACAGAAGTAACGAGTGGTAGGTATGTCAATCTTGTAAAACTATGGTCATGTTATATTAAAACGCTGTGGCACTAGTACAGAAAGAGACAGCTGAATTGGACAAAATCCAGAAACAGGTGTGCTTGGGAATTCACCTTTCAAGAAGGTGATATTTCACATCAAAATGGAAATGAATTTTAATTAATGGTGTTAAAACTAATGAGTAGCAATTTTGGGGGAAATGGCATAAGAGCTCTATCTCACACCATACATCAAAATAAACTCTAAATATATTAGAAATATTTAAATGTATGCCATGCTAAAGGTACTAGAATAAATGCAGGCATACATTTACAATTTTCAGGGTGAAGAAAGCATTTATAAGCATAAAATCAAGGACATAAACACAAAGGTACAATTGACTACATAATTTTTTTTAATTTTTGTATTAAATAAAGTGGTAGAATTGAAAGGCAAAGTTAACTGGGGGGAAAATTACAACATATATGAAATACAAATAGTGTGCTCATTGCGGGAAATGTGTACACACATATATATTTTAAAAAGAGGGAGATCTGATTAAAATTAGCTACAATGAAACCAAATATATCTCCCTCCCATCTAAAAAAACAACAACATAAAATGCTGTAACTTACTGAATAGAAAATTTTCTGATTGAACTACATATTCAAACAGAATGCTGTGTTGCATGCATAGATAATGCTAAAACAAAGTGATTCTTAAAGTCTGAAAATAATAGTAAAAGGCATACTATACAATGAAAAAAAAAAGGGGGGGGGAGTATGGTATTACTATCAAGTGAATCAGAAGAGATAGAATTTAGGCCAATGCAGTAGAAGTCAAATAAAGTCACAAAGGTACTTTATAAGTCCAAAGGGTACGAATCACAATGAATATATTAGCATCATTAATATCTATACATCTCATAATATGAAAACCTTTTAAAACATAAAATAATACAAAGATACTGTTACAGAAAACTGGAGAAGAACCAAGCAATACTTAGAGAGATAGAGTTACATTTATTATGTGCAGGTCCAGAGGAAAATGTCTCTCAAATTCTGGGCCCCAACATGGAGGAACTTTTCCTATTTATATGTTTTTACCTTCTTTGTCTCCCAAATATGGAGTGTTTCTGTCCCGCCTTTGCAAGTTCTTAAAGAGTCCGTAAGTGCTGGGGCCTTGAGATCTCAACCAGAGGCATGGCCTGGGGCCAGTATTGATAACCTTGTCTGGGGAAAGTTTAATGGCCTCTCTGAAGTGTGAGTAGTCTTAGCAAGCAAGAATTTACAGAAGCCAAATAGCAGGTTAAAATTTCAAACAGCAGTGTTTATATAAGATGGATGCTTCGATACAAGCAAAAATTATAATATATTAGTAGTAGGATATTATTAGTCCACACACAACAAATACAACAAATATTTAAAAATAGAAAAAATAAGATAACATTTCAAAACATAGAAATGTGAAAAAATAACTTTAAAATAGAAAACAAAACATCCTTTTCATCTGTAAATCTAAAAAATGAAACTCACAAATTTGTGTCAAAAGTGTAAATATATATAGTATTTCATGTTTTATTGATAATTGCATATTGACTATTACATATTATTGATTTATTTGTATTTTAGTAATATTTTATTTTTACTTATATATTTATTTTATTTTACTATTTTCATATTTTCTATTTGTCAATAATTATAGGTAATATATATAACAAACCACTAGAGTAAAATCTAGGACATTCATTTTATGTTTTGAAGTAGTTAAAGAGCTTTCTAATTTGTACTCAAAGTTCAGAACCAAAGAATAAAAGATTAATGTTCTTTATTATATGAAAATTATAATTAAACAAAAACCCCATGCAGAAAAAAATTACCCTATGTAAAATCAAATGATGGAAGAAAAACTTATATCCCAGAAATTAAATATTGATTTCCATAATAGAAAGAGTTGCTAAGAAAGTTGATAAGAGAATAACAACCCAATAGAAAAAGAGCACAGTATAGACTATTCCCAGAAAAACAAACGTGGAACTTTGCATCTGAAATGGTTTAATTTTATAATAAGAGAAATGCTACATTAAAACTATATTGATATTATTTTTATCTAGAAAATCCAAATATTTTTACCTATTAAAAACCAACACATTTCTGACACACTGTAATAATGACTCATAAATTACTGTTGAGACCACAAATTAGGTTAACCTATTGACACCAATTTGGCAAGATCGTTCAAAATGATAAATTACCTGGATTCAATTTTACAGACTTTATCCTACAGATATAATTGTATACACAACCAAAATGATATATTTTCAGAATTATCCATTTCAATATTGTGTGCAATTGCATAAAATTAGTGACTACGCAGATGGCCTTTGATGGTAGAGCATTTAAATTGCTACATTCATCGCTGAAATATTATTTAAAGTGGGGAGAGAAGACAAGGAATTTCTTTGAGTTTAACATAGAAAATCTCTAATATACATTTTAAAAAATATATTTCTATTGATTTCAGAGAGAAAATGAGAGGGAGAGAGAGAGATTGAAACATCAATAATGAGAAAGAATCATGAATCGGCTGCCTCCTACACACCCCACACTGGGAATTGAGACCACAGCTTGGGCATGTGCCTGACCGGGAACCCAACCTCCTGGTTCATAGGTTAATGCTCAACCACTGAACCAGCTGGGCCAATATACATTTTTAAATGAGAAAAAGAAAAAAACAAGGTGCTACCTTCTGAATCATATAAAATAAGGATGCGAATAAGAATAAAACATACCTATTTTTATATTTGCAGATAAAACTAAGTATACTGAGGAAGTTAATAAAAGAAAAGAAACTAAGACAAATTTATTTTATTGCATGTTTTTGTTTGTTGTTTGACATTTTAAAATAAATATATTTTAATACAGGTGGAAAAAAATCTTAATTGCTTGTTTACATATTTCAATGAGCTACAATGGTTGCCAATGTTAAATAATCTTTATATCCCAAGCTGCTTTTTTTTGTTTGTTTGTTTGCTCATTTTCCCTATTTTTCTTTTGTCTGACCCTCTGCTTATAATTTTCATAGGATAACATAGCTCTCTCTATGGAAAGTAAACGTCATAATTTTCCCTTTGGGTCTTCAGATTTTAGAAAGCAATATCTCTACCTCAAAGCCCAGCAGTGATCAATGCTATCGGTCCCACATGTCTGCTGGTGTGTGCAGAGATCTCAGACAGGAAGCTAATCTTAAATGGCTCTGCATTTGAAGAAGGAACAGGCACATTTCAGAAAAACTCCAGGACGTGGTTTTATGTTTTTGACATTAGCCCACCAGGTCTGCCTGTCAGGCATACTGCCTGCGACAATGTTTTACCGAGTTCTGACATTTCTCCGTGATTTCATCAGGCCTGCCTCTGGAGGGCCCAATGAAAGCTGTTCAACTAGAACTTGAGGCAATGACAGCAGCCAGCCTTGGGCAATTCCTGCTCTTGGAATGTTAAAGGTCAGTGGTAAAATTTATAACATATTGTTATCTGACATTAGCACTCTCACTGATGTGTTCTCAAAAAATTTCCTCTTTGATGTGTCTGCATCAAAGTTTGTTTCATGCCCTGGGTTCTTGTAGGGAGCTCAACACAGCAGTCAGCTCATTGGCATATTTATGCAGACACATCCACAAGTTGTGAATTAGTTGGTCATTTGGTTCTGAGCACAGGCGACCTGCCAGACTCTGAAGAAAAGATTATTTTTGCTGTGACTCTAATTATAACTGATTTGGTGGTCTTTGCCCTACTTGCTCACACATGGCATTTTATAAATAAATGCGTTATGTGAAGAGAACACCACCACACACACCATGCGCACACCCATGTATTTTTAGAAGCATTAAAAACAGAAGTAGCAGAGCACACGCAATCTCTCCGACTCTTGTTTATCTCACAGAGGTGGCTGTGCTTAGGCCGGGGGCAGCTATACTGCATGAGACACGCCAAAGCTGAAGGGAGGAATCTAACTCCATAATCCCCTACCGAGAGGGAAAGGGGACAAAAGAGGACTGCAGGAAACATACAGGCTACCAAAAGCCAATAGTGCCCTCCTGGTGAGGAAATGATTGGGGAGGGGAGGGGTTCAGCCTGTAGTATCAGCCTGTGCTTCTCTTGACCTAATCAGACCTGCTGAGCCAGCTTCTTGTTGAACAACCAGACAGATGGTAAGAAGTGTGCATCCATAACTATGCAGGGCCCTTTTCTCTCCTGGAAACTCCTAGAACACATTAACTGTATGCATGTAGCATGTAGCAAAGCACCGTGTAGGCAAAGTGGTGAGAACTGTGGGCATCTAGTTCAAGGCCTAGCGGTTCTGTGCTGTCCACCTCCCTTACTCCCATGGCCCTTCAGCATGTCCCTCATGAAGCACTACTTTCAAAAAGGGCTGGAAATATGCTTTGCCCCTGCTCGGCACAAGGCCACGGACAGCACAGACATCCGATAAATGCTTACTATTGGCTATGAGGAAAGCGCTTACTTATACAAAGCCTAAGTAATTCAGTGCTCTCTTCAATCACCTTTCTGCTCATGGGATTGCTCAAATTTGAAAATTTAAAAATAAAATAATTCAATCTGGACACCATTTAAAAATAGAGAGGTCGCAGATGACAACTTGGTTACCTGGAGGAATTTTTATGCCAAGGGTAATAATATTTGCATATAGATGGAATAATAATAATGCATGCTATCTCTTTTGCTTTTACTTTATGTTAGGAAATAGTCACTTTATGTAAATTAGTGGATCCGTCTGCTCAGGGAATTGGTTCTCTATAAATATAAATATTTTATAGTCTTTACCTAATTCAGTTTTAGTAGATGTGGAGAGAAATGAAGAAAAACGGACTGGGGTGCTCTCCTTTTAGTTAACGCAGCTCATGGCAACAACAAAAATGTATTTGCTTTCTAGACAGTAATTTGGTGTTTTATTATCACTTGCCAATCTGACAAAACAGTTGGGCAAGCTGGCTCCGCTTTAGCACATTTATTGCATTATTCAGCAAGAAAACAGAACTTCCTCTGCAGGCAAACAGTTGTATCCATGTATATTCTTCAACAAGATATTTAATTTGAACCTGTTTTAAAATATTATCTAAATATCAAAATGTAATTTTAAAATATATTATATAATATATATATATATATATATATGCCCACCAAATTGTAAAATTATATTTATATTATATATGCATATACTCACATATAGCAAACACACATACATATGTATAGTATATGTGTATGTATATGTATATATGCTCACATATTTGTCAACATATATGTGAGAGAAAACATGGAAGAATATAAACTAGTTTTTTAATTAGACTGACCTAGGATTAAGTTTGAACTTTATACCACACACTACTTAGGACAAACTGGAAGAATTAGTTAACCTTTCTCAGCCTGTTTGCTCATTTACAAAATTAATGTAAGTATTCTCCTCAAGATATTTGAGAAGATTAATGCAATATAATGAAATTTCTAATATAAAGTGCCTAGCACAGGTCAAGATGGCATCTGCCTGGGGCACCAATCTATAAGGGGAGTTAACATGTCACTGTTCCTAATATACATTGGAAATATTATACAAGTTAAATTGAGTTCCCAGAAAAAAAGGTTCCTTGTGTAACTGGACATTTGTGCAATTCCAATTCCCACAGAAGTAGACAGCACCCTCAAGTGGAAAATTTAAAAATCACTCCTTATAGAGCCAATGCATTCTGAGTAAGGTGTACATAGCATAGCACAAGTATGGGGACTTTCCAGGCTAAAGACTCTATAGCTGAGGTTGCCTCACACCATCAGCTCTGAAAATCTGAAGCACAGGATTGTGTCATAAAGTGCATTTTTCTAAGAACAAATGAGTTGTTTTGTCATCTAAATTTTAACTCTTAAAAAAAAACACATTTCATTTTCAGGCTTAATGCCCCTCGCTATTGAACTGAGGTAGATGTGTTATTTCCTACTTTTAATCTACCTACCTCCCTACCCAACAATATATGAGCTAAGCTTTAGCATTATTATGGTCCCAGTTGTCAGACGAGGAGACTGGGACATTAAAAAGTCAGTTACATCACCCAAGATCAAACAGGAAGGTGCAAAATCAAGAGTTTAAACCTTAAGGCCTTGTTTTTAGCTTTGATGTCACCCAATAAATTTTGCTGGGCAGAAAATCAGAAAAGAAAATGGGAGAAAGAACAAAGCCCTGGAAGAACAGGAAATGTTTTGCTAACAGAAAAGACAGATAAAACAAAGTTCAAGTGTAGTCTAACTAAAATTTGAAATGTCCACTCTTCTGTCCAAGTGAGGAAGTCCTTTCTGCAGGGTATGCATGACCCATGCAGGGCAACAAAAGTTCCATGCCGTGGTAATTAGTTTGTGGAATGAATCCCTTGTTTAGAACATAAATATTGAATTTTTATCAACAGGAAACAAGTTTCTAACTGTCAACATTAAATAAATTCTAAATATATATTTTAAAACATTAAATTTTAAAAACTCCACATTAATAGCCTACCTGTGCACTAAAATTCCTGCCTAGGGGCTGGCACACTTGAGGTGTTTAGTAAATGTTAATTTCCTGCCTCCTACTTTTTTTCTCTAAGGTAATTTCTGTATTTATCTATATGGTCCAGAATACTGTTTTGTGCATGTTGCTTAGTGAATTAAAAAATCAATTAACGCTTATGCATGAATTAGGAACTTCTTTCTGATTGCTTAGTTCCTAAACTCCTGGGAAATATTTTAATGCTGACAGCTCCCTTTTGCTATAGGTAAGAAAGACTGGGGATAAATATTTCTCGCTTGTTTAGAACCATTACCAGAAAAACAGTGGGACTAGAATAAACACAAAAGTAGTTTCATCACTTCAGGCATGAACTTGGCCAACAGAATTTAAATTATTACAATCTCATGATGACACTAATCACTCTCATATATCAGAGAGAATATTAGATACATCAAGTATTTTCCTCTTTGTTGTTTTTAAAAAGTTTTAAAGCCTATAAAATAAAAAGGGATAATACAATGTACCTATACTTCTTGAATTAAGTAAAAATGACATTTTGTCATGTTTCTTAGGATGTTTTAAGAAATAAAACATTTGATATTATGTTCAAGAACCTATTTTACATTTTCCACTCCCAATCCTCTCCAATCCTACATAGAAGTAATTCACATGATTTCTTTACTAAAGCTAATCCATATGTTTGTATTTCATTACATATCTATCCATAAATAATACATAATATTCTGTATTTTTAGTATAATTTTCATAAATGGAATTATAGTACACATAATCCTTTCTTTTTAAATTCAGTATTTTGTCTTGAGATTTATCCATGCTGATCCATAAAGATTCAACTAGTTTCACTTTAACTGTTATGAAATCTATTGGTTATTTGGTCAACTTCACTGATTCATAGTATTTATATGTTCTGGACAGTTATCTTCTGTGTGATACATATGTAGTTTGTTGTGTGTATTTGGTAATTTTGTTTATTATTGTTCCAAAATTTTAATTTTACTATAGTTCTACCCACCAGTATTTTTGGGAAGTATGTTTTGGGGATCTTGGTATTGAAATATCTCATAACCCTTCGATATAAAGATAATCTCATATGATCTTCTAATTATTTCAAAGTTTTATTTTCTACATATGGGCCTGTATTCTATCTGGGATTTATTTTTAAAGTGAGGTTGTACCAGATATGCTCTTTTAGACCTCCTGATCAACTCTCCCACTTTTTGACTATTCTCTGTGTCCCAAGAGGTGGATCCATATGGACACCTTAGCCAGCTCCCATTCCTGCTGGCTTCTAGTTGGGTTTACTCAGTGAGTCTCATCAGAAAATCTGAAGGATGGAGGAGAGTAAGTTCATGACTATGCAAGGAGTGGGACATCTGCAGAAAAATGACTTAAAATGTATATCAACACATCTCATGGTTTAGAAGTTATAAATTTTATCATTATTCTTTGGTGATGACCATTAGGTTTTCAACTTGCATACTTAGTAAATATTTTTTTCTGAAAGACTGAAAATTATTCCAACATCTCTGTCTCCCCCTCCACCCCCCCACACACAGAAGAGACAAGAATGTTGACCAGGTTTAACTACCTACAAATACCCATTCCCCCAATAATACTTTCCATTTGTTGTCTACCCTATATTCCCATAAATTTCTATTTTTAAAAAGTAGGCACACAGTAGTTAATAACATTTACTGACATATTTCAACTGCTTCATTGTTTGCTTTCTCTTTCTTCCCACTACTGCATAACTAAAAATATCTTAGCTATTATTTCTTCTATATAATTTCTTCAATTCTCTGTTCCTAGAACATATGTTGGAGCCTCTCCATCTATTTCCCATCATCATTTTAAATACCACTTCTATTTTTCAACTCTTTATCTCTTTGTGCTAGGCTACAGATGAACTTCCCAGTATAATTTTCCAATTAGCTAATTATTTTCCAACATTTTTTATTCCTTAGATTTTTAAAACAGTTCTTTACCCTATCCACTTGTTTTTCAGAAATACATATCCATCTGAATTTGTTTCATAAATTAATTTCCTTTTTTAACTACTACTTCTACTTTTATACCTTTGAAGTGCTTAAATGTTTATTTTAAAGTCATTCCCAAATTGTTCTGTAATTTGAATTTCATGGACATATGCTCATGTCCCTACTATTTCTTGCAATGGCTGCCTTGGAAGTAGATTTTCTCATATGTATTAAAATTTTCATTTGCATGCCTATCTTTAGTGATAGTTCACTTTTTCCTCTTTTTTTTATTCTCTGTGTTCACGCTTCCCTATCCAGCAGTTTTTTTCTTTTCTACCTGGCTCCACTCAAGATCCCCATGGCTCAGTGGTTGAGCATTGACCTATGAACCAGGAGGTCATGATTCGTTTTCCAGTCAGGACACATGCCCGGGTTGCAGGCTCAATCTCCAGTGTGTGGCCTGCAGGAGGCAGCTGATCAATGATTCTCTCTCATCAATCATCTTTCTCTCTCTCCCTTCCTCTCAAAAATCAATAAAAATATTTTTAATTTAAAAAAAATACCTCTCGTCCATGACCATGCATTATATTGGTACCTCAAGGCTCCCTTTTCACATTAGTATAAAAGTGATATTAATGGCAATAATAGAGCATGACCCAGATTCTGATTACATGATTGTTTTTTCTATCATCTCATCATAGATAAAACTTTAGGCAATTTTGTCAACTGTTTTCAGCCTTCTTTCCTTGGCAGAGAACCCCAGCCACATACTATAAGTTTCATTTATCAATGTTTTTTTTCCAACTACCCAGGAACAGAAGGCAATGTGTGTTGACATTATTCAAAGTAGTCAAGTTCCTATGGCCTTTGAGCATGTGGGTTCCTCAAGAACAAAAGACATGTACCTTTACCCTTTTGTTTAGTTACTGTTCTATTTCTTGCCTATAGAAATAAACATTTTCCCTGTTTTTGAGAAAGGCTTTGTCTTTTTAATTTTTAAATAAATATATTTCTGTCCATCTCTATCCCCACTATGCATATTCAACAGGAAGGGTAAATTGGTTTAAATTGTGTATTCACAGCTGCTTCTTGACATGCTATTTTGTTTGTTGTTGTTGTTAATCCTTGCCCGAGGATATTTTTCCATTGATTTTTAGGGAGAGTGGAAGAAAGAGGGAAAGACAAAGAGAAACTCTGATGTGAGAAACATCAATCTGAGAGACATTAGTTGGTTGCCTCCTGCATGAGCCCAAACCAGGACCCAGGCTGGGAAAGAGCTTACAACCAAGGTATGTGCCCTTGACTAGAATCAAACTCTGGACCCTTTGGTCCACAGGCTGACACTCTATCCACTGAGCCAAATCAGCTAGGGCTTGTCATGCTCTTTTTAATCAAAATTATCTTAATGCAATAAAAGCTATAGTGTGTTCCATCCATAGACACATATGTAATACCTTAATCAATCAATAAAGAAATTTTTAAAAAAGAAATAACCGAGAAATGCAAATCAAAACAACAATGCAGTACCATATCACATCTGTCAGAATGGCCAACATCAACAAATCAACAAACGACAAGTGTTGGCGAAGTTGTGGAGAACAAGGAACCCTCTTACACTGCTGGTAGGAATGCAGACTGGTACAACCACTGTCGAGAACAGTATGGAGTTTCCTCAAAACACTGAAAATGGAACTCCCATTTGATCTAGTAATCCTACTCCTAAAAATATATCCCAAGAAACTAGAAACACTAACCAGAGAGGATATAGGCACCCCTATGTTCATAGCAGCACAATTTACAATAGCTAGGATTTGGAAACAGCCTAGGTGCCCATCAGCAGATGCTTGGATCAAAAAACTATGGTACATCTACACAATGGAATACTATGCTGCCATAAAAAAGAAGGAATTCTTATCATTTGTAGCAACCTGGATGGAATTGGAAAGCATCATGCTGAGTGAAATAAGCCAGTCAATGAAAGAGAAATACAAGATGACCTCACTCATTTATGGATAATAAAGAGCATTATAAACTGATGAACAAAAAGATAGATACAGACAGTAAAGCAACAAGCAGACTGTCAAATTACAACGGGGAGGGTAGGGAGATCTGGGGGAGATAAGAGATCAAATGAAGGACTTGTATGCATGCATATAAGTACAACCAATGGGCACAAAACTGGGGAGGGAGGGCATGTATGGGAGTGGGGGGCAATGGTAAGATATGTACACAGATAATAATTTAATAAAAATGGTAAAAAAAATAACCATATGTTTTTACATTTATCTATAAAATAAAGACTATAAGGCTTAAAACTTATTACTTTGTTTATCCTAGTATTTATATAAAGTGTTAAAATATATTTTAGAAAACATAAATTTTCAAATTAAAGAATCAACGAATTATAAATTATGGAAAATAATACATTAACCCATTAGCTAGTTTAGGTTTAAAAATTTGAAAGACTATAACAAAAACTCATATCTTCATCAGTCACCAAATCATACTATTCCTGACTCTTTAATTTACATTAATAAATTATTTAATTTAAATTACTAATGTTTTCTACATGCAGAGTAAGTTGTATATGTCTGTGTGTCTGTGTGTTGCCAAAACAGTGAGACAAAAAAACACAGTTATAGCTGGCAACTTCAGTACCCTACTCTAAGCAACTCATAGAGCTACTATACAAAAAATCAGCAAAGATATAGAAGTACTAAAAAACACAACCAGTCAACAGTATTTAATTGACAGAATAAAACATACCACTAAACATCACAGAACACACATTACTTTAGAGCACTGATGGATGGACCTGAATACTAAAAACCATGAACCTTTGGGGAAAAAATTGAAAACAGTTGCCCCAATTTTTTGACCTACAGAGCTCTTTGGCATTAACCAATCATTGCGTATCCAGGAATGAAATAAATTAGGAAACCACTAGATTTGTGCAATTATAAAGGTTCTAAATCTAACACAATTCTTTCTTGAAACACCATAATAGTTATGGCACCTCCACAAATTCCTACACTTGAACCTGTTTATAGATGCAGAGGCTCTTATAAAAATTGAGGATGGGTGCCCTTGATTATGGATTATGTTATATTTCTAATGAATTTAACAATAAACCTTCCTCCTGAATTTCCCCATAAGAGCCTGAGCCAATTCACCAGGTGATTGTATATTGGTTAAAAAAAAAAAAAAAGAAAGAATCACATTTTTCAGGGTTTAGTGGACAATGGCTATCCCCTGGGAACCTAAACTGCCACTGTGATCCACCAGGTTTAAAAAGGGGAATGAAGTCTAATCATCAATGGCAATTTGGTTCAGGTATATCTCATGGTGAGCCAAATGGGTGCTCAAAATTACCCCATGTTTATTTTCTCAACTCTGGCAAGCATAGTTGGAAGAGACATGCCTTGCAACAAGTAGAATCTTCACATTGGAATAACTGAAGATGATTCCAACCTGACAAGTAGAAATCTGTAGAACTCCTACTCCCTATCAAAGTAGTGAAACAAAAGCAATATAAGATTCCTGAAAAGACTGCCAAGGTCCATGTCACCATCAAGAACTGAAAGGGTCTTTTTAAAAAATATATATATTTTATTGATATTTTTACAGAGAGGAAGGGAGAGAGATAGTGGGAAACATCGATGAGAGAGAATCACCGATCAGCTGCCTCCTGCACACTCCCCACCGGGGATGTGCCCGCAACCAATGTACATGCCCTTGACCAGAATTGAACCTGGGACCTTTCAGTCCGCAGGCCGACGCTCTATCCACTGAACCAAACCGGTTTTGGCGGCAGATGGATCTTGATGAACAGCAGTGTAGTATCATAAACTTAATTAGATGGTAACTACAATGTAGTTATATTTCCAGATTTGGTCACTTTATTGAAACAAATCAGCACTACCTTTTTATTCTAGTTTGAGACTGTTAATCTCAAAAATCCTTTTTCTCTGTACTTGTTAGTAAGGGCCATCAGAAAGGTAATATGGTTTCAGATTCCTTCTTAGGACTCTATCAACTCTCTAGTTATCTTCTATAATTTAGTCTGCTGGCAACTGCTTCTCTAATATATGGACATCAAGCAAACTGACTGCAAAGATGATATGCTGATTGGCTAGTGAGCGAAAAGGATCAAGTACATTTGGATATGTTTTTAAGGTATATGCATGTCGGGGAATGCAAGAATAAGCACCATAATAATTCAGGAATATGTCATATCTGTGAAATTCCTAGCGATCCATGGTCTGGTGCATGTTGAAATATCTCTTATCAATTGATGAATGTGTCTCCATCTGGCACCTGCTACCTCTAAGAAGTAGGTGTCTATACTTTGGTTGCAATAGATACAGATTTGGACATCTTACTTCAACCTACATATCAAATAATCCAATTAGCTGTCAATTTTGGAACTAGATCGAGAGGAGGTTCTACAATAGAAACTGGCTATCATTCAACCTGCCTACCACTTGGGTCATGTGATTTCATATATCCAATGGTGCTTGAGTGTGTATGGCAGTTGGGAATCCTATTGGAAAGCTATGGAAGACTCCTAAAGGTTGATTATAGTATACTTCTTGGACTTTTGGAAGGAGTTATACTTTCTCTGAAAATTATTCTCATTTGATAAAAAGCTTCTCCTTGTTCCTTGGTCCCAATAGAGTCCTAACACTTAATAGGATTCTATTAAATAATCATGTGATCTTAAATACTCATAATGAATAAGATGTTGTCTGACCCACCAAGCACTCCATAGCAGTATTCAGTGAAGTGGAGGTGTTAGGTTCTTCTCCCCAAGTTTTGAAGTCACAAATAAGTTGCATGAAAAGTGGTTCAAATTTATTTATAGCTCCTACCTCTGCCACATTGCTTCCTCTCTCTCTCTCTCTCTCTCTCTCTCTCTCTCTCTCTCTCTCTCTCCCCACACGTGTGTGTGTGTGTGTGTGTGTGTGTGTGTGTGTGTGTGTGTTGTCTGTAACAGCAGAATGAGGAAGAACAATTTAGTCTTTGTTCACTGACAATTCCACATACCATTCTGGCACTTCCTGAAGTACACAGCTGTAGCACTACAGGTGTAGCACTGTAGGATCATGGTGAATAAAACCTATACCATGGGAGAAACATCAAGCTGTGCACCTGGCTGTTTATTTTCCTGGTAGGAGATTCAGATAAAGGTACATAACTAAGATGAGTCATGAGTAGTGGTTAATTTAGAATGGATGGTCAGCAACTTGGAAGAAACATGACTTAGAGTAGAGGTGTGTGGAAAAATATGATAATATTTTTGTTCTATGTAAATGCTCACAAAAAACAACAAGTTTATAACAGAAGATCTTAATAAACATATGTACAAAGTTACCTATTCTTTTACTATTCATTTATAGCCATAATGGCTCAATTGGCTCATGAAGACAATGATTAGGAAAGCAAAAGTGGAACTCATGCATGGGCTCAGTAATATGGATTTTCATTCACAAAAGCCAATTTGGCAATAGCCACGACTGAGTACCCAACCTGCCAAGAGCAAATTTCAAAACTGTGCCCCTGAAATTGCACCATTGCCTAGGGGAACTGGCCACCCACCCACCTGGTAGTAGGTTGATTATATTGGGTCACTTCCATCATTGAAGGACCAACTCTTTTTTCTCACTGGAAAATTCATTTATGCTGGATATAGTTTTGCCTTTCCTACAGTCAGTGCTTCTGCTAAAACCACCATCTGTGGTTTAGTCACCATCATAATATTCCATACAACACTGTTTCTAAAAAAGAAACTCATTTTATAGCAAATGAAGTACAACATTGGGCTCAAACTCATGAAATTCTCTGGTATCATTATGTTTCCCTCATCCTCAAACAACTAGCCTAATAAAATTATGGAATGGCCTTGGAAGACTCACTTATGATACCAGCTGTTGACAACATTTTATGGGATTGGAATCATGTCCTCCTGAATGTAAGATAGGCTTTGAATCAGCTTTAAACATGTAATGATGTTTCTCCTATACTCAGAATTCAGGAGTCCAGGAATCACAGAATAGATGTGGAAATAGCTCCTCACCTATTACTGCTAATGAATCACTAGCAATAGTTTTGTTTCCTTTTGGTAATAGTTTTGTTTCCTTTTGGATTGTTTATTTGTTTGTTTTTGACTTAGAAGTTTTACTTCCCAAAGGAGAAATTATTTCCATTTGTACTGGAAACTGAGATTACCATTGGCTACTTTGGGCATCTCATGCCATTGAAACAAGAGGAAAAAGGTTAGAGAACGTATTTTTAGTATGTAGGAGACCCTCCAGAATGTCACCTAGTCTTCCTATGTTTTTTGGTAAAAGTTAATGAAAAGCTACAAGAAAAAGAAGAAGAAAAAAAGGAAGGACTGTAATGACAGAAACTCTTCATGAATGAAGATTTTAGTGACCCTGTGAAGTAAGGAACTAGAATTAACATGGACACTGTCTGGGGCAAAAAATGTATGAAATAAAGAAGAGGAAAATTGAAGTTATAAATACCATCTATGATCCTAAGACCAGTTCCAAATATGAGGTCACTAGTAAATAAAACATTATATCTTCCTTGCTTCTAAGTATGTGTTTGTATACACCAATTTTCTCTCTCACACACTTCCTTACTCTAACAGAAGATTGATTAATAGTGGTCAACTATTTCTCAGAATTAAAATTCTAGGATATTCAAAGCGGGACTTGACTCTGCTAGGAGGAAAATAAATGTTTCTCAAAGACAGATAAGTCACTTTGTATATCTACATTAGGGAAGAGATTAAGCATGTTGTTTGTTGTACAAAGAATACTTGCATCAATTTCAGGTGAAAGAATGTTTTTTCGTTTTTGTTTTTTTTTTTTGCCTTTAGTTGGAAGCAAATATTGTTACTATGAGTGAGTATGAATGCCAAGTTGACAAGGGCTGCTCTGGACTGCAGACCTCACTGACCAGCATAGGGGGCAGACCCACCACCAGGTGCTGGTTTGCAAGCCCACCATTAGTAGCTCTGCAGAGCCACTAGCTTCTCTAGACTCCCTTCACAACTGCCTCCCTGGAACTATATGAATGACTGGACATGGTGAGCTTCACAGATTTCCTGTGAGTTCTCATTTCTTCCCACTTGTCTAACCATACTAATACTTTAGGAGATCACTTCATGACTTTTCTCTGATCTGTCAGTTTCCTTCTTATAGACTTTCACTTCCCAGCCCCCTCTATGTTTATGTTAGGTCGACTTTCTATAACAACTCCCTTATTTCCATATATACTTAAAGAGACTGTTTCTATGACTGAATCCCAATGGGTAAGTGTAAGTGGACACAAAACTGGGTTCACATAGTCCTTAAAAGAACCCAAGTAACATACAATAGCGTGCTATAAACATGTGGCTCACCTATGAAATGAACAACCAAATGAGAAGACGAGAACTAAGACTATATATTTCTCTGGTGATGCCTGCTTTTTGGATTCCAAGTCTGCTAGAAGCAGATTAAATGTAATTACAGTACCCTTATTCAGAGACTGCCATGAAAACAATATCTTACTACAGAGTAGTCACAACAAGAGTAATTTATTTAGCACTCAGTATATAAGCATTACTGTATTACAAAGTTTACTTGGTTTATCTTAAGAAACAAATGCCCAAGAGTTTAAGTAACCTGCCCAAGTTGTACAGCTAAAGTCCATCCTAATTGCGTCCCAATTTCAAAGCAATGCTCCCTATAGGGAGACATATTTGCATATACTTTATGGGAAATATTTTAAAGTTTATCTTCAGTGTCCTCCCAGGTCATTTTTGAGCGTTCCTCTTCTTCCTTATGGCATGAATACCTACTGACCTCATACTAACATCTACCACTCTGAACCCCTTGTAAATCATACGCTATTCTCTCTCCCTTTTTTATATGCTCCCAAGAGACTATCATGTAAGAAAACTCTTGATGAACAAAATGGCAATGTGTTTTATTGACAAACCAGGGGCCCAGTGCATGAATTCATGCACTTTAAATGGAGCTGTAGGCTGCGATGGGCACCGGGGCAGGTCTTGGCCCATCCTCCATGCCACTGCCTGGCCCCTCCCACCATGGCCCTCAGTCTCCTATCTGCCAGCTGCTCTGTTCCCCTGCCATTGCTCCCATGCGCTGATAGTGCTGGTCTCACTTGTACCTGCTGACGGTGCGGAGCAATTAGGGCCGGCACCAGCAGCAGGTGCAAGCAGGGCCAGCAGGTACGAGTGGCAGTGGCTGCCCTGATCGCTCCTCAGGAGAAGCCCTCAGGGACAATCAGGGCCAGCAGCCATCCCTTGCACCCACTGTTGGTGCCAAGCAATCAGGACTGGTGCCAGGTGCCAGCAGCGGGTGCAAGTGGCAGCTCTGGCTCTGGCTGCAGGTATGAGCAGGGGCTGCTGGCTCCAACAGCAGGTGCAAGTACCAGACAGGACCACGACGCACAGGAGTAAAGAATTTTCTGTAACCACCAAAGGCTCGCCCCCATGACAGTGACCAGCACCCCACTTTGGCCGATGCCCGTCATGTTCTGCGTGTGCACCCTGGTGGTCAGTGCATTTCATTGGTTGTTCCACCATTCGGTATATATGCATATTAGGTTCCACCATTCAGTATATATGCATAGATAGATAGATAGATAGATAGATAGATAGAGAGATAGATAATGGTTGGGAATTTTTACCTTAATGGTCTTAGAATTTAAATTCATTTATTCGTTTATTAAACAAATATTTATCATGTTCCTGATATCATGTTGGCTTTATAAAAATGTTTCAGTCCCAACACTAAAGCAATAATGAAAACTCGCATCAGTCAGGTCTCTGATGGATAATATCTACATGGTATTTTCGATAAATAGAAAACACATTATACACCAGGCAGCCATTCGACTCTTGGACAGTTACTAACTGCCAAAATGTCCTTCCTTACATTCCTCTGAATTCTGTCTCCATGTAACTTCTTTCTTATATGCCTTCTGCACTATAAAGAGTAAGCCCAGTTCGTTTTGTCAAAAATGCTTTAATTTCTCCTATTTCTAAAATTGCCACCACAATCAGCATTTAGCATCTATGCCTCTTTGCTTACACCTCAGCCTTTAGAGTGACTCTTATACATGGCACTCAGAACTGTTTACACTACTTCAGCTAAAATCTGACTAATAAATATTCCAGAGCATTTAGAACTATCATCTCACTCATTCTATATACTTTGTAATCTAAATTTCAATAGACTTTTAGAACAGCCACATTACATGGTAATCTCATAGTAAATGTAACAATCAATAAATAACACCTTTTCTCATTTGAAAAAATATTGTTGTAAATTCTGATCTCTCTCCCTGCTGCCTAAGTATGCAATTAATTTTTTTAACTCTAAGGTCTTCAACATCATACAGGCACAATAAAATGGAAGTTTGAAGATGAGAATTAAGCACTTTAAAACATGATTATGGACCTTTGTCATAGAGGGTATTTTGTGAACTTGACCTCAAAGGCAAGAGAAGAAAAAGCAAAAGAAATAAATGGGATTATATCAAACTAAAAAGCTTCTTCATAGCAAACAACAACTCTAAAAAGGTGGTTAATATCCAGAATAAATAAAGAACTCATACAATACAACAATAAAAAAAGAAGTAATCCAATTTTTAAAAAATGGGCAGAGGACCTGAACAAACCCTTGGCCAACAAAAATATGAAAAGATGCGCAATTTCATTAGTTATTAGGGAAATGCAAAACCAAGTCACAATGAGATACTACCTCATACCGGTTAGAATGTCTATTATCAACAAGACAAGTAATAACAAGTGTTGGAGAGCTTGTGGAGAGAAAGGAAAACTCATTCATGCTCGTATGCATATAAACTGGGACAGCCACTATGGAAGCAGTATGAATGTTCTTCGAAAAATAGCCCTGGCTCAGTGGATAGAGCATAGGCCTGCAGACTGAAGGGTCCTGGGTCCAATTCCGTTCAAGGGGTGCAAGAGGCAGCCAATCAATGATTCTATCTCATCATTGATGTTTCTACCTCTCTCTCTTCCTTCATGAAATCAATTATATATATATATATATATATATATATATATATATATATATATATATATATTTAAAAAAACAACAACTAAGAATAGAGATACTGTATAACCCAGAAATCCCTCTTCTGGCTATTTACCAAAAACAACTGACATTTATTTATAAAGACATATGTACCCCTATATTCACTGTAGTATTAATTCATGGTGGCCAATACATGCCAACTGAAGTGTTCTTCAATAGATAATTGGATAAAATAGGTGTGGTACATATAAACAATGAATACTACTCAGTCATAAAAAACAGATTAAATACTGCCATTGCAACACCATGGATGGATCTCGGAAATATCACGGTAAGCAAAATTTGCCAAGGGGAGAGAGAGAGACATTTTCACCGTTCTCATTCATGTCTTCTCTTTCCTTAAATCCCCATCCCTAGCATGGAATTAATTTAGAAATAGGAAATGGTCATGAATTTCCTTCTTTTGAATAATACTTAGCAAGCAAGAGCAAATAAACAAAAAAGGGTATTTTAATGTTTGGCATAGCTGCTCTGAAGTATACCAAAGCAGCTTCAGTTTTTAAGGGGATGGCCTTAAATAACTATGGTCTTAGCTTTGCATCATAACAGGATTATTCAGAGATGTGGGGATGGGGTGATGAAAGTAAAGGGTCTGAGCCAGAAACTATCCGTGCCCTAAAAGATGAGAATCTATGATTATGAATTAGGCTTCCCTAAGGAAAGATTCACCTTTATGAAGCTGATGACACACTGTCTCAATTTGTGTATGGGAGACCTTTTCTGTTTACAATGGTATGTGATGAGTGCTTTTTCCTTAGCTCCTCAGATTCTGAATGCTTTTTAATTTCAAATATTTTTAAATAAAGAGTTAAATGGCTATGACAATGGTCAGCAAACTCATTAGTCAACAGAGCCAAATATCAACAGAAGGGCAATTAAAATTTCTTTTGAGAGCCAAATTTTTTTAAATCTAAACTTCTTCTAAGGCCAATTCCTCAAAATAGACTTACCCAGGCCGTGGTATTTTGTGAAGAGCCACACTCAAGGGGTCAAAGAGCTGCGTGTGGCTCACAAGCCACAGTTTGTCGACCACTGGGCTAGGACACTTCAAAAATAGTTTCCTTAGTTCTGAGTTCACAGTTAGGAATTTCTAGGAGAGATCTTAAAATCTCTAGAATTCTTTTGTTTCAGCAGAAGTTGCAGATTTGACTCATTTGCTCTTCAATTATCCCCTCAGCTCTAACCCATTTTCACAGAATAGCCAGAGAAGAGCTTAGACCAGGAAGCCTATGCACTGATTCAGATGAATTCCAAAAGATCAACCCTGAGATTGGGCTTGGGCAATAATTCTGATCTAGAGGCCATGAGGAGACTTGGGTAATGGCCATACAAGATTCCATTAAAGTGAACAAAAGCCTACTCTTTGCTCATGTCTTTCATCACAGACCCGAAGGTTGTCTACCAGATAGAATGGACTTCCCTAGATATACTACATGGACACTGATCTTCTCCCTCTTCTTCTCACCCCTCATTAGAGGCTTACGAGGTCAGGCTTCAAGCAGCATGCATGGCATAAATGTCAAGATTACAAAGAATTCCGCAGTATAATGACAATGTCAAAGAGTACCTACAATACTCAGTTGGTTGTTTTTATACATACATTTATAGACTGTGAGCAATTTGAAGCAAGGTCTTGTATCTTAGTCATCTCTTTGTCTCTTGTACAGTGCCTGGCACAAAGCAAATGCTTAATAAATAGTTAGTAAATAAATTCGTAAGCTATTACTTTGTTTGTTTGTTTGTTTGTTTTTATTTAATTCAATCAGTATAAAGCCATGACTTGAGCACCTATTATGTACCAGATACCGTACAAAGCTGTGAACAGACAGACATAAATCCCTCCTCATAAATGAATCTTCTTTTCACACCTTATAGTTTAATTGAAATTGGTGATGTAACTTACACTCCTGATTGTTAATATTATTATTGTAACACTGGGATAAACAATACTACTGCTGAGCTGCTATTTCCTCATATACAACATAATGGTTTAACAAAATTACCTATTCAATAAAATTATCTAAGTCATGAAATTATTGTAAAAGGTATGAAACATATAAAGCATTATATGTTAAGTTTTAAGATTGTAAAATTCCTTTTTGAGTACTGCCAAAAATAGATGTTCTCCAGTCTCAAAGCAATTCAGTCTCTCAAATAGACACATGCACAGCATTATGTAAAACACATAAAGAATTTAGCAATTCTAGCATTGTTGTATTTTTAAACTAGATCTCTATTGTTTAATGTAACTTTCTTGAGAATGCAATATTTGATGTTTGGTATCTTCTATAACATCTAGCACTTTTCAAAAAAATAATATTCAGTAAATAAATTCATACAATGGAAACAACTTAAGAATAACCAAGGATTAGAACCTGAATGACATTTAGCAGATTCAAAAACCCCATGAAATTATATGCAAAACTGTAAGTCTGAAGGCCACTTTGAAGAATTCTCTGGTTTTATCAATGAGTTCTACTATCCAAAATAGTTTTCTTCACTCAGTGTGCAGCAATTGAATATCAACTACTTGCCAGGCATTGTTCCATGATTCAGACTTAGAATCTAAAATATTTTTATAAATAATGAATGTTAATTACATCAAATTTTTACAGAATCTGCTTTCTCAAATTCACACCATTAAAATTAATGCATAGTCTACTGAACATTCTAAATCAGTGCTAGATACCATGCATTTAATATATTTGCTGGTAAAATATACTTTAGAAATATATTCTTATTTGGCCTCATGGAAAAGGCTTCAAGATGACAGAACTGATAGGACTTGAGTGAGAAAAAAAATACATATCTATATAATTTAGGAAATCTCTAGTGAATCATAATGCTCTCGCTGTTTAAACCATGTTTCATTCACCAGCTATCTTACACCACAGCTGGGTTCCTATTTATTCCTAACAAAAACAAGAAAGCTATTATCCTTTAAAAAGAATGATGAGACATTAAAAAACTTCATAAAATTGTTTTGTAATCAGTTTTCTCAGGGACTTTTCATTGAATAAAATAAACAGCTTTCAAATGCTCCAGATTTTTCAAATCTCGAGAAAACCTTTAAAATTTAATGACAATTTTTCCCTTTGGAAATCTTATCATCTGTCTTCAATGCATTAAGCATCTCCTATCTATAGTCAATATTTATCTGAAGAGCTATTTAAATTCTCTGAATAACATGTTTACCTTTGAGAATGACTGCTATATTCTTGTCACAAACATATAGAAAAGGGCATTTTTCCGGATATAGGCATAGAACAGTAAAAGACTAAAATTCTCAACCACAGCAGATGTTCATTTTATAATGTGACAATTTCTATGTAGCATAATCTAAAATTACTGTTTCAAAAGAGGGTTACCTTATATGAATTAGCTAATTCCTATATTCTGTCAGAACTCAATTGCAATTAGTGATATTGGCCAGGAGATGGCGAAGTCTCGTTTTCCTAAGATTTACTTCATTGGCCTTTTTGTGATTCACAACATTCACTTTAAAGATAAATGTTTTATTAATGGCACTGTTATCACAAAAGACAGATACGGATGAAAAATAAGACATTCAGAAAAAAATAAGGAATTTAAATTTCTCAGAAGTTTTACTTATTACTAATCATGCATATGTGAATAAAATATTTTAAAATACTTTGACTAACTTTTCTTCTCTCCAGTGTACAAGGAACAGAAGGAAAGAAAAAGTTTAAAACAATAATTATTTAGACGTACCTCGATTGTTTAATTCTTCCTTTGGTTAATTTTATTTAATGCTGGATTGTTTCATACTTACAAATGTATTTTACAACCATAAACCCCACTTTTCAATAAAATAAAAAATAAAAACAAGTACAGTTTTAAAATAGAAATTTAACAATGTACATTTTAAGGAGAAAGTGTGTTTGTTTAAAGTAAAAGTATTTCTTGAAACGGCTTTATTCAAGGCACATATAATGTTTAAATGTTTCTTTCACTTAATAAATGCTAAAGAAGTCTTTAAATCTCAAGTTTATTATATTGCTTTTAAAAAACAGCATTTTAAGGCCTGGTAATCCACTCACCTACATAATGAACACATTAGTATATGTGGATGTGGGTGTAGGTGTGGGGTTGCATTGCATGCCTTTCAGGAATGCTTCAGAAAGGGGGAATAGACAGGTGTGTTACCGATTGTCCTGAGTCAGCCTGGAGTACAGTCTGCTGCCAGCTACATTGTCTTTACTGGGATGGTGGGAAGAATCCCTAATCATCCCCGAAAAGGCATAATCCAAAGCCGGGTGAAAAGGCAATGCTGGTACCAGCCCAGGAGTTAGGTAGGGAGACATAAAACCAGGTAGCCCTCTTCCCGGAGAGGGATATGCCAGCCGTAAGGGACTGATACCTAGTCGAGGACTTAAGCTGTAGAGACTTGAATCACGTCCGTAAGAAGCAGAACTGGTTTGAAGAGGAGAGAAAGCGGATTTACTTCCTAGAGTTCCAAAACCAATTCCAGCGAAACTGAAGTTTGAAGCTCTCTGGAAAGCTGCATTTCCCACGAGGTCTCCTGAGCTTGCTGGGTCCCTGCTGTCTGGCTGGTGCTCCTTCCCATTTAGGACCTGTTCGATAGCTTGGACCACATCCCCTTTGCAGAACTGCAAGATGCCTTCCAGCCGGCCGCGCCTGTAACTCGGGAAGATCTTGGTAAGGATATCAAGAGGATCTCTTGGTCTTGAAGACACAGTGCGAAGTCTGGACCTGGGAGCAGTGACGTTCCTGGCCCACTCGCCTTCATTTCCCGATTCCAGGTCAGAGGATGACAGAGACCTGGGACTCTCTTCACCTCCCGATAGCTCCCCAGGGTGAGGAGACACAACGCCATCACCCTTGTTTGAGTTTTCTGGAACAGATGACCTAAGATTGTGTTTTCCAGTGACACCAATGGGCTTAGGAGATGACCCCAGGGTGAGTGGATGAGGTTTGGAGACCGGTTCTTTTGGTCTACTCTCGTGTGAGTCACATTTACTCTCTTTGTGTTCTGGAGGAAAAGGAAAATAAAGAGGAATCAAGTAAGGAGAAATTTCCCAGAACATCATGCTGCCTACTCAAAAATAATGCTGGATAGAATAACTCATTCCCTCATAGTACATTAGTAATACTTATTCACTGTAAGTAAGATATAATAACAAGATTGTTTACTCCATATCAAATCTAAACCAATAATGATGACTGCTGTACCAATCTCAAATCATACCAAGTCACATACTTCATTTTAGTGAGTTGGTATTTGTTATAATTCTCTGTGAAATGCAGGCTTTCCTTTTTAACCCTAGGAAAATATTGAGAAAAGAGGTTACAGTCAAATTGTTCCTAAAAGAAAATTAGAAACAGCACTATTGCACTACTGTAACCTGTATGGTCTTCAAAGTTTGTGGTAAAAATAATATATTATGTATTTATTTCAAATCTCAACTCCCTTGTAATCTTAAGGGGGAATTTTCCCCAAAAAAATGTTTTTACAGAGCAATCTGATTTTTCTACCTCAACTGGTTGAGCATGAATATTAATAAAACAATATCTTGGGGAAAATAATAATGCATATATTCACTAAGTAACTTTTTTTTGGTTTACCTTATAGACATATTTTATCTCATTTCCATTTTCAAAGATTAAATTGTCAGATGGGATACTCAGAAAATTTGAGTCAAATTTTCTTATTCTACTTTCTTATGAATGCAACAAAACAAATATTGTCTAAAGCAGTGATTTGCAAAAATCCTATGTTTTCTCAAGGAGAGGTCTTATGTTCTAAAATAATATCTACAATTTATTTTAAAATTAAAGTCAGTATACAATTGAAAATTTTTATCACTAAAATCTGTCATTATATCAAACATATAACAAAAGAAAGGATGTTTCTCCTTTAAAATTACAACTACTCTAATATTATCAACTTTAAATAAAATTCTTTTGATGTAATTCTGCCAAGTGGAAAGAGATTGGCATTAATCTGCCATTCCATTTTATTTATAAGGATGATTCACTAAATATAGGCCCCTGAACAAGTAAGGCATCAACATTTTATCTCTGAAGCAATTTATATTTATATTAATTTAAAATAATATATATAGTTAGTTATTACATTGTACTCATGGAGTATAATATAATGCAATAAAATATGGATTGTATGAAACCATCTAGAAAATAAGGTATCTTTA
This sequence comes from Vespertilio murinus, assembly GCA_963924515.1. Classification (NCBI taxonomy): domain Eukaryota; kingdom Metazoa; phylum Chordata; class Mammalia; order Chiroptera; family Vespertilionidae; genus Vespertilio; species Vespertilio murinus. Next base: position 123,929,512 of record OZ004708.1, read on the forward strand.
AAATACTGTGATATCATTTATATCATCTCTCTGTTCTTTCAACTCGTATTGCTCTTTTTACTTCTTTCCTTTTATCATTGTATAGTATGGCTTGTAGTTTTTGGATATGTATAGTTTTCCTCATTTTGAATATAAGGTCCTTTTGTGTAGGGATATCTTTATTCACCTCGGAATCACTGTTAGTCTTTGTCTCATGAATGAGTAAATTAAGTACCTTCCTACAGCTCATGGATGTTGTGTAAGAAGAGGCAGTTTAGGAAAGCCGTGAAACTAATCTTCCAAAAAAGGGGGTCAACTGAGCCAAAGAATGAAATAGCATAATTGGCCCTAAGGAACAGAACACTTTGGTACCCCTCCAAGAAAAATACATAAATCAGTATGTAGCAGAGGTTTGTCAGCCAAATCTCACTGTCAATTTAATTAATAGGATTTTTAACTATTACTTCTCTTTTACAGTAGTTTTGTTTATTAACTCTGCTCTGCAGCCCTCTTTGATATTTCAAAAAAAATGTTTAAAGTCTATTTTGTCTGCTGTAATAAACTAAAACATGGGCAAAAACAGCATAGGTGAAAAAAATCATATATACAAATACAGAAATAGTTTTTATCAATAGAACATCTGTGATTTAAGATCTGCAGTTTTCATAATCTAGGGACGTTTTCTAATTAATAACTAACTGTATCATTATCATTCACTCTCATATAATACAACCTGTCTTGGATTGATAAAAAAAAAAAATACTGGTAACATTTTCACTGCTAGTGGGCCCTGTGGAGGACTATGAAATTCACTAAAATACAGCGGGATTTACATTAGCAGGAAAGGTTAATTTGGAATAACCCTAGTCAAATGTAGATATGTATATTCAATGTAGATATGTATGTATTTGTATATCTATGTGTGTATGTATATATACATATCCTAACACAGTGTATGGAAGTGATTTGTGGCTGATAAATAAGAAAAAAAATAATTAAAACTCCTTGGGTAAGAAATCCCTAATATTGTACTTTGAAATTCCTATCTGTGTTTTCACAAATGTGGAAAAGTTCATTTTTTTTCCAAATAGGAAGAGCTGAAACTTCAAATATTAGAACATTTTACACTTTAGGAGGCTGACAAGTGAGGATTGGGGGGTGGAATGCTTAAAAATTTGGAGAGACTGGGATGAAAAGAGGCTTTGGTGGACTTCAGTCTCTTCCCCACTTCTAGCTGGCTCCAGAAATTTGCCCCAAAGCTCAGGAACTCTACTCTCAACTATCAGTGAGTTTCTTACTCTGGTTTTACAGCTGAAATCCGTACCGGATCAAGCTCAAAACGCACCCCCCCCCCCTTACTAAGCTTTTCACTCAATGACTACTCACACAAAGAAGTCACAGAAACCGGGGCACAAACTCCATGCCTAAGGTAAGTTGCTCATCTGAGTATTCACCCTTCACTTACTTTTTGCATTATCTTATCCTATCATCACCTAAAGGAACAGAAGGTTTTTCCAAAGTGAATGTGATGGGTCTCAACCACCCTCATTCACACCATTCACACCATATTACAGAGTGGTTTTCCAGAACTTAATGTTTTTTTAAACAATATATATATATATATATATATATATATATATATATATATATATATATATATAATATTACAGAGCGGTTTTCCAGAACTTAATGTTTTTTTTAAACAATACATACCGGTAAAATATGTGTGTGTATATATATATATATATATATATATATATATATATATATATACTTTCAGAAAGGAAGAGAGAGGGAAAGAGAGATAGAAACATCAATAATGAGAGAATGACTAATCCGCTGCCTCCTACACGCCCCGCACTGGGATTGCAGCCCGAAACCTGGGCATGTGCCCTTGGACCAGGAATTGAATTGAATGGTGACCTGGTTCATAGGTCGAGGCTCAACCACTGAGCCACTGGCTGAGCTCTTTAAACAACTTTTATTGCCCGCCTCCGGGGCAAGGCTGCTTGCTTCAAAAACTTTCTCCCCAGAACACTCGCTTTCTTTTGCAAAGAGGAAAATAAAGACCAACTCACCTGGCTTTCCCTCCGCGTCCTCTGGCTGGAAAGCCTGGAAAGCAGGGACGCTCGCCTCCAGGGGGGTCCCGGTTCCGCCGCTGCCTCCCGAGGTCCGACCCCCGGGCCCCGAGGGTGAGGGTCCTGGGGGTCCCGAGCACAGGAGCCTCTGCAGCCCCCCGGCCTCGCTCTCCTCCTGCGCCTGCTGCCGGCGCAGCGCCACCTGCGCGGCCATGACGCGCTGGCGCTCGGCGATCAGGGTGCACTTGGCACAGGCGCAGTCCCGCCAGCGGCAGAAGCGCTTGTGGCCCTTGAGCGCCGAGACCACGCCGTGGTTGCGGCAGCGGGCGCACTTGGGGGTCCGCGGGAAGCCGCCGCCCAGCGCGCCCACCGCCCTCTCCAGCCCGGGCGCCGGCCGGGGGCCCCCGCTCCCCGCGGCGGCGCGCAGGAACAGGCTGGGCGGCCGCAGGAAAGTTGGGGGAAGCGGGATGCCCGGCGGCGGCGGAGGGGCCGCCACCAGCAGCCCCGGGGCCAGGCGGGGGCCGCCCCTGCAGTCTCGGCTCCCGCACGGTGGCGGCTCCATTCCCGAGGAGCGTGGGTGCGGGGTCGCCCCAGGGAAGCGCGCTCGCCGCCCGCCACTAACCCCGCGGGGGTGCGGGGACCAGGGCGACGGCCCGGGTCCCGCCGCCTCCCACCCGCGCACGGACAAAGTTTGGTACAATTGCCGGAGTGAGATGGGGACCGGGGCTTCCAGGAGCTGGAGACTCCAGGAGGTGCAGGTGCCCAGTGAGCAGCTGGGAGCTAAGGTCCCAGAGCTGGAGGGGAGCTCCGAGAGTCTACCCCGCCCACCCGGCCTCCGGGCCAAGCTCGGGGGCCGGGGGAGGAGAGTGGGACCTTCTGGGAGGAGGGGCAACAGGAGGCACCAGAAACCCTCCTGATGGGATGCCCATGGCCATTCCCCCAAAGAAGCCCTTTCACACTTGCTTCCCCATGAGTTCCTCAGTGTTTGTATTTGCGAAACAATCTTCAACTCCTTTCCCAGGCCTCTTACTGCCCTTCTTAAATTAAGCAATAGTAGTAAATTCTCCTTTCCCCAAATCTAGAACAAATACCGGTACTGCAAAAATGTATATGGAACCAAAGAAAAGACCCCGAATAGCCGCAGCAATCTTGAAGAAAGTGTGAAGATTGGAATGGGGAATGCTTTCCTTTCCTTTTCCCAGAGGAAGTCTTCAGGATGGGAGATGAGAAAGCACAGCTCCACAAGCTGCAAACGTTACCCACGTGAAAGCTGCTTTACTTTACGTAGGTCTCAGGGCTAAGTCAAAACAACGAATAATGAAGGAGATTAATTCCCATCCAGATTCTTTTCCTGTGTTTTGTTTATCAACACATGCAAATTTGGACTCTATGTACTATTAAATTTTGAAAAGCTACCTCCCAAAGAAGTCTTTATGAATTTCTTATTTATTAACAATTGGGTTAAAGCTGTCTCAAACATACTTCACATTTCCGTTGTAAAGTCTCAGGGCAGGTCCATTAGACCATTCTTTAAATATGGTATCATAAAAATGCATTCTTGAAATATGCACTTAACTGTAAGAAAAGATCATATTGCTTTAAATTAAAAGAGCATTTGAGGTAGAAACTTCATGAGTGTTCTTTTAAAAAATATTTTATTGATATTTTTACAGAGAGGAAGGGAGAGAGATAGAGAGCTAGAAACATCAATGAGAGAGAAACATCGACCAGCTGCCTCCTGCACACCCCCCACCAGGGATGTGCCCGCAACCAATGTACATGCCCTTGACTGGAATTGAACCCGGGACCAGTCAGTCCGCAGACCAATGCTCTACCACTGAGGTGAGTGTTTGTTCTTACTGGAAAGCAGAGTCAGGGCTTTCTCATTCTTCAAGATAATATTCAGTTGCCTAAGACAATTCATATATATATATATATATATATATATATATATATATATATATATACACATATATAATTGATTTTTTACAGAGAGGAAGGGACGGGGATAGAGAGTTAGAAACATTAATGAGAGAAAAACATCGACCAGCTGCCTCCTGCACATCCCTACTGGGGATGTGCCCACAACCAAGGTACATGCCCTTGACCGGAATATCCTGTCATTGAGGTTTTTTACCCTTCCTAAGCATTGGAACCACCTAGGACTTTTAAATGATATAGTTACAGGTATACTGATTCTTTCTGTCTAGTATTTTGGGGGGTTTTGTTTTTTAGGGTTTTGTTTTATTTTTAATGACTTTCTTTAAAAAATGTATCTTTATTGATGAAAGTATTATAGATCCCCCCATTTTCCCCATTGACCCCCTCACCCTCTCAGGCTCTCACCACACTATGTATGTGTCCATGGATTATGCATATATGCATATAACTTCTTGGGTTAATCTCTTCCCAAACCCCATCCACCCCCTCTGAGATTAGCCAGTCTGTGCCATTTCTATGTCTCTGGACCCATTTTGTTCATCAATTTATTTTGTCCATTACATTCTACCTATGAGTGAGATCATGTGATACTTGTCTTCCTCTGGCTGGCTTATTTCACTTAGCATAATAGTCTCCAGGTCTTTCAATGCTGTCTCAAAGGGTAAGAGATTCTTCTTTTTTACAGCTGCATAGTATTCCATTGTGTCAATGTACCACAGCTTAATTTTATCCACTCCTCTGATGATGGGTACTTTGGCTGTTTACAGATTTTAGCTATTGTAAATTGCACTGCTATGAACATGGGAGTGCATACATTCTTTCTCATTGGTGTTTCAGGATTCTTGGGATATATTCCTAGAAGTGGGATCACTGGGTCTAACGGCAGTTCCATTTTTAATTTTTTGAGGAATTTCCATACTGTTTTCATTAGTGGCTGCACCAGTCAGCATTCCCACCAGCAGTGCACTAGATTTTCTGCTACATCATCGCCAGCACTTGTTATGTGTTGGTTTGTTGATGGTGACCATTCCAGCAGGTGTGAGGTGATACTTCATTGTCCTTTTAATTTGCATCTCTTTGATGATTAGTGGCTTTGAGTATTTTTTCATATGCCTCTTGGCCATCTGTATGTCCACTTTGGAGAAGTGTCCATTAGGTCCTTTGACAATTTTTAATTATTGTATTGCTTGTCTTTCTTTTGTTAACTTATATGAGTTCTTTATATATTTTAGAGATAACCTCTTATCAGATATATCATTGGCAAATAAGCTTCCCCATACAATGGGCTCCCTTTTCATTTTGTTGATGGTTTCTTTTGCTGTGCAGAAGCTTTTAATTTTTATGTAGTCCCGTTTGTTTATTTTCTCCTTTGTTTCCCTTGCCCTAGGCGATGTATCAACAACATATTGCTGTGAAAGATGTCTGAGATTTTGCTGCCTGTGGTTCCTTCTAGGATTTTTATAGTTTTAGGACTTATATACAAGTCTTGTATCCATTTTCAGTTTATTCTTATGTATTATGTAAGTTGGTAGTCTAGTTTCTTTTCTTTCTCTTTCTTTCTTTCTTTTTTTTCCATGTACCTATCCAATTTTTTCAACACCATTTATTAAAGAGACTGTCTTTATTGTAAGTTGTTGCTTCCTTTGTCAAATATTAATTGAGTGTGATAGGTTAGGTCGATTTCTGGGTTCTCTGTTCTGCTCCATTGATCTGTTCTTGTGCCAGTACCAGGCTGCTTTGATTACAGTGTCTTTGTACTATAACTTGATTGCTGTTATTGTGATCCCTCCAACTTTGATCTTTCTCAATATTGCTGTGGTTATTCAAGGTTTAATATTTATTCTAGATCTGTGAAATAGGGCAAGTGATACTGGTTTTCATTTTTGACTTTGATACATACCTTACACAACTTACAAAGAAGTGAAAATAATTTTAAGTGAATGTATTTAAATAAAATGTACCAATTTAAATGAAAAATGATAAAATGTGTGAAAGACTGAAAACAAATAAACTTTGCTAACACAAAAAAAATAAAGATCTAAATAAATGATGAGATATGTTGTGTTCAAGGTCAGAAGACTCAACATAGTTAAGAACACAATTATACCTAAATTGATCTATAAATCACTTCAGTCTCAAAATTCCAACAGACTTTTCCGAATAAACTGTCAAATCCCTTCTAAAATTTGTGTGGAAATGCAAGGGAAGGACCAAAAATAGCCAAAATATCTTTTAAAAAGGGTAAAGTTGCAAGGCTAACAATACCTTATTTTGCAACTAATTACAAAGTTACAGTAATAAAACCAATGTAGTATTGGTGAAAAGATAGAAAAACATACCAATGTGACAGAATAGAGAGTTTAAAAATAGATAACCAATTTTAAGCAAAGGTGCAAAGTAAATTCAGTGGTAAAAGAATAGCTTTATTCCTAACAAATTTTTCTGGAACAATAGGACATTTGTATGTTAAAAAAAAATTATTGACGTTGAACCATAGCTTACACAGCTTACAAACACTGGCTCAAAATGGATCACAGACCTAAATGTAAGTCATAAAACCAATTAACATAGGATAACAAGTTTGTGATCTTGGGTTATGCAAAGATTTCTTAGATACAACAATGAAAGTATGATCCCCAAAAAGAACAAATTGGTAAAATATAATTTATCAGAATTAAATACTTATTTTCTTCAGAATTCACAGTTCATAGACTGAAACATCATATCATTAACTGAGAGAAAATAATTATAATACATATATCTAATGAAGGCCCTGTAAAAATAATAATTAAAAAATTTTGAAACTCAAAAAAGGACCCAATTTTTTTAAATGAGCAAAAAATTTGAATAAGCATGTCACCAGAAATTATATAGACATGGTAAAGAAGCGCAAGATGCTGAACATCGTTAGTCACGAGGGAAATGCAAGTTAAACCGTACCATGAACTACTACTACAAATCCGTTAGAGTGGCAAAAATTTAAACGATTGCCTATACAAAAAATCGCCAAGAAGGTGGAGCAGCTAGGACTCTCATGCACCCCTGCTGGAAATGTCAAACAGCCCAACCAGCTTGGAAGCCTTTAAAAAGCTAAACATGCGTGTTCCCATTCATTGCAGAAATAAAGCAAACGTCCATACAAAGCAGCAAACTAGAAAAACCCAAACAACCATCAACAGTTAATATAAGCATACAATGGAATACTACTTAGCAACAAACAAAAGTACATGGCTACATGCTACACATGAATAAACCTAAAAATCATTATTTTGAAAGGCAGAAACCAGGTAAAAATGAATATGTGCTCTATGATATCATCCTATATAATAAAAAGATAATATGTAAATTGCCCCTCACACTGACTGTGTGCACAGTGGGCACAAGGCCGGGCCGGCGGCCGCTCCACACAGCTTCCACCCCAGGTTCCTGTGGCCCCACAGGGGTTGGGATCCTAGCAGCCACTTTGCACGGGTTCTACTGGGGATTCCGCAGCCCCCCACACACACCATGGGGGTCCCGGTGTCCACTTCATGTGGCTTCTGCCGGGATTTCCGAGGCCCCATGTGCATGCCGTGGGGGCGGTACCCGGTAGCTGCTTCATGCAGCCCCAGAGGTGGGGCATCGGGGCAGGACTCCAGGACTCCGGTGGTCCCATGGAGCAGGAGGGTGGGCGGGGAGGTCATGGGTGTCACATGATTTTGCACAATGGGTCACTAGTTTAGCATATAAAATACTAGGTATCTATACTGACAGAAATACATCAGTGGTTGGGAACAGGTTTTGGAAAGACAGTGAAAGATGGGCAGAAAGAATAACAAATGATCAAAAGAAAACTTTTTTTTGAGGTGATGAATACATTCTTTAATTGTGATAATGACTTTACACACACACACACACACATACACACACACACACACATATTTATATATGCTGATGCTCGCATTCCCTCTGTTTAAGCCATCCAACAGCAAGAGAGCAAGCACTGTGACTGCTCTTATAAGTCACTGAGAAAATGTGAACAGCTGCAATTTACCAGTGGCAACAGTTTCATCAAATGAAAAAGTGATGAGAAAGAAGAACATGTTTTAAAACTGTGTACAAGTATCACAATTTATGTCGTTTAAAATTCATTCCAACTAAAGTTAAAAAAAAAAAGTCTCTCCTGATAAATGGGAAATGTAGAAGCATATCAGAAGGAAAGAAATGAAAGCTAATAAATAGAATTTCTCTCAAACCCAAAAACATCTCTGGACCTCCTTTTTGTTACTTATGTCTACTTCAATCCCTCATCCACCCTAATCCACCCTAAACTCTTAGAGTCAACTGCCATGTTTTTGTTGGTTCACTGTACCAACCATTCAGCACAGAGAAGGAAAAATACAAATCAGCAATCACAAATACAGGCCTGGCTCTTGTCGTAACTAAGATCTTGGATAAAACATTTTCCCTCTCAGCTTCACTTCTCCCATAGGCAACTGAAAACATTAAGTGATCTTCAAGGATAAATCCAAGATTGTGGACCATTTCTTTTGCCACACCTAGTCTGAAGTTATTGTCATGAATGTTCTCAACCTCTAAAGAATCCATTCGTACCCTCACTAAGACTCAGTCAAAGCACCTTTGCTGCTGGAAGAGTAGCCTTGCTAACCAGCTAGTCAAGTGGAAGTGTTTGTACTTACTTGGCCAGAGGGCTCTGGCAAGAGGACTGGGGAGCTGGAAGGACAGGCTGTAGATTGCCTATTTGTTCATGTATACACATATACAATTCACTCCATGGCTTCAGAATACAAGTGAGCACACCTTGTATACGCCTACTCCAAGGCTTCTCAGAGCCATACTATGTTTGCTAATCTTATGCCTTGATAGTTTTGAGGAGAAAGTTTGAACTGTTTCTCTGGGGTTCTTCAAAAGGCATTGATCACCATCGTGATTGAGAGGCTACCATCTTCAGGGTAACATGAATTTCACCCCTTGAACTGCATCTCATCAAAAGGCAACGCACCCCAAGTCTGGGAAGAGAGAGGCCTCTCCAGAACATAGCCTTCCCTGGAGTGTTGTTGGGGAACAATGGACATGTTTGGTGATACACATTATCAGCCAAGAAGTGTCCCTCCACCAAAACCAGTATTCCTGAAAATACTCTGCTGCTAGGGAGAGAGAATTGATTATGCCAGATGTGCAACTAACCACTGCATGTGCACCCTGGGTAATAGGACTTCCTTACAAGACACCATCTCTGATCCCTTGCTCTGGAGTGGCGACCAGCCAGTTGGAGAATGTACATACTGTTCCCCCACAACCGATTGCAACAGAGAGCAGCACGTGCTCTTTTGTGGCTTTATGAGCTCTTTTCATACCAGTGGAGGATGCTAACCCAGAATCATAAGAAACGAACAAAGACAGGGAACAGAGAAGTACCTATTTTTCCAATAACCATTTCTACATGCCCTGCACATAGTAAACATTCAGCACATCTTTGAAAATAAGCAAGGAATAGATGCCACAGGACTTACTTGTAAGTTGGCTGAATTAGGCACTACTATCACATTACTTTTCCTTTGTATTCTGACATTTTTGAGAAGTAATTTCCAGTTCACTTAAAATTAATCCTTTCCTGTTTTACCTCCCTAATGTTTACATAAGCTGGAGTGAGATTTCTTTTTAAGTCTGGTTTACTGTTTCCCTTATTTTCTTTACTTTTAATATTAAATAAGGTATTTTATGACCATTTTCTCTTAAATAAAAAGTCTTGTGAAATTCTACTAGTAGTTATACTTTCCATGCCACTGTAACTGTATTCTAGTATTTTTCAAAATGTTTAGATCTAAGCACACATATTTGCTTATGAGCGTGTTAGTATATATGCTTCTAATCTTTTTTTCTGCATACAAAAAGTTATATATATAATACTTTTAACTTAATATTGTGATACATTTCCAATTTTTTGCTTTTTGCAAACATAAGCTCTAATAGCTATATAATGCTTCATTATTTTATGTTTCATTATTTAGCCATATAATAATTACTTAATTCTTCTAGTTTTTAGGACACTTATAATGTTTCATTTTCTCACTGTTTTAAATAATAAATAAATATGTGAGCTTAAAGTGGTTTTTATATTTCAAATTATCTTTTTAGAATAAACCATAAGTAAAACTACTTAATTAAAAGTTATTGATATTTTTAATTTTTTGACTCATGTTAATAACTTTTCTTCCTGAAGACATCGAAGTCTACTAGCAATATACAATTTACTTCATCATCATCTCATGGTTTCTTTCTTTTTCTTTTAAGTGGCAGTGGCTTTCTTATTGGGCAATTGATGCTGCTTTCTCCTGAAATAACAGTGATAATCCAGAACTCCATTAGGAAAAGAACTCCCCAAGGTTTCAGTTCATAGAAAGATAATCACTATTTTGCAAATCTCTGATTGAATATGATTGGGGGGAGTTGAAGCAAAACTGGCAAAAGCTCTAATCATTGTAACACACTCTGCTGGTTCTTGGAGTAAATTACACAGGCTGTTGTGAGCTTGCTGATTTAAACAATTCCTTATAAAGGAGTGCTGTTGACTTAGACTATAACAAGAAACCTTGCTGCCAATGTGGTTAATTCCGTAAGCACACATTCAAAAGCTATGCTCTGTTTCATTTACTCTAATGGATCTAAGTCTGCCTTGTAATAGGGTTCAGAACTTCAGAAACTCCTGTTTTGTTTTTTGACTCCTGGGTTATTAAAGTAATTTATGCTTAGGGTTTGAGATAAGCTTTGCCATTTGTCGTACACTGAATGGAAGCCACCGTCATAAATTAACGTTTATGTTAAACATTTCCTCATAATTCAGTCCTCACACAGACAACAACAGTTTCACTCAGGGGGTATGTGAAAGCGCTTTATGTTGCTGTTAGAAATCTTAGCAGAATGAATATCACATATGAAACACTGAAGCATTTTAGTAAGAAATTTAATGTAAAAAATGCATCCTGGCTAAATTCATTAAAAAGAAAACACAACAGCCATTATCAATAGATTTTTCCTAATAAAATGTTACCATTTTAAAGGGTCATCTCTATATGGACATCTCTCTCATCATTACAGCTACCTTTTAAGAGCTGGTTATTGTACATCAAGCACCATACTTGGGCGTTATTTATATAATCCTAATAATCACCTTATAAAGGCAGATTAAATTATCCTGATTTTTTAAAATATATTTTATTGATTTTTTTTACAGGGAGGAAGAGAGAGGGGTAGAGAGTAGAAACATCAATGAGAGAGAATCATCGATCAGCTGCCTCCTGCACACCCCTTACTGGGGATGTGCCCGCAACCAAGGTACATGCCCTTGACGGAAATCGAACCAGGGACCTTTCAGTGTGCAGGCCGATGCTCTATCCACTGAGCCAAACTGGTTTCAGCTTGATTTTTTTTTTTATGAAAATGAAAAATGTTTCAAAGAGAAGAAGCCTTCAAGGTAGTCTAATATTCCAATTCCTACACTCCTGCTTCTCCCGGGGCATGCCTTATTCACCAGTTACCCAAAGGGATGCTTATTGGCTGGCTCATTAGCCACCTTAAAAATGCACCTGTTCTTTCAGTTCACAGCAAAGCCATTTTAAAAAAAGGAGGTATGAAGGAAAATAATAAAGAGAAATTAAAAGTTCCATCTTTTGCATATCCTCTCTTCATTTAGTGAAGTTAAATTATGTGTTTTTGCTGTTTTCCCTTTCTTACCATTTTTTACCATGTAACAGTAAGTCAGAAATGAAGGCAAAAACATATTTTTTTTAGATTTGTTACTACTAGAAACTTGAAACATGTCTTCCTTTTACTCTCAAGCATATGTCAGAGCCGATACTAAATTTCAAAGCCTGACACTGAATGCAAAGGTAGCTTTTCCCTCTCAAGGTAATTGTGAGACCCTGCCATTTGGCATTGGAAACATACTTAAAGGCTTTCACAAAGTACAAATTTACAAAAGACAAGTTTTATATACCCATTTGGAAAGAAAAAAGACACATTTTAATGTGTTAGTTTCTACTGTGTTTCATTGATTGTGCACCAACAGGATATGAAAATCAATTTGTCAAATATCCTCAAAACCCTATGTGTTCATGAAGAATTGCCACAGCCCTTAGAAAACAATTTTCTGCTCATTATTGTTATAAAAATGATGAAAATGACATTTAAAGATATTATACATTCCTGCTTCCCCCACCACCACCCCCCCCCCTGTCCTGGGCTGTGCCAGGGTCTGTCTTCTGGAGCTTTCATTAGAAGTGTCCCAATTAAAAAGCTGAGTGAGTAAAAAAAAAGTGGCTTCCATTCACAAGGATTTTAAATAAGAAGTAAATTCGGCAAATCAGTTCCTCCCTGGCTCCTAGCCATTCACGTCTTTTGGTTTTGAAATCCATTTCAGTGTGAGCATAAGGTGGTTGTTATGAGGTGTTGTCAGGCCTCTTGCAGTGTTATTGTGCTTGGTGGAAGGTGGTAGTTTTTGATCAATGTCTTCAAAGTCAAATCTTGGAACATAATAGCTGCACATCAAAACCCAGGACCATAAAGCAGTTAGCTGCCTCTTTCAGGTGGCCCCAGGGAATTACTTCATGCTCATGTTGGGCTTTCCCATAATTAGTCCGTTATAATGCTGTAGTAAGAGTAATGTGCAGATTTATAACTTGAGATTCATTATCAAAAGAGGTGTGGCAAAATCGTTACCAGAAAATAAATACTAAAGAAGCCTACCTATTTTTTGATGCTCTTCTCCCTTTTTTATTCTGAATCCCTGATTTATTGCATTTCTGTTCTGAAGACATCTCTTACTGACCCAATATCTTTACAAGAATGCCTATGTTTGGGGGCATTTTTAGGCTATTGATGCAATTATTTCATGAAATCTTGCCTAGTAGATTAAGTTACTAATGATAAAGCTTTTTTGTTGCACCTTCTTCTATAGTCACATTACTTTTCCAAAAAGGCTTCACACTCACAATTACTTTAAAATGATGGAAGGTTTTATTGTTACTATTTTTTCCTTCTAGAAGTTATTAACATATAAGAAGAAAAGGGCATTTTGTTTATATATCCAAATAAGAGCATATATATATATATATATATATATATATATATATGCTTTATTAAAGAAACTGTAGAGAATCCCAGGTGTAAAACACACAATAAAAAGTCAAATAAACCCATAGTTAAGAGGTAAATGCACCATATGTTTCTCTAATACTGAGGCACAATGGGGTGCATCAAGAAACTCATTAAGTCAATGGAAATAGCAGCTGGGCCCTATCAAGATGTCTATTCATTTCACTTCTGAAATAGAAAAACAGAAAAATAGTGGACACATTCCGTTTCTTCTGAGGTTTGAATGGATCATAGTAGCATGGGGTTGGTGCAGTGCAACATGCTAATATATCTTCCCTCTCAGCTTCTAATTGATCAACTTTTAACAGTTTTTCTTTATTTTTCCCTGTCAAGATGATGTCCATCTCCCCGTACTCTTTGAATTTCTTTCATAAAAAAAATTAAAGCTTTGCCAAAGCACCTAAATAGCTAAGTAGAGTCACGCAACAGACCAATCGAGCCCGATAAACGACTTGAGCAACGAATGAAGTCATAATACGTCTGTTTTGATTTTATGGACTTCAGAATGAAGTATACATCATATAAACTGCTCCCACTAAAATTTTGTGTGATTTTGATAAAGGCCCCAGTTCTCAAGGCATTTGTTTTCTCCTCCATAAATGTGGTTTTCAATACTTTTTTGTCAGTCAGTTTAAGAATCTGATGAAATTTATGAGTATCTGAAGACATGCACATATCAAAAAAATTACATAGCATTCCCAGCTCCCTTTTAGTCTGAGAGCAAGAACAGATTCCTAAAGTCCCTTCCTAGTTTAAAATTCCATGGTTCTATGCTAATTTCAATACAAGTCTTCCTGATTCATGAAGCACATATGCTACACTGAGAGCAAGTGTCCAAATTCTCTAAAAATCTACTGTGGAAGGAATTCAATTCAGAATTATGAAATCTTAAGATGACCTTAAGATTGATTCAAAAATGACCTCAGCATTGATTAGTTTTATAATGCTAGATTCAGTTATAGTATCCATATTCACGTTTTAACAAAACAATGCTCTGAAGCAGAGTGAGAAATTAAGCCTGAAAAAGGAACACCTCTAGCCATTTGGTTTAATAATAATATTTTATACTCTTGAATATTTTTTCTTCTTATATCATCAAAATTCTCACTTAGTTGATAAATGTTTAACAGCTACTTGGTAATCACCACACTGCAAATTTTAAACTCCATCATGGAAATTTTCATGCATCAATGATGAATTCAGAAGCACAAGGCTTAAAAATTCTAAAGGAAAATTGACATTATCATCAGTAACAGCTCTGATCATTGGGACTGCTAAAACAGGGGAAGTGAGGCCCCAAGTCTTTGGAAATTCCAAGCTTCTCAGGGGTCCTTCTTAATGGTTTTTGTATCTGTAGGACGTTTTAAAAATCGATTGAGTTATATGAACTTTAAAACATTACTTACCCTAAAATTATGTAATCTAGTGTATATGTCCAATTCATTTTAGCTGATGAAAGTGTCTACCTGTTCCAATGTTTGCTGTCCTCCTCAGTGAATGGAGAGTTTATCAGGCTCAACACACTGTTCAAATAAGCAGGCATGTCTTTGTGTCAGCACTTGCTGAGACTGTCAGATTCTCAACTGAGCTATCAACATTTGAAATTTGATTTATTTGTAGAAAGCAAGAGGAGAGATTCTGATAGAAAAAAGCAGGTATCCCCTCTGTTTACTTTCTCTTTAGTCTCTTACTCTTGGCCGATCACTTGTCATAAGCCACCAACATCCTCTAGTATCTGTTATCTTTCAAAATTTTCCTTCGGCTTTGATATACCTTTCCTTCTTATCTCTCTGCTCCTCAGACAAATCCCAAAAGACATGTGTACTTTGTCCCCACATCTAATAGTCACATCGAATAGGTTTCTATTCCCTCTGTTTACCTACAACACTTACTATGGTCACCAATGATTCCATTTATCAGAAAAAAAAAGAATCAAATCATACTGATGCTGAAAAGGCACACTTGCTAATTCAGAGCTTAGGTACTAGAAAGGTGTTCCTACCTCATGTCTCTTGTTTCTTGGCCATCTGATCCCAAATATATATATATATATTTTAAAAACTTCCTCAAACAAAGTTTCCAAATAAAATTTCAGAATGCATGAAGGTTTCAACAAAGTGGGATGAATAGTAGAATAATGCTATGTATCTGCTTTATAACAATTAAATTCAATTCACATAAAATTCAATAGGAATAATAACAATAATAATAATAATAATAATACCAAAATAAAACTAACATAAGCAGTCTCTTCAACTATTGTTATTGGGTAAATATACTTAGAGTGATTTCAGTTTAACATCTAATTTTACAATTACTTAGTTTGAAAATGATTTACATTTGGTCTGGGCAAGTTCAAATGAAAGCAGACTGCCTAAACATTAACTTACATTTATATATCTACCTCATAATACCAAATATATCTGTCAAAAATGTTTAGTAGTTATTAAAGTAATCATTTATTTTATTTAAAAACTGATACATAACTTCTGAAAAGCTGAAGATCACATTCTCTTGCTCACTGTTCTAAATTCTTATTAACCTTCTCAGAGTAAAACTATCTTTAGTCTACAGTCTCAGAGCACTCAAAGTAGATAAAACAAAAAGTAATATAAATAAACACAAAAATCGGTTAATTTATTCTTCAGTAATTAAAGATAAGAAATAGAAGCAGAGTAACTCAATTAATTAAAGGTTAGTTTGTATAAAATAATATTGATGATTGTCTCTCAAGGTGCTTAGACCATTAATATAATTTTAGAAAAATAACACTTACCAACTTGTTTTTAGAAATCATTATAATTCCACATTACGATAACCATGAAAAAAATGTAGGAATTTTATGGTAAAGAATCTTTTCTTTTCCAGCATATGTAAGCTTTTCAGGATAATCCCTTTACCTCTGAAAGGTCAAAGACAACCATGACTATTTTAGCAAGTAAAGAAGAAGAATAAATACTCAGATGAGAAGCATGGTTATCTACTGTGAATAACATCAGAAAGACCAAGTTCAAACCTGATTCTATCAGACACCAATAGCATAACCTAGTTGCAAAATATAGTATAAATTCATTCAGCCTATGCCCTTCCCATGTAAAGATGAGGAATGTGCATAGACATTAAATGAGATAATATGTGTCAGATTACCTAGAGAAGAGCCGGGACCACATAGGCATTCAGAAAATATGGGTTGGCTTAATTATGTAAACAGGGCCAGACATGCTATGTCCTCTGCAAAACTTTTCAAAACACTGGGGATTGTTTGCCATATTCCCTGAGGCTAAAAGTCTGGTAAAATTGGAAATAGCAGCATCAGAGGAAAGTATTAAGTGTGAGTAATGTACATTCAATTGTGTGTACTTTCAGAGAGTTTTAGTTTCCATCCTGGCATGTAAGGAGTTTGGAAGTCATCATGCTGTCCTAACAAATACAAAGCTGAACAAATTGAAAACTCAACAACTCTTTTCAGATCTGTTAGAGAAGTGGGATCATAGGGCACACTGCTACGCCCAAAATTAGAGAAAGACAGGTGGATCCAGAGAACCACAAATCCCTGGATGGATCAGAACCCCGGGAGCAGAAACCTCCCTGGGAATCAGTACAGGATAGAAAAACCCGAACTATAATTGATGAATTCCTGGAGGCTCAACAGGGACAAGTCTGAGAGGCAAAAACCAGAAGAGCCCAACACTTTTGTGAGTTTTACCAGCAAGGGCTCTACCAGTGAATATCAGAAAATATCACAGTGAATATCAGAGAAAATTCCCCGCTTCCAGCAAGGGGAAGGGAGAAGCAACATTTTGAAATACATCACAACATTCTGTCTTTCTTAACAAAGCCTGCCCTTAAGAGAAACTTTATCAGAACTTAAGTTATTGGGGCAATATCAGAACTTAATCATATTTGGAGGAAGGAAAATATGTAACTCCAGCTCCCCCTGGCCATCCCATCCCCATAAAGGGGAAGGGGTGTTAAAAGAATCACTTGTAAAGTTCACAACCCAGGGGCACAGTCTCACTAAAAGACTGAGACCTAATCATAGGACTATAAAACATTTCCCCTCTCCCACACCTTACCACCAAATTACTAAAGACCTATTTACTTTCATCTACAATGTTTCCCAAACTGTAGTATGCGTACCCCCAGGGCTACGAGAAGAGTTTGGTGGGGATATGCACTGCATCGTGCTTAGCTGCGCCTAATTCTATGTTCTCATGAATCAAGTCAAGACAGTCTTGTGAGGCGTGAGATGGTCCGGTGTACAAATAAATGTTATTTATAATATAACTTTTATTTATATTTTATTATGAATAATTTTATTTTTTCTTTATTATTATTTTGTGTATGTACCAAAAACATAAAAAATAAATATATTTTGATTGTTATTAAAATACATCCTTTTTTTGACGAGGGGTACTCAGCGTTACGAAAATTATAGAAGGGATACAACTATGTCAAAAGTTTGGGAAACACTGATCTAGAACATCATGTCTGGTTTTCAACAAAAAATTGCAAGGCATATTAAAAGGCAAAACACACCAAGAAAACAAAGAGCAAGCATCAGAACCAGGTGAAGATGTGGCAGGAATGTGGAATATTCAGACCAGGAATCTAAAACAATTATGATTAATGTGATAAGAATTCTAGTGGGAAAAGTAGACAGTGTGCAAGAACAGATGGGAAACATAAGCAGGGAGAATAATCAACGAGATGCAAATTCTAAGAAATAATTTCTAAAAAACAGCAAATACTAGAGGCCAAAGCTACCATAACAGAAATGAACAATGCCTTTAGCGGGCTCCTTAGAGGCTGGACATAATTGGGGAAAGAATCTCTGAGCTTGAGGATATGCCAATATGAACGGCAAAGCAAAGAAAGGGGAAAAGGCTGATAAACAGGAACAGAATATCCAAGAATTGTAGGATAACTACAAAAGATGTTAACATATGTGTAATAAAATTGTCAGGAGAAAAGAAAAGAGAATGGAACAGAAGAAACATTTGAAGCCATAAGAATTTCCCAAAGCACAGAGGCCAAGCAGAAGAAGTGCAGGGGAAAAAGAAGAGAAAACAACAGCAAAAACTACACCTAGGTATTATATGTAAACTGAAAAATGTCAAAAGTTGAGAAAAAAATCTTGAAAAAATTCCCAAGGAAAAAGATAGTTTACATATAGAGAGAAACAAAGAATTATATCAAATTCTCAGAAACCATGCATGTAAGAAGAGAATCAAGTACTAAAAGTAATAGGATTTTTTAAAAAATCCAACCTAGAATTCTGTATCCTGAAAAATTATCCTTCAAAAGGGGAAGAGAAATAGAATTTCCAAGTAAATATTGAGGGAATTTGTTACCAACAGATTGGCCTTCAAATAAGTATTAAAAGCTTTTCAAAAAGAAAAAGGTAAAATGATAAATCAGAAACTCAAATTTACATAAAGTAAGAAAAAGCACTAGAAAATGAATAAGTAAAGTTAAAATAATAATAAAAATATTTTTACCTAATTGATCTAACAGGTAATATTTTGTTCAAAATAATAGCAGCAATGTATTTGTTCATTATAGCTATATACAAGTGAAATGAATGACACCCATGATACCATAAATGAGAGCTAGGAATTAGGATACATTATTTGTTATTATAAAGTATTTGCACTACCTGCTATTTAAAAATGGCTTGAATTAACTGAAAATGCATATTGCAAACTATATGGATAACAGTAAAAAATGTATTTTTAAAGTATAATGAATATGCTAAGGAGAGAAAATGAAATTATATAATGCTTTATTAAAGCCACAAAAAGCAGAAAGTTATACAAAACCAAAATAGAAACTAAGAACAAGAAGAATAAGTAGAAAATAATAACAGTTATGGTATATATTAATCCAACTATATCAACACTTGCTTTAAATGTCAATGGTCTAAATACACCAATAAAAAGACAGAAATTGTCAGAGTGGATCCAAAAGTGAGACCCAACTACATGTTCTCTACCGGAAACCCACTTTAAATATGAAGACACATATAGACTAAAATGAAAGAGATGGGGAGCCAAAATATATAGCGTTGGCCTGTGGACTGAATGGTCCCAGGTTCGATTCCAGTCAGGGGCATGTACTTTGGTTGCAGGCACATCCTCAGTAGGGGGTGTGCAAGAGGCAGCTGATCGATGATTCTCTCTCATCAATGTTTCTAACTCTATCCCTCTCTCTTCCTCTCTGTAAAAAATCAATTAAAAAAATATTTTAAAAGAGATGGGGAAAGATGTGCCATGCTAACACTAACCAAAAGAAAGCTAAAGTAGCTATAATAATAAGTACTTTTAGGATGGTTGTTCCTTCAATGCCAATACAATTATTTTATTTTTTTATTGATAAGAGAGAGATAAAGAAAGAGAGAGAAGAGAGAGACAAAGAGAGATAAACTTCTATTTATTGTTCCACTAATTTATGCTCTCATTGGATTTTTTTTGTATGTTCCCTGACTGGGGAACCCATAACCTTGGCCTATCTAACCAGCTGAGCTACCCAGCCAGGACCCAATACAATTGTTTTCAATGCTTTAAAGACTACTCAAACTCCTGGTTCCCTCATTGACGGAGTAACAGGACAAGATTTACTGCACCTATTGACATAAAGCAGACAAAAATACATGACACAAAGGTTTTCAGTAACTGTACAACAGGAAGAACATCCAGAAGGTACTAAAATAATTAGGACATGAATGTTTATTAGTATTGGGGTTAAAGAAAAACTATTTGTAAAAGGAGGACATAGTAAAGTGACAAAATATGAAGTCAAGCAAATTAACTAAAGTATACTTGTTGATTTTAGCACCTAAATAAATACATACATACATACATACATACATACATAAAGAAATAAATAAATAAATGGCATTCTTGAAAAATCAGGGACAAGTTAGGCAAAACCCTACACCTATCTTTTACTTCTAGTTTCAACTCTGATCATAAAAGCTACTATATCAGTAGGACAAAGGAAGGGAAGAAGAGAGAAAAAATCATCACTAAGATGGGGTCCTAGTTTTAGGACCTCAGCAGTGTGGTAACATTACATCCTTTTGAATGCACAGTTTCTAGCAGAAATTCAGAAGCAGCTAAATTCTGACTCTTCAGTCACATAATTTTATAATGTTACATGGAAAAAAAATGTTTTTACTTATGGACTATTTCCCCACAATTTGGAAAAACTATAAACTCTTATAAGGATCATCTCCATTTCATTTTTAGATTATTCAGATGATAAGCCTTGATATATAGTATGCGCTCAGGTAATGTTTGTTGTGTAAATGAATGGAAGAATAAATTAAGTAGATATCATTTATATTAAAAATATTTACTACAATTTTCAACTATGCTTCATCACTGGGACCTGGTAGATATGTTAATTTACTCATATGTAATTATGTTTTATAACATTTTTACAAATCAGAAGTTTGATATCATAAAAATACTCTAGTGTTTTATTTTTAAAAAGCATACCAGTGTTTGTTTATAAAAAACATTGATATCTCTTGTAATATACTGATCACAAAAGATAATAGTTTCTCCTTTTTTCTTTCATAGAGCAGTTTGACACTTCATTGCCTTTATATTTCATTACACATGACTCTGGTTTTGCTGTGACAGTCGCTACCACAGATTCCAGAGCACACGTCTCCTAGAACAAAGTAGAAGGTTGGAATGACCGAGCAGATTTATTGAAGCCACAAATACCATTGCTAAAATTTACCTTACATAAACAATGTTAGAGCTTCTTACAATTAAACCATACAATATTGAAATCCATGAAAGGAATTTAAACTAATAAGTATAGTATTCACTCTAGAAGATGAGAATGGCTGTACAGATAAGCAGAAAGGCACAGAATCATGAATGACTTCGTGCTTTAAATGTCTTATTGCTAGCCAGCATTAGTACTGTAGGATTAATACTTGATACATTAAATAGTGTGATAATTTAGTAATGCCATTATTAATATTAATTATCAATGTAACTATACTATGTTCCCTAGCTATTCATAAAGTCTGAAGTTTCAGAGTTCCTTCTTGGTCAATATCATAACTCCATTGAGTTTGATTCCTAACTCCATCTTTTGCAATAAAACTTCTGTCAAGTTGCCTAATACAATTATCAGTTTCATCATTAAAACGGGGGTGAAATAGTATTTTCTTTATTGGGTGTTTGGGAATATTAAGCAAGACAAAGTACGTAAAACACCTTAAATGTAATATATGTCCACTATTACTATCAATACAAAAAAATTGCAAGTTTTTACACTGGCTGACTAAATTCTTAAAGAGTTATTTCCTTCTAACTCATAGGACAGTTATTACTTCTTTTGATTTTTCTAGAGTAATGGGCTGCCATATAATTTTCCTTGCCAGAACTTTGTGAGTCAGCTTTTATTGCACCAGCCCTCAAATGATTTTATGCTTAATGTGACAGATTTCTTCATGAATTCCCACAAAATCTCTAGAGGCTTTATAAGCCAGCTAGCTATCATTTTATTCTATTTGCTCTTAGATAACTCATCTCCATCAGATTCTCCCAACACCTGAAAACTGATCATAATTCAATTTAGAAAATTTTGAAACTAAAAAGGAACCAAACAGAAAGAGAGTCTGAAAAAAAAACGCTAGATAGAAACTAGAGAATATTTCAAGTTGCTATTTTACAACCTGTTGACTGTTACTCATTTGTTGGTGATGCTAATTCAAAGAACATTAGTAGATCCAACTGAAACAGACCACCTATCCACTAAACATTTATATTCAAAAGCTTCTAACACCAATTTTCTTATTTTATCTCATTCCATACCATAAAACAGGGATGCTTAACTTTTTATGATCAGAAAACTTTTTGAAAATGAAAATTCAATCCAGGAATATACACATACAAAATTTCACATATAATGTCAAAGGGTTCCAATGAACTCTCAAGCCTGTCTGTGAATCCTCTAGGGCAGTGTTGAGAGCAGATTTTAAAACCTTGATTTTGAATATGACAGTATACCTCAGAGCTATCCTATTACTTTTTTATTTATATTTTTCCAATAGGCAAGTAAATAATTTACATGGAATAGATGTATGCAAATAGGCAGATGTAGCCTCCTCTCCAGGCACATTCATCAACTTATAAAATATGTGTAGGCACACACATAAGTCTGTATATAAACTCCCCCCTAAGCCTCACCCCTGGTAAAATGAACTACAGGGCAGCCCACCACATTGCTAAGATAGCCCTAAGTGCAAACACCCCTTAGTCGACACTCCAGTGTTGTTGTAGTTACAATCTTTGATCCCAACAATATGGGTTCAGTCCTTTCTCTATCTTCAGATATTCCTATTAAATTTCCATGAAGAATTCTCCTCTTAACATTCCATGCTCCCACACTAACTGCAAAGTAGGTCATCAATAATAATCTTCACAGCTTCCAAAAAATCACATCATTAAAACTAATGATAGTGATTTTTTACATATAACTTCAAAAACTTTTAAAAAAATAATTTGTTATGTTTCAATTACAGTTGATATATAATACTAGAGGCCTGGTTCATAAAAATCCATGCACTGGAGGGAGGGTCCCTCAGGCCTGGCCTGCCCCCCCTTCAGGGGCGGGAGGCAACCCAGAGATCAGGGGAAGACGATGCCCCATCACACCTCTGCTGCTGCCACTGCTAGCAGCACAAGCCTTGGCCATCCCTGGTTACCTGAGCTTCAGGTGGCCCCGGGCAGCTGGGCAGCTGACATCTGAGGCTTGCCTGTGCTTTGGGCTGGCCCTGGGCAGCCGACATCTGGGCAGTCAATTAGCATATTCCCTCCTTATTGGTTGTGGGCACTGCCATCCTTGCAACAGCGTGAGGGTCAATTAGCATATTCCCTCTTTATTAAATAGGATTATATTAGTTTCAGGTGTACAATCTGGTGATTAGACATTTATATAACTTATGAAGCAATCATCCCAATAAATATAGTATCTATCTGACACTATACACAGTTATTATAATATTATTTACTATATTCCCAATGCTGAACTTTACATCCCCATGACTATTCTCTAACTATAATTTGTACTTCTTAATTCCTTCAAATTTTTTCATTAATTTCCCCAATGCCCCTCTTTTGAGCTGCTTCCCCAGTGCTGAGGCCAGAGGAAGTGAGTTCTAATAAGTCCACATGTGAACCCTTTAAGAGGAATTGCCTGGGGCTCCAGCAGCCTCCATCTCACTCAGCCACAATCCCCACTGGTTTTCAGAGCCAGTAGTTATGGGGACTTCTCTTCCTGGCACTGGAACTCTGAGCTAGAAGGACCTGGTGTGGAGCTGGGACCCCTTACTCCTCAGGGGAGACCTCTACAGCTGAGTTATCCCTCCCAATTATTAACTATGACACATGGGTATGAGACTACCTCCTTAGTTATAGACTTCTGTTCAGTTAGATTTCAGGTGGTTCTGAATGACAATTGTTCTGTAGTTTAGTTGTAATTTTGATGTAGCTGTGGGAGGATGTGGGTATCAAATTTAGCTATCCTGCCATCTTAACTGGAAGCCCCTAACTTCCAGTTCTTAAATCAGCTCTTCAAAATACATTATTACTGTCACCATTCTGCAGATGAGGAAATCAGACCTCATAGAGACTAAATCATTGACTCAGTTCCAAACACCAACCACATACTTTCCATTACATCACAGCCAAACAAACAACACACAAACAAAAATAGCTCCTTAGGAAAGTCATTCTCTAGGTATGCACCTCAAAGATGTATATATCCGGGCCAAATGCTCCTACCAAAATAATGCATATAAAAATAAAAATAAAAGATAAGTATAAAATGTTCCCTCTCTCCGCTGTGGCTCACTTAGCACTGGCCCGGTCTTTCTCTCTTGATATATTACAGAATCAGTAAGTCACAGCTACTGTTTCAAACTTGCAACAGTGCTTCAGGCTGCCCCCATTGCTATTTTAAGCCTTTGCCTCTATATAAGCACATCAATTGCTCATACACTGGGGTCTAAAGGTCTATTCTTTGTTTCCTCTCCCACATCTGTTTCTCCTGCTCTCCACGGCACCCCCAGCTCTTCACTAAATGACAGACTGACAGACATGGCTAATATACCTTCTTTAAACATCTGCTTTATTACTGTTGAGTGACTGCCCTATGAATAGACAGGGTTTTGGTTTTTTCTTATCTTTCACTTAGGAATTCAGATGGTCTGATTAGAAAGCTGTACTGCTTAGAGGATCCTGACAGATGTCTCTTACTTTCTTTTAAGACCACCATGAGTGGTTAGGCATTCCACTCAGACAATTTTCAGTAGTGGAACAGCTGTCTGTTTAGGTACCTGGCTAGGTCAAATATGCATTTAGCTCAGGAATCCCACCTCCACACCCAAGGCTGTTTCTCCTGGGAAATAAATGGACAAAGAACCATTTATTATGTAAATGTTATGAGTATGTGAAGGGTCAGTTGTTGCGATTGTACAATGGAGTGACTGCTGAGAAGACTGTTTGTAGAACTAAAAAGTAAAACCCAGAGAAACCTAAAGATAGATAAAAAGGAAGGAAGAAATCCCTAAATACCAAACAGAAAAATACGAGGAAGAGCATGGATATCAAAAATGACCCCCCCCCCTTTTTAATGTATAACTATTTTAAAGATTCCTTATGGAAATAATTGAAAACTAGGTATTTTGGGTTCAAATAGCAAAGATAATTTCAGATTCAGGGATACAAATGAAGTACATACTTTAAAAATATTTATTAATACACTCCAGTTTGAATCTTTCAGGAAAGAAAAATGTCACTCATTCCAACTTCATGTAAAGTGTTATATTCTGAAAGAAAATCTGTTACATCAGAGAGTTCTAGAATATGTGAAGAAGTTTAGGCTCAGAAGAAAGAGTAGGAAGTGTTGATAGGAAATGAGTAAAGAGGAAGTGCAAAAGGGGGACAACAGGGCAGTCAGCAGTGACCCTGCCATTATTTTAGGGGATGTCCTTTATCTCTCTCCCTCAGCCGACCAATAAGTAGTCACTCTCAGCTTCTTTCTGCCCTTCCCCTGCCGTAAGCTCAGCAGCTTTGAGAGAGTCTGTGTTCTCCGCTAGTGACTCTCTTCTTCTACAGCTTACCTTGTGTGCTTCCCATGTTCAGTTATTTCCTCACATGCAGCTGAATCTTCAGTTGCATAATTCAGGATACAACTTAAATGTGACCTCTCAAAGGGGGTTCCCTAACCATGCTGTTTAAAAACTCCCCAACCACTCTCTCACACCCAGAAGCTCCACTTATTATCACTGTTTCACGTTTCCTTGACAGTTTTCATCTTTTGTTTCAGAAAACCTGTCTCCTTCATCACTATATTTTAAGCACTTAGCCCATAATAGGTGCTCAGTAAAACTTTACTGAATGAATCAACTAAAGATAAAAGTAACAAGGAATCAAATAAAGATAACAATGTT
This sequence comes from Vespertilio murinus, assembly GCA_963924515.1. Taxonomy (NCBI): domain Eukaryota; kingdom Metazoa; phylum Chordata; class Mammalia; order Chiroptera; family Vespertilionidae; genus Vespertilio; species Vespertilio murinus. Next base: position 123,955,144 of record OZ004708.1, read on the forward strand.
TATTTTCTTAATTGTGGGGCAATTGCTCCCAAAACACAAAGCCTCCACATAGAGCAACATTGGTAAATGCATTTCCTTGGTGAAAGCACCCTTACTTCTTAAAGAGAACAGGCTGTGAAACAGGTATGACCTGATATACTTTTTCAATTTCTGGAAGAGATTCTGGAGAATGGTGCACTTCCATCATAGGGCACCCAGACAGAGAGGATTTACAGTGCAGTTGGTTGAAGCAGAAGTGCCTGCCTGACTGAGTGCAGCTAGCTCTAATAAAGCCAGAGAAAGAGATGCTATCCCCACCCCAACTGCCTTCCAATGGACTAATTCCGCACCCTAGAATACATTGCCCAATGGATATCAGGCTTTTGCCAGTTTAAACAGAGCACTTAACTCAGATTTTTAAGGAGAAGAAAAGATTAGATGAGTGGATAGAATTTCCAAGTGTGCATTCCAGTGTGATTCTGTGAGATTGCAACAGAGAGTATCTCCCCTCTCTGAAGGTGTGAGGACATGGAATAAGGCTCCCCGGGAATGGGCACTGGCTCACAGTACATGCTCCAAAATAGTTAATGAATATTTTATTTTTAAAAAATAGAAACAAAATCTCAAAAACTTAAGGAATAAGATCAAAGATGGAATGTAAAACATTCTGTGGTCCCTGTTCCTTTGACTGTGAAAACAAAACAAAGGAATAGAGATGAAAATAAGTCCGCACAAATACAATCATCCATATTGAGTACATCACAGTGTTTGACAATGTCCTTTTATGCATGTTAATAACTGGTGAGCTTCTTGAGAATAGGGACAAAGTCTTTCATCTTTTGATCCTGACACCTTTCCTCCTCACTGTCTGGAACATCATAAAAACTCAATAATATTTTTAATGGAATTGATTATATTCAATATTAATGTAACCAAGATTATATTAATGTGGCCTGTTGAGTTTCTTCAGAGAGCTAGAAAAATGTATCATATAATCTGAACCAATTTAGGGGACATTTGCAAAGTGAAAAAAGTTCAACACAGTATATATGAACACATTTCATTTTCTAACAATTTGGATGAGTCACACACTATGAAAAATCAATAAGAAGTCATACAGCCCAATAAAAAGTGGGCAAAATGTTTCAATGAGTGGTTTATCAAAGATGTGTGGATGGTAATAAACACATGAAAACATTCTCAATATTATTTTCCATGAAGCAAATGGCAAACCCTCAATTAAATACCACTACATATCTAACAGAAAAGGTAAAATGAATGATCAACCATACCAAGTTTTGGTGAGAATGCAAAAAAAACTAGAGCTTTCATAAATTCCTAGAGAGAATGTAGAATGGTATAACTGCTTTGGAAACCACTTTGATAGTTTTTTTTAAAAGTTAAACATATACATACTATATTGTTACAGAAAAACAAAAAAAGAACAAAGCAATACTTAGAGAGATGGAATTACATTTATTATGCTCAGGTTCAGAGGGAAATGTCTCTCAAATTCTGAGCCCTGACATGGAGGGCTGTTTATATGATTTTATAAAAAATATAAAATTTTTATAAATGTCCCTGTTTATATGATTTTACCTTCTTTGTCTCCCAAATATGGGGTGTTTCTGGCCCCCTTTGCAAGTTCTTAAAGAGGCTGTATGTGTTGGGCCTTGAGACCTCAACCAAAGGCCTAGCCTGGCACCAGCATTGATAACCTTGTCTGGAGAAGGTTTAATGGCCTTTCTGAAGTGGGAGTAGTCTTAGCAAGCAAGAATTTACAGAAGCCAAATAGCGGGGTTAAAATTTCAAACAGCGTTTTTTCATATAAGATGGATGCTTCAGTATAATCCAGTCATTCCACTTCCAGATATTTGATCAAAGAGAAAAGAAAGCATATGTCCATGCAAAGTCATGCACATGAATAGCTATAGAAATTTCATTAGTGCCCAGCTGGCATGGCTCAGTGGTTGAATGTCAACCTATGAACCAGAAGGTCATGGTTCAATTCCCATCAGGGTACATGCTCAGGTTACGGCTCAATCCCCAGGGTAAAATTTGCAGGAGGCGGCCTTTGCTTTTGGCTGCCCCCAACCGGATATAAATTCTGCACTTTCACACATAAGAAAAGCAAAATCTTCAAAAGGGACTTTAGAGAAGGGTAACTAAGACCTTTTTCCAGTGTTGTTGTTTTTTTGTATACATTTATAATAAAAAATTAAATAAATATAATATACTATATGCCCAATGCACAGAATTCATGCAAGGGGCTCAGCCCTTGCAGCCCCTTGTAGCCTAAGCCGGCCCTCACAGCCCCAGCTTTGTCTGGAAAGTCATCTGAAAGGACATCTGAACGGTCTTTGGCTGTTTGGTCTAATTAGCATATTAGCTCTTTATTATATAGGATGTGCATAATATAGGTGTATGTACAATAATACATACATTGGGTGTTCCTAGAAATCTTAATTCTATGAACCCCCTTTGATTTATGGGAAAAGTAAACACAAGAAGCCCAACTCTCTTATTTGCAGAGCAAAGCCACAGTACCAGCCTGAGATTTGGTGGACACTTACACTGTACCTCTTTGTTTCCAGAGAGCTGAGAAATCTGAAAAGTTACCCAGGGTCCTTATCAGCTGGTAGGGATTGGAAATTAGATAAATCTATCTAATCACAATTTTGGAGGCCCCACAGTCATGTTCCTGGCAGCTAGGCATGCAGGCCCTGGTGAGATGGTTTATGGACAACATCAGGTAAAAACACAAATAAGGCTTCAGGTGGAGAGGCAACAGAGATGCCCTTAGGGGCGTAATGAACTGCACGGGCTTCTTCCCACTGATAACAACACTATTTTAGGAATCACAGTTTGTCTTTTCAAATAAATCTGTATTTATTTGAAATATGTTTAATCTGCCCCTTTTCTTTCTTTTTTTGTTCTTGTATTTCACAATAGTGAGGTAGTTTGGGGTAAAAACTGATACGATAAGGTATCGTATCTTAATTTCAGTAAAAGGAAATGAGAAAAATGAGGTCTTTGTGTAAAATATACCTATTTATTCACCATTTAATACCAGTGCAGTGTGTTTTTTAAAGAGATCTTATTGAAAGAATTATTTGTTTCTCAATCTAAGTTTGTTCTAATCCTAGTAAATCCCAACCACACAAAGTAATACTTCGTGTATGTGTGTAATACATCAAATTTTTACAACATAAATCCAGCTCATTGCTTGGATCATGTTGACTCAGCAAATTTGACATTTGCACTCATTACTTCATTAATCCAGTCATGTATGCTTGAAGCAAACAGGTCCTGCGTGTGGAACCTGTGCCTGAGCTCTGCTGAGTGTTAGAGGTAAAAACGTTTCCAGCATCAAAGACCGTGACATTTCAGGAAAGATACAGACAAGTATACTAACAATTACCAAAAATAAAAAAGATAATTTCTAAGATAGAAATATGCTTGGGATTCTAGGTAGATTAAAGAACACAGTGATGAGCCTGGAAAAGGGTTAAAGAAGGCTTAGCGGAGAGATTGCTCTTGAGAAGGATCTTAAAATTTATTGCATCATTCTGGCTAGTGTGACTCAGTTTTTGAGGGTCATCCTGTGCACCAAAAGGTTACCTGTTCGATTCCTGGTCAGAGCACATGCCTGGGTTGTGGGCTGGATCCCCGGTAGGGGGCATGCAGGCGGCAACCAATGACGTTTCTCTCTCTCCCTGTCCCTTCCTCACTCTTTAAAAATAAATTTTAAAATATTTTAAAAAATTGCTATATCATCTAGACCAGAGCTTTCAACTCAGCCCAGTGTACCTCCTCTTGAGGAGACGTAGATATATATAGTTTCAAGTTATCACAATGTTTGGGTACACACCTCCGTAAGTTTGGTGGACAAAGCCTTTGCACAATGAAGTATCTTTCTTGTACTCACATGGTCTTTAATGTTTGGACATTTTCCCCTCACTTAATGTTAGACATTCTTTTAAAAATATATATATATTTTTAATTGATTTTTTTTTAGAGAGAGGAAGAGAGAGGGATAGAGAGTTAGAAACATCGATGAGAGAGAATCATTGATCAGCTGTGCCCGCAACCAAGGTACATGCCCTTGACTGGAATCAAGCCCTTCAGTCTGCAGGCCGACGGTCTATGAACTGAGCCAAACTGGTTTCTGCTAGACATTCTTATAGATAAAAACCCAATGTATACCCATCTGAACTTTAAACCCAACTGTTTTATATACAAACATAAAAATAATTTCTGTATAATTTATTCACTGAATTTTCCAGAATTAACACATCTGGTAAATTGAGGAAACATTAAGGGGAACAAATTTGGAACTCTTCCAAGCATATTTCATCATTCCATCAAAAACAGCACAACTCCTGATATTGGTGAACCTAATGAAGCACAGTGTATCTGTCTGAATTTGCAGCTTTCCCATTCTAAGTGAATCTCTATGTATATATGTACATATATGTATATATTACATCTCTATGTATATGTACAGCATTTTAAAAATGTAATGGAAAAATAAAATGTTTTGATAATATGCAATTTAAAATTGAAAATCCTAATTTATTTATTAATATCAGATTCAAGCATCTATTTAATTATGTCTTTGAATATAGTTGGTTCTAAGCATTTCTATATTGAAATATATATTACTTAAAAATCCTTTTATTTTTTTGTATATTACTCTTAGAATTTGATACTGACTTAATCTCTATTAAGTTATAATTATAAAAAACAAAACACATATCTTAAATCTATTTTAATGAGTTTAATAAAGCTATAATCCATACATTCAATATCCCATTAAGGTATAAAACATTTCCATCACGCTATTTATCTCATCCCTTTTTATTGTTAATCTCTTCCCTTCTCCAGCCCCAAAGGCAACCAATGTTCTGACATCTAATTTTATAGATTAATTTTGCCTCTCCTGAATATCATATAAGTGGAATCACAAAGAATGAACTGCTTTGTGCACAAATTTACTCAACATAGTGTTTTTAAGATTCATCCATGTTGCTTTGGGTATCAGTAATTTTGCTCCTTTATATTGCTGAGTTAATATTCCATTTTACAAATTTTAAAGTTTTGTATGTAGGTAGATTACATTATATATATGTTTTATTTCAAGACAGTACTGGGGGGCTTTCAAATATTTGTTGTAAAAGGGGATGAGGAGAATGAGTCTGATTGCATAGTTGTTTATAGCACAGAATTTATAAAAGAGCTATAGACCTGGTGCATAACATTTGTGCACTGGGGGAGAGGGGATCCCTCAGCCCAGCCTGCACCTTCTTGCAGCCTGGGACACCTCAGGAGGTGTCCACCTGCCAGTGGTCAGACATCCCTCACAGTCCTGGACTCCTCACTCCTTACTGCCTGCCTGCAGCAGAGGCGGGAAAGGCTCCTGCCACTGCTGCTGCACTTGCCAACCATGAGCCCAGCTTCTGTGGAATGCACTGACAGCTGAACAGCCCTCCCCCTGGTGGTCATTTCGCATCATAGCGACTGGTCGTTCTGCCGTTCATTCGATTTCCATATTAGCCTTTTATTATTTAGGATGATCTTAAGTGGGAATTCCTAATTCACTTTCTTTTTGACAGTGATTCACTGAATTTCTGTAAGCCTAGATTTACTCTTGCAAATTAGGGGTCCTAGTAATAATCCTTACCTCACTAGGTCCATACAAGGATTAAATTAACTACCTAAAGTAATGTATATATTCCTGACACACGTTTAGCTTTCAATTCTTTGAGTATATGTCATGGTAGAAAATGGCCAATTGAATATTTGGATGACTTTAAGTACCTGCTATCTCTCTGAATATATCCTTCTCCAAACAAATTTGACCACTGACAACATTCTTAAATTTGCCACTGGTAAGATTCCCCTCCTTTCCCACCAGGAAGTGTATAAAAGTCTGCCTACCACCATCAGATGGTTACCTCATAACAGGTAGAGTACTGTACAATCCGGTAATAGAGAAGAGACTAAGTATCCCTCAGTGCTGCTGCTCTGATTACATTTATGAAAGGAGATGTCTCTCCTATTATGGGTCGAACTGGAAGCCAAGGAGGGACTCAGAGAACAAGAGATAAGCTTAGGCTAGAAGTGACAAAAGAATCCCTGGAGGTCACAGGGCATGGCCCCAATATCCAGGTACATGGCCATAAAGGAATTTGAAAGTCAGGTCAAACTAGCTATAAATAATTCCTTTATGTGGCGTAAACTCTGAAAAATATGTATTCATCAGGGGTCAGAGTCAGGATTGCCTTTCTGGTGCCAGAGTAGGAACAAGAATAGTCTTGTGTCTCTCCAGATGACCGGCTTTTGTATACATATGCCAACTCACAGAACATGCACAAAACAGAAGACATAAGCCACTTGCTATTACCTCGGTTTGATAGGGAAAAAAGGAACACCCTTCAGTGAAAGGGAAATTAAAGTTGACAGCTTTTTAAATCACTCCAGGTAGAATACTGTATAATCTGGTAATGTAGAAGGGACTAAGCTTTTTTATATCAAGCATTTTGGGCTTTTAGAAATCTGGATCCATTCTGGTCTGGCCCAGGACAATCAGAACTTCCATCACAGGTCCAAAAAGATACAGCAGCAGAAGCAGCACAAGCACATGATCTGTTGTCAGGACATCCTAGAAAGGGGGATGTTATCAGGCATTCTGTACATTCTGGGCTACCTGATTCTAACTCAGCCGTGGGCAAACTACGGCCCGCAGGCCAGATCCGGCCCGTTTGGCTGTTCTATCCTGCCTGCAGAGCCAAAAGAGCAGAGGGTTCTCTTGCTCTCCCCTCTGTTCCTTCACCAGCAGCCCAAGATGAGAGTGCCAGCATGGTCAGGTTGCTTTTGTTCTGGCCCTCCAGTCCAGTTTAAGAACCCATTGTGGCCCTCGAGTCAAAAAGTTTGCCCACCCCTGTTCTAGCTTGATTCTTTGAAGGATTAAGAGGGTGGGCAGGATTCAAGCCTAAACACACATAGATGGTTACCCTTGTTTAGAGGTTGAGCTGACCAAACTGACCAGGGAATCAGAGGTCAAGGCTCCCAGGGAAATATAATCCAGACATTCATTTAAATCATGTGGCTAATAGCCAATCTCCCAGTTAGTACTGGTGCTTAAATCCGTACAATTATGCATATGTTCAAACTGTTATAATATGGTTACATTGCAGAATTTTATGCTGAAGTAGCATAGACTACTTTAGAGCAGTGATCATCAAACTTTAGCATGCTTTGGAATCACCTGGATGTCTCATTGAAAGGTAGATTGTTGAGTCCTGATCCAAGAATTTATGCTTAAGTAGTTCTTGGGCAAAGCCTGAGAATTTGCATTTCTAACAACCTTTCAGGTCATGCTGCTGCTACAGGCCCAGAGAATCACACTTGGAGAAACACTGCGTAGAGGACCCTCTGTGGCCAAAGAAAATCTTGTCACAATGTGACTTTTGCTTAGGGGAGGGAATTATCTTGGGGACTCCTTACCAAAACAGGACCTCATGGGGAAAGTGGGATTTCAGGTCGTTGCTGAGTTCCAAGCAGAAATAAAATGTATCTGGGGTCCAGTTCCCATGGTATTAAGCGCCCTGCCTCCTGACTTCAACCAGGCCAGCACTGCTGCTCAGGGAAGGGCTGCATGTCACCTCTGTCTGTGCCTGTCTCTCTGCCCTAAGTTGTAAGTCTAGCTCTGGGTCTCTGGACTTTGGTTTCCAGTATTCCCCACCACCCTTGGGAACCCTTATTCTGGAGAAGGACAATCAGTCTATAGAGCGATTTTCTGTACACAAATCTTCCCTGGGGTATGCTCTGTGAAACATTTTTTAAAATTAATCAACTTAGAAGATAGTATAAGGTGAGAAAGACTTTTTTAGGATGATATACAATGTTTCTTTCTGTTCTCAAAAAACTTATATATTTTATATCAGAAATACAGATCAAAATAGTGAGTCTCCTTGGGATAAAAAGCCTGCATTCATAATTTTTGTTTTGAATGGCAGAAATAAAGCAAAGTCATAGATGCTATTGCAGCAATTTTTTTATGCTAAGCCTTTAGGATCTACAACTGGAATTATCTGAATGAATTGTACCATCACCTACTTGTGTGAGAATCTGTGAACAAATTATCTTGGCCTTGGGACAAAATGAAACAATCAGTAATTCACAGAACTTGCTCTATCTTCTCTGCCTTTCTTATCTTGTAAGACACTTAAGGATAATGTTTATCTTTCTTTTGTTATTACCTGGACCCATGTTCTCCCTCTCAGGCTGGTAACTACATTTGCCGAAATTGAAGTTCACTTGATCTTTAGGCCATTTGTAATGTTGGCAAGAAGCAACTTCCTGTTTCCCAGCAATAAAAGCCAACAAGGCTACTGAGGCAGATACATGTGGGTTGAATTTCCTTTCAAAAATAAATATTAGTTTAAATCTTAAATGGGAAAAGGTTGAGCCAAATGCCTTACATTGGATTTCTGAGACATCTGTTGAAACCACCCCTCATTTCCCTGTTCCCTTTTCACACCCGCAATGAGCAAATCATCTTCTGAACAAAGAGAGAAATGTTTGACTCTTTCACAAGGAATCTGGAATATGTCACTGGACTTCTAATGGAGAATGAACTCTTTCATGGACAAAGAGGCCACTGAGTACACAATAGACAGATTTAAATTTGATCCATCTCACAAGAGCAGGACGGGGTCAACCTGAGAAGGAGCTGTTGATCTTGACATGAAAAAAAGTTACAAGATGCTAGCCTTCTAATTCTACAGACTGTATAAACTAATCGGTGAGCAAACCATAGAAAGGATTTTAAAACAAGGGATATTTTCATTTTAGGGGGAAAAAATCTAGAAAACCCCCAAAATCACAATTTTGTGGAAGTAAGTGGGGAGTGAGTATGAAAACAGAGGTTTGTCAAGTCTCAAAGAGTCTGAATACAATTGAGAATTTGGGCTTATTTCAAATCCACAAAATCAGAGTTGTTTTACTGCATTGTTTAGTGTTGCATTTAGTATGTTTAAATTGAAGTTATTTTTTCCATTACACTCCCTTACCCAGATGTTATCCTATAGATGTCTAGTAGAGATCACAAATCCTGAAACAATAATTATCAAGTGGATCTCTTTTCTTTTTAGAAAATTCATACCACAACTAATTTATATTTGTTAATTTTCTACTCTCAGTCTACACTATTCATTCACTCTCCCAGCACAGTTCACTTAGAGACACATACCAAAAAACAAAATACAAAAAACTAAAAACAAAAACAAACTACTTTTGATCTTCCTTTCCTCTTGCCCCAGCCAGGTTACCTTACCTTGCTGAGTTGCAGAGCAAAAAATACAGGTTTCAGAATTGAGAGGAATGCACTTAGTCCCTGGCTCTGCTACTGACTGCTGGGTGACCTGGCCCAAGTCACTGTTTTGGAAGAAACAAGTAAAATAATGTCTGCCTACTGTTATTGTGTGTGTGTGTGTGTGTGTGTGTGTGTGTGTGTGTGTGTGTGTGTGTGTTTGGTACTCTATGTACATATTATTATTATTGCCAATTCTGTCTTTGAGTAAGAGACTGTATCTTTAATGGTGGCCATGGCACAGAAACTTCTTCTACAGCCTTTGGAGCCACGGTCAAGAAAGAATCATAGAAAGTTCAATTGGAATATTTGTTTATACTAGTGACAAACTGAGGCATGGAGATGTTAAATCACTTCCCAAGGTCACATAGCTAAAACGAGAACCTTTATGTTCCTGCACCACTTCACTGAACTCTCCCAGCGAATTCTGGTGTCATGGAAGAGGAATATAAAGTGGAGAAGGAAGCGATGACTTTGTAATAAAAAAGAGGACACATGTGGAAGGAATATTATAACACGATCAACAAGCCAGGATGCCTGTAAGGCTGAAGAACACCTAGAGACCCATCGGCTAATGAAGTGAAAACAGATGTGATCTGGCATATGGTGAGGTAAGGAGGGATGCCTGCCTTTGGGATGTCAAGTTAGGCTAAAGAAGAGGACATAGGAAAGCTGTAATCTATGTGTGTCTGAAGAAAACCACCTTGGTAGAGAGGCAGAATAATTGAATCTATTAATAATATCAAGAGAAAATTTGATCTATTGGACACACATACCCTGTTTCCCCAAAAATAAGACAGTGTCTTATTTTAATTTTTGCTCCCAAAGATGCGCGAGGTCTTATTTTCAGGGGATGTCTTATTTTTCCATGAAGAAGAATATGGTACACATTTATTGTTAAATGAAAATAAAGGAAATTTATTACCTGTATACAGTATGGTATTACGGTAGTTGTCAACACAAACCAGACAAACTGTGAATCCTGGGGGCCTTATTTTCGGGGGGGGGTGCCTTATATTTCACTGAGAAGGAAACCTGTAAGTAGGTCTTATTTTTGGAGGATGTCTTATTTTCGGGGAAACAAGGTACTACATATTTACCCTAGGAATCAAGCAGTGAGACAAAAGTGTTAATATCCTCTTCTCTGTAGAGATGAAAAGACTCTACCAACCCTCTGAACTAGATTTTGTTAAATAAAAGCTTCGGGAATGACTTGATTAAGGCACAGGTAGGGGATTGAAATAAACCCAAATTCTCAATTGTGTTCAGACTCTTTGGGACTTGACAAACCTCTGTTTTCATACTCATCCCCACTTACTTCTGAACCTCTCTGAGCCTCAATATTCTCATCCGCAATGTAATAATAAGCCTTTGCTGAGTTTGTGCTCGTGTTTGATAAGATCACCCTGCCAAGAAAAGTGTCTGATGTGGAAAAGAAATGCCTGGTGTGCTTCAGAAATTCTAGGTCTTTTTTAAGCTTGAGAAAGAACTGATCCTGTAAAGGGAAAAAATACCCAAGCTCAGATTCTCAGGCTAGTAAGCAAAAATTCTCCCAAGATGTGATTCAGTGTACTATAAGGGAATCAAGAAGGATGGAAAATTTTTACTATAACTAGTCATGTGCAAGTTAACAGTGTTTAAACATCTTGAATATTCTCTTTTAATTCTCACCAAAACTTGGGAAGTTGATATTATTCCCATTTTCGTGACAAAACTTGAGACTCAAACAGGCTAAGTAATACTAGGTTACCAGGGGTGTTTTAGGGATTCCAACCCAGGTCTGAACAAAGAAAACCATGTCAGCATTCCCTTAGCTTTACCTCATATTATGTGTTCAACTGGATATAACATCATATGAGTGCTATATAAAAGTTTTCTTTTGACAGAACAGGATGATAAATTATTAATTAGACTTTTACACAAACACTCTCAACAGATGAAACACCAGTTTCAATTTTTTTTTCCTCGCTGAGTCTAAGCTGCTTGCATTGGTCTGTGACAAGGGAGCCCTCCAACTGAATTTCAGCATTTTCCATTTTCAGCTAGCTTTTCCTCCCTGGAATGATGTGAGATCATCATGAGGCAATCAATGTCAAAGAGATTTTTTGTCAGTTTTCCACTGCCTTGGCTTAAATAAACCATGTAAAGGAGGGGCACAGGTTGTGGGGGGAGAGGTGGAGAATGCTCACTCACTCAGATGCACTGTAGCACCGACACACAACCTCACAAAGACATACTTTGTCATGGTTCACTTGGAAAAATCCAAATGAAAAAGGAGGAGGTGGGTGAATAGTAAAGCAAAGCAGAAGAAGGAACTAATTTAGGGATAATGCCTGCAAGACTGCCTCAATAAAGAAGAACAACATGTGTCATTAGGTGGCAAGCTTAGCCTTTGGGCAAGATTACACTTCGAAGCCCTGCTCCAATTACCTGCTTTAAGCATAAGTGAAGGGGGAATTGTACAAGAGGGGGGAAAATACGTGTTCTCCCTAAACAGTAGTAACATTCAGAGGAAATTAACTGTTGCTCTCACCAAGAAACTCCTTTTGCAATTGCAACTGTGGAAGGTGAGAGAAGCCACCATGCCCACGTGAAACCACGCATTCGGTCATCAGATAGAAGGCCGTTTCTTCCAAGGGCCAAGAAATGAACCGGGGATCGGGGAAAGTGTGTCCCATCTTTGCCTCTTGCCTCAACATCTGGCAATCTCAGAAGCTGCCGAATAAAGCAGCAAGCCTCCATCTGAGGTGACCTTCTCACCGCATGGGTCAGTTCCTGAGAATGCGGCTCTTGTGCCATGAGGACTAATGACAGGGCAGGAAAGCCTGCATATGAGAAAGCCCCGAGCTTGAACAATGCATACAAAAGCCTGGTTAAGGAGCACTTCCAAAGTCATTCCTTCCTCACCCCACCGGCGACCACTAGGTATAAAGGTAAGGGGTGGGGTGGAAGGATAAAGATGATCAAGGAAAGGAAACCATAATAAGAGGTTTATCTCTGAATGACACAAACTTCCCCCCTTCCCAGATATCAACTCTATTACAACCGATTGCCTTATCTAATCCCAACCCAATTTGTGGGTAATTGTTGGCTTTTACAAAGGTAAGCAGGAGATATTCTTTTCACAGTTGCCTGCTTTTCTCAAGTGTCCAGCTTCCCCAAATCCCCTTTAATAAGGATTACTTGCATGTAAGTCAGCTTCCTTTTTTGATGCCATAACAACAGTGTTCCTTGTAATCTGGCCAAGTACAGGTTATTTTAAAAACCATGTAGCTAATAGGTATATACTTCCTGCCTGCAGGTGAAATTGGCAGGTGCCACTCAGATTGCAAAATATGCATTAGTATTGCTTCCGGGGAGGGTCGGGACTCATTTCCTTCCCCTCAGACTGTCTCCCACAGAGAAAGTAAAGTTTGAGTAGAAGAAGCATCAGATGCCCTAGACATGCTCATTTGCTGTAGAAGGAGCAAGACAGAATCATCCTAAAATGACTCATCATGAGAATATAATTGTCAGCCTTAGATAATTGCATAAAATGTAAACAAGTAAGTTTTTAATTCAAATTTCAGGTCAACAGCAAATCCTTCTACATTATATAAGAGGACACGCAGTTGCTTTTTTCATAGTCGTTACTTGATGGCGAGACAGAAACTTCAAAATATGGTTTAGATCAGAGCTTCTCAAACTTGAAGTCTATCAGAGTCGTTTGAGAACTTTGTAAAAGCACAGAGGCCCTCAGCTGACCCAACTGGGCCTCTGATTTTTTATTAACTCTCCAAGTGACTCTGATATAAACCAAAATTTGAGAATTTCTGGCGTAGACACACGTTAAGGACTCTGCTACCCACCCCTCCCGATGGCACAGCCTCCTGGACTCCCAGTGCTGTCTTACTTACAGCAGAACCTCCCATGTGGTAAATCAGTCCTCCCTTAGTTCACAATTTCACAAACCACTGTACAAATGAGAAAACAGGTAAAAAACGAGTCAAGATTACAAGTGTCTTTCCTCTATTGTGTACATGTCACTGACGCTCCCAAGCCTCGGTCCAGAGTCCTGGTCCACACACCCAGCTCCACCGGGAGGGAAGGCAGGCACCTGAAAAAGAGCACACAGGAAGCCAAGCTCTTTATCTCTCCCCCAAACGCCTGATCTTCCACATGTATTTTCTATTTTAGGATATAAAAGAGGAATGAATCATTGTCCTTAAGTTAAAATAATTTCAATTATAAAAGATAAAGATGTTTTAATCATAAAAAGTGCAACAGTCTAAAAGCCTACTAAATTGTAAAGGACTTATGTTTATAGCTATTCAGAAACAGGTCATAATTTTCACTCACCCACTAGGTAAAAATGTGATATAATTTATGAAAGCTCTCTGGGCCTACTTTTCCTCAGCTCTGAAATGCAGACAATCAAACCTATATCACCTAACCTTAAACTTAAATTAGGCAATTAAATTAGATAATTTCTATAAAATATATAAATAGGAATGGTAGACTCACATCAAATATCAAATGCTTTTCCTAATAGAATCAAATTTAAAATTCAGACATGTTGGCTAAATACTAAATTATTGATTCTAGCAAGACAGCTATGACCCAGATACAGGTAAAGAAAACAGCAGACCCACAACCCCGAAGACTAGAAAAGGAAGGAAAATTGGTGTGTGGAGTTTTTATCATTGAGAAAGGGGTATTGCCTCATTTCATTCAAGGTCAATCTAAAGAGAATAAGAGAGGCTGGAATCATACTCCTCAACTAACAATTTAGAAGATGAAATAACAATATAAGTATTCTATATCCTCTTACACAAAATGAACTGATGCAAATATAGTAGGACATACTTATTCATTTTAAAATATAAGCATTCTTTTATTAAAAAACAGAAAGAGCCATGGCCAGTATTGCTAAATGATTAGGGTCTGCCTGTGCACCAAAGGGACATGGGTTCAAGGACATGTACCTGGATGCAGGTTTGATCCCTGGCCTGGCTGGGGCAAGAGTTGGAGGTAACTCCCCTCCTTTCCACTCTCTCTTTTAAAAAAATCAATGGAAAAATATCCTCGAGTGAGGATTAACACCCACACACACACCAAAAAAATGATGTGATTATCATTTTTTTCAATGTAGATATATTATTATATAATATTATATTTAGTCATTAATAATATTCCTATGTATTGCTATAAATGTATTGCTTTTTTTTAAAAAAAAGATTTTATATTGATTTTTAAAGAGAGAAAAAGGGAGAGGGGGAGAGAGAGGGAAACATCAATGTCAGAGCAAAACACTGATCACTGATTGGCTGCCTCATACACTCCCCCTACTGGGGACTGAGCCACAATCCAGGCACGTGCCCTGACCTGGAATCGAAACCAGCAACCTTGCAGTGCATTGGACCATGCCCAACCAACTGAGCAACACTGGCCAGAGCTGTACTGCTTATTTCAAAATTTCAAGTGCTTTGTTTTATTACCAGTGTCTTCCCTCACATACTATTAAAAATACATTCAGCTTGAATACTCTCAGTGGGAAAGAAAACTTCTCAGGCGTATATAGAACTATATTTTGCAGCTCACAAAATTTAAAAGGCTGGCAGTAATAACAACTAATGATGGCCCCTCAAACAAAGGAATTGGTACACAATGTTCTCAGTCTTCCCAAAAGATCAATGATGGCTATGGGCCTGCAAGACAAACCAAGATAATTAACTGAGTTTGCACAGAGATTTAGACTATGAGTCATAAAACACACATGATCCAAAAATCCTTTTGTAAACTTGGGGATCAAGTCTGAGTGCATTTTTAAAACTAGGATCTATTCTCCCTGAGGCCTAAGTCACTGGTAGTCAGTTGAGTCCCTAAAAGAAATCATATTCAAGTTTCTTAAACATGTAAATACACAGAAGTATTATGATGAACTAGACTGGCTGCTACAATGAATTGGGCTCTGAGAAAAAAGGGGAAAAATCATTTATCAGGTGTCAATGTTCCACATGCTCTCACTTACTTATCTCATTGGTCTTCACAGCGCCCTGCTGTGGGAATGTCATTAATCCCAGCCTGACAGGTAGAGAAACCAAGTCACCATGGGGGCAAGTGATTGGTCTGAGGTTGCACAAAGAGTGTGTAGCACAGCTGAGACAAACTTCCGTTTGCCTGACCCCCAAGTCCATGCCATTTCTACTATCAGACTCCAATGCATCGGAATTTTTAAAATTCCTTGTTCTTCACATTTAACTTTGTTCTGTTTTCTTACCTCTACTTATTTACTCTGAACCTTCTCACCCAACATCACTCCCATTCAATTTATCATTAACAAAAGCATGACAAGCAATTTATACTTATGTACAAAAATTTAATTAATAGTACTTTGTGCTATTAAAAAAGTGTTATAAGATGTTTTCATACATACTACCACATTTTTACTTCACTACAGAAAAGGGGGATTAAAGATGTTCCCAGAACAGCAAGGGGAAAAAAAGTAGCAGAGAGTGGAATTAAGATGCTGATCACTTTACCAAAATAGGTTTTTATCTAACTAGTAGCCCTATGCACGAATCTGTGCACCAGTAGCTCTCTGCAGGGCCTGGCCACTCTGTGCCCACTGCCCAGAGCACTGCCCAGAGGCCCATCCGTGGCCAGGCACATTCCATCAGGCCATACACATTACCCACTCTCAGTGGCCATCCCCCTGGGACTTGGGGACTCGGGGTGGGGGGGAGCTGAGAGGACCGCCATCTTGTAGCTATGGGCATTACCATATTTGTGATGGAGTGATGGTTAATTTGCATATTATCCTTTTATTGGATAGGATAACCATGCAAGTACTAATCTATTTTGTAAATAGGAAATGAGGCTGAGTGATGTAAGTGACCATTAGTGTCAGTATTGGAATTCTCATTTGCAAATTTTTTCAGTTGAAGTATCCTTTTTCTTGCTGATTTGTAAGAGACCTTGATGTTTTAAGTACAGTTGTACTTTATATGCCATGTATCTTGGAAATATTTTTCTTAGATAGCCATTTGCTTTTCAATTTTGAGAATGGTTTTCATCACATTTTTAATGCATATGTTGAATCTTTTACATTTTTTTCCTTCTTTTACTTTTATTTAGAAAGTTCTTTTTAATCTTGACATGAAATAATTATTTATTATATTTTTCAAGTAATTTTAGAATTTTTTCCCATTTAACATTCTAATTAATCTGAAAGTTCTTTTTATTTGGGGGGATGAAAAAGACAGGTTTTAGGAAATTTGACAAATGTTGGAAATTAAGGGGACCATGGAGAAAGCAGAGGGCTGCAGAGCGACAAAAGATGTATTTCCACAGAACAAGGAAGCTGAAAAGCTGCAACAGGTACATTTCCATAGAATGAGGGAGCTGGGGACAGCAAAAGATCTATATTTACAAAATAAAGAGAAGAAAGTCCTTCATCCAGAAGAAGAAAAAGAAAGCCCAATGGGAATGGGAAAACAATAAGGAAGGGATAGGAGGGATGGTGGAACCTCACATGTCCCATGTGATATTCAACCTTTGAGCCCAGGAGTTGCTATAGTGACCAGTCCAAGGGAATAGTGACCAATCAGAAGGGATATCAAGGCACCAGGATCTGCATCCTTTGTAAGTCATGGGGAAAAGGAACTCAGTGGGACCCTTTCCCCCTCCCCACATGGGACTCCATTCTGTGGGGCTCTTCCCCCTCCCTACATGGGAGTCTGTACTTGTTCTTTAATAAATTTCCACCTTTGCTATACCGTTTCCTGTCCATGGATTCATTCTTCGACTTCAGTAGATAAAAAATCTGGATTCCAGTCCAAAAATTCTGTATCAGTAGGAATCCAACTCAATATTTTAAAGCAATTATTTACAACTATTGCATGAAATATAGCTTTCCATTGATTTGGCCTACCATTAGTACTATATGTTTAATTCTGATATATAGTAAAATTTCTTAGCTTTCTTATTTTTCCCCACTGGTAACTTCCTCCTCGTTTTTCTTTTTCCTCTTTCTCTTCCTCCTCTTTCACCCTTCTTCTTCCTTTAAAGTATGTCACACCATTGGATGTTTTGGAGCTATGGAGTGATTCAATTAGTCATGACCTAAAGAATGACTTGTTAAGGGACACTGTGTAGCTTGTACTAGTGTCAGAAAAGACAACAAAACTAACATCATTCTGGTTTAAGACAGAGGTAATGGAAGAGAAAGGAAGGAGACGGTTATGAGGAACTGTGAAAAGAGATGCTGCTTGGCGGAGCAATAATGTAGAAGTAGGGCATATGAGAAACAGGACAGTCAACATGCTCCACAGATTCTCAGGCAGTTGAGCAGGATGGGTAGTAGTTAGTAGTAATAGTAGAAGTAGTAGTAGTAGTAGAAAATAGGAAACCTCAGAAGAAGAAAATGGGTAGAAGGAAGAGAGAGAGAATGAGATTTGGAAGGAACTGATTGACCCCACCTTAAAATTCTAAATGAGTAAATTCTAACCTGAGCCTCTGACTTTGAGAATGATGCCATGTCACCTGGTAAAGTAGCACCCAAGATGCAAGTGAAAAGCTTGCTATGCCTCTAACCTAACTAAGCAACCATTAAATTAGTATGTAGTTAGTATTCCACATACTCTGGGAAAATCTCAGTGTAATTTCACTTCCGTGCCAAAATCGGAAAAGATACAAAGAAACAAAAATGCATATTCCAGGCCGTCACATTGCAGAATTTAGACTTAGTTTTTCCTTCCTTCTCTTAAATACAAAATATTACAAAACAAAAGATTACAGCATCTTGCATTGAATACTGCAGAGTTTGGGGGAGCTAGTTGCTTCTCTTACTTAATGACAGACTAGAATCTCTACACAAATCATTTCTCTTGAAAGGTTGTTGAAACTCTTGAGATTATCAGGGCTCTGTAAGGAGAGGGAGCATCTGAAGTGCTCTTTAGCCTTCCAAACAATTCACTTTCACCAGTGTTTTCTACTTCCCGGATATTTATATGCCATAAATCCAACACTCTACAACAAGGTTGCTCCTTCATTGAACAGGTGCAAAGCAGGAGGGAGGATAAAGTGGGATCAGCGAACAACAGGGAGGGATAAAAGCTTGACTAAGGCTTTGGATGAAACTGTTATCTCCACTCTGTGAACCAGATGTTAACATTCCATGCTCATTCTGAGAGAGTTCTTTGATTTGACAAAGGTTTTGAGGAATGTAATTCATTAGTATGAGGACTTTGTCACGGTTCAGTAGCCACTCAGCTCTCTGTAATCCTGGATACACCTATGCAGTGGTCCCTGATTTATTACGGTAACATTGTTTTATATTTAAAAGAGAATTCTTCATTTACAACTGGACCCTGGGTGAAAGTATGTTTTTCATTTTTCTTCTTTCATGGTCTCCATTCTCTGATATTGACAAATTTCTCTACTCTTATATGTCATACATTTTTCTCTTCTTCTTTATCTATAATCTTCATTCATTTTTATCATATTTTTAAAATTTTCTGTTGGTTTTTCCTTTCCACTTATTACCTGATTCCTCTTCCCACTTTCTCCAAATTATTATGACAAAGAAGGGGGAAAAATAGAGAAAAACTGCAGCCAGGAGGCCTAGGCCAGAATGCCAGCTCTGATCCCAATAACGACATGATCTTGAACCAATGCTTTTGCTTTTCTGGGAATATTAATTTAAGCTGTGAGACTTAGTCTCTCTTATCGCTAAACCTCTGTTATTCCAATTCAAATAATATTAAGACACTATCAAATCTACAAATATACTATAACTTTCCTTCACTTGCTGTGAGTCAATAAATGAATAAGAGCTGCAAATTCTATTGGGAACACTGAATTAGAACAACCTATGTATATGAAACACCATGCAAAATACAGACATGTAAATTATAACAATTCATTTCAAAAAGCTTGCAATTGCGGGGGGGGAAATACAAGCATACTTGTAGTGTTAAAACACACATTTTTCATGGTGGCATTTAGAATATGGCCTAGTTTCCTATCAGATATTCCTTCTCTTCAGTTTTTACATGTGTAAAGTGAGGGAGTATACAATACCATCTCTACAATCTCTTTGGATTTTAACTAAGATTCTATTATTCTGCTGGATTTACAATTTATATGATCATCTTTAGTTTAAAAATTCCTATAGGAAAAGGTATGATTTAAACTGAGCCTTAAAAAATAAATAAATGAATAAACAAACAAACAAACTGACTGTGAAAGATATATGAGCAGAAAAATGAGGTTAAGATGTATATATAAGATGTACCAAAATAAGTTTAAGTCAACCAAGAAATTCTTCGTACACTGATGATTTCAGAAAGGCTTAGTGACCATAAGTCACTAAATGAGGTTTCCTGCCGAGGCTGGGAAGTTTAACTCAAAACTAAAATCCAACTCTAGGTGTCTTAAATTATGAGAGTGTGAATTCGAGTATGTGGGTATAGTGAGAGTTGAGGACCTATGAAAAGAAAGGGGCAGAAGATATTTGTTAGCTTATGGTATCCAAATCAATAAAAAAAGTTAGCGTGGATCCTCCTTATTCAATGGGGTTGGAGAGGAAACCATGAAGAAATGCAATTGAAACTGTCTCAAGGATGACAAATGTGAAACCATTAAGGTCTTTCTACCCTGTTGAGGAATCGTGTATAAAGATAAAAATACAGGCCTGGCCAGAGTGATTCAATGGTTAGAGCAGTGGTTGGCAAACTCATTAGTCAACAGACCGCTAAACCGAAGCTCCTGAGCTGCATGTGGTTCACGAGCCACAGTTTGCCGACCACTGGGTAGAGCATCAACTTGCACACCAGTGTGTAATGGGTTTTGATTTCTATCAAGAGCAGGTGCCTGGATTACAGCACTCTCACTCTTTTCCTCTCTCTCCCTCCCTTCCACTCTCTCTAAAATCAATGGAAAAAATATCCTCACTCCTTGGATGAGAATTACAAAAGAAAGAAAAGAAAAAAATATGTATAATGATTTAGCTCTCTGAAATTTTTGCAATTTCTTCAAGTAAACCTAAGCTTCATCTTTTTTTCCCAGATTAATTTAGGTATTTTATTTATCAGATTTATTATTCAGCATACCTATAATTTCTTTTAAGATTTCTGTTTATAAACTTTTTTAAATTTCTTTATTGATTATGGTATTACATATGTGTCCTTATCCCCCCCCCCCATTACTCCCTTAATCCTCCCCCACTCATGACCTCACCCCCCTGGTGTCTGTGTCCATCTGTTAGGCTTATATGCATGCATACAAGTCCTTTGGTTGATTGCTCCCCATTACCTTTACCCTCCTCTACCTTCTCTCTGAGGTTTGACCATTTGATTAATGCTTCTCTGTCTCTGGATCTGCTTTTGTTCATCAGTTTATGTTGTTCATTATATTCCATAAATGAGTGAGATCATGTAATATTTATCTTTCTTTTTAAACTTCATCTTAAACTAGATTGGTTCAGAACCCCCTGAAGCAAAGCTCTGGTCTCAATGAGGAAACCATGATTAAGTCATTCCACAGAGTAAAACAATATACTTTCCCAAGAATGAGGAATGTGTTCCCTGCCTACTTAGAAGGATGTTCTTTCAACATGCCCACCTTCCTGGTGGGAATGAGTTTCAGAAGTCTGTAATCTCATCAAAGGAAGCCAAGTGACAGAGATCCTCTCCACAGGGGGAGCAAATCAGCAAGTCTTCCTTTCTTTTCTTCCAGGCCCTGGCCATTGTTTTCCTGGGGACTGCTTTCCAAACTACTGGAATTCCCCTTAATCCTTCTGGACCTTCAGTCAGATTGGAGGAAGTGATGATTTCCCCTGGATTCTTTCTTTCAAACTCACCCTTTTGAATTAAACGTTTCAGCTCGTTTTTAGCACAATGTTGGTCGGCCTAGCATTTGGCATTTTCAGTCTGAAATGAGTCTGAATGCACACACTCCCAAACAAGTTACCTTCATTAAGTCAATTTTTCTCAAGTCTTGGCAAATAG
This sequence comes from Vespertilio murinus, assembly GCA_963924515.1. Classification (NCBI taxonomy): domain Eukaryota; kingdom Metazoa; phylum Chordata; class Mammalia; order Chiroptera; family Vespertilionidae; genus Vespertilio; species Vespertilio murinus. The sequence goes on from OZ004708.1 coordinate 123,976,489, forward strand.
CTCCAGATACGGATCATCTTATGCCTTCAGGGTGTATCAGATATCTTCAAGACGGAAAGCCATGTAAATAGGGCTATATACCAACTAAATCATTCAAAGCTTAACTGCAGCTCGTGAGCCACATGCGGCTCTTTGGCCCCTTGAGTGTGGCTCTTCCACAAAATACCACAGCCAGGGCGAGTCTATTCTGAAGAAATCACATTAGAAGAAGTTTAAGTTAAAAAACTTTGGCTCTCAAAAGAAATTTTGATCATTGTACTGGTGATATTTGGCTCTGTTGACTAATGAGTTTGCCAACCACTGCTCCAATTCAAAAGAAAGGGAACACAGTACCAAAATTCAGAAGCGTAAAAAAGTTTATTAGAGAGGTAATTGAATCTGTATTATTTTATTCTACAAATTCACAGGAAATCCTGACAATACTTTTGTTTTCATACAACAAAATTTGACAATCCTGGCTTCTTTTTCCTTATTTTTTTTCTGTGCAAACTAACCAGAGGGATATAGAAACACTCTTCTTCCTAGAAAATGGGAGAGCAATGGTTTCTCAGCTAAACAGATAGATGCTTAACAGATAAGCCAAAGCCCCGATAACCCACCCTAACAATGACTAGCCTTTGGCTTCCAAAGCATACAGATGTTGGAGAACCAGACTGAATTTCATCTTAGGAGTTGTAAGACAAGTTGCTGGGAGCATGGGTAAAGGAAAAAAGGAACATCAAAATATATACCTTTGAATTAAAAGGCTCACCTTTTTTATATTACTTTGATAAACTGTACCATGCAGGAGCCATTTTGATATCACTTGTAGGCCAACAGTTGACTCAGCTATCACCTCCTGTAGTCAGTGAGGAAGTGGCTGCGTGGACTATGGAGGTGTACATTCTGTCCCCTGCTATAAATGAAATGTGGAATTGTATTGTTTCTGACATGAATTTTCCTGATCCCTGCTAAAATGTCAGTTATATTACGACATAGTTGGCCTAGACAGACTAGACATTGTGTGGCTTCAAAGGTCTTATTTTGCCTTTCCAACTCCCACTTAGGGGAGAGAGGAGATGAAACTTAAGAAGTAGAAATGCTTCTACTAGAAAGTTGTTCAGAAGCCTATGGGGACTGCCCACTTAATTATCATCTTTATAGCCAGCACTGAGAGAATGTAACACTATCCCAGTCACACAATAAATGTTAGCGGTAGTCAAATGATAGAGTTTCCTCTCCTTCTTCTTCTAGTTTCCCTCATGGTAGAAAGGCACCCTGTTGGTTGTACACTTTCTAAACAATGTGTTTAAGACACATGTATTTAAATACTTTAATTTACAAGCCCGAGAAAACAGCTGTTCACCTCCAAATTATAGCTCTTAGAGGGTGCCAAGGAAATAAACACGGAACCACATAAACAGTTGAATTTATCTCTTGGCAACTTTTCATAACACCTTCTGCAAACAGAGCACCCATGCATGAAAGAAAAACAATCAGGCACATGCCCTATTAAGTGGCAGGCTTTAGCATGTAACAAGAAAGGCACCTTTTTATTCTCCCCACTCCCAGCTACTTCACCCCCAGTGCCATTTGAGAAATCTGTCAGTGTACAGAATCCAACAAATCTCACTCCCTCCAGAAACTCAGGATGAAGTTCTCCTCCTGGTGAATCCTCTCAAGAATCACCCAAAATGCATTAGAGGTTGGTGGGGCAATGACACCATGTCATTCTCTCACTTATCCAAACAAAAGATGTGGTCTTCTAAGAGTTTTTTCCTAGCACTGAAGGCAATACTACCTTCCGGTTTTAAAACTGTCTTGAAGCTTGTACGTATCAATAGACATTGTATGTGGGGGTCTGTGTAGAGAATTGGTAGTTAGGCTGGGACCCGTTAAGCTCCACCTGGGGACCTCGCTTCCTAGAGAACATCCAATTTCAGACTGGACATGTAGCTCACCAAGCATTCCAGTTTCTGAATTCAATACCAATGAGTTGTGAAGGGCAGCAGAGTATGCCATCCCAAAATATGACTTTTGAAGTTCAGGACATGCAACCAAAAAAATATGCATCTTTGATATATCAATAATGGTGAGCTGTAAGCACTTGAAAAACAGCCAATGAAGGGAAGTGCTTTCTCTGAACTCCCTTATCTCCCTAAAACAGACACTGAGAAAGGGACTCAGTTGTCCTAAATCCCTTCCCCATGAGTTTTATCAACCAGTGAAGATTGACTCATCACTAATTCAACAACACATTCAGACAAATGTCATCATCAAATATCATACCCCCTATGTATTATTCTAAGGGCCCATTCATCTTCCCTAAATATCATTTCCTTTCCTCTAAATATCATTTACACCCACCTCTCTTTTCCCTCTTAAGATGACATTCAAGCCTGAATTCTAAAGCCATCTCAGAGAATTACTTGTTTTTTTCCTGTATATATTCCTTATATACATAAGATATACAGATGAATAAACTAATGCTTGGTTTTCTCTTCTTAATCTGTCTTTTATTGCTGGGGTCTCTGCTAAAAGCCCAGAAGGGTGGAAGGAAAATTCTTTCTTCCCAATAGTTGACACACAATTTTCAGGAAAAGAGTTTTTCCACTTAAGTGAAACTTAGACTTAAAAGTATCAAATGACACTAAAATTCTGAAGAAGTGTTATGGCAAGAAATATCTGGTGGTCCATCATCTAAATTAGCACTAATGCCAGTGAGTGACAGGAAGTAACAGGTGGAGAGTGAGTGGAGTTGGGCCCCTGCTGACCTGTGCTCACTTTGGGAAGAAGAGACAGCTTTTAAAGTACTTGGGATTTTTTGGGATTTTTTTTTTTCTTTCAGAAAAATCTGTGAATTAGCTTGAATTCACATTTGCCTCCATTAAAACCTTAGAACTAGTATTAACTATTATTTAAAAAGTGTCTACCATCATCTCATTTATATTTTAGGATTCCCCAGTCCAGGCTAGCACATGGCCCTGAGATAATGCTGGAGTAACCATCTTGCTGATGAAATGGGCATTAGCAGGTGTTTGGGTTTTCTATCTCAAGATGGTTTGGGGAAGTTTCTGAATCCCAGCCAGGATACTATTTAGCTAAAAGTGGGTTGTCTCTGTATCCATGCAAAATACTTTGTTCTTCCAGTGTTTTCATCATGACCATTAACCAAGTGAAGTAGAGATATTATCCAATTTTTATTAATGATGAGCTAAGACTAAGTGATGAACCCAAGGTCACATAACTACTAATTGTCAGAGCTAGGTATGCTCTCCCAATTCAGTACCATTTTCACTACCTGCAAAAGTTTCAATATACTATACATGAAGTTTAGAATGTTTCTGACACATGATAAGGAACTAGACATGTTATTAGACATATATTTAATATTAATGGTTCTTTTTTTCTCTAGGAACCCATTCCATTTACCTATCTACTTTGATGCTTCTTAGTGTAAGCTACTCATTAGATCAGCTTTTTGATGGTAAGTAGAAAATTATTCTACATAAAATTGTTTCTCTCATTATTCCTAATAAAATAGTACTGTCTGACAGTTATTAAGGCCTAAATAAGTGTGACATTTTCTTAAAATAGCAGGTTCCTATTCCTATGTGGATGAGCTCCAAAATCTTACATATTTTTCCCCCACAAGTGGTAGAATACAAATTTAAACCCAACAGAGGCAACAATGCTTAAAAGGCTGTATGTATTTGTATCTTATAAGTTTATGTGGCTGTAGAAAGTGATTTTATTTTTTAAAATAATTAATCAATGAAAGAAAGTGTTTTTAAGTGGGTTAAATTGAGTTCCATTTAGTTATGCTTATTTTAAGGTGATGGTTAGACAATCTAATAGAAATGTTTAGCAGGGCACTGAGAAGGCCTGGAAGAGAGATTAGGATGACATCTTTCAAACAAATCTTGGATGAACTTGAAGCTTTAAGATGTTATTAATTTTAATGGAGAACATTTATTGAAAATAAAGAGGTCTGAAACAGAGACCTGGGGCATATCCAAAGTGTTAGGAAAGGGAAATATTTCTTGAGAGCCTACCATCTGCCATGCATTTGCCTCATATGTCCACTCTAGCTCAGGAGTTAACGAACAGGGATGATTTTGCTCTCCCCTCAAAATATATTTTTCAATGTCTGGACACATTTTTGTCACAACGAGGCTAGTGATACTGGAATCTGGGGCAGAGGCCAGAGATGCTACTAAATATCCTACAATGCACAGGACAGCTCTCGACAAAACAATTGTGTGTTAAATGCCATTAACTCAGCTCCAACTCCTGGCAACCCTATGAATGAGTGATGTTCACAATGTCATGTCTTTAACAGTCCTTCTCAGCAACCACAGATTCATGTCTATGTCTTCTTTTAGGGAGTCAACTCACATCATACTTTGTCTTCCTCTTTTCCTGCTGCCTTCTATTTTTCCCAGTGTTATTGACTTTTCCAAAGAATCCTGCCTTCTCATGATGTGCCAAAAGTAGGACAGCTTCAGTTTTGTCATTTTTGCCTCCAGTGTTGTTTCGGGCTTAATTTGCTAAAGAACCCACTTTTAATTTTTCTGGAGGTCCAGAGCTCCCCTCCAACATCATATTTCAAATGAGTAGGACTCACACCTGTCAGACTTGCAAGCCTGTGCCTCCAAATGAATATTTTTCCCCTAGAAGCCTTCTTCACTGTCCAATTTTTGCATCCATACATAAATTACAAATAATTATCTTGCCCCAAAAGTCAATACTGCTAAGGTTGATAAATCTTGCCTCTAGGCATAAAAAGAGAGTAAGAAGAAAGGACACATTGGTCTGGCATCTAGGGACAAGTTGTCACAACAAGGGAAAACCTTTTGGGGAGAATAGCTTCAGAGTAAGCACACAGAGTTACATTTTCTATTATAGAATATAATGAGAACCTTCAGTAAGAAGTTATAAAGATAAATAAAAGAATTTGCATGAAAAACTCAGAAGATTGGTGGGATGTCAGGTAACAGTGAAAGTCAGCAAAAACAATAAAAATGGTCTTGAGGTTAAAGATAAAGGTGATGGTGTTCTTCATTATAGTTCAACCCACATTAAATTTTGCCATAAACAAAGCATTTTCACACTAATAAGTTGAATTGTGCCCCTCCCAAATTCATGTGTTGAAATCCTAACCCCCTCGTAGCTTAGAATTTTACCTTATTTGGAAAATAGAGTCTTTACAAAGGTAATCAAGGCCAAGTGAGGTCATTAGAGGTACTCTAATACTGGTGTTCTTATAAAAAAGGAAAACTTAGACATAGAGATACACTTAGAGAAGACACTGTAAAGAGACACAGGAAGAAGAAACCCACCTACAAGCCAAGGAGAAAGACCCTTCTTCACAGCCCTCAGAAGGAACCAATTCTGCCAACACCTCGATTTCAGACTTCTGGCCTTCAGAACTGAGACAATAAATTTCTGTTGTTCAAGCCACCAGTTTGTGGTACTTTGTTATAGCAGCGCTAGCAAGTACTGACTTATTAGGAGAAATATCTATGTAGTTATCTATCTACATAGTTCACCAGCACACTGAAGCTATAGTTCACTGGCACACTAACCAGGTCAAGAACACAGAAGCTTTTATCTTTGATGTTAAACCTCTTTGATGGAATACTTGAAGGTCACTGATTTCTTTCATTCTAGACTTGGATAAAGACACTGAGCATGCATATTAAGAGGAAATAAGCAAGAGCACTGCCTACATGTGGCCCTGTTCCATAAAGATAGTGAAAAATAATATGAAATTACTGTGTCACTGTTTTTTTTCCTATAGTCAGGAGTTTAACAATTTGTTAAAAGCAAAGAGTCTGAGCATCGAGATGTAAATCCTGACTCCATAAGGGAGTCTGGAAATACTAGTTAACTTATTGGAGTTCAATAATTCCTATATCATAGAAGTAGTAGCTATGAAGTCCTTGGCCTAGTCCTTGGTATAGAATCCTTTATAATAAAAGCCTAGCGATGGAATGGCAGAATGACCAGAACAACTGGTCGACCAGTCCTGCACTAACCAGCAGAGGGCAGGGGCTCAACGCAGGAGCTGCCCCCTGGTGGTCAGTGTGTTCCCACAGGAGGAGCACCTCTCAGCCACAAGCCAGGCTGACAGCTGGGGAGCACAGGGGCCTGCTTCCTTTTCAGCAGTGCTAAGTCAAACATCCCCTGAGGACTCCTGGAATGGGTGCAGGCCCGACTAAGGGGCCCCTACCCCCCAAGTGCACAAATGTGCACCAGGCCTCTAATGCAACTATGAAATTCATGTATAAATATTATACTAAAAACCTACCACACTCTATTAAAGTATGTGGTGTGAGTCTAACAATGTACATTTGCCCTAATTATTTTTAAAATGCATTGAGTACTTTTATGAGATCTGCATTAGCACCTTTACATGTCTCTATTATCTCACGTAATCACCTATACAATGTAGCACGTGATAATTATTAATTATAATATCCCTATTATACATGTGGAAATAACTGAATTTGGGGGATTATCTAATTCAGCCAAGGTCATTTTGCTGATAAGTAGGGAAACCAGGTCCAAAACCCAGATCTAATCCCTTAACTTATATTTTAACCACAGCTATGGCATCCCTCTAACTGCTTCCTTATGGCAGAAAGGAAAGGAAAGGGGAGAATGATTCTGTACCTATGCTTGGAACTGTAATAAGTATAAGTTATCAGGAACTATGGTGTTTATCTAAACCAACAGTTTGGGACATTGGCTTGTGAAGCCCTCATTCTTACATGCTGGGATCTCAAAAAAGTGACCTAGTATTTAAGCTTGGAGAGAAAAATCACAATTTTTTAGTAAAACATTGGAATGATCTCCTATGACATTTCCCACACAACCAGGCTAATAACTTGGCGGGCTGGGATGGAGGGGAGGAGGTTAATCATTATGAGCTGAAAGAGAAAGGTCTCCTCCTGCCACCCCCTCACCTTCTGGTGCAAGGGCACAGCTGGTGCACTGGCCGGTATGCCAGGCAATATGTTTCTTCTGACCTCAGGCTTTGGTCCATATGGCACCGCCTCCCCAAGTAGGAAAGGAAAGTTGTTTGTTTTATTGAAAAGTGGGTTCATATATACATAGCATTGACAGAGGCATTAGAGGCGTAAACCATTTGTTAACTTGTAACTTCACAAGATGCCCCTCTGGACAAGGGGAAGGCTCCAAGGAGCCAGGAAAGCGCCTTCTTGCTATTTGCTCAGTACTAATCCCCCCAAATCCACTGCCTGAAACCAGACAAAAGGCAAATTATATGGGTGTTGAGGAGTTTATTTTTCCAGATGGCCAACCTGAAGCTATAGTTCACTGGCACACTAAGTCCCCTAATACAGAGAAAGCCAGCCCAATCATGTATTTAATAAAAAGCACAAAGTTCACTTCTCAAACAAGTTATTTGGAAACATGGAAGGTGCTGCAGAGAGTATATAAAGAGGAGCCCTTGCTACATATTGAGTTTCATCTTTCATAGTTTGGTCAGTTAGTAAGAAAACTACTTTCCAATTGTCCCAGTGATTCCTGTTTATATTGGTCTAATTCTTCAAAGACAGCCACTTGCCTTTCTTCCTCAATAGGGTCAAGCTGATTCTTTTTCTGGGTTACCAGTGAGCTGATTTTCCTTCTTTAATTTTTTTCTATGGCAAGGAAATATCTATGTATTTACCTATCTACATCTCTCTATATAGATGTGGGATACATCTATACTAATAACAGGGAAATATGCTAATTAGACCAGATAGACTGGACGTCTTCCAGACATCATTCCGGACATCCTTCCTGATAAAGCTGGGGCCGTGGCCGGTCTGCAATCTGCCCATGGCCCCTTGCCCTGGCCGGCTACACCCCCCCCAAACAGGAAACCCCCAACCTCAATCTGAGGCTCCCCTCAGGGCAGGCCAGCTGGCCCCACCTGTTCACCAGGCCTCTATCCTATATAATAAAAGGGTAATATGCAAATTGACCCTAACAGCAGAATGACCAGAATGACCAGAATGACTGCTGGACCAGTCACTATGAGGCACACTGACCACTTCTTGGTCCCCTTCCCCAGCCGGAAGGCTCGGATTCCCTAGATGGCCACCAGTGGTGGTGGCAGGGCCAGTGAGCAGGTGGAAACAGCCAACCTCTTGGCCCCTTCCCCCTGGTCGTCAGGCGCTGGTCACCTGGAACAGAGTGGGGAGTGAGGTGGGAGGCAGGGCCTGCTGGGGAAGATGGCTGTAATCACAGGCCAGGCTTAGGGACCATATCTGTACATGAATGTGGTGCATCAGGCCTCTAGTAAGCTATATAAGAGATGTGTGTATATAATACATACACTCATATATATCTCCTGCATATGATATATGATATGTAGGACACATAGGTTATATTGGGAGATGTGTGTGTAGCTCCTAGGTGTGTGTGTGTATATATATATGTCTTTATATATGTATGGTACATCTCTTTAGGACAGAGACATATGTGTATATACACTGAGTGGTCAGATTATTATGATCTCTGAGCACATAATAATCTGGCCACTCAATATATATATATATACACACACACACACACTGGGTCTCTATATTAGAGGCCCAGTGTATGAATTCGTGCATGTGTGGGGTCCAGCCAGCCTGGCCAGGGGGATGGGACATGGTGTCCTGCCTGCTGGTGGAAATCCTGGTCGAGAAGACAATTTGCATATTAGCCTTTTATTATATAGGATATACACTGAGTGGCCAGATTATTATGCATTCAAAAATCATAATAATCTGGCCACTCAGTGTATATACACACATGTCTCTGTCATATATATATATATATATATATATATATATATATATATATATATAAAGACATATAAAGATATATAAAGACAGATACAGCTATATGCTAGGTCTTTGATTGCATGGGGGCAGAGTGAAAATAAATGGGAATAATGAAAGAAAAGAAAAATCAATCTATTCTATTCAGCAAGTTTAAGTTATATTCACTTCCATCAATTTGACTTTTTAAGTAACAATTATATTGAGCAGCAGACAGTAGAGAGGTGAGGGAAAATGGCTAGGAATTAAGAGTACAATTGCCTTCATGATAATAATATTGATAGTAAAACTAGTGCCTCTCATTTAATTACCAGTAAATAAGTGCTGATTGTGTGTCAGATAGTAGACTATGCACTTTGTATATATTTGTGGCATTTAACCTCACTATAGAATTATGACATAGGAATTTCCACTTCATAGATGAGGAAACAAGCTTAGAAGCCTATTAACCTGCTAGTTAAGTGCTGGTGGAATTAGGACTCAAAACCTATCAGTCCTACTCCAGAGATTTTATGCTTAACTACTGTGCTCTCATTTGTTTACTCATTCAATTACTTCACAAGTACCTTCTCTGTGCCTTACATTAAATACTGAGCAACTAGATAAAGACACTCTTCGTTTATTAAGCTCACCATCTTTGGGAAGATAGCCATAAAAAAAATAAGTCCAGTGTGGTGACATATGTTCTAGAACGGAGTTGTGAAAGAATGCCAAAGACCTAAAATCAATCAATCCCTACTCACTCTTGGGAAGAGGAGATGGAGGGAGCTCAAAGGCACAGAATTAACATCCAGAATTCCTTTGCATCAAAATCAACAGACATGTTCTAAATATGATGTCTGCAAAACAAACCAAAACAAATAAAATAAACACTTGTTTTCATGGTTGGTTTCCCTTAGATTTCATTTTTAAATTTTATAAAAGACCCTTTTTAAGATAAAGAAACATCTACCTTAACCCAATTTTTTCTTATTTCTGCTCTTCACCACGTAGGCCCTCATCCTCTATTTTTAATACTTTTCTAACGAAATTCCTGTCCTTCAGTTTAGTCTCTGCTCACCTTCACCTTCACTCTGCTACCACAGTGAACTTTCTAATATGAAAAGCTGACCACAGCATGTCTCTACTAAATATCCTTTGATGGTTCTCTTGACCCTTACAATAGTGTGCAATTTGGTTCTCCAACTGCACTCCCTCCATGCTCCACCTTCATGACATTAACAGCTATTTATTTAGTGATGACTTGTTTCAGGCAGTTTAAATAGCCCATCTCTAATTTTCACAGAAACCTTGAAATATAGGATATTTTATCCTCATTTATAAATGAGTGAATAGAGCCCTGGCTGGTGGGGCTCAGTTGGGTATTCCCAATCTACCTGGACTCCTCTTACCCACAAGAGAAAGCCAAAGTTTGCATCAACATTCCAGTCCCTCATTCTTTACTGTTTACAAAGTGCTGTCAAAATCTTTGAGATTCAGTGTTATGTGGAGCTAGACCACCTCAATCTATATATCCCACCTCTATCATTTGACTTTTGCATATACATGGCTAAATGTGTGGGTTCCTAGTTGGAATGTATAGGATGAATTAGAAAAGGAAGACATTGCAATTGCCCTGGTGGGATTTATAGTACTTCCCATCTTAAAAGGCTTTTAGAAGAATGGATTTGTAAATATATGTAGAATGCTCAGAACAGTAACTGGTACACAGTAAGTAACCCAACTGGGTTTATCATTACTAATATAATTTTATCTTATCCTTATATCCATGTTGGGATAGGTAGAATAAATATTATTTCAGTTTTACTGATAGGAACAGAGAAGAGAGAATAATCATGTTCCAAAGTTCATGGAATTCTAATAACTAGAAATCCACCTCCATGAGGCTTTGAGCACACGGTACACAGGAATAAAAGGAGAACATTAAACAGTACAGGTATCGTTGTCCTGTTGGTGATGAAGACCCAAATGGGAACACCTCACTAAGGTCCTGAATAAGGCTATTACAGTTTTTCCAATTCCATTTCCACTCTATTCATTGAGTTTCAGCCCTGAGGATCAAATGAATAAAAGAGCTTTTGGAAAAGAAATGTATACTATAAGTGGTTGCTGTTAATAAGAAAATAATTTTAAATATGTAGACAGAGGTCACTGTGTGTCAGCCCCCCTTCCCTGACTAATGCTATCCACTAAGTACTTTATATAATTGACTTGTTTAATCCAATTTTACAGATAAGTTGAGAAACTATAGCTCAGTATAAATGAAATAGGACTCAAACCTGTCAGACTTGCAAGCCTGTGCCTTATAATCATAAAAAAAAAAACAGCTAGTGTCCATGTTCAAGTATGAAGAACTGAGAAGTATTATCTTTACATTTTTCCTTGTAAAGATTCTATTAAATGATAGGCCTTTTTTTGGTATTGGACTATATGCTATGTCCTGCTTGATATCACTGGCAATATTCATGCTGCAATAGATTTTTCAGATGTCTTAATATAAAGCTGCCACTTTATGCTAAATCCCAAACTAATAAAAGTGTTCCAAAGGAAATCAGAAGGTCAATTTAAAAAAAAAGAGTAAGATGCAATGTGCCATTATGCCTTCAAAGACATTCTCTACATTGATTATGGAAACTGCCTATATAAACAGAATAATATATGTGGTCAAAATTTAGGAAGATCTAGATGATTTTGTCACCCATTAATATATCCCGAAAATCAAACTTTTCAGCAGTAATTATGGAGATGCAGAGCATTTGCTAATGGTTAAGGGCCTTCCAGGAACTAGGGACAAAGGACCATTTGCCCCAGTTGCTCAGTGATCCTTTAGAAATGAGGGCTCAATTCCAGATTCATTTTGTACTGATAGATCATCCTAAGGGGATAGAAGGATAAAAGCTCTCACAAGGAACACATGAAGATTTGTAACTGGTAGGCAAAAACGCAATATATCTTTGGATATATTAATGTATGGTACTACACACTAACCTTCATTATCAGATACTCACCATTTCAGAGTTTGAGGTTGCTTGTAAAGACAAATTATCATTTTAACAAATTTTCATTTTGTTCCTCCTACCCACTCTGTCCACCACCAATAGAACTTGAATCTATTTTCTATATAGTATTCTTTACATGAAGTTTTCCACCCTCTCTAATCCCACTGCAGTAACCAAAATTTGATACTTGAAAGCAATAGGTGGGTAAGAAAAACTGGTGTTTCATCTTGAGACTTTTGAATAAGAAATAGGAACTCAAATGTACCCTATGGATTCTACTGGCAGCAATGCTCATGCATTTAATAAACAGACAAGTGTCCTCTCAAACCAATACTGTGCCTTTTCTTTTCTCTGTGTTTTTTGCCCGCCCATCCTAACTATCTATCAATCATGGTTCACTCTTAACCTCCAAAAAGCTTCCCTTAACTTCCAAGAAGCTTTTAATGAGTATCCCAAACCCACTATATGCCTTCTCTGAACTTCTATAATATTTCAAGTCCAATCTTCCACAAAAATGTATTACATTTCTTAGATTAAAAATTATTTATATTATGTTTAATAAAGTCTTATCTTTTTCTTTCATTCTTCCCTGGTAACCCTCAGTATGTAGGTAGCATCATACAGAGCTAAGAGAATCTACAATACATACTTAAAGTTTGAAATAGCAATTTGATGTGGAACAACCCGTTCAGTAACCTCACCTAAAAACCTTCATAGCACTTGTCAACATAAGAAACATTTATACTCGTGAAGAATTTTTGTAAGTTTATTTGAGCCCAAACTGTCAACAGCTGCTTCTTATGATTGAATTAATTGGAATTTGGAGTATTGTCCATAATAATTGTGTTGAATTATTTAATGACAAGGGCATATGAGATTACAACTACTTCTTCCCTAGCCTTCTAGAAACAAATTCCTCAGAGTATGATTCAATGATAGCATGAATGAAGCATATCTAAGAATCTAGCCTAATTTTATCTCTTCAAGTATTTATGCATACCAACTCCCTAAAAGGGACAACAGGTTTGAAATATTGCCCAACACTTTTCAAAAAAACCTTCTACACCAAAATTATTTTGACAACTTTAATCTAATATATATTTTAACATTTAAAACAAATCATTGGAGAAAAGGCTTTTTGAAAGTTATCAATTTCTATATTATTTATTTTAGGGATTATATTAATATTCTATTTCCATTATTCCTAGTGTTTGCTTAATGTTAAGATGCCAAATCACTGTCATCAATGGTAGAGACAAATTGAACATCATAATCATGTGACTAGATATGGCAATCTCTTTTTGGAGAATATTTTTATGCTTCTCTTTCAACCCAGAAGATATAAAATTTGTGAAATGTTATTCCCATAGCCAATCATATGTACAACAGTTGGCTCCATGAATCAATAAAATTATCTAATTTCATCCGAGCTTAAAAATACATTGTCTCAAAAATTAAATGTAGGGACTTTATCTCCACAAATTCAAAAACTTGCCTTTTTCTATTAAACAACTATGATGAAATAAGTAAACAATTAAAGAAATAAGTGAACAATTTAAGCAATAAAAGAATAATCTTCATTTGTAATCATAAAAATAATCCTAAAAAGCAAACTTAATCAAATGTTTATGATTCTTTTGTCTTGTTTCTAAGGATATAACACTTAGAATCTTCTTGGGATTTTCTAGTTTCTTTTCTCTCGCAAAACAAAACAAACCAGGCACCTGTCATCTATGTTTTATTTTTTAGGAAGATTGAGAAAATAATATGATTATTTCTTTTACATAGATAGTTCATTATGAAAGACAACATTTTGCTGTATTAGTTCAAATTAAATGTATTTTCTGAAAACAGCATTATTACCTCCTGGTGTTAGCTTCTCAAGGTGTTTTTATTTGCATGTAACTCAGTAGCATTGCACGATCATTGGCCAGCCAGCCAAAGCTGGCATTTTGTTTTTCAAAGAACAATACATGCTCTGATAATCTTTATACTGACCTGTCCATCTGATGGAATATGAAAATACATGCCTGTATCTTTTTGTGAATTTCCTATTGCTATTTCTGTTCTGGAGAAACTGTCCTGACTTAACTAACAAATTGGCAACCCTACTAGCTCAGAAATGTTCCCCCAGGGTGATTTGCTTTAAATTAGCATTGCTGGTAAATCCTTTCAAGAACTTTACAATTATAGCCAGATGAACACATCCTCATACAACTTCAGGATTAATATTAGTCTCCTAACAACCTAGACACCAAGATCATAATTACCGACTGCCATTTCCCCCCATTGTCCAGGTAACGGGCCCTCGGTATATGACCAATTTGAAACCTGGGAATCTTGGGGGAAAGCATCAGGTCTGCTGTTGGGAAATTGAATTCAAGTGCAGTCCTGCTCCCTGAACACTCATATTCTTCTTTCTTCTTTGTGCTGTTTGTTGGTCTCTATTGTGCAGAGCTATCGTTTGTGCACACATTCTGTGTTAGATTTTCTACCCGATTGAGCTTGAAAAACCAAAGCTTAAGTACTAAATGTTTCCCTAAGGCCTGAATGGACTTAAAAGGACATAGGTGCAAAAAAGAAAAGAAAGGAAAATAGGGAGAGAAAACACGGCTTGTTAAGTTGTTGCAATAATCTCATGCTGAGAATAAAGACCTTCAGAGTTAAGAGAATGAAAAACACTCTTCTAAATAGATTGCTTGCTTTTGTTGCACAGGTGGCAAGGGCTGGAAATATAAGATACGGGCAACAGCAGGGCAGCCTGCTAGCATTTCATTAAGCTTAGAGAATAGCAGAATTGTGGAGTGGTTTCTTCCCACTTTGCAAGAGACACAGTCTTCTTGACAACCTGGACTTCAGAGTGCTAGCTTGCTGGTATGCTTTCTACCAGGAAATACTCTGGGGGAAAGAGTAGCTCTCCCCATATTTTGTAGAATTTTTACCTCCTCCCTCTTTATTAAAACAATGCCTTTTCCCATAGAACATGGATCTCTGATCATCATTGTTTTGGACTTTCCATTCCACTAGATACAACTTCAAAGAAAATGCTAGCTCTGGACACTGCCACTTAAAATTATGCAAGGATAATGTGCATGATATTGGGCAAACGTTTTTGGTTCAGGAACTAAATCAACACCTCAATAAATGAGCAATGAACTGAAAAGCTTCTTTACAGAAAAAAAAAATATATCATCAGAATTAAAAAATGCATGGAATCAGAGAAAATATTTGCAAACCATATATCTGATGTGAGGTTAATTTCCAAAATACATAAGAAACTCATGCAACACAGTAGTAATAAATAAATCCTATATAATAAAAGACTAATATGCAAAGTATCCCCTCAGGAGTGTGACTGACTAGAAGTTTGACCGACCGAGAGTTCGATCACCAGCTATGACGTGCACTGACCAAAGGAAGCAGGGAACAAAGGAAGGCCGGCACCTGGCAGCCAGTAAGGAAGCCCCAGCTGGCAGCTGAAACGACCTGATCAGCCCTGATCGCAGGCCAGGCCTGGGGATCCTCTAATAAATAAAAAAGTAAATAAGTAAATAATACAAATAATAACCTAATTAAAAATGGGCAAAGGATTTGAATGGACATTTCTCCAAAAATGTATTAATGGCTAAAAGGTATACGGAAAGATGTTCAACATCATTAGTTATGAGGGAAATACAAATCAAAATTATAATGAGACACAAAATTATAACCTGACACCTGTTAGGCTGTCGCTATTTTCAAGAAATAAAAGACAGCCGAGGTCGGTTTGGCTCAGTGGTAGAGCGTCGGTCTGCGGATGAAGGGTCCCGGGTTCAATTCCGGCCAAGGGCATGTACATTGGTTGCGGGCACATCCCCGGTAGGGGGTGTGCAAGAGGCAGCTGGTCGGTGTTTCTCTCTCATCTACGTTTCTGGCTCTCTATCTCTCTCCCTTCCTCTCTGTAAAATATCAATAATATATATATATATATATATATATATATATATATATATATATAATAAAAAAAATAAAAGACAACAAGTGTGGACAAATTTGAATCCTATATACTGTTGGTGGGAATGTAAAATGGTATAGACACTATAGAAAACAGTACGGAGGTTTCTCAAAAAATTAAAAACAAAACTACCATATGATTTAGTAATCCCATTTGGGAGTATATGTCCAAAAGAATCGAAATCTGAGTCTCAAAGAGATATCTGCACTTCCATGTCCATTGCAGTTCTGGTAGTACCCTTAAGTCACACACCCAAATGTTCATCAACAAAGGGATAGATAAATAAAATGGGGTATATGCATGCAATGCTATGTTATCCAGCCTTAAAAAGAATGAACATGGATGACAACATGGGTGAACCTGGAGGACGTTATGCTAAGAGAAACAAGCCTGTCACAAAAAGACAAAGACTACGTGATTCTCTTTATAGGAGGTATCTAAAAATAGTCAAACTCATCAAAGCAGAAACTACAATAGTGGTTGCCAAGAGCTAGGAGTTAGAGAAAATGGGTGCTATTGTTTAATGGGTGTGAAGTTTCAGTTATGCAAGTTGAATAAGTTCTACATGTCTGCTGTGTAACATGGTACCCATAGTTAGCAATACAGCAGGCACTTAAAAATTTGCTAAGAGGGTAGGTCTTGTGTTAAATGTCATTTCCACACACACACACAAAAAGGTACACAAGGAAACTTTAGGAGGTGTTGAATATGTCTATTACCTTGATTGGGCTGATGGTATCACATATGTCCAGACTCATCACATTGTATACATTAAATCTGTGCCACCTCTCACACCTATGGCCTGCACCAGAGCTGCCACTCACACCCACTGCCAGCACTAGCCCCACTTGCACCTGCAGCTGGTGCCAGATTCACTGCTTGCACCCACTGCTGGTGCCCAGCTTGGTCCCGATTGCTTGGCACCATCAGCAGGTATGAGCAGTGGCTGCGGGCCCTGATCGCCTCTGATCTCCCTCTGCTTCTGTGGGGCAATCAGGGCAGCAGCTGTTGCTTGCACCTACTGATGGCACTGGCCCCACTCGTACCCACTGCTGACTGCTCGTGCTGGCCCCAATTGTTGCATGCCATCAGCGGGTGCAAGTGGAGCCAGTGCCATAAGCAAGCACGTGGTGGTGGCAGTGGCAGGAGCGGGGCTGCCAGCAGACAGAAGACTGGGGGCCACAATGGGAGGGGCCGAGCAGGGGCGTGGAGGATGGGCTGAGACCCACCCCTATGCCCACTGCAGCCTTGTGGCCCACAGTTCCTTTCAAGGTGCACGAATTCGTGCCCTGGGCCCCTAGTCCTAGCTAATAAAAGAGTAATATGCAAATTGACCATCACTCCAATACATAAGGTGGCTGCCCCCATGTGATCAAAGACCCTGCCCCTATGTGGACACAAGATGGCCACCACAAGATGGCCAGTAGAGGAGGGAAGTTGGGAGGTACCAGGCCTAAAAGGGAGGCCAGTTGTGGGTGATCAGGCAAGCAAGGGAGGGCAGTTGGGAGGCACCAAGCCTGCAAGGGAGGGCAGTTGGGGATGATCAATCCTGCAGGGGAGAGCAATTAGGGGTGACCAGGCTGGCAGAGGAGGGAAGTTGGGGGCAAACAGGCTGGCAGGGGAGCGGTTAGACATCAATCAGGCTGTCATGTGAGTGGTAATGGGGTGATCAGGCTGGCAGGCAGAAGCGGTTAGGGGCAACCAGGAAGGCAGGCAGATGAGCAGTTGTGAGCCAACAGTCCTGGATTGTGAGAGGGATGTCCCAGATTGGAGAAGGTGCAGGCTGGGCTAAGGGACACCACCATCCCCTCTCCCCCGTGTACGAATTTCATGCACTGGGCCTCTAGTATACATATATATACATATATATATGCCTAAGTGACTGAATGACCAAATGACTGGTCTGCCAGTTGCTATGATGCACACTGACCATCTGAGGGCAGACACTCAATGCAGAAGCTGCTACCTGGTCAGCTGACCAATGGTCGCAAGACTCTGGGCTCACAGCTGGCCTGGCCACCACAGCTCAGAGACTGTAGCAGAGTGGCAGCAAGCCTGCCAAGTGGCAGAGGCAGCAAGTGCAGTGGGGCTGGAATGAGCAGGAGTAGCAGGAAGGAGAAGCAGATGGTATTAGACTGTCAGTTTCCCCCAATACCCACAGGCCACACCGCGGGACCCCACCAATGCACGAATCCATGCACTGGGCCTCTAGTATTATATGATAGGTTTGCATTATGAATAAGCTGTAGTTTCTTGCTCTCAAAAAGCAGATGTGTGGCTCAGTTATCCCTAACCACCTCCTCTAGGCTATGTGGCACAGATTTCTGGGATGTCAACCAAGTGCATGCTTAAGGGTTCAAACAGATTCATAGATTTTATTAGAGGAAAATATTGGTCCTTTTTGCTGGCCCCCTGATTTCCAAAAAGAGCAGATGGTGACTGGCCAAATATTTTGGCAAAAAGCAAAAGCAGCAAAACTTCTGTTGGACTCTCAAAGGTTTCACAAGAATATCAAGAGTCTGCTTCCTAAATATCTAGTATCCAAAGTCTTCAATCAGCAACATGTAATATTTAAGACCTAAGGCTCCTATCTCAGAAATAAGCCATAAATAACCTATGATCAAAAATTTGCCAAAGGCTTTTTTCATAGATCTGATGTTTGAGAAAGTCAGTGTAATGGACATGTTAAGCTTTTGTTGTTTTCAGTTCTCTATGCTCTGAGTTAACTGTGTGGTCCTGAAAGTAGTATCTCAAATATTAATGACATAACATACCTCAATCAGGATTCAATATTATGTGGTCATGTTTGTAAAAGAAAAGGGGAAATATAACCATTTGAATAAAGTTTCACTTTTATAATAACTAGTGACCGAGCGTGCAAAATTTGCAAGTCCCAGAATCTCTTCCCACATGTGCCTCCCTGCGCATGCAGCCCCACCCTCCTGCCCAGAAAGAGTCCCGCGGCCACTGCCCCAGCCGCATTCGTTGGGGGCAGGACCCAGAAACCCACCCATACCTATGGTCAAGTCCTCCAGAGTCTAGTCCCTGCCACCTGCACACACCTGCTGGGAACACAACCTCCTGCTGATCAGAGTTACGGCGTGAGGGTGTCACGACCATTAGCATATTAGCTCTTTATTATATAGGATACTGTTAGTTCCTTACGTAAGGGACTTTGTCTTATGTTTCTATATACCTCAATAGCTAGCACAAAGCCTGATCATGTACTAGGCGCTCAATCAACAACAAAAAAATTTAATTCATTAGTTTGAACTAGTAAATTTACAAGGAGCAATAACTTTACCTTCAATTTAATGTCAGTAAAAATGCTGTTCCTACTCAGAAAATTGTCTTTCCTTTTATCTGACAAGTAGCACTATCTATTCTAACAGTTTTGACTTTTTGTCTTAGCTGTCAGAAAAGTACACTACATTTTGTTCTCCACCATAACTTTTGCTGGGATTTCAAAAGCACAGAAGTAGGAGAAAAATTACAGAGCATTCTTATTTATTCATCAAAGCGCACATAGACAAACATTGTTAGCCTGAATCATACTGCCAAATGTACTTGAATGCAATAAAATTAAATTTCACCGAAAATAATTTATACTTCCCAGTTGCATTCTTTCCCCCCTTTCCCATAATTTCAGGCCAATGAGATTTTGAGCAAATGTATATTCCAACTTAGTCTGGACTTAGAAAGATAGGTTAGAACAAAACTAAGAAATCTGAAAAGCCAATCCACTAATATTTATAGGAAGAAAGTGTTAATTCAAAATGTACAAATCTCTTTTGAGGACCAGATGGACTATATGAACAAAGTTGTATATTTGCATGGCTCACCTGTGCTCCACATCATAGGGACATGGGATGGGTTCTAACAGAATGGACTCCCTAACACAATTTAAAAGCTTGACCACAATAGTTTCTAGCAGAGTACTAGGAGAAAGAATGGTTTTAACATTAATAAGTAAGACCATGGTGTCCAAAGGCAGACAGATGGGAGTGCCGGTCTGCACGTTAGTCTCACAAAGGCATGAGGCTCCCAATAATTCTGATGTTAGCAGCTGTATATAATTCAGTGCTTGCGGTGGCTCACGGATAAGGAATGATAATCTCCTCTCCCTATAAAAGGGGTAAATCTGAATTTGTTTGCACAGACTAAGGTTACAGGGAAAGCCTGAGGTACAGAGGGCGAATAAGCTTATTTGGTTACAGATATGATCTTTAACTTTCCCTCGCCAGAGAAGCCGAAAATAAACATTTCATAACTTTTAATGTGTGGTTAGCAAATATAGCTGGCCCATGGTCATGTCCCTGCAGCTGGAGTCCTGGACAGAGTCAGCTTAGCTGGATGCCTGGGTGCCTTGGCTGCCTGCTGAGAGCCTTCCCTATAGTTTCAAAAGAACAGGGACCTTTTTATCCGCTTAGCTCAGTTGCTATAAACACTTGCTGTATGTTAAATGACTTCTCGGGTCCATCCAATCCGATTTGCACATCATTAGTCTGTGCAGAATGAAATGGATGCCTTTGGACATTTAATTCTGTGAAATAGTGAGATCTTTGTAAGGGAAAAGGCCTTCATATAAAATATGACATCAGGGTTGGCTAACATTCCTGTTTCATGAATCACTGGTACCTCCAGGTTGTCCTTGAAATTTCAAACTCACTCCAGACACTTCCAGACATGTACAGTATGTCTTTTTTGTTTTGTTTATTTATGTTTTGACTTGGATGCCAACTGTGCCATGAAAGAATGTGTAAAATTTAGCATCAGATCAAATGCCCTTCATGTACATCAAAAATGAAAAAAGAAAAGCAACATTACATACCCAAAAGGAAAATTCTAGACTAGATGCCAGAAAAATCCATCATATGTCCATGCTTCACCCTGACTTAACATAGTTATTCAGTGACCATCACTCACCTTTGCTATTTCTCCCTGGTAGTGGACATGTTAATGCTAAAAGCCTCTATTTTCATGTGCATTCAAACTACATTACAAAGCCATTGTGATCAAAACAGCCTGCTACTGGAAAAACAGGCACAGAGATCAATAGAACAGAACAGAGACTCCAGTAATTGACCATGACATATGGTCAATTAATATTTGACAAAAGAGGCAAGAGCACACAATGGTGTAAAGGCAGTCTCTCCAACAAATAGTGTTGGGAAAATTGGATAGGTACATGTGAAAAAATGAAACTACACTACCAACTCATACGATATAAAAGAATAAACTCAAAATGGATAAAAGACTTACATATAAGTTGCAAAACCATAAAAGTCCTAGAAGGAAAGATGGGCAGTAAAATCTCAACCACATCACATAGCAGAATTTTAACAGATAACATCATTTAGAACAAGGGAAACAAAGAAAAAATAAACAAAAAGGCTATATCAAACTAAAAAGCTTCTGCACAGCAAAAGAAACCAGCATCAAAATGAAAAAGAAACCCACTGTATGGGAGAAGATATTTGCCAATGATACATCTGATAAGGGGTTAATTTCTAAAGTATATGAAGAACTCATACAACTCAACACCAGGAAGACAAACAATTCAATTAACAAATGGTCAAAGGGCCTAAATAGACCCTTCTCCAAAAAGGACATACAGACAGTCACTAGACATATGATAAAAATGCTCAATGAACTAATAATCATAGAGATACAAATTAAAACTGCAATGAAGTATCACCTCACATGTGTCAGAATGGCTACCATCCTATCTAATAAAAGAGAAACATACAAATTGACCACACCTCTGCTATGCCCACCAGCCACGCCCACCAGCCAATCAGGAGCAAGTATGCAAATTAACCCAACCAAGATGGTGGCAGCCATGGAGCTGAAGGGAACAGGAGGCTTGGGTTGCCTCCAGCAATGGAGGGAGCCAATATTTCCTGCTCTGACCTGCCCTGGCCTCCACTCAAGGCTACAAAGTTTCAATTATAGAAGATAAATAAAACCCAACAAAGATGGCAGTAGCCACAGAGCTGGAGTGAGCAGGAGGCTTGGGTTTCCCTTGGCAATGGAGGAAATCAAGCTTCCCCCACCCTGGCCTATTCTGGTCTCCACTAAAGGCTATGAATTTTCAATTATAGAAGATAAATAAATCCCAGATGCCTGCTTCCAGCCTATGCTTGAGTTGTTGGTCATCATGGCCAGCCTGCAAACCACCACAGGCCCCTCACCCAGGCTGCCAACAACCCAAGGGAACGTTCACTGTGATCTGGGACACCCTTCGGGGCAAACCAGCTGATCCCCACCCATGCACTAGGCCTCTATCCCATCTAATAAAAGAGTAATATGCAAATTGACTGTCACTCCAACATATAAAATGGCTGTCCCATATGGTCAAAGATGACTGCCCCATGTGGACACAAGATGGCTGCCACAAGATGGCCAGCAGAGGAGGCAGTTGGAAGGGACCAAGCCTGCAGGGGAGAGCAGTTAGGGAGTATCAGGCTTGCAGGACAGGGTAGTTAGGGGTGACCAGGCCTGCAGGGGAAGGCATTTTTTTGGGGGGGCGGGGGAGTCCATACCAGGAGGGGAAAGCAGTTAGGGGCAATGAGGCTGGCAGGGGAGGGAATTAGGGGTGACCAGATAAGCAGGGGATGGTTGGGGGGTTCCGGGCCTGAAGGGGAGGGCAGTTAGGGGCAATTGGGCTGGCAGGGGAACAGATAGGCATCAATCAGGCTGGCAGGAGAGTGGTTAGGGGATGATCAGGCTGGCAGGCAGAAGTGGTTAGGGGCAATCAGGAAGGCAAGCAGGCGAGCAGTTGGGAGCCCACAGTCCTGGATTGTGAAAGGGATGTCCTACTGGGCCTAAACGGGCAGTTGTACATCCCTAGAGGGATCCCAGATTGAAGAGGGTAATGCTGGGCTGAGGGTCACACACACCCCTCCTGTGCACCCCTGTGTTCATAGCAGAGTTATTTACAATAGCTAAGATCTGGAAACAGTCCAAGTACCTATCAGTAGATGAGTGGATAAAAAAGATGTGGTACATTTACACAATGGAATACTATGCTACATGGGTGTATAAAAGAAGGACCTATTACCCTTTGCATCAGCATGACTAGACCTGGAGAGTATTATGCTAAGCAAAATAAGCAAGTCAGAGAAAAACAAGTATCGTGTGATCTCACTTATATGCAGAATCTAATGAACAAAATAATCTGACTAATAAAATAGGCCCAGAAGCATCGATACATGAAACGGATCTCAGAGGAGAGGAAGGTGCGGGGACTAGAAGAAATTAACAGGTAACTTATATGCATACATGCATAGCTCATGTACACAGACAATAGTGTGGTGCGATGGGAATCCGGTGAAGGGGACAATGGGAGGATAAATGGGGATGTGGACAAAAGAGGCCACATGCTGACCTAACACCTACATAGCAGTCTTGCAAACTCAGAGACCTAAAGTCAACACAAGGACACTCTGAAATTAAACTTTAATTAAATGCAGTTATGATGGGCAGTTAGCTGGTATCTTCACTGACAAGGTCAACCTTTACTTTAATTGAACCTGTCTGTCTTTTCGCATCTAGAATAACATACCTTGAAATGTCTGGGTCACTTGTAACTTCCCTTTTTCTGGAGCCCCTGGAGCACAACCAAATGTGGTGGGTGCCAGGACAGATACCACAAATTCCTTTATTATCATATTAATTATTCCTGCTCCCATCTAAGTATGTGTCCATCGTTTTACTTTTTATCCAATCCCAGGGGTTTCCCCCCAGTTTGCTTTATCCCACCTCCTTAATCTGTCACCAATGAATGTCATGTAACTCACCTATGTCCCTCCTTTGATTACAATGTATAAATACAAATGTAACCCGCCATTCTCTGGAGCATTATCTCAATTTGTTGAGATTCTGCTTCCCAGCATATGTCGACAGATTGGCTCAAATAAACTTACAAAAATTCTTTAGAGGTTTCAATGTTTTTTGTTTGTTTATTTTACGTTAACAGGGGACATCTGTAATACTGTCAACAATAAAAAATAAATTTTAAAAAAGATAAGCAAAAAGCTACATGTACTTGTAAAATTTGCATTTTGAATTTTGACAGTGCTAATGTAATAACTGCTTATGATTATAAATAGGACAATCACTTTCATACACTAGATTTTAATTAGGCCAACCCACCACTGATCCTTTAGAGGCAGTACCACTGTGATCGCATGTGGAGGTAGCCGTGATGTGTCCTGGGCTTTTCTGTGATGATGCTTCCTTCACCTGCTGCTCTGGGGCCTGCCTTTCACCAGGATGGATGTCACTGAGGTAATGAATTGCTCCTGCAGCAGCTACACCGTGGGGAAGAAGCTTGACAGAACAAACAGCATCACTATCATTTCTTGGGAATACCCTAATATCATTTTTCTCATGAAATTTCCTTGCTGCTATAAGATTATAGCCCTGGGGCCAAACACATCTCACCAAATCTCAGTTTCCTATCACTTTGCCTGCAGTGCTTCTGGTAACTGATTTTACCTGAGAAATTTCTGAGGCTGCAGTTGCTTTCAAAAGATGACCTATTTTGTGCCAGTAACAATTTCACAGCCTTTGGGTTTTCACTTTTTCATGGGACTGGGTTTTTTTATATGATTAAAGCAAAGGGAAGTACTTTGATATTTATTGGATGTATTTTATGGTAAGAGTTTAAGGTACATGTGTGTCTCATTTGAACTCCAAAATACTCCTGAACTAAGAGGGTATCATCATCCTTACTTTTTGAATACAGAAACTGAATCTCTCAGGGGCCTTGTTAATTGCTTTCTTTCTCAGAAAAATTTTTTTAATTACTGAAAATGTGACAATAAGGGTAACCATCATTCTATTGAAAATGACCACTACTGTGACTATTTTTAATCCAAAACATTGTTGAAAAGCCTGAAATGGGAGATATTCCCCAATGATAAAAAGTTGATGGGATTATATTTCGGGAAATTGAAACCAAGGAAAGCACAATTAAAAACACATAGAGGTGAAAACTGCTGCAGAAGGAGCAGTGATGGAGAGGTGTCTGGAGCCAGAATCAATAGGTGCAGAAGGGCACATTTGGCCCAGGAGAGAGCAGCAGCTGAGTCTCTGAGAACTGCAGGGGCAGTGGCGTTGGCACCCAAGTCAAAGCCAGGATTATGAGCACTGAGACAAAGGAGGCGGGCATTGCTCCAGGTAGCCGGAACCTCCAAGGTAGCTAGTAGCAGAACCAACAGCATGTTTCACACCTTTCCCATGGTCTGGAATTGGCCTAAATAGAAACATGGTGCATAGACAGGTGAATGGGAAATTTTAAATATAAGAATGACTGCATAACTGAGGGTCACTTCAACTCTGAAGAAACAATAATCTTCATAAAATAATGACAAAATCAATATGACTGCAGCCAAACTCATAGGACTTTTATAAAACTAGACAAGGGTACTGACAGGGGACATCTGGGATAACAAATATCAAAACACCAGAGGCCAGGTGCATGAAATTTGTGCAGGGGGGGTGGGGGGGATTATCCCTCAGTCCAGCCTGTACCCTCTATAATATGGGACCCCTTGAGGGATGTCGGACAGCCTGTTTAAATGGGCAGTCAGACATCCCTCTCACAATCCAGGACTTCTGGCTCCCCACTGCCCTCCCCTGCTGGCCTGGGCCCCCCAGCTGCCCTCCTCTGCAGGCCTGGCCACCCATAAATGCTCTCCTCTGCTGGCCTAGTCACCCCAACTGCCCTGCAGGCCATCTTATGGTGGCCATCTTGTGTCCACATGGGGGCAGCCATCTTTGACCACATGGGAGTGGCCATCTTGTGTCTTGATATAATGGTAAATTTGAATATTACTCCTTTATTAGATAGGATACTATAAAATTATGAAAATGATTGCTGTACATTAGTACAGGCATCAACAAGTAGATCCATGGAAGAAACTGGAGAGCCCAGAAAAAAAGAGATGTGTGTGTGTGTGTGTGTGTGTGTGTGTGTGTGTGTGTTTACACACATGCTAATGTGTGAGAAAAAAGGAAATTAGCAAAGAAAGTTTTGGATTGTTTTTAAAAGTGTAATTAGCCCTTTAAATCAAGATTAGCCCTAGCCCATTTGGCTCAGTGGACAGAGCATCAACCTGCTGGACTGAAGAGTCCTGGTTCAATTCTAGTCAAGGACACATGCCCCAGTTGCAGGCTCAATCCCCATTGGGGAGCGTGCAGTGGTTCTCTCATCATTGATGTTTCTCTCTCTCTCCCTCTCTGAAATCAATTAAAAAATTAATTAATTAATTAAGATTAAATTGGCAATTTACTGAACACCATACACAAAATGAATTACAGAATGATTAAGAAGGTAAGTAAATAACAAAATTATTAAAATATTGCAAAATAGAATAATGTCTTCTTAATATTGAAAAATAAGAAAGGGCTTCCCATGAACTAAAAAGATAACACTTCAACTATATAAAAATCTTACAACTTTGGCAGAGATTATCATCAACTACAATAATAATAATAAACAATTCTGAAAAAATATTTGCAAGAAGTTACAGATAGTATCATAGGTTAGTGTTACTGGTAGTAATTACCATCTATACTAATAAATGATAATATGCTAATTAGACTGGGAGACCTTCCAGGAGACCTTCAAGATGTCCTTCAGACAAAGCCATGATGGTGGGGCCAACACAGAGGCGGTTAGGGGTGGTAAAGCCAGGAGGGGAGGGCAGTTGGGGGTGACCAGGCCAGTGGGGGGTGGTGGTTGGGGGCAAGCAGACAGTCAGTGGAGGGCAGTTAGGAGCAATCAGATTAGCAGGGGGGCAGTTGAGGTTGATTAGGCTGGCGGGAGGCAGTTGGGGGCAAGCAGGATGGTGGGGGGGGCATTTGGGGGAAAGCAAGCCAGCAGGCAGAGTGGTTAGAGGCAATCAGGCAGGCAGGCAGGTGAACGGTTGGTTAGGAGCCAGCAGTCCTGGATTGCAAGATAGATGTCCCAGATTGGAGAGGGTCTAGGTCAGGCTGTGCACAAATTTCATGCACCAGGCCACTAGTTGTATATAAAGATCTTCCACGTTAATTACAAAACAGGAAATTGTCCTATAAAATATTGGATAAAAAATACAAGGAAGAAATACACTGAAAGAAAAATTGTATATTAAATATATATATTCATACTAAACATTAATAGTACTCGGTGCAATTGAAATGAAAACAATATCACTATATAATTTTTACTCCTCAGGTTAAATAAACTTTTTAAAGATTTGATAATATACATCTTGGGGAAGATATGGAGAAACAGGTACTTTCATACTCATCGGTGAAAGTTTGAGGTCATAAACAAGTTTTAGAGGGTACTTTTGTGAACATATATTAAAATTAACATTTCTGTACCACATGCATGACTTTTACTTCTATGAATCTAGTATATAGAAATATATATTTTCCTAAAGATTAATGAATATAAAAGTTCATTGCTAAATATTTTAAAGCAAATAAATCAAATTAATATATTTTCTGCCAGAGAATGACTAAATAAATCGTGGCATTTAAGTTCTATGGAACACATTGCACTTAGTAAATAATGATTTATATCTCTATAAACTAACACTAAAGAGTTACCAAGATAAATTCTTAAAACACTAATCCATTTCAGAATGTGTGCAGTAAGATCTACTTTAAATTTTTCAAATTCATGTATATGAGTGTATGTGTAAGAAAAAGGTGTGAAAAAAAAGAGTTTGTGTCTAAATGCAAGTGATAATAGATTATTTTTAAATAAGCTGATGGTGGTAGAGAAGTGGTGGAATTTAAGAAGGGAAATAACTTTAACATGGAATATAGCAAATTTTTAAATATTTCTATATGCAGCTACAAGCTAAGGTACATAAACTCTCTCCTATAAACCTGAAGTAATGAATACCAGCTAATAAAAAGTACCTAATTGTACAGGCTTCATCATCAAAACATGTTTCCTCTTCATCCCTCAAGGAAATTTCAAAAAATAAAATAAAATAAAGATATTATAACCTTTTCATTATTTCATTTAAGACATAATATTTGTAGTAATTCAATTATGTGGAATCACTATTTTTACTTTCAAAACCAAGAAAGCAAAATATTAAAGTAAAAATAAAACATTGGTTTGGAGAGAAAATAAAAAATTCTAAAACCATAGCCATAGAATTGTCTTCTTCAAATTTTTATCACTGTTTTTTACTAAGCCTTAAATCATTTTAGCACTCTCCCATGGATAAAATTCTAATTTCACTTCATTTACTTGGATGTTTGAGACCAAATGAATTTGAAGTATAAATAACAAAAGTAATTACTCTAAACTTTCCATTTTGGCTAGGAAAACCATATTTGGCAAGATTTTCCAATATAATTTAGTTTATACTTGGCAAGATTTCCTACCATAATCTAGGATATAGCTAACTGATGCCTTTGGCATTTTTCTGTAGACAATCTATTCCCAGTGTTATAAAATAATATTAAAATAAGGTAGATAATTTACAGTTATTTTTACAAATTAAAGATGGGGCTATCTCTTTACATTGTAAGTCTTTAGAATAAAAAATCACTGAATATAAAGTCTTGTATGATTTTATATCAGTCCTCAATTTTAAATAATAACTGGAAAAAATCAACTGAGAACATCATTCTCTTCCATTATAAAATCTCTTCAAG
Organism: Vespertilio murinus; assembly: GCA_963924515.1. NCBI lineage: Eukaryota > Metazoa > Chordata > Mammalia > Chiroptera > Vespertilionidae > Vespertilio > Vespertilio murinus. Next base: position 124,004,976 of record OZ004708.1, read on the forward strand.
ACTTTTATTCTTTAGTTTTAATCAGAATTCAGAAAATCTGCTTTTATTTATGTGTATTATTAGCTTAAAAATTTTCACAATACTGATAGAATGCCTGGAATTGGAAGATATGTGGGAACTTACATAGAATTTGTCAACTTGTTAGCCTTGCATTTTGGTTTTTGAGCCCATGGTAAAAGATAAAATTCATTTCAACACCATTCACTGAAGGTTGGAACCTGAAAGCTACCATGAGTGGACCAAAGGCAAGCACAGGTTTATGTGTAGAAGGCATAGGTGAGAGGGCTCTGTAATGAAATGAAAGCTATGGACCAGGAGTTTGGAATGAGCTAATTGATGCTTGAAAAAATATGGACAAAGCTCACTACATACAGACTACATAATTAAGTTATGTGTCTGCATTGCTTGTTTGTTTGTTTGTTTGTTTGTTTGTTTGTTTGAATCCTCTCCCAAGGATACTTTTTCCTATTGAGTTTTAGCAAGGAAGGAGAGAGAGAGACAGAGAGAGAGAGAGAGAGAGAGAGAGAGAGAGAGAGAGACAGAGACAGAGAGACAGACAGAGAGAGACAGAGAGACAGAGAGACAGAGAGAGAGAAAGAGAAACATCTACATTTGAGAGACACGTTGATTGGGGCCAGGGATCCAAACTGCAACTGAGGTATTTGCCCTTGATCAGAAATTGGACCTGCAACCTTTAGGTCCTCAAGCTGATGCTCTTACTACTGAGCCAAACCATCCAGGGCTGGGTCTGAAGTTTTAATGGTTATTTTGTAAGGATATATTCTAAATGTGATTTTAGAGTGGTTAAGTAATTGTGCCCAATGATTATTTAGAGTCTGCATTACACATACTATTTTCCTTTGTGGGTCTGTCTCCTCTACTAGACTGAGTTCCAGGAGGAGGGGATAGATTTTAGAATTTTCTGTATCCTCAAGACCTACAACGACTACTGAAGTAACTGCTAAATTTGAATAAATTAAATTAATGTATTAATGCATCAACCAATCAATTGGAAAGCGATTCAATATACCCCTTCTAAATTCAATAAACCTGCCCCCCACTGCCAGCCTGGTCACCCCCAACTGCCCCTCTCTGCCAGCCTGGTCACCCCTAAAAACCACCCCCCTGTCGACCTGGTTGCCCCATGCAGCCTGCTGTTCAGTCATTTGGTCATCCATCACCAACCCCCCTGCTGGCCTAGTCGCCCCATGCAGCCTACTTGTTCATTCGTTTGGTCATCCCTCAATAACCCCCTGCTGGCCTAGTCATAGGCAGCCATCTTGTGAGGGCATGAGGGTCAGTTTGCATTTTACCTTTTTATTATATAGGATGTTACCTATCTACACTAATAAAAGAGAAACATGCATTTTAACCATCACTCTGCTATGCTAAGCCATGACCACCAACCAATCAGGAGGGAATATGCAAATTAGAAGGCCAAAGATGGTGGCTGCCCAGCTGCTCCAGGCATGGAGTGGCTCAGCAGGGCAGGATGCCTGCTATGAGAGGGAAGGCGGGGAGGGGAGAGGGCGAAGGGATCTACAGGAGAAGCACTCCAGCCTCAGCCAAGATGAAGATGGCAGACTCTTGCCGGAGTCTGTAGCAAAGGTGTAGGACTGGGTCCCAGGTGCCAGAGGAAAACTGGTGCTGGAAGCCAAGGAAGGAAAGGCCTATTGGAAGAATCTCTTCATGCAATGGGCCTCTAGTATATATATAAATATTAATCATCTTGTTGGGAATCAAGTTTTGTTTCTATGATAATGAGACTCAATAGCCTTGACAGTGGGACTGAGTTGTATAAGATAGTTAAGGTTAAGAGCCACTGAACTCAGTGCCCTCCCAGAGTCCTGCAAAGCTATTTGGTTTTCTATTTAATTGGGTTTCTAGATCACAATTATCCTTACTATTTTATTACTTACAAAACAATATAACATTGGCCAACTACACTATATTTTATGTCTGTGGTGTGTAAAAGTAGTCTTTCTGAACTGTATTCAGTTTTTATAACCACATTTAGAATTTATTATGTTACCATCCCAAGTTATTAACATGCTTAATATAAAATAAGAAACTCTGAACAACCTGCACTAAATCACTTGCAGTAGGAGACACACTAGATTGAGTCATGGAAGTTTATCGATTGGACAATACATGGTATATTTAGATGATAGAGGCAAAGCTGAAGGAAGCAAATGCATAGGTTATTTAAGGATTTTGACCTGTGGGAATGTCAATTAAAGTTTAGAGGAAACTAAATGGCTATAATTAATACCTGTACACAGCTTTTGGCCTTCAGGCTCACCTTGCCCAATGATGCATAATAATTAGAAAACATTTTATTACCAGTGGACATCAAAGGATTAAGCATGTGTGAAAGAGCTTTGCAAAATAAAAAGTTATGAAACAGAATAGCTGCTATTTCCATTAGTATCAAATGATGCACCAAGTATACAGGCCGTTTGAAACCTCACCAATAAGTATGTAGTGATTGATAAACTATGAGTACTGTGTACACCATAACTAAGGGGATGTGTAGATTGTTCCTTTCACTAATCATAAAAGCTGAAGTCAAATTTAAGATTTTATTGAGTTATTTTTTATAATTTAGAAATATATTAATATTAATTGTGATATTAATGTTTCTGATTTACTTTTAAATATAAATTCTTCATATAATTAATAATAAGAAACACTATACTTCCTTATAATTTTACATAGGTTTAAGGAGGAGAAAAAGTTCAAATCAGGCCCATATATCAATCATGTTTATTCTCATTTACATATTTAAAAGCAAAATAAAACAATTAATGATCAGATCTTTAAATATTGCCTGCAACCAGACAAATATGGGAGCCACAGATTTGAATGAATGGTCTATCAGATTCCTTAGTCCAATATGTCTCCTCAACATAAAGTAGGAATCTAGATATTTTAGATATATGCATATATATATATATATATATATATATATTACATATCTATATATATATATTTACTAAATTACTACTTGCCACAATTCAAATTATAAATAAATTTGTTCCATAAGAATTCTGAGGCCTCTGAAAGATGTAGAAGAGGTGAGAGGCTGTAAGCTGTCTTCTGTCTTTATATCTCTAGCATTAGTCCACTAAAGAGTAGGTCAATAATTGGTTGCAACATTTGGATTTTTTAATTTAAATGTTTCCCCACGTGACCTGATGACCACAGTATACCATTCCATACTCAGAAGTTAAAACACGATCTATTGGCTTGCTTGTCAAAGTGCTTATGATGGGCTTGCTCCATTCAGTCACCCATCCATCCAGTCATTCATATACCTTCTATGTACCAGGCATTTTGCTAGGAGCTAGGAATAAAGGATATACAACAAGTCATATTATTTACTTTCAAAAGCCTATATCCCATTGGGAAGGCATGACTATATATTATTAACAGCTAGCTAAGCAATAGAATAATTGTTTTAATTGAGAACAATTATTGCCTGTATTTGTCTAAGAGAAGAGAGAAATTACTGGATCTGTAAATGGATGGATGCATTTTCAGGAGTGCACGCCAGGTATTTAGTATATGGAAAGCTGACAGGTCAGAGAGTCAGAAGCCAGATGACTGTTTAATTTGCTCAAATGTTAAAGGTAAAAAAAAAAAGTAACTCATCTATATGATACACTGGGAACTTGATATAACATGTTGATGTATCTAAAGCATCTTGCTAGAACATCATAGGCAAATATGGGGCCACAGAATGTAAAAAAAAAAAAAATCAATAACCTTTAACAGCTATGGAAACTAGAATTATTTCCCTGTCAGAAATATAAGGAATTTCTGCTGCATACAATACAGATTGAACAAGAGAGAATAAGATATAGAGGTCAATGGCAAGGAAGGAAAAGAAATGCTACTACTGAATCTCACTTTATAACCCTGGACTATGAGGAGTTGGAAGATGTCAGGCCAACCCCCATAAGGTGAAGCTCCCTTCAGAGTCAGTGGCCAGGAGGCCAAAAGAGGCTATGATGGCAGGTGTCTCCATCTATCAGGATGAAAAAACAAAAAGAGGAAAAAAGTAATGAGATGTATGAAGAACTGTATTTCCAAGGAGGAAAATAAGATTAAGAATCAGAGAAAACCAAGGAGCATCAAGAAACAGAAGAAAAATGTAAGGAAAGTTGGGATTTATCCTCCCAATAATACTCAAGAAAACATTCTAGCTTCTGATATGAAAGCAGCTAGAAAGATAGATTGCTTTCTGAGATCAGAGAAGGAGGCATGAAATCTAAAAACTCAACTGTAAAATTATCAACTATAATGGAGGTAGTATGCAACACATAAAATTTGCAGGCAATGCAATTAAAAAATATGAAAAACTCTAGAAAATTTTTCAGAACCCAAAAGTAATTAATCCTATATAATAAAACCCTAATATGCAAATTGACCAAACAGCAGAAGGACCAGTTACTATGATGCACACTGACCACCAGGGGGCAGATGCTCAATGCAGGAGCTGCCCGCTGGATGTCAGTGTGCTCCCACAGGGGGTGCACCGTTCAACAGGAAGTCAGGTTCACGGCTGGTGAGTGCAGCAGCAGTGGCAAGAGCCTCTCCCTGCTGCAACAGAAGTGGGCGGTAAGGAGCCAGGGGTGCTGGACTGTGAGAGGGATGTTTGTCTGCCCCTCAAGGGGTCTCAGACTGCAAGAGGGTACAGGTTGGGCTAAGGGAACCCCCTCCCCTCCAATGCACAAAATTTCATGCACCAGGCCTCTAGTAGGTAAATAAACACAAAATAAATTAGATTTAGACATATATATGTAATGGGAACAACAGAGCCTACAGATACTGAGTGATAGTTAAAGAATAATGGAAATTTTCTAAAAAGGAGTAAAACATGGCTCGTCAGATAAAAAGGGTTTTACTAAGAGCACTTCTTAACAAGTAAAAGGCCAAATCCTACATGTACACTGATTGGAAACAATTTTTTTTTATTGTTGAAACTATCACAGATGTCCCCCAGCCCACCTCCACCAAGCCCCTGCTCCCTCCTCTGACCTTTACCATACTGTGTCCACGTGCTATATATATATATATATATATATATATATATATATATATATCCCTTTGGCTAATCTTTTAATCTTGTAATTTTTTAAGTTTTGTATTTTAAGAGGTTTAGATATCACAGCAAATGAAAGTCAAAAAAATATTATCTTGAAAAGGGAAAAAACTGAATCATTTTGGAGTCAGACTTCTCTTTTACAGTGCACAATACCAGAAATCAATGATTTGGGAGGAAAAGTATTCTGAAACAAGGATTCCATGTCCAGGTAATTTTTTTTTAGGTTCAAAAGTAACTAATGTTCTTTAGACAAGGAAAAGAATGTGACACCTATATTCTCTTCCTAAAAAAAAAATGCTTAAAAAAAAACAAAACAATATATAGCTAAGAGGTGTCACATTAAAGAAGTCAACTATGAAAATATAAGAAGTAAAAAATTGATAACAATAAAATAATCCAATCAAATAACCTGTTTAAGAGTGTGATTAGTAACACTCTTAGAAATTGTAATAATTTTTAAAGTCTACAAACTTCAAAATAAATATCAAAATAGTATCTAAAAATTAGTCTTCAAAGAAATAACACTAGCTTGGGCCTAAATCCCAGCTAATATAAAAAAAATTGAGAAGGTAGATGAGGAATAATTAAATTATCACATGCCAAAATTTTAACCATATCCAAAACAAATCATTAAATAATATTTTATTCTCTTTTTTAAATATATTTTATTGATTTTTTTATAGAGGGGAAGAGATAGGGATAGAAAATTAGAAACTTTGATGAGAGAGAATCATCCATCAGCTGCCTCTTGCACACCCCCCACCAGGGACATGCCCGCAACCTAGATACACGCCTTTGACCGGAATTGAACCCAGAACCCTTCAGTCCACAGGCCGACGCTCTATCCACTGAGCCAAACCAGTTTCAGCAATAATATTTTATTCTTGATATTTGTAATTATAGAAAATATACTCAATTATATGTTCTATACTTTCAAATTTTTCTCACAATGAAAATGTGCTGTTTACAACATTAGGAAAATAAAGTTGACTACAAATTTAAAGGAATTAAAAGAAAAGGAAATAATTACTCTTATACTTTCTACATTAGCCAAGTGATAGCAATCTATTAGAATTTTTATATATTTTCAGATTTTCCTCTTTGCTTCCATATCATCAAAGACAACATGAATAAATGTTAAAGAATTCACAATAATCATGTGGTATTTGTCTATTTTTCTTTCTTTCTGTGTCATAACCTATTCATAAGAGTAATTTCTATACATAAATAAACAAATAAATAAAATATTTTATCAGGTTATGCATTACTGGAGTTTAAAGGACTACTCTGAAATGCCATTATGTATTTTATAGAAATAATGCTAATTTTTTTTAAAAAGATGCTAAGAAGGCAAAAGTTACAGGCATACAAGAGTTTCAAAGGTTATAAACAATCTAATTAAAAATGGGCCGAGGACCTAAATAGACACTTCTCCAAAGTGAACACACAGCTGGTCAACAGACATATGAAAAAATCCTCAAAGTCACTAATCACCAGAGACATGCAAATTAAAACTAGAATGAAGTATCACCTCACATGTGTCAGAATGGCAACTGTCAACAAAACAAATTACAAGTGCTGACCAGAATGTGTAAAAAGGGAATCCTACTACACTGTCAGTGGGCATGCAGACGAGTATAGCCACTATGGAAAACAGTATAGAGTTTCCTCAAAAACTTAAAAATGGAACTGCCATTTGACCCAGCCATTTCACTTCTATGAATATATCCTAAGAAATCTGAAACACCAATCAGAAAGAATATATACATCCCAATTTCATAGCAGCAATTTTTACAATAGCTAAGATCTGGAAATAGACCAAGTGCTCATCAATTGATGAGTGAATAAAAACTGTGATGTGTCTACTATGGAATACTATGTGGCAATAAAAAAGAAAGAATTCTTATTTGCAATAACATGGATGGACCTGAAGAATATTATGCTGAGTGAAATAAGCCAGTTAGAGAAAGATAAGTATCACATGATCTCACTCAGATGTAGAATCTAATGAACCAAATAAACTGATGATCAAACATGGATGCAGAGACATAGAAAGCATCAGACTATTGAGCCTCAAAGAGAAAAACATGGAATGGGGGAAGAGATCAACCAATGAACTTCTAGGCATTTATGCATAACCTGTGCACACAGACAATGGGGTGGTGGGGACATGGGGGAGGGAGTATGGGACCAGAGTGGGCTGGAAAGGTTTATTGGGAAAAAGGATACCTTATGTAATACTTTCAACAATGAAGATTTTTTTTAAAGTTGTGGTACATTTACACAATGCAATATTATCTATATTAATAATAGAGGAATATGCAAATTGTCTGGGACACCATCACAATAACAGTAACAACTGAACAGCAGGCTGTGTGGGGTAACCAGGCCAGCAGTGGGGGGAGGATAACTGGGGGAGACCAGGCTGGCGGGGAGGGGGCACCTGGGGGCAACCAGGCTGTCAGGCGGGGCCAATTGAGGGCGACCAGGATGGTAGGGGGAGGCAGTTGGGGGTGATCAAGTGGGCAGGGAAACAGTTAGGCATCAATCAAACCAGCAGAGAAGCAGTTAGGGGTTGATCAGGCTGGCAGGCTAAAGTGGTTAGGGGCAATCAGGCAGGCAGACAGGTGAGTGTTTAGGAGCCAGCAGTGCCGGTTTATGAAAGGGATGTCTGACTGCCCCTGAGTGGTTCCAGATTGGAGAAGGGACAAGCTGGACTGAGGGACCTCTAGTGCAGTCATAAAAAAGAAGGATCTCTTACCTTTCAGACAGTGTGGAGGGACCTGGAGAGTACTATGCTAAGTGAAATAAGCCAGTCAGAGAAAGACAAGTATCACATGACCTCACTGATATGTGGAATCTAATGAACAAAATAAACTGACGAACAAAATAGATCCAGAGACATGGAAGCACAGAACAGATTGATGACTTTTGGGGGGTTGGGAGGGGGAGAGTAAGAACTGATATGTATATATGAATAATCTACAGAGGAGAAGGCTTGGGGAGAAGACAGGAGCAGGGTGGAGGGGGCCAATGAGGGGAGAAAGGGGACATCTGTAGTACTTTCACCAATAACGATAATATTTTTAAAAATAGGTTATATGGCTTTAAACAGGTAAGGCCGAATGAGAAAGCATGGTGGTAGAATTTAACATTTGACAGTTAAATTATCCATGGTGATTTATTCTACTTTACAGTGTATATATCTTGAGATCCTAGTTCTCAGTTTGAAAAAGAATTAGTTACTTAGGCAGTGACACTCTCACTCTGGGAATTGGGATTCACTACCTACAGCAATGTTACTGTGTAACTTGTGACATCCAAGCCTTAATGCATTTTGTATTATAACCCTTCCATGGATTCTACTTTCAAGTGTTTAGAATGTGAAATACAGTGTCATAGGCAAAACAGTTGTCTCCATCTATTCATCATAAACTCATTTGTCTGTCTAAAGGTCATTTTTTTAATAAAGGAAGAAACTGCTGTTTAAAACATATAAGCCACAGCTCTGAGGCTTAGTTTTCACCTCTGTAAAGTTAAGATGTTGGATTAAATGACTTCTGAGTCTCCCGGAGCTCCAAATCCTATAATTCTACCATCTGGTCACCTCAGGCTATAGAGTTCAGTGAAGTACTTACAATGTCAACTAATTGAAAAGTATTCATGAATAGCTCAAGTAAAAGCATTCTAACAGTTATATTTTAATGAATATAAGCCTAATTTTTAAAACCAGCAATAGTGGGGTTTCCCATTCTTCTCTTTTTTCACAAAACAAGGCTTCAGTTTCACAAAACAATATCTTCAGCTAAATAAACATACAGTTTCTTCAATTAATATGTTTAAATTATAGCTGGCAATTTGTCAAAATATCCAAATCTAAGGCGTGAAGAAAGAACTTGGGTTTTTTGCACAGACTATAGAAAAATAATTATAACTGTAAATAGTACACCTTCAGGTTATTAACTTGGTTAGATGGCAATTGCCAAGTTATATATTGTAATAAATATGCCAAAACATGGCAACTCTCCATTAAATAACATTATGCTCTATTATATTGGTGTCAGGCATGTTTTAACTTAAATTTCAGAGGCATTTACAAAGTAATTCATTTATACTGCCATGCCTAGAGTTTCTATTACATTCATGATCATCTACTGTGCACAGAAAATGTAACTACTTCTTCCTTAAAGTAACATGTCAAATGCAGGGGAAATTTGACTCTGTACCCCACCTCCACCACCTTTCTGACACCCACATTAACTCAAATCACCCAAGCACCATATGTTGTAGTGTAAGTGTTAATGAGATGTCAAGTTGTGCAGTTGAGACTTGTTACTTTGATGATCCCATGTTAGACTCTTAAAAATGCAACTAATTAAACCATACTGAGTGTGAATTTCACTAGGTACAAGGGGGAAAGAAAATTTTATATACTGAGAACAAGTTAGACTTTATGTCCAGAGTTCTTGGAACCTATAGCTTGACCATACAAATTTACAATGCTTCACCGAAAATGAGATAAAACGCAAACATACCGTGCTTACCCAGAATACCCATAGGTGATACTCTTCAGTACCTGAATACTAGCATTGTGCTCCCCTTATTCGGACTTATATTTCTTTTAGAGTCCCAGCTTTGTTACCTATAAGAATGTACCTTCAACCCGGCTGATGTTTCTCAGTGGTTGAGCATGGACCCATGAGCCAGGAGGTCATGTTCAATTCCTGGTCAGGGCACATGCCCAAATTGTGGGCTCCATCCCCAATGGGGGGAGTGCAGCAGGCAGCTGATCAATGATTCTCTCTCATCATTGATGTTTCTATCCTTCTCTCGCTCTCCCTCCCTCTCTCTGAAATCAATAAAAGCATTTTTATAAAAGAATGTACCTTCAATACAGCCCTTCTTACAAGCTACAAAGTAAAAGAGACTGAGAAAAAGAGAAATTATCCTGACATGTCACAGAGAATCAAGACCATTTGTTTTTAAGAAAAATTATAAACTAACACCTGAAAAAATATAGCATACCAAAAGCTTAACAGACTGTATTTGTTTAGCATATATCACTAACTTCAGTGTATTAAATCAGATACAAATTAGAGAATTGTAGAGCTCCAGGAGTATACCTAACTTGAGTGATTCCAAATAATATAATCTAGTGAGAGATCCAGCATTAGGTATTAAGATGCTAATGATTATCTGTTCAGCCACTATCCACAATCATCGCATTTGCTATTATAAAACCAAGATGGACATACTTGGATCATTTGAAGCCTAGCATCTTCCAGATAGTAACCCTAGAGAGAATACACAGATGCCCGGGAATTTATTTGTATCACATTGCAATCTATCCTGCTTATCCCCTGCTTATTAACTGTGTCATATATGTAGTTCCAATGACCAGATAACATTGACAAAGGTTGGGTTCCAAATCACACAGAGTCCCTTAGACAAAATAAATTGTTTCCCACCAAAAGAAAATAAAAGAGGTTAGAAACCTTACAATTCAGATGTCTTTGTGTTCTAGGGACCCAGAGAATTGGTAGATGCAAGGAGAAAGCAAGATTGGGGTGATGGTCTCACAGATGTTTACATATTTCCAAATTCATCAGACTATATATATAAAATTTTGCTTACTTATGTATCAAGTGGATCGCCATAAAGCTGTTTAGGTAAAAGTTTTCGGAAGATGGATTTATCTTATGGTATTCATTTTGAAAAACATGGAAATAATAAAAATAGACATGAAAAATGTCTTCTTGTTTGTCTAGAATCCATCACCATGACTTTCTCTCTTGGTTTTGTAGGATAAATAAATTGCAAAGTCTAAGAGAAAAAAGAATATGTCTTTCAAGGTTCAATAAGATTAACAACATAGTAAATTAATATTTGCATAGCATTTTACTTTTTACAAACAATTTTTGAACACTGGGCAATATTGGGGATGAAATGGTAAAAAAAAAAAAAGTACTCTGAAGAATGTCTAATAATTTTTGTAGAAAATATTGTGACATCCACTTTCCCCTGATGGAAGATAATTAATTACCAGGTTGGTTTCTGAACAAGAAGTCATTATTCTTGCTGAAAGGAGTAAGATATATAGACTGAAGTGGGGCGGCCAACATAAACAAGAAAATTAGGAGGAAGAATGCCATTCCTTGTTAAAAACATAGTCAGTCATTATGCAGAACTTAATGGAAAAGCCACATCTTCAAAGTTAAGTGATAAAGATTTTAACGTTAGCAGAATCTGAGAATAATCTGCAAAGAGTATTATGATCTAGTCAAGCAAGGAGGCAGCAAATTCCATTGAAATTAGAAAACAGAAAGAATTATTAATACTTGGGAAAAGATGAACCCAAACCAAAAGAGAAGCACTCCCTTAATCTCAGTCACTGAATTTTCTCCCCAACTATTTCAGCTTCTTTGTGAAACAAAACTAGAAAACATCAAAGCTCCACTTCACCGTAAGATAATGTATCTGTATTTAGGCTAACTGTCATATATGTAGTTCCCATTGTGGAGTATGGTTTTTCTTAGACTCAACAGACCCTTTGTTATTTTCAGTGGATTTTGACTTGAAGAATTCCCTCAATTAGCTTTAGAGGTGAATGTGAATTGGGTGGACCTTGGGAGATTCCTAACAGTTAAGATTTGGTGTCCTGAATGGATAATGCATCCTTGACAAAGTTTCATTCCTTCTAAATTTTTTAAATTAACAAAAATACAATCACATTTGATATCCACAAAATTCATGTGAAATTGATGGGGCAGATATTATTTCTACTTTATGATAATGCTATTAAAGCCACTTATTTAAGCTTATACAGTTTGTAAGCATATAATACTGCCTATATCACATAGATAGCAGGTATTGTATATTACATTATTATATTTTATATTTTAGCACTGTATTCTATTCTATTTCATCTGCTACAAATCTACAAGTGGTTCTAAATCTAAAACCCTTTGCTCCAGTCAGTGTCACAGTGAAAGCCTAAACTTTCTCAGGTAAAAACCATCCAAAAGCTCTTTACTCTTTCATTTAATTGTAAACCCCATAGCTCTCAATGTCAAGCCAAATTTGTGTTGTTAGGGCTTTTTTTGTTATTTTGAACTCTAACACTTAAATTTACTGATTTTTTTTTCATTTCAGACAATATTTGCATAAAAATAAAACAAAGTCATAGAATGATCACTGCAATTTATATGTTCAAACGACAGAATTCATCCATATTTTTGTCCCACTGATATATCAGAAAAAAACTTAGGTTAGGAGCATACCAATATATACCCATCAAAACGGCTAAAATTTCCTCAACTGGTAATTCCAAGTGTTGACAATACCATGGAGTACCTACACTATGAACATCACTTCGGAAATGTGTTCGGCATCTACTAAAGCTGAACAAAGTAAATCATTCCTTTGCTGGGTATCTAACAGAATCACATATATATGAATACAAAAAGACACATACAAGAAATTACATAACTTTCCTCATGATAACACCAAACTGAAAACAATCCAAATATTCAAGCCCACAAGCCAAACCTAGCCTGTCAATGATTTTCTAAATTATTGGAACACAGCTATACCTATTCATTTACACTTGTCCATGGCTGCTTTTAAGATAAAATGTTGCAAAAAATCATATGGCCCACAAAGCCTAGAATACTTACTTTTTAGCCATTTACAGATTAAAGTCTAGTGACTGCCAATCTACAGTATACTAGCAAACATACATCTTAGGGGTATGTTCACACAGTGAAATACTATACAGCAATAAAAACAAATGAACTACACTTACATACTGTAATATCAATAAACCTCACCACATAATGTTAAGTTAAATAAGTTATTTAAATTGCATAAATGTTGAAAACTCAAGGAGCTTCCTGGGTGAAATCTGAAACTGGCCTTGATACACAGAGAGCAAGGAGAAATTGAAAAAAATGACGCAGACCACTCCAAATTTGTATGTGTCAGGTTTAATAAGCAAGGAACAAACATGTGAGGCTTGTCTTGAGTCCCAAAAGATGAGTAGATCTCCAAACATATCCTCCAGCATCTTAACTGGGTTGAGTCATGTACACCATCCAGATAGTCTCAATAATAATTCCTTTCTCAAACCACCTCCTTTGTGAATGGATCCTACTGTGGGAATGAATGGTGGCCATAATATTCATTCCAAGGAACGGGATAGGGGTTAGAAGCTTTTCATTGCCCAGATCCTGCTCAAGGGTCATCTGGCAGGCATATTCTCTTGATGACCTTCTCCAACAAGAAACTAGCAAAACTTATCTTTGGTCACATTGGATACCTTTGTGGAAAGGAAGGTATTAGTGATTGAAAATATCATGAAGATGTTAGTAATGATGCAAAGTGTCTAATTTAAGTGTTATTAGAAAGATATTTTTACAACCACTTATTGAGATGTCCATTTATTTTGTGTACTTTCTCAGTCTATATCATACTTTGCTGCAAAATTAGAAGGAAAAGGCTTGCATGCTAATTTACTGGGGGAGAGAGGAGGGTCTAATTCAGCTACAATAGGCAAAGAAGACCAATCTTGGAAATCTAGTGTGAACAATATGTTGAGAAAAGGGCAGTCTATCAAAGATCTGGGAAGAACTATACCAAACACCAGGAAGAGCTGGTATAAAGACTCTAAAATAAAGACAAAATCTAAGACTTCTCAAGTCAGAAAGATTAGAGTGGCTGTTGTGAAGGGTGGAAGTGAGGTCCAGGAGATGGCCAGGCCCAGATGGGAGTGAGGTCTTTAGGTCATGGTGAGGACTGAATTTTATTCTAAACTAGAGGCCCGGTGCATGAAATTCCTGCACAGGATGGGGGGTGTCCCTCAGCTTGGCCTGAGCCCTCTCATAATCTGGGATTCTTTGGGTAGGGTCTCTAGGCCTGGCCAACAATCAGCGCCTATCAGGTCTTTCCTTCCCCTGGCTGCCATTGGCCAGGCCTGCACACCCGCCAGGGCATCACAAGTGGTCTGGTCCTCCCTTTGAGGAGCTATCCATTGCAGGGCTCCCAGATCAATCGTCTTGCAAAGGGAGGCCCCGCCCACTAGCCGCAGCACCACCAGCCAGGTGACATGGGCCTCCTTCTACTGGGCAACCATGGGGCAATGGCGGGGCCCCCCTGACCATTCGCATCACACCCACCTTGGCTGCCTGGAGCCTGTGAGTGTCATAGCATGGTCATCCAGAAAGTCATCCAGATGGTTATTCTGCTGTTCAATCATTCAGTTGATTTGAATATTACACTTCTATTATTATAGATTACTATTATAGATGAATTGGGATGACATTCTCCAGTTTACATTTAGAAAGATCGTCTTAACTAGTGTATAAAAGATGGATGAGGATAAGAGAGGTGGGGTGAAGGGAACTGGGAGGAAAACAAATCAACTAGTTACATATGTTCAGGTGAGAATGATAGTATCTTGGACTAGAGGTTTAGGAACAGAGGTCATAAGAAGTGGCAGAATTTAGGATATATTGTGAAGGTACAGACAATAGGATTTGCTGAAAGGTTAGGTATAGATTATATGGGGGAAGGAGAAGATCACAAATAACTCCTAGGATTTTGAGTTGAGTAACTGAATGATAATGATGATACCCTTGGTGGAGCATATTAACAAAACATAGAGTGGAGCAAAGGTAGGTTTGTAGTTGTGAGTACATAAAACAATTTATTCTCATATTATTATTTATTATTGTATTGTTTGGCATACTAACAACTGTAAACCTACTTTGCCTACCCTGTATATTGATGATTCAGTTTGGGTGGCTTATGTTTGAAATAACCCTTGAAGAAAAGTTTCCTTTATAATCCTAAATTTTATCTTACATTATCAAGCACAGGTTATTTAATAAGCCTTCTTCTCCTTATTAATAGGTTCCTTTTGTGAATCGTTAACCAAACTACTAAGTACCTGCCAGCACCAAGCTAACCAATGGAAAATACTATAGTGACCATGCAGTAAGCTGATCATTACATCAACAAAAGCCCAAAGCTCAAACCGAAATACAAACCACATCAAATTTTCAGGAGTCTATGCCCAAACAAATGCCACTGAGGTGAATTACCTAGCACTGTTCAGAGAAAGATCCTGTGGATTCCCATAAGCTGACCTGCCCTGCCTTGCTGAATATCCTAAATCACAGGAAGGTAGAAGCTATTGCCAAATGGGCTTGAGACTTCCTTGAAGAATGACATCTATTAACTCAGTGCAGTTGTCTGGGTAAATTAAGAGTTTAGTTCATATTGTCCCCTGAAGTATTCCTTGACCTTCCTCCCCCCCCCCCCCCCGCCCCAGTCCTTGACAGATGCCCTTTTTTATCTGATCCCCTAGGATCCTCATTATAACAAGTAATTCACTACCTTTTTACTTTCTATTCCACTAGACTGAAAGTCTTATGAAGGCAAAACCTGTGTCTTACTTGCCATCCAAACAGTGTCCGAGGATATTGGCCTCCAAGTATTAAGGATTTCTATCCCTGCCTTACGGAACAGTAACTCTAACAGCTTACCTAAGAAACACCTCCTCAAACTTTCCAAGTCAGCCATTTTATTCTGATTGCATGCAAACCAAACAACCCTCAAATATTACTTCCCCTGAAGTTTTTTCTATTAGAAAATAATTATCTGGTCATGTTGATTTGAAAACGCAAGTTACATTTCTCATTGTTTTTTTAAAAAATCCTGTATTAATTAATTCCTGCGAGATGGATTTATTTTGAAATAATTATCCAGCCTGGTTACTGGTTTTGCAGGCAGGGTGTAGTGTAGACCCTTTGGGAGGCAACCAGTTGACCTCTTCTGGTAATAAGTTGACCTCCCAGCATCTCATTCAATTTAAACTTCAACCCTATGAAGTCACATTTCGTGGTTGGTTTCATTGCTGATTTACTAATGGATAGTAAAATGTTTCCTTCTTAATGGTGGGTTAAAACAACTATTATTTTCTTTTACCTGTTTGCTTTTAAAGGACTTGCTGCCTTAGGAATTTTATTATGTACTGGGCCAAAATGTGTACAATGAAATACATTCCCAATCGTATTATAAGATTTAAGGATAAAATTCTATTTCATATACCAATTCAATTTATACAAATCTGTTTTTTGAAAATAAGCATTCCATAAAATTATTAATGCTTATAATGCCTTGACTGATTTTTTTTAAATTTGTGCCTATGTTTCTATTGTAATATAATATTTATAATAAGATATAGTACTGACAGCCAAAAACTCATTTTTTCCTTTGGCTATGTTGCTTCACAAGTAGATGGTTAATGCTGATTAGACATCTCTCCTTTGCTCTTGTTTTTGAGCCCATAAAAGTGTGCCATGTCATAAAATAAGTCATAATACAACTGAGGATTTCTCCATAGCCATTGTCCCATTCTGCCTTCTACCCATACCAGCTTGCGCTCTCTCGCGCTCTCTCTCTCTCTCTCTTTCTCTCTCTTTCTCTCTCTCTCTCTCTCTCTCTCTCTCTCTCTCTCTCTCTCTCTCTCTCACACACACACACACACACACACTTCCTTTTCCAGTCTCTGACAATCAGTACAAAAGTACATCAGGCAATGAGTATGTGTTTAAACTTATGGACATACACTTCTCGCTCCCTAATGTTTAACTGAAACAGGCTGTGATTACAAACTCCAGAATTGTGATATTTTAACATATATATATATATATATATATATATATATATATATATATATATATAATTGATTTTTTTTTTTACAGAGAGGAAGGGAAAGGGATAGAGAGGTAAAAACATCGATAAGAGAGAAACATCTATCAGCTGCCTCCTGCACACTCCCTAAGGGGATGTGCCGGCAACCAAGGTACATGCCCCCTACTGGAATCAAACCTGGGACCCTTTATCCACTGGGCTGACGCTTTATCCACTGGGCCAAACCAGCTAGGGCTTGTGATATTTTTTATTGCCTCACAAAACTGCCTGGGCTAAGGAGAGTTGGGCATTTATTTCCACTGGATCATCTCTTGATGCTTTTCTTCAGGAAGAAAATATTTGTAATGGATGGTAAGTCAGAAAGATTAACCTAAAATGATAGCAGCAGTTCTTTCTCCTTTAAGCCAGCTAGTTAAAAGGATTCTGGCCAGAAATTTCTCAGGAGCTTTAAAACACACTAAAGAACTTGAGTTTTCATCTCCCAATCATTTTTTCTTGGACTTTATTTTTCTTAATCCATTTTGTCCATCACACATCTCCCAAATGACTGCCTGTTTTGGATGAGATTTTGGAAAGCTAACCAGCAGTGCCTGTGAAGTGCAAGAGCTCCCTCTTGTGGGTTTTGGAAGTCACTTCTGAAACTTGAAGCTCAGGCCCCTGAGGCCCACCTTTTGGTGGATGTGTAATGAAGTCTTTGTCTTCCAGAGAAGGTGTGGTGCCTTCCTGGTCCCACCTTCACCAAGGGAACAATCCCCATTTCAAGTTTTGCTTCGCTGTTCCAGGACTCCCTTTTATAAACGTATTTATGACAATGAATGCCTACCATTTGCTCTAGGAAGTTTACATTTTACAAAGTGTGTGCACACTTTATTTCATTTGGCACAAGAACTCTGAAAATGTGGTATTGTTATTCTGTTTCAGGTTTGGAGTCAGCAGGAGACAGACAAACCTGAGTCTCCTGGCACCAAATGTAAGGTTCCCTCCATCTCACTCCCACCCTCCTTGCCCTTCCACATTTGCAGTCTTGCAGTTCCTTCTCCCAAGATAAGATTCTTTCTGATGTTTCAAGTCTCAGGTCCCTGTCCCAAAGTTTCTTTTTTCAAAACTTTTATGCCAGATATATAATTGCAAAATTAAAAAATGATTCTGGCTTCAAAGCCCGATGTTTCTAACTCTTAATCTATGCAACAATGTACACAATATTTTTAGTAAGTTATGGGACTGCATTTGGGGATAAAGTGTTTGGAAGTCTCTCAAATATTCACAATTT
The DNA here is from genome assembly GCA_963924515.1 of Vespertilio murinus. Classification (NCBI taxonomy): domain Eukaryota; kingdom Metazoa; phylum Chordata; class Mammalia; order Chiroptera; family Vespertilionidae; genus Vespertilio; species Vespertilio murinus. The sequence goes on from OZ004708.1 coordinate 124,023,071, forward strand.
AAGGTTTCCATTCCTATATTCCTTTTTTGTTATTGTTTGATTATGCAGAAACAACTACTAAATTTGTGGGAAACTAGACTGAAATGTCATTTATCCAAGCAAGGTCATTGACTGAATCTTTATCAAATGATAATACCTGTATGTACCAGGAAATGCATTCCAAGGCTTATTACAGAAAGATAAGTGAAATTTACTTATGCCCATATGCCCCAAATCCAGTTCATATCCGCTTACAACTAGAAAGCACTGTTAAGTCTGACAACCAACCCTTCCCCTTACTAACTGTCTTATTGGGTAAGTTACTTGACCTCTCTGAGACAGTTTCCTCACTTGAAAACTTGAGGTAATAATAAAATTTACTTCATAGAGTTATAGTAAGGATTAAATGACACAATGCATGCACACACAAATACTACTATCTAGCATAGATTAAGTGGTCAACAAATAAAATTTTTAATAGTGCTATTAATATTATTAATCCATGTGTTCTATAAATGCCTCAGTTCTTGCTGCTTTTGTCCCATTCCTGAAAGCTAAACATCTGAGGTCTGGTTTTGACATCTCTTTGGACATATCCATTTTCCCTGGTGTCTGACTCTTTATTCTTCATCTCTGTTGGCTTTTAATGATGTACGGTAAAAAAAAAAAAAAATCCACAGTGATGACGAAGAGTGCCCTGCGAACCTCCCTGCCAAGCTGACATCATTGCCTTGATCAATGGCCCTACCTCATCCTCTCTGGTTTAGCTGAAATCCCTAATCCTGACTGCACTTGGATAGCCTTATGCTCCTTGGTCCTGTATAAAATCAGAACAAGAATATGGGCACCATTTCTTCAGTCCTAAGTCGCTGCTTGATAAACAGCTGGTTTTCATACTTTATAAATATCAACCACCCAACTAATAAGCCTGCTCAAGAGAAACTCAACAACACAAAGTGTCATTAAAAAATTCACTTATTTATTCGTGCATTACTTATCTATTTAGGCACAACTGAAGTTGAAAGAGCTGACTGCAACAAGAGGATGATCACCCCGACTTTCTTCCTCCTCATCCGCACACTTGTGGCTCATGCCAGCACAAGCAGGTAGGAGAGTGAGTGCCTGGAACTTAGAATGCATATGAAAGACAGGAAAATTTCAAGGAGCATGCTAAGGACTTACCTGATACTGAGGGAAAGATCAAACCTCGGACATAAGCAGGAATAAACAAGAGCTGAGATACAAGAAAATAGGGATGGAGCTGCAAAAATCAAAAAGGTGGCATTTCTCCATAATAAACACTTATTTAGGGATCATACAGAGATTTGGGGAGTGGGACCACACACTTTTTAATGAATAGGAAGGGATTTGCTAGATAAAAGCAAGTGATGAGTATTTTCTCCTACTATTACCTCCATTACATTCTGGTTTAGATTAAATCACTTATAACGTTGAATAAATAATTCTTTAGCAAGATCACAGAGATAAAGTTCTGCAACCACTTTCATTGCATCATTATTCACAAAGCCAAAAGATAAAAGTAACCCAAATGTCCATCGATGAATAAATGTGATAAATAAAAAGTGGTACTTACATGGAATATTAGTTAGCCTTCAAAAAGAGAAAATTTTTCACATGCTGTAATATAGATTAACCTTGAGAAGTTAATGCTAACTGCAATAAGCCAGTCTCAAAAAGATATGCATTGTATGATTCCACTTACATGCAATATCTTAAGTAGTCAAGTTCATAAGAACAGAAGGTAAAATGGTTATTTCCAAGGGCTGGTGGTGAGAAGGAAATGGGGAATTGTTATTAATTGGGTATAGTTTTAAAGATAAATATGTGAATATATTAACATGTGTTTGCATAACAATGTGAATATATTAACATAACCGAACTGTTTTTAAAGTCCTTAACAATTTAAAAACACTTAAGCCTGGACCAGCCAGTGTGGCTCAGGGGTTGAATATCGGCCTATGAACCAGGAGGTCACAGTTCAATTCCTGGTCAGGGCACACGCCTGAACTGCAGGTTCAATCCCAGTTTGGGATATGCAAGAGGCAGCTGATTGATTATTCTCTCTCATCATTGATGTTTCTATCTCTCCCTCTCCCTTCCTCTCTGACATCAATAAAAATATATTTTTAGAAAGATGGTAAATTTTATGTGTTTTTACCACATATTTTAAAAGATATACATGAACCATCTTCAGCATTCTGTATGTGTGTTATTGTTTTATTTGACAGAAGAGTAAATCACAGTGCTCAGTCACTACAACTATCCCAAGCAACCTGGCTTAACACCTTTGTTGTAGGTGATGAAATGGCAAGGGAGTCTACCCACAGAGAGAGAAAAACAACCCCCTCTTTTATAGAGAAGAACTTACAGGTGCTCACTGTAAATGGAAGACAGAGTGCTGGGGGGCCAAGTTACAAGTATTATAACCTTGTAATATATAAGGTTGCAGCCCTTGCTACTTATGATAACATGTGCTACTACTTTGTCAATGGTAAAGATTATTCCTATCTGGTATTATATTCTCCACCATTTTTTTCTCAATATGCCCAATTGAACATTTTAGGCATCCATGCTCCAAAAGCCTATCTCTGTTTGTCTCTCTGTGTGTCTCATTCACAAACACATACATATACACACACACATACACACACACACACACACATACACACACACGTCCACACACACTATCCTAATCTAGATATTAACATCTCATAAATCTTGAAAAAAATTCTATGTGTCCATTGTGATTACATTGCAGATACCTTTGTAACATGGGGACAGTTAATCTTAGTAATGGTTCTGCCATTTCTGTTGATGCTCCTGCCATTCATTCCACTTTCAGTCACGCCTATATTCATTTTAAGTAATGAGACATATACAATTTGCTCAACTTCTGTGCCTCTTCTTGAGGCAAGATGGCAGGCATGAATGTAAGTCATTATCAGTATATATCACAAGTTGGAATCTTTGAAAATGCAAAAGTCATTTTGTAAATTTATACTAATTAATATTTTTCTGTTTTCAAAAAGCCTCAACTGAATATACTGATCATTTTTTACTCTCTTTTGAGACAAATTCCATTTTGGATTAATAGCCTCACAACATATAGTAGATTCACAAATTCTTAGAGTTAAGTAGCAGGTATTCTACAAAGCACTTTACAAATATTACTTTTTCATGCCTCACAATAAGCCTATAAGAAAGGGTACTGTCATTATTAACTCACATGATTTGTGAGTGATGACATTAAGATTTAGAGAAATTAAATAGCTTTCCCAAAGTTACCTATTAAATAGAAGAGCAAAGAATTTAACTCACCCAACCACGTACTCCATGCTTAATCAATTTTACTGCCCATAAACCCAATACTCAGTCTTGCAGAAAGCCCAGCTTCACTCATGATTTATTTCCCCAAAACAACATACCACCTCAGTATATTTTAAAATGCTACAATGCTTCATTCGTTTGTTTGTTCACTCATTCATTCAATAAACATTGTTCCAGGTATTAGGTATACAATTATGCACACACACACACACACACACACACACACACACACACACCAAGTCCCTATTCTTGTGGAACGTATAGTCTAGTCCAAGCATGTCAAACTCGAGACCAATGGGTCATATGTTGGACTTGCTTGTCTAGTTCAAGGGCCCTTAGTGTCTGTACATATGGCTTCTCACAGAGAGAGGCAGCGTGCTCTCTCTTTCACAGAGAGAGGTAACTATCTCTTTCACAGATAGAGAGCCATTGCAGGACAGAAGTCCATATCGTGTGCTATAGAAAAAGCAACCACTGCTTGTGAAGAATAACTTTCCTCTGTTTCTGGATCAAGGTTTACATATTCACCTTACCTAAGTTACATGAGTCTTTCACTAATATTCTCAAATATGCCTTATGATAAGTATGCATGTGTGTGGTTCTGTCTACACTTACCCTTTGAAAAGCACATACTCTGTGACTCTTCAAATACCTTCTGTGGCTGTAATTAAAATCTGAAAGACCGTCATGCTAGGAAATAGTTGGGATTCTTTCCCTCTTAGTGCTGCACTTTTCATTTTCCCATTTCATGAGTTTAAAGATGCTCCATAACCATCAAATGGGCTTACACAAAGCATGCAATTAGAAATAAAGTCAATATCTTGACAAAGGGAGATTTCTTTTCTCATGACAACAGAGTTCTTTGAAGTTACAGTCTCTAAGCGGCAAAACCTGAAGAGGCATTACTTGCAAGTTCATGAGTCTTAAGGCTTTGGAATTGCCAACTGGGCAACTTCCATGGCCCATTTAATGTACAGACTCAAAAAAACTCTGGATTTACCCTTGCTTTATTTAATAGGGGTTGATTAGCTTCGCAATTGTGCCATACAGTCCTTAGGCTTTGTTCTGAAAGAGTACCCATCTACTTACTGCTACTTACAAAGCCTTACTTTCCCTCTCATAGCCATTTCGGTTCGTTTCAATGGGAAAGAACAGACAATATCTCACAGCACCATTTAACACCAACTCAGTCTTACAAGATCACTGAGGAACAAGCAACCCTCTCAGTTTGCAGTTAATGAATCAAAGTTTAGGTCGACAAATTAGCACGCTGAGACAACATAGTTAATTAACTTTTGGTCAAAAATATTCATCCTCCTCTCCTGGTATAAGCAAGTCTCATATACTCTGTTTACTTACTCAAGTGTTTTTTCTCTGCTACATCCCTAGGCATCAGTCAGAGCTCTTCATATATCATGTCAGAGTACCTTTATAATTGTAATCCAATTTTCTATGTTTTCAGCCCCCAAGACAAAAAGAAATGCACCACTTCATCATTAATTTCGGTATTGTAAACTCTGGAGTACAAATTCAATAAAAAAAGAAAAACCTCCAACATTAAATTCTGTAACCTCCGTGACTTTGGATGCTAATTGAATCAGACTTTGTGTTTCTTAAAGTAAACACATTAATTCTAAATGTTGGGCTCGCTCAGGCTGTTCAGCCTGTCAGGTGAGGCTGCAGACTAATGTTGTAGCAGTAGCTGGCCTGTCCAATTAGCAAAGAGGTTTAATGGCTACTCTCCAAACCCTCTTGCCTCTGGTACTTTATAGGTGCACTACTTCCTTGAAACAACATTTTAAATATTAGCTAAAAAGAGAACTATGTCAACAGCTTTGATGAATATATACCAGGACAGCCATTACATATTATATACTCCCTAACCACCCTTTCAATGTAAACTTTTGCTAATTTTTCCCCAATTAACATCTTTCTTCTAGAGAGAACACTCATATTCTCACTGAGAATGGCAATCTATTTGTTATCTTCTGTCACGGGCCTGTGTTTTCTAAAGGAAGGCCGTCTGATACATGAATTCTTGCATTTAACAACTGCTGACACTACTGTAAATACTGCTTACATGTTGTCCTATGTAGTATTGCCACAAAGTTTACTTTTCTTTTTTAGCTCTGTGCCAGATTTCTTAAACCTGAAGTCATCATGATTTTATGAGATGGTTTTTTCCAAAAGCAAATTACAGGTTCATGAATTAAGTAAGTGTTGGACCAGAAATGGTGCTTGTTTTTGGAAGTGACTTCTATAGGTGTATATGAAAAGTCAGGTTCGTGCCTTTCCACAGACATGGTGTACTAGAGAAGGCAAGCCTCACCTGAAAAATAAAGTATTTCCCAAAGGTGTATCTGCAAATTGACATAGTTTCCCGTAAGCAAGTTAAGCTTTTTTTAAATTTGTGTAAATATTTAACTTAATAGATGTCAAACATATTTTTTCATGAAACTAATCCTGAACAGGACTGACATTATTTAGTCTCACAAAGCTGTACTGAACAAGGCAGCAGGTGAGGTTCTAAGAGCAGGCGTGTGAAGATGAGTAAGACAGAGCGCTGTCCTCCAGGAATTGCAAGGTAACGAGACAGAATGTGCTTTTATGGGAAGTTCATTTAAAGCTTTTCCTTGGAAGTCTAAACCTGTACCACCCTTTAACAGTGGACTCCTCATATCCCCCCACCTATTGCTTTGAGCAAGGGTCCTGCTGTGCCGAATTCAATGCAATGGGGTAAGTGCATAGCATGTTAGTGAAGCAAAAGGGTACTCATTCGAGACGGAGGGGGTGATGTGGGTAGAAGTGGATAGGAAGGATTCCTGAAGGAGATGATTTTTCAGCTGCATTATGAGGGATTTATTAACCACTGATTCATGAAAACTGTGGGATTCAGACCAGCAGCATCAACTTGACAGACAACTTGCTAGAAATGTAAGTGATTATATTTCAACTACCTTCTGTGGCTGTAATTAAAATCTGAAAGACCGCCGAAACTGGTTTGGCTCAGTGGATAGAGCGTCGCCCTGCGGACTGAAGGGTCCCGGTCAAGGGCATGTACCTTGGTTGCGGGCACATCCCCAGTGGGGGGTGTGCAAGAGGCAGCTGATCGATGTCTCTCTCATCAATGTTTCTAGTTCTCTATTCCTCTCCTTTCTTCTCTGTTAAAAAAAAAAAAACCAATAAAATATATTTAAAAAATAAATATAAAATCTGAAAGACCGTTATGCTAGGATATGGTTGGGATTCTTTCCCTCTTAGTGCTGTACTTTTAATTTTCCCATTTCATGAGCTTAAAAATGCTCCATAACCAGCAAATGAGCTTTCACAAAGCATGCAATTAGAAATAAAGTCAATATCTTGAGTGACCGAATCAGAACCTCTGAGGCAGAGAGTCAGCAATCTCAGTTTTAACAAGCCCTCAGGAAGAACCTGATGTACACTAAGGCTTGAAAGCCCCAGTATTAAGGCGAGTTCCCAGGCCCTAGAGCCGGAGGAGGGGGCGAATGATTTTCTATGGGATGAATTAGTTAAGTATTCACTTGGAGTAGTTGTAGTACATCTCCCAGCTGTTTTGAGTATTGGTTGCTAAGAGCTGCACTCTTCTCAGAATTGTTCTCAACCTAAGAGTGGTTCACCTGGGAGGCTGTGCCCTTTCCAAAAGTGGCCACAGTCAGTGATGGACTGATATAGAGATATACAGGCCTTACTCCATGGTAGACTTTATGTTCCAGAGCTCCCCATACCAGCTGAACCCACACCTTGCCCTGGCATTTTTCCCTGTCCTTCTGCCTCCCTCACTTCCTTACAGGTTTCTCCTGAGAGCAGCTTCTCGGTAAATCACTGGCATAAGATTCCCATCTCAGGCTGTTCCAAGGGAAGCCAACCCTAGACAGTGGTACTCAGTATAAGAATGCATGGAGAGCTGCAAGAGGTCTGCATTGATGGTCCATGAAGTGTAAGTGAGAGAGAATAGTGAGAGGAGAAGCTGAAAGGGTGAGAGAGGCCAATTATGACATACTTTGGGCAACAATCCATAAAAGTAGCAAAGTTCAGAGAGAGAGAGAGAGAGAGAGAGAGAGAGAGGAAACATACCTATAAAGCATTGGCATGGGTGCGGAGAAGAAACATCCCTCAGACTACCACCTTGGAAAGGAAAGTCCCTTCCATGTTGACAACAAGTAATAATTTACATCCCACCTCTCACTAAATACAAGAATAAGAAGACTTCTAAACCCAAACCACAAAACTCATAGGCTGTGTGATCATTTGTAGAGACAGAGATTTTTAGGGATCTGGAAGGGAAAGAAAGACTGACAAAGTGAAGAGTTCCAGTAAACCTCTACGTGATTTTATTTTTAATGTAAGGAAAAGACACTGGGATGAGGGAAAATGGTGGAGACCAAAGGAATGAGATTCAGTAAGGGAAACCATGTGCTTCCTTTCTTTCTCCTTCTCCCTCTTCTTCAGTTTCTTTACATGACGCAGGGGAGTGGATTCCTCTAGTGGAAAGTACTAGTGCTGCATTTCTAATCTATAGGAGTTCAATGATTCTTTTTAAAAATATATTTTATTGATTTTTTTTACAGAGAGGAAGAGAGGGAGAAGGAGATGGATAGTTAGAAACAGATGAGAGCGAAACATCGAACAGCTGCCCCCTGCACACTCCCTACTGGGGATGTGCCTACAACCAAGGTACATGCCCTTGACCAGAATCAAACCTGGGACCTTCAGTCTGCAAGCCAACACTATCCACTGAGCCCGGTTAGGGCTTCATACACATTCTTATCTCCTAAGACCATCTGCTTTCCCTTGCTCTCTAGTGATTGTTTCTAACCAGTATTGTCTGGACTCTTCCCAATTTGAGAGTCCAGTCAACACTTCAAGTTTACCTCCTTCTCTTATCACTCAAGTAAGCAGACATATATAGAGAGAGCATCTTGAGATGTTTTATTTTGCTATTAGTACAATTTTTAAAAAAAGGCATGGAAATACATGATTTTTTTTTTTTTTACATTCTGAATGTGTGCTTCTCCCAGCATCCATTCCCTTTTCTTGTAACAACAATTCTTAGTTTCCTTTTAAGGGTCCACACTGCCTCCATTCTCACTTCATTTGTCCTGAAAAAGTTTCTACTACCAGTTCCACCAAAGAAGGGGCCTCTGAGGACAGGAGTGGCTGGAGAGTCTATGGCTATTGATTGTGCTGCACAGACAGAGAGAATCATAGGAGCAGGAGAAGCGGAGTAAAACATTGCTTGATCCTAAATCTAGCTGAGTCGGAAGCCAAGTGTTCCCTGGACTTGTTAGTATTGTGAAATAACAAGGTCCCTTTTTCTGCTTTAAACCACTTTGAAACAGTTTTTCTATCCCTTTCACTGGAGAATCCTAATATAAGATGCCTTCTATTTTTCAGAAAGTAAATATGAATGAGCCTGATCTTTCCCCAGGTTTTACTTTTTTGCTGGAAAACCTTTAAATGTCTTCACTTCCTTCTTTTGTTTACATATAATATCCCCAAAAATGTGTTCCAAGGAAAATTAATTTGGGGTGTTATGCCATAAAAAATAAATAAAATGAATAAATAAAAAACGTAAAAGGAAAGAGATGTTCTATGATTACAAAAATTTCCACATTTCAACAAAGTTAAATTGGTTTCTTTACTACAGGACATCTCAGAGTCTTTAACGTGTGATTAATGTGCTAAATCTCCAAGGAAGAGTCATAATATGCTTAACTCTGCCAATGCATTTGGCTGTGGAAATCTTATTTTCATTGAGCAATTATGGGATAAGATTACATAAAATATATTTCACGAAATGGAGATTCAGCTAGAATTTCAGACTTTTTTAATTCCACACTGCTTAGCATTGAGAGTTATTTTGACTTTTCCACCTAAACATTTTGATTATTCATTCCATCTGCTGACTCTCAGAGGGCTCCAATAAGAACAGTTTGGAGAACAGCGTGAAGGAGAATGCTAACCAAAGAAAAAGTATACATATGTGTACTTCCCATTACCCCAACATGGAACAAGGTTTTGTCACCTTTAAACAGATAGTATGTTTCCAATGTAATATAGGCATTTTTATCATCATTGCTTCAAATGGTATACATTTCTAGATCTTAAGGTGAATGGATACATCCACAAAAAACTATGAAACACATTAACTTGGAAAAAACACCTCTACTCAAAATATGGAAACTATCATGTCAGTGAATTATCTTGAATACATTAGAACAGAAGAGATTTTGAAATCACTTAAAAAAAAGAAAATTTCTGAAATAGATTATCTGAATAAAAAGGCTTAGCACAGTGCTTGTCCTGCGATGTACACATAATAAATATTAGTTGACTTTCTTCTTTTCCTCCCTTATTCCTCATCCTTCCTTGTGAGATGAAAGGCTTTGTAACTTGTTACTGGAATTTCAGGCATCAGTAAATACCTGTGAGATAAATGTTTCCTTCTAACTAAAGAGGTTTTACCAGTGCAGTAGTGAGATTCTCAAGAGTTCCAAGGAAGAGACACACAAATTGCTTATAAGGATGAATCTGTTGCAAGGATACCTGGGAAACAGAAAGGAAGGTCTTACAACACTTCCCTGCTCAGGGATGCGGGGCGCACTTCATCAGAAATCTGCCTAACTTTGCTAGGAACAAGAACTTTTGTTTAAGTGGCCTACCTTTCCTTTGCTTAATTGGCATTTGTATTTCCATAAAATTGTGGGTTTAAATGGTTCCTTTTGTCCCCCTAGGTATTAAGCAATGCTGATGAGCAGAGTTCACCCCAAGCCATCTCAAAGATTACTGGCTTTTTAAACTCAGGCTACCTGTGGTTGATTTCAGCTCCCGCACCTTTCTCTGAACAATCACTGTGCTAAGGTAGGAATGTCCAGACTGGTCTGTGAAAGGACTTCTCTGAATGCATTCACCTCAAAACAAAGGCCATCTAGGCATCTCCTCTCAGATCAGACTTCTTTGACTTTTCCTTCTATCTTGACATAAAGAAACGTTTTCTAATTCTCCCTTATAAACACTCAGTCTCAGAACTACTGTCATTGAACAAGGGCTTAGAACTCTGAGCAGAGGCCACCAACGTGAGACTGCTAGGACAGAAGATACCCTGTCTCTTGCCCGTGTTGTTACATGGTTCTCGAAAGTGAGGAACAAAGGAAAGGAGAAATATCCCTACATCTCTGAACTAACAGTTAAATAAATGTGACATTATTAACAGAAAAAGAGAAAACCGTGATAGGGCTTGCCTGTGGTGAATTAAATAGAGGTAATGGCTTAAAATCAGAGAATGAATGAGAGTTTTACTTTTAGTACAGTGATTCCTAAACGTTTTTTATATCATAGATTACTTTGAGCATCTAATGGTCAAAGGTATACACACTCAGAAAAAAAACAAAAGAATGGATTTTCAGAACTCCAGCTCGAGTTGCACTTCCCCACCTCATCTAGTGAAAAAAATATATATAAAAAAAGAGAAAAGTCTGAGCACTGGCTCTGTACTGCATTAGAACTTACTCTCCCCTCCTCTTGTAGTTCACCTTCCTCGCCCCAAACAAGCTAAAATGTTACGTGTGCCAAATAGCTTCCTTCCCAGAAATGCTTCTGAGGGATAATGAGAAACAAAGCAGGGCAATTCAATAATAAGAGTTCCTAACATCCGCCAGCAAGGAAATGACCCAGGGTGTCCATTTTCTCAATTACTGCAATGCTCATTTTCTCCTTGGACTGACAAGTGCCCCCGAGAAAACCTTGAGGCTAATTGTATGTATACTGGCATATACAGTGTGCCCCAAGCACAGAGGCAGCAGCTAGCAATTATATTCCACTGATTAATGTGCAATCCTAAATTTACAGGCTTGATGGTCCAACGTGGCTCCCCTGCTATGTGAGATAATGAATAGAAAATTGTCGGAATAATTAACCAAGTCAGACCTCACAGGTCTACCTTTAAAAAACAAACAAACAGAAATGCCTTTCCTTCAGCAGAACTGGAGATTGAAAGATGGGATGTGGAGAAAGGATGTTACAGTCAAATATTCCTTTGTGCCATTTTTGCTTCATTCAGCTCACTGACCATACTCTGTGGTGAGCACAGGGCTGCACCTCTCACGTACTCACTCTCTCAGAGTGCCAGGACTTACTGCTCTTACACCAGCCTCTGGAAGTTTTACTACGACTGTAAGCAGCCCTCTCCAGTATTTGCCCTCAGCTTAAGACAGCTGCCTTGCCCGACATCAGGCTATCCATCCAGGACGGGATAAGGTAGCCCACATTCAATGACAGGCCAATCCCAGATTATGAAGGCTTGGCCCACCTTATCAGAACAAGATGCAAATCAGCAGGGCCAACTGATGCTCCCTAAGAGGGTGACTGATTTTCCAAGCTCCCTAAGAGGGTGACTGATGCTTTGGCTGAGACCACATTGCATACTACCTTCTCTCTCTGCCCATCCCTAGTTCTTTCCCTGAGGACACCCCTAGTAATCTTCCTACACACTAATTGTTATCCGAGTCTGCTTCCCAGAAACTACAACTTGCAATAATGTCAAATCACACATTGGTGTCAGGATTACTATATAAAAAAATAACCTTGCCCTAATCAGTTTGGCTCAGTGGATAGAGCATTAGCCTGAGACTCAAAGGTCTCAGGTTCGATTCCGGTCAAGGGCATGTACCTTGGTTGTGGGCACATCCCCAGTAGGGAGTGTGCAGGAGGCAGCTGATTGATGTTTCTCTCTCATTGATGTTTCTAACTCTCTCTTCCTCTCTGTAAAAAAATCCATAAAATATTTTTTAAAAGGAAGAAAGAAATTACCTTGACACAAGGAATAGTCTATTTAACTCAGCCTAATGAATATTTTTGTATGCTTACTGTCCACAAAGCGGGGGAGAAGAATGAAACTATGTTAAAGTAAGTTTTCCCTGGAGATTTTTATTCCCTTGAAAATTGTTTTATTGGTGTTTGGTTTTGTTTAGCTTGGTCTTGTGAACCAAATATATATAACTGATATCTAAGTTGATTCTTCCAAACCTCCTTTATAGATTTTTCTCATTGTTTAAACTAAAAACACAAAAACAAACTAACAATACAGGCTTTTAAAAAATACCCCAAAGGAGAAACTGCTCATATGTAAGTCCATAATATTTTAAATTACACTTGAAGTTCATAATTATGTGTACAGCTTGACTATAAGTTCAAATAGATCAGACGAAAGCATAAAAGGACTCTATTAGGTCACCTATAAAGGTGATATGTGATGTAAATGTTGTTATACATTATCAATACAATGAAGAACAGTATGATTTCTATTATCTATAAAGACCAAGAATGGAGAACTGAATGAATTACCCATGATAAAGGATGGTCCACTGTTCCAGTGTTATATGAGTATACTTTAATACAGGTGGACCCCATTAAGTGAACCTAGTATATGAAAATATAAATTGCTATAAAGGAGGGAGAGTAATTTTTAAAAAATCACTACAGGGATTTTTTTTAATTTCATAAAAAATTATGTCCCAATTTTTAAAATATATTTATACAGTATTCAACTTTTTATCAGCGTATCATACAGACATGTTTTAGCATTTAAATCCCTGTTTGTCCCAATCTTCTACAAATATTATAAATGGTGTCACTGTTTTTACTTTTTATATTGTGACAAGAGGCCCGATGCACAAAGATTCGTACAAGAGTAGGCCTTCCTTCCCCCTGGCTGCCAGCACCGGCTTCCCTCCAGCACCCAGCACCTGGGCCTTGGCTCTGGCCGGAGCCGCCTTCCACCTTCACTCAAGCCCAGCTGCCCTCCTGTAGCTCCCTCCACCTTCCACCTTCCCTGAATCCCCCCCTCAAAGCAGGCATCCCGCCCCGCTTCAGCTGCTCTGTGCCTGTGTTCTGCCCAGAGGCCTGGAGCGGCTGAGGCAGGGCAAAACACCTGTGTTGTCGCCATGATAACGACGCAAGTGTCCCTGCCAGGCCACTGCCATCTTTGTCACATCAATTTGCATATTCCCTCCTTATTGGCTGTGGGTGCCACCATCGTTGTCATGGAGTGAAGGTCAATTAGCCTACTCTGTCTTTATTAGGTAGGATATTGTAATTTGTGATAAATATATATATTTGGTTTTGATACTCTTTTCTGACACAAAACACCTAAAACCCTTGGAATTTCTTAAGTGATGAGAGCAAAAACGGTGTCTTTTAGGTTAATGAAGGGAATTTTGGAAAGCACCTAAGGAAAGGGCTGCTTCCCAGGAGAATCAGCCACTGAACAGAGAGCCAGAACTTTCAGTCTCACTCCCCTGACCTCCTGGAAGAAAAAAGGGGGATAGAGGTTAAATCAATCACCAATGACCAATAATTTCATCATTCATGCCCTTGTAATGAAGCTGCTATTAAAACCCAAAAGAATGGGGTTTAGAGTTTCCAGGTTGGTGAACATGTAATGATTTGGGGAGAATGGCATTCTCTGAGAGAGTATGGAAGTTCAGAGTCCCTTCCCACATACCTTGTCCTATGCATCTTTTTGTTCCTAAATTCAATCCTTTTGTAATAAACCAGTAATCTAGTAAGCAAAACATTTCTCCAAGTTCTAGCCAATTGATGGAATCCAAGGAAAAGGTCATGGGAACTACTGGTTTATAGCCAATAGGTCAGAAGTACAGGTAACAACCTAGGCTTAGGAATAGTGTCTGAAGTAGGGCTTGGAGGAAGGAGAGAAACAGTCTTATAGGACTAAACCCTTAACCTGTGGAATGTAATGCTATTTCCAGTTAGATAGCGTGAGAGCTGAATTGAGTTGGATTTGCAAGACCCCCTGATGGTGTTGGAGAATTGCTTGGCAGTATGTGGGGAAGCAACCATCTCCCCATCCCCCCAAATCTCACCCCCACATACACACACACACATTAGAATTGGGTCCAAGAAATCAAATGATAAACCTACACATAGCATTCCCTCTGCTGCCCCTTACCAGCATTGTGACCTTACAAGGGTCATTTATTCATTCAAAGCCTCAATTTTTTTCTTCCTTAAAATGGAATTGGAAATAGCTGGCTGAGAGCTGTTGAGATGACTAATGAGAAATATATGAGAAAATGTCTCACAGTCTTCAGTGGTTATTGTTTGTTTTCCATAATGTAAAATGTTTGATAAATTTTTCCTTATAGAGATTTAAAAAGGAGTATGCCCAAATGATGCAATGATTTAGGACACATTCAAATCCCTTGTAATATATATATATATAATTTATTATGTTTATATATATTATTTATTTACTATATTTATGTATTATTTTTATATTTATATTTTTATTATATTTATATATAAATATATACATTTATTTTAACCCAAACAGAGTATTTTTTTTAAATAAAATTTTTACCCTTTTATAAGTAATGTCCTGATACCGAACAACATATTATCTCTTTCCAAAATGGCCAAAGATAAAGGAAACTGCTTTGAGATTAAGAATATCTACATGAGTCTGTTCTATCTAAATACATAATGCTCTTTTTACAGATTGGGGGTTGAGGGAAGACTCATGAGAAGAGGCAATAGCCTCACTAAGCAACCCAAGCATTTTGTAGTATAAGGATCTAACCAGTGTAATAGGCCTTGAATAACCCTTCTAGAAGAATCTCTCTACTGTGCTTAGTAAATAATTTTAACTACTGGGATCATTTGCTTTAACGCTGAATTTGCTGAAAAGCCTCAGGCACAATTTTAACAGTGTCCCAAACCACTGTAATTGGGCAATTAGTGCTTAATGATATAGAAGAAGGGTGCAGCTCTATCCTACATAAAACTGAAAGAAAAGTATTGCTTTGAGCTGTTAAGACCATGGAGGCATGCATTTTCCATCATCAGCATTGCAGGTTTTTGTTGTTGTTGTATTTTAGCAACAAAATCATATTTAATCTAAATACAGTCATTCAACATTTAGAAGTAAAATGTACAAATGGGAGACACTTTGATATTAATGTCTATTGAGAAGTCTAGTTGAATTCATAGCATATTTATGGGTTTAGTAAACTTTCTTTTACTTTTTCCTAGTCCTGTTTCATACTAGGATTAAGTATGTTTTGGAATGCTATTGTTTTAACACTTTTCCAATTTAGGACTTTTCTTCTTTCAGAGGCCAGTATTTCTATAAAAGAAACTTTGGGAAATGATTTCTTGATTCATATTTAATTACCACAATGCCTATATTATGACATTTTAAAATATTAGGTTATACAGCATTTCAGTGCTTATGTACTCTGAGGCACCAACAATATGATATTACATATGTATATAGGGGGGGACAGATACTACAACAATTAATACAACTAGTTTATATGACATTAAGATTATTTTTGTACATTTTAAAAAATATGTTTTTATTGATTTCAGGGAAATGAAGGGAGAAGGAGAGAGGACATCAATGGTGAAATAGAATCAATGATCGGCTTCCACCTGCATGACCCTCACTGGGGATCGAGCCCTCAACCCGGCATGTGCCCTGACCAGGAATCAAACCTTGACCTTCTGGTTCATGGGTTGACACTCAACTACTGAGCAACTCTGGCTGGGCAGGGTTATTCTTTTGTAAGGTTGATGTGAAGTGACCTTTCATGGATAAACTGTTCTTCTGAAAAGTTATATTAAACAGAAGCAGTAATTCATATAAAGATCATAAAATAAAAAACAAATAACTCCTTTTCTTGTGAGAAATCTGTTTTAGAAGCAAAATTCAAACTAGCTCTGGCTTAAAATTCACTCAGAACTAGTTAAAATAAAATTACTATTACCCATAGTAATAGTAAATCACAATAAATATTGTTAAATAGTTACATACCTTAAAAATCATTCAATTTACCAACATAAATATACAGAAACAACATAGATTTTTTTTTGCTTAGATTTGTCTTTTTATTTCTTCAAGAATTTAATATCCTAGTACACTAGCTCTCCCCAAAGTGAGAGTAATCTGAAGAAAGGTTGGAGCATATGACAGAGTGCATTGATTTTTTTATTATCTGCACATTTGCTGATTGACTGTATTGATTTATAGAAAAAGTAGTTAAATTACTGCAAAGCAGAGATTGGCTTATGAAACGCTAGAGCGAGGCCTAACAAATGCATGACATAGATATTTAATACATTTGAGAACTCATCCATGCAAATAAAGGTCAGTAGGCCCAGAGTGGAATCTCAGTATCCCATTTGTTAACTGTACATTTCAACCATTTGTAAGTCTCTGTTTCCTCACCCATGAGTTCAACATAGTAAAGCTTGCCGTTTACTCAAAATATAGAGTATTAATATAAAACCCTTTTATGAATGATAAATGCTATTCAAATGTGGGAAAGTAAATTGGCTGCCATTCAGGGTATCTTCTTGCCGCAACCTTCTCTGCAGGGTTCAGGATCTGAAGGAGAGGCTGATGTACAAATGAAAATGCTCTACAAGAAATATGAATTTAGAAGGCATGGGGCCAGGTGGAGACCTCTTTCTTGAAGAGGCAACCCTGAGACTGGGTCCCCTCTGCTTTTTATTCAGTTTTGTATATACATCTTGCTCTCTAGCAATGCATACAGGAATATCAAAGATAAAGTTTGGTAAGCAGTAAAAGGATTATCAAATTAGAGCCACCACTATCTCAACAGATGGAGTGTTTAGTGTCAGCCCTGCTAACACTCAAGGTCCATCGGCCTTCCACGTTCCTTGGTATACTCTCATGATAGTAGCAGCAGTGGGTGGCTTCCTGCATCTTCTTATAAAACCACATATATTTACTTTTTTATATACATCTCTACAATGTTTTAATTATCATCATTTGTATCATGTTAGTCAGTTGAATACATAAAGCAATCAAACCAAATGACATTGCTTGAAAGTTAAAAATTGTGTAGGGAGAAACAAAGATTTTCTTTCTTTTTTAAATTCTTTTTTGCATTCTGCACACAAAAAATAAATGAAACTTAAATATGAAGGAATTCCTTACAATTAAATCTACATTTTACACATTTATCTTACATGTCAGTGAAAATTCACCAGCTATTACGAAATAGGACAGAGTATATAACAAAGAAACAAAAAAACCTCATAAAAATATATCCAAGCATGAAAAGTATTGTACTCTTGCTGAGACCGGTTTGGCTCAATAGATAGAGCATCGGCCTGCGGACTGAAAGGTCCCGGGTTCGATTCCGGTCAAGGGCACGTACCTTGGTTGCGGGCACATCCCCGGTGGGGAGTGTGCAAGAAGCAGCTGGTTGATGTATCTCTCTCATCGACGTTTCTAACTCTCTATCTCTCTCAATTCCTCTCTGTGTAAAATCAATAAAATATATATATTTTTTAAAAGTATTGTACTCTTGGTGTCTCCTCGGATAAATGTATCCACATACTTATTATTTTACATATTCTTTGGTTGCTCCAAAACTATATTCATGTGGTCATCCAGACAAGCCAGAATCCCTCAATAAACCCCTCCAGAATTTAATTATACCATTGGTCTTCCAATGATTTTCTTTAAGAATTTGCTTCCACAGACTCATTTTAATAATTCTGATCAGAAATATGGAAGGTAGAAAACCTGAGTTCTAATCCCAGCTCTGCTACTTTAAGAGCTGTGTGCCTTGTATAATTCACCATTATTCCACAGCTTCCTCGTCTTGGGGCTGAGAGCGATGTGCTCTTGAACAACATTCTAATGCCAATACCCAAGTCCCTACATATCCTTTATTTCTTTAATTAGGTTTTGTCAAAGTAATTTTTAATTAGAAGACTTTTTTTTCTCAAAATGTCTAGGAAAAGTAAGTATAAGTGGGTAAATTCCAGTGTGAAAGCCAATGTATTGATCATAACATCCCTTGTGATTCAGACCCCTTTCAAACAGAAATGTAGTACAGCTTTACGTGATATCAGAGCTCAAACTCAAGATTTAAAAATGAACTGTCCTTCACATGACTGTCTCTGGTAACTGAGCACCTAAAGCAGCAGTTCATTACCTAAAATCTATCAAGAATGCTCCAAAATTGTATGTAAAATATTTGTAAATATGAGCACTTTCCTGGAGAGAATCTGTTTCTGTCATTAGACCCTCAAGATGATCCAAGGCAAAAATATGGTGACAGAAGATGCTGTATCATAGAAACGTACACTTGAAAACTACATGACCCTATTAATTAATATCAACCCCAATAAATTAAATTCAAAAAGAATAAATAACATTTCCTTAAAATATTTTTTTTAAAGATGATTCAAGATACAAAAGGTACCTTAGTCTGAACAAGAGAGAGGATTTCAGGTTTATGAAAGCTCCTGTCAAAACTGCATTTTTGTTTTTTATTCTATAAAGGACAAGTTGGCAAACAATCAGCAAAAGTTGCTCTTCCCTTATGTAAACATTTTTAAATTTGGCTTGGCTCTTTAATTCAAGTGCTGATGAAAAGTCATGCATTAAACTGGGTCAGCCAGTAGTTTCTCAGCCAGTATATGCATTCTGGGCTCTAATTCATAAGATTGCTCAACTAAGCTCTCACTTGTTGGCACACAAAAATAAATGTGAATGGTTTTTTTTTAACAGTACTTTTAGGATTTTTAAACGATTTCTCTGATTGATGCATACTGACATTTTAATGATATTTTTAAAATATAAGCTCCTGGCTTCCGAAGCAAAGAAAGCATGATTGTAATGAAAAATTCCAATTAATAAAGCTGTCCCCATTGCTTCAGCTTAACACAGTAAAAACATTTGTGAACTAAAGTTCAAATAAAATTCTCTGGAACTGAAGCAAATGAAATCATTTTAGATTAGGAAAAATATTTCTCTCTCTTTTGAAGGCATTTTCTTTTTTGCCTGTACATGGAACTTTATAGAACCTCAAAATTAGTATCATAACTCAAACCAGTGAGTTTTAAAATATGTATTTTTTCAAATTAAAATAAGGAAAAATAGCTCTATGATTTAATAATGTTTGTCTTCAGAAAGACAGAGTGCCATATCAATGGTAGTAATAACTAATATTGATACAGAACTTTCCTTTGGGGAAATCCTTTTCCAAAATTTTATTTGCTCAATTTTTATTCATACAATAATATAATTTCTCTTTCTCCTCCCCACTATTTTTTATCATGTCAACATGATAAAATTGTTTTTTGTTCTAACTACTCTCACTAATCACCAATCTATGTATCACAATATTAATGGAGTGATCATCCCCTCCTTCCCCCCCCCAAAAAAAAAAAACAACACATGTTCATGGTGATAGACACATTTAAAATCTTTCAGTGTCCCTTTATTAATTTTAGGACAAAATTTCAGTCTTTAATATTACAAAAAAAAAAGTATTTTCTGCCTTTCTAAATTCATCTTTCATTATTTTCCCAATACATCTTGCAAAATAATTGTACTTTAGTTCCCTAATTATATTACATTTGGCCTCATCTCTTTGACTTTGCACACACTAATCCTTCTGCCTAAAACATTCTTCTCCAAATACAAAAATTAATAAAATCATAAATTTACAATTCCAAGTAAGATAACTTATTCAGGCAATGGTCAACAATTAATTTTAAAACCATTAAGCATAAGGTTGACCAGGAATAATACACTTTCACTATCTTAGCTTGCTGATATACTAACAGTGAGCCAATCAGGCATGATTTACTTCCTGATGAGATGGAACATGAGATACTCAGCAATGTCTATGAATAATTGTCTATAAAAACCTCTTCTAACTTTCGGTCTATAGAAATAGACTAATAAATGATATCATAAGAACTATTTTATCAGATTTAGATAGTAGATATCTTGGGCTGAGTTTCCCCCAGCACCTAATCCTCACAGAAATATATGATTTTTGGAAGAAAAAGATGGTGACTGGCAAGAAGGTAGGGAGAGAAAGAGTGTGTGTGAGAGTAAGAGAGCAATAGAGGAGTATGTAGATGTGTGTGTGTGTGTGTGTGTGTGTGTGTGTGTGTGTGTGTGTGAACGAGCTAGGGACAGTTAGATCCTACAGGTCTTCTAAGGGGCTGCCAAACCAGGCAGTCTTAGATGGCGAAACCACTTCAGGGCAGTTAGTACTGGCACAGAAACCATGCCAACTTGAAGAACAGAGCGTTATGCTAAGCGAAATAACCCAGTTAGTGAATGATAAATACCACATGATTTCACTCATTTGTGGAATATAAAGAACATGATGAACTGTTGAACAAAAATAGATACAGAGGCAGAGAAGCATCAAACAGACTGTCAAACTACAGCGGGAAGGCAGGGGAGGGTTGGGAGAGTAAGAGATCAACCAAAGGACTTGTATGCATGCATATAAACATAACCAATGGATGCAATAAAATGGGGGGATGGTGAAGGCAAGTGCCAGCGGGTAGGGGAGGCCAGGGGGAGGTCAATGGGGAAAAAAGAGGATACATATGTACTACTATCTGCAATACCTTAAACAATAAAATAAATAAAATGTGAGAGAACTAATTGAAAAAATATATATGACTTTTAAAAAATGTTTTTAACTGTTTCTGAATAAAATATAAAGAAATATGAATTTTTCTTGAGAATTCTCACCTTTTTTACTTATTATTTATCTGATGTGACTACTTGTCGGTAGTATAACTGCTTATTTTCACTATCCTCAAAGCACTGATACTCTTAAGATCAGAACTATCCTCCACTATCAAATATACATATCAGCCATTTACAACTTCCTGTGCAGTGCCGGTCATGTGCTACTTCTTTGGATTGCTTTATATGTTTCAACTTTACTATAGGATATAAAGTTGCCCCCTCCCCATTAAAAGAATTCAAGACATGTCTAAAGCACATGCAACTGTTTTTTTCCTATTAGGACAAAAAGAGTTATGTAGGTCAAATTAAAGACTCAAATTTGGAAGGAAAGAGAATTAAAATAGGTCCAAATTCAAGAGAATGTAATATTTACAGTAAGAATTTTGTGTTTGACCCTAAAAGTCTTTATATATTATTTTTCCTACAAAAAGAAATATGTGTTTATAAGAACATTTCTGGTCACTCCAGAGCTGAGCTAAAATAACAGAAAAAGAAAAATGGAAATCATAATGTGTCCCTAATGGGCATGGCTCAGTGGTTAACTCTAACCTGCACATAGGAGGGTCTGGGGTTCGATTACCCTACCTGGATTTCAGGTTCCAACCCACCCCAACTGGAACATGTTCGGGAGACGACCAATTGACATCTCTCTCTCTCTCTTTCTCTCTCTCTCTCTCTCTCTCTCTCTCTCTCTCTTTCTCTCTCCTTCCACTCTCTCTAAAAATAAATATTAAAAAATGTCCTCACTCTTTGGGTGAAGATTTAAATATTGTAGGATAATGTGAAAACAAAATAAGCTTTATAAAACCCACTGTCATGTAACCAATTCAAAACTTCCATTCTGCAATATGTGAAATCACTCTCTCTTAGGTCAATCAAGCATACAGCAAGATACTTTTGTTTTGTGGGTGCTGTTACCCACTGTAAAAGGAATCCCAGGCAGGTAATGACTAGGCGTGCTTTCAAGATTGGTTTCTCATTCTAAATTTAATTTTACTTATCTAGTGTATTTATCTATGTGTTTTCACTTCTGTTGAAACAGCCTGAGTCACTATTTTGACTTAAAATTTACAAAAGAAATGCTGTCTGCAAGACACTTACCACTTGAGTCACTGATGTTTTCATAGCTAGATTCTTAAACAGAAATGCAATCTGTAGCTGCCCAAAACTTGAGTCAGAGATGTTTTTATACCTCATTTTCTTATACAAACAAAAGGAAATTTTAGGGGTTTCCCCTTAACATTACACAAATAATTTTAAAGCATGCACTATGAAAAAACATTATATTAGATTGAAATACAGGGTTAAATCAAACAATCTCTAACCTTAGGAGTGTGATGTCTAGTTGGGAAAATAAAACTCATTAATTTTATTCAACATGTATTGTGTTAAGGTAATGAATGCTAATGAGAAATAGGCTAAATTCCCTTGAGAAGCATGGTGGTGGTGATGGTGGTGGTGGTGGTGGTGGTGGTGTGTGTGTGTAAATAACCTAAATTTACAGTACAGTGTAGTGGATTAGCTCTCAACCCACAAATTGAATCTATTGAGATGGGAATTTGTCCCAATGGAATTTGAGTTGTTATAAGTTTGCACACACACAAGACAAAATGTGTAAGGAGTATTAATCACTTGCCTGTTTTGAGGAGGAAAAGTATTTTGAAATGTAGATTCTTCTGAGGAGACCTTAGAAACCAAGTTTTGTTTATTTGAAACGGTCGGTAGCCAAAAATAACCTCTGAGGCATGGGGGATTCCCCAGAAGACTGCTGAACAAAGCAAAAGCTTTGTCAAGGGAAATGTAGGCGGAAATGACCAGTGGACTTTTCTCATTAACTAGAGGCCCCACGCATGAAATTCATGCAAGAGTAGGCCTTTCTTCTCCTGGCTGCTGGCACCAGCTTCCCTCTGGCACCCAGGACCCAGGCTTCCCTCACAGCCCTGGCTTCATCAGGAAGGTTGTGCAGAAGCATGTCTGGTCTAATTAGCATATTATACTTTTATGATTATAGATAGGATTGGTTTCCTTCACTCAGTAATGTGCACCCTGCATAAATCACCAAAAGAGTCATGTCCCTATTCTTTCTAGTGAGTATTCTTTTCTAGTGGAGACAATATAGAACAAATACACCCACCCAGAACTAGAAATTAGGATAGTTGCTAGAAAGGACAAGTATAAGGAGGAGAAAGGAAGAGACCAAATTTAGATTAAGGCCAAGGAAGCAACATGTATGCTGAATAGGTCCAGAGGATTTTGCCAGATGAAGAGAATAGTCAAGCACTAATTTCACAAACCAAAAAAAAAGAGTTTAGTTAGTTCATGGAGGATTTTTAAAATTAGCAGGTAGGAACATAATAAGTAAGGTCAATGTGGTTCAAGAGGAAGCTGGAGAGGTGGGTTGAGACTAAAGATGTGGCTCCTTGAAGGCCATAGTGAAATCCTTGGACTTTATAGTAAACTAGAGCCCCAGTGCACGAATCTCATGCACTGGAGTGGGGGAGGGGTTCCCCTCAGCCCAGCCTGCTCCCTCATGCAGTCCGAGACTCCTTGCTTCTTACCGTGCACCTGCTCGCTGCTCCTTAATGCTTGGCTTGCTGCTCCTTAATTCTGCTACAGAGGCGGGAGAGGCTCCCACCCCCACCACTGTGCTCACCAGCCACGAGCCTGGCTTCTGGCTAAACAGCGCTCCCCCTGTGGGAGAACTGAGTGTTTACCTTGGTGGTCAGTGCACATCAGAGGGACTGGTCATTCTGCTGTAACAGTCGCATAGGCTTTTATTATATAGATTAGTAAATGCAGTGAGGATTGTAGAAACCATCTTGTCTAAACTTCAGCCAAATGCAAAAAAAAAAAAAAATAAAGGACATCAACAGCTTCCCTGGCAAAGAGTTGACTGTGTCCTTTCTTCTCGTGCCACAACTGTTCATGGAATTTCATATGAAAGCAGCCAGTTTTCATGCTGGATATCATAACTGTACCGAATTAACATTGTGATTTGCCTTGACTTAATAGAACAGGGTTGTAAGATGGATTCAGGGCAAGCCCAGAGATCTGTGGGCTGTGCTGAGCTCCTGAGACTCAATGGGGATGGATCGGCGTGGCACTGGCATAGTTCTGTGGAGCAGTTGACACTTCTCTTCAGAAGACAATGCAGCAGGGACCACGCCCAAGTTATGGAGTTAGGTGGGGTGTAGAGGGAAGCGTGTTAACCTTGTTTTCTGGTATCTTCCAGATTCTAGGTCTCTGCGAGTTTTCTTGTAACCGTCACAACCACCTTATGAATGAAGTACACTCACTTCCATTTCTCAGATGAGGAAAAGGAGAACTTTGTCTTATCTTTGCATCCCCCTCTAAACATCTACCCAGAGCAGATCGTGCATCTTGTTCACTAGTTGATGAACTGACCAGACTTTGACCATTATGTATTCTTTTAAAAAAATTTTTTTTAACTTAAAAAGCAGTGATCTTATTAAATCCCACTTGTGAATCAATCATGCCAAGGGAATGTTTCTGATAACTGTGAAAGGTGAGGATCTGGCTGCAGAATCTGGCAAAGGCTTGTTTGTTGTCCCCCTCCCACCCACTCCCACCCCCGGGGCTCAGCAGTCCTGTCTTCAGGCAGAAGGAAAGTGCCCGCTGAAAGTGTGAAGACCTTGAGAAAAGTAGACTCCCGTCCTTACCACCTTCTGAACTTTCTTTGAATTTGCCTCTGAAGCACCGCCAGTAAACTACCACTAGGTGTCCTCAGAGTAAAACAATGACAACAAGTCCTTTGGATGCCTAAGAACTAACTTGACTTTTTTAAATTATTATTTCTTTATTGATTAAGGTATTACATATGTGTCCTTATTCCTCTATTACTCCCCTCACCTCCAATCCCTCCACTCATGCCCTCACCTCCCTGTTGTCTGTGTCCATTGGTTATGCTTTTTTTGTTCACATTCTTTGTGTTCTAGGCTTTAAGGGACAGAGTAACATTTACGAATTAAACATGAACACTTGACCTCTGGTGTTATGTTTAAAAAAAAAATTCATGTAACTGTTCATGGAGAGGTTGAATGAGGACCTGTGCTCTGCTTAAGGAAGGAAGGCCAAGACTTCCTAGGGGCATGGGAACACTGTTCCCATTACCAGGGCCCGGAGCCCCCTACACAGGAAGGAACACCTAGGTGCCGGCTCACCATGGCTCCCAGCTCCTGGGAGATTTCAAATGTCCAGAAACCGTGCTCTGGAAGATTTTTAACGACTAAACATCTTAACAAACGCAGACTTCTCACCCTTGGTCTTTTCAGGCTCAGGGCCCCTTTCCTCCTCACCTTCCTTCCTATTCCCTTCTCTCCAGTTCTTTCCCACACCTGTGCCTCCTCTGTCTTTCTTCTTCCATTTTCTCCCTCTAGTAACCATTTTGACACAGAATACCAACTTCCTGGTTGTGAACTTCTATACATTCAACTTAAATAAGTACTTGCTCTGTTCTTAGAGAATCAAGAGGGGGGGGGGCAATAAGTAAAAACAGACACACAAAAAAAGGATATTAGAATACAGGTATCTATCTGCACCTGTCCAAAATGTAAGAAGGAAAATCAGACACCCCCCCCCTACCCCCAGGAGAAGGGGCTGATAAAAGCCACAGAGGTCTGCTTCCCTGCCAAACGTTGCATGTTTCAGGAATTTCTAACCTTCCCACAGCCAGGTGACTCACACACACCGGCTGACTCTTTAGGCTGCTCCCGAACACCTGAGAAGATAAACCTAACCCGGAAAACAGTCTCTCACCCCAGGTTAGACTTTCAAAGAAGGTAGGGGAATTTTGAGCAATTATTTCTATTTTGTTCACCTCAGAATCACAGGCCGTAATCTCGATTTCAGACACTGTTGTGTCTGACAGTCAAAACAATTTCCTGCCACGGACAAGGGCTTGCTTCTGCCTGGGGAGGGAAACTGGAATGAGTCAAAGATGACCTTATTTGGGGAATCTCAGGAAGAACTGAGATTCCCCTGAGAGGGCACCCTGTCTGCTTGCAGAAGCAGGCTCCTTGGCTCCTTCCTCAAATCCTTCCTCCTTCCATCTATTCTCTACCCCTGAGGTTTTAGCTACTTCCTAGAGTTAGTATATCTGTAATCCTTTTTGCCCTTTTAGTTCTCTAGCATACAACTAGCCAGCTTATCTAATAAAAGAGTGATATGCAAATTGACCATCACTCCAAGACACAAGAGGGCCACCCACATGTGGCCAAAGATGGATGCCCCCATGTGGACACAAGATGGCCACCACAAGATGGCCTGTAAGGGGAGGGCAGTTGTAGGTAGTTGGGGGTGACCAGGCCAGCAAAGGAGGCCAGTTAGGGGGGACCCAGAATTGCAGGGGAGGGCAGTTGGGACCAGGCCTGCAGGGGAGGGCAGTTGGGGGGGACCAGGCCTACAGTGGAGGGCAGTTGGGAGGGACCAGGCCTGCAGTGGAGGATGATTGGGGAGGGCGGGGGGGGGGGGGGGGAGAGGGGGACCCAGGCCTGCAGAGGAGGGAAGTTGGGGAGGGGACCAGGCCTGCAGGGGAGGACAATTGTGGGTGATCAGGCCATCAGGAAGGGAAGTTAGGAGGGGGGACCAGGCCTTCAGGGGAGGACAGTTGGAGGGGACCCAGGTCAGCAGGGAGGGCATTTGGGGGGGACCAGGCCAGCAGAGAAGAGCAGTTGGGGGGACCAGGCCTGCAGGGGAGGGCAGTTGTGGGTGATCAGGCCAGCAGGAAGGGGAGTTAGGAGTTACCAGGCCAGCAGAGCAGGGCAGTTAGGGGCAACTGGGCTGGTCAGGGAGCAGTTAGACGTCAATAAGGCTGGCAGGGGAGTGGTTAGGGGATGATCAGGCAGAAGCAGGCTAGCAGTTTATAGCCAGCAGTCCTGGACTGTGAGAGGGATGTCTGACCCACTGGGATCAGGCCTAAGCAGGCAGTCTGATATCCCTCAAGAAGTCCCAAATTGGCCGAAACCGGTTTGGCTCAGTGGTAGAGCGTCGGTCTGCGGACTGAAAGGTCCCGGGTTCGATTCCGGTCAAGGGCGTGTACATTGGTTGCGGGCACCCCGGTGGTGTGCAAGAGGCAGCTGGTTGATGTTTCTCTCTCATCTACGTTTCTAACTCTCTATCTCTCTCCTTTCCTCTCTGTAAAATATCAATAAAATATATTAAAAAAAAAAAAGTCCCAGATTGGAGAAGGTGCAGGCTGGGCTGAGGGACAATCCCCTATGCACAAATTTCATGCACTTGGCCTCTAGTTCTTTATATTAAACTTCCTTTGAGAAATGAAAATATATTATATAGAGAAAAGTAGATATTAATGATAATACTATCTAATTAAAATGTAATATGCAAATTAACCCCCATTCCGCTACACCCAAAAGTCATACCCACAGACCATGTCCACCAGCCAATCAGGAGCAATATGCAAATAAACCCACCCAAGATGAGTATGGCCACAGAGAGCAGGAAGGAGGCTTAGGTTTCCCTGGCAATGGAGGAAGCCAAGCTTCCTGCTTGTCCTTGCTGGCCTAGGCCTCCACTCAAGGCTACAGTTTCAATGATAGAAGATACATAAATCCAAACAGAAATGGCGGCAGCCATAGAGCTGGAAAGAGCTGATGTTCAGTTTAAGCTAAGGTTGCCTCCAGCAATGGAGGAAGCCAAGCTTTCCACACACCCTGGCCTTCCCAGGCCTCCGCTTAAGGCTACAAAATTTAGGCCCAATCCCAGTGCACATCCCTGGAGGGGTCCCAGGTTGGAGAGGGTGCAGCCTGGGCCTCTAGTATTTTTATATTATGGAGAATCTGGGCACCTGTCAAAATCATTGGAAAACTTTATAAAGTTATTAACAAATATGAAATAAAAC
Source organism: Vespertilio murinus (assembly GCA_963924515.1). NCBI lineage: Eukaryota > Metazoa > Chordata > Mammalia > Chiroptera > Vespertilionidae > Vespertilio > Vespertilio murinus. The sequence goes on from OZ004708.1 coordinate 124,050,856, forward strand.
TTGTTCTTTACTATGAATCCTTAAAAAAAAAATCTTTCCTCCCTTCATGCACCTCGCTGGTCCCAGGTTGCCTTTTGGGTATAAATTTTCTTTATCTTCTTCACGACAGACTAAGATGATCTTTGTAAATAAAGTGTCTATGAATGCAAGCCATAAGGGAAAGAGAAAGTGGGGTCCACAGAGTCTAATTGGAAACCTGAATGTTGACTAAATCCATAGAGACAATCTTTTGCATGAAAATCAGAAGAAAAAAATGAATCAGGAAACTACTTTTCTGAAAGTGCATACAGGACTCCTGACTTTAGGACCTTGGATATAGAAGTAAGCTACACATACAATAAGCAACTTCCTGTTCAACTCTTGTTTCTGAGGTAACAGCTAATATTAATCAAGCACTTAAAATAATCCTGGCTCACCCTAGCTGGTTTGACTCAGTGGATAGAATGTTGGCCTGTGGACCAAAGGGTCCCAGGTTCCATTCTGGTCAAGAGCACACGACTGCATTGTGGGCTTGGTGCAGCCAATCAATGATTTCCTCTCCTTGTTGATGTTTCTATCTCTCCCTTTTCCTTCCTCTCTGAAATAAATTAAAACATTTTTAAAATAAATAAAAATAAATGGGAAATTACAATAAAAATAAATATTCCTGGCTCTGTACAACAGGCTCTATAAACATTGAGATACTCTAAACAACCCTAATGAATATATATCATTTTAAATTGAGATATAATTGACATATAACATTGTTTAAATTTAAGATGTATGATGTGTTGCTTTGCTAAATTTACATATTGCAATATAACTACCACTGTATATCATTTGCTCAGAGAGGTTTGACACTTTCCTTGAAGTGAACAGCAATTTCCTCTGACATAATTGGACTGAGGCTCTGAGGATGCCTGAGAGCCTGGGGGACCTGGGAATTGGGAATTGGGAAAAACTAAATTAGAATTTAAGATGGGAAATTAGACCATTCATTAAGCTTTGGATTTTCAAAAATGAAAACACCCAATATTAATATTTCTCAGATATTAATACAAAGGAGAGAAACAGACTCTCTTACAATCCCCTAATCATGTCTTTCTCTCTCTTAGAGATTATCCATATTCTTTTCCAATAAATTCATTCCTAGTTAAGTTTCCATGGACCCAGAATTAGTGGGAAAAGGTTCAGAATTTGAACCCAGGAAAATCCAGTTCAGAGCCTGGACTCCTATTCACTCTACTAGACTGACTTGCCACCGTTGGCACCCCTCATACCACTGCCATGGAGACCCAGAGTAAAGGAAAGAAGTACTGAAACTTCTAGAAACCTGAATGTTTTTGTGTGAATGAAAGGGAACAACTGTGAAATGCAATAGAATGGAAGAAAGTTGACTGCCATGATCAACTTTTATTAGAAACTGCCTGGTACGTGGTACTACAGCCCATTCATAAGAAGGTCTCTGAGGTTGTTTACTACAGTGCTACTGAGTGTGGTCCGGGGACCTCTGAACAAGATAACAACAATCCAGAGTGCATAGATGATGTAATATCACATCGTCTTAAATATCTTATACGAGGGGCCCGGTGCATGAAGATTCATGCATAGGGGGTGAGTCCCTCAGCCTGATCTGCAGGCCGATGCTCTATCCACTGAACCAAACTGGTTTCGGCTAGCTGAGCTCTTTAAAGAGTCTGGCTGGCAGATTAGTTAGGCAATTTTTCTTGGGGTGGGGGGAGGTTTGTTTTGTTTTCAGCTAAGCTGATGATTTTCAGCTTAATTGACAAATAAAAATCATATATACTTAAAGTGTACAACTTGATTTTTTGATATACATTGTGAAGTGATCACTACAATAAAGTAAATAACATATTCACCTCAAAGAATTACTTTTTTTATTTTTTATGAGACCAGCTATTATCTACCCTCTTAGCAAATTATAGGTAGAAAAGTATACAATTGTTATCTGTTCTCACTACTCTATACATTATATCTCCAGAACTTACATAACTGAATTCTCCTATCCCCATTTCCCCTATCCCCAACTCCTGGAAACCACCATTCAATCTAGTGTTTCTATGAGTTCAACTATTTTAGATTATAGATATAAGTGAGATTATGCAGTATTTGTCTTTCTGTGTCTGGCCTATTTCACTTACCATAATGTCCTCCAAATTCATTGCTGCAACAGGATTTCCTTCTTTTGAAAGGTTGACTAACACTAACTTTTATAATGCATGTAAATTTCTTAATTTCCATGAAAGATTGAAACAACTATTTTCATGAGATTCACTTATCATTAGAAAACATGTTAGTTATAAAATAAAGGGAAAAAGGAAGCAATTGCTTTTCACCTGGATAAAACTACACACGTAAAAATGCTATTGTCTGCGAAAACCGATTTGGCTCAATAGGCTTGTGGACTGAAAGGTCCCAGGTTCGATTCCAGTCAAGGGCATGTACCTTGGCTGCGGGCACATCCCCGGTAGGGGGTGTGCAAGAGGCAGCTGGTCGATGATTCTCTCTCACCAATGTTTCTAACTCTCTATCCCTCTCTCTTCCACTCTGTAAAAAAAAATCAATAAAATATATATATTTTTAAATGCTATTGTCTCATAAAGTGAATCATAGCCCTAACTGGTTTGGCTCAGTGGATAGAGCATTGGCCTGTGAACTGAGGGGTTCCGGGTTCGATTCCGGTCAAGGTCATGTACCTTGGTTGCAGGCATATCCCCACTAGGGGGCGTGCAGGAGGCATCTGATCGATGTTTCTCTCTCATGGATGTTTCTAACTCTCTATCCCTCTCCCTTCCTCTCTGTAAAAAAAATCAATAAGATATATTTAAAAAGAGAAAGTGGATCATATATCATAATAAGTTAATGACATGGAACTGTTACATTCAGTCAGATTCTCACTCTACACCTTAGACAAATGAGGACAAGGGAAAATAACTGTCTTTCTTGGATTCTTACAGCTCTTTAAGGGAAAGTATCCATCATCTAATCCTACTAATTTGTAACTGTACCATGTTTACATGATGTAACTGTACCATCTTCCACATGATTCTTGCTTTCATATATCATGACCTACCCCTCTACATACCTTCCCCCTGAGTGACCCCAGAAGACCTAGACCTGAGAGTGTAAATAGCACTCACTTACAGGAATTTTTATGTACCAGTATTCCTAAAAAAGGGATAACAAAATTTCAGAAATGATAGACTTTCCTAGGAAATTCTCAGCTAACCACTACTATAAGTTATATTTTATCACAAAATGATATTGCCCCTGAGCACTTAGTCTTCATAATTTCTACCATTTCTATCTGCTCCCAAGAAAACATTGGCATAAATATTTTTTAACTGCCTACCTACATGGTCAGGAGAGGAAAGAGGACACCAAACTGGCTAATGAACATTTATTCTAACTGAAGGTTTCTGAGTTAGGCTTGACTTGCGTTTGTTTCTTATTTCTTTCGTTAGGTTTGTAGCCACACTGGGATATGACATGCAACATACACTGAGCTCTTCTCCCCAGCTCAGGGTCCACACTGTGTGCCCTGCCCTCCTGACCAATCTAGAAGTGCCCCTGGGAACATGCAGCTGAGTTTAGGAAGACTGTTTGGGAGTTTATTTGTTTACAGAGAAGAAATTTTCTCAGGTACAGAAGACCTGATGCCTTTCAAGGGTCTTGCCTCTCAGCATGTTAGAAATATTCCCTTAAGGTTAGGAAACTAATTTCATTTTTCAAAGTTTCACATTATTTTTGTAATATTCATGAGTTTCCGAAGTCTATTTATATGCAAACATCTAAACTTTAGAGTTCTACTTTGAGAATTTTTAGCCATGTCTCACTACAAACCAGCAAAAGATAACAGTTGGTACCAGAATTTACTCCATTATTCTAAGATCTTTACATTCTCTACATCAAATCCATTCCTTTAGCCATTTTAGTCCAAATATGGATATAACGTAGTGAGAACAAAAAAACTTTGAAATAATTATCCTCGTAAGAGGAGAAGCCTATATCATATGACTATTATTGCAATATAGACCACAAATTATTTCAACATCTGATTGTACTGCAACCAAGTAACTTTAGAGAGAACAATTCAGGTTCATGGGAATCAGAGCAATTTTCCTGTCTTATGGATTGACTCATCCATTCATTTATCTATTCCTTCCCTTATTTTTCCTTTTGTTGTTGTTGTTGTTGTTGTTAATCCTGAGGATATTTTCCCATTGATTTTTTTAGAGAGAGTGAAAGGGATGGGGAGAGACAGAGAGAAACACCAATGTACACATCAATTGGTTGCCTCCCCGAGGTACATGCCCTTGATCAGAATCAAACCGGGACCCTTCAGTCTGCAGGCTTATACTCTATCCACTGAGCCAAACCAGCTAGGGCTATTCCTTCCTATTTATATTTAACTAGAGGCCTGATGCATGAAGATTTGTGCAAGAATGGGCCTTTCTTCCCCTAGCTGCCAGCATCACCTTTACTCCAGCCTAGAGCCACTTTTCTGCCTTGCTTCGCTGCCTAGAGGCCCAGAGCTGCTGGGGCAGAGTGAACACCTTGCACTGTTGCCATGGTGATGATGCAAGTGCCTGCGTATGCAAATTAACCCACTATCTCTGTTGGGTTAATTTTCATACTCACTCCTGATTGGCTGGTGGGTGCCGCAAAGGTACAGTCAATTTGCATCTTTCTCTTTTATTAGTGTAGATAAGCACTCACTGAGTAGAATGCAGAGATGCATCTAGGTGCTAGGGAAGCAGCTTTAAAGTCCTTCCCACACCACCACCCCATCACATGGAATTTACATTCTAACAGAGAAGAAAGATAATAAATAGGTATAAAAGTGAATGTGAGTACTGTCCATTTTTATGAAGAAAATTCAGCAGGGCTGGGGGGGGGGGTTATACTATGCATAAGTTGTCAGGCTAAGGAGTCTCTAAGGAGGTGACATTTGAACAGAGATCTGAAATTAGTGAAGGAACAAGTCGCAGCAATTTCACATACAAAGGTGTTCCAAATGGAAGGAATGACAAGTGCAAAGAGCCTGAAACAGGAATGTGAAGGATGTGTTAAAGAGGGGGGAAAGGACATTCTTTTCTATTTTAGTCCTATTTTTCCTGTATAATCTTACATTTTTAACACAGGACTAATGCACGCAACCAAAAAATATAGAGTACTCACTATGCCAGTACCAGGCTGATGACCCTACAGATGCAGGGCCTGTTTGAAGGAATTTACAATAGTTTCCATGTGATGAAAGAAATCTTAGAATTTAAGGTCAGTCACTCAAGCAGAATCTCTGAAATTGGGTGAAAATGTATCCTTTTTTACATTGTATAACCCAAGTTTAATTTTTTTAAGGGACAGCAGAGATATCACTCACAAAACAGAAATGGACATTTATTTTTCACAGTCTCAGGTATTCCAGTAGGTCATAAATCAACTGGTCATTTCTCTATTTAATGATTTACCACCTTATCACAGACATCTCCTTGTTAGCTTTTTATGAGGCTTATCATCTAGAGCCAGCCTCCAAAATTAGAGGCCAATAAATGATTAGCTACATGTCTACATGTGCAACAGCTGACTGAGGAGTCATAAAAGGTCCCTCCCCACCTAACCATTCTGCTGGGTGACTTGGTCTGTGTCCACTGGCACAATCTGCTAAGGATCTGGAAATCATTCTGTTAATGTGTTCACTACAGCTGGGGGAAAGCCTCATCCAAGTGGCCTTGGGGAAGCTCAGAGATCTACTGCTTATACTGATCAAATTCAGAAGTCTCAGTCCTCCACCTCCCTCTCTCATCTGTCTGTAGACAGAGGCAGATATTGATATTTTAATTTTTATTCATAATTTTGAAAATAGTTGGCCTTACCAGTGTGCTGTCAAATTTCACACATCTTTATTCAAAGTCCACTAATTCTGGAAGTCCAAATTACATTAACAATGGAGGCCAAATAGTTTTAGTTTAAGTTTCATGATCTCTTTATGAGACTTTTGGAGTCCTGTTACAGCATCTGTCACACAGCATCTGTAACTACCCAACTAACTTGTATTTCCTTCCTTCTTCCATTCATAATCAGTTTCTTTACCTGAAAAGATGAGAAAATATGTATATATCTCTAATAACTGGAATGTTCCCTTAGGCTTACTGTTGTAATGTTTTAATCATAATCCACAACTATAATATTGGTAATATTATCCACCATACCTCAGAGGTTTGGCTTGTTCAATTTCCATAATATACAACTCTATCCAACTGAGAGCATTACTTTGACATCAAGGACAGAAGAAGAGTTGTTCCCCCCGTTGTTTATTCTCGGTAAATTATCCCAACTAAACACCAGAACAGGGCTTCTGTGTGCACTAGGTCAAGCTGTAAATATGCACAGACGGAAGCATTAAATTTGTGTGATATTCCCAGAGATGTGAACAAGAGCCAAGTATTTATAACAATGGAAAGATCCTTCCGCAGGCCTTTCTTACCCCATGTTGAACTTTTATCAAAGAATGTTTTTTCCAACGGGCTGCTTCAAGTAAATGTTAACCATGCAGTGTCTCTTCTCTCCCTTCAGGATACACAAACCACAGAATTCCGATGACTCACCCCAAAGTAGCTTATGAATATGCCAAGGGCGGAAGGGCATGCTGTTTGGTTCTTTAAAACTTCCTGCCAAACTGAAGAGACTGAGAAACTGAACGTACACAGATATTTGGGGACTAACTGTGAGTAATAATGAGAATTTAATCCCTTTCAGTATTCTGGGATAGCAACAGCTTGCCTCGCATGTCCGGTTACATCCTGTTTGCTACACATGTGACTCCTTGAAAAAAATAAAAACATAGTATTAATAGAACAGTGTTTCATTGTTAAGACTGTTATTATCTATGTCAATGGTTGCCATACATTTGCTGCCATTTCTTGGGAGAATCATAAATTAATGGCTTTATGATACAAACGAATCATCATTAATGACTTTGAAATTAAAAAGCCAGGATTCAATGTTTAGAATTTTAAGGCTGCATGCGCCCTTAAAAAGGAAAGGTAGTAAAATATTTTTATTAAAATCTTGGGTTTGAATCCAAGTCCTTACACCAGCTACGACACCTTTAGCAGTTACTTTCCCTCTCTCAGTCCTAATTTCCCCAGATGTGAAATGAAGACACTAATAATACTATGTGTTATGTCTATAGGATGAGGATTAAGTAAAAGTATGTATATAAATAAGGAATATTGCTAAGTAAATTAATTACCTACTGCACTCTCTTTTCACAAATAATGAATCTAAAGGCCAAAGCCATTAAGTGAGCTAAGAAAGGTGTCACACTCATCAGTACAGAGCCAAGACAGAGCATTATAAGGCTGAGGTTAAAAACAGGCTCTAAAGCCAATCAGCCCAAGTTCAAGCCCCAGTGTTCCTACCTGATAGATGTATAACCTTGGAGGAGTCACTAAATTTTTCTTATCTACAATATGAAGATAATAATGGTACTTTCTCACAGGGTTGTTGTGACAGCTTAAAAAGAATGCATATAACAGTGTCTGTTACTTTAGTGCATAACTAATCGATAAATACTACTGCACCAAAATTGGGAAGTTATGGTTCTGCCCAAAACAAACTTTAAAGTAAATCAGTGTCAACAATTCCAGACTTTAAGAAGCTATATCCTAGACAACCCAAGCTTTAAAAAAGATAGACAACTTTAAAGTTTCTATGACGTAGTCAACAAGATGATCAGAATGTTTGCAGATGTCTTTTCACATGAAAGTGTCTTCTTTCACCATGTTTATGTGTCATATTTCCATTTTCTGTTAGAAAGTATTTCAGCTGAAACCGGTTTGGCTCAGTGGTAGAGCGTCGGTCTGCGGACTGAAGGGTCCCGGGTTCGATTCCGGTCAAGGGCATGTACATTGATTGCAGGCACATCCCCAGTAGGGGTTGTGCAAGAGGCAGCTGGTTGATGTTTCTCTCTCATCGACGTTTCTAGCTCTCTATCTCTCTCCCTTCCTCTCTGTAAATATCAATAAAATATATTTTTAAAAAAAAGAAGAAAGAAAGTATTTCAAACAACAACTCCAACTGCTGAAGAGTCACTCTGGTTGGAGTTTGGAAGGAGAGCTAACATCCAGCCACCCTCGGTGTTTGCAGCAGCAGCACAATGCAGTGGGAAGAGCAGCGGCCCCCGTTCAGCCCGGGCTCTGCCATCAACCAGCACAGCCACTCAGCCTCTGAGTCACCAGCTAGAAAACGGGGGCAGAAGGCCATGCCTGTCTTATGATAGATACTACATGGAAACAGGCATGTGACATGCTTCCCAAAATGTATGTACTATCCAGGTTCATGTTTTAAACACTGTTACCGCACTTCCATTGGCAAGTTTACTCAAAACTATTCTGAAATAGTTAAGAGTCAGAAACAGACTTTCCCTTTTTTGCTTACTGCATACTCAAATAACATAGAGGTTCTGATTTCAAGAAGTAGTGGGAAAGAGAAACAGGAAAAAAAATCTTCAAATCTCAGGAAAATAATTTACAACTCCCCATTCATAACATATGATTAAATGGCATGCAGGACTATATATTTTTACACCTCTTGACAAGAATTTGCACAGAGCCCCACACATAGTAGGTGGTGAAGACATATTTGTTAAAATGCATAAGACACAAATTAAAGATTTTAGGATTTAGTGTGTCCAGCCAGCCCCTAATTGACACCACTGTATCCCTACTCCCACCCAAATAGTATCTAATTTAAAAATGGTTGATATAGGCCCAGCCACTGATGCCCTACAACTGCTAGCATCTTAATCAAAAGCTTAAAAAGGTGACAGTGGTCTAAAGAACTTCCCATGAGCCATCATTTGTTTTTCAAATAACAGACTACACTTTACACTTTGCATTGCTGTACAGTTCTGCAAGGGATTTCAATCCCAAACTGAAACTTGAAGTGGTCAAAGAACGTTAGAAGCCATGCTTCCTAGCTTCAGCAGTTATCATTTCCAAAAATAAGAGAAAAATATCCACATGGCCTTTATACATCATGTGTCTCTTCAAACGTCACAAGAAACAAACAAACGGGGATGTTTTATGGTTTGGTGGTAGCATAGGGCCTGGAGCAGGACGGCCCCTCACAGCTCCTCATACTTCCCAAGAGAAAACGTGCTGAGCAGAACTGTGCCTGATTTCAGGGAGCACCGCTACCCGGAGGACTCCCGCCTGGTCATATCACAACCAAAGATCTGATGGGGCTGATTCAGAATCCCACACGTCTGCTGGCACAGCACTCGGTGCATCAGAGCCTCACCTGACACTGACTCATTACCGGATGTGACGCCAAAGCCTGATCGTGTCGGTCATATGTAACTTGCCCCTTCCAGCCAAGCATTCCAAACCCTTTTGGAAATAGTGTACCAACTTGCTTCCTTAGTATGCCCTGAGACACTGAATGTTGAGGCTGTGTAAACCCTTAAAAAGGAAAGGGAGTAAAGTATACTGATTAAATCTTGGGTTTCAATCCGAGTCCCGACAACAGCTATGACACCTTTAGCAGTTACAGCACAGACTCCTGAATTCTCTGGCCACCTTGAGTCCTCCTGTCTCTTCTGACGGCCCTCCACTGCCTCCATCACAGCTGACCTCCGCATCAAACCTAATGCAGAAGCTGGGAGGCTCCTCTTTGTGGCCTCTCAGTAAATATTTATTCAATTCAATTCAGTCACACTCAGCAATAGCAGGCAGCCAGGATGACCAGATTTCCCAAATGCATCTGAAACTCATTGCCTCGGGTCAGGGTGATAGGGGGTTATTTCCTTACAGAAAAACCAATTTTCTCAAATGTTTTTCATTAAGCCTCGACAGAGATACCGTGGCTTACTCGGGTTTATAAAAAATTCAGCATGTCTGTCACAGCAGCTTAAGGCCCCAAGGCAGGAAACCTGAATCTGTAACAAAATTCTTCCAAAGTAATAGACGGTTCACAGACATCAAAACAAGAGTCAGACCCATGATGAAATATGTATTGGACAAAAGTCACATAGAACCAGCTCTTGTTTCTCGGCATTTTAAACAGTATGTGCTCCCATCTTTCACGGTGGCTTCCATGTCTTATTGGCTCATGCATGTTCACTCTGTGCCTGCAAAGTGCTAAGCACATAATACATTTTTTCCCTTTTTTTTGTTTCAGAAATAATGAATGAATATGAGATTACAAGAGAGCAAGAAAGAAAGAAGACCAAACCTGTGGCCAGTAACATTTATCCTATGAAAGTAATAAGCACTTTAGGATTACTTTTTAGTGTTTGAACATCTTAAATCTAAAAACAAGCTTATGAAGCACAATTCTGTGCACAACAGCAAAAAGACACAAATGTCATCTATCCCTTGACGTAAAAAGAATGGAGGTAAAAAAAAAAGTTTCACACCAATTATTTTTTTTAAATACCAAAGTTGTTCAAAATACTGGATATTTAGTAGGATCAATCATAGCTAATTCACCAAAGACTGGCATATGCAACACTTCTATAATTTGAGAGGCAAGGGGAGCAGGCCTAAGCCATCAGTCAGACATCCCTTGAGGGCTCCTGGTCTGTGAGAGGGCGCAGGCCGGGCTGAGGGATTCCCCCACCCCCTCAAGTACATGAATTTTCATACACCAGGCCTCTAGTACCTACATGAATATACAAGCAAATAAAGTAGTTGGATCTCAAAGAATTGGGGAGGCTTGAACAAAATAGAAAAGAAATAATTTTAGGGACAAAACTAGGGGGAAAAGGTGTTTCTCAGGCTCATACATGTTGAATGACTTAAATTAATAAAAGCACTCACCAGGGAGTAAGAAGATAGGAGCAGAGCTGTCCCTCTCTCTGCCTGGAGGAATAAATGGCTCTTCATTATAAATTTTAACTATACATATTAATAATATATATTAAAAATTAATGGGTACAAATCCAAACTGGGTGGAAAAGGATGCAGAAAGAGGAAAATGCTGAGAAAGACAGAGTCTGGAAAGGCCTTTGGGGATAACCAGGGAAGGGAAGGGCAGTCTCAACTAAAATACTAGTCGGCGGAGCCATTCTTGCTCACGCCATAGGGAGCAGCACTCTGCTGGGTGCTCACACAGCTCTTGGCCCATGCATCAGCCACAGCAAGTAATCTTATGTATCACCGATTTTATGGTTTAACCTTGCAATTTGATAACCTCTTAACAGGTGTTTAACTTATAGCAGGTACTTAATAAACAGTTGTTGACAGAAAAACGTCCCATGATATGGACTGACAATGACAGCCTTTTCTAACAACCTTCAGCTCTGGCACATGCTTTACACAAAACCCCAGACCTGGCTCTCAACGTGAGACTATGCTGGAGTAGCCCAAACAAGGAAATTCAGTAAGAATGATCTCTTAACCTGTACAAAGCTGAACTCTTATCTATTCTCTGCACCTGTAACCGCCTGACTTATAAATAGTTTGCCCTTTTACTTTGCTTCATGGTCAGCTGCCCAACAGAAAAAAAAAAAAAGCCTCAGATCACGTTGCTGTTATGACTAAATTCCACAAAGAATAGCACTGGAGCTTAAAGGGAAACCACCTGCAAAGCCCTCAAAATCAGGAGCAGGGAGCCCAGCAGCCCAATGTGGAATCAAAATATCAAAATGGATGGGGGAGGGGAGAGAGAGAGAGAGAGAGAGAGAGAGAGAGAGAGAGAGAGAGAGAGAGAGAAGGGAGGGAGGGAGGGAGAAAGAAACACTGAAAATGATTTGGGCAATATGAAAGAAATGCTACAAGAAAGTAACTGACTAGTTCCTGAGAATTGTTATACTTATAATCCAGAGGTTACACTATCTCAGTATAAGTTAAAAATACACTGTCCCAATTAATCAACTCAATAATATGTTACACAGCCTCAAAAATTAGCATTTTGAAGATAATATGGTAGCATAAAAATCCACTTATTTATTAATCTGATAAATATTTATTAACCTCCTATGTGCTGACTCCACTTTAAGTGCAGGGTGTATGTGAGGGGACAAAGCAAACAAAAATTTCTGCCAGAATGAACCTAATCTATGATAATAAAAGCATAATATGTTAATGAGGCCAGACATCCTTCCAGACGATCTTCTGGATGAAGCTGTGGCGGCCAGGGCTGAGGCAGAAGCAGCTGCCACCAGTGCAGGCAGGGGCCAAGTCTTGCACGAATTTCGTGCATCAGGCCTCTAGTATTCTAATATAATGCAATGCTGTCAAGGGCCAGGACAAAATCTAGGGCAGTCATTAGGAAAGAACAACTGCTTCTGGCAGACATAGTTTAAAATCCCAGTTCTACCATGACTTGCTATAGAATGTTGAGCAGGTTAACTGCTCTCGCTAATTCTCTTTTCTACATTTATAATAAAGGCAACATAGAACTTCTCGTAGTATTATTGTCAAGATCAATTAAGATAAAAATTTAACCAGAGCAGAATCTGACAATATGGTTCCTCAGGTGTCCAAAGAAATCCTCCCAGTAGAGAATAACAAACACACACACACACACACACACACACACACACACACACACACACACCTTCTAAAGTAGTTTTTAATAAACTAATGCATGGTTGAATATGCAAGAATGTCAGGGAAATTCTTAGAGGCCAGAAACACTGAGAAAATACATATGCAGAGAGGTAAGCAAGCGCTTGAGATAGAATTTGTCTTGTGGGCATCACGGGTGGGGTAACCCAGGATGAGGGAACAAATAAGGCAGGGTGGACCCTACGCCAGGATTCCCAAAAGATCCCACCTTCAAAGGGGCATTGAGATACTTTCCCGTCTCATCTTTAGCTATGGTGGGGTAGGGGCTGCAGGGATAACTATCCAAAAAATTACTGGCCATAATCCTGCTCTCACACAGAATTGGAACTTTCTGATACCAATACTTGTGTGGACCTTAAAAATAAAACTAAAGCTGAATATTCAATTTAAAAGATTCCTGAGTACATGAGCACCTGACAAATTAAACATTCTTTCCAGGGGAAAGCACTTTAAACTTGGGCCTCAAAGAGTTCCTATAGCTCAGGGCTTGGGCGTCTACATATGAACCAGGAGGGCATGGTTCAGTCCCAGGTCGGGGCACATGCCTGGGTTGAGGGCTCAATCCCCAGTGTGGGGCGTGCAGGAGGTATCTGATCAATGATTCTCTCTCATCATTGATGTTTCTCTTTCTCTCTCTCTCTCTCTCTCTCTCTCTCTCTCTCTCTCTCTCTCATTCTCCCTTCCTCTCTGAAATCAATAAAAATACATTTTTTTAAAAAGAAAAGAGTTCCCACAGATAGGGTGGCAAGGCACATGATAAAACCAGCCACTGTGGATGAAAGTCGGTAGAAAAAATAACTTTAACAAGTAGTTGAAATATTAAATAATGTGGTAAGTATTTTTTTAAAAAATGAATAAATACAAAATATAATGAGATAAAAATTATCAGGCAGGTTTTAAAAAAATAAAATTCCTAGAAATGAGAAATATAATCACTAAAATTAGACATCTGTTGATAGGCATGTTAGTTGTTTTCATATCTTGGCTATTTTGAAAAACGCTGCAATGAACATGAAAGTGTGGTTCATACTTTTCCTGTTAAGATATAAAATATAATTATTCCTTAGAGCAAGGATTCTTAAGTGGGGTCTATAACCAATAAAATTCAAGGAATCTATGAACATGAATATGAAAAAATTACATATTTATTTTCACTAACTGCAATATACCATGTCTTTCAATTTTAAGTGTAAACAACAAAACATAGTAGTGATCACAATAACTGATTTTTTTCACTCAATATATATCTCAGATATTGTCATATCACATCATTGTTACAGACATCACAAAAGGTTGTTTCTATTAATCTCATCAGTATATACACTGCAAAAGTGAGAACAGTACTCATCACATCAAGATCACATTACTTATTATAATAGACCTATAATTACTTCTGTTATTTGATAAGAATATATATCACAATTGTTATGTTTTTTACTACATTCCAGTATAATTGGTTTCTTTTGTAGTCTTATGTATTTTATTTTCTCCATTTAAAATAATTACTTAGAGCAGTTTCTAGGATTTATCTGACAGCCAAATGTGTTCATGGAACAAGAAAGATTAAGAATGATACATAGCCCTACCTGTGGTCAGCAAACTGTGGCTCACGAGCCACATGGAGCTCTTTGGCCCCTGGAGTGTGGCTCTTCCACAAAATACCACAGCCTGGGCTAGTCTATTTTGAAGAAGTGGCATTAGAAGAAGTTTAAGTTTAAAAAGTTTGACTCTCAAAAGAAATTCCAATTGTTGTACTGTTGCTATTTGGCTCTGTTGACTAATGGGTTTGCCGACCACTGCCTTAACTGGTTGGGATCAGTGGATAGAACATGAACTCAAGCGTCCCAGGTTTAATTCTGGTCAAGGGCATGTACCTTGGTTGTAGATACATCCCCAGTAGGGGGTGTGCAGGAGGCAGCTGATTGGTATTTCTAATTCTCAATCCCTCTCCCTTTCTCTCTGTAAAAAAACAAAAACAAACAAACAAACAAAACCAACAATAATATATATATATATATATATATATATATATATATATATATATATATTTTTTTTTTTTTTTTTTAAAGAATGATACACAGTGGGGCAAAAGTAGGTTTACAGTTGTTTGTATGGAAAATAATGCAATAATCAGTAAATGATAATACAGCATTTCTTTCATATTGCTCATAATTGTAAACATAATTTTGCCCAACACTGTACTACAAAAGCAAAAAAGAGTTATGACTATTTAAAATTAATTCCTGTTTTATTTTTTAACTCTAAAAAAAATGGTCCTTAAATATAGGCCTTTGACAAATTTTGCTAAGTATATTTTTGTTTTGGCTTGTTTTATTATAGATATTTGTCACAAATTTAATAGTGAAAGAGGAAAGGAGCAAAGAGAGAAAGAATTGTTTTGCAATTTATCAACTATAAGCTTTTATGTTCTATCTTATCCAAAAAGAAAAAAGAAAATTATTTGAGTGTCTTTATCTTATTTCTAAATCACTCATCTAAAAATTTATACTAGAAACTAGACAAATTTTCACCTCTTGAGGAAGTAAATTACTTAAGTTTACAAACTGATATTCAAAATATAATTTAGTTTTCAGATGTTTCTACCCAGGAGGCTGAACCTTGATATTCTATAATCCATTTAACAGGGCTGCATCATCACATTCTGTTTTAGGTCTCTTTCCAAAATACAAACATGGAAATCAAATATTTTTCCCTTCACGTTGATATTCTACTCCCTTTAGCTCCCTCTCTGGGCCTTTTCTGTAGCACTGGATCCTAGTCCTTGAATTTCTGTGTTTGTGTCTCATGTTCAGTGACTCAGCTGACCCCCACCCCCACCCCCAACCCCCACCCCCACCGGGACTTCAAAAGAAGCCATGCCCCGCAGCCCTTGTTCCAGCCGGAGGATCCTTCTGAGTCCCTCCCTGTTTACTCTTGAAATGGCCGGGCCTCCTTTCATGTCCACGTCTCAGACTCTGGCACAGTGACCCGGCTCTGATGTCAGCATCGCACCCTCTGGGTCCTGGGCTGTCCCTGAAATTGGTATGCCAGCCCTGACCGTGGCTCTGCTCTCACAGCTAGCTTGCTCTGCCTTGGGTGAGAAGTCTCCCTGTCTAGGACATCTGCCGCCTCTTCTCATCTAACGCTCAGCCAGACCTGGAAGGATCTGTAACATCAGCCACAGTTGAAAACAGGACTTTAAAAAACAAACAAAAACAAAACAAAAAAAACCCCACGATGATATCACTGATCCCTGCTGTAACTCAAATAACATCCACCTGCTTGTTACACTTTCAAACCTACTTCAGTGAAGTGACATATCTGATGCAACACAAAAGTGGCCTCTTTTGAAAGTTTTCTTGGAGGATGGGGATATATAGTGAACTACACCTCACAACCCAGAGAAAAACTCCCCGCAAAATGCTTTTGCTCAACTTTCTCCTCCAAATTTCCACATCTTATAGTAGTCCTCTCCCTGTTCCTCTCCCTCACTCTCCAGCTCACTGCTGCTCTACAAATTCCAAGTCAGTTATGAAAGGGGGAGAAACTGAGGAAGATCTCTTTGAACTCTATGTGAAGCAATTTCCCAAAGATCTTGTGAAGTGACTAACAGTACAACGTGTGAAGCAGATTCAGTATGCTGACTTTAGTGTAACAAAGGACAGGGAAGTAAGAAATCTAAGAAATGTAGCTGCATAGCTTTACAGGAAGGGACAAAAAAAGGAGAAATCTAAAAACAGGGAATTTGGTTACCTACAAAGGGTCAGGGGATCAGGGTGAAAGGGACATTTTTCTGAGAATTCCTAGTTTTATAATTTTGACCCAAAACATATCAACATTCTACAGACTCAAAGAATAAGCATAAATCAAAAAGGGATAAAGAGGAATATAAACTAAAACTGAAAGTAAACTGAAACAAGTGAACCCAATGTTATTTCAAAAGGAAAACATGGCATTATAGGGAGGGGATGGCAAGAACTACTCCAAGCAACTGATGAGCGCAGTATTTCACTCTCAGCCTTGGTAAGGCCTAGAGCAGGGGGGGGGAACAGCAAACACATCCAGAATGCTTTTTGATACGCTTGTTTTTCAGTGGCATGGCAAAGAAATTCTGAAATTACTTTATACCTATCACTTTATTTAGCAAATAAAGAAATTGGGAGCCACAGTTTTCTCACTGTGAAAGAAGGGACAAACTAGTATGGCACAGAGAAGGCCAAAACCCTGTGAGGGTAGATCTGAATTGGTAGTACGAGGAGGAACTCAAGATTTCTAATATTTTTATTTATATTAATAATATAGTGTATAGTATATTATATGTAATTTAGTATATATAGTATTATATTCTATATTATACATACATGATACTATTATATTATGCATATACTATATATTATATACTAATACATATCCTATATAATAAAATCCTAATATGCAAATCAACCAAATTGGGGGAATGACCGGTTGCTATGACACACACTGACCACCAGGGACAAACGCTCAACACTGGAGCTGCCCCCTGGTGGTCAGTGTGCTCCCACAAGGGAAGTGCTGCTCAGCCAGAAGCCAGGCTCACAGCTGGCAAGTGCAGGGGCAGTGGTGGGAGCCTCTCCCGCCTTTGCTGCAGGCAGGTGGTAAGGAGTCCTGGACTGGGAGAGGGATGTCTGACTGCCAGCTTAGGCCCAATCCCCAGAGCACAAATTTTGTACACTGGGCCTCTAGTATATTATATACATACTATTAGCCCTCTGCACAAATCCGTGCACCAAAAGCTTTCCAGTAACTCACTTCTGCCCTCTAATAGCTCTCTGCTCGCTGCCCCACCCTCCTGTAGCTCCACCTGTACCCCTTCCCCCGCCCCCCTCATAGCTTGTTGCTCTATCCCTTCCTGTAGCTATCCACTGCCCGCTTGTAGCCAGTAGCTTGCTGCCGCCCTCCTGTAGCTCCCTCTGCCCCCCCTAGCCCCCTCATAGCTTGCTTCCCTGCCCCATCCTGTAGCTCTCTGCCACCTGCTTGAAACTCACTGCCCCACCCTTCTGCCAATCCATGATCCGATCATTATACTTCACAGTGTAATGACCATTTTCATATTACATCTTTATTATATAGGATATCATATTATATAGTACATACACATGTGTGTACATATATTTATGAAATTTATGTATGTTTATATACATATACATATAGCATGGATATACACTGGTGGCCAGATTATGATGATCTCTGAACACATAATAATCTTGCCACTCAGTGTGCATGCGTGCGTGTGTGTGTGTGTGTGTGTGTGTGTGTGTGTGTGTGTTGGAGGCCTGGTGCATGAATTCGTGCATGGGTGGGGTCCAGCCAGCCTGGCGGGGGGGGGGCGGGGAACATGGGTGGTTGGCTGAACTCCTGGTTGAGGGGACAATTTGCACATTAGCCTTTTATTATATAGGATATACACTGAATGGCCAGATTATGCATTCAGAGGTCATAATAATCTAGCCATTCAGTGTATATGTGTATATACTGCACATATGTTCTAGTTTCATTCTGCACATATGTTCTAGTTTCATTCACAGAAAGGCTTAAAGGCAAAGCTCTTATAGTAGCAATAAATACCCCTAGTGCCCAGATCTTAATTTCTCCAATACCCTTCCCCCATAAAAAGGAACCAAGTCTCTTTCCTGTTTTGAGATTACAGGACACCCACGCTCACTGACTCCTTGGCAAGCTGGCTGTCAGAATTTAGCTTGAGTGTAGATTTAACTGACTGGGCTGCTGCTGTGGCTCCCACTTAAAGGTTTTCTCCGTTGGGACTCCTTTCTTTATTGATCTTATCAGTAAGGAGCAGGGGGAGTCATTTGCTGATGGGTTAGTGGTGCTAAATACCAAATACTTAGGTCCCAGGAAGGAACCCCACAGCCATACCTCATTACTATTTTCCCTTTAGGGCAGCCGTGGGCAAACTAAGGCCTGAGGGCCAGATCTGGCTGTTCTATCCGGCCTGTGGAGACGAAAGAGCAGAGGGTTCTCCTGCTCTCCCCTCCGCTCCTTCACCAGCAGCCCAAGATGAGAGTGCCAGCATGGTCGGGTTGCGTTTGTTCCGGCCCTCCGGTCCAGTTTAAGAACCCATTGTGGCCCTCGAGTCAAAAAGTTTGCCCACCCCTGCTTTAGGATAAGCCGCTCTCCAAAGTCTACCAGCATACTAAGGCTGCCATGGTTGGCAAAGAAACTAAGTTTGGTGTCAAAATGTTAAATCAAATGAGGAGGTTGCATGGGTACACTAGTTCATTCTTCAGAGATCAAAAGTGAGGTGGGGGGAAAAAATGCTCAAGACAAAACAGTGGCACACGTAGAACTAACACTTTCATCTGTGGTCCGGATTCTAGACATTTCTCTGGAGCAGAATTTATGTGATGCTGATTTTTTTTTATAGAAACTGTGAAATTCCCAATTTGTGAAAACCATTACAGGTGAAAACAGATGTGTGTTGTAAAGAAAATGAAGGAAAAAATTTTTTTGAAGCAGAGTGTGTCAGCCCTAAAAGAACACGGGAGGCGGTGGTCTGCTTCAGTGGTTTTTACAAAGGGCTTTTGTTGTTTGTTCTCCCTGTAGTTTGGGAGTTTGGAGGGTTGGGTGATGCTTTGTTTGGGTTGTTTGTTTGGATTGTTTTAAACAGATCCCCCTGGGACTCCTTTTCTTTCCTTAGGATTCAGGCAGGATTTGAGACCCTCCCCCAATCTCTTTCAGCCCCTTGTTTCATTTAACGGGATCTGACAGCCAGAGACCGTGGGCTTTCCTTAAGAAGCAAAGACGTTACTTAATGAAGTAACGCAATAAAAATACTTTCTCAACCCATCCCTACTATGGTGCAAAGGGAGGAAGAGGGAAGGGAGCAAAGTGGAGGAAGTCAGGGAGGGAGGGGTCCCTCCCAGCGCCCCTTGCCCCAGCCCTGTCCGGGAGTTCAGCCCTAATTGAGGGGTCCAAAGCTCGAAACTCCCCAAGACTCCCCAAGACTCCCCGAGACTCCCCTGGATTCCAGGGCCTCCAGGACACCCGGAGAAACCACTCTGTGGACCAACCGGGCAGGAGGGGAAGCAGAGCAAGGCTTAGGCTCATTCCTGGAGCAAGCATCTGTACAGTGCATGCAGAACTGCAGGGAGGTGCAAAAGCAATGGAAGATCTGGTCCCTGAGGGAAGGGAATTCACAGGGGAGTTGGGGGAGGGGAGAAGGAGGGATGTGAGTGAGTGAGTGAGTGAGTGAGTGAGTGAGTTTGTTAGAAAAGAGTCCCCAGCCGAAACCAGTTTGGCTCAGTGGATAGAGCTTTGGCCTGTGGACTGAAAGGTCCCAGGTTCGATTCTGGTCAAGGGCATGTACCTTGGTTGTGGGCACATCCCCAGTGGAAGATGTGCAGGAGGCAGCTGATCGATGTTTCTAACTCTCTATCCCTCCCTCTTCCTCTCTGTAAAAAAATCAATTAAAAATATGTTTAAAAAAAGAAAGAAAGAAAAGAGTCCCCAGAAGCAAATCTTAGCAGAATGTTGTTGACAGGTTCCCGGTTCCATAACTGGCTGGTACATGGAAACCCTGCTGGACTGACATGACACAGTGCGATCTTCAAAGGTGCTTTTGTTTTGTTTTTTTGTTTTGTTTTTCTGCAAAAGGTGTCTGTATATTACTAGGGTTGGGGAAATAGCAATCCTGCTGCTTCACAATTGTTTTTGCAAGAATGATGAATTAAAATGCTTGCCTCTTCATAGTAATCCTTACTCTGGAGACCAGGGGAAGCTAAGTGGATGCTCTGATTTGGGAAGTGACTGTATCTGAATAGTTAAGTTACAGGAAACAATCATCAACTGAAAGGGTCATTAAAGAACCCATCAGAGCCAGTGCCCTTTTTTCCCAAGTTAAATATTTAAGCCAGTCAAAACAGACACTTATTTATCTTAAAGTTAATACTTTCCCAGATCTATTAATGACTCATTAATCATTTATTTACTACAACAAATTTTTATTGACTACCGTGTTCAAAGCTATGTCGGAGATACAAAAGCAGACTACAAAAAGGGCCCTCTAACAGTCTGCTGGGGAAAGATAATAGAAGACAGCCCATTTACTTGTAAGTCAATGTACCATGTGTGCTAACCTGGACATAAAGTGCAGTATGTGATGAAGTTACTATTAAAAAAAATCAGGAAAGGAAAGGTTATGTCTTATATGGTATGGAAATGAAAGGACTGGAAAGTGTCCTGTCAGTGCCTGCTAGCACCACATACTGCCTAAAATTAAATCAACAGAAACAGAGAAGTAATTTTTTAAAAATAAGTCAACATGAAACAAAATTAAATATATATGTATTATTTCAGATTGAGACGGACTTTCTAAATGAAATCTTTGAAAGAAATAACAATAAAAATATTGATAAGCTTGACAGTAAAAATTTAAAACTTCTTTAGGAAAAAAATAAATGAAATTAGTAGGAAAATATTTAACAACATAGGTGCACAAAGCTTTACATCGTTACTATAAACAAAATCTTTACAAACCTGTAAGATGAGCCCTGAAATAGAAAGTTGGTCAAAATAAAAGGTAGGTAAAGAATTGTATTTGAAGGTATAAACATTTAAAAAAGAATATTCAGCTTCCACCTTGTGAGGACAGAGGGAGAAGACAGGAAACTGGCTCTCGCCAGGCACCAAATCCGCCAGCACCTTGACCCTGGACTTCCCAGCCTTCAGTACTGTGAGAGATAAATGTCTGTGGAGACCCAGTCTATAGTATCATGTTATAGCAGCCAAGCCTGACGAAGACAGATTGGTTCTGTGGTATCTTACCCCCACATACATATATATCTATATCTATCCATCTAGATAGATAGATAGATAGATAGATAGATAGATAGAGATATAGATGATATAGATATAGATATAGATATAGATATAGATATAGATATAGATATAGATAGATATAGATATAATTTTCCTTTTTATTCCTTTGTCTTTTTTCCATTATCTCTTTCTCTCTCTTCGATAGCATTTGTGCTCTCTTTTCTCTGCCCTAACTCTCTTTTCTCAGGTGGTCACTTATATTGGGATTATCGGTGTCGTCTGTACGTTTGTGCTTAGTTCCCTCTGTGTTGTGTCTTGTTGAGGTGAATTTTATCCTGTATGACCAAGGGGATTGAGAGCAAGCCACATAACCAGACACCTGGAGAAGAAACTCCATCCACGAATGGGTCAATAACACCCCAGACCCAACAACAGAGGCGGGAAGAATGTGGAGTGAGGGAAAGAGCATGAGTGAGTGAGGGAGTAAAAGAGGAGTGTGTGGTCAGGTGGTGTGTGTGTGTGAGAGAGGGGGGGGGGCAGTTAGACCCACAGGACCTCAGGGGCAGGCTAATCAGGCTCGCCTAACTATGCAGCTTCTGCTACCATTGCAAACAGTACCAGGAGGCCAGCTTGTCCTCAGAGGCCTCGCCTTTTGAAGGGAGAACTTCTGTACCTGGGCTCCCAGCCTCACCTCCACCCAGAGTGCCCTCACATAACACCTGGCACTCTACAGCCACCCCTGCCAGGGACATGCTACCTAGGCTGTGATCCCAACAGTGTGGAGTTTCCTCAAAAAACTAAAGATGGAACTCCCATTTGACCCAGTGACCCCACTTCTAGGAATACTAGTATATCCCAAGAAGCTAGAAACATGAATCAGAAAGGATATATGCATCCCTATGTTCATAGAAGCACAATTCACCATAGCTAAAATATGAAAATAGTCTAAGTGCCCATCAGCAGGTGAGTGGATTAAAAAACTGTGGTACATCTACACAATGGAATACTACAAAGGAGTTCTTATCATTTGCAACAACATGGATGGAGATGGAGAGCATTATGCTAAGTGAAATAAGCCAGTCAGTGAAGGATAAATATCACATGATCTCACTCATTTGTGGAAATAATGAACAACATAAACTGATGAACAGAAACAGAACCAGAGACAGAGAAACATCGATCAGAACATCAAACCTCAGGGAAGGTAGGGGATGGTGGGGATAAGAGGGAGAGATCAACCAAAAGACTTATATGCATGCATATAAGCCTAATCAATGGACACAGACAACAGAGAGGTGGGGGCATGAATGGGAGGTGGGGGGTAATGGGGGAATAAGGACACATATGTATTACCTTAATCAATAAAGAAATTTTTAAAAAATAATAAAGAAAGAATATTCAAAAGAAGATTGAAAAATAATTTCTTCTCATAAAGTTAAAGGAAAAGAAAAGAAAAAAGAAACATAATATTTCATACATAAATTAATCAGAAAAATTGCATGCTAATATTTTATACTAATGAAATTGAGTTAAAATAAGTACTCATTTT
Organism: Vespertilio murinus; assembly: GCA_963924515.1. NCBI lineage: Eukaryota > Metazoa > Chordata > Mammalia > Chiroptera > Vespertilionidae > Vespertilio > Vespertilio murinus. Next base: position 124,073,797 of record OZ004708.1, read on the forward strand.
CTGGAAACTGAATTGTAAAACAACTTATAAATTGACTTTCTAAAATATGTAATTTAAAACTAATGATCTTTGCAACTTTTTACTATAATAGATCACAGGTCTATCATCACCATTATTAGCATCATCATATTTCCCAATAATTGTATTTTATGATTTCCAATGACTTCCCACACCATTTTTGCTTAACTATAGTAAATGGGATATATTGTTTAAAAACATGTGAGACAACCAAATAAATTTAAATATGGGTTGCATATTAGATCATATTAAAGTTATTAATATTGTGAGTTGTGGTGACATAATTTGTGCATAAGCCATTATTTCAATTAACAATGCATAATGAAGTATTTCTAGATGCAATGACACAATGTCTGAAATTTGCTTGAATACTCAAACCAATATATATAGGGGGGGAGTAAATAAAACAAAATTGTCAAAATACTGATAATTGTCAAAATACTGAAGATAGATGATCGGTTTATAAGAATTTGTTATACTTTTTTCTCTGCTTTTGTATATGCTTTAGATTTCTCACAATAAAAACTGGAAGGAGACTTGACTTGGGGTGGTAAACACAGCATACAATACACAGATGATGTATTGTAGAACTATATACCTAAAACCTGTACAGTTTTATTAACCAATATCACCCCAATAATTTTTAAAAGAGTAATTGCAAACTTAAAATGTAGCATTTTAATACAGGATGTCCCAAAAACATGTCTACACAGTTTAACAGCTGATAGTTTAATTGATGTTTCTTCTTTTCAGCCAAACTAAGCTTTTAACAAAGGAAATTCATCCTAAAATGGGACTGGAAGTTTGAAAACAGAGTTGAAATACAAATACTGCCTTTGTAATTATTCAAAGTGTGTATTTTGGGGGACACGTTGCCCCCCCAAAAAAATATACAACACATTTTAATAGCTGATAGCTCACTTAATTTTCACTCCTTTTCAGGTTTAAGTGATTTGAAATAATAGGTGAATCCAGACTAAGCTTTGAACAAGGAAAATTTACCCACTAGACTTTTTTACGGGTGTACATAAAAGATAAAGCTTACAGTATAGAACTGGGAATAGTTGAACTGAGGTCACACAAATATCCGATGAAATCATTATTGATGTTTGCAATTCCATTGCTTTGAATATCAGCAGTGCCTGGACCACAATGGTCGTCAGTTTGAAAATAGGCAATGACAAAAAAATTTATTCATTTCTGTTGATTCTTTTCAATTTTGAAAATGAACTTTATGTTAATAAACACTGACTTTATAATCATTCAAAGTATGTATATATATTTTGGGACGCCTGTAGTGTTTTGGTTTTTGTATTGTTGTTTTTTGTTTTGTTGTGTTTTGTTTTTTCGGAAAGGACACATTAGAGTAGTTTAAAGGGTAAGTTTACATTTAATAAAAACATGTACAATTACTTACATAAATAAATAGAAGGAAATAACTAAAAAAGTGCTTAACGTGTTAATAGAATAATTTTGGCCAGCTACAGATTAATGTATTTTACAGGTAGAAAAACATTACCCCTAGAGCAGTATTTCCCAAAGTGTGGTACGCGTACCTCCAGGGGTACGGGAAGAGTTTGGTGGGGGTACGCGTTGCATGGGAGTTTGGTGGGAATATGCACTGCACCATGCTTAGCTGCACCTAATTCTACATTCTCATGAGTCAAGTAAAGACAGTCTTGTGAGGCATGAGATGGTCTGGTGTGCAAATAAATGTTTTTTTATAGTATAACTTTTATTTATATTTTATTATGAATAATTTTATTTTTCGTTTATTATTATTATTTTGTGTATGTACCCAAAAAATAAAAAATATATTTTGATTGTCATTAAAATACATCCTTTTTTTGACGAGGGGTACTCAGCATTACGAAAATTATAGAAGGGGTACACATATGTCAAAAGTTTGGGAAACACTGCCCTAGAGAAATCAGAATGACGCTTTCTAAGGCAGTGGGATTTTTCTCAGTACAGAGTACTCTTTGTCTTGTTTAGGTGTACAATATCACTAACTTCTGAGTTATCTCCCTTCCTCTGACTTCTCACACAATCTCCTCCTTTTCTATTGACAGTAGATGTCACTACAGGAATACTAGAAGTGGGTCAAAAGCCATGGTGAAAATCATTTTTTAAATCTCAGTAATACTATTTTTGTTTATACTTAAAAGCATATTTTTAAAAATTTATTGAATAAGGTTATGTTCCCATCAGTTATAGATAAAAATAAAAAATTAATTTGTATAACTGGTGTCAATGTCAATTTGCAAAAAAAAAAGCAAAAAAACTGCTCCTATCATGCCATAACCTATAACATGTTCCTTGTTGCCACAGTCTGGGAAAAAGATTGAGAGGACAATTAACATGTAATACTTGTCTTGTGTTATTTCAATTTTGGTCCTTTCTTCTGCTATGGATTTGAGGTAGCTGCAGTACAGAAATATATTACTATAGAAAATGAAAGCCTCTTGCATATGAAAATCTCTCATCACTTCCTAACAGATAGGAGTCTTCTGTTTATATATGGCAAGTCTTTTCTAGGTTAGTAGCCTGCCCTGTCCCAGAATCTAAAGCTTATACTGGTCTGTTTTAGTGCTGGACTTGCCATGTGTGATTTGCAAAGACAATGGGACTTGAGGCCAACAGACTCTGATTCTTTCATATCCTCATGATCCTTACTCATCTCTGAACTCGTGGCTCTATGACCTAGCCTCCATCCTTGCCTGTATTTTTATGGATCTTGACATTTATAAGTTCTTTTCCTACTGTTTGTATCTTCAATTTCCCCCAACAGACCCTGATTTATGATGCTCCAGTTACTCCCCACTGCTTTAACCTTGGCTTCAATTAATTCTACATGTTCCCTTCGCCCACAGCCTTTCTAGCTTCCCTGTGTCCCTGCCCTCCTGCAGCCACTGCACCACAGCCCAGCAGAGCTCCACGTGGGCATCTGATGCTCCATACAGAGTTTTGCTAGCTCATCTACCAGCAATAAATGTGTGGTTCATAACATCACTTTGACAAAGATTTATAACATAAATGCTGATAAATGTATTTTCTTGGGTGTTAGTTACTATCATCTTGGCCAAAAGGAAAGGATGTGGGCTTCATTTACAGTTCTGCAGGCAAGAAGCACCTTTAGAATTTGGTGTATTCTGCAAGTGTGGACTTCCCTTTCACCAGCTCAGTTCAGATACTGCTTCCTAGAAACAAGGAAAATGAGTAAAACTTAAACCTGAGGCTAAAACCAAAAGCTTCATTTAAGTCAATAATCTCTAACTTTGCTATAACCCAGTGGTCGGCAAACCACAGCTCACGAACCACATGTGCCGTATCTCTCGTTGCCTGACATCCCCCACTTCTTCTAACACCACTTCTTCAAAAGAGACTCACTCAGGCCAGAAACCGACTTCTGCACATGGGCCATGAAGTTTCAATCACACTGTATGTGTGTGCCCGCATGTGGTATTTTGTGGAAGAGACACACTCAAGGGGCCAAAGAGCTGCATGTGGCTCACAAGCCGCGGTTTGCCGACCACTGCTATAACCAAATCTCAAACCCCATTTTAACTACTTACTTATTCCACAAAATGTGTTCTCTCTATGACCTAGCTACCAGGGCAACAGAAAAGCCTCAAGGAAAGACTGTGTTTTGAGTGAAGTAGATGTGGGTTCAAATTAGATATAACTCCTGCTATGTAACTTTGGACCCATTTCTTAACCTGCCTGAACTTCTGTTTTCTTAGCTATAAAATCCTATATAATAAAAGAGAAACGTGAAAATTGACCATACCTCTGCTACACCCACAAGCCAATCAGGAGCAAGCATGCAATTTAACCCAACAAATATGGTGGTGGCCACAGAGCTAGAGCCAGCAGGAGGCTTGGGTTGTCCCCAGTGATGGAGGAAGCCAAGCTTCCCACCCTCCCTGACAGCCCGTGGCCTCTGCTCAAGGCTACAAAGTTTTAATTATAGAAAATAAATAAATCCCAACAAAAATGGTGGTAGCTATGGAGCTGGAGAGAGCAGGAGGCTTGGGTTTCCCCTGGCGATGTAGGAAGCCAAGCTTCCACCTGCTTTGGCCTGCCCTGGCCTCCACTCAAGGATACAAAGTTTCAGTTATAGAAGATAAATAAATCCCAGATACCAGGGCCTCTGGTTGTGTCACCAGAGGGCATGGCCAGCCTGCAAACCACCACAGGCCCCTTTTCCAGGCCACCCCACACCCCAAGGGAACCCCCAACCTGATCGGGGGCCCCCACCCATGCACCTATACTATTTAATAAAAGAGTAATATGCAATTGGCCATCACTCCAACATAGAAGATGGCTGCCTCCATGTGAACACAATATGGCCGCCACAAGATGGCCAGCAGGGGAGGGCAGTTGGGAGGGACCAGGCCTGCAAGGGAGGGCAGTTTTGGGGGACCCAAGCCTGAAGGGGAGAGCAGTTGGGGGGACCAGGCCTGCAGGGGAGGGCAGAGAGGGATGACCAGGCCTTCAGGGGAGAGCAATTATGGGTGATCAGGCCTGCAGGGGAGGACAGTTAGGGCAATCAGGCTGGCAGGGGAGTGGTCAGAGGATGTTCCGGCTGACAGGCAAAAGCAGTTAGGGGCAATTAGGAAGGCAGGCAGGCAAGCAGTTGGGATCCAACAGTCCTGAATTGTGAGAGGGTTATCCCATATTGGAGAGGGTGCAGGCTGGGCTGAGGGATAACCACCCCCTCCCTGATGTACGAATTTCATGCACCAGGCCTCTAGTGAAGATAATAATACCTATTACATAGACTGGCTATAATAATTAAATGAGGTAATGGATGTACAGTTGATTCTCATTAAATAATAGGTGTGTGTTTTTTTTTAATTTCCATCATGCCATAAGGAGAAAAAAATCTAGGTTTACCTCATTTGGGCCAAGAATCTGCTTCAAATGGCAATCACTGAATCCTAGAGGCAAAATACAGAAAATGACAGAAAAGAGAATGAAGTTTACGTGAGAAAAGAATAAACTATGGGAAGAATAAGGAGGACCAGAGAAGGCTGTTTATGTTGAATGACACAGAGATTCTATGGTTCTAAACAACATAATCCACATTTTTAAAGAAATTTATTAGAAAGATGTGGGATTAAGTAGCTAACAAAATCAAAGGAACCTTGAATAACTAAGATTCATGCAGGACAAGGAAGGAAGCAGTAGTCATCAATGCAGGTTGGATAATCTCTTCAAGTCATGCCCATGGAAATGAAGCCTCTAACCATTTTCTTTCCTTAAGATACCGGCTAAGATTCAAGATCCTGAGAGAGTCCATTAGCCTATCTTGGGTCATGTACTTGCCCCTTGGTTAAAGGAGCCCAGTCACCTTGAATGACAGTCTGGTACACTTCAAATAATAGTTCATAATTGGGAAGGTCTGAGTCATCAGAGAGAATTGGGGTTTTCTGTTAGAGAAGGAGTAAGGAAGGTTGAGCAGGCAAAAACAGCAGGACTCATGGCAAACTATATGTGGGAGGTGTGAGAAAAGGTACAGGGAGAAAACATAATTCTGTGCAAACCTACTTTATACCATTGATCAAAATGTGTTACAAGCATTCCTTTACCTGGGCCCCCCATGACGTTATAAACTCCTGAGAGCAAAGGACTGCTTTGAGTATTTGTCCTCAGTAGCTGTCCCAAGGGAACTCTCAGCAAAAGTTAGACTCACAGAAAGTTTCCACTTCACTGCACTGGAGTGTCACAATGGAACCATTATTGGTTGGGTCCCATAAACAAAGGAAGTATATTCATTTACACCAATCACCAAAACTCAGAATTAGAAATAAATTAAATTAGCTAAAAATTCATTTTTAATCTTTAGAATTTATGAATAATGTAGGTGAAGGAGAAAAAAGATCTTTAAAGTCTAGTAAACAACAGTAACAATATTTATTGTATATTTTGATGTATACAATAAATTTATTTCTGGCTAGTTTGTGTGTTTTTTTAAAAGTCAAAATCTCATTTTTTTTAAAAAAAAAAAAAAGCAATTGAGCCCAACCCATTCACCAAGAGATCATCAGTGCCATTCCCAGTCAGTGTACATGCCAGGGTTGTGGGCCCAATCTCCAGTCGAAGGCATGCAGGAGGCAGCCAATTAATGATGTTTCTCTCTAGTTGCTATTTCTCTCTCTCTCTCTCTCTCTCTCTCTCTCTCTCTCTCTCTCTCTTCCTTCCTTTCTCTCTAAATTTAATAAAAACATATTTTAAAAAACACACAATTGAGATGCACACAGAAAGATGCCAGCCCTTTACAGGCATCCATGACAGGGCAATGACATAATTTATCCACCACCACACCCCAACAGCCTGCAGTTCAGTATTTTCTCACAAAAGCGTGTCTGTTTATTAATTTACCCATACTTCTTGCCAAGTCCCCTTAGTGAGTAAAGATATAGTATAGACATAGAAACTTAGCATGAAACCTTGGTCTTAAAACCTAATGGCTCGTGTGGGTATCAAATTCGTGAACACTAGGAGTTGATAATAAATGACTTGTGTGGTATTCAGGGGTGTGTGTGTGTGTGTGTGTGTGTGTGTGTGTGTGTGTGTTTAAACCTGAAGTGAATGAATTTTAGAGTCAGAGTTTAAATGAAAATTTATGGAAGGTTATTGGAAACTGTTATGATTATTTTGACCTCAAATAATTAAAAAGTGACCTTTAAATTTCATTTAATTAATGAGTCCATTTTCCTAAGAAACTAATTTTTTTCCTTACCAACCTTAGACGGTTATATAATGACCTTCACATATTGCATATATGTTTCTCTGTTGGTTAATGTATGTATCTCATTGTTCCAGAAAGTATAGGGAAAGACTTTTAAAACTAGAAAGTTAGGAAGCAGACTCTCCCTTTTCTGTCACTGAACAAAGTTATTAAAAACCCTCCTGAACCCATCCCAATATTCCTTTTCATCTTCTTTAAACATCATCATTGCAGTTTTGTAAATATTGCATTCTAAGAAGAAAATATTTTTCATTAGACATGGAGGCTTTCTCTTTTAAGTAGAAATTTACAGTTAATTAACAAAAAAATCAATTAGTAGGTTTTTACAGTGTCAATAATGAAGCTAAAGGGCATTAACTCTTATCACAAAGTTGTCAATCAAGGGATTGTGTGATAATAGGACAAAAAGGGAAGTGTTCAACTAATGGTATTACCACCTGGATTTTCAGGGGGCTATAAAATGCCTCCTTTTCTAAGTGTGAAGCAGATAAAAGTGCCTCTCTCTCCTATTGATTACAGGCCTGAAGCAAAAGTGGTCAATTGACTTTCCTGGGCTAATGAAGTCACCTCTCTTCAGGGGTCAGGTCATAAATTCTTTACTATCTGCAATGGTTAATTTTGTGTGTCAACTTGGCTAGATTAAGGTACCCAGTTGTTTGGTTAAATACCAGTCTAGATGTTGCTGTGAAGCTATTTTTTAGATGTGATTTAACATTTAATCAGTAGACTTTGAGTAAAGCAGAGTACCTTCCCTGATATGGGTAAGCTTTATTCAATCAGTTGAAGGCTTTAAGAGCAAGGACTTAGGTTTCCAGATATATATCCCTGTTTTGTTTTTTTTCCTCCGGAAAACCCTGATTAATACACTATCTTAAGAGTGTTTCCAAAGTTTTAATGAATGGAAAACTAGTGCCTACCTTTTTAAAATTTTAAATAGTTCAAATAGATTATTTTTTCTGATTTCATTGTATAAGTTTATGAATAGCACCACATTCTCTCACTTCCTGTTTAAAACCCACAAATGGCTTCTCAACCCCCAAAATCCTTAGCATGGCCTAAAAGGCCCTGTGTGATCTGGCTCAGATAGAAGGTTCATCTAACAAGATTACTGGCATCAGACATTTGTACAAATCACTTCCTACTGTCAGCTATGAACAATCAGTTAACAAAAGGTGCCTCACTCTGTGCCCTTGGGAACACAGAATTAAAACAGCTGGGCACAGATATTCTTAACAGTTTCGATAGAGTATCTGAGTGGGTTGTTCTATCCCTTGCTAGCTATTTCTGTCCAGGCATCGGGGGGCCTGTCTTCAGAATCAAATAACAGGCAGTCCCTTGGGTTATGTCACCATCTCCCATTTATTTATTTTTTAAAAATTAAAAATTTTTTAAAGTCTGTCATTTCAATGTATGTACATATGGGCTTTATGTTTTTTTACTATTTACTGTATTTACCACAAGAAAAGGTCAGGAATTGTTATCTTTTAAATTTTTCTTACTGTGTCACTTCATTACTGCTGTGTATGTGCTCCATGTGAGTGACGTAGGTGCTTATGTAGGTGGGTTCCGACTTACGTCGCACCACAGGAACACATCTCCGACATAACCCTCCGACATACAGTACAAGGACCTACTGTAGCTTCTTCCCTGAGAACTACTGGCAACCAAGTGAGAAGGGTTTACTCATTGGTGCTCATTTCTCCAAACTCCATTTCCATAACTAAATCTATTTTGACAACGCAACGTCCCCATGGGTGTGTTGCAATACTACTGCATTGCTTTCCTAAGATACACACCCTTATCATGGTGATGGAACTCAAGAAACACTCTAGTGCCATGGAAAAAATCAGAAGGGACATCTTGATCTCCTTAGTAGCACATTTAAAAACTATCACTTAGGTTACTGTCTCTCAGGACACATTACATCTACTTTGGATCTATTTTTACTTTCCTTAGTTTGATCTGGCACAGTTCCTATAATCTGAGAACTATTTGGGATCTGGTGCTCCTTGCACACTGATCAATTCATCCTATCCTTGAGTAGTATGATGATGTGTTTTTTCCCTATCTCTGAGTCATTCATCACCCTCTTCTAAACCTGTCTAAACATCTCTATTTTCAACATATTTGTCAGAACTTAGGTTATCCCATTCCACCCCTCACCAAACATAGTGCAATGTTTACCTTTTGAGAGATTTCCCATAATAGAAGCAAAAATCCATAGAAATTTCCCAACAAGAGACTCATCAAAAAATGGACATGTCTATCAGGTTGGCTGTACCACCATAGATCATATCATGTCCACAACACACACACACACACACACACACACACACACACACACACACACGGGGCGGGGGGGGGGGGGACAAAAACAGGAAATTCAGTTTAGCTGTCTTCTGAACCAGTCAAATTGAGTTGAGGATGACTCACTTTAATACATCCTATTCTGATTATATGAGTCAACAGAGTGTTATATTTAATGAAAAAGATGTCTCAGGATTGTAAATTTCTCAATTTGGCTCATTAGCACCATAAAGACTCATTTAGATGTAAGTGAAAAAGTCCAACATTACAGAAGAAATCAAAGCTGGAGGCCAGATCAGTATTCATGAGTCTCTCTGAGTATAATGACTTAGCCAGAGACCTTTCCTTTTAACAAATAAATTTCTATTTGAGATTTATTATAAAGTAATGTGTTTATAGAAAGGCCTATGGAAAATTAAAAAAAAATTGCAAGATCCTAAAATTATCCTATGGCAATCATGTTAATGTCTGAGGCTGAGACGGTATTTTACAGTGCATGTATTTTAGATGATATTTGGATCACAGGATATATATATTTCTGGATTTTTTTCACTTAATATTTTATCTGGAATATTTATGTTATTAAATATTTTTGAAAGTTAAAGAATGAAAAATATTTATAGCATAGATATACCACAGGAGACCTGCTCTTGTTAAACATCTATGTTATTACCAACGAGGTAAATAACAAAAACATTAGCACATTACTCTAAAAATAGATAAATAAGGGGGAAAATCAAGCATATCTTATTACTTTCCAACATGAGCCATTTTAGAGTAAGCAAATTGTTAGAGAGGGAAAGTTTTTCTTTATAGAAATTTTTCAGTTAACTAATGTAAAAAAATTGGTAGAATTTAAAAATACCATTTGTAAATCCTCATAAAATCATGGATTTAGGAACAATAATTAATGAATGGTAAAACTAACAACTATATAAAAAGTCAACAGGGAACTTAATTTGTAAAGTAAATTTAAAAAAAAAAAAAAAGAGGTCTCACCAGAACCTACAAAGCAATCACTAAAAGTGGGGCAACCAGAAATTATATGCATTCTGGTGTAATACAACAGGAAGTAAAAAACACCACACATCTAGTATTCTTGCCAAAAATAAAGATAAAAATGAGCTTAACTCTACTCAAGCCTCATTCTAAGTACTAGTTCATAGAAAATATGAGGTGTAGACAGAAAAAAAAATTATTTGATACCATGAAGTAGACATCAGCTAAATCTAGAATATGGGACATTCTATAGGACAAAAGACCTAGTTTATTTATCAAATAAATAACAGAAGAAACAGGTAGGAGGGACTCTTATTAAAAGAAACTTAAAAGGCATAATGTCAACATATGCAATTTTCAGATTTCTTTTAGTTTCTAATGTGAACATAACAATTACAAAAAGAAAATCTTGAGACAATGAAGAAATTTAAACTTAAAAAACATTCAATTCTCTTAGATCTAATAATGGCCTTTGGCTATTATTTTAGACTTTTGTCATACAGAAATATTTAGAAATAAAATAATAAGACGCCTTAGATTTGCTTTAAAAAAAAAAAACCTCCTAGAGAGACAGAGACAGAGAGAGATCAGGACAGAGAGACAGAGAGAGACAGAGACAGAGACAGAGACAGAGAGCACAGAAACAGCTGAAACCAGACTGGAAAAATATTAATAATTGTTGAAGCTGGGTAATGGGTACTTTTGAAATTTATTGTAACATTCTTTACACTTTTCTATTTGTATAAACTGTATATATATTTATTTCTAATACCACAGACATAAGGTCAAAAGGCATAAACTTCCTTAAGGTTCTTAAAAGAAAAAATTTAGAGGAACCAAGTTGGCAGCATAGGTACACACTTGTACTTGCTGCCTCACACAACTGCATCAAAACTGCAACTAAAAGACAAAACGGACATCACCCAGAACCATGGGAAGACTGGATGCTTGGAAATTCTATGACTAGAAGGAAAGAGAAAAGCGCATTGAAACTGGTAGGAGGTGAAAAAGTGCAGAAGTATGGAGGTACAGAGGTGCACACAGAAATAGGTTGGCAACTGGGTACACTGTTGTCTTTTTCTATCCAGAGGGAGATACAAGCTCCCAATTGCTCTGAACTCGTTCTGGAAAAGATTCTGGGGACCCAGACTCATATGGGGAGAAACTGGACTGTCTGGCAGCAGGCTGGAACGTGAGGGCGGCTTTCTCACAGAGGTACTTGCAGGGATCATTGTTCCTGCACAGGGCCACAAGACACAGAGGCCTGGAGACCTCTCTGAGGCAGAGCAGACTGGCAGCCATTGTGGTTTGCTCTGCTCTGCTGATTTCCTGAGACCCCCACCCCACCCAATTACAACCCCACCCAAGCTGTGAGCAGAGGATTTTGCTTATGAATGGCCTGTCCTTTTGCAATCTAAAAACTAACAAACTGCAGCTGGGTGAAAGAATGCCAAACTTCCAAAAGAAGGCCTAGACAGCAGCCTGCATTGCTTCACAGATGGGCCTCATCTGAGCACTTCCAAATCCCAAACAAAGAGGAGGAATCTGCAAATCTCTGCAGCTCCTGCTGGGTAGCCTCAGGACTACAAAGTGGCTGACTTTGCACCTCCTTGGAGATCCAAGAGCAAGTGTACCTAGTGGTCAGAGTGAGACCATCCCAGATTACAACTCCTCACATCCATAAGTGACACACTCAAGAGGCAGACTCAGTGAGCACCAAAGCCCCACTGAAACAAGTCCTTAAGGGTGTTTCCAGCATAGCAGTTTACCCATTGTAGACACACCTGGTCCTCACAGCCAGTTGGCCTGGTGGTCAATTCCTCCAAGTGATACCAACAGCAATCAAGACTTAACTACAACAAGACTGTGAACACAGCCCACAGAGGGGTGAACCAAGAATGTCAACCTCAGGTAATTAGGGAGGCTGAGCCACTGAGCCCTATAGGACACCTAGCACACAAAACCATTCAATCAACACAGGGAAGCAGCCAAAATGTGGAGACAAAGAAACATGTCACAAATGAGAGAAATGGAGGAAAGCAAACTACTGGATATAGAGTTCAAAACAATAGTTATAAGGTTACTCAAGAATCTTCTAGAAACCACCAATAAATTTAGACCCTCAAGGATATGAAAAAGGACCAATTAGAAATTAAGCATACACTTACTGAAATAAAGACTAATATACAGAGAGCCATCTGCTGCAGACTACAGAACCCCAAGAATCAAGTCAAAGATTTGAAATATGAAGAAATAAAAAACACCCAATCTGAAAAGAAAAAGAAAAATCCAAAAATATGGAGAGTGTAAGAAGCCTCTGGGACAACTTCAAGCATATCAACATCAGAATTATAGGGGTGCTATAGAAGAGAGAGATCAAGATATTGAAAACCTATTTGAAGAAATAATGATAGTTTCCCTACCCACCCCCACCCACCCCACCTTCTTAGCACCATGCTCTACCGCCCTTTTGTATTTACGTATTGCCTATACTTCCCTTAAAAACAGAAGTAGAATAGTTCGCTTCTTTATGTCATCAAGAAGAGAACTGGAAGAGACCAAAACAAGATGGCGGCCTAGGTGGTCTCCTAAGCTGCCACCTCATCAACAATTTGGAAAAAAACAACAGCTAAATTCGAAAGGGATCACATCAGACCCACAGGAAAGCTGGCAGAATGGGATGGCTACAACTAGAGACAAAGCAAGGCACTGCTGCCACCATGTGGAATTTAAAACTATGGTGGAACCAGACCCGCTGGAGATGCCGCCGCCACCGCCACTGTGAGTGAGGGAAGCCCACTGGGAGCAGAGCTTGCTCCTCCCCAGGCCCAGGGACTGGGCCTTCCCGGCCAGCCCACCATGGGAGCGAGGGAGCCGATACCAGGCCTCGGCCACGCCTTCCACTCCTGCCTGGAACGAGACTCCTTTGAATGCTGTCTCCCCGCCCGCAGCCATCTCAGCCCGGCCTCTGTGCCCGCCGTGCTGGTGAGGATATGGTGTGGCGCCTTCTGTTCACAGCCCCGGCGAGTCCTTTGTCGCTGCTGCATGGCCGGGCCAGACCTTCTGCCGCTACCATCTTGTGGATTTTAAAACTACAGTGGAAATTGAGCCACAGGAGCCACCATTGCCGCTGCACCCGCCTCCACCGAGTGTGAGGGAAGCCCACAGAGAACGGAGCTCACTCCACCCCAGGCCCAGGGAGTGGGCCGCTTCAGAGCTTGGCCTCCACGTCCACAGCCGCTCCGCTCCCGCCCAGAATGAGACACCTTTGACCGCGGTCTCACCGCCCACAGCCATCTCAGCCCGCCCACAGCCCTCCCAGCCCACCCACCATGCTGGTGAGGAGCTGGCGTGGTGCCTTCCATTTGCGGCCCTGGAGAGCACTTCGCCCATCAAGCCCACCGCCGCAGGGCTGAGCCTGAGCCTCTGCCGAGACCCCAAGGAGGGGCACTGCTGCCGCCATGTGGATTTTAAAAATACAGTGGAAGAGGAGCCACGGGGGCCACCGCCGCCACACCTGACACCGCCGCCACAAGTGAGGGAAGCCCACTGGGAGCGGAGTTCACTCCGCCCCGGGCCCAGGGAGGGGGCTGCTTCGGAGCTTGGCCTCTGCGTCCACAGCTGTTCTGTTCCTGCCCAGAATGAGACTCCCCGGAGCCATACTAGCCGCCTGCCGTGCTAGCAAGGAGCTGGCGTGGCGCCTCCTGTTCTCGACCCCAACACCCCAGGGGAACCATGTGCCCCAGGTGAGCTGTGTTCTCCAGGGGGCCATGTGCCCCGGGTGAGCCGTGTGCCCCAGGGCGCCGTGTGTCCCAGGGGGCCGTGTGCCCCAGGTGAGCCGTGTGCCCCAGGGGACTGTGTGCCCCAGGGGGCCGTGTGCCCCGGGTGAGCCCAGGTAGGGGAAGTTTTCTATCATTATTTCGATTCCAGTCAGGGGCAGAAACCTTGGCTGTGGGCACGTCCCCAGTGGGGGGTGTGCAGGAGGCAGCTAGTCGATGTTTCCCTCTCATTGATGTTTCTATCTCTCTCCCTTCCTCTCTGTAAAATATCAATAAGAAATATTTAAAAATAAATAAATAAAAATTCCTAGCCTCTCCTAAAATGAGGTAAATATTCATGATCTTAGAGTTTTTTTAATGAATTTTTAATCATACACTTTTAATTCATCTGGATTTCATCTTGGTGTACGGCTCATGGTGTCAATTGGGACATTACTTTTATTATTTTCTAAATAGTAAGCCATCTTTTTATTTCTTTTTCTTTTTTTTTTCAAGTTTAAGATGCCTCCTGACATTTAATAAATCTCTCCATATACTCTTGAATGTTTCTGATCTTCTTGATACTATGGCTCCCACTTAACATTGAACTTTGGGTCTGCACTGGATTATTGTGATTTTGTTCCTGGTGAATAGAAATAGACTTATTTTTTGTTTGTTTGTTTTTTTTAATTAGAATACCAAATGAGAGAAACAAGGAGAGGGCAAGAGATTATTATAACATGGACAACAGATTCATTTCAGTGGATATCATCTGTATCACCAGCATCTATACGAAAGCTGTATTCTAGAAGAGAGACTAGAGATTCCAGAGTTTGGTATACAAAGATTCAGAATCGATTTTATTTATTTACTGGTATCCTTGAATAAAGCACTTAACTTCTCTAATCCTGTCTCCTGCACTACAAAATGAAGATTATAATATCTATATCATAGGGTTCTTGTAGGTTCAAATGTACGTAAGAGGTGGTTAAGAAATTCTTATAAAATATAAAAAAGTATAATTTTATTTTAAAACATAAATTTTGATAATGTCAAGGATATTGGGAGTGGGGCTTGGGAGGCAATAAAATCCTTAGGAAGATGCTGGAGATGTTTGCCATGCCTTTTTCAGTGATTTCTGCAGTGAAGATGTCCACTTTTAGAACAAATGGGTATTATGTAATCTGCTGGCTATGATGAAGGGAGTTAAAATACACACAAACATCTTGTTTAGCTTCTGGGACTGCTGCGTCACTGATGAAATTTACAATTTTGCTATTAACTTCAATTCTATGTGATCACTTTGAGTAAAGCATGGAATAGACTAAAATAAAATTCACTCTGTGCCTTTTGATAACAAGATTAAGTTGAATAAAAACAAAATAGTCATGGGTATCTAACACTAAATCCACCAAGGACAAACCAGAGCCCCAGTGACAACAGTCCAAATAAATCAAGCCATACCCTTTCTTCTTACATTTTAGTCATGAAGTTAGCAGTGCTTCTCGGTTATATTTTCTTCTAAGTCCTCAAATTTCTATTAAATGCCTACTACATGATAAGCATACCCAGGCATTTGTTCATATATATTCTCATTTAAACCATATAATAACCCTGGGAAGTTCATATTATCTTTTTTTATTTACTAAAGAACACCAAGTTGAGATTAAGCAGCTATATAAGGAACAGAACTAAAATTTTAACCTAAGTCCTCTAATTCAAAGACCTTTCATAGCTTACTTTTCCTTTCCTGAATTTCTTGTGGATGCAAAGTATTCTTACCATTAATAATAACAACAAAAGAGAAATATAATCATAGAATATATTTTAAACTATAAGATACTGTTCTCCCTCTTTTTTAAAACTGGTTCATGGATTTTCAGATAGAAGAAAGATTCCACATTGAATTATTCTCATCATGTGAAATCAGAGTAAAGATAAAAGCCCAACCCAGCCAGTATTGCTCAATGGTTTAGTGTCCACCTATGAACCAAGAGGTCCAGAATTAATTCCCCATCTGGGTACATGCCCTGGTTGTGGGCTCAGTCCCCCATGTGGAAAGGGTGGGCATGCAGGAGGCAGCCAATCAATGATGGACTCTCATCATTGATGTTTTGATCTCCCTCTCCCTTCTTCTCTGAAATCAATAAAATTATATATATATATATATATATAGATATATATATATATATATATCTATATATATATATATTTTTTTTTTTTAAGACAAAAGCCTGCCGAAACCGGTTTGGCTCAGTGGTAGAGCGTCGGTCTGTGGACTGAGGGGTCCCAGGTTCGATTCCGGTCGAGGGCATGTACCTTGGTTGTGGGCACATCTCCGGTGGGGGGTGTGCAAGAGGCAGCTGGTCGATGATTCTCTTTCATCGATGTTTCTAGCTCTCTGTCCCTCTCTCTTCCTCTCTGTAAAAAATCAATAAAATATATTAAAAAAAAAAAAAAGACAAAAGCCCATCCAAGGCAGAGGCTTAGACTCTGGAGATAAACAGACATTCCTGAGAATGAAATCTGGCTCTACCTTTATCTACTATGTTTCTCGGGTAAGCCACTTTACCTCTCAGAACCTCAGTTACCTCATCTATAAAATGGAAAAATAATTCCTCCCAGAATATTGACTCAAAGATGAAATCAAATAGCATACACATTACCCTAGGCCATGCCCAGAAAACTATACCTGGTATAGTACACTTTCCATTTTTTAGGAGCAAGTTATCTGATTTTCAGAATACAGATGGATCATTAAGAACATTCATTCATATACATAATACTAAACATGGCCTGTGTGCCCACTAGGAGGACATACATATTTTTAAATATTGTGATAATTGTTGCCTCGGAGATCAAATATGCACTGCTTTGACCTACAACTCCAACCCCACCAGCTGCAGTCTGCTCAGTTTATCTGCTCAGCCTCTGCCCAGCTCCTTCCATCTTGCTATCCCCACCCAATCACTCTCTCTCCCAATCCTGGTCAAGATTTCAGCTCTTCTCCCCTTTATATAATAGCTGTTGTCTAATCTCCCCATGTGTGCAGTTCAGCTGGAACGTGATTAGGGACCAAGTCCCCTCGGGTATCTAACAACAGTTAACATGACACAGAACTAACATGGTTATATTTACAGATTATTTGGGATTTTCTGTGACATTCCAGTACCTTGCCTTGCTGCAAGCCTTCCCACACACAAATACATCATCCACCACTGTCTTCAACACTGTTTTTCTCAGTTAATTTATATTTGACACTTTTATTATTCTACTAGAGGCCCAGTGCATAAAATTTGTGCCGTAGAGGGGCGGGGAGGGTTGTCCCTCAGTCCGGCCTGCACCCTCTCACAGTTTGGGAGCCCTCAGGGGATGTCCTACTGCTGGCTTAGGCCCACGGGGAGCAGTCGGACATCCTTAGCACTGCTGACTCTGAAATGAATATCATCACCACTGTCCTATGCTGTCTCTGAAAAGAACGAGGTGCTTCATTCATCCTCTCTCAATGGAAAATACATGACAAATTTAAGGAGTAGAACATCAGCTAGATCTACATCAGCACAATTAGTTTGCAAATGGAGCAGAGCCTAATGCTACCAAAATAAGCATGTCTGTGGGCCAAAGAAATTTTAATTGCTTTTTTTTAATAGCTAATATTCAATAGTTCAAATTTTCTTTGTAGTAAAATGTCTTCTTGTTAACATACTGAATAAATTTCAAAATCAATTTTCTAAGGCCTATGAACTCTGATAAAAAAATATTTTCTTAACTGCCCCTTAAGAAATTCTGATTCTGATGTAAATAAAATAGAATATGTCAATTGGAAACTCAAATAAATTGTTTAAAATTTCAAAAATCTTATTCCATTCCTTCTCCCTCCCCAGTCCCCCACAAATAAATCCTTCCAGACATTTTTTTGAACTAAAGCCTCTTAGTAATGAGACAAACGGATAAATACACCCACGTCCAGGCCCTTGTGGTCATTCTTACACATTCATTTAGAGCTTTCAGCCGACAGTCTACATCCCCACAAACTCCATTCCATGCGCTTTGCAAAAAGAAAGCTGTCCACTGTAAAAGTGGTGTGTGGCGTGCCTGATAAGTCAGCAGCTGCTGAAAAGAGAGAATAAAGGGAAAGAATTATGATGGCTTTTAAAACTAAAAATTACCAAAAGTATGCCTACATTTGGTAAGCACTTTCTTGAGATGGTAAAGGTTGCATAATTTGGGTATGAAGCATTGGTAGAAGAGAATTTGCTTTTGGATTTTTAATGTTCAATGCATGTCCATGATGGGTTTAATCCCTTCAGCACTGTGTCGAGACAAATTACATAACCATGTATACATGGAAGAATGATCCAAGTTCTATGTGACATGTCTGTCTTGTACCCACCTTTCCTAAAATAGTCAAGAGTGTAATGGAGCTCTTCTCAGTCCATTATCATCATCCTCCAAATATCTTTCATCTGAATGCCCTAATAATTCAGAAAATTCTTAAAAAGAGAAATTTGTAGAAAAATATAGTTGATCTTTGAAGTTAAACAGCCCCAGTCCCCTTCATCACTCTATCATTTGCTATTAATGCTATGTGACACATTCCTATGTATTCTCTGATTTTCTTTCTTCTATCAAAGTGTTTTAGCCTTATTTCTCTTTCAGGCTACCATTAGAATCAAGTGAAATGATGCTGACCTCACAGAGTTCTTAAACCACATACTAGGATGTCGGTAAGTGGTAGTTATAATTACAATCAAGGAAAGAAATTTTACAGATGGAACAGTCTTCATCCATGGCTATTTGCAGCTTTATTTCACAATATTTCCTTAGGCAAATTTCTCTACTCCCTGCCTCAATATTAGGTTTGATCTTGTTATAAACTCATGGGCTTTTCAGTATTAATTATTACTTACCAGCATACCTCCCAGGGAATACAGTGATTTGGGGTTTATAAAATTAAGCTTGCTAGAAAAAAAATATTTAAGAGACGTGAAATGACTATAACCTGATGCAGCTAGCCGACTAATTTCACAATCTTAATTCACAGGCACAAGCACACAGGCCCACACACCCAGGAAGTGCAGGCCGGGCAGGGTGAGGTGGGGCCGGGTGGAAGTCAGTAGCTTATCTGTTATATGCACTCACTCCGGAGATATAAACAAGACCATGGGAGGACTCAGCTAATATGCTTCCTCTGAGTCAGTATTAAACAAACTTCCTAACGGTTAGGGAAGGAAATAAAACCACTGTACCCCCAAAGTCTTCAGGACAGAGAGCACAGATCGTGTGATTTGGGTTCAATATTGTCAGAGACTGGTGCAAATCAATAAAGTAAATTTTGTAAGAAAAATGCTGCTTAATAATAATAGCTGGCATGAATTAGAATAGGTAGTGATGTCCACATGGAGTGTCCTATCACATGTTGACATGACTTGATTATGTGGCATGGCAGGAATTTTTAACCAATCTTTGGTGCTTTTCTTTATGAGAATGCTAGCAAAACTTTCCATTTGGTGATATGGGCATAAGTGTCATGGTCTCTAATGTGATTTAGGTTCAAAAATCAGAGGCAAATATCTCATCAATGGTGAAAGAAAAAAAAACACACCAGGAAATCACAGGTTTTCATAGACAGCATAATATGATTCCCTGGAAAGCACACACTGTAAAATCTGAAGTGCTCCAATTTCGCACTTCATAGTTTTGTGACCTTGGGCAAGTTATGTCGCCTTATTGAAACTCCATTTTCTCACTTAGAAGGTCATGATAGTCATGAGGTTCTTATTAAGATCAACTTAGATATTAGATGAGTAAGCACCTTGACAAATATGAAGAGCTGTAGAAATAATGAGACATTTCAACTGACTGCTCTAATCTGCAAATGTCTTCACGTCAACTAACATAGACTTAGAAGATCTGTAGTTACAGCTCAATACAGAGACTGCAGCTCTTGCACATAATTTTATTTCTGAAGTTATAAAACTTAATGTAGAAATCACAAGTCATAAATTAGGAGGAAATAGTTAAAACAATTTAATCCTTCCCAATGTCCACAAAATAGGATGTTTCATTAAGTGTTGTCTGGGTGCTCAGACAGTAAAGCACATGACCATTTCCGGCAACCCAAAACTTGACCTCGCACTTGGACTTCTGAAGGTAAACTTCCTGGGAGGAAATTAAATACAGAGGTCTCTTCCAGCTTTGGATAGCAGTTTTGCAAAAAACACAGTGGGAAACAGTTAGACTAAATTAATTTTTAAACTCTTCCCCTAAAATTATTAAAGCCAACAGAAAAGGCAAGGGTTTTGTTGTTGTTTTTTTATTTGGAATAGGAAGTGAAATCAAAGATGTCTAAAATATCCTTTACTACTTGCCTATGTCTTTATAAAATATGTTCTAAAGTAAGATAACAGTTCCTCTTTCTATCCCTGCAATATTTTTACTTAAACCCTAATCTCCAGACCTTATAAATGAAAATATTCATCAAAAAAGGGGGGGAGAACTATAACAGTCATAATTCACATGTGTGACATATGTAAATAAAGTAAAATAAGACATGTGTTCATCCTGCTTTCATTACTCACGCTACCCACGACCATTCAAGCTTTCTTTCCTCTCTGAGGTGTGATGTGCCTGTTGGATTCAGTGGAAACTTTGAAAGTTCAAACAGAGTCCATCTTTCAGGCAGATGAGACGCTATTCTATTTTTAAAAGACCTCTAGAAAAGGAAATTCCACTAGCATCCCCAGTTACACATTCCAATGTCTACCAAATCTCACTGTCTGAAAATTTTCCCCTTTTTTCTTATCTAAATCCCTCATGCTGTAACCTAAGCCTGTTGCCTCCTGACCGGTCCCTAATGGAGATGGTCATCATCCCTCATAGATCCACCTCTGCACACAGGCCAGAAACCACTGGATTTCCAACTCCCTTTATCACAGCTCTGTAACTGTGGTTGTTACTCACCTATCATTTTCTTCCGAGTTGTCTTCCTTCATTTCACATATCCTTATAATATATAATATTTTTAAAAGTAAAGGAAATTATAATTATCCAGTAACTTTACTACACTAGAACAATCTCTTTTCAGTTTTCTTTGTTCTTGCCTCTCTTACGTACATATACATACATCATTGTAACCATAATGTGTAATTTTATTGAATTTTTCCAAGTTTTTTTTTTAATTCCTTCACAGTTTCACAACCCAGAACGTGCCTAGATTGAGCTAGTTAAGTCTTATAACTTTGACAAAGCTGGCATAAAGTTCAAAATTTGAAGAATTTCCTTTTTATTTAATAGACTTAAATGATTTATTACTAAGTATCGAAGCAATGCTAGGTTCTAATTAATTGAATTCTAATGAATTAGAATGAAAAAGATCCTGTATAGATGATTCCTGCATCTACCTAAACAGTGCAAACTTATAAGGTTGATTGAGAGAGCTAGACAACAGGGTAGGGCAGACCCTGCAGAAGCCAGGAGTGAGGAGTCGCCTGGCAGGTGATCAGGAGCCACAGGCGCTCTGGATAAATTGCCACAGCTTCCTCCTCTACTAGGAGGCCACAGACCCTAAGGACAGAACGCTCAGGACCATCCAGAGTTTAACTAGGCCCTGAGGGAGGATGTTTGAGGAAAGGCTGAGTTCAGTGGCACCTGCTACCCAAATCTTTTCTGAATTATAAGGAAAGCAATCAATTATCAGAATGAAATGGCAAATTTGTGCAAGTGGGCTGGGGAGGGGGGGCATGGTTAATAGAGTAAAGTGACTAGGATAAGACTTGTTTGAGGATTCACTCATCAATTGGTGAAACAACCCACTATCACCAAGAGAGCCAAAACCTGAAAGGAAAGACTGGCTCAGTACCAGCGCATCCTTAAATAAATCTGCCTTTAGGTCTGACCTTCAATTACTTCACCTGGTTAATAGATGCTGTTTATGTCTACTGCATGATTTAGGTTCCAAAAAAATAAGAAATATTTTAAAAATACATTTTTTTCAAAAACTGAACATATGATCTTTCTTTAATGAAAAATATCTATGCTCATTCTTATTTGGATTAAAAAATGGAATACATACACTGTGCCTCAAAAAGTTGCATTTTTAAAATAGAAGCCCAAGAAAATAATAAATATAAATAAAAAATAGAACCCTGTTTTTAAAATATTAAAGGAGCTTGCAGCTCAATAGATTCTGACTGAAGAGCCCAAATGCCCAGTTATCCTTCCATCCATTCAACAAAGATGTTGAGCGTTGCCTGTAGCAGCAGGCTGTGTGCTAGGTACTGGCAATTGTGTACTTTGGAGAACAAAATTCAAGATCCCAGAAAGAACGAGAAGGTAATTTAAAAGAGTTTAGTAAAAAGTCTGTAAAGGATGTGGATAGCAGTAGGAGAAACTGAAGTATCCTGGGGCTAGCCGACAAATGGCTAGGAAGAGCAAGAAGAGAAGCCAAAGAGCTGAAGTTCATTACCCATGGGCCTAAGCCAGTGGTCAGCAAACTCATTAGTCAGCAGAGGCAAATACCAACAGTACAACGATTAAAGTTTCTTTTGAGAGCTGAAAACCGACTTCTGCGCATGGGCCACAAAGTTTCAATTGCACTGTATCTGCACGCCTGCACGTGGAAGAGCCACACTCAAGAGGCCAACGGGCTGCATGTGGCTCGTGAGCCACAGTGTGCAGACCACTGTTCTGGAAACCAAAAGTATAGGAGATGACTCCCTGAAAGGAGCTTTGGCCTTCGGTAGAAAAACACAGCTACCTCTAACCCTTTTCTTCCACCCTGTGATCTCTGGTCTCTCTTAAGCTCAACTAGAAGCTGGAGGGCAGGGGAGCCCTACTGACACAGCTCTGAGAAGTCAGCCTCTCGGGACACAGAGCGGGAGGCAGACACACAGACATCACATCCCTGCTCTATGAAAAGCGTGTGACTGTGGTGCAGAGAGATAGTAAACAAGAAGAGAAGATCATTGCAGACGATCACCAGTGGTCTTAACAATTTAAGACAAGGATATGATGGAGGAGGCGAAGGTAACTCTGAAATGACATTTTTGCTAAGAACTTAAAAATAAGAAGGGGCCAACTATAAAGATTCAGAAGGGAGCACTCCAGGCTGGGGGAGGAGCCAATGTAAAGGTCCTGAGGCAGAAGGGCTGGGTCTTAAGAGTATTTGAGAATTGGGGGAAAGGCCAAATATTTCCAAAGCATGTAAAGGAAGAGGAAAGTGTAAAAAAAAATATGACAGAGTAGTAGGCAGTGCCCATATGTTGTGGTAAAAGGCAAGGAAATCATAGCAAGGAGCCTGGGCTCTTCTTCAGTGCCATGGGAAACCACTGAATGAGCAGTGCCGGGAACTAACGTCATTGTATTTACATGTTCCAAAGTTCACGTAGGCTGCTGTGTAAAGACTAAAGTTCAAGGGCACAAAAGTTCAAGAAGCAGTGAGGCCAGTGGCCTGGGTACAACAGCCCCCACTTATTTGCAGGGGATATGTCCCAAGGCCCTGTGGATGCCTGAAACCACAGATAGTACTGAACTCCACATATATTGGCTTTTTCCTGTCCACACATAACTATTATAAACTTCTATTTATAAATTAGGCACAGTAAGAGGTTAGCAATAATAACTGATAATAAAATATAACAATTATAGTAATATCCTATAAAATAAAAAGGTAATATGCAAAGCGACCTAACGGAAGAAAGAACGACTGGTCGCTATGCCGCGGCACTGACCACCAGGGGTCAGACACTTAACACAGAAACAATGCTCAGCCACAAGCAATGGAGAGAGGGGCCTCTCCTGCCTCCATAGCAGCGCTAAGGATGTCCGACTGCTGCAGTGGGACATCCCTCGAGGGCTCCTGATCTGCTAAAGGGTGCAGGCTGTGGGACCCCCTCCCCATTCACACACCCACTCCCCTACTCTTCCCCCCCCCCCCCCAGTTCATGAATGTGTGCACCGGGCCTCTAGTATTATAACAAAAGTTGTGGGAAGGTGGTCTCTGTCTCTCAAAATATTTTATTGAACTGCACTCACCTTTTTCCTTTAAGAAGTGCTCTGGGGCTTGGCTGCGGCATACCTGAATTGACAGCATAACCATTCCTGCACTTTGGGGAGGTAGTAAGTAAAAGAAGGGTGACTCACACACCAGCACTGCGGTAGCACAGCAGCCCACAGGCTACCAGGGGTGGGCAAACTTTTTGACTCAAGGACCACATGGGTTCTTAAACTGGACCGGAGGGCCGGAACAAAAGCAACCTGACCATGCTGGCACTCTCATCTTGGGCTGCTGGTGAAGGAGCGGAGGGGAGAGCAAGAGAACCCTCCACTGTTTCGGCTCCGTGGGCCGGGTAGAACAGCCGTTCGGGCCGGATCCGGCCTGCGGGCCGTAGTTTGCCCACGGCTGGAACCTGCAGGCCACCAAAGGGGTGAGAACATTGACTGTGTAAGCTCGTTCGCTGGACCAGGAGGATGTGCATCTGGGCGGGACATAGTGAGACTTCGTGAGATTTCTTCATGCTCGTTGGGGCGGCGGCCAATTTAAAACTTATGAATTGTTTCTTCCTGGGATTTTCCATCTACTGTTTTGGGGCGTGGTTGATGGCAGGTAAGTGTCTGCCGAAAGCAAAACCGCGGATCCAGGTGGAGCTACGGTGTTTCAGAAATCCATAGAGCAGTGGTTCTCAGCCTTTCTAATGCCGCGGCCCTTTAATACAGCGCTCCTTGTTGTGGTGACCCCAACCATAACATTATTTTTGTTGTTACTTCATAACTGTAATTTTGCTGCTGTTATGAATCGTAATGTAAATATCTGTGCTTTCCGATGGTCTTAGGCGACCCACAGGTTGAGAACCACTGTTGCAGACGGAGCATGCCTGCTTGAACAAAAGGCTTCCCAAAGGCAACTGTGGCGGAGGAAAAACCCAAGGACAAAGCGCAAAACATCCCGTGCTTGAGAAAAGATGTCAGCATGAGGTAAGCCAGACTAGTCACTGCGTGTGCACTGAAATCAGAAACGAGACTAAGAGGATGTGAGTCAGGAATCCAAACGTAATTCATAGAGTCTATTTTTTGTGTGTGTCACTCAGATATACATGTGTTCTAAAATAAGTCCCATCCGCCTGAGTCTTCAAGGTGGTGGTCAGCCACAAGCTCTACACATCACCTAATGAACATAAAGTAAACAGTAAGCTCCAGTCTTCATTGCTGCACTGGGTCCTGAAGTTATATGTGATATTTATCATCTCCTTCCTCCATCATCCATATTAAATTGTCCTCTCCCTCGACCAGCGCTCATACTTGCCTAGGTTCCTAACCTGGTGGGCTGACGCAGGCCTTAATCCCTGAGCAGGCTGAGCCCTTGACTGCCATGCTTTTGTCAGGCCATAGTTGCTAAAATTGCCATTCACCACTATCAACAGGCAGTGAATGCTAAGAAATACCAATGATGGACCCATACCTCGCCAATGCCTTAGCAATCTCAGATTGCCCAAATCTTCAGTTTCCAGTATCTCCTCATCTAACTCATCCCCAGTGTGAAACCAGTACTATGTGGATTTGGTTGGGGTCTACAAAAAGCAAAGCCACAGTCAGGGAGGTAATCCCAGAGTACAGGCTGGGAACCAGAGAGAATTGGGGAAGGGAAGAAAGTCAATGCAAAGTTATGTTTTTTTAATATCATAGCTTTGGAAACCGGGCTTAATCCAGGTGTTTAATGAACATGCAGGATGTATCTCAGAACTGTCTGCTGGGACAACAACTAAGGAAAGCATTCATAGGTTTCCATCCCTCATTGATTGAGAATTGCTCTCAGAGACAACTTTCATTGATTTAGGGGCTCTGTGTATGAGCTTAGCAAGTGGGATTCCATTCCTAGTTGCAGTACTGGAGAAGTCCTGAACCTAAAAGTAAAAAAGCATGGTGTACATTTGAGATGTACTTGAGATTATACTTGAGATACTGAGGATGACCGAAGCAGAGAATGGAATGAAGTACAGGAGACCATTTTGGATCCTGCACCTGTAGATTCTTGTGCACTAGGGCTCTGTCACTGGAGATGAAGGACATAAGGAAGGAATTAATGAGCTATTTATTGATTTTTTTTTTTTAGAGAGAGATAGACATGAATTTTGTTGTTCTATTTACTTATGCATTAATTGGTTGATTCTTATATGTGCCCTGACCAAGGATCAAACCTATAAACTTGGCATATTAGAATGGCACTCTAACCTACTGAGCTACCCAGCCAGGATAAATTAATTATCTAGATTATTCAGTGGGGGAAAATTGTGATAAGTTTCATGTTGGGAATTTGCTAAAAGATATTATTATAACCAAGTATCGTCAGTTAACAATTATCTGTAATTAGTAGAGAGTTTGTTGATGGAATCAATGTGGTTTTAAGCTTAGGCCAATGAATCCTATATAATAAAGAGGTAATATGCAAATTGACCGTCACTCCAACACACAAGATGGTCATCTTTGTGTGGACACAAGATGGCCAGCAGGGGAGGGCAATTAGGGATCACTGGGCCTGCAGGGAAGGGCAGTTGAGGGGACCAGGCCTGCAGGAGAGGGCAGTTGGGGGTGTCCAGGCCAGCAGGGGAGGGTCATTAGGGGCAATCAGGCTGGCAGAGGAGCAGTTAGTCATTAATCAAGCTGGCAGGGAAGTGGTTAGGGGGTGATCAGGCTGGCAGGCAGGTAAGCGGTTGGGAGCCAGCAGTCCTGGATTGTGAGAGGGATGTCCCAGATTGGAAAGGGTGCAGGCTGGGCTGAGGGACACCCTCCTCTCCCCAACTTGCATGAATTTCGTGCACCAGGCCTCCCATGGGTCATGAAACCACATAGTATTTGCATAGACAAAAACAAGTCATCTCATGTGTTAACTGTGGTTCTATCTAAGAGATGGATAGGAGAGAAATTAATATAATTTTTACTTTCACTTTTCAAATTATTATCTTTGTGGCATTATAACCTTTCAAAATGAGATCATAGTCAATATTAAGTTCTAAAATCAGGGGCTGGAGAAAGGAAGACATCAAAAATTGAAAAATAGAACTTTCCTTTATACAAATATATGCAGAAGAAAATTTTGTCTCTTATGCCTCTCAAGTTTTTATGTTATATACTTGAAAAAGAAGTTTTTTGGGGAAATAACATAAAAGTAAGTAATACATAATATATGCAAATAATTTCTGCAGAAACAGACCAAATGTCACCAAAATGTTGAAAGCACTGAAGTCTATCACTTCATATGACAGTGATATATGATATAAAATGAGTCTATAAAACCCTTTAAGTCTTGGGACTTATCAGTCCTGACTGATGTGGCTTTGTGCTCTTAGCATTTACTGCTCTCCCCACCCCCACTAGTTCCAGGCAACTTAAACTTTACTTTCTATCTCTATGGATTTGACTATTCTGAACATTTCATATAAGAGAGAATCTTACAATATGTGGTCTTTTGTGACTGGCTTCTTTCGCTTAGGATAACATTTTCAAGATGTATCCATGTTGTAGCATTTATAAGAACATTTCTTAGTTTTTTCTTGACTTTATTTTATTTTTCTAATTTTTATTTTTAAATTACCACTTAATTATTTTGTATTAGTTTCAGATATACAGTATAGTGGTTAACAACCATATACTTTACAAAGTGTTCCCCTCCCTCTGAATATTTCCAGTAGTTATCACAATGTTATTGTGATATTTCCTAAGTTCTACTTCCTATCTCCATGACTACTTTGTAACTACCAATTTGTATTTCTTATTCCCTTTACCTTCTTTACCCAGCCTCCCAATCTGCCAATGATCAATTTTTTCTCTGTATGAGTCTGTTTCTGTTTTGTTTGTTCATTTTAGCACTGTTTCCCCCTCTTTTCTCAACTGCCTTTTGCCCATTTTGAAAATTTTCTTTAAAAAGTAAATTTGTAAGAACTTTGTATTAATTCAGAATATCAACCATTATTTATGGTATTTTACTTTGAATACAAGGTGGACAAAAGTAGGTTTATAGATTTTCATATGTAAAATATAATCCTATCTAAAAAAAGGAGTAATATGCAAACTGACCATCATTCCAACACACAAGATGGCTGCCCCCATGTGGGCACAAGAAGGCCATCACAAGATGTCCAGCAGGGGAGGGCAGTTAGGAGGGATCAGGCCTGCAAGGGAGGGCAGTTGGGGGTGATCAAGCTTGCAGGGAAGGGCAGTTAAGGGATAACCAGGCCGACAGAAGAGGGAAGTTGGGGGTGACCGGGCCTGCAGGGAAGGGCAGTTAGGGGCAAACAGGCTGGCAGGGGAGGGCATTTAGGAGTAAAAAGGCTGTCAGGGAGTGGTTAGGTGTGATCAGGCTGGCAGGCAGAAGCAGTTAGGGGCAATCAGGAAGGCAGGCAGGTGAGCAGTTGGGAGCCAGCAGTCCTGGATTGTGAGAGGGATGTTGGACTGCCCATTAGGCCTGATCTTACTAGAATTGGGCCTAAATGGGCAGTCGTACATCCCTTGAGGGGTCCCAGATTGGAGAGGGTACAGGCTGGGCTGAGGGACACACATCCACATGCACGAATTTTGTGCACCGGGCCTCTAGTAATTAATAAATAATGATAAAATAATAAACTGGATTTCATGTACTCATATCTGTAAACCTACTTTTTCCCACCACTATATTTTCTCTCTTGTTTTGACCTTTAATTTTAAAGAACTTTTTCAAAACTTATGTTATTTAATCTATATAAAATTTCCTCTATGATTTCTTCCAAAGCTTCTACATTTAGAAATTTCACTAATATATCATATTTAGAAAATATCTTACTACTTTTAAAAAATTAATAAGAATTGATATTTTATTTTTTCAAATGCATCATCAGTGCCTACTTTTTAAATAGATTTTTTTCAAGAACAGATTTGGACCTTCAAAAAAATTAAGAAGACAGTACAAAGAGTTTCCATTAATCCCACACCCAGTTTTCCCCATTATTAACATCTTACATTAATATTGTATATTTGCTACAATTAATAAACCAATAATGATACATTATCATTAAATAAAGTTCATATTTTATTTGGTTTCTTTAGTTCTTACCTAATATCTCTTTTTCTGTTCTGGGATTTCATCCAGAATGACACGTTGCATTTAGTTGTCATATTTCTTTGGCTCTTCTTAGCTGTAACAGTTTCTCATACTATCCTTTGATACCTGACAGTTTTAAGGAGTACTGATATTTCATAGTGTGCCCTTCTATTCAAATTAGCCTGGTGTTTCTTTTCTCATGATAGAAGTTTTGTGAGCCACTACGCAGTTCTGTGTAGGAAGGCAGCAGCCATAGACAATTCTGTAAATGAATGAGTATGACTTTATTCCACTAAAACAGTGCACCATACTTGGCCCACAGTTTGCCAACACCCGGTCTCTCCTAACAAATAACAAAAGTGAAATAAAACACATGAAACAAAATTTTTATATGTTCAATGTGTAAAAAGTATTAGTAGAGAAAATGTTAGCAGAAACAGCATTAGAATGTTACCCAGAACACTTGGATAGTGGAATAAGGATTATTTCCCCTGCTTGTCCCTATAATTCTATTTTTGTATGTATTAAAAATAAGAAAATAAAACCCTAAAGCTAGTTTCTTTGAATCTGGGTTTTATCAGTAAGCTGGAGATTCCCTGGCCAATTTAAGATTTTTTGCATTCTTATTTGTGATATACAGGGTGTCCCCCCAAAAAAATGTATACACATTTTTTTTCTGATTGATGTTTCTTTCTTTTCAGATTTAACCCATTGAAATTAATAATTATTCAAATGTGTGTACATTTTTGGGATACCCCTATATTTATGTACATTCAAAAAATGTTCTGTTTAATCTTCATTCAATTCTCCATAACAATGGGCTTTTTGACATTCATAAATTATATTTTAAAATCAATCTTCTAATCAATCTATATTATGATTCTGAATCTGTTGTTAGTTATTCACTTCCTCTGGAGCTTCTGATATTTTATGGGGATCGCCTACAGCCACAGTGGAAAACGCTGCCTGATTTTCTAAAGCTCTTATTAATGACTCATATTCTTAAAGGCCTCTGTTTAGGTGACAAAAGAACCACTGTTGTTAGGAGGGATGTACAGTGCATTACACAAGTTTACCCTGGCAAGCCACAGGCCCTGATCTGCAAGTCTGTGTCAGCACTTTTCGGCCCCAGGAATATGGATACAGATGGGTGTGTGAGTTGCTCCAGGCTCCTCACAGGGCCAACCAAAACAAGGGAAACAAAGGCCTTTATAAGCCCCGTGCTGACCACAGTCCCTACAGTATTGCTAATGTTACATTTTTCTCTTGACTTTCCATATAGAGAATGCCTCTCACCTAAGAGAAATCCGATTTCACTCAGGGCCTAGGACTTCAGTTTATTGTTCTAATGAGAGTATATGATTGCTCTCTTTGGAAAAGAGAAAATGAAGACTTCTTAAGCCTTTCTCTAAGAACTTCCAAAACACCCCAATAGCTTTCTGAACACAACAGATGTAAAACAAGGATAAGTGGTTAGCCTAGAGCCATGGTGGGCAAACTGAGGCTCAAGAGCCACATTCGGCCAGCTCTTTGGCCCCTTGAGTGTGGCTCTTCCACAAAATGCCATGGCCTTGCTGAGTCTATTTTGAAGAAGTGGCATTAGAAGAAGTTTAAGTTAAAAAAATTTGGCTCTCAAAAGAAATTTCAATTGTTGTACTGTTGCTATTTGGCTCTGTTGACTAATGAGTTTGCTGACCACTGGCCTATAGCAAAGTCACACAGTTGGGCTGACACTATATATATAAAGGAAAATGAAAAGAGAAAAAAAAGAAACCATAATCTGAGAGCATTTGAAGAAGAGAAAGATGTGTTAGTTTAGTTCTCCTAGAACCTCAAAGAGCCCTACCCTGGCCACCATGAAAGTTGTCATCTCCTGTCGCTCACCCCATCCATTATTCTCTCTCAGAAGGACATGTACTATTATATGAGTTTGTCACTATATTGTGGTTTATACTTACTGGTTTTTATCCCCGTTTCCCTCACTAGAAATATGTTCTTTGTGAGGGCAGAAACCACAATTTTTTGTTGTTGCTGCTACATTCTATTTTCCATAGTAAATGCAAAGAAAATATGTGCTTAATGTGTAAATATATAGCAGAATAATTTAGTAGAAAGACTAGATTACTAGTCAGACAATATATTTTAGTCTGGCTCTACCATTAACTAGTTAGGTGTATTACTGTGGTTCCCACTATATTATGCATACCCACCTGAAATGGGTATACCCACCTGAAATCTCAGTAACCTACATCAAAAAGCATTTATTTTTGCTTACAAGTCTGTAAATTTGCTGGGGCTCTGCTAGGCTTGACTACGCTCAACCTTCAGGTTGGAATCAGGCTGTCTCCACGTGTCTCTTTATTCTGAGACCAGCAACTACTTGGAGAATGTTTTCTCCTGATGACTGGCAGAAGCACAAAGGGGACAGCAGAAACACAAAACCTCTTAAAGCTTCCACTTGGGACTAACTCACGGTCACTTCTGCCTACATTTTGTTGATCAAAACAAATCATATGGCCAAACCCTACATCAGAGGAGCAGGGAAATGTATTCCACCAACAGTATACCACAAAGAAATAATATAATTTACCACATCAGATAAGTGAAATTTATCAAGTTTCAGGTTCTGGGAAAAAAGAACAATTCTAGTCCTGACTATGCACGAGGATCTTGTGAGGATTAAATGCTTTTGTGTAGACATTATGTAATTAAAATCGCTTGACAAAGAACTAGTCATTACATAGGCACCAGATAATGACTGAAAATTACCATATTCTTATAAAAAGACTAAAACCAAAATAATATAAATATTGCTTAGCATAAATTGTATATGAAATATTGTTGGAATAAGAGGTAGAGTTTTTAAGTTGGCCTGCATGATGTTCTTGAGGCTACTTTATTTTATTTATTTTATTTTATTTTATTTTATTTTATTCTTCACCCAATGATATGTTTATTGATTTGAGAAAAACATCAACATGAAAAAAATCAATCAGTTGCCTCCCATTTGTACCCTGACTGGGAACTGAACCCACAATCTTTTGGTGTACGGGACAACACTTCAACAGACTGAGCCACCTGGCCAGGGCTCCTGAGGCTACTTTAAAAATAAATAAGAATGACCATTGCAGAGGATAACTGGGAAGTAGAAAGAGTGTAGGGAGAAATGAGGCATTAGTTATATCAATATTTTCTCTTTAGGGTGAAAATAATAGTTAAAGCAAATGTGGCCCCAAAAATGTCATCTGATGATCTAGATGTTGAGAGAATGAATGTATGTTATATTATTTTCTGTGAAGGCTTGATATATTTCATAGTCAAAAATAAAAGTTTTTAATTCACTCATCTGCTGATGGGCACTTAGGCTTTTTCCAAATCTTAGCTATGGTAAACTGTGCTACTATGAACATAGGGGTGCATATGTCCTTTCTGATTGCTGTTTCTAGGTCATATATAGTTTCTTGGGATATATTCCTAGGAGTGGATTACAGGGTCAAATGGGAATTCCATTTTCAGTTTTTTGAGAAAAGTCCATACTGTTCTCCACAGTGGTTGCACCAGTCTGCATTCCCACCAGCAGTGCAAGAGGGTTCTTTTTTCTCCGCATCCTTGCCAGCACTTGTCATTTGTTGATTTGTTGATACACAATGGAATACTACACTGCTTTTTAAAAGAAGGAACTCTTACCATTTGCAACAACAAGGATGGAACTGGAGAGCATTATGCTAAGTGAAATAAGCCAGTCAGTGAAAGAAAAATACCACATGATCTCACTCATTTATGGATAATAAAGAGCATTATAACCTGATGAACAAAGATAGATACAGAGGCAGAGAAGCATTGAACAGACTGTCAAATTATAGCAGGAAGGCTGGGGAAGGGGGAGAGAGGTAAGATCAACTGAAGGACTTGTGTGCATGCATATAAGCATAACCAATGGACACAAGACACTGGGTGGTGAGGGCATGTATGGGAGTGGGGTAGGGGGGCAATGGAGGATATGGACACATACGTAATACCTTAATCAATTTAAAAAATGGAAAAAATAAATGAAAGTTTTAAAATTATTTTAAGTAGATACCTGGCAGACAGAGAAAGGAAGGGAGATTTTTCTGGACAGAAAGATCACAGTGGTAGGAAACGCCATTTGGTCTTAATGAGGGAAAACAGTGGAAGAGAAAAAGACAGAGGAATAGGGAGGAGCTATATTAGTTTCCTAGGGCTGCTGTGACAAATACTTCAAACTAGGTGGCTTAAAATAGCATAGATGTATTGTCTCACAATCCTGGAGACTAAAAATTTGAGATCAAGATATAGGCAGGGGAAAAAAAAAAGCCGAAACCAGTGTGGCTCAGTCGATAGAGCTTTGGCCTGCGGACTGGAAAGTCCCAGTTTCGATTCTGGTCAAGGGTATGTACCTTGGTTGCGGGCACATCCCCAGTAGGGGGTGTGCAGGAGGCAGCTGATCGATGATTCTCTCTCATCAATGTTTCTAACTCTCTATCCCTATCTCTTCCTCTCTGTGAAAAATCAAT
The DNA here is from genome assembly GCA_963924515.1 of Vespertilio murinus. Classification (NCBI taxonomy): domain Eukaryota; kingdom Metazoa; phylum Chordata; class Mammalia; order Chiroptera; family Vespertilionidae; genus Vespertilio; species Vespertilio murinus. Next base: position 124,107,241 of record OZ004708.1, read on the forward strand.
AAAAAATATATTTTTTAAAAAGATATAGGCAGGGGACATTCCTACGGAGGGCTCTGAGGACGGATCTAGTCCATGCTTTTCTCCTGGCTTCCATGATGGCCAGCAATCCTTGCTATTCCTTGGCTTATATATACATCACTCCAATCTCTGCCTCCGCCTTTACATGGCTTTCTACTTGTGTGTTTCTGTCTTCACGTGGCCATCTTCGCACTGCATGTGTCTGTGTCCAAAGCTCCTCTTCTTCTAAGGATACCAGGCATATTGGAATAAGGGCCCACCCTACTTCAGTATGACATCATCTTAACTCAACTGATGGTGTTTGCAAGGATCCTGTTTTTACATAAAATCACATTCTTATCTTCAGTTTTTGTCTTAGCGCCAAAGTTCTGGGGATTAGAACGTCAACAGATCTTTTTGGAAAACACAATTTAATCCATAAGAGGGATCAAGATATTGTTACTATTTTCTGGCTATTGTTATCAACAAATGTTCATATTTACTAAAGAATTCAAAGGAACAGCATAATATGTCGTTAAAAGACATTCTCAAGGGACCCGTGACTTGGCTGACTATGGAAGAAAGGAAATCATAAGAAGGATGATGCTTTCTGTGTTTCTTCCATCTATTCCTGTGCCTCCCAGGCTACACCACATTATGCTCTGCCTCACACCAGCCCACGCTGAGTGACTCACCATCCTGCCCCACTGTCCTCTGCTGAGCAGTTTCGTCATCCAAAGAAAAACTCTCTGGCTACTGCCAACACCACCACTGCAATGCTGAAGTTAATGTTTAACCCTGGGCTCTTCAGCAAGTAACTTGAACACCAAGATCTGGCACCAAGGGTCTGTCTCATATTTTCATTTCTGCTTTAGAAAACTTTATTAGTAAATTTCACAATGTAGATGCTGATTAGGCAGAATTTTTAGTCCTTCATAATCTATTTCCTAATTTACAACTACAAACATAGTGAATTATCTCAAATCAGTTCTGACTACTGGGTTCATCCCTTCTTAAGTGTGGACTCTAAGGAGGAAATGTGGAAGTACTTGTATTAGTTGCCTGTTAGTACCAGCATCCTAGGTTCCTGGTTCTGTTACACAGATTTTTTTTTTTTTTTGTCTGGGTTACTGGCATGGTATTCTAAAGTCTCTGATCTTGGATTTTTGTCTTACTTCCAAAGTTCTGGATTCCAGACTCTGCTTATAAAATCCAGGAAACAAGTATCAACTGCTCTTCTCCCTGGCTCTTCCTAATCGTGACCCCTTGTGTGCTGACTCTTATCATAACTACTGTTCCAACCTACCTTATTAACAACCACAGAATTGACCCCAACCTGCCAAAGTCCTCCTAGCCTGATTCAACTCCTGTCCTCCCTATCATTTATTTCTATCTTTCTACTCTAAATCTTTCTTCTTTCATGTCTACCCAACTCATGGCAAGATTGTAAGCATAAAGGAATGGTTAATGTGACATATTTTTAAAATGTAATTATTACAACTCACAGTGCCCCCTCTGTTGGAGCCTTAGACAAAATGCCTAGTATATCTGTCTCACAAGATACAATAAATCTCCAAGACAATAATTAGGATTTATGCATTTGCCAACTCTAATACAGGAAGGGGCTAAATCTGAAATGTGTTCAGCTCTGGATAATTTTAAGCAACTTTTAGACACAATTGAGACTATTTATAGCATTGTCAATGCGTATGCCTTAATGACTGTCCTCTATAAACCTTATTTTATCACTTCCCTTAAAATTTAGTGTCCACAAAGTATTTAAGAAAAGCTACTGTGAGTCCAGATGGTGTGGGTCAGTAGTTGAGTGTCGACCCATAAACCAAGACAAGAACACACTAGTTCGATTCCCAGTCAGGGCACATGGCCAGGCTATGGGGTCAGTCCCTACCTACTAGGGGATATGCAGGAGGCAGCCAATTGATGTTTCTCTATCATTGATGTTTTATTGCTCTATTCTTCTTCCTTCCTCTCTCTCTAAAAAAGCAATTTAAAAATATTTTTTTAAAAAGCCACTGTGAGTGGCCTGGATATTTTCCAAGCTCTAGGTACCATACTTACTCACATGGAATGTGGAATAGGCTAGACATCTTGGAATTGTTCTTGTTAAGCTGGTGTAAGCAATTGACCCAATAGTTTTGATATTCATTATTTGTTTTACAAGTTCCTGTGAGGAAAGCTATGCAGTTGTCTTGTGAAGTAGCTTCTTAAAAGGCTTTTATTTTGTCTGGATATGATAAGGATCATTACATGGTATGTCTAACTGATGACTTAGTGCTCTTTCAGTGGATAGAAACTTCTATGGGAAAAAGAATTAGACAATAAGTACCAATGACTTAATACATGCCATGTTTCCAATTCAATTTGCTGTGATAAAAATCAAATAATCCCCAGGAACACAAATATTTATCTACAGCGATTAGACAGTCTGTTAAAATTGGCATTCTCAGTCTCTCCAAAAGCCTCTCATTTGTCCTTTCTATGACCTACACATTGTCAGGAGGTTAACAATGTTGGAAAATTCTTGTGGTCTTCTTAGTTTTTGAACTATTTGGCAGAGAAACATCAGGACCCTTACTTTTCTTTTCAACATAGCATGTGCTTTACTCACAACCAGTGCTCCTCTGTCATGATTAACAAAATAGGAAACAGATATTTTAATTCTAAATGTACTGTAAATTCATAACATTTTTTCCTTTGAAGTAAAATATTTTATATGACTACAGTGAAACATGAAAAGATTTCATATAACCAGAAGGCTTAACAATTAAAAAATAATACTTTGTCCTCAGTAAAATAGTCCAAGCTTTTAAAGGTAATCTGGTATTATTAAAGAGTTTTAATAAATAATAAATAAATAAAATAGTGACTTTTAAATGTGTTAGTTTTTATATTATGAAGTGTATTTTAGAACATGATTGAACCCTAAATGCAATTATATATCACATTCCTTATGTACAAAGATTATTCTTCCCTATTTAGACATTGTTTTAAAGTATTAAATTTTGCCTTGATATCAAATATCCTGGCACCAAGGTTAAATGTACCTTTAAAAAAGATAAGCTATCTACTCCAATAAAGCCAGAGCCGATAAGCCCTTTTATCAAATATGCCAAATAGATGTTAAATCATAAAATATACAGGAATAACTATAGAGGACACCTTCATACTTTCAAGGTTATTATTTTTATATACATACCTAATGTGCTTTCAAACAAGACTGAAAAAAATCTTTATTATTAATAAGATATGACCATCAAAAGTCAAGTCAGTGGTTGGCAAACTGCGGCTCACGAGAACCATGCAGCTCCTTGGCCCCTTGAGTTTTTAGCAAAGGCCAGCTTAGGAGTACCCTAATTAAGTTAATAACAATTCACTTACCTATATAGTTTAAGTTTTAAAAATTTGGCTCTCAAAAGAAATTTTAATCATTGTACTGTTGATATTTGGCTCTATTGACTAATTAGTTTGCCGACCACTGGTATAGGTGATTTTCATGTCCTTCCACGAGTCTTGGATGTTTAAAAGGAAAATGCAGCAGGAATAAAAATTCTCAGGTTATAACATCAGGAAAGGAGGTTAGACGCCAATTCTAAGGGAGATGGAAATCTCTAAAAACAATATATCATGTAGATTCCCATTACTCTGTGTGATAGCTTGTTGCTAATGAAAGCAAAGCAGTGGGCCACCATTTCTCTTAAAGTGACTTGTAGCCTAGCTTCCACTGTCATCTCTCCCCAAATTCTTTCTTGGACCTTCATTCCCATCCACTTCCCTTTACCACTGTTTATGTCTTAGCCACTAAGCACCCTTCCTCTCCTCTCTACCATTATTTTCCCATTTCCTTCGCCTCCTTCAAATTGATCTTTCCCAAGGAGCCTATTCTGACTGTTTATCCTTACCTTAGCACAACTTCACTTACATATACAAGGATCAATGTTCAGTACTTGTTCTGTTTGTGTGTGTGTGTGTGTGTGTGTGTGTGTGTGTGTGTGTGTAAGAGCTTGGGTTCCAGGGTCATTCCACCTGTGCTCAAGACCCAGCTCTGCCCTTCCTATACTGGGAGGTCCATAAAGCCTCAGTGCCCCCATCTGTAAAGTGAGGATTATAACAGAATTTACCTAAAAGGAATATTGTGAGGACAAAATGAGGCAATGCAGAGAGAGCACTCAATACAATTCTGGTAGAGAGTAAACACACAATAAGTACTGGTTATTATTGGTGTGATTATATTTATTATTTCACCAACACAGAGGCAATTCTCTTCAGTGCAAAGACAAACATTTTTGTATCATTTTGTATCATCCTATAAGCTTGGTGACCGCACTGTTTGAACTAAAAGCGGAACAAATGATCCAGCAAATCATGTGTTCTTGTGTGGGAAAGATACACAAGCTTTGAAATACAAATAACAGGTGATTCAGGGTGGGAAAATCACTATATCTGTAAGTCCTATGCTTGGCTCTTTAATAGATTGAGTCCTCAGATAAAAGCATGCTATGTCTACACAATGAAATAAAGGATGATGGGGTGGGGGGTAAGTTTATCAGCAAGTAAAGGTAAGTTTTTTCCTTCCTGCATTGGATAAAATATAGACAACTATAATACAGTGTGGGAGGGGTCAGCAGAAGGGAGAGGAGGGGACTAGACTTACTGCCGTGGGAAAACCTGGAGGGAGCTGCTGATAGAGCTGCAACCCCTGAAGGCAAAGCAAAGGGGCCAGAAGGAGTGTGTTGTCTAACGGCTTCAGTAACTGTACCTGAGGACAGACCTGGAATTGCTTTCAAGTCTGTTAACTGAATTGTTTTTGGAAAATTCCAGCTTAACTCTTAGAACCTCATCTGTTTAGTTGCAACTTTGTCAATATTTTACATGTGTGTTTATAGTATGTAAGGGCTAGAACCTTTTGAAACCCAATCATTAAGGTAACACCAGAGAGGAGAGGGGGCATGGGAGGGGAGAGAGATGTGGCTGAGAATTGGCAAAACAAAACAAACCAAAAAAAAATAGCTCCAGCAGGGCCTGGTTGTGACAGAACAGCCTCCTTGCCTACTAAAAGGAAACTGTCAGAATAGGCACACCCTCTAGACAAATGTAACTACAGCAAGGCATTCCAAAGTCAAATACAAATGATTGTTTATTATCTGTCATCATTTGTAATCCAGACCTCTGTTCCCAAGCATTTGTGTGGATAATTGGAAAATGACAGCATAGCAAATTTATTTGCTGAAGTCACATTTCTCTCGGGGCAAATGAGCTATGACCCCTAAGGCGGCCACTCCATGCAGCAAAGGACATTGTGCTTCTTGATCACCCAGTGGTCTTTTCCTGGTGGCTGCACCCTCTTACAGTCCTTCCCAGCCTTGAATGTACAAACGCACTCATGCCAAGAGAGGCTCTAAATGGTCTTTTGTTCTCATGCTCCTAATCTTCCCAGTCTTCACACTCTTCTCCAGGTATTGCTTTATTTCTCAGGCAAAATATTTGTATCTCTACTGTACCTTATTTTGATAGCTGATTTTGTTGTTCTCTCTCAAATTGTGCTTTTTTTTGAAAATGCCACTGCTGGTAACTCATTAAGACTTTGTACTGGAAGAAGAGAAAAATACTCCTCTTGGGCAAGGTAAGAACTAGGGCCTAAAAGGTAAAAAAGCACATAATCCATTATCTACTCACCTCCATATGCACAAACCCTATAATTTATGTCATTATTACACAGAGCATAAAATGGGGGCAGAAATTATTAAAACCAGTAGAGGTGCTCGTTTTTTCATCATTTTCTCTAGTGTATGCTTGAAATTTTCCATCATAAAAAAAGAACTTCAAAAACGTACATGAGAACAGAGAGACCTTCTCAGGAGAGCAGATGAAATGACCTGCATGCTATCCTCTGCTTTCAGGTTACAGCAGGCAGCATGCCTATACCTGGCAGAGCACCAGTGTTCCTCTCCCCAACCTCGGGAAGCTCCTGGGAGGAGGAAGGGTGTTTATTTTTAGTGCCCCATTTTCTTGTTGAGGTGGGCCAGACATGAAAGGCCATCTAGTCTATTTTCAAACGAGAAGGCAGCAAGGTGATGGACAGTGTGAAGGCTTTAGTGTTGGACAGACAAGATTTAAACTAATTTCTCTGATCTTTTATCCCTTGTAAAGTGGAGGTGATATTAGTTTCAGAGTTATTATATGTGAAGTGCCTACTGATATATCTGGCAAATAACAGATTCTCTATGCATGTTTATTTCCTTCCTTCCTGTCATAGTTTCTGTTGCTAATCATATAACATGTTTAAGAAACTCCAAAGACATCTAGATATAACTTTGAAAACATTTTCATTTCTCCAAAACAACAATAAGAGCTTGGCATATTCAGTCATTGGACATTATTAATAGGAGGGCTATTAATAGAGGAGGAGCCCATGTCTTTAGGTAGATGAGACACCCCATTGTGTGGTGTGTTAGATAGGACAGTGGAATCTCTGTTAGGGACATGAATTCTCATCTCCACTCTCTCATGAAGTAGCTGTTGCCTTGGAAAAGGACACCTAAACATTTTTAAGTTCTCCTCTTTCTAAAACTACGGAATGACGGGCATCGAGACAGCTTAACATATATAAAACAAATAATTTGATATTATTAAATCAGTCTGGTGTTTTTCTTTTCTCAGATATGAAAACCTTCCCGATTAAATTCTGACAAAGTAAGAACACTATACAAATATGAGGGTTTGACTCTGAATCAAATGGCTTTGGCCAGAGGCCACAGCAAATAGTCATGATGTGTGGTGATTATTATTTCTACTATGATGGGTGCAGGATTGTGAATTAAAGTGCAGTAAGCAGCTGCAAATTAGCTCGAGTCCCTCCCAGAGGATAAGCAGTGTGGGGGACCAGGGGTCCGGTGGCAGACCCCAGCATGGCCCTGCACCTAACAGTGGCCTTGGCATGGTTCTTCACATTTCCAAACCTCATCGCCTCAGCTCTAAGATATGGCATATCTACCTTTAAAAGTTGTTAAAAAGTTAAATGAGGAAATGCTGGTAAAATGTTCCTAGCAGTTAGTAAGTGTTTATTTTATTAATGAGTTTCTACTTTTTGATGTAACAACTTTTTGTCAATAGTATTGATTTTTCTCAGAGGTAAAATTCAAAATTTTACTTGTCATGTTCATGATTCATTTATCATTCTGTGTGTGAGAGATTACAGATTAGTATGATTTTAGAAAACAGCAAAATCTTGCTTTTCGTTTTCTTATTGAATTTATTGGGGTGACATTAGTTAATAAAAGCCATATAGATTTCAAGAATACAACTCAGTAAAACATCATTTGCTTACTGCATCATGCACTTACCACCCAAAGTCAAGTCTCTTTCTGTCCCCATTTATCCACACTTTGCCCATTACCACCTCTCTCCACCCCCTTTTCCCTCTGGTTATCACTACACTGTTGTCTGTGTCTATGGGTCGTATTTTTTTTCTTAATTCCTTCAGTTTTTTACCCAGTCCCCCGACCCTCCCTTCCTTTGACAGCTGTTAGTCTGTTCTATATTTCTATGCTTCAACCAGCAAAATCTTTTTTAAAATATATTTTATTGATTTTTACAAAGAGAAAGGGAGAGAGATAGAGAGCTAGAAATGTCAATGAGAGAGGAACATCAACCAGCTGCCTCCTGCACAACCCCTACCCGGGATGTGCCTGCAACCAATGTACATGCCTTGACCGGAATGGAACCCGGGACCTTCCAGTCCGCAGACCGACGCTCTACCACTAAGCCAAACCGGCCTCGGCAACCAGCAAAATCTTAACCAAACCCCAAGAAGAGAGCATTCAGTATGTCTGGGCCTTCATGGGGACAAGGACAGATTCACAAACACCTGAAGGGATTTACAGGTTGGTTGCTCTCAGTAGGAAACTTTTTTCCATCAAAAGCCACGGATGTCTCTACAGCCCTTTCCACCACAGCCTTCCTCACAGGCAATTTGTGAAGGCACCTGGTCAAGACTACTTGCAATTCATCCTTGAATAACAGAGGAATCACACCTCCAGCATACCTGCAGAATTCAAAACTAAGACATGAAATGGGCTGCATAGTGCGCGTAACTACAGCTACAAAGTCTGCATTTGAGATGCTGCATTTTGAACAATTTCCAAAAAAGACAGAATTCTGTTAACTGGAAAAATCAGCATTGATTCAAGAAAGTGACCCATAAAACCTGGAAAGTATATGATATCCTAGTAACCCAGCAGGCTGACACTGACACAGATCAGCAGGTGAGTCAAAGCCCAGATGACAGGAAGATACAAATGCACGAACACAACAACCCAGACCCAGCATACCTCGGATCACATTTATCATAACCCTAATGGACTGGAATAGACCGCAAGCTGCTGTTCCTTTCTAAACCTCTGGTGTGTGAAGGCTTTGCTCTATATAAATTATGTTAAATTAAACATATATATATATATATATATATATATATATATATATATATATATATATTTTCCATTGTTTAGGTTGAGTTTTTCTCAAAGATGACATAGTTTTGTAAAGAAAAATCAGGTAAACTGGTTTGTTACCATATAACATTTACAGAGAAACATGCCCATAACTCATAATCCTATTGAGTGTACTGTTGTATATATATTACAAACATTGATTTTCACTATTGTAATTTTAAGGCTTCTCACCACAGATGGGGTTCAGAACACATACGTAAGTTGGCTATCTTTTTTTAAAATATACCTTAGAGAGGGAGAAGGAAAGAGATAGAAGCTTCAATGATGAGAGAGAATAATTGATTGGTTGCCTACTGGGGGATCAGCCCCACAACCCGGGCATGTGCTTTTGACCAGAATCAAGCACAGGACCCTTCTGTCCACAGGCCAACACTCTATCCACTGAGCCAAACCAGCTAGGGCTAGGTTGGCTATCTTTACTTAGGGGTTCAACCTAATCACCAGTGTTCCCAGAGCAGAACAGACACTAGGGCTTTATTGATTTTATAAGAAAAGATTATCTTACTATTTCCAGGGCAAATTGAAAAGGCAAATTATCTGTCTTTACTCATAAGTCTTTCACAATATTTAACTCCTTATATTTCTCCTTCCCTTCTATTCTCATGGTTTCTTTCTCCAAAAGTTATTCATCTTCTTGTCACCTCCATCAGTGAGCAAATCATTTATTTAACTGATGAGACAGTTGACTCAATTTACTTTCTTTTCAAAGACAGACTTTCCCCACAAAGGAATCACTGCCAGAACGTTCCACAGCCTCCTCCACCCCCATCTCCTCATCCTTGGAGTAAGAAAACGCAGACGCGTATCTGGACCTGAATTGGCTCTTGCCTGAGAAAGCATGAACCTTTGAGACAAGAGAGGAAATGCATTAGACAATGGCAGAAGCGACACAGTCCACAAACGCTCAACTTTCCACCACACCCATTGGTGGAATCTGTTACCAGTAAACACACATTGCTCTAAGCACCATTTTTTTATTAGAGATGAAAGAGAAAATTCATCTGTTCTTAAAGTCAGCTCCAAATGTGATACATATGAAAAGTGGGTATTTTTGCTTCTCTGAATTAGAAACTAGACAGGGAAACCACTGGCTACCTAAAGAGTGTTCTCTTCCATGTACCCTGAGCTCAGTCTTTTTCTCTCAAAACTCCAAGATGGGCAATAATTCCAAATCACATTGTAAAATAGTGAGGGCAGGAAACATGGTGAAAAAAATAATGGAACACTGTTAGAAATCTTATCAAAATTCTCTAGAAATTATATCTACAAATGAAATCGTAGAGTTTATAGGTAGCCTTACTAAGCAACAAGAAATGCTCAACATCTAACATAGGTAAAATAATAACAAAAAGAATAAGGAAGAATAAGGAAAAATAACGGTGTAAGTACCAGCCATACTTCACACCCTGAAGCAGCAACCTGGGAGGCAGTCCCAGCCTGTCTCCTTATAGGTGAAGCTGCTATGACTCCAAGAACTTCTAGAAATTTCTCAGGCTGGAGTCAGTCAAGCAGCCACGTCTGCCTCTCTGCAGCTCTTGTTTCATGATGAGCAAACATTTTAGTCTTCCCAGTCCTCAAACACAGTTCATGTCTGGAGTCCAAGGGGCTACTGGTTTCATGTTCCACAGCCTCTAGGTCAAGCTAAATGCCCCTGGGACCTGGGACCTGGGTCATTGCTTATGTTTCCAGTTACTTGGAAAAGAAAGTTGAGTCTTGACCTTCCTGCTTACTCTTTACTTAACCTCTCTGAGCTTATTTTCTCATCTATAAAATGGGTTAGAGCTAGCCATCCCAAATAATTGTTATGTTTATAAATACTTCATATAAAACACCCAGAGTAAGGATTTAAGTATTCCATAAAGGGTAATAATAATAAAAATAATAATGGCAATAATAAATTAAATGTGTACCATTTCACATTATGAAGCAAGTATTAACTCCATAAACAAAAAGTTGTTCATCTATTGCAAAATATGAGCCAATAAAATTCATAAGAAGCTTCCTCTCCAGAACCCACTGTTGTTAAGATTATTATGGGGTCAAAGTCGGTTTTTAGGGGCCTTCCACTCCCTTCATCACTCTCTTTCTTGCCCTCCCTTTCCCCTACCCAATGTCCTTAGGGGACCTATAGAGAACACTAAATTCCTTCAAAGTTCCCTCTAAAAATTTTCTCTTGTTCCCTCCTTAGAGCTCTCAGAGACTCGGTATCTCACTATTCCACTAGCTGTGAGAAAAGGAAGTAATTTAATAAAACTCACTCAGCCTTAAGAATTATTATGTGACAATATACCAAGCATACTTACCTTACTTTTAAAGAGAACATTTAGTGCCCTGGCTGGTGTAGCTCAGTTAGTTGCAGCACCATCCAATACAGCAGAAGGTGGCAGGTTTGATTGCACATACCCAGGTTGCAAGTAGGACACATGCAGGAGACAACAGATCAGTATTTCTAGCTCATGTCAATGTTTCTCTCTCTCTCTCTCTCTCTCTCTCTCTCTCTCTCTCTCTCTCTCTCTCTCTCCAATAAAAAAAATTAAGAAAGGAAACCTTCAGCTCCCAAAGGATAGTAATCGATCAAATGTCCAAAAATAAAAGTTTCTTAATTTCTTTTGTTTTTAAGAAGAGGTCAGATAATGTTAAAAGTTTAGTGCAGAATGTCATTCTACTAGGCTCAATATTTCACCTTCAAATAAAAAGCTATGGCATTCTGACTTCTGTTTACGCTAATCCCCAGCACTCATTCCTTCCATCCCCACCAAAGTATACCCAAAAAGCAAGAATCAAAAGTTTAGTTCACCACCTTTGAAAGAAGAACAAATATTGTTCTCAACCACACCTTAGTCAACATATTCTCTATTATATATTTTATCTTTTAAAACTTTTTGTTATTTTGAAAAGAATACTTGCTCATGATAAAACACACAAGAGAATATTCAATATTTTCTCACCTATAATAGACCTCTTATTTTATTCTCCTAATGTAACTGCCACCACATTTCTTATGTACCCTTCCAGATATTTATCATATTTCTTAAATTGAGAAATATAAATAGTTTTTATTTGGCTTTTTATTTAACAATATGTTTTTGCAAAACTGCCTACATAAAACATATCATATATGTATATTTTCAATTCTTTGTTATTATTTTCTTTAGATATACCATAATTTAATTGATCAATTTGCTTATTGATGGACATTTGGTGATTTTTTTAGTATTTGCTTATTACAAACAACACTGTAGTGAACAATTTTCATGTATCTTTCTGTATATTTATGAACATACCTATAGATCAAAGAGCTCAAATTGTAATAAAACAGTAAGTGCATTTTTATTTCTTCCAGTAGTTATAAAAGAAAATATTATTTCTTTTGCATACCTTCACACAATACTCGCTGTAGGTCTCCCTTACCTCTGGGTATGGCTGAGTTTGAGCTAATTTTCATGAGTGTTCAGTGTGAGGAGTGACAGTGGGGTGTGACCATAATTAGAAATGAAGTGGTAACATGAAAAGTATCCTAAACAAGTTGGGATATGAAGAGGATTTGGTTATTATTATTTTACAAATGTTTTAAGAATTAGACATTTGCTTCTATCTTTCAAAACAACAACTTGAAAGGCTCTTCTCTCATGGCCAATATTCCAGCTATGTTTGTAGCTCTGCTTTGGGTATGGTCTTCAGAATCAGCACCGTGTTATTTTTTACCTCTTCAGTTGTAACAACTGTCTCTTAATAATGGGTTTTATTTTTCTGATAGAGCATTCACGACCAGTCCTCTGGGAAATAAAACTGATTATCAAGCAAGACAAAACATTTTTGGTTAAAAATAAAGGATACCTTGGTGATGGGTAGTAACTAGACATTTGGTGGTGATCACTTTATAGTGGGTATCGAATTGTAATATTGTACACCTGGACCACATGTCATATACCAGTTTTGACATATGTCAATAAAATAGTGTACCTTAAATTGTAATATTGTACACCTGGACCACATGTCATATACCAGTTTTGACATGAAAATAAAATAGTGTACCTTAAAATAACGTGTGTGTGTATGTGTAAGAGGTAAACTGGACCAGAAGGATGTTCCCAGTGAGGAATTCAAACATGGTTTTCACCAGCACATGTGAAAATTTTCCCAAGGTCACAGCTCTGAAGGACAATTTGCATTTGAATGCAGACATGGGGGGGGTATGTTTGTTTTAAAAGACTGATTATTTTATAGCTACCACTCATAAAGCCTGGGGTCATAAAACACCTCCTTCTGTCTTGGAGGCAGACCACACTTGTGTCAATAATGGTGTTGGGATCTAACTCAGTTAAGACCACTCCGGCCCTAACAATGGCCAGACTCCACTCTCTACCCAAGTAGCAAGGACCACTTCTATTCCCACATCACAGAGATGACCTCTAGCTTACAAATAGAAGAGGAAATTTTGTTTCAAAAGAATAAATATTGTTAAAGGATGAGAAGATCCTAAAAATAAAAATAGCTTAAAAGATAGAACTAAGCATACTATTGGTTTGGGGACATTTTCACTCTCTATAAAGGACTTTAAATTTAAAAAGAAAGAAAGGCAACAACTCTGTCTTCATTCCACATCTGCCACTTGCCAGTATGACCACGCCCTAGCGGCTCTGCCTCCACAGCCTGGCTTGGTAACAGTTCAGTTCCCGCTGACGTCACTGTCCTCTGTCACTTTCCAGTCACAGCCCTCAAGCCAGCTCCTATTTTAGAGGCTCCTAATTTCTTACCATTTATATCCTCTACCTACTGCCTCCATGTTTTGTCTTCCCATTCCCTTCTCAATTCCCTAAATTTCAGGATTATGGGTTTCTGGCAGGGGGGAGACTATCCTTTAAGTCAGTCAGGGATGGATTCAAATCTTGGCTTGTAGTTGTGACCTCAGAAAATGTCCTGAGCCTTTTCAAGTTAAAAAAAAAAAATACATATTAGAGATTGTTCTAAAGTCTATTATGTTCATTAAAAAAAAGAAATTATTACATTTTTTAAAAAACTTATAAATTTGGTATAATTTTATATGTACATTATACATACATAAGTTTTAGGAAATGAGAATACAGTATAAAACGTATTGGCCTGAAAGCTGCTTTACAACATTACCAGTCATCCAGCCTCTGCCTCCACATCTATCTACAGAGACAAGAGCTACATGATAGTGAGAATGTCCTTTCTGTTACTGCTGCTGTTATATGATCACTGTCGCTGATACTGAAAGGGTCTTCATTTCCATCTTAATCCTTTCTCTCCCCACTGGCACCATGTGCCCTGCCTTTGTCCCCTAGAACAACACAGGCAAATCTAATCCTTTTGCCCTAAGATATTAAAAATTAGCCTTCATAGCTCTCTGACTCTTTTCTTCTCCAAACTAAGCTTGGGGTTTTGGTCTTTGTTTTTCTCCATTTCTTACCCAACATTTATCTGGGTCCTTGGTCATTCTAAGAATGGCACTTGTCAGCTCTTTAGCCTCTCCCACCCCTAGACACCGCTCTCAGTTCCCTGTCTTACCTGAAACCCTCAGTGCCAACTCATCTCTCTTCCCCAGCTCCTGCTGGACTCTGTTTTCATTTCTCTCATCAGCTGGACTGCAATAATATGTCTCATATTTCTTTTGAGCAAACCACCTTCCACTCTTCACCTCTGCCATTATCACCTCTGTAGGAGAGTGTCTCAAAGCAACTTTAAATTAGTTTGGTTGACTTTAGCAATTATTGCCTCTTTTCATATAATCAATACATTTTATGTGCATTGTTTCAATCTTTAAAACATTCTCATAACAAAATAAACTGATGAACAAAATAGATCCAGAGACATGGAACAGACTGATGAATCTCAGAGGAAAGGGGGGAGGTGGGACATAGGCAGGAAGGAACTAACCAAAGAACTTATATGCATATAGACATACCCCATGGACCCAGACAATATTTCGCTGAAGGCCTGGGGAGAAGAAGGGAAAGGAGGGGGAGGGGACTCAATGGGGGAAGTAAGGGGAACATCTGCAGTACTTTCCATAATAAAGATACATTTTTAAAAAAAAACATTCTCATAAGCTTAATAAATAAATCAAATGTATTATGAAGTGAAAACAGAAAGGGTCAAACATAAAAGAGAACTATATTCATCTCCTGAGCCCAGTTTTATTTATTTCTCTAAGTGTACATGTATAGCATCATTGTCACAATGATGATGCCGCAGTCAGACTGCTAAGGTTCCAGTCCCGGCCACTTACCACCGTGTGACCTCTCTGTGCTTCTGCTTCATCTGTAAGACGGGGATGACGGGAACCACCTCAGGGTTGTTCTAAAGATTACATGAATTTCCCCTAACACATGGGAAGTGCCTAGATCAGTAGTTGGCACTAGGCAAGCACTATACAGTATTTGCTGCTATGGTGATAATGGAGATGATGAGAATGTGTTTGGGGAAATCACGTTTTGTCTCTCTGGGTATCAGTTTCCAAACCTGTAAAGTGAGAAGGAAGGGATAGTGTTGATACTAGTGAGAGTCATACCACACAATCCTAGATCCCTTGACAATTTACAAACCACTTCCATGTGCAGTACTTCATTGGGAAACACACATCAGTATTCCCATGCTCTAACCTGGTTTGCTGGAACAGCTCGTCAGTGTGCTGCAAGGTAGAAATAGTGACTCTGGCCCCTGGCCTCCATTATAGCAGAAAGCAGCCAAGGCCTCCCACAGCTGATGCCTCCTCCAGTGACTGACTTGCTGTGTGTGACATACTTTAGAACTGTAAACGTCGGACTCCCCCAAATGCACTGGAAGACTGGGAAGAAAGAGACAAGGAAACAGTAAAACAAAGGCATTCATATTTATTGAGCATTTACAGTATAGATGATTATAAAGTCAATTGCCATATTTCTTAGATAATTTCCACATAGAGGTTCAATACTAGGTCACAAAGACAGTAACTTTAAACCAGGATGAAAGTCCGACTGAGCCCAAAACTTGAGCTGATGCTAAAGCTCCATGCTATCTCACTGAGATTTTCAATCTACTAAGATTAGATGTTGGTTAGCTCTTTAACTCCTTCTGCTAAATTTCAAGCCCCGAAGAACTCTGTTTGATGAACAGTACCAAGAACCTAATGAAGAAAATGTATTTTATTATGAACAACTAGCCTATAGCTGGCGATATCTTCCAATAATGACTGACTCAGTCTGGCAGTCCTAACAAAGGCTTTAATGCAAAAATGTCACTGTATTTCGAAGGCACTTTGAAACAGCTATTTTTGCAAGTCTACCTGATAAGCAATTGAGATGGCTACAGAGCAATTACTGGATATTCTTTCCATGTTCACAGTACAACAGAGGACAAATATCTGGGGGGGAAATCATCATTTCATATAATAAGTATTGTCAATAAATAAGTTCATGACACTTTTTTTCCTTGTTCTTCCTCATTTATTTCCCACCAACACACTTGTCAGCTTCCTGATTTGATGGGTGATAGCCCTCGGGGCACATGAGGGTGAAGTCAGCAGAATATAAATTGCTGCGCAGTCTTGAGTCAGTCAGCTGGAACTACAAGGAAGTTCAAAGGAAGCAGCATGAACATGAGAGCAATGAAGCCATGGTCTTGAAATCTTGGGGACTTAAATTAGAATACATGGGTTATGCCGAGACCAGTTTGGCTCAGTGGATAGAGCGTCGGCCTGCAGACTGAAAGTTCCCGGGTTCGATTCCGGTCAAGGGCATGTACCCTGGTTGTGGGCACATCCCCAGTAGGGGTTGTGCAAGAGGCAGCTGATCGATGTCTCTCTCTCATCGATGTTTATAACTCTCTGTCCCTCTCTCTTCCTCTCTGTAAAAAAATCAATAAAATATATATTTTTTAAAATAGAATACATGGGTTAAATAAACAAATCATAATTACATGTTAATATATATCTACAACATCTTCATTGATATTTTCATAAACAGCTACTAGACACCAGGCAAGGTTCACTATATATTATTGCACTCAGGCCTCACAATAATACTATGCAATAGGCAGTTATTACACCAATATTAACAAGGAAACTGAAGCACAGCAAGGGAATATAATTTCCCCATTGTTACAGAGTAACACAATGGTAACATGAGGGTTTATAATCCCAGTAGCCAGACATTCTCACAAATGCCCGCCCCTTTCTCAAAGCAAATTTCTGATTGCCTCTGGAAAATGATCATATTTGCAGGTGTGTTCCCTAAAAGATGAACTTGTTTAGTTTAATAGTTTTCATGAGATTTCCAAATCCAGTTGTGTAATCTTGCATTAAGCAGTTGGTGATAAAAATGAACAGAAATATCTGTACACCCTAAGAAGTCAAAGCCAGTGTGTTTGCATGAACTTTCTCTGTGGAGTCACTTCACTTACCTATTAGGTCACAGACCACACTTGGGTGAGAACGACATTGCACATTTGGGGTATGACTAGAACTAACTTGTGGTGAATATATGTGAAGGGTTGGATTTTTTTTCCTTACTATTATTTTCCCTCTATGTATCTGACAGTGACCTGCATAGCTGGTAGAAAGGAAAGCTAAGGGGGAAATTGTCAGCCTATAGAACTACTCATCACGGGTTTGTTTCAGAGTCTAGATCAGCCATGGGCAAAGTCCGGCCCGTTTGGCTGTTCTTTCTGGCTTATGGAGCCAAAAGAGCGGAGGGTTCTCTTGCTCTCCCCTCCACTCCTTCACCAGCAGCCCAAGATGAGAGTGCCAGCATGGTCAGGTTGCTTTTGTTCCAGCCCTCTGGTCCAGTTTAAGAACCCATTGTGGCCCTCGAGTCAAAAAGTTTGCCCACCCCTGGTCTAGACCCTAGAGTATACAAACTTTCCCCTCCTTGTTACTCCACAAAGGTCCTTATCCTTCCAGAAAGTTTCTTTCCCCAAAGCCAAGGACTGATAAGGAATGAAGACCAAAGGGCAGGAGACTTGACTCAAGTGGCTTGTTGACATCACTAAGATTTTTCAGACTGGGTAACACCCATTTAGCTCATTATGCCCCTCATAGATAGCAATAATGTTCTTTCAGAACTTTCTGTGCATCTGGAGTTGGATGGGGAAGACACCATAATATATGTCTCTCTAACCCTCTTTCAATCTCTCTCTCTCTCTCTCTCTCTCTCTCTCTCTCTCTCTCTCTCTCTCTTCATTTTCAAGTTCAATGAAACTCAACCTAGTCACAAAAGGAATGACCCCATACAGAAGCTAATTAGAGGTGGCCCAGAAATACAACTGAAAGGTGAAGGAGGGTAAACAACTAGTGAGGGGGAGCTAGGAGATCCCACCCTGGGCAGCAGCACTCCCTTGTGTTCTAAACCTCTGCTGCAGGGCGTGATGAATGGAGGATGGCATAGCCCTGGGAGTCAGAGGTCCAAATCCAAGTACCACCCACAATCTTGGGCAAGCCTCTTTTCCTACTGAGGCCCCAGGTGTCTCACTGTTATAGGGATGAAGCCTCTCAGAAGGTTGGGAGGAACTGATGTGATCTTTTTAAGGCAGCCATGCTCTAGGTCACTATAGAGGCCCATGTCAAATGCTGGCTGTGAGTTCATTTCTCAGAGGTCTTTCCTCTCATCTGCTTCTCAATCTGACCAGGAACTGCTCCTTGATCCTTGAACCATTTTCCACGCCCAGAAAGAGATCAAAATCTGATGTTGTTTTAAGTGTGGCCCCAGTCATTAATAAAATCCCTTCCTGTTTCTCTACAGTGAGAGAAAGGAGGACGGAAGCAAGGTGCACAGGGAGTGGAGGGGCCACACCAAGCAAGGACCTCAGCAGGGACTGAAAGAGCTCTCTCAAGCTGAGTCAGCCGTGTTTTTTCCTGTGAAATGATTCACATGCTGAGGCAAATGGGTCCAAAATGCAAAAACTCTTTCCTGAGCTTCCAGAGGAGCTGATGGTTTTTGTTTTTGTTTTCCAATCCCGCTTCTCTTTTCCTGGGAACATGAGCACAGTGTTTTCCCTTCCAGGTGGAGGTTTCCCCACCTCGTTTAAATGCCCTGGGGAGGAGGGGTTATCATATCAAGGAAACACTGGCTATTTTTAGTGTTATTCATATTCCTTAAACTTCCTTGTGTTTTTTACTCAAGTAGGTTGAGTATATTATAAATAAACAAAATTTCACAGTATGTTATCCTCAATAAAGTCTGAAATCTTTAGAAATCAAGCTTTAGATATATGAATTTCCAGCATCTTAAAAGGCTTATTGTTGTAAACATAAAAGACTTCTTTTTTCAATAACTTTAAGTGGGAATCTCAAGTTGTCTCAAGTCCTTTGCATTTACCATTGGTACTTCCTGGAAGATTCTTCCCTCGTTTTCATCTGACTGCCTCTTTCTCCTTCTTTTGGTCTAAGACCAGATGTCAAGTCCACAGAGAAGCCTTCACTGTCTCCTACACCAAGTAGCTGTAACCCCTTTCTTGCTTTATTCCTATCCCAGAAATTGAAGCACTATTGGAATGCTTTCATTCGTATTCTTATTAGTTTATATTGATATTCTGTCTTACAGTAATATCACATTTTGAGGAATAGCTCTAAGTACATAGAAGGCACTCAATATATACTCTTAAAGAAATGAATCCTGGCTCATCTTCACACCTACTGAAAGCTAAGCTCTGTCTATAATGGAGAGTTCTGCTTTCAGTCTTATTACACATTGGTAAATCTAATCTAAATAATCAATTACAGCCCAGCGTGTGGGACTCAGAGGTTGAGCATCAGACCATGAACCAGGAGGTCACAGTTCGATTCCCAGTCAAGGCACATGTCCCAGTTGTGAACTCGATCCCCAGTGGTGGGCATGCAGGAGACAATCCATCGATGTGATTGATGTTTCTCTCTCATCAGTGTTTCCATCTCTCTATCCCTCTTCCTTTCTCTCTCTAAAATCAATAAAATATATTTTAAAATAATAATAATCAATTACATAATACCCTAAGATCACTGTCAAAACATTAAAAAGCTGGCAATGTCCAATGTCATTCGATCCAACTTTGGAAAGAGACAAAAGGGCTAAGAGAATGTTAGTGAGAGGGCAGGGCAAGGCTAACTCCTGACTCCATTTTGTATTGTGGGGCAGGGCAGAACAGGGCGGAGCTATCCTCCATTTTGTGTAATGATCCTAGCCCTCACACAACCAATCAAGGTCAGCCAAAGCAGTGACATCACCACCCTTATAAAACCCCTGGACTTGTCGAAGTTCGGCCTCTCTTCCACCATGCTGTCGGTGTGAGTGGGACAGAGCCCATGCTAACATGGAAGAGGCTCTTTTGTTTATTGCATCGGACTCGGCTCCCTGGTGGTCCTTGGGGATCACGAAGTCTGGGCATAACATTAGGACACACTCTAATTCATTGGATAGTTCAAGTTATAACAAACAGCTTAAAATAGTGAATAATAAAACAGGGAGATCTAAGCATAAGTTTAAAGTGGCCCCCAAGAACAATATATGTTTGAAGTCTCATAATTTATTTTTAAAATCCAGATGAATTTTATATTCTAATGCGCTCTCCATATATATGTATTTGTTTGTTTAATATAAAAGAAATTTAATCTCAAATTGTTGTGGGGGAGGGGAATGTACCGTCCAATAATTTGTGTCCTGTTTACTCTAGAAAACCATCAAGAATCCCCCAAGTGCATGTACTCCAAGCTGATAAACACCTAGAAATAATTCAGGAGGAGCCTTGAAGGGAGCACAATCCCCACCCACCCCTTGCTGCCTTGTTCACTTGCCCTCATCTTCATCCCAGGGAGGAAGAGCTCTGGAACAAAGACACCTAACTGAACCAGGAGTCCCATGGAATGTAGAGTTTTGAGAAGGAAAACAAGGTTAAAAGTTCTATCCTTCTGTATCATTCTCTTTTCAGACATCTATCTCTTCTAAGTCATTCCATTGTTCTTTCTTTCCATGTGCTTGGTGAGGTAAGAGGTGCCTTTGGAGTCCAAACCTTGTTTCATAGTAATGAAGTTTCCTTTTATATATTTCTTCAATTAAAAATCTCTAATCACTATTGGTGAGCTCATTGAGGATTAGAGGTTCAAGATCCAGGCCATCGTGCATAAATTATTATAATAATAATAATAGAGAGAAGACAGAAGAAGCAAACAAGATGGTAATGGTGAATTAGGCGAA
Organism: Vespertilio murinus; assembly: GCA_963924515.1. Lineage (NCBI taxonomy): Eukaryota > Metazoa > Chordata > Mammalia > Chiroptera > Vespertilionidae > Vespertilio > Vespertilio murinus. The sequence continues at coordinate 124,127,933 of OZ004708.1, forward strand.
TTAGTAAAAGTCTTTTAAAATAAAAGGTGATGAATGGAAAATATTCAGTCAGAGATGCCACATGAATTTGAATAATCAGCCATTTCGTGACCTAACATTTGAAGGCATGAAAGAGAAGGCCATTATCCCAGGAATGTACCAAAAAAGCAGATGACTGAGATAGTAATTATGGTGGCTCCTGTGGGAAGCATACGAGACTGATGGTCCTGGCTGCGGCCCTCTGAAATGCATCATCACATTTGTTCTGAAGCCATGCTTTCTGTAGCTGCCCAGCCATCACCAAGCATGGCAGGGCTGCTAGGACAGGCCACTCCCGGAAGATGCAGGATTCCTCTGATGGGCAACTTTAGCTTAAGGATTCCCAGTTAACCTTGCTAAGACTTTTTTCCTTGCTTTCCTTCTTTCCCTCCTTCACAGGGAACAGTTTTGCAGAGTGATCTGATGACCCTCCCAGCCTCCTCCAGCTCTCTCTCCATTTTCTCCCACAAAGTTTTCCTCAGCAAATCTCATGCACATCTAACTTCATCTTGGCATTTGCTTCTCAGAAGGCCTGTACCCACACAAGTAAGAAGCTATGTGAGGGACGGACAGGAGGAATTAGGCCATTGACTGCAGTTAGGATAATTTAGAGTAAGACTAAGAAGAAGATTAATGAGTGATTATAAAAAGACCAGATTTAAGTGGAAGCTTTCTGAGAATAAGTAGCAGGTAATAGAAGGTAACAGAAAAGATTGTGATGATGGGGATGGAGGTGACAATAATCAGAGTTTGAAGTTAATTATTTGCATATTTGATGCTACATTAAGCCTAAAGCTCAATTGGAGATCTGAAGAGCTTTCGTTGTTTTTGGCAACATGCATAGTTTAGTTGATATATGTGTGGGGAGCCCTGTTAAGAGAACTATATATATTTACTTGGACTCTATACAGTCCTTTAAGAGAACTCTATAAAAATTTTTATTGGCTTTGAGGTGTTTTGTTTGCAGTTTTTAGGTTTGTGATTTTAAGGTTTTGCATAATTAGAAGTAAATCATAAAGTTAATTATTTGTATCAGATATCAGCATTTTTCAGCTTATAGTAATGTAAGAAAAAACTTACATTTTTATATCTTTCGGAATCTCCAAGTGTGTGAAGCTCTGTATCCCCAATGAACTACCGTAATGTTTATAAAACTGAATTGAAAATTGTTTGGCATGTGCTATTTCACAGAAACCTAACATGGATCCTGTGAAGTAAGGAGGGCAGGTAGCATTAAAGCTCATTTTTACCAAAGATGAGACTGAGGCTCAGGAGAGCTAAATAGCTAACACATGGTTAAATACAACCCATAAGCAAGATTGCAGTAGGCAGAATTCCCAGGAATGACTCCTAAGAATTCCTAACTTAATTCCAGAAATGTGTGAATGTGATGAAATGTCATTTATTCCCATGATTCTGCTGTGTTATATGGTGTAGTTGACCTTATAAAAAGATTATCCAGGTGAATCTAATCCAATTACATGGAGCCCTTAAAAGCCCCTTTTGCCAGTGATCAAAGAGAAAAAGAGAAGTCAGAGAGACAGATGGCAGAAGAGGAAGTCAGAGAGTCGAAGCATGAGAAGGATTTGAGGTACTAATGCTGGCTTGAAGATGGAGGGGCCATGTGGAAGGCGTGAAAAGGAAATGAATTCTGCCAGCAACCAGTGAGTTTAGAAAAGGACCCAAGCTCTGGGTGAGAACTGCAGCCCCAGCTGCTACCTAGATTTTGACCTACTGAGATTCTAAGCAGAGACCCGAGCTGACCTACACTGTACCCAGGAACGGTGGGATAATAAATGGGCATTATTTTAAGCCACTATGTATTGATTTTAAACAGTGAAAAAAAAATTAATACATGGGTTTTCTAGTTCTATCACTATTTTCACCATACCACCGTTACTCTTAACTAATGCCAATAAAAATAATCAACAGTGAACTGAAAGAGCACAGTACTAACCTTATAATTTTGCTCATTTAATTTTGATTAGAATTCTAGCTTTCTAAGACTTATTTTAGGCTTGACCTCATTTCCGTTAGTCCTGAGCCTGTGGACTTGAACTCAGTTATAAGATAGACTCTCATTTCCTTATCCTAATTTGAAAATAATTCAGGTAACATATAAATAAGAAGGAAATATTATAATATCCTAAGAAAGTATTATAAGATTAAAACTTTTGTCATAGTCTGGCAAAGTTTTAAAACTCTTACAAAATACTGAAAATATCATAGGGATTGTTTGGACACATACAGTGCAAAACTTTTGTTTTATCTATCCATTGTGACTCCTTTGGGAAATTTCTAAACTTGACTCACATTCTTTTGGGAATGCTCACCTCCTAGTCAAACCAAGTGGCTCTGAGGAAATGTCCGTGTTCGCATTTAACCCCATTTCTCCTCCCGCCACCCAGGACACAGGAAATTGGTCTATAGATGGACAACATCTCCATGCTGAGGCAATAAAGCCCTCCTCTGGTAATTTTAACTTTTCAGCACAGAAAGCATAAATGTACCCATTACCAGTGGTAGGAATTGTAGAATGTAGAACTCAGGAAGTGTGTACAGAGAACTCAGACACCCTCTATCAACTGTGTCTAATCCATTTGATGGGCACACAATACAATACTTGCTCTTACTTAATTACTCTGCTCTTGAATCGTGTTTACCATTAGCCAATCACTAATCTAAGGCTAAGTTTGTAAGTATATTATTCCTTCAAAAACATTCACAGGAAACCTGTTAGGGATAAAGAGTCTATACTAGGCAATAGGAATTTGATGGAAAGACTCAAACTCCATTTTTCTTGTCCAATCAGAGAAGAGAGTGAGTTATTCAAAAGAAAACTAAGCCAACCAGAAGTAACTCTGTATAACCTAATCCCTCCAACCCTTATGTCATAAAGACAAATAAAAGCTCATAAGGAACATTTGCTTGCTTCAGAACCTTATCAACTTGAGCCAGCTGATAGGGAAAGTAAGTCTTATGGCTGAACTCTTGAACCAGGAAAGGATCAGTCCAAAGTTTCTGTCAGGTGACGTGACCTACAAAAGTACTCCCAATCCTTGGCTTATCTTTATGACTGATAAATGATTGCCAGGTATTTGCTCTATATGCTTGGAAACTGTGGTTAAATTGCTGAAACTGTCCCAAGAAAGAGGTTTCCTTCTGGTGGGGGGAAAATCCCCTATATGCAAGGTTTAATTAATGAAAAAGTTGCTTTGATGATGCATTTTTTTTCTGAACCAATGTTTTGTGGTTTGGGAGCTTTGTTAACAAGCAAAAGTACCTTTAGACATAAACCAGACTCTTTTATATCCAAATTTTTTCCCAATCCATTATGTTGTAGTAGTTCATAATAAGAGTATGATCTCATCAGTTATTTACTCACTCCCATTTTGGGTTTCATTTGATGGGTTTCATTGGAAAGTCCCATATGGGGGAAATTTCTAAACCATAGAGCAGCTCATTTGTTGGTGGAAAGAGGAGGGGTCTTTATACATGAAAAACATTGAATTGTAATGGTGGAACAGTGAATGATTTCTCGAAAGGAACAATTCAGTGTACAAAGCCAAGTTTAAGCCTCTCCTTGCTTATTAAGGAAAGCTAGGCTTGAGATCCTAAAGTAGGACTGTGACCAAACTATGTGAGCATCGAGGGACCTTATGAACTGGTAAGAGCTTAACGAGCTTATAACTTTAGACACTGACAGCCAAAGGTAGAGTTAATTGAATGGCCAAGCAATATGCATAGATATGTGATCAAACAATTAGGGTAATACTCTCTTCTCAAGTGATTTATTGTCTGAAACTGAGTTAAATAGAGTACTTACTCTATCTAACAAAAACCGTTCAATTAAATGCCAACCTCCCTGGCCCATTAGGAGCAGCAATAATCTATTCAAAATGTAGTTTAAGAATAAAGTTACATACTTTTCAGAAATTAATCCTATTAAAAGAAAAAAGAGATAGAAGGCACAAGCAAGTAAATAATCTATCAGACAAAGTCACAGCAACTTTTTTTTAATTGCAGAAATTATTCTAGCTTAAAGAAAATAATTTTAAAAGGCAATTGTTCTCATAATCAGGAAACCAAAAACAAAACAAACAAACAAAAGGTTGGGATTGTCTGTGGGTTTCTTCGCTTGTTTTAGTTCACTTTCCTAAGAGCCAGTTTAGCTTCTCAGACCTTGACCCAGTGATAGATTAAAGTCCTTAATCAGAGATATGAAATGCCTTATGGAGTGACACATGTTCTTTCTCTGTTCTTCAAAGCACATATTGTCCCTCCAAAGGAAATTCCCCACGAAACTAAATGACACAGTCAATAAGTACCTCATAGGAAGAGCCTCCTGGCCGCCTGAAGACCACATCACAGCACCAGTAAGGCATCCTTTGTAAGAACCAGCAAATTGTGTGCATAGTTACAGGAGAAAGCAGCCTTAGATCATTCTCCCAAGGTCCTGCTGTGGAAGGAACCACCTAGAACATGTAAACCATTGTAATCCCCTGGGTGTGGGCTGTGGGAAAGGAAGCTCGGCATGGAATTTGCAAGGTAAGAGATCTGAGAGCTTCAAGAGGAGTCTGGTTTGTTTGTTTTCAGTCTAGACTGAGCGTGCAAGGACTTAGGAAATATGCTTTAGGTTAGAAGACACACTGGAGTTGTTTTCTTTCTCTACTTAGAGCCCTGTGTAATAATGCACATGCCAGCGTCTGCACTCAAAGCGGATTTAACGTCCACAGCAATTCCCTCTCTTTCTCTGTGCATCCAGTCAGTAATCAAGGATGATTGCCACTACTTTCTTTGGGCCTCCTCCACATCTCCCACACTACTTAATGCCTTCAGTATTTCAGATATCTCAATATTTCTCACGTGGATTATAGCAACTATATTCTAACTGCTCTCCCTGCTGCCAGCTCTTGGTTCAGACTCTATGTTGCTTTCTACAGAGCAAGACTGGCCATAGGACTAGCCAGTTTAAAGTTTTTTAGTGGCTTCCAACAGTCTCCGGGTTAAAATTCAAACTGTTCTGGTACAGTCTGATAGAACAGTTACCTTGGTTCATATCCTATCTTTGATCTTCAATTTGATCTTCAATTCCCCATCTATAAAATGGGATAAGACTAGTTCTTCTTCATAGGTTTTCTGTTAAACTTCAATGAGATACTTCTTTTAAAGAGCTTAGTTAGTATTGTGTCTAGTAATCAGACAATCCCTTAGTTGAAATCAAAGCTCATCATACTCTAGGTATGTTTTTAATGACTATACTGTGCTACCTTCTTCCACTTTATTAAAAAAAAAGTGTCATAATAGTATTTCTGGTCCCAGATACTTTTACAGAACCTTGCTATTCAGAGAGAGAATCTGTGTCCCATTCCCTTGAACTTGAACATGACCTTCTGACCACCTCAGTTGAGTAAGGCTGGCACAAGTTAGGCTATGTCATTTCCTAGGCTGGGCCAGAAGAGGCAATACACCTTCTGCCTGGCAATCTCGTTTGGAGCATGCACCTTAGGAGACCTACGCTTCCAATGAGAAGTTAAGCTACCTGAAGCTACCATGCTGGAGAGGCCATGTGAAAAGATCACTGAAAGACAGAAATGCATGAGGAGCCCCGGATGCCCAGCCATCCTTCACACAGACCCACTCCCTGCATGGAGTAGACAGGAGCTGACCCCACCATGCCTTGCCCACATTGCAGATTTGTGAGCTAAATAAGTGGCCATGGTTATTTCAGCCACCGAGCTTTGGAGCGTTGTGTTATTCGCTAATGGGAAACCAGAACACCCACATAAACCTCCAAATCTATTTATTCACTTTCATTTCCCCTTGACAGCACACCTTCCATGGCCTTCACATACGCAGCTGTTCTGCTTAAAAGTCGCCACCAGCACAAACATGCCCTCATTTAAAGAATCGCTTTGCTTTCAAGAGTCATTGCAGGTTGTTTTTGTTGTGCTTTTAGTCATTGTTACTCATTGTTGTAGTTTTAGTCATCTTTCCCAAAGTTTGGAAATGGGTGGCGAAGGGCCCAAACTTCAAGTCAAAATGTTTGGGCTTAAGGTTCTTGTTGTTGTTCACTGCTTCCAGGCTGTTCTGAACTTTGTCTCCAGACTTCTGTTCCTCCACAGGCAGAGTAATAGCCAAACCCCTGTCTTAGTATTGTAGATATTCATTTATAACTCCTAGCAAAGTTCCTGGTATTTAGTGAGTTCAGTGCATGTTGCTGTTACTAGAGTGATAATTCTATTGCACCACAATTATCAGTTTCCTTTTCTGAACAAGAACAGTATATCCTCAATGCCTGGGACCTAGGACATGCAAAAACATTTTTGTCAAATGAATAAAGAACAAACAAATGGGTGGGTGAATGAATGAATGAATGAATGGGCAGGTATAATCTAGCTTCTCTTCAACTCCTATATCAAACATGTAGGAGAGGCAGGATAATAGAGATCTCCAGTCTTAATGGAAGCAGTCTGGCGCTAGCTGCATATTTTCTTCAGGACAGGTCCAGTTCTCTCTTTTCCTCGTAGTTCTGTAATACCGCAGCCATTATTTCTGAGACTCCCTCCTTCCCAAAGTCACGCAGAGAGCATCCTCACTTGGCTGAGTAAGCCCTTTTGCTCCTGGCAATCCAAACCATGTGGCAGGACTGTAAGGAGAGCTAGTACCAAAATCAGATGGCCTCCACTACAGATTCCTTTTACTTTATAGCATACTATCTAGATGCCTGACCTTGCCAAGTAAAACCCAGTTAATTTTTTACAATGTCAGCCTTCTTTATGGACTCTAAGATACGGCAATGTCATATGGTGGCAATGCTGTAGAGGGGACTCTGCTCTTACTGACAAGCAATTTTATGCTGCACTAAGCAAATAGTTTACCCTTCTTGCCTCATGCATGATATTTCCCCCACTGATTTCTGCTCAATAAGAGAGAAATTATTAAACAGCAATACAGCCTTGCTTAATAAGGTGAGAATAGATATTCTACACCTAATTTTTATTTTCATCATAGAATTTACATGAAATTCTATGTAATGGCATATTGCACATTTATACATAAAAATCTCATTATAACGGCTAACAACCTATGGATATGATTGCTAAGTGCCAATAATTGCCATTGCAACACAATGTTATACCAAGATATCACTGTCCTCCTACTACATATTAATTTCAGTGTTAAAATAAAACAATACAGCAGGGGTTCCTTCAGTGCCCTTTTATGCCCTCTTGCCTCAACACAAAAGGAAACGTTTAAATATTTTTAAATGAGTAAAATCCAGAGTGTTGGCTGTTCATAGTCATAAATTGTTTCACAAGAAAATATGAAGTTAACTTAATTGTTGCTGTTACTCTTGTAGATTCCATACTTCTCATAAGTGTAATCATTTCTGCATTCTTTCTCTGCTTGAAAGTCAGAGAATGCTGAGGGTTGGAGAGATTTCTGAGGTGTGGCACCACCCTCTCTGATTGGGCAGCAGCTCTCGAACGATGTGGGCCTTTTGCAGTTGACTCACCAGAGGGCAGCAGCTTTGCAGCTTGATGTCAGCCCGCAAGAATGTCAGACACTTCTCTCTGCCAGCTGCTGCACCGCCTCAACCCCTTCCCCCCCCCCCCGCCCCGTCCCCAACCCAGCAGTAGCCCAGAATTAGGCAAAGCTGTTTGGGTTAGCCTCTAACCAGCCTCCTGGCTGGGCTTCTTGCTGTCCTGGTTACCAGCTCCAGTAAAAATTCCCCACCAGATCTCAGCAGGAACACTAAGCTCTTCCAACTCTGTGTCTCTGGGATACCCAGTATAATTGACCAATTAAGGTTTGGGGGACAGTGTATGGTTTTCTAGGTGCCCCTCTGCAACATGCACCTCTCTCTCTCTCTCTCTCTCTCTCTCTCACACACACACACACACACACACACACACAACACATACACACACACATACACACACACTCATGTTCTCCAGAAGGAAAACACCAGAATGCAATAAGAAATACTTGAATAAGCACTAGCAATATTTCTAAGTTCTAAATGGATTGTATGCTATTTGTCCTTCTGGTATTGGATCTGCCGCAGTTTCCCCCACATGTCTGACTGTTCCCACTGAAGTCTCAGATGGGAGCTAAGACTATCCTTGGGACCCTTTCTACTGTAACAGTCTGTGATCTCGTGAAAATAGACAACTGGGAGCTTTCTGAGAGGAATGGCTTCCTGATGTCCATTAGGCATGGCAGAGACGCCCGCCCCACAGTAGCTAGTCCTAGCTCTATGAGGACCTGTTTTTATATATTAATTAGTTCCCCTCTCTTCTGTTCTCTTCAGCGTCTGTTCTTTTAGCAGTTCTAAATTTTAGTTTTAGTTTAGTCTCAGTTTTCACCTTTTAGATGGTTCGTTTGGCTTTAGGCAACTGAAAGCAGTAAGCAGGTGGTAGAGTGTATACTCAGTTAAGGTAATCATGGTCAAGGTCAAGCAAGCAATTAAACCAATATAGTTAAGCCAAGGTGAAATTGATGACTCCCAGAAACTAAGTCTACCCTAATTCAACTTCCTAAAGTGTGAAGATGCCAAGGTTTAAGGCTGTTTGATCCTCTTGGTACACTAAGACTTACGGCACAATTGCTCTTTCTGATCTTGCCCTCATTCTATTTCTTTATCCTGATGATTGGTACCAACCTCATCTCCCCATTCTGTTTGGATCTCCTTCAGGATTCTCCAGTGTGGCTACTCCTGTTTATAGTAGGCTAAAGTGTGGCCTTAAAAAAATATACCCATGTCTTCATCCCTAGAACCTGGGAACCTGGCCTTATTTGAAAAAAATTAAGAATCTGGAAATTAGATCATTGTGGATGATCCAGGTGAGCCCTAAGTCCAGTAAACAGCTTCCTTGTAAGAAACACACAGAGGAGAGACGCAGGGGGGAGAGGACAAAGCCCTATAGAGATGGAGACAGAAGTGGAGTGTTGTCACCACCAGCCAAGAAAGCTCTGCTGGGAAGGGTGAGGAATGGGCTCTCCTCTGGAGCCTCTGCTGGCAGCACATCCCATGCCAACATTTTCATGTTAGACTTCCTGCTCATAACTATGAAGACATTTCTGTTGTAAAGGAACCAGTGTGGTAATTTAGTATGGTAGCCATCGAAAACGAATACAGTTACAAGCTCAAATGCCTTATCCAGTGTTTCCCAAACTTCTAAGCTTAGAGCACTAGTTACGTATACAACTTTACCTATATGTTCCCAAAAATTCTAGTTTAGCACTTCTTAGTTGGGATTCAGGAATCTGTATTTTAACAACTCCACCAGGTGGTTCTAATCATGAGAGAAGTTTGGGAAACACTGCCTTATATGAATCATGAACTGAGCAAACAATCTAGATAGGGACCTTCTGGATTCCACGTCTCAAATTATTTTTCATTATTAAAACCTGTCATTTCAATGGCTGGGAAACAACAGAAAGTGCATGTGGTCTGAAGCAAATGAGAGAACAAATGTCCTAACCAAAGAAGTATCTATCAACCAGACCAAAATTGTTACCATGTGAAAACAAGCCCAGTGTGGCCACATCTTCCCATTTTTATTGGATCTTTACTTAAAAGCTCCTGCATTTTGAGTGTCGGCTCAGAGAACCACCAGGCAAGCTGCACTCTGTGGGCCCCATCAAATGTGTTGGAGAGCTGAATCGTAACCACAAGTGGCCAGTTGCAGTGTCTGAAGCCAACTGACCCTTCTAACAGTATTTAAGGTAATGAGCCACAGAGAGTTCATGGAACAACCAAGAACAGAACCTTGTTTCCTTGTTTTCCACCTACTTAACCTGCTCGGCCAGCACAGGACACCTTCATTCAAAATCTCTCCCTCCCTGGAGTAGGCAGCGAGGAACCGTTTGTTATAACCTGAGGTAGTGTGTCTGCCTCTTCCTTTTCAGCCTCTCCTCTTAGTTTCTCTATGGCAGCTTAATTTAGACCCTGACCATTTAGTATCCAGAAGGGGTGTGTGTGTGTGTGTGTGTGTGTGTGTGTGTGTGTGTGTGTGTCTGTTAAAGAGGATTAATGGTGGAGATCTTTGCAATGCAATGTGTGATTACTTTAGAAGGAAAGATGAAAGAAAACAAAATATTCATTAGGGAGAGTTAAGAACCAAAGGCCATTTTTCTGTGTTTATGTTATAGCAGAACACTAAAATATATTCTACCAAAAGGATTGGTATTTAGGTCAGATAAGATTTAAGATATAAAACTGAGACATAGTTTGATATTGACATAGCTTCTGTATTTAGTTTGTTAAAGGTTGCCACTTCTGTGATCTTTTGCCTCATCTCCAGAGCTACCTGCTTCCCAGCCTCAGACAGTGTGTCCCGTGGAGCACCAGGAAGTAAGACTTAGTTCAGCTAGAGTGAATTTTTCAGTCCGTCTGTGAAGGCAATTAGGAAGATAGTTGTGAGATCTGTAATTTTTGGTTGAGTCTGCAGTGACAAAAGAAAGTTGTAATCAGCTTTCATAAATGATCTCATGAAAGTACTCTGACAATAACTAGGGTAGGAATGGGAATTGACTAAATAGGAAACAAGGGATCTTATTGGGCAAAATGTCCTAAAACTATTGTGATAATGGTAACACAACTCAGTAAATTTATTAGAAATCAGTGGGTTGTGCACTTAAAATGGGTGAGTTTTATGAGCCTGACCAGTGGTCAAGGACAACACGGGGGTTGGGGCATGAGTGGAAAGGTGTTTGGGATGGGAATGGGGTGATGAGGACAAATATGTGATGCCTTAATCAATAAAGAAATTTTTTTTTAAAAAAACAGTAAATAAAATGGGTGAGTTTATGGTATGTAAATTATACCTCAAAGTTGTTTTAAAAATTAAAATTAGATAATCATTAAAAGAATAAAACTAGACCCATAACACGTTCTCTCTCTCTTTATCCCATAAAGTCAGTCAACAAATTTGTCAATTATTCATATAAAATACCATTTTTAAATCTTTTTACATATTTCAAGTGTATAATACCTAATTCAAACATAACAAGTACAAAATAAAACACAATGGAAATTTTTCCTCCCACTGCTCTACCTCAGGCACCCGATGCCCTTCCCAGAAAACAATGTTATCAGTTTCTTGTGTATCTTTCTAGAGACATTTTATGCATCTCCAGAAAGGTACATGTGTGTATGTATTATATCCCCACAACCACACACACCTTTTTCTCTTTAACTTGTAGCGTATTATACAGTGTTGTGTAATCTTTTTTTACTTAATAACCTATATCATATCAGAATCTAAATAGTGCTCTAATCTTTTTATCTCCACTGTCCCACTGCCAGAGAACTCATTGGACCCTCAGTACCTCTTGCCTGGACCGTTTTATGTAATTTGAGATGCCATCAGTTATAAGATTCACTGCTCTTTGGGGGCCTATAAGAGAGAAAACTGTTGCCTATTAAATTTTTATAGCATGCTATTGATTGTAAGATGCAGCCCAATTTCAAGAAAAAAACACACACTTGTGCTAAAAAGTGCATGTATGTGCACAAACACATACACAATAAATCATGACTTTGTCCCAGCCAGGTCTCCAGCCTCAAACCTTGATTCCTTTCATTCAGCCTCCTGCCGGTCATTGTTCTAAGCTCTAGGTTTAATCTTTTCACTGCTCTACCTTAAATCCTTTATGGTCTCACCATTGCCATAGGATGAAGTCCAAATAACCTAGTGTGAGCACAGAGGTCCTGCCCTTTTCTAGCCTCCTTTCTCCCCACTAACCTCTGCTCTAGACATGCCCAACTATTGACTATTCCTAAAAAATGTAGTGCTCTTTCAAAACTTTGTGCTTTTGGACACGTTGTTCCCTCTGCCTGGAATACACTTGACCTCTTTCTTCCTAGCTAAATACCATTTGCTCTCCAAGACTCATCTCTGGGAAAACTGCCATGAACTTCCCAAGTTCAATGAAATATCCTCTCTGCACTGCCACGTTCACTCTGCTTCATTCCATCAAAAGCACTTCTTGTCTCATAGTAGACTTCACATTTCCTTGCCTGTCTTCACTACTCTTACTTTATTTGCATCACAAGGGTTTGCCAGGGTGCCTAGTTTATGGTAAGCGTTCAGCAAGTGTTTATTGAAGAAATGTGTACTTTGGCCCTGGATGTAATCTACACATCTGCAATCATGGAGGTGTGGCCAGCCCAGTGTAGGGGAAAGTACACTAGGTCTGAAGTCAGAGGATGCCAGCTACGGGCTCTGACACCTCTGCCTCTCTGGTCTCGGTTTGGTCAGTTAATGTTTCCAAGACTCGGTTCCCTCGCCTGAAAGCATGAGCAGTGGTACCTGCCTGCCTACAGGGCGGCCGGGATTCAACGAGGGGAGCATCCGAAGTACCTGGCATGGATGATGCTCTACACGAGGCAGCTTCTGTCAGAGTGGCTGGAACATCCTGAGGCTGGCCAGCAGGTTTCATGAACCCTGGGAAAACACACACCACTCACGGATGCTGTAATACCACCTAGACTCTGGTTTCCTGTTTTCATCTTATTTTTTAAAAGGTGATATATACTAAGTTTGAGAAATCAAGGTAATGGAAAAAAAAAACCCACACACATATATACACCCCATTCTTGCTCATACCATTATCCCCAAATGCTGTAGGCAATCAATCCCCTATAATGGTTTATTTAGATCCTGCCCATGTTATATTTTTAACACAAAAATCAAGTACATAAATACATATTTCATTTCCCCTTTTACCCAACATGTACAATATGCTTTCATCGTATATCAATATTCGTATTTCTGAACATCACTTTTTTCAGGGGCTTTGTGACCTTCTGAGTTTGCCTATAAGAATCCCAATAAAGTAGACAAGTATGTGGAAAAAAGATTTTATTTACTGCTTTTTGTCCCAACTCTGAGCTCTAAGCAAAGGTAAAAGCTTAGACTCGTAGCCTCAGCTCCTTCTTCAGAGAACCACAAAGAAGCAGCATGACTACAACAATGGAAGGCCTGAAAGTCACAGCAGGCCACAGGGGAAGAAATCTGTGACCGACCGAGGGCTGTGCAGCTCTCAGCAGCACGAAGTCAGAAGAATCTGCAAACAGCTTCAGCACACAGAAGTCTTCAGCACCACTGTCTCCTGCATGTTTTCACCATATGCCTGAGGCGCTTCCTAGGGAGCCTTCCCCTTTAAAAGAAAAGGTTATTTTCAAAATTCACACAGGTTCTATTTAGGGGCTTCTCAGGTTTAGAAAAAAATCTGCTTTTTTTAAAAAAAATACAATACTCATTTGTTGGGCTAATATTTAAAAAAGATTAACCATCGTATGTGCTGGCAGAGTTGCAGAAAAACTGGAATTTTCATTACTGTGGGTGGGTGGGAAGGCAAAGGAAATGACCATTTTAGATCACAGTTCCACATATCTTACATGTAAACCAGTCACCTAAACAACAACAGTTCGATTAGTAAAACATACATCTAGATAATGAACTGAATTCAATATGCCCAGAAGATTTACTTATAATACCCCAAACCTGGAAATAACCAAAATCATATATAAATAAGTAGTAATTCATAGCACACAATACTACTCAGCAATAAAACAATTATCTATCCACATAAGCATTTGTGCTGAAACTCAAAATAACTATGTAGCATGAAGGAAACCAGTATTTATTAAAAAGTACACACGTTCTAGTGCATATAAGATTATGAAAAACTAGAGGTCCCTCGGCGTGGCCTCGGGGGATCAGGCCGAAACCGCCAGTCCAAAGCCGCCTGCCGCTCCCACTCATCCTGGCCCCTCTGTGCATGCCACAGACTCGCACCCAGTCAGTCCTGAAGATCTGCTTTTTTTTTTTTAAGGCTTGTCTTTAGACATGAACATTTCCTTATGTGTTTAGAAATCAAGAGTTGGTAGTATAAGAAGGTGGGTTGGGCTTTATAAATAGCTATTATTCTTTCTATTATATTGATGACATAAGTGATAAAGTAACAAATACAAGGCTATTAAAAGTTTGTTAAAACTCAGTGGTTTAGCTTAGACTTATGAAACAGGAAGTCACAAGTTCAATTCCTGACCAGGGTGCATGCCCCAGTTGTGGGCTCGATATCCAGTAGAGGGCATGCAGGAGGCAGCCCATCAGTGATTCTTTCTCATCCTTGTTGTTTCTATCTCTTTCCCTCTCCCTTCCTCTCTCTGAAACCAATAAAAAATATTTGTTTCAAGTTTGGTAAAATGTGGATATTCAAATAATAGACCTTTATTTCATTGGCAAGTTTAATCATGACCCAGGTTGCCCATGTCCTCTCCCCACTTCTCTGATTTTTCCCCCTCAGGCATCCATTACTTGAGTTGGTGGTCTGAAGTTCTTAAAACTCTCTCATATGAATGGCCCCAGTTAATTCACTATGCTCCCCACTCCCAAATCCCTGACTGCCCATTGCCTTTACCAAAGATCCCCACATGGACCTGAAAACAGACTGATTAGGAGAAGTCTAATGAGTCAGTTGGCACAAATAGCAGATTCACCCTCTTATGCTCAGGAAATTACTGCCACTCTATCTCCATTTGTCATGTGTATTCACTGCAGAAAACTTAGCAGCAAGGTTAGAATGGGGTGGGAAAGAGAACAGAAACTCCTGTCTTCACAGTGTGTTTCTAACCACAGAAGCCCAGAGACATGAAGGCCTGTATCAGCTTTCTTTACTGTATCAGCCATAAACACTGAAAACCCAGCAACCAAGAAAAATAAGTGCGGGGAGCTATGGGAATGAGTAAGCAAGGGCACTGAATCCAACACAGTAGGGGGAACAAGGACCATTAAGAAGGCAATCAAGTGAAACCCATTAAGAGCTTATTTCTCAACTCACTATAAAGATATTGACACAGTATATTTACTATTTGGTATCTGAGCCAGAAAAACAGTATAGTCTGATGAATGAGCTGGAGATGACAAGGTGGAGAAGAGCAATGGATTAAGTCATGCCAAAGCACTAAATCTCTACATCATGGAGTAACAGGGCAATTTTATAACCCCAGAGAGTTCTATGTGAGTGGATATGGAGACAGGGCCAGCGTCATGGTGAGAAATAAGGTGAGGCTGGAGAAATGGCCAGAGCCAAATAATGAAGGACTTTGTGAGGTCATACTATGAATTTTAGATTTTAAGTGAAAGGCCCTAGTGGGAGCCACTGCAGGATTTTAAACAGGGAATAACAGGATAAGACTTAAGTTATAGGAGGTCACTTATAGTATGTAGATCATGAATTTGAGTGCTGTGTCCATAGCACCTACCATACTATCCTATATATTAAGGAGGTAATATGCAAATTGACCATCATGCCCTCACACAAGATTGCCAACCCCATGTGCTCACAAGATGGCTGCCACAAGATGGCTTGCAGGGGAAGGCAGTTAGGGGTGACCAGGCTGATAAGGGAGGGTAGTTGGGGGAGGAGGGACCAGGCCAGTCGGGGAGGGCAGTTAGGGGCAACTGGGCCTGCAGGGGAGGGCAGTTGGGGGCAAGCGGGTTGGCAGGGGAGCAATTAGGCATTGATCAGGCTGGCTTGGGAGTGGTTAGGGGATGATCCGGCTGGTAGGCAGAAGTGATTAGGGGCAATCAGGCAGGCAGACAGGTGAGCAGTTGGGAGCCAGTAATCCCAGATTGTGAAAGGGATGTCCAACTGCTGCAACTAAACCGGCAGTCAGACATCCCCCGAGGGGTCTCAGGTTGGAGAGGGTGCAGGCTGGGCTGAGGGACACACACACACACCCCCACCCCCGCTTCAGTGCATGAATTCCGTGCATGCACCAGGCCTCTAGTACTATAATAGTCATCTGTCTGTCTCCACGCTAAACTGTAACCTTAATGAGGACAGCATGGCTACTTCCTCATTATATCTAATGTATGCATACATAGCACATATTTAGTATTAATGAATGAATAGATGGATGGTGGATATTCAATGTCATTCATAGTAAAACATAAGTAATTGATAAGGGCCTGTTGAATAAATTAATGAATGCAGACTTCTGCCTCACTCTCCACACTTAACTCCCAGCATTCTCCAATAATCATGGCCCTATAACAATAAATCTGTGTAGTTTATCCAAATTCCCTTCATTGGTTGCCTCTCATATGCTGTTATCTCTGATTGGAACTCCCTACATTTATCTCCTTTCTATCATGTGAATTCCAATTATCTCAACTCTCAGTTCAGATTTTGGTATTATAACATCTCCCACTCGCATCAACTAATGTCAACACCTCCCACCACCATGCTGATTCCTCTTGGCCCACTAACTTCTTGGCTCTCATTTACATAGTTTTAGTTACATACATAATATTTTGTATTATAGTTTATTATGTATAGCTCTAGATTTTGAGCTTCTAGGGTGCTTCCTTAACACCCATCCTAGGCCTAGGCCTTAATCATAAAGGACACTCAGATAATGTGTTTTTAAACGTTACTTGTCTATTTTTTTAAAAACTATTTATGTGTTATATCGTTTGGAGTTGATCAGAGTCATGGTTTACTCTCCAATGTGTTGCACTGCATTTTGTGTCCTAAAGACATCTAAGGCTACCTTCAACATGTGCCCCAGAGTTGGTGAATAATTCTCTGCCCATAGCATCCATTGCCTTTGTTTCTTCTTCTCTGGCCTCTCAGCTTTCCAAGGGACAGAAAAGCCCTAATTCTGAAGAGGTAGCCGCTTCATCGTCATTTCCCCCCTCAGATCCTATCTTTATTCAAATTATCCTGCAGCGTACTTATAGAGGCCAGAACCACACAGTATTCTAGGCACAAATGCAAGTCTCCTAAAATGGTACAAATGTGTTTATATTTCATTTTCAGAATGTTTCCAGTAGTGGTTGTGATTTTGTTGGCTTTCAAAGAAAAAGCAATGGATTTAATCAGAATCTTTGCAATGACCCCTGAGTCTCCTTTTCATCTACAATAACTCAAAAGCCCATTGCAGTGTCCCTCCTCTGCTGCCCCCTACACTCCCTCCCCAATTTCTTTGTCTCTGATTGAGATCCTGGCCACCTGCCACTCTTTCCAACCCTGTTTACCAGTGTCCTATTCAACAAAATACGGTGTATATAGTTCACTCCTTTCAATTAAAATATGAAGGGGGGGACTAGAAACAACTGGTTCTCTTTCAGTTTTCCCTAAAAGTAATCATTTTCCATTTTGCTAATTTGGAAAGTAGAAAATTAATCTACTTTCAAGGTTTAAAAAATAACTTACTACCGTGTTTCCCCGAAAATAAGACATCCTCCAAAAATAAGACCTACTTCATGGAAACATAATGCATCCCCTAAAAATAAGACCTAGCACATCTTTGGGAGCAAAAAATAATATAAGACACTGTCTTATTTTGGGGGAAACAGGGTATTATTGCAGTTAATACTAATAGAGTACTACATTTAAGTTAGGCACTCTTCTAGGTTATTTATATTATATACATATAGTCATTTAATCCTCACGAAATTCTTATGACATCTATACTGTTATTACTCCCATTTTACAAATGAAGAAACTGAGGAACAGAGAAATTGAGTAATTTCCAAGACTAAAATGTGACAGGGTAGAGATTTTAACCTGTGCAGCCTAGAGCTGGGGTTTGGTGGGACAAGGAGGGAAGGAGAAGAGACAGAGAGTTTTTTCTGAGTCTTTCCATTATCAGCGCAAATCTGGGTATTTAACTTGCTGAGCCTCAGTGTGGACATCTGTAATGTGAAAATACAAATATCCCCAGGAGGTTTGTTAACCGTAGTAAATATAACCATGCATGTAAAATACCTAGCTTACTTAAAGTGCTTAATGAATACTTCTCTCTCCCCTCCCCCCAATTAGTTACCTATTTTCATATTATAACCATCGTTTTTGAGCTACCATTAGAAACCAGTCGGTTTACCTCCCAGCCCTGTCCTCCACCAGCTGTATGAATTGAAGCCCCCATTAACTTTAAGTGTAAGCTGGCAATCATAAAACCCATCATAAGTTTAAATGAGATCATGTTTGAAAGGCAATTAACCCAGTGCCTGGCATATGGTAAATGCTCAATAAATGACAGCAGCTATAATGCTGGTGGTGATAAGAAAGAGGAGAGGATTATGAAGGATTACAGTGGTGATGTTTTCATCTTAATTCTCTCTTTTCTCTCTCTCTCTCTCTCTCTCTCTCTCTCTCTCTCTCTCTCTCTCTCTCTTACACACACACACACACACACACACACACACAAAAGCCCTGCTGTCTGCCTTCCTGGGCTATATGAAATAGAAAAGCTCACTGCAGAAAACTTAGCAGGTGGAGTGGGCTAGGAAAGAGAACAGAAGCTCCTAGTGGTCTTCCATGATGATAGAAGCACAGGATTGCATCTAACCATGTAAGTCCAGGGACATGAAAACATGCATCAGCTCTCTATACTGTTCAAGCCACAGATACTGCAAACCCAGAGGGCGAAGAAAAATAAGTGCAGGGAGCTATGGGAATGAGCAAGCAAAGGCACTGAATCTAACACAGTAGCAGGGAAACTATTTGAATCTCCAGAGACTATCTTCAAGCACTACAGTCTCAACCTTCTAGTGCATAAAACTATCTGGAACGTTTACTAAAATTTCAGATAGCAGAGACCCAGAGCTGGTAGCCCAGGATCATACTAAAAAGCACCGCCCTGTGATTAGATCAGCATACAGGGTGTGGCCAGAGGTAGGTTTACAGTTGTGAGTACACAAAACAGTTTAGTTCTATATTATTATTTATTAATTATTGTATTATTTTTCCATATGAACAACTGTAAACCTACTTTTGCTCCACTCTGCATTTATTACCTTAAACCAAGATTATTCCTTGGACGAGAATCTAAATGAGATTTTTAGTGAGATTTAGAATCAAATATAATGCTTTAAAAAGATTATTTATTGAAATAATATTTATCACTGTATGCCAACTCAAAGCATTTGTTCAAATATCTCACAGTTTAATTCTTGAAAATACAATAAAAAACGAGATAGACACTCCTTTGACAAATACATTTGTGTACATATATATAAACATAGTATGTATATATACACATGTGAGTGTTGATATATGTGTTGATCTCAGCAGTTTAAAGTATCCTTACAAGAATTTTCAGTCTATTTTTATTATCTCATACAGCCTCATCTTAAATCTCCATTCCTGTTAAACTATAGATGGTACCGCATCATCAAAATTTACCTATTGTTACATGAACAATAATGAATATGTGTTTTCTCTAAGGGCTAACCTTGTTTACTTATACTATATACCTCATACAATCATCAAGAATGTTTTAATCCACATCTTAAAGTTTACCCAATGGACATTCCAATATTAATAAAGAAAATATATGCATGGAGAGTGCCACTTTACAGGTTAAGAAGAGTTTATATTTCCACTGACAACAAAGAAGGGCAACATTATTATTTAATGGTCATCAAACTGATTCTGTGGCCAAATTGTTATACAATGATCTACTATCAACTAAATTTGGTCCACTGCAGCTCACCTTGGAGAAAAATAATTTTCAAAGATAAAAAGTAAAATGTTCATAATATTTCACTTATGGCCATTATTATGGTTTCCACCATATTATTAAGAAGTAAATCTAAAATCCTTCCAAAGACAAATTTAAGCTCAACACCCAGTAAGCAGATAAATGCACCTTTACTGATCTTAAAAGATTTTTGAGGTATTTGGTAATTTTTAGGCAATTCTCACCAAACCTTTGGACAACTTGAAACTAAAGAATTGCAGGTGGTTCTTAACATAAGTAACTACACATAAGGAAAAATAAGCATCTCACCTTTTATAAGGTGCTTCTAGTGTTTTTCTAACATTTGTTACATTAAAGAATTGGATAAGATGAATATCACCAATTCCAGGTCTCCTCTTCAGCATTATTTTGATCAAGTTTTTTTTTTAATCAAACATTCTTTCCAATGTTTAGCAATAATATATTTTAATTTAACCGTTTATGAACACATGAAATCAACCATTGGCTCAGGCTGATGCCAAATTTAAAGAAAATAAATTTCAGAAGTTTAGTTGTGTATGAGTTTCCTAATTTCATAGCTCATTAAAATTTGTTCCAAAAATTATGGATCTTATTATATATGTCATGTCTTAGTCCTACAGTTGAATGTTTTAAATAATATCTTTTGAAATTAGAGATTTAAATGGTCTATTTCATCTTGCTATTATTCATCCTATCCCTCTTAAAGGAAGATTTATTGGCTGAAAGAAAGTGTGGGGATGTCTGTGAGCTGTCATAAATTAAATCATGTATTATCTTTGCTCAGGTGACAATCTAAGAAACAGGTGCCTCTTGGGTTTCTGGGGAAGGGGAGGTCTGTTTGTTTGACATGCAGTCGTGTGGTATGCCCCTGTTGCTGATAGATCCAGACACTTGAGTTCAAAGGCAATCCAAAGTTCCTAGTCATTTTGTTTATTTTAGCTAAGGCACCTTTGGGAACTCCACCCACGCCTGGAAGTCTGCTTGCCCAAGAAGAATTTTACTAGGTACATTTAGTGGTATTTCAAAGTCCACAAGGATAACTTTATAGGGTTGGCTGATTTTCTTTTTATAGAGTTTGGCCCCATCTCTTGAAATCCCCTGAAAGGCAATGTAAGTGTAACTTATGACTATTCAAAGTAGATGTTGAGGGGAAACAATTTTCTAGTTTAGTGCATTTAAATTGAAATACTACTCTTATCATTGGTAGACATATTTAAAAAAAAAAAGTTTTGTACTCAACCACAGTTTGCACTGAACTGAATCGCACAGTGAACTGTAGGAAGTTGCATGTAAAATATAGAGAATGCAGAGGGTCTATGGCCTTTCTAATTGTGTGTGAAAATTGTGTATGTGTGCATAATTGTTCTTTTTCCTGAAGGAAGAATCATAGTTTTCCAGAAATACTCAATGGGGCATATGATTCCAAAAAGTTAAAAACTCACATCGAGAGAATAATAAATGAATATTTGGCTGCCCTAATATCACGGATATTACAGCATTGCTTCAAAGATTGGCTTCAATGAACTTTCATAATCACACCAATCAAAGGCTGATTCTTAAGCCTTTCTCCTCAAGGATACCTGAGTCTCACACCAGGAGATTTTACTCAGGAGGCCAGGCCATTGAAAAGGCTCTCTGACTAGGTCAGTTCTAGGAGCAGTCAGGGTACTGGTAGAACACCAGATGATTTTAGATGGCACAGCTATGATATCCCCCTTGAGATTCTCTTCTAGTTCTTAATATGACAAGTCAATAGTCGCACTGGTGTTGGGTTTATTTTACCACTTCTGTAACACTTCCTCGTCTCCTTTGCAAGAGAGAGCAAAGCTCAAGCTCAGTCTTCATAGGCAACTCTATATGGCAAGAATTTTATAATATTACTTTTTCCCTGGTATTTCTTTTTATTATTAGCTTCTATTTAAGGCAAATTATATTCCTTTTCCATTTACAGTTAATAAGAAAAATTATTTTTAATAAATGTATTTCATTTTTAAAAAGAGAGACCACCTAAAGAAAAATATTTGCACTGGTACAGATGATACAAGGATATGACAAAATCATAAAAGTGGTATGTAAATTAGAGAAAATTGGGAAGCACCAGACTGAACAATTGCTAATCAAGTCATGCTTTTATTTTTTAAAAGATTAACAGTCTTTTGGAAAATATAATTTATTTAGGACAAATCTTATAACCAGCAATAAAAATTTCTACCAAGCATTTCTGAAAAAATAAGTAGAATTTGTGAGAATGGTTTTAACATTATTTGTTACTTAGGGTGCTTTCAGATGCTGTCATAGAAAACACAACTAAAAGTATCTTAAACAGTAAAGATTCTCTCCTGATGGTGCCAGTAGATTCAGTCAGTGGCTCAATCACATCATCAAGAGCCCAGGTTCTTACCATATTTTCCTCTGCTATTTTGAGCATGTCAATTTTGTCTTCCAATCTGTATCCTGCTGATCTCAACATAACTTCCATGACACCAACTCCTCTGCCAACAATGACTAGACTAAGTCTGAACCACTATATTTTGTCCCTTTTAAGAGCAAAGGAAACTTACCCCAAATTTTTCCATATTTGCTTTCACATAAAAGGAATTGCTATAGCTTAATTCCTATTCCCCCATGGAGGCTAGGGAGGGACTAATGAAGATCATGGGCCTAAATAACTGGACAATAATTGGGATTCTTTTGGCAAAGAAGTAAGAAAAGAATGGCCATTAAGTAGGAACCACACTGTTTACCATGAGCTTTTATTAACACAAGATTTTAACAAGTATGAGAGTTGCAAAAAGGCTAAGGATAATGTTGGAGAAAAATTCATTTCAGTGTCAACAATCCTATCTAATAAAATAGTCATATGCAAATTGACCATCACTCCAACATGCAAGATTTCTGCCCCCATGTGGACACAAGATGGCCTCCACAAGATGGCCAGTAGGGGAGGACAGTTGGGAGGGACCAGGCCTTCAAGGGAGGGCAGTTGGGGGCAATCAAGCCTGCAGGGGAGGATAGTTAGGGGTGAACAGGCCTGCAGGGGAGGGCAGTTAGGGGCAAACAGACTGGTAGGGGAGCAGTTAGGCATCAATTAGGCTATCAGGGGAGTGATTAGGGAGTGATCAGGCTGGCAGGAAGAAATGGCTAGGGGCAATCAGGAAGGTGGGCAGGCAAACAGTTGGGACCAGCAGTCCTGGATTGTGAGAAGGATGTCCGACTTCCAGTAGGAAGGCAGTTGGAAATCCCTTGAGGGATCCCAGACTGGAGAGGGTACAGGCTGGGCTGAGGGACATCCCTCTCCCCTTGTGCATGAATTTCATGCACTGGGCCTCTAGTAAGTTATAAAAATCTGGGCCATATTGACAAGATATGTACAGAAGAAGGTAGCTTGATAACTAACAGGTTTTTTACAAGTCTAAAAAAATTAACTCTCAAATTAATCTCAGAGGTTTAAAAAGCATTGATTAGCCAGTAATCTTTCTCCCCTATCCCACCACCCCTCAGATCTTATGGGGGAAAAAATATGTAAGGACAATCCCAGGGCAACAAAAAAGGTGGTGGTAGTAGTGGTGGTTTTTAAGAATTTGATACTTTGTAAAAGATGTAGCATAGTCATTATAGGGGGAAGAACATTATTAAAATTTGTTAGAATTTTCTTTTTTAATTTTGACTTACATGTGGACTAGTTCAAGGTCATCTTTGTTTTACCTGTGCATAGGGCTTGTAAAGGGTAGGGGTTTATTTGCATTTTTTAAGGGAGAGGAAGGGAAAGAGAGAGAAACATTGCTCTGAGAAAGGAACATTGATCGGTTGCCTCTGCTATGACCCCAACCGAAGACAGAACCTACACTCCAGGTATGTGCCCTGACCAGGAATTGAACCCATGACCTTTCAGTGTACTGGACAATGCTCCAACCAACTGAGCCCGCTGGCTAAGGAGGGCTCGTAATGTTTTAATCTGGCCCTGAAAGGTAACTTTAGCGCCAGTAAATGAGATGGGAAATAAACCTCCAATTCACCTTTCTCAAGTTACTTGTGTTGTAACTGCTTTCTAAGCATAATTCTTGGCTTTATTCTCCACTCCAGAATTAATGGAAACAAATAACTGACTGAGTCATGATCTGGACTGAGACATGAGGAGACAGGAAAGGCCACTCAACAAATACTAAAATATTGATTGAGCACCTAAGGGGAGCCAAGTTCCTTGTATTTATTCTGATTTTCATCGCAACAATAACTCTACCATACAGGCAATTTCATTCTGATTTTAAAGAAGCAAAATTGAGGGCTAAGGAAAGGAAGTGGTTCCCTAGAGTATACAAAGCTAGTAAACAGTGGAACAAAGATTTGAACTGGTCTTTCTGACCCCAAATCCCATGTTCTTTGCATTGAACTATCCTGTCTTCTTGAGGGTCTGTGTAGCCAAATACCAAAGAACAATATGAAGAGATTATGAAATGGGATCCAAGGATCAGGGTAAGAGGTGTGAAGGAATAGGAAAAAGAGTCAAAACCAAATCTAGGCAACAAATAGTACGACCTAGGTGCCACACGTGGAATAGAGAAGAGACTGGAATACCTGTCTAGACATGGTAGGGGAGGGAGGGAGGTCAAAAATCAATACTGACTCAAAGATAATTTGAAATCTAAGGGGAAAGGCTTTTTAAATTCTCCTTGGTGTGGAGCCAGAACAGGGAATAGGTGTGGCTTAGACTTGGAGATAAATTGGCACACCTGTAGAATAAGGCATTCACTTGGCAGGGTGGGGTTGGCGAAAACTTGCTTTATGGTAAGGTTGTCTTTTCACATCTAGGTAGAATTTTGCTTACCTTACACTTTTGCAGATCTGGGTGCAAACTCTAGCTACCTGACTCTTAATTAACTGACACTTTTCTTCTTGATCATAGTCAAAATATTTCTATGTTTTACACATGCGTAGGTTATCTTTTATCATGAATCTTAGTAAAGAGAGTTTATTGAGAATTACTAAAGCGATGATAGCATTACCATACTTGAGATCTCTCTGGAAAAATGATTGCTCAAGTAGCATTTCTTCTATTCTCATACAAAAAAAAAAAAAAAAGAGCTGGGCTATTGTAAAACTTTAGGCAATAAATAATTTTTTTTAAAAAAAAGTAACAAAAAGCTGGGCTATTGTTGCCTAAGTTGTCATCTGTGTGTCACTGTTATCTTAGTTATCTGTCACTTATGGAGATTAAATATCAGTTATTACAGTTGTTCCGAATAATTCCACATCAAATAATTACAGCTATCTGACTCATCTAGTGGAAAAGTATGCCATTTACTCAAGTGTATCCAGTTTAACCTGCCTATCTTCATAATAGCCTGCATAATTTTCACCAGCCCTTCTCATACTTACCAGTGCTGCCAGAAAACATGGCAGATGTCTATATTTATCCAAGCCTAAAGAAAAATAATGTTAGTGCAGAGACATATATTCAACCTGGGCTTACCAAGAGCCCATTTTAGTTTCAACCCAAAATTGGCTATACTCCACAAACAACTTGGGAAAATCTCAGGAGACCAAACCATTGCAACAGAACTTCCAGAAACAGAAACTCAATGCCATGCCTTTCCCCACCCCCTTCCTCTGAGAGGACAGAAAATGTAGACTACTCCACATGCTGTTGGACAAAGGTCAATAGGTACTTTGATCAGTCCAACCCTACTGGTTTCCAGGGAGTAAACATAAACTCATTTTACTAAATATAATCACTAAGGACCCATTTCTCAAAAAGCATTGAACTAATTTTTCTAAATAATTTTTTTCTGTATTTAAACATGCTTTGGAATTAGCCTGCAAAATTTACTAGTGATAGATTATACTGCTTATTTTACAAAGGTAAAAATGAAGATTGTCTGCGCAATCTAGGAGTAGATCTTTTGTGAAATAGCCCAGAAGCTCCGAGTCATGGGTCAGAAACAGTCTTAAGTTCAAATTCAGACTCAACAATTTGATTGTGCATTACCTTGGGCGTGTCTCATAAATTCCCTAAATCTCCTCATTTAAACATAGGGATAATAAATTTTACTTTAACAAGTTGTTGGTTTGAATGCAATGAGTGGTACAAATAAGTGGTACAGTGGTATAAATAAGTACGTTTAAGGAATTATAAAGAAACTAGAGGCCCAGTGCATGAATTTGTGCACTGAGGGGGAGTGGTCCCTCAGCCTGGTCTGCACCCTCTCATAAGCCAGGACCTCTCAGGGGATGTCAGATAGCTGTCTTTGACCCAATCCCTACAGGCCTGATCCAGACAGGAGGGAGCCCAATCCTGTGGGTTGAGTGTCTGTCTCCTGGTGGTCAGTGCACACCATAGAGGCTGGCTAACTGTCATTTGGTCACTTAGGCTTTTATGTATATAGATGGCAACAGATTTTAAAAAGTAATAGACTCGCCCAGCCAGCATGGTTCAGAGGTTGAGTGTTGACATATGAACCAGAAGGTCACAGTTTGAATTCTCAGCCAATGCCCAGGTTGTGGGCTCAATCCCCAGTGTTGGGCCTGCAGAAGATAACCAGTCAATTATTCTCATCATTGATGTCTCTCTCTCTCTCTCTCTCTCTCTCTCTCTCTCTCTCTCTCTCTCTCTCTCTCTTTCTCTCTCTCTCTTCCCCTCTCCCCTCCCCCCTTTTCTCTCTGAAATCAATAAAAAATGTATTTTTTAAAAAAGCAATAGATTCCATCAAGGTTCAGAAAGGAAGTATACTTAAGAACATTGTATTTATGTAAAATTATTTGATTATTGAAATAAAATAGAATATTGAGTATTTTGAAAATTCCTGTAAAATGTACAGCAACTACCTTCCAAATACCAATGACCTCCCTATCTAAATCTGTAGCCTTGATTGATACTCCAAGCTTTAACTTTGATATCCAGCTCCTCACATGACTCATCTCAAACTGTCCAAAATTGAACTCAGCATCTTACCCTTTAAAATTATTGTTGTTTCCTAATATTCACTCAGTCACAAAAGTCTCAAACCTGGGTGTCATCCTAAAATCCTCTCTCTCTCTCATGTTCTACCCCAGACACCTAAATCAAGGATGATAGAGCTGTGGTTCTTGAGCCTGGCAGAGCTTCAGAACTAGCTGCTTTGTAAAAGTGCCAAACCCTACCCCCAGAGATCCTGATCCAGAAAGCTGGGAGTATGCTGAAGGAATCTACATTCAGAAATAAATAAACGGAACTTTTGCAGAGAATCTGTTATTCATTGATATTTGAGAGCCACTGTTGTCATGTACCTTCTTACCAGACCTCATATGTGTACCTTCTTCTCCATTCCTACTGTACCTTACTTGCTTCAGACCCTCATACCTCTCTTGAACACTGAAATCACTCCATAAGTGGGTATTCTGTATCCAGTCCCTCTGGCCCCCACCCCATTTATCCATCCTCCTAGTGCTGCAGATTTATGTATCTGAACCTAGGCTTTAGAGAAAAACAGATCTAAATCCAAATCCCTGCTCTGCCAATTACTAGTTCTATACATGAGCAAGTTATTTTATCTCTCTAAGATTTGATGTTCTCATCAGGAACATAAGGATGATACTAGTATCTCTTATGTGTAAAGCTCTTAGTACAGGGACTGGCTTAGAGCCAGCTATGGGAATCATCATTATTGTCTTTGTTATCATGACATAAATGGAATCATGTAATTCCTGTTTCAAATCCTCCTGCTCTCCGCCTTCTTGTCAATGAGCAAATCCCACTGTTAGGCCTTCTTAATTCCAATTACTTTTCTCCAGCAAGGAACTCTAATTATCACCAGTCATGAAGCATCTTCTGATATTGCATGTCCTTCCAGATTTCTTCTCACACCTCAGGCCTGCCCAGATGCTGTGACTCGGTCAAATGAAAATATCAAGTCTGTGTTCATTTGGTTCATTTTCTATCCAGGTCTGACTTATCCAACTACCAGCTAACTAGAGTTAAGTGTCCTGACTCTACTGAAGTTAATAAGCACAATCATCTGTATGCTTTATATAAGTGCCCAATTTACCACAAATACTAGTATATGGTATACATAGTTATATGCTCCTCCCTAAATAAAGTTCTGAGTGATTCTTGCCTTAGCTAATACCTAAAGTTTAACCTCAGGTAAAAGGAAAGATAGAAGGAAAGAAGAAAGAATCTCAGGTAATATCAGCCTGGAGAAATGTCTTTTACTGAAGAAGGGTAAGCCTGTGGTCAGATCACCAAAAATGTCAATATTCTTTATAAGGAGGTGAAACATCTTGATCCCAGAAAAGTACATTGTGGTTGAAGTACTACCCCAGTCTCTGACTGGGGTATTTGAAGGGCAGGGGAGATAGAGTAAAGCCCTTGAGAAAAAGATTAGTAGGAACACACAACAACGATGATGATGATGATGATGACGACAATGATGATGATAGCTAACTTTTACTGAATATCCATTATGGATTGGGTTCTATATTAATTGTTTTACAAACATATTCTCTAATTGTCACAACAACCCTGCAAGAGGTTGATTGCCAACTAGAAAAACTGAGTCTCAGAGGAATTAAGAGACTTGCCCAAGAGAACATAACTAGTAAACAAGTATTCCCTACACACCTTCCCACCACCACCCCACTACCACCCCCATTGAGGCTCAATCAGAAGAGTACTTGAGTGAAAAATTTCAGCTCACTGAACATGGGCATGTCCCAGGAGCTCTCTTGAATCAATTTGCACACTGTGCTCCGAGTAGCAATTAGTTCCTGCTTCTTTAATCCCTAGGACCCCATTTCCTTGGTTCAGGACTGGTTGCCCATGAGGTTAGAACAGAGAGTGACTTAGGTGACTTTAGTGCCAACTGGAGTTGACACTAGCCTAGACAACTGTCCTAGACAACACTAGCCTCTTAAATCACACAAGAATTCACTCATAAATCAATTAGACTCTGCCTATCGTATAAAAGTAAATAACCTTCTTGAGACTCAATTCAGGAGAATTATTCCAAAACACTCAAGACATATAGCCTCATTAATTATAATAAAAAAATAAAAAATAAACCTGGCAACATGAGAACAAATAAGAAATTTTTGGCTTACATCTACAAAACTTTCAAGACAAAATGTGCATGCCAACTTTGAGACAACATAAAATAGGCTTATGATATAAGCTCAAGTCTAAAAAATAGTCAAAATTACATTTACCATATGGACATAATTATGTTTTTGTTCAAAGCACAGGGAGAAAAAAAGAATGCACCACAAATAATGTGGGTTCACTCTAGGTGGTATGAGAAGAATTTATAATGTTTATTTTCCTGCTTATTGACATGTTGTAATATTTTTTTTACATCGCCATTTATCCTCTCTATGCCCTCCTCTTCCCTCTCCACCCATCCCATTCTCCGACACACACATAATCACCACACTCTTGTCCATGTCAACATTTTATATTTTAATGAGAATAGGTTAATTCTCAATGAAAACAAAAAGTTTATTTTTTTAAATAAAAAGAATTAACCTCCTGGAAAGTCATAATGTAACTTGGAATTGTTTTGGATTCTGACTCAGACGGTCCTCCTATTTTTTTTTTTCATAATGTAGCCATGATCCTGTGACCCAACAACCTGGTGGCCTGAAGTAATCAGAGCCATTAAGTGACTTCCTTGAAGTTTCAAGGGCTTTGCCTTTTCATTATTAACTTATAAAGAGCCTTCAACGGGTTTCTGGCTTCACAAACAATCAGACATGCAATCTTCTCCCCAGAAGTCCATTTCCATAGAGTGTTGTGGTGAAACACAGGACCACACAAGCAAGGGCTGGGTTTCATTGTTAAGCATTTCCCATTGTGTTTGGTTTCTTTCTTTTCCCTGATGGGCTGCACTAGAACTTGTCTGTTCCTTACAGACTCCCGACCCAAACAGGGCTCTCCCTGCCCCACACAGTGTATCCTGAACAGAAGTAGCCGGGTCACAAGATTGCATCAACCAGATAATCTCAGAATTCTCACCTAAGAGAAAATGGATGAACACGGGGGGGGGGGGGGGGGGAGTCAAAGGACCCTTGTTACTGTCTTCCAGTGGTCAGAAAATTTTCCAGTTTCTGTTCCAAAATATCTTGGCAGCCATTTTACTCCAGGAGCCAGAAAGGGGAAAGTCTGTTCTTTCGTCATTATCAGCAGCTTGGGGAAAACCCGTCCTTTTGCACACAAACAATCAGTGCAGGACTGGCTGCATTGATTGCACAGAGCCAGTCAGACTGGAACTCCTTAGCATCCCATGCTTTCTGAGGTTATTCACTCAGCACCGCCTCAGAGATTTAGCAGAGAGCACAAGACACTGCATAGAGCCCCTTTCAGACCTGTATGTGGGAGGCACATCTGGCTTCTTCCACCTCTTTTCAGCCCCATTTCATGAGTGGGCAGATTCTGTCAATTCATTTTCATAAAGTAATGCTGCTCTATATGACTCTGCCCAAAACAAATTAAAAGTATCAGGTGAGGATTATCTGGATTACTAGAAAAACACTGTGTCAAAGAAGTGTGACAAATCCTATATGATAAAAGGCTAATAGGCAAATTGTCCCCTTGACTGGGAGTTCAATCAGGGGGCAGGGCCAGCCGGCCAACTCCTCGGCCCCTCCCCCTAGCCCACCCACCCCAATAGGCTGATTGGAACAGGCAGGCCAGACCCTACCCATACACAAATTTGTGCACTGGGTCTCTAGGATAAATATAAAACTAGAGAATCTAAGAAGATAAAGAAGAAAGAATAAAAGCTAAAACAGTGGAAGAGAGAAGGGGCATCTAGGGGAAATGAAGATCTAGAGATAATAAAGAAATCAAGAGGAGAGAGAGGGAAAAAAAAACAAACCCTGTGGCTAATTCCCATTCTGAAAAGAAAACAATAATACTTGTTGCCTCACTTTGGGTGGATATGCATCTGAGGGTGTAAATGGTGTGGAGGAACTCCGAACTTGACAACAACATTAAATTCATGGTTTTTCCCGCTAGGGCAGGACCACCACATCTTCTCTTAGCCTTCCTCTCCCTTCTACTCTCCAGTAAAATTAATATTTTTGATATTAATTAATTATAATTATAATTAATATATTTGATATTTATGTTTTGCATTTATTTATTTTTCATTTTGACAAAATGAATTAGAACTGAAGGAAATAAAAATAAGATTTCATATAAGGCCAATTGGAAAAGTATTTTCCAGAGATTGGCAACTGCTTTGGTGTTAGTTCCATGATTCTGGCCTTCTCCAGCTCTGTGGTGAACCCAAACAAACTCAGTAAAAATCAGCACCATTTAATAACACTCTTAATTTTACCAGATTATGTGGAAATCCAAAAAAGAGTATACTTTTCCCTTAAAGAGCTGAGAAGCTTGAAACTGCATATATTATAAGTCCTAGCTAAGATTTTTAAAGGATCTCAGGCCAAAACCGGTTTGGCTCAGTGGATAGAGCATCGGGCTGTGGACTGAAAGGTCCTGGGTTCGATTCCAGTCAAGAGCATGTACCTTGGTTGCAGGCACATCCCCAGTAGTGGGTGTGCAAGAGGTAGCTGGTCAATGATTTTCTCTCATCGATGTTTCTAACTCTCTATCCCTCTCTCTTCCTCTCTATAAAATATATAAAAAATAAAAATAAAATTTAAAAAGTATCTCAGAGAGGGCTTACATAGAAAATGCACATTTATATGATAATAAAAAAATGTGGAAAGAGAATTGGTTGTAAAAATTAAAAATAAAACACACATTCATGTATCTTAAAAATTTGTTACTCAAAATGTAGTTCATGGGAGCTTATTAAAAATATAAAATCTTGGACCCTAACCCAAACCTATTGAATCAGAAGGTGAATGGATTAGCCAAAAAAAAAAAAATCTATACACAATACATAGACACAGACAACAGTGTGTGATAGCCAGAGGGAAAGGGGTCGGGAGCTAGGTGGAGGTGGGCAAAGTGGGGGGAAATGGAGACAAAAAAGATACTTTGCTTGGGGTGATGGGCGCACAATGCAGTGTACAGATATTTTATTCAATTGTGCACATGAAACCAGTGTGGTTTTGTGAGCCAATGTCACCCCAATAAACTCGATTAAAAAGAGAGAAAAAATGAATTTGCATTTTAACAAAGATGTGTGTGTGTGTGTGTGTGTGTGTGTGTGTGTGTGTGTGTTAAAGTTCAAGAGGCACCTCCCTAAGGTTCCTCATAGTCCTTTTCCACCCAGTGTTCAAACTGAATGCAATGTGGCTTAAAATGTTGGATGGGGAAAGAAAAAATATAACAGCCTCAAATAGTACATTAACTTTTTTAATTAAAGAAAAGAGGCAGTTCAGAAAGTGCAACCGAAGTAATTAAACAAGTACAGGAAGAAAAGGGGGGTTTCAGTTACTGATAAGCTTGACATGAGTCAAGTGACTGCGGCTACCAAAAAATGAAAAACATTAAAAAGCAAGCAAAGACAGAGCTAGAGACAATATTAATAGATGTGTGGTAGGTATCTAGATTAGGAAGATCCCACATGCAGAGAGTCTACCTTACACTGGTCAAGTCTTATCTAAGTACATTCAGTTTAAGATAACACAATTAGGAAGGATAGAGACAAACAAGAACAGTGTTTACTAGATAGGGACCAGGACAGTGAAATTGAATTCGTGGCTTAG
Organism: Vespertilio murinus; assembly: GCA_963924515.1. Taxonomy (NCBI): domain Eukaryota; kingdom Metazoa; phylum Chordata; class Mammalia; order Chiroptera; family Vespertilionidae; genus Vespertilio; species Vespertilio murinus. The sequence continues at coordinate 124,160,139 of OZ004708.1, forward strand.
AAGAAAATAATTGTGGAGGAATTGGAGTTTTTAAACCCATTTAAGAAAAGATGTGGTGGAATAAGCTTAAAAATATGGAGGATTATCATGTGTGTGTGTGTGTGGGAGGGGGGCACTTGGTCTAGGGACAAGCATTTGAGAATCATTGGTTAAGATACTTGAAAACCATTCAAACCCAAGAAATTCTTTAATTATAGATTTCATTGGATCCTTAAAGCATCTGTGAAAAACCAACAAGGTAGAGAAGCATATATCATTCTCCCCTAAGAAAATCATGACCAGTGATTGAGCCTAGTCTAGGCATTCTGTACCTTTATTCACTGTGTTTTAATCACCCAGCTTTCTATGAAATTCCTACCTTGGTAATCATTACAAAAGAAAAGTGACCAAGATAAATTTTTATTTTTTTCTTCTATGACCCAATGCAATTGCCACAAGACTCATGTGACATTGTGCACCTAGAATATAGCTAACAGAGCTGAAGAACTGAAATTTTATCTTCATTTAACTTAATTGAAATAATTATTTATGATCTTCAGTTACTGGAAAACTTTAAGTATGTTTGAAGCAATTTGGATATAGGAATTTGCTTTTTCTACTTCAAGAATTGTAAGACTTAACTATGCTCTAGCCCATGTGGCTAAGTTGGTTGAGCATCATCTCATGTATGAAAGGGTCTCCAGTTCAATATGGTCAGGGAACATGCCCAGGGGGTGTGCCAGAGACAGCCAATGGATGTTTCTCTCTCACATTGATGCTTCTCTCCATTCCTCTCTCTCTAAAATCAATAAAAATGTATTTTAAAATAAATAAATAAAATCTAAATTTTGTTCCTAATAATTTGATGTCCCAATTGGCATGTGCTATAAATGGAAATATGCAACAGATATCAAATATTTACACACAAAAAAGGAATGCAAAATATTTTGGCCTTTTTTATATTGGTCACATGTTAAAATGATATTTAAGGTATACTGAGTTAAATAAAAGATATTACAATTAATTCCACCTGGTTATTTTTGCTTATGTAATGCTTCTATTAAATCTTTTAAATGATAGTTTTATTAGACATCCCTGCTCTATGTTATTCTGTAAGAGCGTGTTATTTTTATTTCTTTATGTTCAAAAAAGGAACTCAAACCTCTCCCAGCTGGGGCTGCCTTTTGACTTTTCTTGCAAACATGTCTGACTTAAGGAAAGACTCAAACTCTGCTGAGGTAAGCAAGAACTCCAGCACTGCTCCCTGCCCTCGCCCCTCCCAGTATTGAGTTTGAGCAGAGCCCCTTCTTAGACACAGTTCCCCTGCTCTAAGACACTCTGAGACAATGAAGTGGGGTATTTCTGGAATGAATTAATATGGCCCTGAAGCAACCCCTTCTCATTCCTGCGCCTTTATTCCAGGTGAGTGGTCGTTCCTTAGGTGGTCCACCTCTTTGCTCTTGCCCTGTTTGCCTGTGGTTGGGACTGATCATAGAGAAGACCGTCACCCTGTGCCACCTGTTCTTTGAAAGGGAAGAAGTAAATACCAATCTACATACACTTGAACGCCTGTGTCAGGAATGAAGTTTCAGCTAGCCTGTTCCCTCCCACCTGCAAAGCTCACAATCTGGGGTGGTGGTGTAAGAACTAAGCTTGGACTCTGCCATTCTTTTTCTCATCTCCACCTGGCTAGTTCCTGCTCATCCCAATTAAGTCTTCTTTCAGGAAACCGTCACAATTCCCAACTGCTGAGTCTCAAAGTCCTTTTCTCTACTTCAGTCATACCCTGTTCCCCCTTCTTTCATATTCATCACCACTTTCTTGTTAGAGACCTTCTAGAATCTTCTGTATTTCCTCATCATTGCCTGACACTCTTAAGGCAAAGGCCAACATGCAAAGGCCATCCCAATTCTTATAGAGTCTAACTATTTTGAGTGCCTGGAGATAAACAAAGAATTAGTCTAGTCTTTAATAATGCTTCCCAAACTTAAGCTATTCACATGTTACATTCATGTTTTTTGCCATACATGAGTTCTTCCAGAATTCTTATTACTATTTGTCTCTAAATCAAATGACAGTTTTTAAGTAAATATATTTAAATAAGAAACTAATATATTTTATATGCCTTCAAATACATAATAATAACAATAAAACATTTATCCATCTACCACCTAAAATCCTCTTTTACCACCAGTGGTATACCCATCACATGGAGGAACAATGGTCTAGAATATCGATGGTAGACCAGATGGAAGTGTGACACTGACCCTATGAAAATCTGATGGCAAACTGACCTATCTGGCTTAGAAAACCAGATGGGGCTTCTTTAGAACAAGACATTCTCTAAACCATGGTCCATAGGCATACAGACCCCTCTCTACAGAGTGGAAAATGTACAAGTACAGGAACTCAGTAGTGTCCAAGAAAAGCAAAAATGGTCCCTAGAAACTTATTCCAAACCCATTCCACTCCCAGCTCCCAGCATGGACATCTGAGAGCAACACACTGAGAGTGTAGGCCTGGACAAAGATTTTCAATGAGAGGCAAAAAGGAAGTCTTAGGTTTTGAGAGATTGCATCAAAAACTATTTAGTGAGAGTTTCATAATTTTCCTTTAGACAAGTTCTATAAATAAAATAAATTCAGTTTGGGGGTCTTTTCTTCTAAGTCCTCTCTCTTACTTTGGAATTACCATTTTCACCAGTGTGATATAGTTGTTCTTTGTCCATGTGTACGTAATAAAACAAAACTTTTCTCCTGGTAATAATGATGTTAAAATTTTAGGACCCCAAATCTAAGTGTGTATAATGATTTTAGATCTAAAACACACTGTAGTTTTACATACATGATCTGACTTCAACCAACTCACAAATAGAAATAGTAAGGACAGTCAAAAGAACACCTGTTTTATTAAAACTAAATTAAATAAACATAGAGTTCTACATATTACATCCATAAGGATTTAGGCAATTAGGATAATAAAAAGAGTTTCTGGTGGCTAAATGGGACAGGCAGTTTCCTTCAGATCAAATAAGATAAAGGGTGTTGTAAACAGGTTATTTTGTAGACAGATTTCCACGAACTGTCAATCACTCTCAGTTAACAGAAAATTACACCCATATATTCTTAGAAATTTCTTGGTTCTCTTCTCACTTGGTAGTGCTAGAGTGGTAATGTTCCTCTTTGAGGTGGTACATATTAAACACATGTGGCTTTATGTAAAAAATGTTGGGGGATTTTTGCATACTTTCCCAGTCTAAAGGCACAGATGCTCTTTAAAATATTTTGCAGATGTAGTGATAGTTTGATACATGTTCTGGGAAATTTTTTTAATAATAAAATATTGCTCAAAAATTACTAGTTCTTAGGAGAGAAGGGATTATATCCTTGGTAGAAAAAATAATGACAATAGCTATTTATTTTCAGCAATATAGTTGTTCTAAACTATTTTTTCTGAAACATCTGACAAATAGTGCTTTCCCTTTATCAATAAAAAGGCAATATTATGTTAGTCTCACAGAAATTAATAAGCAGAGAAAATAATGTTTTTATTAGTGGCAGAGGCCAATGTGGATGTAAAACAATTTGTATTGTTCAAACAAAGGAATGGTCTGTAACAATATTAACACTTATTGTTAACTGGACTATATTAACATGAACTTTCACATTCATGTTTCTACTCTCATAATGACTTTCATATTTATTATCACTTTCCAGTTTCTATGAAATAAGATAGCAATATTTTGACATACAACTAACACTGGTGAGGAAAAGGGAAGTTTTCATGTCTTCTCCAAGGACCATTAGACCATGCATATTCATCTTTGAGTCCCTAGGACAAAATACAGTGCCTAAAAAAATTGAAATCATTCAATGAATTTTGATGAATCTATCAATGACTCAAAGAACTCTAACTCCTCCAAACTAGAACATTACTGACTCCAATTCTCTTACCTAAAGCACAATTAAAAATATTGCATGTTTGTCCCACACCCCACTTCAACCCCTGACAGTTGTAACACATGATTTCACAGGCTTATGTTTATAAAGCAGGGTTGATCAGGACAGACATCTGGTTTTCGAAAATGAACTGGATCCCAGCACCACTAAATGTGAGGCCTCTGGGCATTAAGGAATGTGCTCCTCGATACTTAAACAATCGTGTGTATCTCAATGTTCCACTCTCTTTGACGAGAATACTGAAAAACTTTTAATGAAATTTGCTACGCATATAATTTGTGCTGCCTATCCATATTCCTCAGCTATAGTTGTTAATTTGAGGGGCGGGGGAAGTCTGTGTATTTTGGGAATCTGTCAATGAATATTATTCCTGCTTGTTCTCCATTACCCATGAGCTAGGCAGAAGTTATTATGCCAAAGGAGGGCAGGGTGCAAGACCTTGCTTAGAGAGCTGCAAGGCAAGGGTGTGGGTCATCACTCTATGTACCCCACCTTTAACCCACCTCATTCTTTTTTATACAGGGAGAATCAAGTTTAAAAGCAGCATCTGAAAGGCCCTAGAAAAGGAAGGTAGCAGGCAATGAGGAGGGGCAGGTCATTGCATTTATCTTGGTTATAAGAGGTTTCAGTAAATTACCTACTGATGACATCTACAGCTCCCAGAAAGGAAGATCAAAGCATGGTTCCCTGGGATAATTTCCATGATTCACTGTAGCTCAGGAAAAGCTCAGCCTAATGGGCTGTATTAATCACTTGGGTGTAGCTACTGCTTGTTAGAACTCAATTAATTGGTTGACCACCAGTTTATTGTCAATATAGAACTTAAGGAATCAAAGTATTTACACCACGGAGCTTAGTGGGAGAGACTATCTAAGCTTGATGGTGTTTTGTTTGCTTGGCTCATTGTCCATGTCTTGGAAAATAAATAAATTCAGAAAGCATGTGTCTATGTTTACTAAAAGAACTCACTCGGTATTGTAATGCTGATGTTATTCTCATTGCAGAGCCACTCAAAGACCACACACACCACTGGAAAGGAGTCCAATACAGGCCTCTTAAGAGTTACACCCTCACACTCTTCCTAGGGAAACTCCACCTTTCAGTTTCTTTGAATGAACCAAACTGTCCATCTGCCTGGGATACTCTTTCTTTAGTGCCTGCCTGATCCCCAATTTCATCTAGTCAGATATTTTTCTGTATGTTTTTATTTGTTTTAGAGAGGGAAAAAGAGAAGGATAGAGATATAGAAACATCAATGAGAGAGAAACATTAATCGGCTGCCTCCTGCACCTCCCCCACTGGGGATCGAGCCCACAACCCAGGCATGTGCCCTGAGTAGGAATCGAACTAACGTCCTCTCAATTCATTGGTCAATGCTCAACCACTGAGCTACCCTGGTCAGGCCATCTAGTAAATATTATTTTCCTTCAGCTCACAGTTCTCAAGAATATCTCCTGTGATCTCCTAGATTTGATTATACATTCTTGTATCCTGAACTTTCCCTTCCCTAACATTTATCAAACCAAAGTTATTTGTTCAATGTCTTCCTCCCCTGGTTGATTATATAGTCCATAACAACCAAGACCCTTTTTTAAAATTTTTATTATTTTTTTCTATCACCATCTATCCCCTCTAGGCCCTCTTCCACCATCTCCACCACCACCCACACAATCACCACACTGTTGTCCATGTCCATGAGTTTTCTATTTTTTCTCTCTTTTGCTCAATCCCTCCGAATCTCCTAACACATACATCCCCAACAGAGCTGTCTTGCCTTCTCTCTATCTATAAGTATATCTCTATTTGATGTTTCAGTTTGTTCATTCAGTTCCACATATGAGTGAAATCATATTATACTTATGACCAGGATCTTTTGATCTTGTTCACAGCTCTGAATAGGAACATAGCAGTGCTGAGCAGCCTGGTTAAATTGAGGGACAATGAAGAGAAAGTTTTGCTTATGCTTATACAACTAGTGAAAAGGACAGATATCTGGAAAAGAAAGATGAAGTAGAGATAAAACTAACATTCAAATATATTGTAAATCTCCCTTATGTATCAGGCACTGGATTAAGATATGCTGGGGGCTGCAAAGACCAACAAGTCATGGTTCCTGCTCAACAAATTATAGTTGTTATCATGTTTGAGTCAGAAAATCAGAGAGTGATAAAACAGAAGGATATTCAGTTTTAGGAAGAGGGAAGTGAGAGAAAGACAATCCGGGGAGAAAAGACAGACTTTGAACACTTGCCTCCTTTTATCTTTTTCACTCACACCTCAGTTTGCTTGTGGACTTGTGTGTTTTAGCTGAATATGGAACGTAAAGGCCTGCTTCTTAAGATTTATAAAGAGATTCTGAGCTCTTTGCTTTGTACATCAAAATATACTTTCAAAAAACAGTTCAATCAACAAACATTATTGACCCCTACCATGTGGCCAGCACAGTGCTAACCACTGTGGGATGTGTACTTTACAGGAGGTGCCTTATTCTTCCTGCCTTCGCATCTCTGCTTTCCACATCCTTTCTAGACAGCTGTTTGTGTATATCTTTTTCATTTTCCTTTTAAATCAGCACTCTGGGATCATAATAACGCATTTGGTGCTGTGTTAGGTACAGAAGTTGAAACAGTTCCTTACATGACTCAACCCAGCTCATGTTCCCAAAAGCTTCATTTATTTGCCACCCCACCCTCATTCTGACCACACTGCCTTGGCAGCACCACTGAGTACTGAAGATGACAATGATTAAGTCCAGTCTCCTAAATAAAAGTAACCTTATAGAGCTGTTTTCTTATAGTAAGAAGAATCATGCTGGTCTCTATCTAAAGATGCCTGTGCAATTCTACAAAGTACACTCATGTACTAAATGTTCACTGGCCTAGGAAAAGAAAAGGAAGATCCAAAAAGATGTGTTTATTTTTCTCTGACTGGCTTGTGAAAGATAAATATCACATGATCTCACTCATTTGTTGAATATAATGAACATTATAAACTGATGAACAAAAATAGATACAGAGACAAAGAAGCATCGAAAAGACTGTCAAACTCCAGTAGGAAGGCGGGGGTGGGGGTGGGGGGTAAGAGATCAACCAAAAGACTTGTATGCATGGATATAAGCATAACCAATGGACACAGACGCTAGGGAGGTGAGGGCATGTGCCGAGGGTAGGGAGCGAGGGGGAGGTCAATGGAGGAAAAAAGAAGACATATGTAGTATTATATGTAATACTTTAAACAATAAAATAGAACTTTAAAAATTAAAATTAAAGAAAAATGTGTTTTTCCTTGACAATTGGGTTTGTATGGTGTGTTGTTGTTGTTGTTGTTGTTGTTGTTGTTATTGTTGTTTTTCCCCCCAGAAGTATGTTTTGGAGAAGGGGAGGGGGCTGTAACGAATATCTTCTCTGCCCACAGTCCTTTGCTTTGATGGGAACACCCCATGGAGTTTGGAGTGACAAAGAATAAGCATAGGATTTTGGAAATTCTCAAGAAGCCAGTAAAGTAGCATTTCCAAGGCAGAAAATTAAATTGCACAAGACTTTTAAACAAGCTATCATGTCAACTCCTCATCACCCAGATGGTGCTTATTCTGGAGATGTAAAGAAAGTTGAAGTGATTCAAATGGATAAACTCAGAGAGTTGGAGAGAATTCAATATGAGCTACCAGAGGAAAAAGGCACTGGGGGTATCCAGCCTTCCAGAGAAGCAGTTAAAGCCCCAAATGAAAACAATGGTAGTTCCAAGAACTTCTGTGCCCAGGGTGTATTCCTGAAGCAGTTTCTACTACATGAAGCCAAAAAAAAAAAATTATCCTCATGCCCAGAGTGAAGAGATAAGGATACAAAGAGATGTTAAGTAAAAGGAGAATACATCACAGAATGTGGTAAACTAAGTGAGTAAAGGGAACATACAGGGGTTTTTCCCCCCAAGATTGCATCCCATTTTACTAAAAATAATGTGTACACTTCTTACCAGCTGACGCAGTATGTTGTGCTTCACCCAATAATTACTCTAAGGCGTGTGGCTTCTCCAGAACAATCTCCCAAGACAGGAAAGGGAAAAAAATCACTGTTAGTAGAATTGTGATGATAGAATGAAATCTAATCAACCTGCTTGAGAATTACCCTTTAAAAATTTTATTCCATCAAGGGGCTTCCTTTCCCCTTCCAAAAACATCTACCACCCAAAACTTCAAGCACAATCTCAGTTAAATTTCAAAGGGAGGTAGGGTATTAATAAAGGAATGCCTTTTCTTGGTTGGAGTTGTATCTCTGTCCCTGAAAGTCTAAAAGACTTTAGACTTTGGGAAAGTGCAATTCTCAGAGACTACTCTCGCTTTGTTCTGGATACCTTCCTGTCAAATCGTCAAGGTGTACCTGGAAAACTAGACGAGACTGGCAACCTGTGCTTGGCACATGTCAGTCAGCTCAGTTCTGCAAAGGTGCCAGGAGCTGGAGGCATTCTTAAGACTGGAGCGAGGAACTTGGTGGGTGGCCTAGACTGGAGTCTGGGCTTTGGAATAGAAAGACACAGAGATGGAGCTTCTGGCCATGAGAAGCTACCGAGGGAGATACTCAAACTCCAGGGAAAGATGCCAGTCCACATCAAGCCTACATAATCACTGCAACGAGTCAGCCCAGGTGCCAGCCTAGCACTATAAATAAAGAATATTGGCTTGTCAGAGGGAAACCCTTGTTCTCCCAGGGAGTGGGTTACAGGTATACGGCTGAGCACAAAGTAAAACACATCAAAGGTGTGGGTAACAATAAAATTCAGCATACATATAGTGATGAGAATTGCTCAAGTGCTTTCCCATAAATGATTACTTTTCCCATGAATGAATCTTCACAACTCCAGGGATGAAGACAGACAGATGTTTTTTGTTGTTGTTTTTGTTTTTTTAAATATATTTCTTTATTAATTTCAGAGAGGAAGGGAGAGATAAAAACATCAGTGATGCCAAAACTGGTTTGGCTCAGTGGTAGAGCGTTGGTCTGCGGACTGAAAGGTCCCAGGTTCGATTCTGGTCAGGGGCATGTACATTGGTTGCGGGCACATCCCCGTTAGGGGGTGTTCAAGAGGCAGCTGGTCGATGTTTCTCTCTCATTGACGTTTCTAGCTCTCTAACTCTCTCCCTTCCTCTCTGTAAAAAATCAATAAAATATATTTTTTTAAAAGAAAGAAACATCAGTGATGAGAGAGAATTGTTGATCAGCTTCCTCTTGCACCCCTACACACACACACACACACACACACACACACACACACACACGGGATCAAACCTGCAACCTGGGCATGCACCCTTGGCTGGAATTGAACCCGGGACCCTTCTGTCCACAGGCCAACGCGCTATCTACTGAGCCAACCTGGTTAGGGCCAGACAGATGTTTTATTAATATTATTTGTGGGCCCACCTCTTACACTTGATGGGAGGCTAGAAAAGAGATGTTCAATGAAAACTATCATGCATGTGACCACTCGGCACATCTTGAGACCACCCCAGGGAGAGGAGGCCTGATCCCTTCACCCTTCACGCAGGAGGCAGCCCATGTTCAGATCCTTCATGACCCCGCTCTTCACACAGTGACCCAGCCCACACATGATTTGGCCAGATCCTATCTCAGACCCCCAGACATCTTTGTCACTGTATGACTCACTTTGTGGTCAATTAATTCCAACAAAGCCTTCCATTCCTAAAAACTTTATATGCCAAAAGAGAGTCAGTTTACGTCCCTGTTCCTAACCCCTTAATGCCCGACACTTCCTCTCTTTGAATTTTCTCCTCAACCCACTATGCCCTCTAGAATCTTCTTCCTTTATGTAAAAGAAAAAGCATATAAGCATAACATCTCCACACCTTATGCTGTGTATTTTATCTACCATAGAATGAAGGGTGAGGGATGATAATTTATTGGCTCCTTAATGCCACTTTAGAACTACCACTCTCCTACCTGGTAGCTATGCCACCTGATGTACCACCGTGTACACTTCTATGTTTCTATCAGCTACTGACTTCCTGGCCACATTTTTCAAGACATAACACTCTTCTCCTCAACCCCAACTTAGGACATCATTCCAGAAAAACTCAGTGTTTCTGTGGGATATCTTCCCAACACCTTAGAACTACTGTTCTTTTTTTATTTTTAATATATTTTATTGATTTTTTACAGAGAAGAAGGGAGGGGTATAGAGAGTTAGAAACATCGATGAGAGAGAAACATTGATCAGCTGCCTCCTGCATGCCCCCCACCGGGGATGTGCCCACAACCAAGGTACATGCCTCTGACCAGAATCGAAACTGGGACCCCTCAGTCTGCAGGCCGACTCTCTATCCACTGAGCCAAACTGGCCTCAGCAGAACTACTGGTCTTGACCTCAGATACACAATAATGAATCTCACCTCCATTCAACATAGACTCCCCTGCCATGAATACATCCTGAAACTTGTCATCACTATTGTGGTTCCACACCCAAAATTTTAACTGCAAATATCCTATATTAGGAACTGGCTGCCTCTCCTCCAGTGCTCTCAGGACCCTCACCTACACACGCCTGCTCTGCAAACTCATGGAGTCCTCCAGTTCCTGAGCTCTTCATTTCCTCACAATCTACCAGCCTTCCCCTAAAAAGATTATGAAGCGTTGCCTATTTGAACTACTCACCAGCAGCAAGTTCAAATCCATACATGTATCTTCCTATACTGCACTCCCCTGGCAATCTCCCAACACAGGGTCAATTTAGAAAGCTGACCACTCCTAAGTAAAATATAACCATCCAGATTATTGTCATAAACCACGTGGTCTCTGATCTTAGAACTTCAATACATCTCCTCAGTCCCCTCACTGGATCAGCATTCCTTCCTACTTGCCTTAGTAATTATTTTAAACTTATACACCTCTATTGAGGAACCCTACCAAAGCCTGCCACCCCCCTCACTCTCAGTAGACAACATAATCTTTTTCCTCATGGAAACTAAGAAATAGTGTCCAGAAAGGTAAGAAGAAAAGAAGAGAGGGTGATGTCATAAAAGCAGACCTTTTTTGGAAGAATCCTTTACCCTCTCTATGAGACCATTACACAGAAAAGTTCTCAGGGCTTACCCTAGGCCAGTGGTCGGCAAACAACAGTGTGGCTCTTCTACAAAATACCCTTCAGTGTGGCTCTTCTACAAAATACCACAGCCTTGGCGAGTCTATTCTGAACAAGGGGCATTAGACGAAGTTTAAGTTTAAAAACTTTGGCTCTCAAAAGAAATTTTAATCGTTGTACTGTTGATATTTGTCTGTGTTGACTAATGAGTTTGCCGACCACTGCCATAGGCCCTCTTCTCCCCTCATTTTCAGTATAACTCATTTACTCCTATAGCTTCAATTATCTTCTCTAAGTAAATAACTTTGAAATCTCTATTATCAGTTGACTACTCTCTATGCACCATTAAAACTGCAACTCAATATTCTCAACATTTCCACTTATATATCTAGAAAGCACCTCAAATTCTCATGTCCAAAATTGATTTCTCTCTCTCTCTCTCTCTCTCTGCTCTCTCTCTCTGCTCTCTCTCTCTCTCTCTCTCTCTCTCTCTCACACACACACACACACACACACACACACACTGATTCTCTTATCTCCTCCTCATTAAAAGGTGCCACCACCCAGTTGCTTGAGATAGAAACATGGTAGTCATCCTTGCCTCCTCCCTCTGCCTCACCCAATTCATCAATAAATTCTACTAATATTATCTCCTAACTTCTCTCAAATCCAATAAATTTTCCCTGTTTAAATAATGAACAAAAACCCTGTTCAAATAAGGAAGCTAAAGCTTAGAGAGCTTAAGACATTGCACAATGTCACACAATTAGTAGGTGGCAGAGCCGACTCAGACTCACATCTGCTTCCACAGCCCATGCTTGAAAATAAGGGAGACTGCCTCACTTGGAGGAGCTCTCAGAGCTGATATCTCCAGGAAATGCTAATAATGTATTTCAACTGCAGGGTGCCTATAACCCAAGGAAAGCAGGCACAGGGGATAATCAGCCTTCCAGAGAATCATACAAATCAGTGGTAGTTCCAAGAACTACTGTGTCTAGGGAGTGCTCCTAGGATAGTTTCCACATGAAATCAGAAAATGGCCCTAATGCCCGGAATGAAAAGATGGGGAACAAACAGATGGGGAATAGAGGGAGAATACATCGTGGAATGTGACTACTGAGGAGCATGTGTTGTAAGAATAATTCTTTGCTTTTTAAGCCACTGAGATTTTGAGGTTGTTTGTTACCATAGCAAAGCCTGGTTTATCCTGGCTGATGTAATCTCTCTGTTTTCATTAAGGTTCATGTGGGTCTCTTACCATCAGATCCAGAAAGAAATAAAGATTGAGATACCTGCAAAATAGTGTTTTTCCCCTGGAAATTGTTTCTAGAAATTTCATTTGTCCTCTTGTTAGGTTCACGTTCCTCCCTGGTTTCTCTATTACACTTCTGATGTCAGGGAGGGTGCCCACTGGAGGGAATGAGAAGACATGAATGTTGGAGAGGGGAAAGTGAATAAATGAATGACAAGTTTTCAGCTTCACCCATAATGAAATTACCTTGAAAATTGCATAAGAATAGACAATGAGGCCTAAGAAAAGGGGTTATAAATAGGATCCATTTTTTAAACTATACCATCTTTCTAGAGATGCATCTTTATGTCTTCCTCACTGTAGCCAATCAATACGTTCATTGCATTGGAAGCTGCATCTACCTCTATTCAGTGACTCCGAATTTTAAATTACTCTTTGTTAAAAGTGTGGGCTTTGGAGTCTAACAAAAATAGGGCTATGTCCTGGTTTCTGCCACTTTCCAACTGTGTGACCCAAAACCATATCCATCTCATAGAGTCTGTGAGGTGTGAACCTTCAGTAAATATACAGTGCTTATTACAGTGGATGGCAGGGCTTAATAGCTGCTCACTAGTATTTGTAGTAGCAATACCATCATTTTCATCATTACTGCTGTTTTCACTATATAACAGACAATGAGGGACAGGTTTTTGTGCATCTGATCCATAGCAGCTGGGTCTGGAAGGCAAGAAAATGTGAAGCCTCTTTTGGAAGATGGGAAAAATCAATTCCAACTTACATGCGAACTGAAGAATGCATGGCTCTTCTGGGTGACTTAAGAGTTAATTTCCGGAAAGGAATCAAGAGATGATGTCTGTAAAAGTAATAATTTTTAAATTTAGTACTTATTGTCATCAAAGCAATTCATGTACATTTAGAGGCAAATCTTACTGCCATAAGGCTTATAACAAAAAACAATAGTCACCTTGTTTGGGGCGGTGTAGAGGTGAACTCAAAACATTTGTTGCTTTATGGTAAGGGTGAGGGAAAAGGCCATATCTAGAATAACTCCTAGTTCGGGGGAGTGGGCTAAGCACCTCTGTAGATGGCAGGCCATTAACTAAGATAGACAAGACTAGTGGAAGAGCAGGATTTCCAGCAGAGGAGGAGCAAAAAAGCAAGTGTTCTGATTTGGGCCTAGTGGACAGCACATGTAAAGATGTTGGGTAGACAATTTGATATGCAGCCTAGAGATCAGGGCACGGGTCATGGGGGAAGTCACTGGCATGTAGATGTTAAATAATTTATACTTAAATGATAGCAACTTGGGAGAAGAAGCTAAAAGACCGACGATGAAGCTTTTCAACATGTAGAAGTGAGACTGAGGAAGAGTAAGCAGGAAAAGTGACTGAGAAGCAGTGGCCGGTAAGACTGGCAAAGAGCCAGGAGGGTGTGGTGACTCTGGGGTAAACAGCGGTTCAACGAGGACGCGGTCAACTGTACTTATAGCTCAGTGCTCACAAGATAAGCACAGCCATCCTTTATTTCCCTGCCTCTACCCTTCACCGACTACTGTGCTTTCACTCCTCTTATTCTCTTCACTGCGGTGCCTCCTCACCTGCCAAAATCCTATCTATCCTTCATGACCCCATAAGAATGCTATCACCGCCCTAACCAGTTTTGCTCAGTGGATAGAGCATCGGCCTTCAGTCTGAAAGGTCCCAGGTTCAATTCTGATCAAGGGCATGTACCTTGGTTGTGGGCACATCCCCAGTAGGGGGTGTGCAGGAGGCAGCTGATGGATGTTTCTAACTATCCCTCTCCCTTCCTCTCTGAAAAAAAAATTAATAAAATAATAAAAAAGAATGCCATCACCTTTGTAATGCATTTCCTGACCCCACTAATAACACATGCTCTTTTCCTCTATAATGCCCTTTAAACCATTGCATACTATGTTCTATTATACTTTGTGCTTTAATTACATGTATTCTCTCTTCATCCTTCATGTTTGCCAGTTGAGCCCCCAATCCCTCCTTATGTAGCAGCATTTTGGCATGCACTAGGTGCTCAATAAAAATTTCACTGAGTCAAATGCAAAGACATAGAACTCAAATCTAGAAAAGTATCTACAAAAGGCCATCTCTTTCATCACTTGAGGTTTCTGTTTGCCAGCATGTGCATCATCTGTACTAAGGCCCAGGAATTATTTCTACATTTTCCTGAATATATCCTGGGCTAATGGCTATTTTATAAAAACCTTTTAGATTCACCTTTCCCCAGATGTCAGGTATGAAAATAACAAGTTGTAAAAGTCCCATGAATGAAACAACCTTTGTGATTCCTGAACTTCACGCTGGAAAGCTAAAAGGACTGCACCAATCCGAGCCTCGGTTAGAAGTCATGCAATAGTTCTTCAATGTTCTTGCTCCCAGTGTTACCATGTGCTTGCATTCTCTTACACTGGGGAGGAGGAGTGTGGTAGAAAGAAGTTATTTGGCAGGTAATTGTGGCTAAAAATTGTAAAAAGAAGAGAGAAAAACAGGTTAGAGTCAGAGTCAAACCATGATTGAACCAAATAGAATTTCTACAGGCCTAAAGATCAACAAGAATTATTTGTCAAGCTGCTCTGTGCAACATGCTATAAAAACAGCTAGGGCTTATGGTAAGAATGTTCATCTTTATGAATTGCTTTATTCCTTCCTGTTTTGCACTGTGTTGAATCACAGTTGTCTACTGAAAGAAATCACTCTTTCATAGTCAATGGGAGTTCAGAAAATTAGATCCTCGAACTTTTGCTAAGAAGTTTAGGCCTTTGCAGATATTTGTAAACGGACAAATAGCCTAGTGATTAAGGATATACATTCTTTTTAGTTTCATATTCCAGACCCTTTTTAGTTCCATATTCACTGTATGATCATCCAACGTGTTGCTTTTGTATTGATTCCTACTTCCTGCACGTATTCAGAAGTAGGTAACTTTTTGAAAGTGCAAGGTGATGACTATTGCAAATGCCCAACAATTCACTACAGAGGTATAAATAATCAACCTAACCTCCCTTTGTCACCAACATTTTCTCACAACACTCAAAAGCCTAGTGACCTCCTTTTCTTAATGGTGGCGCCAGTTCAACCACACTCTGGAAGGTATTGGGTTCCTTCAGTACAATGTGGAACCATCCGCATGAAAGAGGAAAAACGACAGTGCGAGGCTTTGTGGTCTATAGATTTAGTTACTCATAGGAGAACCTGGAAAGAGGAACTCCCCCAAAGATTAGTCACTTCATTTTGTGCTGCAGAACTCGATTCAGGTTAACAAAGCATTTGCCAACAAAGGAGATGGGAGAATGGCAGTGTTCACTTGCTCCGGACTGGACTGAATAAACAAATGTGGTATTTGTGGGCTGACTAATGTCCTGGGATAAACCAGGCAGTCAGCCAAATTCCAGGAGTTTTGATGAAAAGGCAGTAAGCCCACACTTTTCTTCATAAAAAATCCTCCATGGGAGTATCAGTGTCCACAGGACAGCCTGACACTTCAACTTGCCTTAAAGATTCATCCATATTCAGCCACAGGGAATTCTCAAGGCTTCTGTAATTAAAAGCCCAGATTAAGTGATAGAAGTTGAATCCCTTCTTAGGAAGTGTTAACTATGCCATTCATCTCCTTTTAAGCATGTTATCAGATGTATCGTTGGCAAATATGTTCTCCCAGGCAGTGGGCTCCCTTTTAATTTTGTTGATGGTTTCTTTTACTGAACAGAAGCTTTTTATTTTGATGTAGCCCCATTGTTTATTTTCTCCTGTGTTTCCCTTGCCCTAGGACAGTGGTCAGCAAACCGGAGCCACATGCGGCTCTTTGGCCCCTTGAGTGTGACTCTTCCACAAAATACCACCTACCTTAATTAAGTTAATAACAATGTACCTACCTATATAGTTTAAGTTTAAAAAATTTGGCTCTCAAAAGAAATTTCAGTCATTATACTTTTGATATTTGGCTCTGTTGACTAATGAGTTTGCCAACGACTAGCCTAGGAGATGTATCCTCAAATACATTGCTACAAGAGATGTCTGAGATGTTGCTGCCTATGGTTTCTTCTAGGATTTTTATTGTATCATGACTGACATTTAAGCCTTTTATCAATTTTGAGTGTGTTCTTATGTATGGTATAAGTTGGTGGTCTAGTTTTTTTGCATGTACCTGTCCAATATCACATCATCATTTATTGAAGAGATTGTCTTCACTCCATTTCATGCTCTTGCATCCTTCGTCAAATATTAATTGAGAGTAATGGCTTGGGTCAATTTCTGGGGTCTCTCCATTGTTCTGTTCCATTGACCTATATGCCTGTTCTTGTGCCAGAACCAGGCTCTTTTAATGACAGTGACTTTGTAGTATAACTTGATATCTGGTATTGCAATTCCTCCAACTTTGTTCTTCTCAAGATTGCTGTGGCTATTGGAGGTCTTTTTTGAGTTCCATATAAATTATTTGGAGTTATTTGCTCTAGATCTGTGAAATATACCATTGTACCATAAACAGACACGTCTCCAAAGTGGACAGATTTCTAAGAGACATATGAAAAAAAATGTACAAAGTCACTAATCATCAGAGGGATGCAAATTAAAATGAAAATGAGGCATTACCCCACACCTGTCAGAATGGCTACCATTAGCAAATCAACAAATGACAAGTGCTAGAGGGGATGTGGAGAAAAGAGAACCCTCATACACTGCTTGTGGGAATGCAGACTGGTACAGACACTATGGAGTTTCCTCAAAATATTAAATATGGAACTGCCACTTGGCCCAGTGATCCCACTGCTAGGAATATATTCTAAGAAACCTGAAACACCAATTAGAAAGAATATATGCACCGCTATGATCATAGCAGCACAATTTACAATAGCTAAGATCTGGAAACAGCCCAAGCTCATCAATAGATGAGTGGATAAAAAGCTGCAGCGTGGAAGGGGGGGTGCAATAGTAAGATATATACACATATAATACCTTAATTTTAAAAATGGGGGGGGGCTGCAGTACATTTACACCATGGAATATTATGCAGCAGTAAAAAAGGGTCTCTTACCCTTTGAGACAGCATGGAGGGACCTGGAGAATATCATGCTAAGTGAAATAAGCAGTCAGAGAAAAACAATATCACGTGATCTAATGGAATCTAATGAACAAAGCAGATTTGAAAGGGAAGGCTAGGGTGGGTGAGTGGGGAGAGTTTAACCAAAGAACTTGTATGCATATATGCATAACCCATGAACACAGATAATAGTGTGGTGAGGGTCTAGGTGGGGATGGGTGGGGATAGAGGGGATCAATTGGGGGGGGGGAAGGAGAGGACATATGTAATATTTTCAACAATGAATATAATATTTGTAAATGTGTTATCACTGTCCCTTTTTAAATACTGCATTGCCCTAAAAAGAGATAATTAGGCCATTACAATGTGACTTTCGCTCTATCTTTCTATTTATTCATTCATTCTATTCATTGAGTGTCTTGTCTTCTATATGCTCCCAGGCCCCATTTTGGGTTCTATGGATAAAACAGTGACTGAGTCAGACACAGACTTTGCCCTCAGAAGCCTCCAGGCCAGCCTTGACAATTTCAATGATACTGGACAAATAATGCAATCTTGTAATTTTATTTTTTATTAAAGAGAGTATTAAAATTTTCAATTTTTTTAGTGGAACAGGCCTTAAGCCCCTCTATTAAGGTCACGATATAAGATAAGAGTAAGGGGTGTCTCTTTATCTGGCCAACAAGGCCCCCCACAATTGTGTGAGCGGACCATAGTCATCACTTAACGCTAGGCTAATGCAGATTATATTACAGACTACAGCTTGTGAAATGCAAGGACTACACTTCATAGTCCTTGACTCACTCAAGGAACACTTCCCTGCTGGGGAAAGAGCATTTACAGTCTGTCTTCTTTAAACTTAGAAGGCTGGTTTATCTACCCAGATCAGAAATGTGTGTGATGTGTGCAGGCGAAACACAAAGTCTCTGGGTGATTCGATGTGAGTATAAAATGAACCAGAGGGAGAAAGCTCCCTGTGAAAACTGACGGGCAGACAGCGCTGTATGGGTCTCCACCAAGATCCCCCGCCTTCCCTGTGACTTGGTCTTCTTTACTAGTATTTGCCTACCTTAGAGCTTCCAGACTTCCCAGATGAAGACCTAATCTCCCTGACTTATTTCCCCTGCAGAAGCCCAGCAGGAGGCTGCCAAACTGCAAATATCGAGAATTAGTGTTAAGAGGCATCACATGTAACTGCCTTTAGAAGGAAATTCGGGTAGATTAGCAGAGATTTTAAGCAAGCTCTTTCACAAATAACCGGCAAGGAAGCCGGAGTTTACCAAGTCATCAAGTTGATACCCAGTGGAGCATATTTAGGTTAGTCTTGTAAACGTTAACTCTTGAGGATTGAATAAAGGTATTACAGAGTCCACGTTTTGGGAAGGAAGCACAGCTCCCGCATAAACACTACGAAAAGTGGGGGGAGAGTTGAAAGAGGAAAGTCTAAACAAATTTGGGAAGAGGGAAAAAGGAGCTACTTCGGGTTTAGAAAACAGAGAAAGAAAAACCTGAGCCTGGGACGAGAAACAGGAAGCACGAGTCACCCACATAAACTCTGTGTGACCAGCAGCTCTGTGTGCCTGCAAGGAACGAGATGAAACGCTCAGCCCACAAACCAGAGGAAGGCCTGCGCAGGAAGTGGAGGGGAAGACGCAGTGCTATGGACTCCGGGACAGGATGGAGCCAGTCCATGTGAGGTTTAAGAACACCGATGAGGCAATAAAAACATCCGAATGTTTCCTGAGTCATTCACTCGGGACCACAAACCTGACTCCATGCATCTTAGAACCACAGATGAAAAAAGCTGTGCAAACTGGGACCGGTTTTTAGAAACCTGTCTCTGCTGTTTGGTCCTTAGAGATGATCAGAAACCCCTCCCAGCATCTCTCGGCACACACTGAGTGCTGCAGAGAGGGGGGCGGCGATGGGCAGGCAGCGTTAGATCTCCCAGCAAAGTGAGACCAGCAGCCTGACTTGACACGTAGCATGAAGCAGCAAAAAGAGCTTCCCTAGACGGTGCCAGAGAAGTAGGAGCCAAAAGCCTGGGGTGGTTATTAGAAGATGGTTACCGCCCCCGACTGTCTGGCTACCGGCTCTCCGCTGCCAGGAAGCTGCCACAGCAGAATCCAGCCAAAGCAGCCAGGCTCCCCCGGGGAGCGTTCAGGTTCACCCTGCGCTCAGCTAACTTCCCTGCTGGCTGCGGAGTGGCCAGCCGGGGCAGTGACCGCATCCCTGATGTCAATTAGGGAGGAATTACCCAGTGGGGTTTCAGCTTTTCACTGGATGTCAGCCATGCTGTTTCCTTTGCTTACCTCTCAGCTGGGACTCCTTGGCAGCCAAGTTCTGCTGCACTTCACGGTCCATGGTCATCAGAGCAATGCCAAGCGAGGGAAACTGGGAGGGTCAGGATGCCCTACCCCCATCCCTATAGCTGCAAGGCCTGGGGCCCAATTGCTTTTCTGCGTCCCCTTTTCCTTCAATCATAAAATAGGATCATAGAAAACCTACCTCACAGGGTTACAGTCACAGGAGAGAAGAAATGAGCAAAATGTCATATGTACATACTTAAAAGTGCATGTGCGGGTGTGTGTGTGTGTGTGTGTGTGTGTTTATTTTCAAAATGTTTTTCAGTTGCATAAAAGTGAGGTATAGATTTGGTAAATTAAGTGATATGGGTAAGCTGTGGGCGTTTTGGAACAAAAATTCCTCCCATAGTTTTAGGGGAAAGGGCCGTTTTTTGTGTGGCATCTACACAGGCTGCCTTCCATGGGTGCCGGGAGGCCACAGGCAAATGTTGTGAGGAAAAACATTAGCTGCTGATTAATAAATGTTTACTATATGCTGGCCAATCTATGAAGCACTCTGCAGCTATTATTTCACTTCCTGCTCATTACAATCCAGTGAGGTGTGTATTATTTAGTAACAGTATGCATTAGGCCTACGTTTGTGAACATATTGTTCGAACTGATATTCAAACTTGGGTAGACAGACTCCAGGGACCCTGATCTTAATCAGAGCCATGCAAACTCAGTGAAAGAAACTGCTTTTCTGTTGCCCCTCTTTGAGGCTTTGGCATTTTGCTTTGTTATCAAAAGTTGGCACTCAGCCCTAGTCAGTTGGGCTCGGTGGTGGATAGAACGTTGGCCTGTGGACTGAAGGGTCCCAGGTTCAGTTCCGGTCAGGGGCATGTACCTTGGTTGCAGGCACATCCCCAGTGGAAGGTGTGCAGGAGGCAGGTGACCAATGTTTCTCTCTCATCATCGATGTTTCTAACTCTCTATCCCTCTCCCTTCCTCTCTGCAAAAAATCAAATATATATATATATATATATATATATATATATATATATATATATATTTAAGTTGGCCCCTGTGCTCTGGCTGGTCTGAGGACCCGTCCCGGAGGACCCTGGTGTTACTGGAGGATGGCAGAGGGGGTGGGGCGAGAGAAGAGAAGGCGACGAGGCTGCCTGATAAAGCACCTCTAGGACTTACACTCGGTTCTGAAGGGCTGCCTTGCTGGGGTAAAGGCCACTGAGGCTTGAGTCTAAATAGAACAGGAAGGAGATTTCCTATATCCCCTAGCTAACCCATTTAGACAAAACCTATCCTTCAGAGGTGCAGTGAGCTGTTCGGGAATTTGATTCCATCAGGATTAATATCTAAAAAGGTTGTTTCCTCAGGTGGTTTCTTTAGAGTTAAAATGATCCCAAAGAACTGTCCCAGTTGTGTCCTAGAAAGCAGCACTGACTCAGGAAATGTCTCTGCTATGCTTCACCACAAGGCTTGAAGCCTAGAAGAACCACAGAGTATATTAGCCTACGTGTTAGAAGTTATTTAGAAACACCAATTTGGGAAGGTTTTAACACAGCATTCTAGAAGCAAAAGTTATAATAAGAGCTAAATGGCTGGTATTTGTTGAGTCCTTACAGAATGGAAAGCATGGTGTGCTACGCTTCTTACACAAATTATTTCATTCAAATCTTGCCAAATCCCCATAAGGTAAGCTCTGTGATTCCCATTTTTAAATAAGAAGACTAGGTTTGACATCAGTATTTCTCACTGTCAAAAATGTCACCAAAATGACAAAGGAAGGCAGAGTTGGGGCAAGAGTAATGGAACATTTTCTTTTTTAAAAAATATGCCGAAACCAGTTTGGCTCAGTGGATAGAGCATCGGCCTGGGGACAGAAGGGTCCCAGGTTCGATTCCAGTCAAGGGCATGTACCCTGGTTGCGGGCGCATCCCCAGTGGGAGGTGTGCAAGAGGCAGCTGATCAATGATTCTTTCTCATCGATGTTTCTAGCTCTCTATCCCTCTCTCTTCCTCTCTGTAAGAAATCAATAAAATATATTTAAAAAAATAAAAAATAAAAATATATTTTATTGAGTTTTTACAGAGAGGAAGAGAGAGGGATAGAGAGTTAGAAACATCGATGAGAGAGAATCATTGATCAGCTGCCTCTTGTACACCCCCTACTGGGGATGCGCCCGCAACCAGGGTACATGCCCTTGAACAGAATCGAACCTGGGACCCTTCAGTCCGCAGGCCAACGCTCTATCCACTGAGCCAAACCGGTTTCAGCAGCAATGGAACATTTTCACACAGCCCACCTCCCCACTTCCCCAGTGTTCTCTCACATATTGTATTCCATCATCCATGGTGGTTAAAAAATCCATTCATTTGTTCTACTCCTCCCCTAACATGAACTGTTGACTCAATATATCCCACAAAATGTTCCAGAAGAAAAACAACAGTAGAACCTTAAAAGAGGCCATTAAAAGACATTTAACTTAAAAGGACATGAGAATGAACTATGGCTCCAAAAAAAAGGTAAATTCAAATTATGAAATTAATTATGAAACCTAATAATCCAAGAGAGAACTCTTAACTGCCAGACTAACCCCATAAACACTCTTTCATGCAATCCAATGGCACTTATTCCACTAGAGTTAGGCAAAAGAGGAGAGAGAACTTTTGTTGAGAAACACGGAATGAGAAGTTTTTGCTTGGTATGCGCCTCTGGCCCGCTCTCTCCCTCCCAGAGCCCGCCCAGCTGAGAGATTTCATATCAGCACCAACTTAGAGGCACAGGACTTCCTGGAACAATGAAATATTTACAGGATGACAGTGACAAGGTAGCTGTTGACGAAACCCATCTCGAAAATATACCCAATTACTCACATCATCCTAAGGGTTTCCAACTTAATGTTTTCTCATCCAGTATCTAACCACAGAAAAGCAAGATTTTAAAATCTCCTTAAAGGGAAAATGTTTAGGAGGGAGTAGTAGGCCCTTGTTCCTATTTTTTGTTACTAATTAGCCATGTTTTACAATATGTATTCTTTAATAAATGTGTGAATCATAAAGTAATACAGTGTAAGGAGTTGTGTACAATATAAAGTTGAGCTATAAGAATAATAAATAATTATCATAATACATTTTGTAATTTATAATGACATATCTTATCTAATAAAGAGGTAATATGCTTATTGACCATCACTCCCTCACAAAGATGGCTGCACTCACAGCTGAGGCCAAGTTCCCTAAGGAACCTTAACAAGCAATCACCAAGGACCTGAGGCTACACCCTCCCCCACCCCCTTGGGGCTTGACCTCAGGCTATGCCCCCCTGGCATCAGGCTGGGGGACCTTAGGCTGTACCCCCCACCCCAGCACCAGGCCAGGGGACCTGAGGTTGTGTCCCCCAGCCTGGCAGGGCTTGACAGGGGACCTCAGGCTGCACACCCCCCCCCAATGGGGCTTGACAGGGGACCTGAGGCTACACCCCCATCCCAGTGCTGGGCCAGGGGACTGAGACCTTACCCCACACACACACACCTGGTGGGGCTTGACAGGGGATCTCAGGCTGTGTCCCCCACGTGGTCGGGCTTGACAAGGGAACTCAAGGCATGCTCTCCCCCCCATCTTGGGGACCTCAGGCCATGCACCCTTTCCTGGTGCTGAGCCAGGGGACCTGAGGCTATGCCCCCTGTCTGGCGGGGCTTGACAAAGGTGGGACTGTCCAGGTCTGGATCTAGCCCAATGGGGAGGAGGGCAGCCGGGTCTGGGTCTCATGCAATTTTGAGGCACATGTGGGTGAGCAGGGACTTGACTCTGGGTCCCCCTTTTAATGTGCATGAATTTCGTGCACCTGGCAACTAGTAGTATTATTAACAGCTCTGTTCATTTTGTACTCTTTGCTGAGTTTTTTTGTGTGTGTGTTTTTAAATCCTTATCCGAAGATATTTTTTCCAATGATTTTCAGACAAGAGTGGAAGGGAGGGAATTGTGTGGGACAGAGCAAGAGAAACATCGATTGGTTGCTTCCTGCACCAGCCCTGAACTACCAAGTCCAGGGATCAAACTCATAAATGAGATATTTATGTGCCCTTGACCAGGAATCAAACCTAAGACCCTTTGGTCCTAGGGCCTATGCTCTGATCACTGAACCAAACTAGCTAGAGCTCCTCTTTGCTTGATTAATCTACCACGGGTGGTAAGTTCTTCAGCTCCACAGTTCCTAGAAGCATGCAGCTGCCGAAGTAGTGGACAGGGTCTCTTCATTTCCCATATCAAAGTTAAATCTCAGAAATAACTGCTTTCACCGAAACCGGTTTGGCTCAGTGGTATAGCGTCGGTCTGCGGACTGAAAGGTCCCGGGTTCGATTCCGGTGAAGGGCATGTACATTGGTTGCAGGCACATCCCCGGTAGGGGGTGTGCAAGAGGCAGCTGGTTGGTGTTTCTCTCTCATCGACGTTTCTAGCTCTCTATCTCTCTCCCTTCCTCTCTGTAAAATATCAATAAAATATTTTTTTAAAAGAAGAAATAACTGCTTTCTCACCAGTTCATCAGCACCCAGACTGTCCCTCTACAACTTGCGAAGACAAAAATACTTCTGTCAGCACATCAGTGGATGCACAGTCAGTGTCTCCTTTATACATAGTTGCTGCAGAAACATGCAAATTCATAACTCTGGGGCTTGTGAAGAACTGTTGGGTACAGGGAAAAAAGCAGGAGAGAGAAGAAAAGATATGAGGAGGAGGGGAGAAGAGAGCCTAGGCAGTCAAGAGATTAAAAGACTTTTCTTTATTCGATTCAAGAATTTGACTTGCATTATATACTTATCCTAACTCTGGAGGTAATTTGTATAATCCTAATTTTTCAGAAAAAGAAAGGGGTACTCAATGAAGTGAAGGAGAATATGCTACCAAAAAAAAAGGGGCAACCCCAGATTTGAACCTAGGTCTCCATGACTTGTTAAAAATAGCCATTCTCTTCCACTGTATCTCATTACCTCTCTTGCCAAGAGAACAAACTCTCCTTTGATTTGTGCTTTCAGTTATCCAAGCTTGAATCACATATATCTGGTGGCAAGAAGACAGAAATATTTACAAAAATATTTTCACTGATCTTTACCATTGAGACAGAGTGAGGTTTATTCTCATCAAAAGAGAGACCAAATGAAAGGCAGATGTTAATCCTGTGGTTTGGCCATGACCCAAATATAGAATACTAGAGGCCCAGTGCATGAAATTCGTGCAGGAGGGGGGGGTGTCCCCTCAGCCCAGCCTGCACCCTCTCCAATCTGGGACCCCTTGGACATCCCTCTCACAATCCAAGACTATTAGCTCCTAATTGCTCACCTGCCTGCCTGCCTGATCGCCCCTAACTGACCCCCTCTGCCAGCCTAGTCATCCCCAATTGCCCCCTTTCTGGCCTGGTTTCCCCCAACTGCCCTCCTTTCTGGCCTGGTCACCCCCAACTGCCCCCCTCAGCTAGCCTGGTCACCCCTCACTGCCCCCTCTGCCAGCCTGATTGCTGCGAACTGCCCCCCCTGCTGACCTTGGTTGCCCCTCACTGCCCCCTCTGCCAGCCTAGTCGCCTCACGCAACCTGCTATTCAGTTGTTTGCTTGTCCCTCACTAACCCCCCAATGCAGTTCTCCACCACACTCAGTTCACGGTGATAAAGGGATCTATGAATGGGGATTAGGAAATATCTATATTAATAAAAGGGTAATATGCAAATTATTGGTCAGTATGCCCTCACAGCAATGACCAAACAGCAGGCTGCGTGGGGTATGCTAAGTTTCCGGTCATCCAGTTAAGAAAGAAGCATCTCAACTATCAACAGTCAAGTGATACAAAAAAAAAAAAAAAAAAAACCATATCAACCGAAGCAAAACATTCATTAGGAAATATACCAACAGACCCAACATTGTACTTTAATTAGACTACTGTCAGAAAAAATCAGAGTATGGATACACAAATAAATACATATGCCCATACTCATCAAATTGTGTACATTAATTATGTGCATTTTTAATATATCACTTATATTTCAACTGGGCTAAGGAAAAATAATAAGAGTAATTGTTTGATAATTAATTATATAAAATAATTAGCTTATTTTAACCTTTTTTCTAAGCATCTTACAATCTTTAGATAATTTGTTGCATAATAATGGTGCTAAAGATAGATTCATTATTTCTTACAGTTCCCACCATTTTTGTAACTATCCAATGAAAATATTTAATCAACATAGTTCATACATCCTTAGATTTTTTTCGTCGTTCTTGGTTTTGACCATTCCCAGAATACATAAACACAACAATGGGCAGCCCACTGCTCCAGCTATCACCAAAGTATCTCTGAAATACACTGCCTTTAACACTTGTCTAGGGAGATAAATAATGAAATAAGAATTAAGTATCTAGAAAGTCCATATCAAAGGAGAATTAAAAGGAAGGTTTATGGGGTGCATCATACCACTTAATTAGCAAAAAAATGATTATTCAGCACCAACTAAGTACAAGGCAGTGTGCTAAAAACATAGAATAAGAAACAAATAAGGCATGGTTTTTACTTGGAATCCATCATATATGGAAAGCAAACTTCAGATACATAATTTAAAAACAATTATGTGTCATAATTTCATTTTGGACAGAAGTTAAACCAGCAATTTTGTGATAATATTTTATTTTAATTTTTTTATTGTTGAAAGTATTACATATGTCCCTCCCCACCCCCCATTGGCCCATTATAGCCTGCCCCTACCCCAATTTATTTCAATCTTTTTTTAGCAGAGAGCTAGAAGATTTTTGCCTTTAATAAGTTAGGAACTTGTGCCAGAGAATACGTAAGCTTTTGATCAAATGCTTTAGTTCAATAGGACAAGGATATTTTCACCGAATAACAATTGAGGAAGTAGAGAACATTAGCTAAAACAAAAAATAGTTTTAATCTGATTTCTCTTGCTCAATCTGGCATTCCTAGCATGGGTGTGATTGACACTGGCATTCTTTGACCAACAGCAAATATATTTGATTAAAAGCTTTTTTTTTAATCTGTCACTATCACACTTCATTTTTCATAAAATAATCGGGTGTGAAATCTCAGTTAATTAAAGAAAAGAATAAATACTAAAAACATAATAACATGTTAGTTACAGTTGCCTAAGCTATTCCTTCTGCCCTGTCTTTTTGCCTCACATTTGTGTGATATTCATGGCTGTGAAAGTTGTGAAGATTAAATAAAATTAATGACACATGTAAAGCCTTCAATAAATAATAGCTCTTCTTACCATTACTATGAATACTACCATTACTTACGCATTTTATTTTTTTCTGCCATTCCCCACTCTCAAAGGTGGCTCTTACATGTAAAGATTCCCCAAGTATAATGCTCTGTGTAGTTGTGAGAGCACTTGAGAAGATCTGGGAATGCATACAAAAGAAAAAATATTTAATAATCATAATATTTATATTGAAGTGACTTACCAGATACTTTTATTAAACAAATGTAACTAAGTTAAAAAAAATAGTAGTGTATTTACATAAGCACAATAATATGTAAGTCATGAGGATGGTCCATGGACATTGAAGGTGAGAAACAAATAAAGAATAAACCACTGCTTTTACAATCTAAGGGGTGGGGAAATGGGGTCACATTCTGAAAGGGGCAAATCTCTCACCTACTAGATTATCAATCCCTTCAGGAAAAACTTAGTCTTCATCTAGCTCAGCATATCAATGTGTGCTCAACAACTGAATGCTGCATAGATTTGAAGAGTATAGAACCAGTGTGTGTGTGTGTGTGTGTGTGTGTGTGTGTGTGTGTGTGTGTAAAGGTCTCCAATAAGATTCAGAAAGTACTTGATAGGGAGGGAGGATCTTATAAAGGCTGTGAATATGGAAGAGTTTTAAACTATTTCATACCTTTTTTAAAATATATATATTTTATTGATTTTTTAACAGAGAAGAAAGGAGAGGGATAGAGAGCTAGAAACATCAATGAGAGAGGAACATCGACCTGCTGCCTCCTGCACACCCCCTACCAGGGATGTGCCCGCAACCAATGTACATGCCCTTGACAGGAATCGAACCTGGGACCTTTCAGTCTGCAGACCGACGCTCTATCCACTGAGCCAAACCGGTTTCGGCCTATTTCATACATTATTTTGTTCAATGCCAATAATCTATTACTATAATGAAATACCTATAAGTTTTAGACCATTTTTACCAGAGTTTAATGCATGAATTAAGAAACCTCTCAAATTACTAGCCAATCACCCTTCACAGCATTGGAAAAGTCCAAGCACGTGCAGTAGTCACTAATTTTTGGTTGAATAATCAATGTTGATATTATACCCACAAATAATCTAAAGCTTCATAATCATATATAGACCCGTTTAGCCCCTTACAATTTAGGGAGGGTGGAGAGAGAAGCTAAAAATTAAAAGGAAGAGGTGGAATTGCAATGCCTGTATCAATAGTGTTATAAAAGTATTACAATGACAGCCTATTAATAGGAATGTCATAAAACTCTATTGCAAAGAGACATTCAAAGCATGTGT
The DNA here is from genome assembly GCA_963924515.1 of Vespertilio murinus. Classification (NCBI taxonomy): domain Eukaryota; kingdom Metazoa; phylum Chordata; class Mammalia; order Chiroptera; family Vespertilionidae; genus Vespertilio; species Vespertilio murinus. Next base: position 124,188,343 of record OZ004708.1, read on the forward strand.
ACATTTCATAAGCGAGGCAATATATTGCTAATCATATATTATGGATTTAATATAGGAGCTTTTAAGCGTAGTCATTCTTATATGACTGTTTGACCCAGAAACAATTAATCATTGAACATGGCTTTTTTGAGAAGTTCAATGTTATGTTTATTTTACATGAGAAAGCCAAGGCTAATATTAGGTCAAAAAATGTATTTTTTGTTTACTACTGGGTCTGAATACTTGTGAGACAACATCCTTAAGGCACTCAAAGTCAGTGGCTGAGAGCCTGGAGAGTGGTGCTCCCGGCGGCACCCGCTGGTGGCTGTTGGGCCAGGTGGAGCCAGGGAGGGTGGGGCTCCCTCTCCACCCACAGCAAAACAGGAAAAACAGTCTTCATGCATTCGTTAATTTTCTATGTTGAAATTCCTAAGCATGTTTCTATGCCATACCTTTCCAAAGAACAGTTGTACACTTTCTGCATTTTAAGGACAGAAATAATAAAGACTTGAATTACTGAGCTCTGAGAATTGTAGCATTTTTCACCAACTATGTTAGTTTTGCACTTCTAGGACTTTGAAGGCAGGAAATGTCTGGTTCACTATTATATTTCTAGAGCCTGGGTCAGTGCCTGGCACATTATGGGTATTTAGCCAATGTTTATTGAATGAATAAGTGAGGGGATTATAAATGTATAACCTAGAGTTCTCGGAAGAAGGATTTGGGGAAAGCAAATAAGAAAGAGAACTTTTGAGGCCCAAAGGCAGGCCACTTAATTTGGTGGCTTCTTCAATCTACCGTGTGTGGAAATGAGAGCCACGCAGTGATCTCACCCCAGTAGAACCTGCTGGGCTAGTGCAGTCGGCAAGCAAGGTGAGGCCTTGTCATGTCAAACATAACAAACTTGCCTAATAGATTCCCACAAGTACTTTGTGATTGTCCTCTCCAGCCAAATCTGCCCTGGTAAACTATATCTAATTATTCACCATGGAATTTGGCCAGTTACACTGAGATTACAGCATGTTGAGCAATTTGAACCTTCACCACACATAAATAAAATCACACGCATCTGGGACACTCCCTGTTGTCTCTGGGTGATTTTTGAATTTTTTTTTCCCCAAAAGAAAACAGTTGCTTTGGAGTCTATAAGTTTTCTTTTCAACTAGAGGGAAATATAAGTCAAATTGATTCAATTTTTTAATGTAAATTGTCTTCACATGTCTTTACTGAAATAATTTAAAATTACTTAATAATGAACCCGGATATCTAAATAGAATGCTGCACCTGTTATTAATCATAAAAAAAAATTTTTATGTTAGGTGCAGGGGGAAAAGTACAAAATAAATAAGATGCTGCCTTTTACAATCAGATTTCAACTAAAGTAGTTCAAAGCCAAAGAAAATGTTCTTCATCCCTCAGCAATAGATGCAGTAAAGTTTTTTTTCAAATTTGCAATAGAGGGTAACCACGCACATTGTCACATGTCACATGTTTAGCGAAGCTAAACAGCCTTTAATGTTCCTTGTAAGCAAATTTTCCAAATTTTTTGGTAAACAAAAATTGTCTCAGGGTTATACTTGTGTGAGTGTATTTCTCAAGCTTTCTGGGTACAGCGGGGCAAAGTCCTCTCCATAAACAAAGTAGAGGTTGATCAGAGTTTTCTTCACTTTGAGAAATGGTTCACAGTAGGATCCCAACAGCTAGACCAGTGGTCTGCAAACTCATTAGTCAACAGAGCCAAATATCAATAGTACAACGATTGAAATTTCTTTTGAAAGCCAAATTTTTTAAACTATATAGGTAGGTACTTTGTTATTAACTTAATTGGGGTACTCCTAAGCTGGCCTTTGCTAAAGACTCAAGGGGCCAAAGAGCCGCATGTGGCTCGTGAGCCGCAATTTGCAGACCACTGAGCTAGACAGTTTCCACAATGCATTTCATTTTTGTTCACCTTATATACACCTCCTCGGGAATCACACCCATAGGAGAGATTCAGGTACACATGCGACATTTGTGCTGCTCACCATCTCAGAACTGACTCTTTGGCTTTAATTTTCTCTTTTTCTTTCCTCCCAGTATGTCCCTTTCCTCTTGCGTTGATGGATGTCTCTTTGCAACATGCCTTCTCCTTTTCTCCATTTTTATCTCATTTCATCAACCTCTCTGGCACATTTGTTTCATGGGAATTTCTGCCTTGGCAGAGAGTTATTTAGTGGAGCCACAGGAGTGACTAAGCAAAGTTGGAGAAAGCAAAGCTGGTTCTCTTGGCAGTGAGACATTATCGAAAGAATACCAGATTAAAATTTAAAAACCTGGGGGGTTGGTCTGGCACCAAGCTTTATCATGCGGCCTTGAAATTCAAGGAATATCATAAGTGTGTCAGTTTCCTCATCTACATAATTATCATGCTAATGCAGAAATGACAAAATCTAATCAGGCTTCAGGAGAGTTTTTTTGATCGCATTAATTTGTAAAGTGTGTACCTCTGTGTCATGTGAGATGTGGTTGTCAACCATGCCGGTCACCAGCTGCAAGGGAGATACCTGTGCACACCACTGTCCCCAGCCTTCTGTCCACCCTTGCCTCTCAGAGATATTTAGGAGTTCATTCCTCGAGGTACAAGAAATCCATACATATGAACAATCCTACCATCTTTATACTCTATCTACTTTTTTGTTTCATTAAAGCTTCTTCCAGCCCTAACTGGTTTGGCTCAGTGAATAGAGCATTGGCCTGCGGACTGAAGGGTCCACGGATCGATTCCGGTTAAGGGCATGTACCTTGGTTGTGGGCACATCCCCAGCTGGGATTGTGCAGGAGGCAGTAGATCAATGTTTCTCTCTCATCAATGTTTCTAACTCTCTAACCCTCTCCCTTCCTCTCTGTAAAAATCAATAAAACATATATTTTAAAAAAAAAAAAAAAGCTTCTTCCAGCCTGCTTTATTGACAGTCTGATGCTAGCCATGATCTTTTCAACAGGCAAATATCACCCATATCCCCAGCTGTAATCTGGTTGTCTACCAGCATCTGGATTGAACTTGAATTTAGTGGGATGGTGTTACTCTGGCGTCAGATTGGCTTTCGTTTAAACACACATTATGATGGAATAGCTGGACACATTGAACTTGTTATTTAATTTCTCTGAAGCTCCATTTTCTCATTTATATAAAGAATAGCTGCACTGTAAAGGGATGAAGCTTTATTATAGGTAGCCCAAGAGGTAAAAGTAATATGCAATCCAAATGTGGATATTTAGAATTATTCAGATATTTAATTTATAGTCTCTTAAAAATAAGAGATTTTAAAGATAAGTAACTGTGCAATTAAAATAAGATATACTTGCCCTGGCTAGTGTGGCTCAATTGGTTGGAGCATGGTCCCATATATCAAAAGGTTGTGGATTCAATTCCTGGTCAGAGCACATACCTGGGTTGCATGTTCAATCCCAGTCAGGGTGTGTATGGAAAGCAACCAATCACTGTTCTCTCTCTTCTCTCTTCTCTCTTCTCTCTTCTCTCTTCTCTCTTCTCTCTTCTCTCTTCTCTCTTCTCTCTCTCTCTCTCTCTCTCTCTCTCTCTCTCTCTCTCTCTCTCCCCCTCTTTCCCTCCCTCCCTCTCTCTTTTTTTCTCTTCTTTCCCCTTTCTCTGAAATCAACAAGCATACCCTTGGGTGAGGATTTAAAATTTGTTAGAAAGTAAGATATTGTGGGTTTTTTGAGCTCTGTACTGGCACAATGATTAAAAGTAGCAGGTATTTAATTATTTTTAATAAGTAAATAATAAATGAATTCCATATTTAGAGAAATTGAACTTCACATCTCTCCTCTAGGTGGCGAACCGGTACCTCCTAACCTACAGTGTATTGCATTTTCTGTCTCTACAACTGACATGAAAATTGTCCTTAAAATTTTCATAATTTTATGGTTGTCACAGTATAGAAGCAATCAGAAATGTATTTTCTCCTAAAGTTATCTCTTTATTTTTATATCTTTAAGCTTTTTATCAAAACAAGTTTCTAGAAAATCATTAAGAAACACAATTGTGTAAGGACTATAAAAAAAGAGAATTGTGCAAGAGGCTTTACAAAGCCCTTGTGCAACACTGCTTTGAATACTTTCCATTTTCACGGCCTACTCTTAGGAAAACATGTTTTGCCAAAGCTCATTATTATTTTCCTAGAGTATACATTCCCCCCTAAATATGGAAAGAAATAAAAATAATTCTATTAACCATGAATTTTTTTAACTAAGCCTCAAATTTATTTGTCAGATTCACTGTGACAGCAACAGGTAAAATTGAATGAGAGCTGAATCCATTATCCTGTAAATTGAATACAGAAGAACAATCAAATACAATAAATAAAGCCAATGCCTTACTTTCAATTTTCTCTCAAACCAGGATATTAATTCCTTAAGTAACTTAAACAGTGCCCCCCAATCTCCACTTCCCTTCTACAGGAAATATGACTAGAAACCATCTTGGGGTGTCCCGAAGGCTGAGGGGCAAAGCTAAATTCCGTCTAAAAGCACAAGGAACAGGACCAGCAAGAATGAGAGATGCCTGTCCTGTTTCCAAGAGCAAGTGGAGGAGATGAGCCAAAAGAACAATGACATGTTACAGCCCAAGAGCTAAAATTAAATGCGTGTAAACAATTCTTGTTGAAACTAGAAGCCAATGTAGATTAGGCAAGCCAGGTGACGAGTTCTTTCCTGCCAGAACATGCCAGAGTCACCTCCCTCACATTGCAACATGGCTAGGGATAGAAGCGAGGTTCATATGGGAAACCACAGAAGATTATGAACTGAGTATGGCAACTCTTAAATTCTACATTAACTTATTGTAGTACCAAAACCCCATATTTCTTCCTTATGCCACCCAACATGCTGAAAGCCAGTTGTTTAAATAAAGGAATCTGAATGAGGATTTCTAGCTCACATATAATTATTTCTCTAACATATATTTCTTGAATAACCACTGTGGGCATGACCTCTGTGGTAGAACCTTTGAATAATACAAAGGTGAATAAAGCATAGTCCCTACCCTCCGAAGATCGAGGAAGTCAGACATGCACGCCAATAACTATATGAGAGTAATCAAAAAAGAGGAGAAAGAAAGAATCTCAGGCCAAATTGGTTTGTTGGCATTAATGTGTGAAAGAGTCGCCTTAAAATCCTATCCCGTAGCCTGGTTATTAGCTCCTGGTTTGACCAGAATCCAATTATGATGTTAGTTTTTGCTGGATTTTAAATTAAACCTATACTACTGGTGCTCTGATGTAGCTAAATCATAGAAGGAGGCCTGAGGTAGATATAAACTCCTATAATACCTTTACAAAGGTGTGTGGGGCTTGTTTTAAAAGACCATTCTCAAATATATGCAAGAAGCCAGAGGAGTTATAGAAGAAAACACCATCTAACTTATGATTCCTAAATTTGTCATGAGCAACTATAAACCTTTCTAATTAAGCTAAATAGTCATTAATGTGGAATATTTCCTACAATAATTTTAAAGAATGAGGTAGCACTAGTATAGAAACATCTCCATATGTATAGAAGTGAAAGGAAACAGCCAGAAAGAAAACAATTCAGGTCTTAAACTAGGCCTGTTAGTTGATGCAACTTAAATATTTTTTCTAAAGGTTAAACAGAAGCATTAGGAAATTATACAAATATGCAAATAAAGTATGAAATATCATGCACTCTTTACTTATCACTATTATGTTAACACCTCTAGAATTATAATGTTTTAAAGTAAAGTTTTTATAAAATGTTTTTGGTATTTGAATTAATTATATTACCAACCAAAAAATATTTTGTCTTCAGATATTGCCTTGATGTACAGTGTGTAAAGATTTTTGATATTGTCTCCATGTATTACGAGGTTGTTTTAGACCCTTTGTCTGTAACCACTTTCATAAGCTTTAGCTTCCCGTGTAAAGCTTTCCATCTAGTTAACCCATGCACACTATAATTTCAACTCACAAAGAGAAAAGTGAACACTGACTCAACTTCTATTACTAAGTGGATACCCTGCCTCCATACTAGCCCAAAAGAGGCCTGTTATCAGTTATCTTTATTCTTCTTTATAAGGAGAAAGAAAAAGAAAAGAGGGAAAGAGGTTAAAGAAAAGAAACCTCAAAAGTGATCATAACCTTCTCTCCTTCTTGGAAAATTCATAAACATAAGAAGCCAGTCTCACGTCTTTATAAGCTAACTCACCTCTAGAAATGAGGCAGCATGCAACAGAAAGCAGGCCCATGTAGCTTGCACAGGAAGTGGGGCTCAACACAGCAGATCGGATCAGCTTTCCTTGAAGAAGACAAAGGCAAACACACAGAGAACAGTCATTACACAAGCAGAACAGGTGCATCCACCCCTCCTGGTGCCACAGCCAAAGCTAAACACACCCAGGCTGTTCCACCAGAGCTGGTCTGAATTCAAGTCAATAGAAAGCTTGTTGCCATGGGTTTGGTGAAAGCTATGTTTAATGCCAATCAACATATGCTTGATTACCCAACAGGGAAAAGAAAAAAAGTTAAGTAAACACATGTACCTATATCTATACCAATCTTTTGAAAGGACTTGAAATAGAGGAACTAGAACCAAGAGAGATGGTATTAGCTCAATAAGTCTGCAATAAGCTCCAACACTTTCTGAAGCAACTTCCTAATTCCTGTAGAAGAATCTTCAGTGATGATCCATGAAATCCTCAACAGAACTTACTGATTTATTGTAAATACCTTAGTTAGATTTCTGACAACCAAAGAAATAAACTAAGAGAAATTAAAAGAATAATACTGTGATGCAGATCATTATGGTTACCATTTATCAAGTACCTATTAGCTGCCAATTTGGTATATTGAGCTATAGAGCCTAATCTCCATCACAGTCTCGTGAAGTAGGTTTGATTGTCCCCATTTTACACATAAAGAAACTACATCAAATATAAACTAAATGCCTTTGCCCAAAATACCCAGCTAGAGTTAAGGAGCCACAGTCAAGTTCCAAATAAACTCTCTCCACTACACCAGGAGTCAGAAAACGACAACCATTTTGTCCCATCTGTCACGCTGCCTGTATTTGTGAAGTTGCACTGGGGCACAGATCATTCATGTATCTGTGGCTGCTCTGGTGCCACAACAGCAGAGTCAAGCAGTTGTGACAGAAACCATATGGCCCTCAAAAACGAAACCATTTATTATCTTGGCCCTGTAGAGAAAAAGTTTGCCAACCTCTGCTCTGCAGTGTGCCATTAAGAATTTTTTAAAGTTTGAGTCAAATACTTTCAGAGAGTTCTGGTAAATGGGGGTGTTCGCTGCAATCATTTTGCTGTTGTTGTTAACAGCTACCCTAACACATTCGGTCTATGCAAGAGCTTTCTCCTTAAAATTTCAGTTGGGGAAAAATATGTGTGTATGAGAAAACAAGAACATGAGTTTCGTTGGCTACTTCTCTTCTCTCCTCCCAAGTTCTACCTCCAGCTTCTCCTCACCTCCAGTTCTCACAGGACATGTCACCAAGTTAGGCACCCACGGGAGAAAGGGAGGGCGGCACACAATGAGATCATAGTGCTGTAGCTTTGTGGAACTTCCACTCCATGTTCAGGCCCCGCCACCTGCCACGGCAGTCTCTCGAGGAAGGACATGCCAAATCTCAGGGTCTACTGTTTAGGTTTGTGAGAGTAATGCAAGCCTGAGTGGAGGACGTTATAGACTAGGATAACAGAATTTTAATACAGAGGGCACATTAGATAATAACCAATTGAGATGATTCATATTATTTAATTTATTTAAGAAAAGGAATCAGAAAAACTGAGTGACTTGCTCAAGGTTAAAGAGGTAGCAACAGAGAAAAAGGCTTCTTTTATCCAACCTACCACACATTCGACAAGATCTGGCTTAAGGCCACAGTTTATCTTACTCACCAGCTTCCCTATATTTATTAATTTCATGTCCCTTATCAAGACTACACCTTTGATGGGAAGAGCGCCTTTGGGAAAATCAAGCATACTTGTGTTCAAATCTTGCTTTAGTCACTTGTGAAAACTTAGGAAAGTCAGTAATCCACTTTAAGTCTTTTTATATATGTAAAATATAGTTAATTGTTGCCTAAATGTAAAAAAGATCAACTGAGATAGTTACACTCAGTGCCTAACAAAGCATCCAGCACATAGTAGGAACTTTCTCAAAAGGTGGCAAACACTAGCATTGTTCTTATAAGACAAGTGAGCTGTATTACCTTGGTCCCCTCTTAGACAAAGGTCAGGAGATGTTAATGACCAAGTGTCATTTGGACACTTAGTGTCATTTCATGGTTCAAGTACAGATGATAACCTGCTGTCTGCATATGGTAGAGGAAAATACATTTCATCTGAGAAAGCTCACTTTTAGCTTTCTAATTAAGTCTTGTACCAGTTGCATATACTTGTTATTACTGTATATGTTATGGATTTATGGACAGTCTTGTTAATTACAAAGTTTTTATTAGAGAGACAGGTTTCAGGATGAGTCTGCCATCTGACTTGCTAGTACTTGTTAAAAGTGTTTTTTAGTGTGACTGATTTACATATGTGTTTGTGTATGTGTGCTTAGGAGTGATGTTATTACATTTTTCTTGCTTATCGTGAGAAATCTGTGATTCATATTTGTCCATATATAAACATCCCACATCACTGGCTCTGTCCCTTCACATACCCTAATGGCCCCCATTTAACAAGGGTTTTATAGTTTCAGATTATTTTCAAGGTTTTATACAGATAGGCTCACTTGGAATGGCCCTTTCCTAATTCCTCTCAGCTACCAGGTACCCTTTCTGTGGCATGGTGACTGCCGATGGCCGCCAGGTGCAGGCCCCCCGGGCACGAAGAAGCTCTCAGTTCGCAGGTCTCAGAGACTCCAGAACCAACTCTTCCCAACTCTCGACAGAAAAAAAAGCTTAAAACTTTAATTTTAACTTTGCCACAGTTTTTCTGAGATGAATAATCAGTTTCCATTCAGTTTATGATTAATTGAGAGAAGTTGTATTATTGATTTATATAACAAAAATTATTTTTAAAGTTTTATGTGATTTTTCATAAGGCAAACCTTATATGTTTGATGATGTAACATAAAACATAAAGCATTTTACCTAATAATAGACAAACATGAAAATTGACTGTACCTCCGCTATGCCACCAGCCAATCAGGATTGATATGCAAATTGACCCAACCAAGATAGCAGTTAATTTGCATACACAGGTGCTGAGTGATGGGGGCAGGACACTTGTGTCCTCGCCATGGCAATAATGCAGACGTTCTGCCTCACCCCGGGTCTCTCAGGGCCTCTGACAGCGTGGGAAGGAAGGGCCGGAGTGGAAAGGTGATGCTGGCAGCCAGGGAAAGGAAAGCCCATTCTAGCATGAATCTTCATACATTGGGTTTCTAGTATTTAATAAGAAATAACCTCTTTTAATTTATAACAGAAATTTCTGCCTCTGATAAAATATAAAAGCCATAAGGACAGGGATCTTTTACTATTTTATCATTGATTACTTTAAAGGCCTAAAAGAGTGTGCCTGAAAGATAATAAGCACTCAATATATCTTTGTTGAAGATGCGAATGTTGATACACTTGAAGTTTTCCCAGAGGCTTCTTATAGTATCTTTATTTCTTTTCTTTTTTTAGATTTTTTGTTCTTTTTGCTATTCTGATTGGGTGTTTTTTGCCTCATATTCCAGATCACTTATTTGATTCCCTGTAAATTATTCTTCATTTCAGACTGTTTCTTTTTTATGGTTTTTATGTCATTTATGAAATTCTCACTAAGTTCCTTGAGCATTCTTATAACCATCGTTTTGAAATCTGTATCTGGTAGTTTGCTTGCCTCAACTTCATATAGTTCTTTTTATAGATATTTCTCCTATTCTTTCCTTTGGAACCTGTTTATTTCTCTCTGCATTTTGGCTGCTTTACTATCGTTGTTTCTATATATTAGGTAGAGCTACTAAATCTCCCAGACTTGGTAGAGTAGCCTTGTGTAGTAGGTGTCCTATAGGGTTGAGTGGCACAGTCTCCCCAGTCCACCAAGCTGGGCACTGCAGGTGCATTGGCCTGTTGTATTTGAGCTTTGATTGCTGTTTAGGTCAATAGCCAATTGGCTGTGAGGACTGACTGCAACTATAGTGGAGGATCTGCTGTACAGGAGTCAACCCTATGGAGCAGAACTTGCTTCAGTGCTCACTAAGTCTGCCCCTAGAGTATGGAGGTTGTAGGGTTGTAATTTGGCATAGACTGGAGATCTCTAGCTGTGGGGCCTCCCAAGAGATACAAGGTCAGCCACCACATGCATCCTGCCTGGGGCCACCTGGCATGAGCTACAGAGCAATCTGCAGGTGGTTGATATTCATGCTGGGCTTAGAGGTGCCCGGAAGAGGCCAAGCTGAAAATCAAGGTGGCTGCCACTAGTGCCAGGCCTGGAGCCGCTTAGCAGGAGGTGCAGGCTATTCATAGGCCACATGCTGCTTGTTTGAGGAAAGAGAGGTCAGTTGTATGGAAAACACTGAAAATGGAATAACTGAGGCCACAAGTTGGGTGGGGACAGGGGTGGGGCAAACAGCCCCTCCTACCAGTCTTGATGTGGAATCTTCTTTAAATTCCTAGTTGTAGGACTTCCATTCAACTAGATGTCAGCTGGTTCTGCATGATGTTGTTCTGTAGGTTAGTTGTAATTTGGTTGTGGTTGTGGGAGGATTTGAGTACCACATGTATCTGCACTGCCATCTTGACCAGGAAGTGCTTGCTGGATTTTTTTTAATCTAATTAGTCTAAGTTTGAATGTGAATTATATTTATGTCTTAGGAACTGTTCCATATTTAAGTAATCAAATACAATGTTGAGCCTATATTTTTTTTAAAAAAAAGCATTAACAATGTAAAAAATATGCAACAATGTTTTCAGAATGACTAAAGAGACTAAAGAGGTAGTATCAACACATATTATCAAAAGGTTTTGCTGGAAAAGTTTTTGCATTAATTCCTAGGATTAAATACTACATTCTATACTATTTTTTTCCTGAAAAATAATGTTCTATGTTAAAATTTGTGCCAGAAAATTTCATTTTTATATCTGTTAGTATAAATTAATCTGAAGAATACGCACTCCTTCCTGAGTGGGATCCAAGCATGTTCAAGTTATGTCACTACTTCTCTTGGTCACTCAACTGATTCTATTCACACTTTTACAGTGAGTTCATATGTAGTTTCACCAACTAGAATATAAACATTATCACTAGGTATTTGCATTACTTATAATACTGTAACTGACTCTACTCATTCCCTTCCATTTATATCCAAAATTTGATACTAATTTACTTTTTTACTTTCTATCTCTTCTCACTTATAAATAATCCACCCTATTAAAAGGCATAGTTGTGACGTTTCTAAGTTTCAATTGCCCACTATGTTCCCATCCATTCCATCTCTTAAATGTTCAAAGTGTTAACAGGTTTGTTTCATCCCAGAGACAGCTGGGTTTCGGGAAGAGGTAAAATGTTTCATTATCTTACTCTATTGCCCAAGACAAATGTGCTATTGTATTGCATGTAAAATGTCATCTTTGAAGTATATGAAAGGTATGCTGGGAAGTAAGCCATCTGGAAAATACAGTATAGAATGGGAAATAATTGCAAGTCAGTTTGTTGCACTTTTTTTTCCAGTTAAGCCTACCATGACAGCTGCTAAAACAATATAATGAAAAGGGTAGATGCTCTGAAGCCACATAGATTAAATGCTACCTCCATTATTAGCTAGAATGCAAGTTAGTTGGCTTCTCTGATACTTTTGTCTTGTCTGTAAAATTGAGATACTACTTCATGTTGCATAAGGGTTTTATGAGGATTAAATGAACTAATATTTGTAAAGCACTTGGGACAGAGTATACAATAAGTATAATGCCTCCTCTCTTCATTTAAATATAGAGGGTATTTAATATTCTTCACATCTAGAATATTGGGCAATCCAATAATATTTGGACACCATGTTGAGTGAGCACTTTGGCTTCCATGTGATTCTCTTTTAATTTCAGGGGAGAAAGGGCTTTGGAAAATCAAGTTTTAAGTTTTCTCAGAAATCCTCAGGCTGGAGAGTATTAGGACCACCCAGACAATCTTCGCAAGAAAGCGCTGTCCGTGGTGCTAGCAATCGCGCATACCCCTGGCAAAACTTCGCCTGCCCAAAGTTCTTTGCCAGTGAACTTGCTTAGCGAAGCTCAAATATCTGTCTCATAGTAGAGTCTCAGTCATTCTACCCACTGGCTTTTCACCTGTCTTGCCAGTTTTTTTATCTATGTTCCCTTCAACCAAACCAAACAAAAAAAGTATTTTTCATCTCTTTATCACCCCAAAATAGGTTTTTTTTTCAGACACTGACAATGCCTACCACCTAAGAAAGTGGCTCAAAAATTGGCTCAAGTGCCCTGGCTGGTGTTTCTAAGTGGTTAGAGCATCGGCCCATGCACTGAAGGGTCACAGATTCAATTCCTGGTCAAGGGCATTGTACCTGGGTTGCAGGTTCAATCTCCAGCTCTGGTCAGGGCCCGTGCAGGAGGCAACCAATTGGGGTGTCTCTCTCACATCAATGTTTCTCTCTCCCCCCCCCAAATTTCTCCCTACCTTCCACTCTCTCTAAAAATCAATTGAGGTATGGGGGAATAAGAACACATGTGTGTGTGTGTGTGTGTGTGTGTGTGTGTGTGTGTGTAATTATTTTTAAAAATCAAAAATCAATTGTGGTATGTCAGTTGGTTTCATACCTCAATGTGGGGTTGGGGGAACAAGAAGAGATAAATCAAAGAACTTATATGCATAGCCCATGGACTCAGGCTATAGTGGGGGAGGGGGAGGTGCTGGGAGGAGTGTGGGGAAAAGGGAGAAGATGGAAGATATCTGTAATATTACCAACAATAAAAATATGTATTAAAAAATAAAATTATGAGGGGGGAAAACAATGGAAAAATATCATTAGGTGAGGATTAAAAAACAAGAAAAAATTAGCTCAGGCTATCTTTTCCTAACCTTTTTGTTAAGTTTCAAAGAAATCCAAGGTGAGAAGACAGGAAATAGTTAATTTCCAATGCATTCTTTAAAGACTTTCTTCAGCTGCACCTCGATCTTGAGTTAAGTTCCCTTCTTCCTTATTCCCCAAACACCCTGTAAACACAAGTCTCAGTAAAGTTATCATATTAAATTGAAACTCTCTATTTATTAGTTCTCTGTGCCATTGGGGAAGTTAATTAAAAGGTAGGGCCTAAATCTTACTCAGCTGTGAATTCCTGGACATGCTGAATTAAGTTTTGTTGAACTAAATTTAATTACTGGATCCATTAGAAAAAAGTTTCCAACAACACGTCGTTATTTTTATTTCATTTAAAATGTTTTAATGTTGACATTATTGCAGGAGTCCCCATTGCCCCGCAACTGCTTTGCCCACTTTCACCCTCCTCTGCCTCCCCTAACAACATGCCTTTAAAAGGCAACTGCCACCTTGCTGGTGTGGCTCAGTGGTTGAGCATTAACCTATGAACCAGGAGATCACAGGTTCAATTCCCAGTAAGGGCAAATGCTGGGGTTGTGGGCTTGATTCCCAGTAGGGGGAGAGCAGGAGACAGCATTGATGTGTCTGTCTCTCTCCCTTCCTCCCTGAAATCAATAAAAATATTTTTTTAAAAATAAAATAAATAAAAGACAGCCTGCCTTGTGACATTTGGCTGTGCACTAAATTTTAACGTAACTAGGATATTCTGATAAGGATATTCTGGACTGAATTCATTTGCCACACATCCACCTATATCAGTCTGGTGACTCAGCCCCTGAGAATGACTAGCAAAGAACTAATGTCATTCCTTTCAAAGACTCTGGCTTCTCACCATCCATCTTTCTTCCTCTTCCTCCAATTCCACTTACATACCTATAATTCCCAATATACTGCATAGATACAGGCCCCAAAGACTAAACAAAAACAACTCACTGGCTTGTCTCCCCCAAAGGTCAGATGAAGGAATAGAGCCAACATCAACAAACAAAAGGAGTAGAGGCTCAATAAGATGAAAAGGTAGAGGAACTAAGAAACTGAAACCTAAAAAATGAGGGTAGCGTGAGAGGGAAATAATTGTTATTAATACTGCCTCTTTCTCTTCCCCATCCAGGTGAATTTCCACTCTTGAAAGTCAGTGTATCTTCAGCTCTAACTATCACTCCTAGAGGCCTTCATTTCTTTTTTTAAAAAAGTATATTTTATTGATTTTATACAGAGAGGAAGGGAGAGAGATAAAGAGTTAGAAACATCTATCAGCTGCCTCTTGCACACCCCACACTGGGAATGTGCCACAACCAAGGTACATGCCCTTCACCAGAATCGACCTGGGACCCTTCAGTCCCCAGGCTGATGCTCTATCCACTGAGCCAAACCGGTTTTGGCTAGGCCTTTCTTTCTTTAAAGAGCTCTTCCCCATTCTGCAGGCTTGATGGGAAGGGAGTCCAAGCTAAGGCATGCCAGAAGAAACATATGGAGTCTCATTTGTAAGTAAGCAAACAATTGCCCTCCCTTTAAGAGTCCTCCTCCTTGGCACTCTGAACCAAAAATGATGTAAATAAAAACGAGTCGGTGTTAGGAGAGACCCACTGTCCTGTAGTGTTTAGGCAACAGACACATAAGTTGCAGTTTTCTTCCTATTTCAATCACGCATCGGCTATAACTTTTTAAATCTTTAAAGCAATGCATTAAGGCAAACTCACCGAGGAAGATTAAGAAGAGAAGCACTTGGCCTTTAAATCTTCAGAAGAGGATTTAATGGCAGGTTCAACCTGTTTAATGACAGGCCAGCACCACACCCCTGTTTTATTGTGTTTCATTACTACTGCATAAATTCCCTTTATTACTCATGAAAAGTAAAAATTAAATACTCGCTGAGGTGGGTTTTAATAGGGAAGAGTGCAAACAAAAATAAACTGTCCAAATATCATGAAAGTGGGATCTCAGATTCTTAAAATACATATTTATATTTTTAGGTGCCTGACATGTTGTCACTCTCAACCTAAAAGTCGTGTTTTGTTTTTGTTTTAAAGGAGTGTAACCATAACTCAAAGATGAAAAATAAATAACATAGTACAGGATTCTCGGGGGTTCTCACTTATACTGATTCAAATAGAAAGACACACCCAAAAGAAAATCGCTAGGGTGGATGCAAGATGTGAAGCTAGTGAAGTTCAAGTACTGCCCGGGGGTGAATGTAACCTGCATGACCGGTGCAGAGCTGTCACTTTCAGACATCTTAAGACAGAGTTATTTTAAGTGTCTTTCTGCCATTGATTCTGCAGGGAGCAACTAACGTCTCCAGCGTGAAACCTGGGGCTGAAGGAACAGAAATACTCTGCTCCGCCTGCTGGAGGGAGGGGCTGAGTGCATCGATTCAATGGCCAAGACTTTGCTGGACTCTGGGCGAGCCAGGCCTGGGCCTCCGAGCGCCCGGCGTCTGGCGCATGCGTCCTAACACCATCTGTGGGGCTAGCTCCACGCCCCCATCCCCGCCCCGACCTCGTCAACTCCCCTTTCCCCGCCCCTACCTCGTCCTCGGCAGCTCTGCGGGCCCCGCCTCGCGGCCGGCCGGGAAGCCGCAGTAGCCCAGCCGGCCGCGGGCGGAGCCGAAGGGGGTGGGGAGAGCCGGCGCCCCGCCCCGCTGGACCAAACGGCTCCACTCCCCGCCCGCAGAGCACTCGGCGAGCAGCTCCGCAGTGCGCCCGGGACCTCGACGCTCCCTCCTCCCTTTGCAGCTGGAGCCCGTGCAGCCGGAGCCCGTACAGCCCTTGCACCAGGCGCCTTTCCTGGGAGCGAGCTGGGCGCGTTCGCCCAGAAAAGCCCGACTTGACGACAGGCCCTTTGGCCTTTGCACGAGCCGCCTAGTCACCAAAGGGCGGCGAAAGGGAACGAGCCAGCGGGGCTCTCCCGAGGAGGAGAGAGCGCTCCCGGGCGACGCGGGGACGGAGCGAGGAGTGTGGTGAAGCTCAGGGGCCAGCGGCGGATCGTCCCGATTTTGTCTGGCGCCTGCGAAATGTGGGAAGAAGAGAGGGTCAAGCTCGAAGGTGGCAGCAGCGACGCGGGTCTGGCCAGCGCCGCGGCGCGGGGGCAAGTGGAGACTGTGCGGCAGCTCCTGCAGGCCGGCGCGGATCCCAACGGAGTCAACGGCTTCGGGAGGCGCCCGATCCAGGTACCTGGGGCCCAGGGGCCTCGTCGGCAGGGGGCGCGCGAACGCGGGGGCGCGGCCTCCCTGGGGCGCCTCTGGAACCTGGGTCTCCACAGTTTCTCTCTTGCTCGAGGTGTGGAGCCCAGATGTAAAGCAGGTGTTCACCCACCAAAAATCCTTAAAAAAAAAAAAAAAAAGGGAATAAAAAACCCACTGCATCAGTTTGTTCTTTTTAATGATGGGGAAAATATCAGTATAGGCTCTCCCGTCTCGGGATCAGAGATAAATTACAACTTACACATTCTGTATTGGATTTAAAGAATCACACAAAATCATAGTACATGGAAAAAAAAAAAACCAACACTGTGAAGTTTCAAACTACAATATGAAATTCTTTGCATTCTTTTTCTAAACAGAGGAACAAGACAGGGTTCCTAAATCACAATACGTACTCCTTTTTTTTTAATGTTAGCATTATCTCTTGAGCATTACATAAGAAAAAATGATTCTATGAATTTTTACTGCTTAATTACCATACTGAATGCTTGGATTACAAAAGCATTCCCTGTAGCAACTGTTAGGTACTTTTTAAATAAAAATGAGTCTTCATAAATAGCCTCTTCATTGTTGAAGTACATTTATTCAACATTTTATTATTCCCGCTTTAATTAGTACTTTCCAGAACCAAGCTTTTATTAATGAATCCTGAGGGATTATTTAAAGCAGCAAAAATATGGTACAGTAGTTGCTAAAGACTTCAAATTATACTAATAATTATATAAATAGGTTTTATAATTTTAATTCACCATTTTCTGGGATATTAAGAACCACTCCCCCCCTCCTCTCTATATGTGAAACAGCCTTTATATCACTAGTAAGAATGATAACCTCGTTTGGTTTTTAAGCAAGGAATTGGATGCTTCTAATATTCATGAAACAAAACAAAAAAATAGTATACTATCTTTCAGTTACATTGTACATTTTAAAACACAAAGGCACAAGGACAAATAATTCCACTTTGGATATTTAATTGTTAAAAAATTGTTTAATTGTTAAAGAAGTGGATGTTTGCATAATGTATATTTATACAAATGGGTGCTTATAGGATTACTGCTCCAAACATCCTTTTTCTAAGTTATGCATTGTTCTGATTCAACTACTGACATCCAAGTTCTTTTCATATAGCAAAACATTTATTATTTAATATTATAAAATCCTAGCATATTATAAAATCCTATACAATGTAAATATAGTATTAATATTACATGTTACATTAAATCTGCCACCCTCTAAACTTTGGACCTTCTCTATAACATTAAGTTAAATATTTAAAATGGTGAACAATTTATTAGCAACGAATAATTGGTTTTCATTATTTTATAAACAATGTGCGTCTCTCTTTACTTTTCCCCCTATACTTCCAATTTTGGCTCAATTGTAGGACTACATTACATTTATAAGCACAGACATATGTGACTGAAAAGCAAAGGCCTTCCACTGGGGATTGACTGTGAAAATTAATCAAAGTAAGCCTTACTTTAAATTTACTTGTTTCTCACTTTCTTCCCCAAAGCATTACTCTAACTTCCAAAGCATTACTCTAACTTCCAAAGCATTACTCTAACTTCCAAGATACAGCATCAACTGACTGCCTAATAAGGATTTTTAGACACGGAGTATGTCTGGGGAGAGAGGGCAGAGCAAGAGAAATGATTTAAGATTTTTAAAAGCCTTTGAACTTTACTCCACCTATAAGTCAAAGTAGATTACTATATTCGAATGGAAGCCCGCTTTTTTCTTCTTTCTCACAATGGAGACAAGCACATTATCATCAGCTCTTTCTTGCGTATTTGGAAAATAAGCTGAACCTCAGGAAAGAGTATCCCTGGAGCAGGTGGGAGGATCTTGGGGGGGGGGGGGGGGAAATACTATATCAGCAAATGAAGCTTATCCAGATTCCTGGGGCTTGTGAGCAGCGCCTCTGCATGAAGTAGATGCTTCGTATGTTTGAAGTGGTTCTGCCTGCCCCTGCCCAGGCCTGCACCTCGCTCTCCCCTCGCCCTGACCATTCTGCTCCGTCCCGTCCCGCAGGTCATGATGATGGGCAGCACCCGCGTGGCCGAGCTGCTGCTGACCCACGGCGCGGACCCCAACTGCGCGGACCCCGCCACCCTCACGCGGCCGGTGCACGACGCCGCCCGGGAGGGCTTCCTGGACACGCTGGTGGCGCTGCACCGAGCCGGGGCGCGGCTGGACGTGCGCGATGCCTGGGGCCGCCTGCCCGCGGACCTGGCTGAGGAGCGCGGCCACCGGGACCTCGTCGGGTACCTGTGCGCCACCGCGGGAGACTGAGGGCGCGCGCCCCGCTGCCCACAACAACTTTTCTTTTCTCCCCAACTCCCCATCCCCGACCTAGTCCAACGGAGGCTGCAGGGAGAGCGGCGGAAAGCCTTCCTGGGCACTGGATTCCTCACGGGAAGAGAGGGGCAGGCCGGAAATAGGTTCTTTTTCTTTTTTTCTTTTTTCTTTCCCGGGTCCCATCCTTGACCCTCAACTGTAGCCCAAGGCGGAGAGGTGGGGCCAGAGGTTTTCAGCGAGATTTCGGAGTGCAATGTTTCGTTCCCAGCTGTCGTTTCCTGGAGGAAAAGAGCGACCGTGGAGTCCTCGAAGCCCCTGGAGGTGGGGGCAGAGTAGGAGGCAGCGGGCTGGGCCTCCGGTGGGAGGCAGGCGAGGTGGTAGCCGCACTGACCTCGAGGGAACCCCTCGTCAGCCCTCACTCTGCGCTTTGGGCACCTGAGGCTCCCAAAGAAGACGCGGAGACCGAGGACCGAGGATGATGGTGGCGGTTGCTGCGGGTGTCAGTAGGCTCTCTACGCCTTACTTGTGCGAGATTTTGTCCTCTGTTTGCAAGTCACCTGCAAAAAAACGGATTCACTGGACGTCCTGGAGCCAGCGCACCCACCGGGGTAGTGACTGGAGGAGAAGATGGGAACCACTGTTAATGCGCCTTTATATCCGAAAATCCTGGGTCAAGTTGGTGCAAGGCAGCGCTCTGGAAGGGGCCGGCACTTGCTGTTTGTTATTCAGACCAAGGAGAGCTTCCTGACATCAACCATCAAACCATCAGCAGAGAAGATGCTGGGGGGGGGGGGCACAAGCGGGAGGGGGGACATTTTAGGAGACAAAACTGTATGGTGAACTAATTATTTGCTTCATCTACTAGTATGGGATAGGATACAGACACACCCCTGTAAATCGCCACTTGGAAAGATCTCATGATATAGTTGGTACTGTGCGTTGTGCTTCGTAACAATCCTAATGAGCAGACTTTAAACAACAAAGTAATTCGGGGGGTCACTCGGTAAAGAGATAAGAAAGAACTACAGCTCTTAAGTGAGGCCGGTGCAGTGCCAACGCCTATTTATTTGTTACATTTTCCCTGTCCTTCACTAGACTGTCTCAGGGGGTCAAACTGTGAAATGCTCCAATTGTCTTTTACAAGATCCATGCACTTAGCCAGCAAACTGTCTCCAGATACTTCCCAAGTGGTTGCTGAAGAAGTAGATTGAATATAAAATTGTTGAAAATAGATGGTTATGACTCGTGGAATGTCTTAATATCTGCTTAAGATGCACTGCTTTGGGACTTAATTTCCAGTGTTGCTTGATTCATTACAGTATTGAAACCACTGATACTTCACTGCTTTAATAAAGGAAAAACAACAGAGATTGGACTCCAAGATGTGGGTAAATTGGCTTTAAGATGTATGTTCATGGATTTACCTACTACTAAGTCCTGAGAAGTGGTAAAGACTCAAAGGGGTTCACATCTCTCACTGTTTGTAATAATTGCTAAGTGATGCCAAAAAAATTTATACAAACTGGTTCCGCGTACATTGAAAGATTTAACATGTAGAGTGTATGTATGATTTTAAAAATTACACCTCTCCCTCAAGTCTTTATTCCCCACATAAATATATTACTGGTGGAGCTTAATTGAGAATCAGCGTATATCTCTTTTTTTTGGGGGGGGGGGTTGAAATATGTTAACATTTATTGACATATAACTTGTACCAGGCATGCTTTATATACATTTGTTCATTTAACACTTAAAATGAACTTGGGAGATAGGTATTATTTCCCATATGAGAGAAATGAGAGAATATCAAGCAGCTTATCAAAGATCCCAAAAGATTCATTCCACCATAGTTGTGCAAAGTATCTGGCTCCAAAACTATGGTTTGATTTGTGGGGTTTTCCCACTGTACCATCCTGTTCTCCAAAAATGATTAATAATAAATATAAAGTCAACTAAAAATTTTTTGAAACAAAAACACTTTTTCTGCCTTGTATGGGATCTCCCTTATAAGTTTCTAGAATACTTTTTCTTCCTAGAGTATCTAACAAATCTGAATAGATTGTTTTTAAATCTATCTTAAAATGTCAACAACATGAGTAGTCCCCAAAAGAGTAACCTAAAAATTACTTTGGGAACAAAAATGATTAAATCACCATTTTCAAATTAAGCTCTAAGGACAGAAAATACAATTGTAGTTATTACGTAAGCACCCAGTCATAACTGACTACAAGAAGAGTATTTTTCAAGTTTATGTTGTTTTACAATTACTAAGAAGCATTCTTTATGAAAGAAGTCAATTGAAAATTTTAAAATTATCCATTTGATTTATGAAATCCTTATTTTATCCTCTATTTCTTAAGTCCTAAGACATTCAGATTGGCTAGTTGCATGAGGCTGAGTAATGAAAAATAATCCCTTGAAATTAATGTGAAATGTGATTTCACTCGTAATTTAAGGAAATTGTGGGATCTGATGATAATTTGATAATAAGGGAAACTAAGAAAATGTGGTTGTGGATCACAGTAACATATTCTGTTGTTCTTTGTTTTATGAATATATATAAACCCCAGGCAAAAAAAGAGCAGATGAAGGAAAGGGAAATTAAGACTTGATTGGAAGATAGAAGACTTGGTTCCACTAAATGATGTAATTTTGATTAACATCAATTTTTCTCATCTATAAAAAGTAGGAATTGGATTTTTTTACTTGTAAGTTCCATATCATCACGAAAATTATATCACTGTGGGGGCTGATATTAGTAACAATTTTGCCATGGTATGAGGAGCAAGGAAAAATATATAGATAGAAGAATCGAAAGGAAAAACATATTTTAAAATTCTGGAGCTCTAGGAGGGAAAAATGTGCATAAGTACCATCTCTACCAGTTGGAAAATAACAGACAAGCTTATGGAAAGTGAGACAGGAAAGATACTTTGCAAAGTAAGTACTTAATTTAATTTTAAGGTCTTTCTCCTTTCCTTTTACCTCTGATATTTTTTGATGCTTTTACATTTTTTTTTTCATGTCACTCACAGCCACTAGAATTAATTTCCTTTTTAAAATATGTTTTTATTGATTTCAGAGAGGAAGGGAGAGGGGAGAAGAGAGAGAGAAACATCGATGATGAGAGATAATTATAGATTGACTGTCTCCAGTACCCCTCCCTACCCCCACCAAGGATCCAGCCTATAACTTGGGCTTGTGCCCTGACGGTGACCTTCTGGTTCATGGGCTGATGCTCAACCACTAAGCCACACTGGCCAAGAAAGAATTAGTTTCTTAAAGTGAGATAAGCAAGAAGACCCAATAGACTTATAAAATAAAGCTGATATAAATGCTCTAAAAAGTGGGTCTTTAAGTACTATAACAAGGGATTCTGATCTGAGTTGGGTTGGTGTGGGAGTTAGAACCAAAAGAAAAACTTGGGGCATTAGAACAGGAAATACAAAGGCAAGAAAATACTAAAGTATGTAGATGAAGTCATTAGAATATGAGTAACTCTCTTGTCACCTATTTAAAAGTGTACTGTAGTTCCTGGGTTCCTTGAAACTTTAGGTCCTTAAATTTTGCCTGGGTGGTGGTAGGAACCTGCTGACTGGGGAAGAGCTCTGTGTCACCCAAATTTGTCCACGTCAGCCATTTCAGGAAGGAGAGAATGAGGTGAACAGACAACAGCAAAAGGAATAGAAGGAAGAAGAACATGGTAGCGTTTTGTGAAAGATGGGTCAATAGTTCCACAGAATGAATCAAGCCAAACCAAACAAACTATATATGGTCCACATGCTGATGAAATCTGTGAAATATTTCCAGACCCACAATAATGGAAATCTCATTCCCTACTCTCTTGATTTTCTATAAAACTTTTCTCAAATTCAGCTATTAGAAATGGGGTGACTCCTTTCTTGCCTCTTGAATCCCCCACTCAGAAGACTCTAATATTATTCCTTGTATAAGGAAAAATAGTTTATAGAAATGGTAATTTTTATACATCATCCCTTTATTTATTAATATGTACTAAAGGAACATTTGCTTTGAAGCCAGCGCTAATGAAGATATCATTGGCATGGATTCCATATTAAGCACAGGAATATAAATCAACATTTACATCAAAAATGAGCACCCAACTCTGGTTTAGTAATTTGAAGTTTTAAATAAATACAAACCAAAGATTTTGCTGGTACAAAAAAATAACTATGAGAGATGTATGAAGATGATATGCTATCTCACAGCCGTCTATATTATGCTGAAAGTTTACAAAGGAACCTCAAACACTTATTAAGCCATTCCCCTGGCTTAGACCCCCAGTAGATATAGTCAGTGCTGGCACAGAAAATGTTTTACAACAGAGTTAAACAAAACTTTAAGACCAATTACAGTAATTAGAGTATGCTTCATTTCCCTTTCACATTTGGCCTCCTCCCAAAATGCATAATGTTCTATTTCACTGTCCTCTTATTTAAATACTCTACATTATAATAGGGCTGGTGCTACTTTCTTTGAACCCTTTCATATTTGACCTCTGGATTTCCTTTTAATTTTAGACAAACTTCCCTCTATCGTCTTATCCTTTCACAAATTCCTCCATCTCCTTGCCTTAGCTAAAAATGGGTCTTCCTGAGAATTCCACTTTCTTCTGCACCAGATACTAGGTGAACAACAGAGTGGGCCTGAGGACTAGTAATGAGTGTATGCTGTTTGGATGGCTTTCAATACTCCCAAACCAAATATGTAAGGGTTAGCCATTACTCTTCAGATTTTACTAATCTCTTAGTGAAATATTTGCATTTTGTTTATAAGATTAAGCTATAATTTCAGTATGTTATTACATATTTTATAATGTCTATAAGACATAACATCTTATATTATGCCTAATAAAAGCCTAATATGCTAAATGTCTAGTTGACCAGTCTGCCATTCAACCAATCAAAGTGTAATATGCTAATGATATGCTAAGGCTGATCAACCGCTCTTTATGATGTGCTCAGACCACCAACCAGTAGGTGATCTTGCTGCTGGGGTCCAGCTGATCGGGACTGAGTGAGATAGGCTGGACATGCCCTAGAGCCTTCCCACAGTCCTCCCTGGCTGGCCAACCTCCCACATATCTCCCTGGCCCCGATCGTGCACTGATGGGGTCCCTTGTCCTGGCCTGTGCCCTCTCACAATCCAAGACCCTTCGAGGGATGTCAGAGAGCCTGTTTGGCCCGATCCCGCAGACCAGGCCGAGGGACCCCACTAGTGCACAAATTCATGCACCAAGTCTCTAATCTGTACACAAGACAATTAGCAATGTACCATATTTTTCCATGTACAAGACACTATTTTTTTTTCCTAAAATCATCAGACTAATAATGGAGGGGTGTCTTATACATGGAAGTCAGCCAAGGGATGGAGCCACATGGGTGTGGATGCTTAGCTACCGAGACCTTGTTGAACAGGCTTCTTCTAATCATGAGCCTTATTGTTACTGACACCAGCTGATGCTGCAATTGGAGGTGGAGGTGGAGAGGGTGTAGATGCAACAAGGACCATAGCTTTCTGAACCCATAAAGATGTCAAAAAATAAAAGGATAAATACCGGTAAGCAATTGTCTTACTCTGCAAAATTCAGACTGAATGTAATCAGCTATGCAAAAGAGCATAGAAACAGAGCTGCAGAGAGACAATTTGGACCTCCTCCCACCTCCCACTGAGTATATGACCAGACAGTGGAGAATACAGGAAGAACAACTCCTTAAGATGAAAAAAAAAAAAAAGTCTTAAGAGGAAAACCAGCAAAATGTTTAAAATATTGATTTCTTAATTTTGGGTTGGAAAAGAGGGGGCGTTTTATACATGGGGCATCTTATACCCGGGAAAATATGGTATTCTGTTCACAAACCCACAGATAGCTCAACAAATACTGACAACACATGGCGTCGTCTTCTGAAGGCTAAGTGTTGGAAACACCTAACGGCTCCTCATTCCACCTGTGAATTACGCATTGCTGAGCTCTACCACCTGTCCGAGGGCACAACAGTGCCCTTTAAAATATCCTGTATCTCCTCCCAACATGCCACCTAGAGTCATAAACTATAACCTTGCCTAAAATATTTTTACATCCTCTAATACTCTCCAATCTCTAAACTGCCTTTAATATTTAGAATAATTGCATATGGATCTATTCCAGGATTTCAAGAGCCTTTAAATACTACCATGAACAAATAACTTAATGTTATCACCTTTCTAGGGGGGGAAAAGTAACATTTAATCATACATTCATCCCCAGGTATGTATATTTGTGCAATGACGGTGCTATCCCACCAGTCATTTCAGGCCAATATAGAGGAGAATGCTTCTCAACCCTGACACCACATCAGAATCACCCCTGGAGATATTCTAAATACATATTTGCTGACCAACTTCAGGTCTTCAGAACTGGAATATCTATGTTTGGGGTCCCAAATGTCTGTGATTGTAACTTTAACATTCTTGTTCATGGAAAACTTTCAAGTAGTAGAAAAAATAAACAGAATTAACTAAAAATCAATCTCCTGAAACCTGCCTGCTCCCCAGTCTCACTTCCCAGGGGTAACCACAATTTTCAAAAGTTTTAATTAACCTTCCAGAAATATAGGTACATATAATTGTGAACTCTCCTCTCCCGACATTTAGAAAATGTAAGTAGGATCACACTATTCTGCAACTTGCTTTTTTGATTAGTAATAGATGTTTGACAACTTCCATTATTAGGACATATAAATACACTTTATTTTTTTAAATAAAATATAAATTGATTTTAGAGAGAGAGGAGAGAGAGAGAGAGAAAGAGAGAGAGAGAGAGAGAGAGAGAGAGAGAGAGAGAGAGAGAGAGAGAGATTGCCTCCCATAGAGGCAGGGATCAAACTCCGCAACCTGAGTATGCGCCCTGACTGGAATCAAACGCATCACCTTTCATTTTACCGATGACACTCCAGTCAACTGAGCTACACCAGCCAGAGCCACATTTTCACTTGTTTGCGGCTGCATAGTTTTGTATTTTATGAATGAAGCCAAATTTTTAAAAACCAGTCTCCTTTCCACAAACATAAAAATTGTTTCCCTTTCTTTTTTTCATTTTCTTTTTGCTTCAACATACGATGCTCTAAAGAATCATTTTGCATCCTTGTATAACTTGCATGTAGCCATTTGTAGGAGTGAAATTGCTTAGGCTAGCAGTACCCCCTCCCCCTCTCTCTCACACACACACAGAGTCTCTACATGTATGTCTGTGTGTAAATTCCTTCCATACATATGAATATGTATACACTATATGTAAATGTATGTATATCTTCAATACTTGCTTACAAATATGTATACATACAGGGGAGGAAGACAAAATAAGTTTACAATTGTTCTTGGAAAAAGACATGCAGGTTACAATTATAATAATACATTAAACTCCATGTTTTGAGTACTCACAACTGTAAACCTAATTTTGTCCATCCCTGTATACTTATATACTGACTAGAGGCCCAGTGCATGAAATTTGTACACTGATAGGGTCCCTAGCAGTTGCCAGATACCTGCCGGGTACTCCTTCCCTTCCCCCCAGCCACCTGTCCCCCACCACTGCAACTGATTACTGCCTGCGGGGAGCCCAATTGCCCTGCCAAGCACCCCACCATGTCCAGTTCCCAGGCACTGAGAGAGCAGGGCAGCAGCTCCACCCCCCGCCGCTGGTCTCCATGCAATCAGATCAGCAGGGCACTGCCTGCCCTCCCCCCCCCCCCCCCCCCGGCTTCCTCAGCACTTGGGAGCCCAGTGGCAGCAGGCGATTGGCTCAATGGGGAGATCAGCCCCCACCTGGTGACCAGTGGCTCACGCCTGCCTTAGCCTGGTGCCACCCACTCACCTGCTCCACTATCCCACCCCAGTCCCACTCTTGTTGGGGTCCATTGGAGCCTGCAAAGCCTCCACTGCCACCTGCTGCCAGCACCATATGGCAAACGGCCACCATGTTTCACACTGCCCCATGGTGGTCAGCATACATCATAGCAAGTGGTCACACTCCCAGCAGGACTCTTGGTAAAGGAGACAATTTGCATATTAGGCTTTTATTATATAGGATATATACTTTACATAATTTTATGAGTTACCAGAGTAGAATTGCTGGTCAAAGGGTATATATATCTTTATATGTGTATATATTTACATATATACATATATACATATATACATATATACATATAAAATTTTTCCATATACTAATATGTACACTACATATATATTTCCATTTTATATATATATATATATATATATATATATATATATATATATTTGCATACTTATGAGTTACAGGAGTAGAATTGCTGAAACAATGGGTACATACCAGTATCTGCACATACAATTTTAATAAATACTGTAAAGTTGCCTTCCAAATAATTCCAACAAGTTGAAATAATGTATAGGAGTAACTGTTTCCTGACAACTTTGCTAATATTACCACTCCTTTATATTTTTGTCACACCTATAAGTATGTCATTGTTTCTAATAAATTGCTCTACTAATAAATAAAATATCTTTTCTTATATTTTTGAGCACTTCTCTATTTCTTTTTTTTTTTATCTTCATCATTACAGGCATTTATTTTATGCCGGGTGTCAAGACAAGCATGGCACCTACATTTCCTCTTTTAGCCCTCACAGCTATTTTTTTTTATAATTTATTCAGGTGTTATATGTGTACATAGCTTACCGTTGCCCCCCCCCCCCACCTCCCATTCATGCCCTCCCTCCCCAGAGTTCTGTGTTCGTTGGTTGTACTTATATGCATGCAGACCAGTCCTTTGGTTGTTCTCTTATCTCCCCCCAGGTCTCCTTCCCCTCCCCGCTGTCATTTGACAATCTGCTTGTTTTATGGTGACTATCTCAGGACCACATGAATAGAATCCGCTCCTCATTTGGCAGTCTGCTTGTTTTATGGTGACTATCTCAGGACCACACGAATAGAATCC
This sequence comes from Vespertilio murinus, assembly GCA_963924515.1. Taxonomy (NCBI): domain Eukaryota; kingdom Metazoa; phylum Chordata; class Mammalia; order Chiroptera; family Vespertilionidae; genus Vespertilio; species Vespertilio murinus. The sequence goes on from OZ004708.1 coordinate 124,215,866, forward strand.
GCTGCTTCTCTGGTTCACACCGCCCCTTCCCCGGGGTCCCACTGCTTCACCGGGCACCTGTCTCTCCCGGGACACATGTTCCCCTGGGACACATGGCTCTCCCGGGACACACGGTCCCCTGGGTCACACGGTCCCCTGGGACACACAGCTCTCCCGGGACACACAGTCCCCTGGGTCACACGGTCCTCTGGGACACATGGTTCACCCGGGGCACACGGCCCCTCTGGGGCGCTGGGGTCGCGAACTGGAGGCACTGCTAAGCATGATGGGTGGGCTGGGACAGCTGCGAACGGGGAGACCACGCTCCAAGGAGGCTCAGTGGAACAGCTGCTGACGCCGAGGCCAAGCTCCGAAGCCACCCACTCCCTGGGCCCAGGGTGGAGTGAGCTCTGTTCTCAGTGGGCTTCCCTCACTCACGGCAGTGGCGGCGGGTGTGGCGGAGGCGGTGGCTTTTGTGGCTCAATTTCCACTGTGTTTTTAAAATCCACATGGTGGCAGCGGCACCCCTCCTTGGGGTCCCGGCAGAGGCTCTGGCTCGGCCCTGCGGCGGTGGGGCCTGACTGGCAAAGGGCTCGCCAGGGCTGAGAACAGAAGGCGCGCCGCGCCATCTCCTCACCTGCATGGCGGGCTGGGACGGCTGAGGGCTGAGATGGTTGCGGGCAGGGAGACCGCACTCAAAGGAGTCTCGTTCTGGGCAGGAGCTGAAGGCGCAGCGGAGCCCGGCTTCAGCTCCCTGGCTCCCATGGTGGGCCGGCCGGGATGGCCCACTCCCTGGGCCCGGGGCGGAGCTAGGTCTGGCTTCCCTCATTCCCGGCGGCAGCAGCTCCGGCGGGTCCAGTTCCGCCGTAGTTTTAAACTCCACATGGCAGCAGCGGCGCCCTGCTTTGTGTCTAGTGGTAGCCTTCCCATTCCGCCAGCTTTCCTGTGGGTCTGATGTGATCCCTTTCCATTTTAGCTGTTGTTTTTTTCCAAATTGTTGATGAGGTGGCAGCTTAGGAGAATACCTAGGCCGCCATCTTGTTTCGGTCTCTCGCACTTGACTATTTCTATATCCTCTACTATAAACTTCCCATTATATTGTTAGCTCATTTTTTTTTACTGGGTTATTTTTTTCCTATTTATGTACTTATTTATATAATCTAGAAGTTAATATTTTGTCATATATTCAAAAATAGTTCTTAAATCTTATGGTGTCTTTTACCTTTTACCTCTGGGGTTTGTAGTTTGAGCATGTGTAATATTAGGGAAGTTTTTCACATAATTTTGATAATCAAGAGATACTTAAGTGGGAGTACAGACTAGTACAGCCACTGTGGACAACAGTATGGAGTTTCCTCAAAAAATTAAAATGAGAACTGCCTTTTGACACAGCAATCTCACTTTGGGAATATATCCTAAGAATTCTGAAACACCAATCAGAAAGATTATATGCATCCCTATGTTTATAGCTGCATTATTTATAACTAGAGGCCTGGTGCATGAAATTTGTGAATGGGGGGTGACCCTCAGCCTCGCCTGCACCCTCTCCAATCTGGGACCCCTCTCACAATCCAGGACTACTGGCTCCCAACTGCTCACCTGCCTGACTTCCTAATTGCCCCTAACCACTTCTGCCTGACAGCCTGGTCACCCCCTAACCACTGCAAGCTTGATTGATGCCTAACTGCCCTCCCCTGCAGGCCTGGGTCCCTTCCAACTGCTCTTCCCTTCAGGCCTGGTCACCCCAACTTACCTTGTCTGTCGGCCTGGTCACCCCTAACTACCCTTCTCTTCAGGCCTGATTGCTCCCAACTGCCTTCCCTTGCAGGCCTAGTCCCTCCCAACTGCCCTCCTCTGCTGGCCATCTTGTGGTGGCCATCTTGTGTCCACATGGGGGCAGCCAGCTTTGACCACATGGGGCAGCCATCTTGTGTGTTGGAGTGATGGTCAATTTGCATATTACTCTTTTATTATATAGGATAAACTAGAGGCCCAGTGCATGAAATTCATTCACAGGTGAGGTCCCTAGGCCTGGCTGGTGATCAGGGTAATTAGGGTCATATCACCCAGTCCTGATTAGAGCTGGGCTGATTGGGGCCAGACCAATCAGGGCCTGTCGGCTAGGGGAAATGATGGAGGGAAGGACCATGGGAGATTGGCCAGCCAGGGGGAGGAACTGCAATAGGTTGGCAGGCTGACCACTGGGGAGGGGCTGTGGAGGTTGGCTGCTCAGGAGGGAGGGAGATTGGCCTGCTGCGGGGAAGAACCAGGAGAAATTGGCTGGCCATGGGAAGTTGCCGTGGAAGTGCACTGACCATCAGGGGGCAGCTCCTGCATTAAGCATCTGCCCCCTGGTGGTCAGTGGTGTCATGGAGACTGGTCAACCAGTTGTTCTGGTCATTTGGTCATAACAGTCACTTAGGCCTTTGTATATATAGATAAGTTCTATAAACAGCCCAAGTGCCCACCTGTAGATGAGTAGATTAAAAAACTATGGTACATCCTGCCGAAACCAGTTTGGCTTAGTGGTAGAGCGTCGGTCTGCAGACTGAAAGGTCCTGGGTTCGATTCCGGTCTAGAGCGTGTACATTGGTTGCGGGTACATCCCCGGTAAGGGGTGTGCAAGAGGCAGCTGGTCGATGTTTCTCTCTCATTGACGTTTCTAGCTCTCTATCTCTCTCCCTTCCTCTCTGTAAAAAATCAAAAATAAAAATATATTTTAAAAAAATCCCAACAACTATTGTACATTTACACAATAGAATATTACTAGGCTATATAAAAGAAGGAACCTTGACCCTTTTCAACAGGACCTGGAGAGTATTATGCTAAGCAAAATACGCCAGCCAAAGAAAGACAAATACCATGTGATGTCAGTTATATGTGAATTCTAATGGATAAAATAAACTGACAAACAGTGGAATCAGAAACAGACTGGCTGGTGCCCAAGGGGAGTGACTGAATAAAGAATGTGAAGGGATTAGCTATATAACATATGTATACCCTATGGGCATGGATAATAGTTTGGAGAAGGTCAAAAGAGAGGCCAGGATGGGTAGAAGAGGGCAAAGGGGAGGTGAGGTGGGGGGGGGGAGAAGAGATGAACCCAAACTTGTGTGCATATATGCATAACCCATGGACACAAACAATAGGATGGTGAAGGCCTAGGATGGAGGGTGGGTGGGCTAGAAGAGGTTAATGGGGGGGAAAGCGGGACATACATACTTTCAACAATAAAGTTTAAATTTTTTTAAATTAAAAAGTAATAAATTAAAAGTTAAGAAAGAGCCGAAACCGGTTTGGCTCAGTGGATAGCGGTCAGCCTGCGGACTGAAAGGTCCCAGGTTCGATTCCGGTCAAGGGCATGTACCTTGGTTGCAGGCACATCCCCACTGTGGGGTGTGCAGGAGGCAGCTGATCGGTGATTCTCTCTCATCAATGTTTCTAACTCTCTATCCCTCTCTCTTCCTCTCTGTGGAAAATCAATAATATATATATACATATATATATGTATATATATATATATACATATATATACATATTATGTGTATATATATATTTTAAAAGTTAAGAAAGAAAAAAGCAAACAAAGGAAAGAATAATACACTGAGT